>JALGQJ010000003.1:40616911-42066911 GCA_023055345.1 Quercus wislizeni | reverse complement strand
AACAATGGCCGTGAGAAACGAACCTGTGACGAACTTCAGGTTCGGCGGTGACAGAGCTTGAGATCAGTGGTGACAACGTTAGAGGGCCGATGGTGAGATCAAGTGATGGCCAATGGTGAAAGAGCTTGAGACCAGTGGTGATAGCACTTGATGGCCGGCGGTGAGATCGAGTGATGGCCGGTGGTGATAGAGCTTCAGGGTGAGTGAGAGTGAGGAGAGTGAGGGAAATGAGAGGGTAGGGATGGGGCGGCTGAATGCTTGAGTGAAATGAGAGATAGGGTTTTATTAGTTTATATATATATATATATATGGTTTTTTTTGGTAATTTTAATTTTAAGTGGGTCAGACCAAGTCCGGGTTCGGGCTGGGTTTTTGTAAAAAGTGGACCCGCTTCGAGTTTTTTTTTTAACCCAAACCCGACCCTATTTTTAATCGGGCAGGGTAAAACCCGACCCATTAGAGTCGGACTGGGCCGGGTATCTGCGGGTCAGGCAGAAATTGCCATCCCTACCTACCCTACCCCTCTACTGATTTGGTCAAAGATTGTGGGTAAAAGTAGAATTTCTACTCTTACCCAAATTCTACTCTTACCCACAATGAGCCAATGTAGCCATCATCAATTCTAACTTGAAACATTTGCAACAGTATAATATGAACTAGCTTCATTACTCACGCTTTGCATGTGTGATAACACTTTTTATTTTTATTTTTAGTTCAATATAATTTTTCAATTTGAATTTATTTATTGTTAGTGAGATTATAAAGCTAAAATTTAGGATTTGGAATGGAGTAAACTACTGGGTTTAGTGTGTGCTAGTTTTTAGGAAATAAAATGTATCAAACCTATGTGTGCTAGTGTTTAGATAGAAAGTGTGCTCATTTTTAGGAAAAAAGTTTTTCTAGTAGTTTTTTTTTTTTTTGAATTTTGAATTTTGTTGAATTACAATTTAACCCCTATTTTTTAATTTTTGAGAATAAAGATTGTCTAATTAGATTAGGGATATTTTTGACATTTCTTGAAACCATAACTAACTTTATGAATTCTCATAATATATAGAGATAAAAGATTTTACTAACCAATGACGTACATTAATAAATGGCTCTAAGAAAAATTTTTATGAAAAAAAAAAAAGTGATTAATTTATTTCACAAGTGATGATGTTAACGCTAATGGTGTCCTAAAGACAATTGTTAATAAATTATTCTTAAAAAAAATTAAATCACTTTTACGATAAATATAAAAAGTCATTAGAAAAATTAATTACTTTTTCTTTTTTCACATAAAAAGTTTCTAAAAATAGTTACTTTTTTCTAAGTTGATTTATTTATTTATTTTTTGAAACCTTTCTAAGTTTAAAATCATAATTTCATGTTAAGTAAAAAAATTGAGTATATCTAAAAAGAGCAAAACTTAGATACAGTACTTAGGTGCTGTTCCTTAGGTTCCCCTTTTAAAATTCTGCTATGCGGATTTTTTCTCATGAGATGGAAGTGTATTTTTTTAGTTAAGTAGCCACAAGTCTGAATCTTAAGAGGGGAACCTAAGGAACAACATCTAAAATACTGTACCTAAGTTTTGTCCACCTAAAAATCTGTGTCTAACAGTTTGTGTGTGTAATATACACAATCTTATCTCATAATTGGATTGAGATCAGGTGCAATACCCCTGATGCAATTGCTTTTAATGGCTGAGATTGATAGTTGTAAAAAGCAACTTTCAATCTTAACCATTGATTAAAAAAAGTTAAGAAAAACCTTATGAAAGTAAAAAGTAAAAGTTGAAAATGTAAAAAATAAAAAATAAAATAAAAATTGTGAGACAAATGAGGTGAATTGCACTCGGCGCAATACCCTAAGTATTGCACCAGATCCTAATCCCTCATAATATTATGTCTCTATTTCTCCAATGGCATTATGTCATACCTGAATCCTGTTAATGAGAGAGGTTCGACAGATATAGAGATGTTTATCTTCGGTTGGTTTTGAAAACTTATCTTCAGAAGTATTAAAGCAGGAAGGCGCAACAGCTAGTAGTCTCTAGAAATCTCGTATTGCATTTATGATTGAAAAGAATAGCTTGTTCATTATCCTTTGCATTTGGAATTGGAATTACAGCTAAAGAGGTGGCTAAAATTGGGAATTAAGCCCATTTTCCAAACAATATAATTAGTAGGCATGGTTTCAAAAGTATATATTTTACTAACATCTCAAGTCTCAAGACTCAATTTTGGGCCTATAAATCGAGTCTCCAAAACTCAATTTTCATGCTCTGATCAGATCTGAGTTGGCACTTTTCCACGTGGCGTCTACCTGGAAATTGAGTTTTAGAGACTCGATTTACATCTGCAAAACATTTACAGTGCAAATTAGTGTTACATGAGAGAATTTCTTAGATCAACATGGATAAATCTAAGAAATTTGTAACACTAACTTGATGACCTTTCCTACGCCCGGTGCGGTGACACGGTCGGAGCTGATTTTCAAAACCAACCCATAAACCGTACCGACCGATTCATATATAGAAATAAAATTAAGGGAAAAAAGAGAAAAAAAAAATCTTAGTAAATTACTAGAAAGAAATCCTACTTATGCCCCCGCAACACAGAAGGTAATATTTTTTTGGTAGATTACACCTTAGCGTCACCATTGATGCTTTAGTCTTCCGTATAAGCGGAAGAGAGAGTAGAGTTAAACTTAAAAACTAATGACAAGAAAAGAAAAGACTGAAAAGTAGAGAACAATGAGGTAAATAGATAAGATGAAAAGAAAGTGGAGGTAGGGGGGTATTAAATGACAATGCCACGTTTTGATTTCTATGTTATCCAACATTTTTTTATTTTTCTTTTATTTAGTTTTATAAAATTTAGAGTGCCACGTTGATCTGAAAATATAAAATTATTTTCTAGATTAATACTCAGTACATGAGAGAGCTGGGCTTATAAATCGAGTGTTAGAGACTCGATTTATAAGCCCTAAATCGAGTCTTTTAAACTTGAGATGTTAGTAAAAAATATAATTTTGTAACAATGCCTACTAATTATATTGTTTGAAAAATGGCTTAATTCCCAATTGTGGCCCTAAAAAGGTTCTCTTTTTGTTGGTTTTGAAAGAAAAAATCTCTTATTGCATCGATGATTGAGAAAAAATAGCTCGGTTGTTAATGAACTTTGCAGATAAATAATGGTTTGGCCCACGTTCTAGATCATGCCAATCAGATGATAGTTTTTTTTTTTTTTTTTTTTTTTTGATGACCTAGATGATAGTTTTTTTTTTCCTTGTTGATTTTGAAATTTTATATTGATCTTAGTATAAGAGCAAGAAAGAAAGTGCAATTGCTCAAATATAATATAACTATAGAAAGTGTGCTAATTCTATAGTTTTTGTTCAACATGAGAGTTAGAACTTAAAGGACAAAATTTTAATTAATTTATACTGTTGGTTTGAGAATACGATACCAAGAGTCTTATAGTTCAACTAACAAATTTTGTTGTTTTAAATAGAGATCTTTAGATTCAAATCCCCTCACTTTAATTATAGAATTATTTTAAAAAAACAAAGTTGTAAAGTTGGGAATTTAAATGCTTGGGAAGGGGGAGGGGGAGGTTGGGCTTGTCTGCAATGCATAAGAGTAATTGCATCAATTGGTGTAAACATTTTTTTGTCAATTTTAGCATAAAAACTTATTTTTTCTATTTTACATATCACATTTCAAAACACTTTACATCAGATTATCTATTTTGCATTATATTTTATTAGAATACATTTTATGTGTTTGGAGAGAGAGAGAGAGAGAGAGAGAGAGAGAGAGAGAGAGAGAGAGAGAGAGAGATTATCTGAGCTGAGAGAAAAAAACAATGAAATATAAAATACAAATGAATAGTAGTCATGTAAATATACACGATTATTGTAATAACTATAGAAATTTGCAAAATTTTAGGTTAGCTAATGTTGATAATTTTTGGGCTTAAAAGTGTAAATTTGACAAATTTTTCTATTATACCTATTTATAAAAAATAAAATGTGATATTTAAATATAAATTTATGGGTAAAGAGTAAAAAAATAAAATAAAATAAAAAGAAAAGAAAAATAAGTGGGATTAATAGCTGGTTCTCAATCGAGAATTCTGGATAGAGTAAAGAAATGGTATATGAGTTCTATTTTAAGCTATACACAAATTAATTTTTCAAACAAAAAGTCAATAAATATGAAATATTTCTTGGAATGAACGTTATACGATAAAACAGTCTTAAAAAAAAAATGTTTATTTATACATGGGCCAATCCGACAGTTATTCAATTGAAAAACAAGATAAGCATAATGAAATAATGTTTAACGATATAGTGGTGGGGCACTTACAAGTTACAATAAAGTCGTAATAATGCACATGATCTCCAGGCAAGCTCAAGGACTTTTTTTTTTTTTTTTAATAAATAAAGTTGATTCAACTAATAAAATTTATTATTTAAATAAGATATTTAAGGTTTGAATCTCATTTATAGACTCTACATCAATAATTAATTAATGTCTTAACCTAATAATAAGAACAATCGAATGAACACTATAGGTTGAAATTTGATTGTACCAAAGCCTTTTAACCCATACCGCTGGTCGGTCAAAAAAATTCTTAGGATTGATTTCGTTCATGAGAATTCGTTCAGATTTGAGTCATTAAATTAATTGGGCCAACACTCAAATAAAGAAGAACGACAAGTATTTCGGTCTGTTTTATGAGCGGCCCAAAAGGGAAGACATAAGCCCACCCCGTGAGGCCTAGCTTAAAGCTCCGGACACTTTTTTTTTTTTTTTTTTGAGAAACAAGCGAAGAACTATTCAACCAAAAAAAAAAAGAGGATTTTGAAATACAAAACTAGTACTCTACAAGGATTTTGAAACACAACACTCTGTGTATTTTACATCGGCAAGATCAATTACATTAAAAATAAAAACAAAGAAAAAAATATATAATTTGAGTATTTTACATAGGCGACGTCAATTCTAACGAACAGGGAAACAGCCATCCAAATTATAGTCTTTGAACCCATGTTAGCCTTTCTTGAAGAGAGAAGTAGTTGTTTGTATAAAAGTGAGCAGCAGAAGAATAATAGCAGCCACTGTTGAAGCGAACCTCCAAGGGGTGCTAAAATATTGACTTTTCAATGTTGCCTTCCAGCGGTGCCAAGATTTCTCATAGAAACCATTCAACTCTTCATAGAGATTAATATAATCAACTCTCGCCGTTTCAGATACAATTCCTTTGTTGAGATTGTTAATCATAGACATTACTGCATTGTTGTCACCTAGATAATTGACCAAGATTTTTTTTTTGGCAAGTAAATTCACATCTTTTCTGGAATTGATAAGATAATCTATGAACACAAAGTAATCAGTAAAGTATGCATTTTCTATATAGCGAGTTTGTTCTAATGCCATAACGTTTCGAGTAACAACTTCCGTCACACCCCTTATTTCTAACTTCGGGATTTTCAACACACCCTTTTCAAATATTATTTCAAAAGAGCGTTCACTATTACCAGGCTCGAACTTTACTCCTGCCTTGTGGAGTTTTGTTGCTGAGTACAAAAGCTTAGGATGTTCAGTGACTCTTTCTGGTAAGTCCTCGTGTGAAGGTAACATGAAGGTTCTAAGAAGATCTGTGAAGTGTCCTATTTTCGCACTGGGATTGGGCTGCCTATATTGAATGTTGTCGGTGAAGACGTCAAAGTAGGAAAAAATATTCTTAAAAAACAATGCATCGGAGAGAGAGGGAAATGCAAGTTGCTGTAGTTTCACAATAACAAAGAATGGAAGCTGATTTTCAAACAATAGCAGGTCAACCATCACAGCAGAAGCCCTTGGTTCCACAACCATAGGATCGTCATGACTTGTCAAACTCAATGAACTACGTCTGAATAAAAGCTCAAGAATGAAGCACGCATCCAGCAATATCATTTTCACAAAGCTATCACTGGTAAGATCAATAGTCACTTCATAACACCCGCGAATGCGCTCTTCCATTTCCCTTACCGTGCCTACTAAATACTCAAAGTTTCTTTGACTCCGTTTCATGAAACTCCTGAAGTACCTCTCTTTATGCTCTTCCATGGCTTTCACTCCTGGGCTTTTGTGGTGAAACGGGCCAATTGAAATAACCTGAGGAGTGTAGGCTTCTTCATTCCATTTTCGAAGGAAGCGTGGAAGTTTGTAGATACGACACTCTTCGAATAATTGAAATTCCGTCCTTTTGACTATTTTGCTAATTTCAATTACCAAGTCATCATTTATAATTTCATTTCCACCTGAAATGTCCGCATCCTTTTGAGTATTTTGATCTTCATTATTTGTTGAAGCAGTTGCTAGTTGAATTTCCCTACTAGCTGATTGTTCCATCTCTAAGTTGTCTTCCTTAACAAAGACGAGCCACTAGCATTAGAATTACAGGTTTAGAACTATGTGAATATGCATATAATATATTAAATTAAGGCGGATGGTCATACATCATATATAATATAATATATTAAATTAAGACGGAGAGAAAGTTCAATGAAGACGCTAAATTACATTCCAATTTCATGCTAAATGTCATTTTAACTGTTCCATTAATTGATGTTGAAGTATCGCTAGATTTTAAATGGACTCCAATTTTATGCCAAGCATCCTTTCTTATCAAATTCTAATTATGTGTCAATTATATTTGCATGCAAATTGAAGTATCTAAACTTAGACAATATAAGAAGACTCAATTCGAAATAATTACTTAGGTATAACATTACTTAGAGTTCTATCAAGTATAACTCCATAAAAATTACCATATCTTTTAAATCATAGATTTCTATAAGATCTAAAGGTTAAAAAAATCACTACAATCCATGTCATTTTTAAAATTTATTGATAGCCACATCAACTACCCTAATTAATTTAAGAGAATATTATTTTATTTTATTTTTCTACTTTCTTTCTCTCTCCTAATTAGTTCATACCCAACCTTGCACAAATGCCCATCTAACTTATCTATCTTTTTGCTGAAATTATAAAATAAGTAAGGACTCACATGAAAGAAGCAAATAGTGAGAAAAAAAAGAATAAATAATAAGTTCCACATAATCAAGACAAACTAAATTAATTGTAAGGTGTAAAGACAAACTAATAGATAAAAGAACTCTGAGCAATAATAATTAGGTTTCATGTAGCAATACTTATTAATATGCTTACTGTATTTAGAAATAATAGATGAATTCCAAGATTTCTTCTTAACAACAATAATAAGTATGTTCTTTGTACCATAAATCAATATGTCAAAATGAACTAATATTTTATTTTTTAATATCTTGCTAGCACTTTGGACATATTTGTAATAAAATAATCTTCATAGACTACAAGATATATCTCTTATCCAAGATTCAACCTTTATCCAAGATTCATTTTTTTATTGATCCCCTAGAAAAAATATCCTAGAGCCACCACAAATGAGGGGATAGGACTTAGGAATTAGCATTCCTATCCAAAAGCCCCCTCCTCACACCTTAAAAAACATCAAAATAAGGTTCATTAAACCTCTATTTTTCTTTCCATCCAAACAAGCTTTAGGAAAAACCACCTCTTTATATTACTATTGTTAAATGTTTTTGTGCATCAAAACAAAACTCATCAAACCTCTACTTCTCTTTCCATCCAAACAAGCTTCTAGATAAAACCACCTCTTTATTATTAGTGTTAAATCTTTTTGTGCATAAACACAATTACAATCTAGTTCGTATACAATTTTAAGAGTCATTTTAATGGTTGCCCATAGAGTTTAATAAACCATAATGAGAAAGTATATAAAACTCCCTTTTTATTTGACATTACTAATACAATAAACACAATTATTTTGTTACGTTAATTATATTAAGTGGAGCATTAATTTTTTTGTGGGAAGAGGTGTATTAAATTTTTTTGTGGGAGGTGGCGCATTAATTATTTAAATTTAAATAAATTGTGTCATTTTTCTGGATAAAACCACATCTTTATTACAACTGTTAAACGTTTTGTGCATAAACACAAAGTACAATCTAGTTTGTAGACAATTTTAAATGTCATAGACAATGTTATTTCAGTAAGATAATGAGAAAATAAATAAATAGACTGAAAGACAAAGGAACTTAAGTAGGAAATGTTACAAAAGCCTACCTCAGGTATTAATGCTCAGCAGCTGAAAGAACCAGGATTTAAAATTTCAATACTTCACTATCAATAGGTTTTGTGGTCTATTTTTCTCACTTCTCACTTCTCACAGTAACCAAATGAAACCCAGGAGGATATATATAGAAAATATAACTATTATATCTCATAAATATTACGTCACTATTTTTCAGTGGCATTACTCAACGTACCCTGAGTTTATCTTGAAGGACTGCCGACAAACTGTTACATGATTGCTATATCTATGATCAATGTAGATAGTTATAAGCCTACAATTATTTTATTTTATTAAGTTTGTCTAACATTTTTTTTTATATATTTTTTTATACAGTTGTTTATTATCTATTTGACTTTGTTTTTATAAAAATATTTTAGACTAAATTACTGATCTCAACTCATTAAGTCCGAACTAATTATTAAAACACACAATCACACTCATTCATATATAAAATTATACACTACAGGTCTACTTATCCAATCAAATACTTAAATAATCACTAATTTTACAATTTTTTTCTTGAATTTTACTTACTTTATAACAAAAGATTATTATAATATGATAACAATACTCACACAACAAGAAGAAGAAGAAAAAAAAAAAAAAAAAAACTTCTCTATTATAAAGATCTATTATATTTATATTGCACACAAATATCCACATTCCTCATAATTTACACAAATAATATTATAACAAAAAGTAATATACACCATCAATATTAAACTCATATATAATATAAATTTATAAAAAAAAAAATTACACTCACAATTCACAAACAGGTACTTTCTACTCTTGAGTTGAAAAAACTTGTAATAAGAGTGTGCAAAATTTAAGTAGTGTGAAAAAAATATTTTTAAGAATAAATTAAAGTATTAAACTAAAAAAAATATTTTACAAATATAATTTTTTTGTTTTGAAGTCAATGACCCCCTGATTAAGCTGTAGCGCCGCCCCAGTGAAGAGAGGCGTTCTAAATCTTCAAATGAAGATTTTCTTTTGTGAAATTTCAGTACCTTTAGCCTTTGTCCCATTCTCTTCCAGTCTTCCCTGTAGCACTGAACAATTCAGCATTCACCTGTACATATATCAAAAACAAACAAATAACATTAGACTGAAGAGAGGTGTTCTAAATCTTCAAATGAAGCTTTTCTTTTGTGAAATTTCAGTACCTTTAGCCTTTTGTCTCATCCTCTTGCAGTCTTCCCTGTAGCACTTAAAGGACTGCCGACAAGCTGTTGGGGACGGGTAGAGAGGGAAAGTAAAGATAGAAGAGAGGTGATCTAAATCTTCAAATGAAGCTTTTCTTTTGTGAAATTTCAGTACCTTTAGCCTTTTGTCTCATCCTCTTGCAGTCTTCCGTGTAGCACTTGAAGGACTGCCGACAGGCTGTTAGGGACGGGTAGAGAGGGAGAGTAAAGATTGAAGAGAGGTGTTCTAAATCTTCAAATAAAGATTTTTCTTTTGTGAAATTTCAGTACCTTTAGCCTTTGTCCCATCCTCTTGCAGTCTTCCGTATAGCACTGAACAATTCAGTATTTAGTCCAATCAGTAGTACTTCTCTCTTCAGATTTCACGTGATCTACAGATGACCCACATAAATATCTAGCATTGCAATTATGATTGAAAAGAATTGCTACTTTTTTCCTTTTTTCTTTTTTTCTTTTTTTTTTTTCCTGAATAGAATCGCCAGTTCATTAACCTCTGCATTTGGAATTGGAATTATGGATAAAGAGGGTTTTTTTTTTTTTTTTTGGGTGTGTTGATTTTGAAAGAAGTTATAGCTCGGATTTTAAGGAACTTTGAAGATAAATAATGACTTGGCCCCATTCTAAATCGTGCCAATCACGTGATAGATTATTTTTTCCCTTGTTAATTCGGAAATCTTATATTGATCTTAAGGTAAGAAAGACTCTGCAATAGCCCAAATATATCTATAGAAATATCAGTAACTCTTAGGGCCACAAAATTTTTCATAATTTCCAAAGTGAAAAGTTGTTAATGGTAGATGATGATATGAAGTTAGTGGTAAACCTGAACGAGAAAAATAAAAACCCAACTCAACTATTATTAAAAAAATATATATATGAAAATTATTGTGTCTATAGTATTATTCTAGTAGAAGTATAGAACCCTACATTAATGATAGTCGGTAAAAATAAGATTGATTCTATAATTTTTGTTCTACATGAGAGTTAGAAGACAAAATTTTAATTAATTTATATTGTTGGTTTGAAAGTACAATATAAAGAGTCTTGAAATTCAACTAACAAATTTTTGTATTTTCAATAAAGATCTTCAGAATTAAAATCCCCTCACTTTAATTATCAAATTAATGAAAAAAAAACAAAAGTTGTAAGAGTACCATTGTTATGCTGGGAATTTGAAATTTGAGATGAAAAGTATAAAAGACCTAGAAACTAAGGGCTTGTTTGGTAAGTAAGTTCAAACTCACATTTTCACACACATTTTTACTCACACGTATTTCAAAAAATTACAAACAATATTACTCAAACTCTTCTATCAAACGGACCCAAAATATATTTATGGAAAATTTAATTTAATGCATTAATAATAAAATGGGGGTTTGGGTTTGTCTGCGTAAAAGTATTCACATCAGTTTGATGCAAAAATTTGTCTATTTGAAAATAAAAACCTACTTTATTCTATTTCACATAACCACTTTGCAAAATACCTTACATCAGATTATCTATTTTACACAATATTTTATTGGAATACATTTTATGTGTTTGGAGAGAGAGAGAGAGCATATTTGAGGTGAGAAAAAAAATGTAATATACAAATGAATAGCCACTGTGTAAATATACATGGGTATTGTAACAATTATAGATATTTACATCATTTTAACTTAATAGATGTTGGTAATTTTAAACTTTAAAGTGAAAATTTAACACATTTTTTCTGTTATATCCATACTAATATGAATGCTCTAAAGGCAGTGACAGAGCAAAAATTTTGAGTTAAGGGGGGCGATTATGACCTCTAGTTTTATTTATTTATTTTATTTTATGAGTTTTTGATGTGTGCGCCTGGGTAAAGGCAAAATTATTTTAGTTAAAACTTTTTAAAGAGCCAATTGTTTATTTGAGTAAAAATGGTTAATTGGACTTAATTTTTTTTAGCTACGCTATTGGTGATTTTTGTTGTTGCACAAATGTTTTTGGGCTAGTATATGTTGTTTTAAATTTTAGATCTATAAAATTTTTAGTGGCCTTTAAAATGAGGAAAGTGCTAGAGGTATATTGTTTATATAGTAAGTGATTACTGGTAAGTAAAAAAGTGATGTAAGTGATAAGTTCAGATACAAATTAATAAGAATTTGTACCTCAACAGTATATAAAAATGTTGTAAATAAGTTTGTAACTGTAATATTATTCTAAAAAGAATCAAAGATGTTGTTAAAGAAGCAAGATGTAATTTTATAAAACAAAGTTGCTAAATTTAATACATATATATATATATATACACTAATATTTTTTTTTTTTTAAATTTAGGGGGGTGGGGTCCATTGCCCCCAGGTTAATTAATGCCTCCGTCTCTGTCTAAAGGTGTAGTAAAATTTGTTAGAATGAAATTGGAGAGAGAGAGAGATCTCAAAAAGAAAAAAGTGTGTATATATATATATATATATATGTAAGCTAAAAATTTTACACCAAGTGTTTATAAAATTTAATCCCATAATTTTATATTTGTAGACAGTGTTATTTCGGTAAAATAATATTATGAAGAAAAAATAAATATATTGATTTTTTTTTGGTTGAGAAACTATAAATAAATCAATAGACAAAGGAACTTGAGTAGGAAGGTTTACCAAAACCTACCTCAGTTACTAATGTGTAGCAGCTGAAAGAACGACGCTTTAAAAATTCAACCCGACTTTCAGTAAAAAAAAGCTCAACTCGACTATCAACAGAAGTTCAACTCAACTATCAATAGCTCATGCAATTTACTATGTTTCTAAGTTCTCACTCTCACAGCAACTAATCGAAACTCAGAAGAGTATATATAAAAAAGACTACAACTAGATTCTCATAATTATTACGTCACTATTTCTCATTGGCATTATGGCATATACTTTCTTGTCACGGGCCAGCCACTCACGTTTGCATTATTAATGGCGGGCCATTCACCTTTGCATAGAAAGGCTAAACGGCCAGCTGTCTCTGAAGTGTTAAAAATATACGGTATCTGTTAAATCTGTCCAAAGACAAATAGTACTGTACAAGACAACGACAACATTCATTGCCTGAATTTATAGACAAAAAATAATGGTTCGCCAGACTGCATTTCGACATACAAGAAGAGTTGAAACTAAAGCAGCACAGGGACTAGCTAAATATGGTCAATGTATTAATGATTTTATCACATGGAAGGAGGAAACTCCACATATGATATATTCTGAGGTTATGTCAGATGTAAACCAGCTCTGAGAATTAGAAATGAAATGATTTCACTTGTTTCTTATCAAAATAAAATAAAATGATAATAATAATAACAATAATAATGGCCAGAGACCAACATTGATTTACGACTTGTAACATAAGAGCATTCGAAGCCTGTGTTGATTTCCAGTGTTGCAATCTGTCTGTGCTTGATCTCAATAACCTCACCAATGCAACTTCATATATTTCAACGTTGTGCTAATCCCATAAATGCACACTGGGATTAACAGCCAACAGCTAAAAAGACTCAGCCAAAGGCTTTGTACCTAAATTGACACCTCCTAGTATACAAAGTGTTTTGAGGTTTAAGGAAGAAAGGGTTTGAACCACGAGATTAATAACATGTTGTAATTATTTTAAAAAAAAAAAGACTCAACTAAAAAAAAAAAAAAAAAAAAACATCACTCCATATTATTGTAGGTTTCTCGAATGGACGGATCTTCGAGCCAAGGGTTTTTGTCTTCTAGCCTTTTACACCACATCCTTTGGAATCCCACATCGAAGGAAAATCCCCCCACTTGCTACCTTATAAGTTGTGAAGTTAAGGGAGTAGTGTACCACCAAGCCTTCAGATCTGAAACTCGGTGATACACTACTCTCTTGGCTTCACAACTTATAAGGCAGCAAGTGGGGGAGTTTTCCCTGGTGTAAAAGGCTACAAGGCAAAAACCCTTGGCCTGAAGATCCGTCCATCTGAGGAACCTACAGAAAGCATTCGTATTAATTTGTCTAAAATTTTTTGTATATCTATACTACTAATAATAAGATTCTCTATTTGAATTTCAAAATCTTGCTTACGAAAATATCTTTAAACAAATTCTTAAACTCTCTAGAATACCCTTATCTTTTAGTTATATAATTTTAAATTTTAAAAAATAAATTGATTAAAAGAGTAATTTACTAATTTTCAAAAAAGTTCCTAAGTTTTAGGTTTTTTTATTTTTCCTCTCCAATTTGAATTACCACCTTTTATTTTAAATTCAAATTTTCAAACATTTATCAACTCTCATGTAGAGAAAGATCCTAAAAATTAGGACATTATCTTTATCTCACTTTTAAACATTATTCCATGTTACCTTACCTCTTTCTTAAATTTATAAATTAAAAAAAAAAACTATTGGTTATATTATATTTTTTTTGTCAAATAACTAATTAGGAAAAAGAGAAACTTACATAGAGAAAGATCCTAAAAATTATGACACTATTTCAATCTTACTTTTAAACATTATGCCACTAAACCCAAAATAAAAAATAAAAAAAGAGTCTTATCAAAGGCGCAAAGCATGTGTGATGAGGCTAATTTTAGTATAACAACCAACTTTTTTCTATTTTACACAAATACTTTGCAAAAACACCAATATCAGATTATCTATTATATATTGTCTTTTATTTAAATAATATTTTTCTCACTTTTTATTATTATTTCACACCTATCCGCCTAACACACACTCTCTCTATTTTCTTTAAACATCCTCTTTGCAATTTGGTTTGATTATGGGCGGTGGCCTGGTTAGTATGTGATCCCAGATAATAGTTTGATTGAAAGTGTTTGAGTTACCATTCTTAATTTAGGATATTTAGGGCTTGTTTGGCCACCAAGTTCAAACCATAATTTTCACATTTTAAATAACATTACACACTTTTTCACCGACACGTATTTCAAAAAATTCCAAACAATAATTCTCAAACTACTTTACCAAATACCTCCTTAAACACCGTATTTTGAGAACTATCCGTTTTTAGTTTTTAAGTAACATTCTAAATAACATTGTTGTAAATATATTAAAAATTGTGGGACCAAGATGATTTGACCAAACACTGTAAGTGGGGGACTCTACTCTTTCTCTTTCTCTTTCTTCCCCTATTCCTTTTCCCCTCTTTCCTTTTTCTTTCACACCTACAACCATACAGGTCTCTCTCTTCTTTGTATCTTGTGGGAAGCACTTTGTTCTGAGCATCACTTTAAATTCTTAGATTTTAAGATGATAAGAGCATCCATAGTAGATGTGGCAAAAATAATACCATTTTGCCACACCAAAGACCTATTTTATTATTTTACCACATCATTTTACAACATCTCATTTATCAGATATTTTATCATTCAATTCTATACATTAAAATAATATTTCCTACACATTAAAATAATATTTACAACTCATCAATCACAATCAACAGCCACCACACTGTTGCCAACAACCAACAGCCACCACCACACAACCACCACATCCTCCACAACCCAAAACACAAGTGCAGAAAGAAAGTTTGGAGTGTGGGATTTTCTGGATGGGTTTGTCGCAGAGAGCTGTTAATCTCTGCCATTGTTGAAAAATTTTAAGGTTTGGGATGTTTTTCTTGCTTTGTTTTGGTTTGGAGGCAAAAAGAGATCTTTGATTGATCAATACCCAGCCACAACCACCGCCCGCCGTCGCTGCACCACTACGACCCAAAACCCACTCCCACAAATCAAAACCCCACACCCATACTATCGGACCCCATTACAAATCACCCCAACAATCAACGACACCAACCCAGGCACGATCACCACCTTAGCCCAATCGGTCCACCCGATCGTCTACTTGATCGTGTTGAAAGTCAGATTCGCGCCAACGACGAGCTGGTAAGCGATTCGATTCTCGAGCCCGATCTTAATGAACCTGCGGGCGAAGAAGAAAGCGAGCACGATGATCCAAGGGATCGGATCTCTGAAGACGGAGAACGTGGCAGCGAACTTCAACATCTTGGTGAGCACAAAGGCGTTGAGGCCGAGCAGGGCGACAGCGCCGAGAGAAACAGGGAGTGGGAGACAGAGAGATAGGATGGGGTTTGAGAGGAGAGGATTGGGGTTTGAGGGTGAGACTGACGAAGAGATGAGAGAGAAAGTGGAATAAAAAATTAAAAAAAAACTTATGCCACAGCTGTCCGTACAGTGGTAAATTTGTGAAGGTATTGTTCACATGTGGCAAAAATAATAAGATTTGAAATATCTGATAAAGGGGGTTTTTTGTGTTTTGTGTGCCAAATGTGCCAAATATTTGGCATTTGACACATTTGGCACAATTGCTACGGATGCTCTAACAAAGGGCCCTATATGATATTATGAACCTGAAGAGTGAGAACCATGAAAATGATTGTGGTGGAGATAGATCGTGGTGTCTTATCAGAAACCATAATAATCCGATATTTAGAAGTAAATTACAATCACAGACTATCAATGATGCATGTTGCAATTTCCCTTGGAGTTTAGAATTTTTGTACAAATTTCACAACACCCTTCTCACAATATTGATAGATCCAAATGTGAAGTCTATTTAAAAAGAAAAGAAAGAGTATGGAGATATCGCTAACGAAAGGAAAGGAACGAAATGGAATGTATTTAAGTAAGAGAAATAAATGAAAAAAAAATGAAATGAAATTAACTAACCTTATTTGGATATTTTAAAATAAAAAAATGCAAATGAATAGAATGTACATAACTTTGTTTAGGAGTAATATAAAGGGAAATGAATAGAATTATTTTATGACAATATTACTATTAGATCTCTATTTTAAAATAAATGGTTGAATATATAAGGGTATTTCGAAAGTTTTAGTAAAAAAAATTCATTAAATCTAATTTCATTCTTACAAATTTCTCACAATTTCGGGGGAATGAAAATTTGAGATTTTAAGGAAATGGAGATGAATGAGTATTCATTCTTACCCATTTCATTCTCTACCACTTAAATTCCCAAATAAGGGAATAGACTTTTTATTCCCTTCGTTAAAACTCTCAAATAGGTGAGAAAATTTCTCTCACATCAAATAAAATATTAACAAATCTATTGTATATGTCAAATGACAACCCACTTAAAAACACACACACACACACACACACACACACACACAAATCAATCAAACAATTATATATATATTTTCACTTTTAGAAAAAATGTTATTAAAAATATGGTACCAACTATATTTTTTGCATTATGACCACTTTTAAAACTACAATTTTTACATCATTTTAAACAACAATACTCACTACTACCAAACAAGCCAAGGTTTGATTATGAGTGGTGATTTTGGGCAAAAAAAATGGTAATTTTAGGTTTGCAATTTGGGTTTGATCAAGGGAGGTGATTTTGGGCGGATTTATCCCCTACTGTTGCTACCAGTTCAGAAGCAACATAAGTTAAATAAGTCAAGAGCATCCCTAAGATACATGGATCATTTTCTAAAAAATATGAATGAATTAAACAATCCTGAGTAAGTCCATATTAACACAAGGATGATGCAATAGATGCAATTGCTAGCGGAACAATAGATGCAATTGATGCAATTGTCTAAGGCCTCCAAATAAAAGAAGGCCCCCACTTGAGAATATTTAGCTATATATTTTAATTACAAATAAAAATATTTTAGTCTTCTTATTGGTCAGTAAAATGTATTAAAACAGTCTCATTGTATCCTAAAATGCAGAAGATTAAATAGGAAAACAAAACAAAAATAACCAAACTTTAGCTAACAAAATTAAATTTTAAGAGACAAATTCAATAACTCATTTTTAGAATATATTAAAATTAAAATTAATACAACATAATTATTTGGGCAAATCTCTCATCTTTCTATCTCTCTGAGTCTCTATCTATATCCTTTCCTTTCTTTACTTCGTCTTGATTTTTGATCTTTTTATATAAGTTCAGTTATTCATTTTAAGTTATATTTTTCAATCTACTTGATTGATAGGACAAGGACAACACGCTGAGTCTTGATTCTTGATCTTTTTCTATAAACTCAGTCATTCATTTAAAGTTATATTTTTTAATTTACTTAATTGAAAGGACAAGTACAACGCGCTAAGTCTTGATTCATGATCTTTTTCTATAAGCTCAATCATTCATTTTAAGTTATATTTTTTAATTTACTTAATTGAAAGGACAAGTACAACACTTTGAGCCTTGATTCTTGATCTTTTTTTATAAGCTTAGTCATTCATTTTAAGTTATATTTTTTAATTTACTTAATGAGTTTACTCTTACACTTGCACATTCTGCTCTTACCCTCAGGTGGGTTTCTTGGTTTGACTTGCTGGATTGCTAGGTTCGACTTGGTGGGTTTGCTAGGTTCAACTTGCTTGAGATGGGTTTTTCTTAGTTGCCGTTTGGTTTCAGCTGAAAGCTGAGTTCACGTTTTGCGTTTTCTGTTTTTTTTTTCCCCCTGCACGTGAACAGTAAAATTACATGATTTTACTGTGCAGGGGACAAAAAACACTGTTCATGTACTGTTTATGCACTGTTCACGGGTCCCACAATATTATTCACACATTTAAAAAATATTTTCCTATAGTGTTTTCAGTTTTCAGTTTTCAGTTTCAGCAACAATAAGTTCAATCCAAACGGATCCTTAGGGGTGTCAAATATGTGGGTTTGGATGGGTTTGAGGTCGGCATAATTGGGTTGGGTATATAAAATCCATTTACCCATTAAAACCCATTTAATTAATTGCTTCTAACTCAAACCCAACCCAATTACCTAATTATCAAAATTACCAAAATGCCCTAAAGTGAAAATGACCAAAGTAATCTAAAATCTTAAAAAATGACCAAAATACCCCTAAACCCAAAAAATGTCCAAAATACTCCCAAAACTCAAAAAATGACTAAAATACTCCCAAAACCTAAAAATTACCAAAATACCCCCAAAACCCAAAAAAGAACAAAATACTCCTACAACCTAAGAAATGACCAAAATACCCCCCGAAACCTAAAATTACCAAAACACCCCCCAAAACCCAAAAAATGACCAAAATACCCCTGAATTATTGATCATTTTTTTGAATTTTAATTGGTTTCAAAATTTAGATAATCATATATCTTTCATATATATATATATATATATATATATATAAAGTCAAAACTGAGAAAAAATCAAATTTATCTATCTATATTATAATGCATTATAAAAGTTAGATCTCTAAACTTGGTGGATACACAAAATAGTGATGTGTGTTCCTTTAAAAATGCATAAAACAAAATAATAGTGCCCTTACCTAGTAGTAGATGCACTCATCAAAGACGCACACTAAGTTTCCTTTTCATAAATGATTGTAAGTGAAAATACCATTTTAGTCCTTACATTTTAGGGTCAAAGTCAATTTGGTCCCCACATTTTGGTAGTAGTCAATTTGGTCCCTGATTTTTTTAAACTTGCAATCAATTTAGTCCCTATTGTTAACTCACAAATGAAAAAAGTCTATGTGGCTTCTAGAATAATAATAAAAATAATTGTATTGGCATTTAAAAATGACAACATCTAAAATTAAGTAATTTATCAATTTCAAAATTCTTAAAAAAAAAAGAAAAAAAAGAAGAAATTGAAAACCAAAAAAACACAAACGCAGATCTAGGAAACACATACCTAGACGAAGATTTCAAAGTTTCTTACACTTTCTAAGAAACCAAACTGTGAATACCAACAATCAAATAAAGGAAAAGAGAAAATCAATGTCCAACAAACTCCATCGCCAATGATATGATCCTAGCGCATAACGAATCATTGAAAATACTGAAAGATAATCAAATTCAAAATCATTTAAGTAATCAATGAAACGGGGTGAAGAAATAAATTGTAGAGTAAAGGACTTTGATTATGTACTTCTGGTGAACAAATTTATATGCTACATCCATCGAATCAAATCAGTGAGATTGAGATTCGCAATGTTTTTGACGCCTTGAATGGAAAAATAAAAGTTAATCTACCACCCCTACAAGCTTCACCTTCTCTCTATGCCAATCATATTCAATATTCATACCTCTTTTCTTTTTCTTTTTCTTTTTCTTTCTTTCTCTCTCTCTCTCACAAATATAAAATATTTGAATCTCACACACATACACAAAAAAACACAATACTAATAACTTAAAGAAGAAACCCAAAAAGAAAAAAGAAAAAAAAAAGAATAATAGGAATATCCAAATGCACAAGCACAACTAATTACAACATCTTGTACCAAGCAAATAAAAACGTTGATTTTAAACAAAGTCTTTCTTGTTTCCTTTACCTTCTCTTCATTTATCTAACCCCACCTAAATCAAGTTCTCTGGTTTTAGAACTTACCCACATAATGAAACCTAAAACTAATTTATAAACCCCAACATTTTTAATTTTATACCCAGTATTCTTGGGGTTTCTTTCTTTTTCCCTTAATTTTGAGGTCTGTTTTCTCTTTTGTTTATCTAATTGTTGGTATTCACTGATAGGTTTCCCAAAAAGTGTGAGAAACCTTCGAAATCTTCTTCTGAGTACATGTTTCCTAGATAAGGGTTCGTGTCTTTTTTTTTTTTGGTTGTAAATTGATAAATTAATTAATTTTAGATACCGACATGTTATTTTTAAATGCCAATTCAATTTTTTATTATTATTCTAGTAGACACATAGATTTTAAGTGTGACAACAATGCACACTATTTGTCACATAGACTTTTTCCGTTAGTGAGTTAACGGTTGGAATCAAATTGATTGCAATTTGAAAATATCAGAGACCAAATTGACTACTACCAGAATGTAAGGACTAAATTGACTACTACGAAAATGTAGAAACCAAATTCACTGTAAATCTAGAGAGGTCAATAAAAAGTCAAAGGTTTTGATTATTGTGGGGATAAGGGCCCAAATTTGTATACTGGGCCTTGAGCCCTATTTGATAATGTGGATACGTCCGAGGAGGAGTAAACGATTAGATAGGCCCCAGAATGGGGGATCACGTACGAAAAGGGTGAAAGAGTACAATCTGAGGAGGTTATCCTTCTCGGATAGGATGAATGTCGGTCAAGCAAGTGCTTGGGCGACTTAGGTGACATTCCAGGAATTTCCAACGATAAGGATAAACTTCAGGCATGTACGAAGAGGATAAGAATGTAGAAATATCTAAGAGAAAAGCTGTTACCACTGCATTAAATGCACTGCAGCAACTTTTCTAGCCGCATTTATGTAGAGAAGACCCCTGAACAGTGAAGTCTCAACCACCACCATTCATAGAGAGCTAGAGAAAATGCCTGATGGGATATGTACTCAAGTGAAGGTTTGGATGATTAACAAGTGTACGATTGAGGTGGTCTAAAAGGAAACTATATAATGTAAAAGACATAAGAGGGAGATCGAAAAACATAATGAAAGAGAAAGAGAAAAGGAATAGGAATTACTGTAGCACTAAGGGTTATATCAACTTTCAGAAATTGTGGTCTAAATAACAGTTCATCTCCTCGGACAACCATTTCATCAAGTTTTACGTGCATTTCTGTGTTTGTTTATATTTTAAATCCTTGCTAGCTGTTGTTCCATTCACTAAGAGCCCAGCTCTTTCACCCATTCTCTACAAATTTATTGTATTTGGCTCATTGGGCTCATATCCCAACTCTTTTGGGCTTGGGCTACAAATCGTGACCCTACAATTATATATATATATATATATATATATGGATTTAAGTGTAACAACAATGCACACTATTTGCCGCATAGACTTTTTCTATTAGTAAGTTAATGGTAGAGATTAAATTGATTGTAAGTTGAAAATATCAAGGGTCAAATTGACTACTACCAAAATGTAGAGACCAAATTAACTGTAACTCCAAAATATGAGATCAAAAAAGTGTTTTTGCCATGATTGTATTGTAATGTATTAAGAAATAATAAGTTTGTGTTTTTGTCTTTAATGATGGTTTATTAATTCTAAATGGATTTTTTTTGAAATTTCATAATGATTTTTTTATTTCTTTCTTTAAACTTTCACCCCCTAATTCTAAGTGGTGGCTCTATCCCTGAATCCACGTGATGACATAGTAGCTAGAGACCTACATGCTACAAACTTTATCAATTTATTGACTATTGTTAGTTTTTAAGAATTTTTTTTTAAAAAAAAGTGTAAACATGTCACGTGTGTCAATGTGTTTTGTTCAAATTTCATAATCAGATGAAGGGATAATAAACAGGTTACCTTAACCAGCAAGATTGAAGTTGCGCACCCACTGTCCACAACAAGCAACTATTGCAAAGAAAGCTTAAGAGGAAAAAGATCAAGATGAAGAATACTATGATAAGCAATGAGAAAAAAAAATTGAGATTTAATTTTCTTCAAGAATTGAGAGAGAGAGAGAGAGTGAGACTTTTTGTTTTCAGTGTTTTGTGTTTTGTTCATAGAGATAAACGTAAGATTTTAATAATGAATTTTCTACCATTAATTTATATTTTAGCATAATTCAAGAGATGAATTAATGAATTTGTCAACTATTAATTTAGATTTTAGTAACTTTTTAGGAGTATTTTGACTGATTTTGTCTCTTCAGCTTCTTACAGACTTCTAAGTTGTGGGATATGGAGACTTTTTAATACACAGTGCATTCTATTACCCAATAGAGGAAGCTTTATTTATTATTATTATTTTTTTGGGCGCCGCCGCCCGCGCGCGCGCGGGGGGGGGGGGGGGGGTGGGGTGGGGGGCGATGTTTTATTTGGAGGCTTTAGTCTTAGGTGATTGCTTAAGTTGCTTATATGCTTGACCCGGTCCTGCTGTTAATTAATATAAATAAATATATTTTTCCCAACATAAATTTGATTTAGAAATATTAAGTAATTAAAAGAACTTTAATAGTTATATTGATAAAATCTTCTTTGTAATTGTAAAACCCTAAACATTTTCTCAAAGTAAAGAAAAAGAACACTCTCATCTTTTTTTTTTTTTCTTAAATTGTGTATTTCTAAATTTGGATGGAACTTCATTTTATTGAATTAAAAACTTTTAAAATTATATGATATTCATACTTTAATTGATGTTTACAAAATTTAATTCATGTAGAATTTATTTGTCTCTAATTATTATATTTTACATGTTAAACATTTGAGTTTTATTTTTTTAAAATGTGGCATGCTTGTGGGAACTCAATACAACAGACTTTTTTTTTTTGCTATCCTCAATACAACAGACTTTTTTTTTTGCTATCCTCAATACAACAGACTTATTAAACAATTTAAAAATGAGTTGTATACATGTGAACCCAACCTTTTTATTAAGTGTCAGATCAACACATGTAATAAACAAATCATATTAAATTAAGAGTTCTTGATACAATTGTTAAATGAGTAAGATTCAAATTGACTTATGTAATCGAATATCCTTACGTTAGTAAGATATATGAACACAGTTGCCCATGAATATAATGTTCATCCTTTGATCTTGCTAAGTTTAGTACGAAAATTCCGTCATGGACTTTTTCTAACAAAAACGAGTGTCTATTGTTATTAGAACTTTAGAACTTTTATTAAAAAAATTAAAAAAGAGAATAAAGAGAGAGCTCTTACCTAAAGAGGATTGATAGAGCTTTTTTTTTTTTTGGTTGGGGGGTTGGTGGTTGGGGGAGAAAATTTCCTTATGATTATTTAAGACAAATTATTGAAATTTATAGACGTACCCAGTAGGTGGATACCACGATTCAGTAGCTGGGAAGTCTAAGCAAGGAATATAATATATCAAGAAATCCAAGGGAGGGACATAATAAGGAGAGAGACTATGTCTATAACATTTTTACAACAAATTATAGGTGGTTAGTTGTTATTGGTTCAAATTTGAAACTAACACTAAGATTACTTTTTTGCCCCAACAATAACAACTAGTAACAACCTGCCACTTAGGATTTATTGTAAAAATATTGTAGAAATATTGCAGACATATCATTTCTTTATAATAAGGGAGAAATGAAGCAAGAAATCTATACAATAAAGGAAAAAAAATGAATCTTTTTATTATTATGCTTTTGGTTTTTAAAGTGTTTCTGTGACATGTTCGCATCACTAATAGCATTTGCATCAATTTGAGTAAAAAATTCTGTATATTTTACCATAAAAATTTACTTTTTTTTTTTATTTTATATACTTACTTTTCAAAACACCCCACATTAGATTATTTATTTTACACTACATTTCATTAAAATATCAAATTTTCTTGATTTTTTTAATTGTTTTTCTTTTTTCACAAAAAATTAAATTCAAAATAAATAGCGTCAATGTAAATTTATATTGTTACTGTAGAAATCATGTATATTTATACAACTTTATATTATCTGAAGTGAGTGAATTTTGGACTTGATTAGCTAAATGTTATACTGTTTTTGTTATATAACCACTAATACGATTATACGAGTGCTCAAAATTATCTAAGACAAACTATTTAATTTATAGATGTATGGATAGGCCAATAACATTGTTAAATTGTTGGAAAGTATAAGCAAGGAATATAATATATCAAAGAATCTAAGGTAGTGATATTAACCCTCAACCCTCTAAGGTAGGGATATAATTAGAGGTGGCAAAATTAGATACGACTCACGAACCCGACACGACACGACATGACACGATATGAAATTAGTAGGTTATGGGTTGAGGCTTAATGGGTTAATGTCATATTCGGGTTGACATAATTGACTCATTTAATAAACAGATTGAGTTAATGTCTAACCCTTGGAACCCGTTTGACCTGTCTGACCCGTTTAATTAAATAACAGTTTACCAATATACCCTTCAAACTTTAGGAATATAAACTTATTAGTTATTGTGGTTTATTTTTATTGACATACTATGATTAATTATTTGTGATTTGAGATATACTTTAATTTTGAATAATTATTTGTGATGCAATTACTCATTAGTTCTGAATTATATATATATTTTTTAGTTTTTCATAATTCATATCAATTTGGTTAATACTATTTTTTTTTTGGATAAAATTTGATAAACAGGTCAACACAACTGACCCGTTTAATCAATGAGTTGTGTTAGGGTTGAGACATCTTAATCCATTTAATAAAGATGTCAGGTTAGTGTTGATCCATATAGTCTGATACTCATAAGTTGACACAATACGAACCCGACACATGAACACGAATTGCCACCCCTAGATATAATAAGGGAGAAATGAAGCAAAGAATCTATACAATAAAGGAAAAAATGAATCTTTTTATTATTGTGCTTTTGGTTTTTAAAGTGTTTCCGTGAGGTGAGGTGTATGTTCGAGTCCTCATCAACTCATGAAATTTTTTTGTTTATTTTAGTATAAAAACTTACTTTTTTATTTTACATACTTATTTTTCAAAACACTTTATATAAGATTATTTATTTTACACTAATTTTAATTAAAATATCAAATTTCTTTATTTTTTAATTGTTTTTCTTTTTTCACATACAATAATCATCATCCACTATTTTTATTTATTCTCGGGATACATAAAAAAAAAGAATAAAAAATTAAATGCAAATGAATAGTACTAGTATAAATTTAAATGATACTATAACAATTATGTATTTTTTCACAACTTTACATAACATGATATGAGTGAATTTTGAGTTTAATTGGCTAAAATGTAATACTTTTTTATTATTATACAAGAACTTATGTTGAGTGCTCTAAATTGTCTAAGAGCATTTGCAACAATGGAGGCAAAAAATTTAGCTATTTAACAATTTAAAAGCTATTTTATATATTTTACCACTTTATTTTATAAACACATCCAGAGGTTTATTTTTTTAACTACATTTAAATATTACTTTTTAATTTTTAATTTTTATGCTTTCTCTCCCTTTCTTTCTCTTTTGTGAACCAAGATCAAAATAAACTCACCTCTCTTTCTTCTCATATCATCGTCACACAAAATCAATTTGTACTGCCACAAGAAATTGACTAAGATTTGTCAAATTTTTTATTACATGGAAAAACTCATTCTCATCCCACAATTCATCAGAAAATTAAGAAAATAGATGAAGAACATTGAAATCCATTTCACCACATGGATAAAAAAATATCTATTTCATTCTCTTTTCCATCAACAAGTTCATTCTCGTCATTATTTGCAACTCAGAACTCAACTAAATGAATTTGTGAAGGGTGGCGTTCTAAGAGAAAAAGTAATTTGATAGATGATAGCCAAAACCCAGAAAAATCGCAAGCTCAGTCCCACGTTCACTGCATAACCCACGAAAATCTATCACTGTCAAATACCCACAGCCAAACCCATAGACTGGCCACTGTGAGGAAAACCCATAAAAAATAAAAAAATAAAATAAAATCCAACAACCGAAAATTGCAAATTGGTCGGCAACCCACCACCACAAACTGATCAACAAACCACCAACCCAATCACTGTCATCGTATTTGATGAGGATAATTTTTCATTGATCAGTATGGGGGTGTCCAAAATAGATGACCAACCCCGAAAGGGATGACCGACACCCGAAAGGAATGATCAATCCCAAAAGGGATGACCGGCCCTCAAAAGGGATGGTCAATCCTGAAAAGGATGGCTGACCCCCGAAAGGGATGATCTATCCCAAAAAAGATGACCGACCCTCGAAAGGGATGATCAATCCCAAAAGGGATGATCAATCCTTGAAAGGGACGATCAACCCATGGGTCGACAGATCAGGTAATCCCCGATCCTAACAACCCATCCCTTAAGGTTTCCATGGGGCTTACGTAGGGCCCACTCACGCATCCTTGCATGGAAATCACTTGCACATCACAACCAAAGACCCTACCACACAATCAAATCTCTTACATATGGAAAGGTGATCCTGAGTATCTTGACACCTTTCTCTCTACAAGGAAATTCTCCTGTATCAAGGGATTCATGTCAACTCTTTACCACTATATAAACCACAAACCTTACCCTTCTTAAGGTATGTGAATTCTCCCTAGCTCTTGTACTCTTGAATTCTTGGAAATTCTTCTATCACTGACTTAACCTTCGGAGGGACTTTGGCCGATACCCCATCGGTGTCCTTTGATTGGTTCTTCAGGTATCTTCATTGGCACGTGTGTGGACGACCAACTTACTGACGATTTTTGTGCATCATCAATATTATTTGTGAGGGGAGAGATTTAGCTTGTTTGGATGAAGGGGGGAAAAGGGGAGAAGTAGAAGGGACTAAAGTAGAGTTGGCTAAAAATAAGCTAATTTTGTGCTAAATCTATTCTACTTTACTCTACTTCCACTCCCTCCCCCTCAATCCAAACGGACCATTAAAGGGGATGAAAGAGAGAATGAGAGTTTTGAAAGAGAGATACGGAGAAGAGAAAAGGAAAACGACAAAATGAGTGATTTTTTTTTTTAAATTATAAAAGGAGAGGGAAGACATTTTTTTTTTTTTTTTTTTGAGTTTTGCATTCTGGCTACAGTAAACTGCTACAGTAGCAGTTTACTGTAGTTGGCAGCTAAATTTTTTTAGATATACCATCACTAATGTAGCATGAATTTTGTGATTTGAGAAGCTAAAATAACTTTTGAGTCATTTTAGCACCACCAATATGGATTCTCTAATTTAAATTAGGCCAGTACCATGGTTAAAAGTAGCTAGAAAGTACAAGCAAGAAATATAATATATCAAGGAATTCAAGATAGGGATATTTAACCATCCAAAGCAAGGATATAATAATAAGGGAGAAATGAAGCAAAGAATCTATATAATGAAGAAAAAAGGATGACAAAATGAGAGAGATAAGGAGAAGAGAAAAGAAAAAGGATGACAAAATGAGTGATTTTTTTTTAAATAAAAGGAGAGAGAAGACGAATAAAATATAATTTTGAGTTTTGCATTCTAGCTACAGTAAATTGCTACCGGTAGCAGTTTATTGTAGCTTGCAGCTAATTTTTTTTTGATATACCATACTGATGTGGCATGAATTTTGTGATTTTAGCACTTACTCTTATAGAGAAACTATTCAAATTAGATTGCTACTGGTAGTAGTTTACTGTAGCTTGCAGCTAAATTTTTATTGATATACCATACTGATGTGGCATGGATTTTGTAATTTTAGCACTTGCTCTTATAGACAAACTATTCAAATTAGGCCGGTATCATGGTTAAAAGTAGCTAGAAAGTACAAGCAAGGAATATAATATTTCAAGGAATTCAAGGAAGAGATATTTAACCACCAAGACAAGGATATAATAAGGGAGAAATGAAGCAAAGAATCTATATAATGAAGAAAAAATGAATCTTTTTATTATTGTGATTTTGGTTTTTAAAGTTTTTTCGTGAAGTGTTCGAGTAGCTAAGAGCATTTGCATTAACTCGTGTAAATTTTATTCTTTATTTTAGCATATGAATTTACTTTTCTATTTTATATAATCATTTTTCAAAATACTATACGTCAGATTATTTATTTTATGGTACATTTCATTAAAATATCAAATTTTCTTGATTTTTTAATTATTTATCTTTCTTCACATACAACAATAATCATCAATTCTCTTTTCTCATCATTGAGATATGCAAAGAAAAAGAAATTCTTAAATGCAAAATCAATAATGCCAGTGTAAATTTACATAATTTATGTAGCAATTATATATTTTTATACAACATTGCATTTGTTGTTATTAATGAATTTTGAATTTAATTCACTAAGTGCACTAAATTATCTAAGAAAAACCATTCAAATTTGTACCTGTAGCCCGTAGGGTAGTACCCCAGTTAAAGTAGCTAGGAAGTACAAGCAAGGAATATAATATATCAAAGAATCCAAGGCAGGGATATAATAAGGGAGAAATGAAGCAAATAAAGAGAGAAAAGCTTAGATAGAGAAATGCAATAGAGAGAGTGAATAATAAGTTATTAAAAAAAATAATAATAAAAAAGGTGGTAGCATGTGCCACGCATGTGCAACAGCGCAGGTTTTTATTGTTTGGTGCTTTTTTGTATTTTGTGTTAATGGACGAATAACAAATTGACACACGTAGTTGTTAGTGGCATATATATGATTTTGCATTTTTTTTTTAAAAGTTAGCTCAATTAATATAATTTCTTATCTGTCAAATAAGAGATTTTAGATTCGAGTAATGTCTATAGACTTTATACTAAAATTGATTAATGTCTTAGAATGATGACACAAGAACAATTATTATGAAAGCAGATACGTTGAAATTATATCATATTTATTGAAACAAATTTAATTAATCTAAAACTCAACAATATTACAAGAAGGTATTAAATAGAAAAACATAGTTAAAGATCCATTAAATCTGATGAATATTTCTTTTATTAATTTAGGCCTTGCCTTTTTTATTTTTCAGTTTGATAGGTTGAAATCTGAAGGGAACTCTTTTGATACTTGATAGGTGTTACCGTGTTAGAGATTTATTTTTTTCTTTTTCTTTTTTACAGACCAACAGTTCTAAGAGCCCATAGTCAGCCCAAAGCACACGGTCCAATACCCATGAAAATTAAATACCACTTCTTACTAAATGAGGCCCATTCAATTAACTACAAATTGTATCAATACATACAAAACCCAAATTTTAGCCCAATAGCCCATTCACAAAACAAAGCCCTCAAATTATCAAAGGCTATATATAACCTATACCAATGGTCAAAACAATTCCCAGGATTGAATTAGATCATATTCGGGTCATGTAACACTCAAGTAAAGCGGGACTACAAGTTTTTTGGTTTATTTTATGAGCAGCAGCCCAAAAGGGAAGATATGGGCCCAGCTCATAAGGCCTAGCTCACAGCCTGTATACAAGTAAAGAAATACTATATCAAACTTACATATTTTTCAACACGGCAAATGAAGTATTTATAATTTATTGATGGTTGGCTTTGAAACTTACAGGCACACATTGACAATTAATAATACCAAAGAAAGAAAATACGTAATTTGTGAATTTTACACAGACAAGATCAATTCCATTGACCATAGTCAAAAAAAGAAAGAAAAATTTATGGATGTAATATCCAACACAGAACAATCATCCTAATTATACGGCCTGTCAACTTGAACCTGTTACTTCCAAGAGAGAACATACTGTTTGTATCAAAGTGAGCACCGTAATTACAACAATAGTAATGATTGTAGAAGCGGCTGCCGAAGGAGTGCTAAAAAAATCACGTTTTAATACCGCCATCCATTTGTGCCGAGCTCGTTGCTCATAGAAACTGATGATGCCGAAAAGTTCACCAGTGAGATGCACGATCCTTGCACCCGTAGCCGTTTCCTGCAAGAGAGAACAACACAGAAACACCTTCAAGGGGCACCGGTGTGGAGCCGGCCAAACACCCTCCGAAGGTTAAGTCAGAAATGTTTTTACAACTCTAGAGTGCTAGAGAGGAGTTAGTTACGCGCGTACCCTTTTGTGAGGATGTTGGGGCCTTTTTATAGTAGTGAGGTCCTGCCTCCTTTCCTTGTAGAGCAAGTCTTCTCCTTGTAGAGCAAGTCTTCTCCTTGTAGAGCAAGTCTCATCCTTGCAGAGCAAGTTTTTTGAAACTTGGTGGGCAAGTCTGGGCCTTCATTCTGTTAGGGGCCCACACGAAGGATGGGCTCTACCTTCTTTGGGCTTGTGGACATGGGCCTATTGGGCTCGCCAAGCCTTATCTCATATTTTATCCTCTTCAACTGCCCCCTTCACCCCATTTGGTCCATCGCTGTTGTGCAGACGGCCAATTGGGGTGACGGTCAAAACAAATAATAATAATGGTCCCGTACTCATGGGAGTGACGGATAGGCGTAAATGAACGGTAACAAAGAACTTAGGACGGTGATCGTAAAGACCGAATGGTTGGTGACGGAGTCAAAGCGATGACGGTCAGAACTTAACGGATGATGGTGACGAGGGCCCTTGGAGGGAGGTTGACGGAGCGCGACGCCGTCGTGTCTGTGGAGGTCTGACAGGCTGTAGAGGCATTTAAGGCGATGACACGTGTTACCCGTAGATTGGTCCGTATCTTGGATCGAAGTGCCGCTTCGTCTTCCGTGCACTCCACCTATAAAAACTAGCACCTTTCCTTCATTTTTTCTACTTTGCGCAGAAACTTCATTGTCAGAGTGAGTCCGTCACCTGTCAGAGCTCAACCGTTCACATCCTTCAGCAACGAGACCTACCCGCTCACTCCTTTCTTCGGTAAGTGATCCTATCCGTTCACTTCGATATACCTTCAGTTTTTATACTTGTCATGGTAGAAGCATTAAATTTCTTGCATCCGTCTCTTCCCTTTTTTATTTTAGACCGTCAGTCTTAGGCTTTGTCACTCCGTTGTAGGCAATGTCTAGTGCGTCGAGTAACCAGTCGTTCGTCCGCGACGGGGCGGGTTACGAGGAATTGTACCCGTCGGGTTACAGAGATCCGGTCGAACTGATCGAGAGGACTCCGTCTGCCACTTCACCGTCCTCAACAAATGAGGATATGGAGTTGGCCGAACCAGAGGAAGGTTCTGACGGCGGTGGTGAAAGACCTAAATCCGTAGTTGGGGCTGACGGACTTAGGGAGTTCGTCATGCTGCCTGAGTGGACAGTGAACAAATTTGTGTCCACAATTAAGGAGGTTCACTTCAAAACAATTAGGGCAATTTACCAAATACCCGACCACATCCCAATCCGTCTACCCTACAAATCCGAGAAATGTTATTACGACGGAGTGGATGACCTAGGGGTGTACGAACAAGCACTAAAGGTCGGACTTAGATTCCCTCTGAACAGATTAAAACGAGAACTCCTCCATCACTTAGGTCTGTCCGTCAGCCAGATATCCCCCAATGCCTGGAGGGTTTTCATTGCAATGGAGGTCCTGTATGGAGCCATGTCTAATGGCTCCAGATCGTTGACCGTACGAGAGTTCCTCCACTGCTACTGTCCAGACGAGATAGACAAGTCGAGGGGAATGTACAGCTTCGTCCCTAGGAAGTCCGTCTTGAAAGTCATCTATGAAAACCCGGACTCCAATCGAGACTGGAAGAGTCGTTATTTCTTCCTGGAAGGTGACGGTTGGATGTGTCACCCGGGGGAGACGGACTTCATGCCCGTCGACAGCACATGGGGGATCTTGGACCCGTCTGGTATAGTTCAGTTCGTCGTGTCTCAAAGGTAATTTTTCTTTAACTTTTTAATGACCGTCCTGAGTGTTTTCCTTCTTTGATTTTTCAGTGCAACGACGTCCACAAGTTGATCTAGAGGAGTACCATTTTTTGGAAAAGATTTTTTCGAAGACGAAGCCAGAGGAACGGACGTGGGCGAAGCTGGTTAACCTCAACACCGTCCACTGGTATTGCGACGGACCAGAGCCCTCTACAGCGGCGATAAAGTACGAGGAACGCACCTGTCAGCGTAAGTCCGTCACCCCTTTTCTTAACTACCTTGACCTGTTGCTTTGAGTTTACCCGTCTACCCTTGTTCTTACAGAGATGGACGACGTGAAGAGGAGGGCTGCCATTAAAAGCAAAGCTGCGAAGAACAAGGAGACGGACACGGGGGCGATGGGTACCGGCTAGAGTAGGCCCTTGGCGAAGAGACCGATGCCTAAGGTCGACCGTGCACCCAAGAAACAGAAAATTTCGACGGAGCCCGTCATAGGCCTTATGGCGGAGGGTAAGAAGACGGTGACCCCGGCCAAACCTGGGGGTGGCAAAGGCCTGATGGTTTCTCCTCCGGGCAGTCAGAAGAAACCGCCCGTCCTACTCCATGAAGACCCAAAGTATGCTTTGGGGAAGATCTCTTCTATCATCGGGAGTGAGGATTATGAGGACCTGGGCAACCACTCGACGGAGGCCATGGGGGAGACGGGCCTCTTCAGCATTGCCTAAGTAAGAATCCGTCGCCATTCATCTTTCCATTTTTCATTATCATTTTTAACTAAGTTCCATGTTGTCGTCAGGCTATGCTCATGACGAAGGGTCTTATGGACCGGGCTCTTCACCATGAGACGGCGCTGGAGAGGGTGCGTGACAAGGCCAGGCTAGCGGAAGAGGAGCTGCTCGAGCTCAAAAACTGGAAGGTGGTGACGGAGAAGAAGCTCAAACTGGCGGAGCAGGCGAGGGACGAGTACCAGAGGGTGACGGAGGAACTCAAGACCGTCCTGGAGGATAAGGAGGACGAGCTTCGTCTAGCCAAAGAGAAGGCCGTCCAGGAGTATCGTGACTTCGACGCTCTCTTGACGGAGCTTGGAACTTCATACACTGATGGTTTTGAGGATGCCCTCCGTCAAGCCAAAGCTCTATATCCCAAGTATGACTTCTCAGCTGTTGACATCAACGTCGCGGAGGGTATGTCCGTCCAGCCCGACGCCTCTGATGATACAGCTGACCTTTTCGCAGAGGAAAGGCCCGTCACCGTCGTCCCTGAGCTTCAAGCTGAAGAAGGAAAAACTCCAAAAACCAAAGACCCCGTCATCCCTGATGTGTAGTCGTTTACAATTTTTTTTTTTTAAAGTATTTTGAAAACTCTTTGGATTTTTGCCCGTTGTATGTAGGGCTATTTTGTATCCGTTGTATCCGACATTCAAACTTATTTATTTAAATGTTTCTTTTACTATCGCGTTGGTAATGGTGGTGTGTGCTCCGTCTTGATGCTTTAAATACTTGCTTAATTTGATCCGTCCACATCGTGGACCTTCATATTTTTTGCGACCCCAGTCGGGTCTGTTTACTCCGTTGAAAGTGGTCGTGACCCCTGATGGCTGCCCACGTGATGGACTTGCATAATTTTACGAACTGTTTGGGTCCGTCCATTTTTTGGATTTGTATAAGTTCGGCCCTGGTTGGGTCCGTCTACTTCGTGAACTGGTATAAATTTTTAACCCATGGTGGGGTCCGTTCACTTCGTGAACTTGTAAATTTTTAACCCATGGTGGGGTCCGTCCACTTCGAGGACTCGTGTAAGTTTTTAACCCATGGTGGGGTCCGTTCACTTCGTGAACTTGTAAATTTTTTAACCCATGCTCGAATTCCGCCCACTTCGTGAACTCGTGTAAGTTTTTAACCCACGGTGGGGTCCGTTCACTTCGTGAACTCGTGTAAGTTTTTAACCCATGGTGGGGTCCGTTCACTTTGTGAACTTGTAAATTTTTTAACCCATGGTGGGGTCCGTTCACTTCGTGAACTTGTAAATTTTTAACCCATGGTGGGGTCCATCCACTTCGAGGACTTGTAAATTTTTTAACCCATGGTGGGGTCCGTCCACTTCGTGAACTCGTGTAAGTTTTTAACCCATGGTGGGGTCCGTTCACTTCGTGAACTTGTAAATTTTTTAACCTATGGTGGGGTCCGTTCACTTTGAGGTAGCAGTCTTTCAGTAGTAAGATTACGCAGCAAGGTCCTGAATGTTCCTTCATCGAATTCAAATCTGTAGAAGGAAATACCTGCCCCTTCTTGGGCCTACAAAGGTACTAAAGAAAAAAGCCCAAAAGTAATCAAAAGACTGCTAGTAAGCGCTTCAGAATAATCGAAGTCTAACAAATATACATAGGGGAATTTAAACGTCACTTCTACTGGTAGTATTTCCGAAGGTGCTCCGAATTCCATGGATGCTGGAGCTTTCTTCCGTCCATGGTCTCGAGGTGGTACGTGCCCTTCCTCTACCATGATGTGATTCTATACGGTCCTTCCCAATTTGGTCCGAGCTTCCCTTGGGTAGGGTCTTTAGCAGCGCCCATGACCTTTCGTAGTACCAGGTCGCCGATCTGGAAATCTCTGTGCCTTACCCTTGAGTCGTAGTTCTTTGACATGAGGTTCTGGTATCGCGCCAATCTCTGTTCAGCTACTGCTCGGACTTCGTCCACCAAGTCTAGCTGAAGGCGCATAGCTTCTTCGTTTTTGTCCTCCGTGTAGCTCTGTACGCGATAGCTGGTAAGGCCGATCTCTGCTGGGATGACTGCATCAGCTCCGTATGCAAGTCGGAAGGGGGTCTCCCCAGTGGGTGTCCTTGCAGTCGTCCGATATGCCCACAAGACGCTTGGCAGCTCGTCTGGCCAGATACCCTTTGCCCCCTCGAGCCGGGTCTTGATGATCTTCAGCAGTGTCCTGTTCGTGACTTCTACCTGTCCGTTTGCCTGTGGGTGTGCTGGTGATGAGTAATGATTTCGAATGCCTAGCTCTGAGCAGAAACTCTTGAAGGCGCTGTTGTCGAATTGTTTTCCATTGTCAGAGACAAGCACCCTCGGAATCCCGTACCTGCATACGATGTTTTTCCACACGAAGGCACGGATGCTTTTCTCTGTGATAGTGGCAAGGGGTTCTGCTTCCACCCACTTGGTGAAGTAGTCGATACCGACCACCAGGAACTTTAGCTGTCTTAAAGCCGTTGGGAAAGGGCCCATGATGTCTAACCCCCATTGTGCGAACGGCCAAGGGGCCGTCATAGGTGATAGTTCTTCTGATGGTTGCCTGATTAGATTACTGAACCTCTGGCACTTATCACAAGCCTTCACATATGATTGGGCGTCCCTGAGCATAGTGGGCCAGTAGTATCCGGCTCGGATAAGTTTGTGCACCAAAGACCGTGCTCCAGAGTGATTCCCGCAAATCCCCTTGTGAACTTCCCTCATCACATATTCTGCTTCGCCGTGGCTTAGACACCTTAGATAAGGTTGAGAGAAACCTCTTTTGTACAAGGTGTCTTTGATCAGTACGAATCGCGAAGCCTGGACTTTCAATCTTCTTGCAGCATCCTTCTCGTCCGGCAGAGAGCCCGACTGTAGATATTCTTTTAGGGGCGCGGCCCAATCCTCTCCAACATCTATCTCCTGTATCTTCCTTCTGTCATCAATAAGTGAGCAAGTTTGAACAAAGGATAATACCTGTTTAGGCGCATTCATGAATTCTGCGGAGGCTGCTTTTGCCAAACGGTTGGCGCACTCGTTTTCCTCCCTTGGGATCTGAACGAATTTGACCTCGAGGCCGGCGATTCGACCCTTCACTTCCTCCAGGTACTTCTTCATCCTCTTGATTCTTCACTCAAAATCGTCATTGATCTGACTAGTTATCACCTGGGAGTCACAATGTATGATCATGTTTCCAGTGCCCGCGGCCCTTGCTAGATCCAATCCAGCTACCAAGGCTTCATACTCCGCCTCGTTGTTGGTTGTAGGGAAGTCTAGTCTTATCATGCACTAGATCTTATCCCCTTCTGGTGTTCGCATAACTACACCGGCTCCTCCTGAGTGCTGATTTGATGACCCGTCCGTGTGGATGATCCACAGTTTCTGTCCTTCAGCCCCTTCGTCTCCCGGCTGGGTGTACTTGGCTATGAAGTCTGCCACTACTTGCCCCTTCATCGAAGTTCGTGGACGGTACCGTACGTCGAATTCGCTTAGCTCAATTGCCCACAAGGCCATTCTTCCTGCCACCTCTGGGCTGCTCATTGCTTTCTTCAAAGGTTTGTCCGTCAGGACTATGATTACATGAGCTTGGAAATATGGTTTGAGTTTCCGCACAGCGGTTATGAGGGCAAGGGCCAATTTCTCCATCCGGGGATACCTTTCTTCTGCTCCTCGAAACGCCCTGCTCACAAAATAGACGGGTCGTTGGGAGCGTCCGTCGTCTTGTACCAAGGCCGCGCTGATTGCTGCTTGCGAGACCGCAATGTAGAGGTACAGCTCTTCTCCTGGCACGGACGAGCTGAGAAGTGGTGGGGACGACAGGTACTTCTTCAAGTCCTCGAATGCTTTCTGACATTCGTCCGTCCACTTGAATGATTTCTTCAGTACTCGGAAGAAAGGCAAACACTTATCTGTCGCTTTGGAGACGAATCTGTTTAGGGCCGCAACTTTTCCGTTCAAGCTCTGAACTGCCTTCACTGTCTTCGGGGGCTCTAACTCCATTATGGCTCGCACTTTCTCTGGGTTGACTTCTATACCCTTTTGGGACACCATGAATCCCAAGAATTTCCCGGCCGTAACCCCGAACACGCACTTGCTTGGGTTCAGCTTCATGTTGTACGACCGAAGGGTGTCGAATGTCTCCTGAAGGTCGCTGAGATGGTCGTTCTCGCGCACGCTCTTCACCAACATGTCGTCGACATAGACTTGTACGTTCCTACCGAGCTGGTGCGCGAACATCTTGTTCATTAACCTTTGATATGTAGCCCCCGCGTTCTTGAGTCTGAATGGCATCACCTTGTAGCAGAAAAGTCCTTGGCTGGTTACAAAAGAGGTCTTCTCCTGATCCTCCTCCTCCATTTTAATCTGGTTATAACCTGAGAAGGCGTCCATGAAACTCAAGAGCTCGTGTCTGGCCGTCGAGTCTACTAGAGTGTCTATCCTTAGGAGCAGATAGCTGTCTTTCGGGCACGCCTTGTTAAGGTCCGTGAAGTCGACGCACATTCTCCACTTTCCGCTGTTCTTTCTCACTATGACCACATTTGCTAGCCAGTCGGGGTAGTAGACTTCTCGGATGAACCCTGCCTCCAGCAGTTTTCTAACTTCTTCCGCCACTGCTTTGTCCCGTTCCTGCGCGAATACCCGCTTCTTCTGCCAGACTGGGGGGGAGTCTGGGTTGACATGCAGCCTATGGACTATCACTGACGGATCGATCCCTGGCATATCTTCGTGGCTCCACGCGAATATGTCTTGATTCCTCTTCAGAAAGTTTGCCAGGTCTTGCCTTACCGCCGGGCTGGCTAGGGTGCCCATTCTTGTCGTCCGTCCGGGTCTCGATTCATCGAGCATGACTTCTTCCAACTCTTCTACCGGCTCTGCGATGGTCCGCTGCTCACCAATGCACAAGGTCTGCTGGTGATCCTCCATTTCCAGCATGGCGACGTAGCATTCCCGGGCGGCCACTTGATCTCCTCGCAACTCTCCAATTCCGTACTCCGTAGGGAACTTGATCATCAGGTGGTATGTTGAGGTCGCTGCTTTCCAAGAGTTCAGTGTTGGTCGCCCTATTATACCGTTGTACGCGGATGAACAGTCGACCACTAAGAAGGTCACGTTCTGAGTGATTTGCTGCGGATAGTCACTGACCATCACTGAGAGTGTGATTGCTCCTAATGGGAGTATCCTCGTCCCTCCAAAACCGACCAACGGGGCATGCGTTGGTGTTAGTCGTGCTCTATTTATTCCCATCTGCTGGAATGCTAGGTAGTATAGGATGTCTACCGAGCTGCCGTTGTCGACTAGCATCCGGTGTACGTTATAATCTCCTACCCTCAAACTGACGACAAGGGCGTCATCGTGTGGATGGTAGAGGCGTCTCGCGTCGTCCTCTGAGAATCCAATGATCGGACTTTCTCTCCGTGCTATCTTGGGTATAGAACCCTTGTCTGCACATTTTGGACCATCCTGAGGTAGGTCTTTCGGGCCTTCTTGGATGATCCCGTTGGTGTCGTGCCCCCTATTATCATCCTTATGTCCTCAACAGGGGGTCTCGGATGGTCGTTCTCCCGTCGGGGGGCCTGTTCCCGTGCATGAGCATCCGTCCTTTCCTTACCGACGAATTTCTGCAGTTTTCCTTCTCTGATGAGGGCCTCAATTTTCTGTTTCAGATTGTAGCAATCCGCAGTATCGTGACCGTGATCGCGGTGGAAACGGCAATACTTGTTTCTGGATCGCTTGGCTGGATCGCTCTTTAGCTTCCCCGGGAACGTCAGAGATTCCTCGTCTTTGATCTGCATCAGCACTTGGTCTAGCGGAGCGTTCAGAGGGGTGAATCTTGTGAATCTCCCTCCTGGGGGTTTAGAACGCTTATCCTCGCGTCTGTCTCCCGTTCTTGGTTTCTTCTTTCCGTGGTCCTGCCTGGCATCTTCCGGTTTCTCTCTCTTCCTGGGTTTGTCTTCCCTGGCCGATAGTACGTCCTCCGCATTCATGTATTTCGTGGCCCTGTAGAGTACCTCAGACATGGTCTTCGGATCATTTTTGTACAGGGAGAACAGGAATTTTCCCTTCCGCAGGCCATTCGTGAAGGCCGCCACCAAAATCTTGTCGTCGGCCTCATCAATGAAAAGTGCTTCCTTGTTGAAACGAGTTATGTATAACCGCAGCGTCTCGTCCTCCCGCTGCCTGATGCTCATTAGGCATGCTGTAGACTTCTTGTACCTGTGTCCTCCGATGAAGTGCGAGGTGAATTGGGCACTTAGCTCCTTGAAGGTGTTGATCGAATTCGGCATCAATCTGCTGAACCAGATCCTTGCTGCGCCCCTCAGTGTTGTAGGGAAGGCCCTACACATGATCTCGTCCGGTACCCCCTAGAGGTGCATCATGGTCTTGAAGGTTTCTAGATGATCTAACGGGTCCTTGATCCCGTCGTAGCTCTCAACCTGCGGCATCCGGAACTTCGGTGGCAGGGGGCAGGAGTTGACTGGTGCGGTGAACGGCGAGTCCGTTCTATTCACTAAATCGTCAAGGTCACTGGAGACGCGTCCCTTGAGGGCGTTCATCATGACCTCCATCTGCTCTTTCATCGCCTGCATCTCTGTGAGGATGGGTGGTGGGGTTGCATTCGTGAGGGAGGGCATGCTCGAATTCCGCCTCTCCGTTCTACTGGGCTCATTACTGCCCTCTCGCTTCTCAAGCCCCCTTCTTTCGGAGTTGTCCACCTGGTTCTCCTCCTGACCGTTATGTCCCGGGTTCTTCTGTCGCAACTGTTCCTCTAGGTCGTGATTCTATTTCGTGAGGCGTTCTACTGCAACCGCGAGGGTCTGAACCTGTCTTTCTAATGCGGTGGGCCTTGGCGGCTCGTCGCCTTGAACGTCGTTGGTGGTGGCCATCGAGCGTGTGAGTACCATGCAACTCTTGTGTCCGGGAGGCGACAATGGCTTAAGCTGTCACGATCAGTCGTTTCCCACAGACGGCGCCAACTGATGATGCCGAAAAGTTCACCAGTGAGATGCATGATCCTTGCACCCGTAGCCGTTGCCTGCAAGAGAGAACAACACAGAAACACCTTCAAGGGGCACCGGTGTGGAGCCGGCCAAACATCCTCCGAAGGTTAAGTCAGAAATGTTTTTACAACTCTAGAGTGCTAGAGAGTAGTTAGTTACGCGCGTACCCTTTTGTGAGGATGTTGGGGCCTTTTTATAGTAGTGAGGTCCTGCCTCCTTTCCTTGTAGAGCAAGTCTTCTCCTTGTAGAGCAAGTCTCATCCTTGCAAAGTAAGTCTCATCCTTGTAGAGCAAGTCTCATCCTTGTAGAGCAAGTTTCATCCTTGCAGAGCAATTCTTCTCCTTGTAGAGCAAGTCTCATCCTTGCAGAGCAAGTCTCATCCTTGCAGAGCAAGTTTTCTGAAACTTGGTGGGCAAGTCTGGGCCTTCGTTCTGTCAGGGGCCCACACGAAGGATGGGCTCTACCTTCTTTCGGCTTGTGGACATGGGCCTATTGGGCTCGCCAAGCCTTATCTCATATTTTATCCTCTTCAGAAACTATTCAATTCTTTACAGATTTTAATGTAATCATCTCTCATTGCTGCCCATACGATTCCCTCGTTAAGATTGTTAATCATGAGTGTTCCTGCATTGTTGTCGCCTAGATGATTAACCAAGATTTTTTTATCACAAAGTAAATCCACATCATTTTTAGTATTGATAAGTAAATCCATGAAGAAAAAGTAATCTGTAAAGTATGCATTTTCTATAGAGCGAGTTTGCTCTAATGCCATAATGTTTCGAGTAACAATTTCTGTCATATCGTTTAATTCTATGCTAGGGATTTTCAACACTTCAAATTTTATGTCAAAATAGCATTTCCTTGAACCAACCTCGAACTTTACTCCTGCCTCATGGAGCTGTGTTGCATTCTTCCTTCCATTTTTGAAGGTGGCGTGGAACCTTGTAGATAAGACACTGAGTTGATGGTTGAATCTCGAGCCTTTTGAAGATTTTTCTAATTTCAATTACCAACTCATCATTTTTATTTCTAATTCCACCTGAAATGTTTGCTTCCTTTTGAGTATTTTGATCTTTATTATTCATTGAAGCAATTGCTAGTTGAACTTCCGTGCTAGCTGATTCTTCCATCTCCCAAGTTGTCTTCCTTAAATTTCCTTAGGACAAACACAAAACCCACTGGCATTAGAAATATTAGGTGATACTTGTAAAAAAATATTTAAAAAATGTGGATAAACTAGCTAGGTGATTACTCATGATGCAATATGGACAAGCTATCATCGTCTACCATCATCATCCTGGAAATCAGATTGTAAATGACTAGTCATTTTGAATGATAGAGTTCGATTTTGGTTTTGGACAAAACAATAGTTAATAGGATAAACAATTTAAGCACTTAAAATCATATAATATTATTAAAAATAATTAGTTAGAGTGTGTGAATTGTTCGTATTGAAGATTGTTCCATTTCTATAAGAAAAAGAAGGTAGTTGGTTAAACCATTTATATATTTAATTTTTACTTAGTAATGTATTTTTTGTTTTTCTATCACTATGGGTTTATTTTATAGGTAAAAGTGTATTACTGGAAATTTTGCTAATGTTTATTATCTTTTTCTATGAAGTTATTCAATTATAATGAAAAACTCTTTAAAAAGGTAGGCATTTTTTTTTTCCAGAACATGGTGTATATATATTGTCAACAAAATTATCATTTATATTTTTACTTGAATCAATGATCATTTTTGGAATTGTAATAGAATTTTATTTAGTTTCAAAATTTAAATAGTCAAACGCAAATGTAATACAAAGGACGGCAAACAAAGAGTCATTCTTTGTTTTCCAAGGTAATACAAATGCATATGAGTGTGATATCTCTATTGTTTTAATTACTTTAAATGACAATCAATTGTCTCATTTTCATTATATTAGAAAAAAAAGTTTTAATTTATTAATTATTATCAGTAAATCACAATAATCATTCAAATAATAGTTATATTTTTGCTCACCCATATATATGAGCAAATCATAGCCTGGAGTTTACATGTATGAGAGTAATATTCAACGCACAAAAATTTATACAAAGTTTGTCATCCTTTCACTTTTCTACTTTTTTTAATTAATTTTATTATGTCAATTTGAATTCATTGTTTTTGTAAAAGCTATGTTTACATGTATGTCATATATTTGACTGTTGATCGATTTAAATGATTTCTTGACAAAATTTTGTTTGAATAATTTGATAAGTTATATTATATATTTTTAGCTATTTATTAAAGTAATGGTAGTTTATTGAGTTAAGATTTTTGTTTTGGTCAGTCACAAAATGGACCTTAACCACTTATTATTATAAAAAATTTTACTTTCAAATAAGTTTAACAAAAAATTAATTAATTTTTTTTTTCTTTAAACACTTGTTTCCTATCTCTCTTTTATCTCTCTAAAATTTTCAAGGTTTCTTCTTTATTAATTTCATCCATCTCTACATAAAAATCCTCAAGTTTATGGCTATGCAAATCTGTTTGGGAACACAGCTTATCTAGGTTTTGCTAAAAATGTGTTAAAATATACTTGTACTTTAAAAAAGTGAGAAAAAGTAAATAAAGAAAAAAATTGAGAAAAAAATTGAAGTTTTAAAAAGCTGTACATAAAAATTAAAAATTAAAAACTAATGCTAAAAGCTGTGCCAAACACGCTATGAAATTCAAAAACAAATTCTCAAAAATTAAAGCAGATTTTATTTTACTTATTATTAAAAAATTATACTTTTATCTTTCTGAATTATTAATATGCACATAATTTAATCTATACTTCAACACATCCATTCAATTTATATATATTTTTATCCATTATAATAAATACTACTATTGTACACTTGATTTCCTTTCCACTCAATTTATACTTTGCATATAATTAATATATATATATATATATATATATATATATATATATATTGTTCTATTTCAACATAATTCTTTTGAATTCTTTATTTAATGGTGTAAAAATTAAATAATCACTATAAATAAAATTTTGTATGTGTATGAGAGTATAAATTAATGTTATATATATATATATATATATATATATATATATATATATATATCTAATTATACACATTTTCTCTGAAAAAAAAAAAAAATTCTTTTGAAAGACTTAAAAATCCTATCTTTAATTCATTGTCATTTGAATTATTAGTAGTTTGGAGGATTTCTCCATCCAAACAAGCTTCTAGATGAAACTACATCTTTATAACTATTGTTAAATGTTTTTGTGTATAAACACGAACCACAATCTAGTTTGTATATAATTTTAAATGTATAGACAGTGTCATTTTGGTAAGATAATAATGAGAAAATCCATAAAGGACAAAATTTGGTTATAAACTTGATTGTAGTCAGTGACTACAATTCTACTCAATATTTTTTTATTAAATGTGAATTTTGACAAATCCATCGTTTGATTACAGTTTCTTCTTATATCCTCTATACATGTTTGAAATTTTTCTATAAAAAAAAAACCAATAGTTATATTATCAATCAAATGTTGAAATTTCAAGTTTTTGTAGTTTGAAATTATGTATAAAAATTAAGTTTATGAATGAAATAGTAAATAATATATAATTGGTATGAAATTTAACATGTATATTAAGAATGTAAAGAATATGTAATCCGACTACTATATTTTAAATATATATTGTCCTGTTAATTTTTTTTTTAATGAAAATTGTAGTTATTGAAGTTTGAAACTAAATTTTTTCCATAAATAAATAGATTAATTTTTTTTTTTGAGAAATAATAAATAGATTGACAGACAAATGAACTTGAGTATAAAATGTTATGAAAGCATACCTCAGTTATGAATATGTAACAGCTGAAAGAACGAAGCTTTAAGTATGACTTAACGATCAACAGCTCATGTGATCCACGTTTCTTAGTTCTCAGTTCTCAAGGCAACCAAACAAAACCGTGAGGGTATATATATAAAAAAGACATGAACTATATATCTCATAAATACAGGGAAATCTTTTTAGTAGGTAAATTGGGTATTAAACTCATGTTTGGGGCCTTTGGGCCCCTCCCAGAACATATCAGCCCAGGTCCCAGCCCAACAAGAAAAGATACGCCGTTTAACTTAATTCCCAAAAAAAAAAAAAAAAAAAAGAATAGAGAGAGAGAGAGAGAGAGAGAGAGAGAGAGGGAGGGAGGGAGACAATCAAGTATCAACCACAACCACTGGCTACCGATCACGTCGTCGGCCTCTCCATTCCGATCTACCCACAAGTATTTATTATCTCTTTTAAAACCTAATATTGATATGATTTTTCTCTGATGCTCTTTCTCGACACCATACGTTTATAGTTTGTGCGAATATGTGATTGTGGAGTTTGTTTGTTTTATTTATTTATTTTTTTTTTGGCTGAGAATGATTGTGAATTGAATATATGAATAATTGATTAGTGAATGTGTGATTGTGTTTGTGAATCTGTCTCTCAGAGACTGAAAATTATATTTGCTGTGAGTAAAGTTATATTATATATAAAGAGTAGGGGCTGTAAAAAAAAAAAAAAAATAATGTTCATTTGTTTGACTGCAACAATAGGAATATGCACAAACAGACCAACAGAGGGTAGTGATTTAGGAAAAAAAATCTAGTAGTTAGGAAAAGTGTGTTAGTAGCGCATTATAAATTCATAATGTTGTTTTTTCCCGTGTATATTTGTCATTTTATGGATTTTGTAATGTCGTTTGCTTAGCTTTTGGATTAGGTCCATTAGGATTTAAGAAGTTTGGCTATTGCTGGTTAATTTTGTCTTTTGAATTATGGATGTTTTTAATGTGTTTTTGATATTATCAGCAATATCAGGCAGAAAATGGGCTTTTTCCATTTTTTTTTTAAATCCAGCATTTTGCTCCATTTTTCAAACTAATTAGAGAAATGCCCTTGTTTTAAAACTTAATTTTCTAAAAATTGAGTTTTAATTTAAAATTCAAATTTTGGACAATTGAGTCATAACAAACTGAAAATTAAAAAAAAAAAAAAAAAAAAAATTCTGGAGCCCTATAGTGGCATTTTGGAACTAGAGTTCCATGCTTTTTTTTTTTTTTTTTTTTTTTTTTTAAAGTTTGATCACCCCATACCTATAGTGGCGTTTTAAGGAGCCCTATAGTGATGTTGAAACTTGATTTTAAGAAAATTGAGTTTCAAAACAGGGGCATTTCCCTAATTAATTTGGGAAATTGGGCAAAATGCTGGATTTTTTGTGCGAAAGGGGCAAATGCCAATTTTCTCCATCGTATTGGGTATGGTAGTGTGAGTTTAGAATGATACTGAGTAAGGTTGTAGCTTAATATTAATGATATTGAGTAAGGTTGTAGTCTTAGGCTATAACCAATTTTGTAACTAAATTTTGTACTAAAAAGAATAGCTTGGTACTACAGTAATTTTCACAGTTTTACTTGAATTTGCACACCTGGCAAAGAAGACTCACTATTAGTAAGTTGTGACAAAAATTATAAAAATTATTGTGGTAAGAGACTTACTCTAGTCACAGGCAAGCTAATAAAGTTAAATTTAGGAACTGAAAATAACAAAACCCACAACTTATATATAATCAAATACAACTACCAATATTCTCTCTCAAAAAATATACAACCACTAATAATCAAATTTATCGATATGTAGTTGACCTAAGTTGTCAAGTGAAGTATAGGCTGTATCTATCAATAATAAAAATATATCAATAATGAAATATATTTGATTATTGAAAGTTGACCTATACTTCTTTCAAGAAGTTGTCACGTGAAATATAGGCTTTCAACCTTGCTCTCTTAGCCAAGTAAGGGTGGCGGCTCCTCCAAAACACAAATTCTCTCTTCCACCATGTTTTCCAAGCTAAGTATTTTGCTAGCCGGTCTTTCATGGATGCTTAGATTGATAAGCGACCATCCTATGCTTGGAGAAGCATTATGGCTGCTAAGAGCGTGGTGGAAGATGGAATTCGTTGGTCTATTGGCAATGGTGAGAGTGTGCAGATTTTGAAGGATAAATGGATTCCTAAGCCCAATACTTACAAAATCACGACTCCCATAAACCCTCTGTTATACAATGAAAATGTCTCAACTCTTATTGACAAGGAGAAGGCTGTGTGGAAATCCGAGCAGATAAATTCTATTTTTCTGCCCCATGATGTTGATTCCATCTTGTCTATCCCCTTAAGCTTTGCGTCTCCTGTGGATCACAGAGTTTGGTCCGCTACTGCCAATGGTGTTTTTTCGGTCCATAGTGCATACCGAATATGCCATAAGCAATTAACCAAGGTTGAAGTGGGTGAGTGTTCGAGCAACACTAGGATGACATCACTATGAAAGTCAGTTTGGCAGCTCCGCTGTCTAAACAAAATAAAAAAATTCATCTGGCGGGCGTGCAAAGATATTCTCCCCACCAAAACTAAACTCAGGGATTGTAAAATCCCATTGAATGTGGAGTGTGACATTTGTGGAGGTGTAGAAACTGCTGGGCATGTGTTTTGGAGCTATGAGCTTGCGGCAGCGGTATGGCAAATGGCAAATCTTAAAGCTCCAGGCCTCACTGCAAACCCACCAAATTTCCTAGACCTGTTCTGGTGTGTTAAAGAGGCAAAACCCAACCAAGACCTTGAAGCTTTTGCAACTTTTGCTTGGTCCCTTTGGAACAATCGAAATGCCGTTCGACATGGGGAGGCTGGCATAACTGCTTTATAGATTTTTGAAGCTTCACGTGCTTTCTTAAATGAGTTCCAAGCCTGCTTTCTGCTTCCCCACCCTCCTCTGCCCCACGGCCCCAGCTTATGGAGACCACCTCATCTTGACTGCTACAAAGTCAACGTTGATGGAGCTGTATTTAAAGATCGTGGCCACTGTGGGATCGGGGTGGTGGTTCGGAATGACAAAAGGCAGATTATGGGTGCTCTTAGCAAACTTTTTCCATATCCACTTAGTGCTCTTGAGATTGAGGCCAAAGCAGCTGAGTTTGGTACGACCTTTGCATAGGAGTTGGGCCTTAGAGAGATCATCCTTGAAGGTGACTCCCAAACTGTCATGGCTGCCATTGCTAACCATGATTCGGGCCCAATTCAAGTTCAAAATCTAATTGCTGGTATTAAGTCATGGGAATCCAAGTTCAGAGTGTGGCAGTCTTCCTTCACTCGCAGAGACGGGAACAAGGCAGCTCACCAAATGGCCAAATATGCCAAGCACATATTTGACTGTATTATTTAGGTGGAGGATACTCCCCCTATTATTGCTTCTCAAATCTTACATGATGTATCTGTTTTGGGCTTTAGCCCCGTTTAGTGAAAGCTATCTAGTATTCCTTTCAAAAAAAAAAAAAAATACAACTGTCAATAAGTTGATTATTGATAATTCAATATTTGATTATTGATAGTTACAGCTTACACTCTTGAAGTTGTCATGTGGGCTCTATAGGAGACATTAAAAAAAAAGCAAAACAAAAAAGAGCACTCTTTTTTTTCTTTTTCTTTTTTTTTTTGAATAAAATATTTTATTAAACAAAATAAGTTTAATCCCACTAATACTCTACCCACCCCTAATCAGTATAATTATTAAGTATAAAATTAACAATACATAATACATAAAATTATTACTATTATTAACGATACATAATATATTTTTGGATTGACTTTCGTGCCACTAGCTAGCAGTATTATTTTTCTTCTTTGGGATTTTTTTAATTTTTTTTTTCAATTGTGGAATTTTCGAAGGAAGCCATTGTTTTCTGAGTTTCTAACTTCTGCTACTAGGAGTGTTTGTTTCTTAGATATGGGGGTGGGAGTGTAAATGGGCAATAGCAGCTCCAGTGGCTTCTCTAGGCATCGTCTCTGGCATTAGTCGTGGGGCCTAGGTTTTTTGGTTTTGATTTTATGAGATTGGGAATGAAAAGGGAGTGATTGTGTACGTATGGCATATCTCATTCCTTGATTTGTGAAATGTTGATTTCACCAGATATGATTGCAGGGTGTAAATCATGAGTTTGCATTACGTCTTTATCAAATTCAGACCCTTTTTTTTTTTTTTTAAGTAGTTAGGTAAAATATAAAAAGTAAGTACTTATGTTTTTTTTTTTTTTTTTTTTTTTTTTGAGAAACTTGTAGTATCAGAAATGGATGAAGTAAAGAGCAAACTAGATCGGCAACAGGGTCTAGTAGTACCTAGTGTAAGGGGGGGAGGGGGTCTGGTGCTCTTGTGGCGAAGCTCTATGAAGGTGGATGTTCAAACTTACTCTTCTAACCATATTGATGCTATAGTTACTGACGATCATGGTAACAGGAAGTGGAGGTTTACCGGCTTCTATGGTCACCCAGAAACTGGTAAAAGGGAGGAATCTTGGAGACTGCTAGAGGAGTTGGAAAGAAGATATGCTCTACCTTGGATATGCATGGGAGACTTTAATGAAATACTACATCTTGCGGAAAAGGTGGGTGGTAGTTTAAGGCCGGAGAGACAGATGAATAATTTCAGGGCAACAATAAACCGTTGTAAACTTTGAGACTTAGGTTATGTTGGAGCAGATTATACCTGGAGCAGGAGATTGGGGGCACGAGGTTGGGTCAGAGAACGTTTGGATAGGGCTTTGGTATCATTGGAGTGGAAGACAATGTTCCCGAAGGTTAGGTTATTCCATGTAGCCACCTCAGCGTCAGACCATAGTATGCTGGTTCTCAAAACCCTCCGAACTGGACAGCGAGCGCCTCGAAGATCAAAGTTGTTTAGGTTTGAATCTATGTGGTTAAGAGACGAATAGTGTAAGGACGTGGTAAATGATGCATGGGAGAGAGGGAGGAGTATGGGCACCCAGCACCAGTTCACGCAATGCTTGGATGAATGTAGGAAGTCACTCTCTTCTTAGAACAAAACCACGTTTGGTCATGTGGGTCGAAAGATTTCAACACTACAAAAAAAGCTCCAATGGTTAGAAGGGAGTCGTGAGGGTCTTGTACGGATGGAGGAGATTCATGTAACGAAGTTGGAGCTAAACCGGTTGATGGTGGTTGAGGAAGACATGTGGCATCAGAGGTCGAGAAACTGTTGGTTGAGATTGGGTGACCGTAATACTTCCTTTTTTCATGCTAAGGCCTCTAACAGACACCAACAGAATACCATCCGTCGAGTCAGGGATCCTAATGATGAGTGGCAGGAGGACGAGGAGGTGATTGGGAGGATTTTTGTGGAGTATTTTGAACAACTCTTTACTTCTTCTCAATCGAATGTCAGTGCTGAACTTATTGAGGCCATTCATACCAAAGTGACATACAGAATGAATTCCAGACTATTATAGGAATTCCAAGCTTCTGAGATTGAGCAAGCGCTGAAGCAAATGCACCCTATGAAGGCACCAGGACCTGATGGTATGCCCCCCTTATTTTATCAGTACTTTTGGCCTACTGTAAAATCTATTGTTATACAAACTGTTTTGGATTTTCTTAACAATGGTGCAACTCCTCCCAAGTTTCATGAAACCCACATTGTTCTCATTCCCAAAATTAAAAACCCTGAACGAGTGACAGACTATCGACACATTAGCTTGTGTAATGTGGCCTACAAGCTCGCATCCAAAGCAGTGGCGAATAGGCTAAAACTGGTCTTGCAGGATATAGTATGTGAGAATCAAAGCGCCTTTGTTGCAGAACAGCTCATCACTGACAACGTGCTAGTGGCTCATGAGTTGATGCACCACATCAATAGGAAGAAGAAAGGTAAATGTGGGGAGATGGCTTTGAAGCTCGATATGAGTAAAGCCTGTGATCGGGTGGAATGGGGCTGTCTACGGCAAATAATGGCTAAACTGGGTTTCCATGAGAATTGGATCCGACTGGTCATGAGATGTGTATCCTCAGTTACTTATGCAGTGCGCATCAACGGGAAGCCTTGTGGTCAGATTACTCCAACTCGAGGATTACGTCAAGGAGACCCGCTGTCACCTTACCTATTCCTTATCTGTGCGGAAGGTTTATTTGCTCTACTGCACAAGTCTGTCCAAAGTAAGGAACTAAGGGGTGTGGCGGCATCAGCAAGGGGGCCTAGAATTTCACACCTATTTTTTGCCGATGACAGTCTGATTTTTGGGAGAGCCACAGTAAAGGAATGTGAGGAAATCCAGTGGGTATTGCAAGTATATGAAGCCTCCTCGGGCAAGCAATTGAACAAGAACAAGACTTCATTATTTTCCAGCCATAATACAGCCAACAGTGTTAGGGAGATGATTAAGACAATGTTTGGCACGCAGGTCATAAAACCATATGAATCTTACCTAGGACTCCCATCCTTGGTAGGTAGGTCTAAAAGGAACACGTTTGCCCAGTTGAAGCAGCGGGTGTCGAATAAACTGGCGGGTTGGAAGGAAAAATTATTGTCGAGTGCGGGGAAGGAGATTCTGATAAAGGTGGTTGCCCAAGCAGTACCATCTTATACAATGAGCTGCTTTAAGTTACCTAATACTCTATGCGAAGAGCTGACCGAAATGGTAAGACAATTTTGGTGGGGACAAGTGAAGGAGGAGAAGAAGCTAGCATAGATGAGTTGGGAGAAAATGTGTCCGCCAAAAGAAAAAGATGGAATGGGTTTTAGGGACCTGAAAAAGTTCAACCTAGCTCTGTTGGTGAAGTAGGAGTGGCGACTGCAGACAAACTCAACCTCACTTTTCTATAGAGTATACAAGGCCAAGTATTTCCCAAGGTGTAATTTCATTGAAGCTACCTTAGGAAGCCAACCATCTTTCGTGTGGAGAAGTATATTGGCAGCTCAGACAGTGGTTAAAAGAGGCGTAAGATGGCAAGTGGGAGATGGTGAACAGGTTCAGATATGGAGAGATAAATGGCTCCATAACCCGAGCACATATAGGGTCGTAACACCCGAGAATTCAGGCCTGTAAGTGACACGTGTTTGTGATCTTATTGATGTCGACAGCATGGAATGGAAAGAGCACCTGATTCGCCAAGTTTTCCTACCCCAGGATGTGGATGCAATTTTAAGCATCCCTCTAAGCACACATGGAGCTAGAGATCGTCTAATATGGGCAGAGAGCAAAAACGGGAAGTTTTTGGTAAGGAGTGCATATCGGCTGGCCCAAGAAATATCCACTGAAGGGAACTCGCCGGAAAGCTCAAATCCGGCTGCCTTGAAATAGGTTTGGAAGGACCTTTGGAATATGAGGGTGCCGAATAAGATCAAGCACTTTGCATGGAGGGCATGCCGAGATATCTTAGCCACGAAGGAGAATTTATGGAAGAGACGCATCACCAAGGATAATATTTGTGAATCTTGTGGGAAAGAACCGGAATCTGCATGTCATATTTTTTGGCTTTGTGATAGTGCAAAGGAGGTATGGTCATCCAGTAAGCTGATACTGCCGATCGAAATTAACCCTTCTTGGAAGTTCATAGATGTGCTGTGGAAGTTACAAAAATGGTTGGACACATGCCCTGACTTGGTGGAGCGTACTGTCACGCTGTGCTGGGGTATTTGGAAATATCGAAATGAGAGACAACATGGGGGAGTACATAGAAATGGATTAGCTATAGTCAGAAGCTCGCTAAGGCTGTTGGACAAGTTTCAGGTGGCGAATGAGAACCCACAATCCCTAAGAACGGCGCATACTCAAGAAGCAAAATGGTGTCCTCCACAACCGGGAAGTTACAAGGTTAATGTTGATGGTGCAGTTTTCACTAAACGAAAGCAAGTTGGGATTGGGGTGGTGATACGTGACTCGGCAGGAGAAGTGGTTGCTGCCTTTAGATGCGTTGGAGATTGAGGCCAAAGCCATGGAGGTCGCTGTCCAGTTTGCGTTGGATGTGGGAGTCAGAGATGTCACCTTTGAGGGTGACTCCCTCAGTATTTGCAACGCACTTAGAGGCGGGAGCTAGTTGTCTTCGTCTGTGCAAAATATTATATTCGGACTGTCTCATCTTGTACAAAACTTTAGATCCTATGGTTTTTCCCATATCAAACGGCAGGGGAATATCCCTGCCCACCTATTGGCCCAACACGCAAGTGGTGTAGAGAGCTACGTTGCATGGGTAGAGGAGTGTCCTAGTTTAATTGAGCATGCATGTGCTCGTGATATTTGTACTTGAGTCCTATTCTGAATAAAAGCTTTGTCTTCTTATCAAAAAAAAGTACTTACGTTAAATAAACATGAATTTTTGTATAAATATAAATGCTTTAAATACTCTTAGGTTTATAGTCTATACCTCCGCATTTGGCTAAGCTTTTTATTTTTTTCTTTTTAAAAATAAACTAATTTTTATTTATTATTTTATCTCACAATTAACAAATAATTTACTGAAAATTACAGATGTCACACGAAATACTTAAAAAAGGTTACTCTACCATCAATATTAAAAAAAAATTAATTCACTTAGTTATCTGGTAATTTAGAAACTAAATTTTACTAGTAAAATGACCACTGTAAATTAATCTCAAGTTAACATACAAATTGCATCGTGATTTGAAGGGGGAAAAAAACAAAGTTTGATATTATTGCTCTCAAGAAAATAAAAAGAAAGGCATAATTTTTATTGCTTCATGTTTTCATAAATGAGAGAGAGTATGAAGTGGTACTTCGGTTAAGGAAAGAATTGAATGGGTTGCTTGATAAAGAAAGGAGAATGTTGTGTCAAAGATCTAAAATAGAATGGCTCGAAGGGGGTGACGGAAACACAAGTTATTTTCATGGAAAAGCTACTTAGAGAGAGGATAAATTTCATCAAAGGACTTAAAAGACGATGCTGAAATTTGGCACGGGGATGAGGATGCCTTTTCAAGTATGTTGGTGGATTTTCTTACAAAGCTCTTCACTTCTTCTCAACCACAGAATGTTGATAAGATATTGGAGGGTGTCAAAGATGGAACAACCATCTAAATTATACAGCCTTTGAACCTATGCTACTTGGATAATAGAAAATGTTGTTTGTATAAAAGTAAGCACCAGAAGACTAATAGCAGCCACTGTTGAAGCGGTTCACCAAGGGGTGTTAAAATACTGGTGTTTTAACGTAGCCTTCCAACTGTGCCAAGGATACTCCTAGAAACTGTTCATATAATTATAGAGAGCAACGTATTCATCTCTCATCGTGATCTTTAAGATTCCTTTGTTAAGATTGTTAATCTCAATAACAAAGAATGGATGCTGTCAAGCATCACAGCACCATCCCTTGGTTCCCCAACCAAAGGATCCTTTGTCATACTTTCTGAACTATGTCTGAAGAAAAGCTCAAGAATGAAGCTCGCATCCACCAATATCATTTTCACTAACCTATTACTGGTCAGCTCAATAGTCTCTGCATAACACCTGCAAATACTTTCTTCCATTTCCCTTATTGTGCCTACTTAAGTTTATCTTACTCTGTTTCACAAAACTTCTGAAGTGTCTTTCTTTATGCTCTTCCATGGCTTTCAATCTTTCATTTTTGTAGTGAAACAGGCCAATTGAAAAAACCTGAGGACTGAAGACTTCTTCATTCCATTTTTTTCGAAGATAGTGTGGAACCTTGTAGATACAACACTGTTTTGATGATTGAATCTCCGGCCTTTCGACCATTTCTATAATTTCAATTACCAACTCATCATTTTGAGTATTTTGATCTGCATTATTTATTGAAGCAGTTGCTAGTTGAATTTAACAACTAGCTGATTCTTCCATCTCCAAGTTGTCTTTCCTTAACAAACACAAGAGCCACTAGCATTAAAAATTCTAGTTTAGAACTATTTAAAAACAAAAAAACAAAACACACAAACACTTACCATATGGATAAGCTTCTACTTAATAAATGACGACAGTTCATAGTATTGTATCAAAAGTTGACAAATTGGAATTATTTTTAACTAGACAAACAAATATTGTCATTGAAAAACATAATCTTTCAAACTTTTTCTTCTTCTAATTTTAGATATATAATTAGATATATAATTGAATTTTTTATGGTTTATTTATATTGGACTTTTTGCATTTTGCATTGAATTAACTCACTTGACACAAAATTAAAAAGTTTGAATGGGACATATGCTACGAATTAAATTCTAATTTGAATTCCAAGTTTGGATGGGACAATAAAATTTAAAAGTTTTGATGGATTTTTTTTTTCTTTCATTTTTTCAAGAAAAATTTGTTTTGGCTTGTTTACTATGCCCACCCACACACACACACACATAATAAAAATAATTTTCCCAAGATTATTACTAGAAACTCCCTTTTTGGGATCCATCTCGCATCACTAACTCGAGCCTTAGCTACCACCTATAGTTAGTTTTAGACAAGTTTCTTTTGAAGTTTTAGGGTTTAGGGTTTGTTTTTTGGTTTTATCTTTCTTTTTTTTTATCTTTTTTTTTTTTCATTTTAATTCTTGCTTTCACAATAATATGCTATAACATTGGTCAGCGGTGTATATGGTCCTATGCAATACATAAATGAAAATTTAACTTGTAACAAATGCATATGCATGGGTACATTTTAAAATATGCAATTAGATATATAGTATAATTTTTACATATTTATATATCGTCAATATTGTATTTTGTTAACTTTTAAAAATCTTTTTAATATTATTATTGGGAAGAAAATGCAAATTTTTTGTGCTTCTTTATTTTATTTCAGGTTTAAAAAAAAAATTATGTTACTTCTTAACATTTATGTTATTGTGATGCAATAAATTTATTTCATGCGTGCATTTTTTAAATAAGATATGAACAACCAATTTTTTTAACATAGTATACTTTGTCATTCAATTTTATATTTGAACTAATAATATGTTTTTGTAAGAAAATCTAAGTTTTAAATTAATATCAATTGTGATCTAAAATAAAATGTGCTAGAAGTAGTTTTAAAAGATGTAGTTTTCGATGGACTTCAAATAGTTTTAAATAGTTGAAAGCATTACACATTCAAAATTTTACAACTGAGGTGGAATAACATTTAGCACAAATCAGCCCATTTAAAATATAGAGGCACTTAGCATCAAATTTTCTGTCTACTATACTGCCGACATCTCAAATTTGATATCACGCAGATCTAACTCTAGTTGTAGTTTATTAGTATTCCTATTACGTTTTATTTTGTTAATTTGCATTTTATTTTGTTTGTTGTTTGCTTATTTTTATTTTTATTTTTTGTTTTTGCTTTTGGACTATTATAGTTTGACATTTGTGTAGCTGTATTTTTTTTTCTTTTATTATGTCTACTTTACAACTTTGGTCTCAAAAAAAAAAAAAAATAATAATAAATACAACTTTGATCTACTTGTTTTGTTTTAGATTTGATATTATAAACTATGCTTTTGATCATTTTATTATAATTTAATGAAAATTTTATTCTTGGTGTGAACATGGAAAAAATAAGAGTTCACTTTTTAGAGGCTAATGATTTTTCCTTTCAAATTATATTCTTAAAGTTTAATTTTCTCCTTAAATTATCAGTTATATTAATTATAATTGCAATTTAGGCTGCGTTTGTTTCAGTGTAAAATATTTTCCGAGTGTCAAATATTTTCAAGAAATGAAAATATTTTCAAGTGTTTGGTTGCATTTCAAAAAATGTTTTGAAAAACATTTTCTAATGTTTGGTTGTATTCTTGAAAATACTATAGAAAACACATTTTCTACTTGTTGCTCACATTTTCTCAGCTTTCAAACAAATATATAATATCATTTCTCAATAGATAAACACAACAAAAACAAAACCCAACAAAAAAAAAAAATTTCAACAAATCCGGTCAAATTGAGAGAAGAAGGAAGAAAGAGAGAGGCAACTGGGTTCAATCTAGAATCGGCGGAGGCAAGATCGCGTGGCGGAGGCAAGATCTCGTGGCGGAGGCGACTGGGTCACAATGGGTTGCTCCTCTTGCGGTGGTTTGCTCGACATGGGTAGAGAGAAAAAGGGTAGATCGGTGACATGGGTGGCAGAAGGAGGAAGAGAGAAATAGGGCAGATCAACGGTGAGAGGCACGGCCCAAATGGTGGTGGAGTCGATCTCAAGTTCAGGCGATCGGCCTCTCTCTCTCTCTCTCTCGGTTCGGTTCCTTTTTTTTTTTTTTTTTTCTTCAGGAAATGGTTTGAAGGTAAGCTTGGAGATGGGTTTTGGACCGTGGGGTGGCCGGAGCTTGGAGATGGGTTTTGGACCGCGTGAGGAGTGTGCTCAAGCTCTCTCTCTTCAGGTGTGGTTTCCGAAAATTGTTTGAAGGTAAAATCAAAGCGTAAATGATTTTGCGCTCAAAGTGGCTTATTTTTCAATCAAAGCGTAAATGATTTTCCATTGACCATATTTTCCGTAGCTGCCAAGCACACACAAAGGTGTAAAATAATTTCCTGAAAGTGTTTTCAGGCGAAACAAACGCAACCTTAAGATTTTCAATTATAGTCTTAGAAAAATTATATTCTTTCACAATTATATTTGCTATAAAATTCTTATATTTAAAATAAATGAAAATTTTAAAACTAAAAATTCAATTTGCTTTAGAATTATTATATTTTAAAAAGAAATATGTGGGAGGTCGATTGGAACAACCTTGTTTATACCGGATTGATACCGCAACTAATTTGTATGTAGGAATGAGGGAGTAGCTCATAATGGGAGGTCCGAAAAGGAAAAGCCCTAAAAGAACGGGTGCTGGAGTTAGACTAGGGCCCAAAACACTTAGTTTCCATGCTACCCAAGGTGGGTTTCTTGTTTCAAAGTATGCATGCAACAATGGACAATGATACGTTATGTATCTTATACCTTGGACTCTCTTTCTCTCTCTCTGTCTGAACAACATGCAACTCCCTTTCCTCTTCCTCTTGGGTCTTGCCCTATTTATAATAATGAGGTCAATGGGTTTGTAATGATGAGAACCCTCCATTCTGACATGGGTCCTGAAGAGGATAAAATATGAAGTAAGGCTTGGCAAGCCCAATAGGCCCATGTCCACAAGCCCAAAGAAGGTAGGGCCCATCCTTCGCGTGGGCCCCTGACAGGACGAAGGCCCGGACTTGCCCACCACGTTTCAAGAAACTTGCTCAGCAAGGATGAGAGGCTTGCTCAGCAAGCATGAGAGGCTTGCTCAGCAAGGATGAGAGGCTTGCTCTACAAGGAAAGGAGGCAGGACCTCATCACTATAAAAAGGCCCCAACACCCTCACAAAAAGGTATGCGTGATTGACCCCTCTCTAGCACCCTAGAGTTGTAAAAGCATTTTCTGACTTAACCTTCGGAGGGTGTTTGGCCGGCTCCACACCGGTGCCTTTTGAAGGTGTTTCTGTGTTGTTCTCTCTTTCAGGCAACGGTTATTCGAGTACAAGGATCGTGCATCTCACTGGTGAACATTTCGGCATCATCAGTTGGCGCCGTCTGTGGGAATCGGCGATCGTAACAGCTTAAGCCATTGTCGCCTCCCGGACACAAGAGTTGCATGGTACTCACACGCTCGATGGCCATCACCAACGACGTGCAAGGCGACGAGCCGCCAAGGCCCACCGCATTAGAAAGGCAGGTTCAGACCCTCGCGGCTGCAGTAGAACGCCTCACGAAGCAGAACCACGACCTGGAGGAACAGTTGCGACAGAAGGACCCGGGACATAACGGTCAGGAGGAGAACCAGGGGGACAGCTCCGAAAGAGGAGGGCTTGAGAAGCAAGAAGGCAGTAATGAGCCCAGTAGAACGGAGAAGCGGAATTCGAGCATGCCCTCCCTCACGAATGCAACCCCACCGCCCATCCTCGTAGAGATGCAGGCGATGAAAGAGCAGATTGAGGTCATGATGAACGCCCTCAAGGGACGCGTCTCCAGCGACCTTGACGATTTGGTGAATAGGACGGACTCGCCGTTCACCGCACCAGTAAACTCCTGTCCCCTGCCACCGAAGTTCCGGATGCCGCAGGTTGAGAGCTACGACGGGATCAAGGACCCGTTAGATCATCTGGAATCTTTCAAGACCATGATGCACCTCCAGGGAGTGCCAGACGAGGTCATGTGTAGGGCCTTCCCTACAACACTGAGGGGCGCGGCGAGAGTCTGGTTTAGTAGGTTGGCGCCAAATTCGATTAGCATCTTCAAGGAGCTAAGTGCCCAATTCACCTCGCACTTCATCGGGGGACACAGGTACAAGAAGTCTATAGCATGCCTAATGAGCATCAGGCAGCGGGAGGACGAGACGTTGCGGTTATACATAACCCGCTTCAACAAGGAAGCCCTTTCCATTGATGAGGCCGACGACAAGATTCTGGTGGCAGCCTTCACGAATGGCCTGCGGAAAGGAAAATTCCTGTTCTCCCTGTACAAAAATGATCCGAAGACCATGTCTGAGGTACTCTACAGGGCCACGAAATACGTGAATGCGGAGGATGCACTATCGGCCAGGGAAGACAAACCCAGAAAGAGAGAGAGACCGGAAGATGCCGGGCAGGACCACGGAAAGAAGAAATCAAGAACGGGAGACAGACGCGAGGATAAGCGTTCTAAACCCCCAGGAGGGAGATTCACAAGATTCACACCTCTGAACGCTCCGCTAGACTAGGTGCTGATGCAGATCAAAGACGAGGGATCTCTGACGTTCCCAGGGAAGCTAAAGAGCGATCCAGCCAAGCGATCCAGGAACAAGTATTGCCGTTTCCACTGCGATCACGGTCACGATACTGCAGATTGCTACGATCTGAAACAGCAGATAGAGGCCCTCATCAGAGAAGGAAAACTGCAGAAATTCGTCAGTAGAGAGAGGACGGATGCTCATGCACGGGAACAGGCCCCCCGGCGGGAGAACGACCATCAGAAGCCCCCTATTGGGGACAAAAGGATGATTGTAGGGGGCACGACAGCGACGGGATCATCCAAGAAGGCCCGGAAGACCTACCTTAGGATGGTCCAAAATGTGCAGACAACGGGTTCTGTACCCAAGATGGCACGGAGAGAAAGTCCGATTATTGGGTTCTCGGAGGACGATGCGAGACGCCTCTACCATCCGCACGATGACGCCCTCGTCGTCAGTTTAAGGGTAGGAGATTACAACGTACACCGGATGCTGGTCGACAACGGCAGCTCGGCAGACATCCTGTATTACCCAGCATTCCAGCAGATGGGAATGAATAGAGCACGGCTAACACCAGCGCATGCCCCGTTGGTCGGCTTTGGAGGAACAAGGATACTCCCGTTAGGAGCAATCACACTCTCAGTGACGGGTCGGTGACTACCCGCAGCAGATCACTCAAGACGTGACCTTCTTAGTGGTCGACTGCTCATCCGCATACAACGGTATAATAGGGCGACCAACACTGAATTCTTGGAAAGCAGCGACCTCAACATACCACCTGATGATCAAGTTCCCTACGGAGTACGGAATTGGAGAGCTGCGAGGAGATCAGGTGGCCGCTCGGGAATGTTACGTCGCCATGCTGGAAATTGAGGATCACCAGCAGACCTTGTGCATTGGCGAACAGCGGACCGTCGCAGAACCGGTAGAAGAGTTGGAAGAAGTCACGATCGATGATTCGAGACCCGGACGGACGACAAGAATGGGCACCCTGGTCAGCCAGACGGTAAGGCAAGACCTGGCAAGTTTCCTAATGAGGAATCAAGACATATTCGCGTGGAGCCACGAAGATATGCCAGGAATCGATCCGTCAGTGATAGTCCATAGGCTGCATGTCAACCCGGACTCCCCCCCAGTCCGGCAGAAGAAGCGGGTGTTCGCGCAGGAACGGGACAAAGCGGTGGCGGAAGAAGTCAGGAAACTGCTGGAGGCGGGGTTTATCCGAGAAGTTTACTACCCCGACTGGCTAGCAAACGTGGTCATGGTGAGAAAGAACAGCGGAAAGTGGAGAATGTGCGTTGACTTCACGGACCTTAACAAGGCGTGCCCAAAAGACAGCTATCCGCTCCCAAGGATAGACGCTCTGGTAGACTCGACGGCCAGACACGAGCTCTTGAGTTTCATGAACGCCTTCTCAGGCTATAACCAGATCAAAATGGAGGAGGAGGATCAGGAGAAGACCTCTTTTGTAACTAGCCAAGGACTTTTCTGCTACAAGGTGATGCCATTCGGACTCAAGGACGCGGGGGCCACATATCAAAGGTTGATGAACAAGATGTTCGCGCACCAGCTCGGCAGGAACGTACAAGTCTATGTCGACGACATGCTGGTGAAGAGCGTGCGCGAGAACGACCACCTCAGCGATCTTCAGGAGACATTCGACACCCTTCGGTCGTACAACATGAAGCTGAACCCAAGTAAGTGTGTGTTCGGGGTTACAGCCGGGAAATTCTTGGGATTTATGGTGTCCCAAAGGGGTATAGAAGTCAACCCCAAGAAAGTGCGAGCGATAATGGAGTTAGAGCCCCCGAAGACGATGAAGGCAGTTCAGAGCTTGAACGGGAAAGTTGCGGCCCTGAACAGATTCGTCTCCAAAGCGACAGATAAGTGCTTGCCTTTCTTCCGAGTACTGAAGAAATCATTCGAGTGGACGGACGAATGTCAGAAAGCGTTCGAGGACTTGAAGAAGTACCTGTCGTCCCCACCACTACTCAGCCCGTCCGTGCCAGGTGAAGAGCTATACCTCTACATCGCGGTCTCGCAAGCAGCCGTCAGCGCGGCCTTGGTACGGGACGACGGACGCTCCCAACGACCAGTCTATTTTGTGAGCAGGGCGTTTCGAGGAGCAGAAGAAAGGTATCCCCGGATGGAGAAACTGGCCCTTGCCCTCATGACCGCTGCGCGGAAACTCAAACCCTATTTCCAAGCTCATGTAATCGTGGTCCTGACGGACCAACCTCTGAAGAAAGCAATGAGCAGCCCCGAGGCAGCAGGAAGAATGGCCTTGTGGGCGATTGAGCTGAGCGAATTCGACGTACGGTACCGTTCACGAACTTCGATGAAGGGGCAAGTAGTGGCAGACTACATAGCCGAGTACACTCAGCCAGATGACGAAAGGGCTGAGGAACAGAAACTGTGGATCATTCACACGGACGGGTCGTCAAATCAGCACTCAGGAGGAGCCGGCGTAGTTATACGAACACCAGAAGGGGACAAGATCGAGTGCATGATAAGACTAGACTTCCCTACGACCAACAACGAGGCGGACTACGAAGCCTTGGTAGCTGGATTGGATCTTGCAAGGGCCGCGGGCTCCAGAAGCATGATCATACATTGCGACTCCCAGGTGATAACCAGTCAGATTAATGGTGATTTTGAGTGTAGGAACGAGAGGATGAAGAAGTACCTGGAGGAAGTGAAAGGTCGAGTGGTCGGTCTCGAGGTCAAATTCGTTCAGATCCCAAGGGAGGAAAACGAGTGCGCCAACCGTTTGGCAAAAGCAGCCTCCGCAGAATTCATGAATGCGCCTAAACAGGTATTATCCTTTGTTCAAACTTGCTCACTTATTGACGACGGGGGGAAGATACAGGAGATAGATGTTGAAGAGGATTGGACAACACCCCTAAAAGAATACCTAGGGTCAGGCTCTCTGCCGGACGAAAAGGATGCTGCAAGAAGACTGAAGGTCCGGGCCTCGCGATTCGTACTGATCAAAGACACCTTGTACAAAAGAGGTTTCTCTCGACCTCACCTAAGGTGTCTAAGCCGCGGCGAAGCAGATTATGTGATGAGGGAGGTCCACGAAGGGATTTGCGGGAATCACTCTGGAGCACGGTCTCTAGTGCACAAACTTATCCGAGCCGGATACTACTGGCCCACAATGCTTAGGGACGCCCAATCATATGTGAAGGCTTGTGATAAGTGCCAGAGGTTCAGTAATCTAATCAGACGACCATCAGAAGAACTCTCACCCATGACGGCCCCTTGGCCATTCGCGCAATGGGGGTTAGACATCATGGGCCCTTTCCCTACGGCTCTGAGGCAGCTAAAGTTCCTTGTAGTCGACATCGACTACTTCACCAAGTGGGTCGAAGCAGAACCCCTTGCCACTATCACGGAGAAAAACATCCTTGCCTTCGTGTGGAAGAACATCGTATGCAGGTACGGGATTCCGAGGGTGCTTGTCTCTGACAATGGAAAACAGTTCGACAACAGCGCGTTCAAAAGTTTCTGCTCGGAGCTAGGCATTCGGAATCATTACTCATCACCAGCACACCCGCAGGCCAACGGACAGGTAGAAGTCACGAACAGGACACTGCTGAAGATCATCAAGACCCGGCTTGAGGGGGCAAAGGGCATCTGGCCAGACGAACTACCAAGCGTCTTGTGGGCATACCGGACGACTGCAAGGACACCCACAGGGGAGACCCCGTTTCGACTTGCATACGGAGCCGATACAGTCATCCCAGCAGAGATCGGCCTCACCAGCTATCGCGTACAGAGCTACAGGGAGGACAAAAACGAAGAAGCTATGCCCCTCCAGCTAGACTTGGTGGACGAGGTCCGAGTAACAGCTGAACAGAGATTGGCGCGATACCAGAACCTCATGTCAAAGAACTACGACTCAAAGGTAAGGCACAGAGATTTCCAGATCGGTGACCTGGTGCTACGAAAGGTCATGGGCGCTACTAAAGACCCTACCCAGGGAAAGCTCGGACCAAATTGGGAAGGACCGTATAGAATCACATCATGGCATAGGAAGGGCACGTACCACCTCGAGACCATGGACGGAAGAAAGCTCCAGCATCCATGGAATTCTGAGCACCTTCGGAGATACTACCAGTAGAAGTCAAGTTTAAATCCCCCGATGTATATTTACTAGACTTCAATTATTTTGAAGCAGTCTGTTAATTACTTTTGGGCCTTTTTTTTTTTGGTACCTTTGTTGGCCCAAGAAAGGGCAGGTATTTTCTTCTACAGATTCAAATTTAATGAAGGAACATTCAGAACCTCGCTGTGTAAATCTTACTACTGAGAGACTACTATCACGAAGTAAACGGACCCCACCATGGGTTAAAAATATCCAAGTTCACGAAGTGAACGGACCCCACCATGGGTTAAAAATATCCAAGTTCACGAAGTGAACGGACCCCACCATGGGTTAAAAATATCCAAGTTCACGAAGTGAACGGACCCCACAATGGGTTAAAAATATCCAAGTTCACGAAGTGAACGGACCCCACCATGGGTTAGAAATATCCAAGTTCACGAAGTGAACGGACCCCATCATGGGTTAAAAATATACAAGTTTACGAAGTGAACGGACCCCACCATGGGTTAAAGCTTTATACGAGTCCTGAAAGAGGACGGACCCCACCATGGGTTAAAGTTTTATACGAGTCCTGAAAGAGGACGGACGCCACCATGGGTTAGAAATATCCAAGTTCACGAAGTGAACGGACCCTACCGTGTTTTAAAAATATAAGTTTACGAAGTGAACGGACCCCACCATGGGCTAAAGTTTTATACGAGTCCTGAAAGAGGACGGACCCCACCATGGGTTAAAGTTTTATACGAGTCCTGAAAGGGGACGGACGCCACCATGGGTTAAATTTATACCAGTTCACGTGGTAGACGGACCCAACCAGGGCTGAACTTATACAAATCCAAAAAATGGACGGACCCAAACGGTTCGTGAAATTATAAAGCCCATCACGTAGGCAGCCATCAGGGGTCACGACCACTTTCAAAGGAGTGAACGGACCCGACTGAGGTCGCAAAAAAATATATTAAAGGCCCACGACGTGGACGGATTAAATTAAGCAAGTATTTAACATCAAGACGGAGCACACATCAACATTATCAATGCGATATTAAAAGAAACATTTAAATAAATAAGTTTAAATGTCAGATACAAATGATATAAAATAGCCCTACACACGACGGGCAAAAAATCAAACGAGTTTTCAAAATAAATGAAGCAAAACAGTGAACGGCTACACATCAGGAGCGACGGGGTCTTTGGCTTCTGGAGTCTTTATTTCTTCAGCTTGGGGCTCGGGGACGACGGTGACGGGCCTTTCCTCTGCGAAAAGGTCGGCTGTGTCATCAGAGGCGTCTGGCTGGACGGACATACCCTCCGCGACGTTGATGTCGACGGTTGAGAAGTCAAACTTAGGGTATAGGGCTTTGGCCTGACGGAGAGCATCCTCAAAGCCATCAGTGTATGAAGTTTCGAGCTCCGTCAAGAGAGCGTCGGAGTCACGATACTCTTGGACGGCCTTCTCTTTGGCTAGACGAAGCTCGTCCTCCTTATCCTCCAAGACGGCTTTTAGTTCCTCCACCGTCCTCTGGTACTCGTCCCTTGAACCTTCCGCCAGCTTGAGCTTTTTCTCCGTCACCACCTTCCAGTTCTTGAGCTCGAGCAGCTCCTCTTCCGCCAGCCTGGCCTGGTCACGGACCCTCTCCAACGCCGTCTCATTGCGAAGAGCCCGGTCCATCAGACCCTTCGTCATAAGCATAGCCTGACGACCAAATTGGACTTAGTCAAAAATGATAGTAATAAAAATTGAAAGATGAGTGATGATGGATCCTTACCTGGGCAATGTTGAAGAGGCCCGTCTCCCCCATGGCCTCCGTCGAGTGGTTCCCCAGGTCCTCATAGTCCTCGCTCCCAATGATGGAAGAGATCTTCCCCAAGGCATATTTTGGGTCTTCGCGGAGTAGGACGGGCGGTTTCTTCTGACTGCCCGGAGGGGGAACCATCAGACCTTTCCCCGCTCCAGGCTTGGCCGGGGTCACCGTCTTCTTGCCCTCCGCCATAAGGCCTATGACGGGCTCCGTCGAAACTCTCTGTTTCTTGGGTGCACGGTCGACCTTGGGCATCGGTCTCTTCGCCGGGGGCCTGCTCGAGCCCGTCCCCATCGCCCCCACATCCGTCTCCTTGTTCTTGGCGGCTTTACTTTTGATGGCAGCCCTCCTCTTCGCGTCGTCCATCTCTGTAGAAACAATGGTAGACGGGTAAAACTCAAAGCGAATGAGCAAAAGAAAAAAAGAGGTGACGGACTTACGCTGACGGGTACGTTCCTCGTACTTTATCGCCGCGGCTGTAGGCTCCGGTCCATCGCAATACCAATGGACGGTATTGAGGTTAACAAGCTTCACCCAAGTCCGCTCCTCTGGCTTCGTCTTCGAAAAAATCTTTTCCAAAAAATGGAACTCCTCTAGATCCACCTGTGGACGCCGTCGCACTGAAAAATAAAAAAGGGAAACGTTTAGGATGGTCATTAAAAAGTCAAAAATTATTACCTTCATGACACAACGGACTGGACCATACCAGACGGGTCCAAGATCCCCCATGTGCTGTCGACGGGCATGAAGTTCGTCTCCCTCGGGTGAGACATCCAACCGTCACCTTCCAGGAAGAAATAACGACTCTTCCAGTCACGATTGGAGTCCGGGGTTTTGTATATGACTTTTAAGACGGACTTCCTAGGGACGAAGCTATACATCCCCCTCGACTTGTCTATCTCGTCTGGACGGTAGCAGTGGAGGAACTCCCGTACGGTCAGCGATCTGGAACCATTAGACATGGCTCCGTACAGGACCTCCATTGCAATGAAAACCCTCCATGCGTTGGGGGATATCTGGCTGACGGACAGACCTAAGTGACGGAGTAGTTCCCGTTTTAACCTGTTTAAGGGGAATCTAAGTCCGGCCTTCAGTGGTTGTTCGTACACCCCTAAGTCATCCACTCCGTCGTAATAACACTTCTCGGATTTGTAGGGTAGACGGATGGGGATGTGATCGGGTATTTGGTAGATTGCCCTAATTGTTTTGAAGTGGACCTCCTTAATTGTGGACACAAATTTGTGCACCGTCCACTCCGGCAGCATGACGAACTCCCTAAGTCCGTCAGCACCAATAATGGATCTAGGCCCACCACCGTCGTCAGAACCTTCCTCTGGTTCGGCCAACTCCATATCCTCATTTGTTGAGGACGGTGAAGTGGCAGACGGAGTCCTCTCGATCAGTTCGTCCGGATCTTTGTAACCCGACGGGTACAATTCCTAGTAACCCGCTCCGTCGCGGACGAAGGACTGGTTACTCGACGCACTAGACATTGCCTACAACGAAGTGACAAAGCCTAAGACGGACGGTCTAAAATAAAAAAAAGGGGAAGAGACGGATGCAAGAACTTTAATGCTTCTACCATGACAATTATAAAGACTGAAAGTACATCGAGGGGAACGGATAGGATCACTTACCGAAGAAGGGAGCGAACGGGTTGATCTCGTTGCAGAAAGATGTGAACGGTTGAGCTCTGACAAGTGACGGACTCGCTCTGACAATGAGGTTTCTGCGCAAAGTAGAAAAATGAAGGAGAAGTGCAGGTTTTTATAGGTAGAGTGCACGGAAGACGAAGCGGCACTTCGATCCAAGACACGGACCAACCCACGAGTGACACGTGTCATCGCATTAAATGTTTCTGCAACCTGTCAGACCTCACGGACATGACGGCGTCTCCATCCGTCAACCTCCCTCCAAGGGTCCTCGCCACCAACATCCGTGAAACCCTGACCGTCATCTCTATAACTCCGTCATCGACCATTTGGTCTTTGTCATCACCATCCTAGTTCTGTGCTACCGTTCATCTACGCCATCCGTCACCCCCATGGGCGCGGGCCATCATCATTGTTTGTTTTAACCGTCACCCCAATTGACCGTTTGCACGACGGCGACGGATCAAATGGGGTGAAGGGGGCAGCTGAAGAGGATAAAATATGAAGCAAGGCTTGGCAAGCCCAATAGGCCCATTGGCGAGCCCAATAGGCCCATGTCCACAAGCCCAAAGAAGGTAGGGCCCATCCTTCGCGTGGGCCCCTGACAGGACGAAGGCCCGGACTTGCCCACCACGTTTCAAGAAACTTGCTCTGCAAGGATGAGAGGCTTGCTCAGCAAGCATGAGAGGCTTGCTCAGCAAGGATGAGAGGCTTGTTTTACAAGGAAAGGAGGCAGGACCTCACCACTATAAAAAGGCCCCAACACCCTCACAAAAAGGTACGCGTGATTGACCCCTCTCTAGCACCCTAGAGTTGTAAAAGCATTTTCTGACTTAACCTTCGGAGGGTGTTTGGCCGACTCCACACCGGTGCCCTTTGAAGGTGTTTCTGTGTTGTTATCTCTTTCAGGCAACGGTTATTCGAGTACAAGGATCGTGCATCTCACTGGTGAACATTTCGGCATCATCATGTCCCATCACCTATTAGAATTATAATGGAAATTTATTTCTAATTCACTAATCCGACATATCATATCCATAATCATGATGTGGGCTCTTCTGACATCATCTATGTGGCAATTTCTACGTAATTAGTGTCATGCATTGAGACCCATACTTGCTTATTTTAAGGAATTAGATATAAATTGACATCATATGGGCATAATTAGCAATTAAATTTTATTAATATAAGTTAAACCCTCCCCTTTTCCTTATTGGGCTATGTGGATTTTGGTTTGTATTTGATCCGGTTTGTGACCTAACCTAATTTGGATGCATTTCGATTTTAAATAGGAGATTTACTGTGAGGAAATTTTTTTGACTCATCTTGGATCCATTTTTTGGGATATACATACTATTGCTTTGGATTAGGGTTTGATGTATTGAAAACTGTATTATATGGCTAGTTTTGTATTTTCTCTTCCTTAAATCCTTGCAACTCTGTGAACATAGACATATTGTCAAACCTTGTAAATATTTATGTTGTGTGATTGTTCTTGGCACATATTTTTATCTATTTTTTGTTTCTTATAGGTTTAGGGATTAGATTAAATTCCTAACACTACCTTCCAAAATTTTCTAATTTGGAGAATTAAAAAAAGTGGGGTTGTGAACCCTCCAAATCCCCCCTCCCACCTCAAAAACCATTCAAATGAGGTTACGATTAAACCTAACCCTGGTCCCCTTCCTCTACTCCCCTCTCCATCCAAAATAGCTTCTAGGTAAACTAAAATCACTTCATTTTTACTATTGTTAAATGTTTCCATGCATAAACATGAATTACAATCTAGTTTATATAAAATTTTAAATGCAGAGTCAATGTTATTTTGGTAAGATAACAATGAGAAAATAAATAAATACATTGATAGACAAAAATACTTGAGTAAAAAATGTTATGAAAACCTACCTCAATTATTAAAGTGTAGCTACTGATTGACAGCCTGAAAGAACGACCTTGTAAGTACAAATTAACTATCAACAGCTCATGCGATCTATGGTTCTTAGTTCTCACCAAGGCGAAATGAACCCCATTAGGTTATATTTGTTAGGGAAAATATATAAGATGAATTAAATTAAGCAGACCGAGAGTAAAATTGAGAAGAAAGAAAAATTTATTAATGGTTGAAAGCCGAGGTGTGGAACTTTACCCACTGTTTTAAGAAGTGATTTCACCCCACTAGATATAATTTATCCTTTGTGCAAAAGTGGCTCCGAAGATTACCCCTAGGATTCAATGGCAAACTTTGATTGCGTGTGCTCACAAAACAAGGCTTTGGACTAGTATTAATTCATGTCCAAAAAAGTGAAAGAATTTGTCATAGAGTAAGGGACACAAAATAGAGGATTTTTGGACTGCTCTTCGTATATGCGAAGGGAACATTACCTCTGTTTATATATTGCACTAATTAATTAGAAAATTTTAAAGGAAATGGTTGACAGGAAGATCAGCACATCCTTAGCATCAGCCATGGTGAGCGTCGACCATATTGTTCCTCTTGTTTGTCTTTTTCGTCTATTATATTGAGGGAATCTGCCTTAGCAGCTGTTTTCCTTCATTTCATTATTGGAAGGAGGAAATATGTTTAAGAAAAGAGAGATCAGAGGGGCCGAAATGATGGGATTTTTATTAAGTTTATTATCACCTACCCTACCCCTCTTGCTGATTTGGTCAAACATTGTGGATAAGAGTAGAATTTCTACTCTAACATACAATGAGTAAGAAGACATTAGCCAACGTAGCCCACGGTTTTGAACCTGGACCAGACCGTATGGTCCAATTGGGAAAACCTCAAGCCGCTCTATGAGAAAAAAGTAGGGACCTATGTGAACCGTGGTCGGACCTCACGATTCTGAGAACTGTGATTAGACCGCTTCTCACGGTTCCCTACTTCCCTTTGAATCTAAACCTAAAAAAAGGAAAAAAAAAAAAGAGAAAGCTTTAAATTCTGCTCCCTTCAGAGTACATCACACAACTCCCTCTCTTTAGAAACTCTTCTCTTGGGTGAAGCAAGCTTTAAATTCTACCACTGCCATCTCCAACATCATAGCTTTAAATTCTGGCTTTGTTCTCCGCCGGTAATGTGTGTGTGACAGGGTGAGAGTATGAGAGAAAGAGAATGAGAAAGAGAGAGAGAAAGAAAAATAAAAGCAAAGAGGAGTCAGAGGACACGTTGTGTGGAGGAAGAGTTCTAGAAAAATAAAAACAAGATGAGACTTGAGAGGAGTGGGGATGGGGATGGGGATGGGGATACCGGATACGTAGGTGGAGGAGAAAAAACATGAGAAAAAAAGAAGAAAAAGAAACGTATGGCCTGTATGGATGCAAGGAAAGAAAGGAAAAAGAATAAAAAATACAATCAAATGTTACCAAAATATTTCACAATAAATTTTAAGTAACAGATTGTTATTAGTTAATATTAGTGAGTAAAAAAATAATTTCATTGATGATTTCAAATTAAAATTAGTAACAACTTTTCACATAAATTTTGTTGTAAAAATATTGCTAAAAATATTGTAGAAGTATCATTCCAATACTTTGATGTGGTAGAGCCACCCACCCACCCATGTGCTTTGATTGGACAATGCTACTTTAATTCAAAATTTTGTACTATAACCAAGACCTGTCAACATGGAATAGAACAAAGAGCTTTTTATATTATTATTATTATTATTATTATTATTATTATACTTCAATTTTTGATCAAAATATCTAAGTGCATCACTGCATCTATTGTTTTGTTTTTGTTAATAAAATGGCATGTTAAATAAATTATGGAATTTTTATGAAAAAATATATTTTATTTGATTATTTTATTTTATTTTTCTATTTGTATTAATTTAATATATTTATTTATATTTTAAATAATTATTAAATTAATTATGATGTCATTACAGTTTGACCTTGTTCAACCTCGGTTTGACCTTAAAAATTTTGAACCTCTCCCTTTTACAGTACAATGAACCATCCGGGTTTCAAAACCATGATGTAACCATCATCAATTCAAATTTAACATTTCCAACAATGTAACATAAATAAAGGATTTTACTACTCAATGACGTGCATTAATAAATTATTTTAGAAAAATTTTATAATGAAAGAAAAAATTATTAATTTTTCTTACAATTTTTTTCATTTTTTTATAGAAATTTTTCTAAAATAAATGATTAAAGGTATATATTAATTGGACTTGTGCATAATTAAATAAAGGATGATGTCAACGCCAACGTTGTCCTTAGGATAATTGTTAATAAATTCTTTTTTATAAGTTTTGATATCACTTTTATGAGAATGAAATATATAAAAAATCATCAGAAAAATAAATTCCTTTTTCTTTTCACATAAAAATTTCTTTAAGTACTTACTTTTTTCTAAGTTTAAAATCATAATTTCTAAGTTATGTTAAAAAAATAGAATATATGTAAAATTGTGCATAACATTTTGTATGTAGTAAACACAATTCCATCCCATAATACCACATCTCTATTTCTCCAGTGGCATTACGTCATATCTAAATCCTGCCAATTAGATAGAGGATCGATAGATATACACTATAGAGATGTTTTTTCTTCGGTTGGTTTTGAAAACTCATCTTCAGAAGTATTAAAGCAGGAAGGTGAAATAGCTAGTAGTCTTTGAAAACCTCGTATTGCAATTATGAGGCCAAAATGGACATTTGCCCCTTTCGCCCAAAACAAGTAGCAAAATGCCCCTATTCTGAAACTATTTAGCCATATACCCTTGTTTTAAACTCGATTTTCTAAAAAATCGAGTTTCAATGAAAAACTCGATTTTTAGAAAATCGAGTTATATGCAAAAAAATTAAAAAAAAAAAATTACAAGTTCCATGTAACATTTTGCAAGTAACTCGATTTTCATTAAATCGAGTTTTTTTATTGAAACTTGATTTTTTTAAAATCGAGTTTCAAAACATAGGCATTTTGCTAGATAATTTCAGAACAGAAACATTTTGCTACTTGTTTTGAGCGAAAGGGGCAAATGTCCATTTTGGCCCAATTATGATGGAAAAGAATTGCTACTTCTTCTTCTTCTTCTTCTTTTTTGCTAAATAGAATCGCTAGTTCATTAACCGTCGCATTTGGAATTGGAAATATGGATAAAGAGGTCTTTTTTTTTTTTGGTTGGTTTTGAAAGAAAAAATCTCGTATTGCATGGATGATTGAGAAAAAATAGCTCGATTGTTAAGTAACTTTGCAGATAAATAATGATTTGGCCCCATTCTTGATCGTGCCAATTAGATGATAGATTATTTTTTTCCCTTGTTGATTCTGAAATCTTATGTTGATCTTAGTATAAAAGTAATTAAGAAAGAATGTGCAATAGCTCAAACATAAAAGAAAATGGGCGAATGCCCTTTTCAAAAAAAAAAAAAAAATCTAGCATTTTACCCAATTTCCCAAACTAATTAGGAAATGCCCCTTTTTTGAAACTCGATTTTCTCAAAATCGAGTTTAAAAAAAAAAAAATTTCTAGAGTCCTATAGTGGCGTTTTAAGGAGCTTATAGTGATGTTTTAAGGACCTATAGTGGCGTTTTGGAATTCAAGCTCCATAAACTCGAGCTACATGCAATTTGTTTTCTTTTTTTTACCTATAACTCGAGTTCATGGAGCTCGAGTTTCAAAACACCATTATAAGTCCTTAAAATGTCATTATAGGCTTCTTAAAAACGTTACTATAGGGCTTAACTCGATTTTGAAAAAATCGAGTTTTAAAAGAGAGACATTTCCCTAATTAATTTGGAAAATTGGGAAAAATGCTAGTTTTTTTTTTTTTTAAAAGCGCATTTGCCCATTTTCTCCCTCAAACATAACTATAGAAATATCAATAACTCTAGAGCCACAACATTTTTCATAATTTCCAAAGTGAAAAGTTATTAATAATAGATGATGATATGAAGTTATTAATATATATATATATATATATATATATATATATATATATATATATATTTTACCACCAAAGAACCAAAAAATCATGTGTTATTGAATAAAGCTAAATTTTTTACAACTACAGTAAACTGGTATAAATATACCAGTTGACTATAGCAAGTTGTTAAAAATAAAATACAATATTTTATTAAGATTATATCTCTTCTTTTAATTACAAAAACTCAAATTTTCTCTCTTCCTTTATTATTTTAATAAGTTGTTTATATTATTTTAAATGAAGTGATAAAAATATAACATTCGATATTGATTGTATTATAAAGTGATATGGTAAAATAGATAAAGTAGCTTTTTAAGGTGCTAAAAGTTAAAGTTTTTAGTACCACCATGGTGAATGATCTAACTTCAACAACAACAACAACAACCAAAAAAAAAATCCTAACCAGTCTAGTATTTTTTTAAAAAAAAACTTTTTTTTATTGTCTTTGCTGATAAATGATTACATCTTAATGTATTTAAAAATAACGATTTTGAATATTTATAATTTTTTTAATACTATATAGACGTTTATTTAGAGTTTTTTTTTTTCCCTTTATACTTCGGTTCTGCTAGCTTAAAATCCCAAGTTCGTCAAGAGACAAAGGAACTTGAGTAGGAAATGTTACCAAGGACTACCTCAGTTATTAATGTGTAGCAGCTGAAAGAACGACTCTTTAAAAGTTGAACTCTGACTATCAAAAGCTCATGCAATCTACTATGTTTCTAAGTTCTCACTTCTCACAACAACCAAACGAAACTCAGGAGAGTATATATAAAAAACACAACAACCGAAGCTCATGCCACTATTTCTCATTGGCATTGCGTCTTATATTTTATTGTCACAATAATTAATTTGTATGTATATAAACTTTATAAAACACGTTTTGGGTTAAGAAGGTGGAATGCAATAAAAATTGATTAAGTTTAGTGGCACAATTTTTTCATAATTTTATTACTTGGCGACTCGTAAATAGAGAAATCATGGACTCACTATTTTATTCCTATCACTCATGAGTAGTTAGGTAACAAAATTGTGCCAAAGTTGTGGAAAAATTTATGACACTAGACTTACTCATAAAAAATCTAAGATTTTTTTTTTTTTGGTTAAAAGGAAATACTATTATTAATAAACAACTAAGCCAAAATGACTAAGTTAGGGGCAGTAAGCCTACAAAATCTTTCCCCAATAGCATCTGAATAAACAAAAGCTAAAATATCATCAGATGGGGGAATATTCAAAATTACAAATTGTTCTTGCATCTCACATCCTAACTTAGCTAAAGCATCAACAACACGATTCACTTCACGGAACACGTATTACACTTTATAGTGCTGAAATCTGTCTAGAAGAGACCTACAATCAGCCAACAAGGAAGAATAAAAGGCATTAGATGAGAAAATTGACTGGACCAGCTCAACAACCACCTTGACATCACGCTCAATTAAAAGATTCTGTACTCCAATCTGGACAGCCTGCAGCAAGCCATCCCTTCATTGGTTCATTTGGTTGACTTGGTTCTGACAAATTTTGTTTTTATTTTTTTGAAGGTGCAACAGCCAACTGTCTCTAAAAAGAATAGCTCGGCACCTTTGCATTATTGTAGTCACGGCCACGGGCCAGCAATTCACGTTTGCATTATTAGTGGCGGGCCATACGCAACGGCCAGCTGTCTTTTAAGGGTAAAAAATAACAAAGTTTGGGGAGAAATTTTTTATATATTTCATTTTTACGTGTGAATTTTAGAAATTTAATAATTAAATTTTATGACATACATACCAAATTTTTTTCATATTAAATGTGATTTTCTATTTGATCAATAAATTTATTTTTTATATACAATTTTAGATCACAAAAACTTAAAATTTTAACAATTTTTTGATGCCATAACAATTAATCTTTGATTTTCTTGAAATTTTACAAACATGAATGATATAGTAAGAACATATAATGTAATTGTTAGATTTTCAAAATGACAAAGTTTAACTACAAAATTAGTTGTAGGCTTAAACTACAACCTTACTACATATTTTAGAAATCTAACCGTTGAATTGCATATTCTTTACGCTCTTAATACACATGTCAAATTTTGTGTCAATTTGATATTATTTACTATACGTCTATGCTCATATTTTATGCAAAATTTTAAACTATAAAAACTTACAATTTAAACAATTTATTAATGATATGTCTATCAATCTTTAATTTTCTAGAAATTTTGCAAGTTGTAGTCTTAGACTACAACTAATTTTGTAGCAAAACTTTACCTATTTCAAAATTCACACACAATTTAAAAATATATGAAGAGTTGAAAGAGTTCCTCTAAACTAGTTTAAAGAAAAATTTTATCCTATAAAATAATAGAATATATGTCAGAGTTACGTATTTTTCATCACGTCCAATGAAGTAAATTAAGTATTTATCAATGGTTGGCTTTCAAACTTTCAGGAATTTTGTTCAAAAATTTTAGATTGGATACTCTACAAGGATGCTGAAACACAACAATAGTGTATTTTACATAGGCAAGATCAATTACATTAACAATAATAACAAAGAAATACACAAGCAAGATCAATTCCACCGAACTAGGAACAGCCATCCAAGTTATATATAGCCTCTGAACCCATGCTACTTGAGGATAGAGAATGCTGTCTGTATTAAAGTGAGCACCAGAAGAACAATAGCAGCCACTGTTGAAGCGGCTCTCCAAGGGGTGTTAAAATATTGACGTTTTAATGTTGCCTTCCACTTGTTCCAAGGATTCTCATAGAAACTATGCAATTTCTTATAGAGATCAATGTAATCTTCTCTGAGTGTCAAGCATTCGATTCCATTGTTAAGATTGTTAATCATAGACATTGCTGCATTGTGGTCGCCTATGCAATTGACCAAGATTTTTTTTTTACAAAGTAAATCTACATCTTCTCTAGTATTTATAAGTGAATCCATTAAGACAAAGTAATCAGCAAAGTATGCATTTTTTATATAGCGAGTTTGCTCTAATGCCATAATGTTTCGAGTAACCACTTCAGTCCAATTGTCTAATTCAAACTTGGGGATTTTCAACACTCCTTTTTCAAATTTTATGTCAAAACGGCATTTACTTTTAAGAACCCCGAACTTTACTCCTGCCTCGTGGAGTTGTGTTGCAGTGTACAAAAGCTCAGTATGTTGACGGACTCTTTTTGGTCGCTTCTTTGGTAGCTGGACGATTCTAAGAAGATCGGTGAAGTGATCTATTTCAACATCGGGAAGGTTATCCATACATTGAAAGTTGGAGCACCCAAAGTAGCTTATAGAAAGCTCCAGTAAAGCATTGTAGTTTGAGATACTGGAATCATATGGAAATGCAAGCTGGTGTAGTTTCTGAATAACAAAGAATGGAAGCTGATTTTCAAGTAATAGCAAGTCAAGCCTTATAGCACAAGCCCTTGGTTTCAAAAACATAGGATCATCACTTGTCCAACTTCTTGAACTAAATTTGAAGAAAAGCTCAAGAATGAAGCTCGCATCCATCAATATCATTTTCACAAACCTATCACTAGTAAGGTCAATAGTCTCTACATAACAACCGCGAATACTTTCTTCCATTTCTCTTATTGTGCCTACTAAATACTCCAATTCTATCTTACTCCGTTTCACGAAACTCCTAAAGAACCTCTCTTTATGCTCCTCCATGGCTTTCAATCTTTTGTTTTCGTGGTGAATGGGGCCAATTGAAATTACCTGGGGAGTGTAGGCTTCTTCATTCCATTTTCGAAGTAGGGGTAGAACCTTGTAGATAAGACTCTGTTTTGATGATTGAATCTCCGGCCCCTCAACCATTTTTCTAATTTCAATTACCAATTCATCATTATTTTTTTCATTTCCACCTGGAATGTGTGCTTCCTTTTGAGTACTTTGATCTTCATTATTTATTGAAGCAGTTGCTGATTGAATTTCATTACTTGATTCTGGCATCTCTCAAATTCTCTTCCTTAAATTTCCCTATGACAAACACAAGACCCACCGGCATTAGAATTATTAGGCGATACTTGTAAAAAAATATTTTAAAAATGTGGATAAAGTAGCTAGGTGATTACTCATGATGTAAGGACAAGCTATCATCGTCTACTATCATCATCCTAGAAATCAGATTGTAAAAGACTCTTGTCATTTTGAATGAGAGAGTTCAATTTTGGTAAATTGTTCGTATTGAAGACTGTTCTACTTCAATAAGAAAAAGAAGATAATTGGTTAACTATTTATATATTTAATTTTTACTTACCAATGTAATTTCTGTTTTTCTATTACTTACCAATGATCCATTTTGGAATTGTAATAGAATTTCAATTAGTCTCAGAATTCAAATGGTCATATATAATATATAATAAAATATATTAAATTAAGGCGGAGAGAAAGTTCAATGAAGTCTCTAAATTACATTCCAATTTTATGCTAAATGTCACTTTAATTGTTCTATTATTTAATGTCAAGTATCTCTAGATTTTAAATGGACTCCAACTTTATGTCAAGCGTCATTTCTAATTTAATTCTAATTATGTGTCAATTATATACTACAACAAAAGTGGGTTAAGGTGACAAAATTTAGTGAGAAAAACCAAATTCGTCACTAAATGATAACATTCGATGAGGGAAACAAAAATTCATCACCAATTTTGATAAAATATTTTACAACAGTGATGAAATCAATACTTTGTCACTAAAGATATTAATATTGGTGACGAAATAGGTTTTTTGTCACTATAGTTCATGAAATAAAAAGGCATCGTTAGGTCTTTTGGCGTGGACTGTATTGTTGTCCATGGTGACAAACATTTTCAGCACCAAAAGTGAGATCTGTGGTGACAAAAGGTTTGCGCCACAAATACAGACAATAGGTGACAAAATACTAATCTCTAATCTCATCAACCACCATATAAGATTTAAATTTCATTGGTGAAGAAATAAGGTTTCATCACTGCTAGTAAATAAATTAAAGTGCATGTTATGTATTCTATGCACAAGAGTGATTTAATTCTTTTCTTTCAATTTTTTTTTTTTTTGGGTTAAAAAATCAAATTAACCCTAAATCCCCAATCTCACCTATCACTCACCCTCTCATCAACACCCTGTAAAATCACGGTAGAAGTCTAATGATGCCATTATTTTGAAATATAAGCTCAAGAAGGTGCCTTGAAGATGACCATGAGTGATGGCATTAGATGTAAAATGGGTTAAGCAAAATAAGGAATAAATCGTGCAAAATGCTAACAATGATCATAGATAACGACGACAGATAAATGTCAGGAGACAACTACAAATGCCAAAGAACGGCTACACCAGTGACCAAATAGTGTATGCATGCTACACCGGGAGGATGGTTACACTAGTTAACTAAGGAATATTAATAGAGGTCAATGTTCCAATGAATCACGTGAATGAGTTGGCAAACTTCACATTGATTGAACCCAAAAATATTTAGTGATGGACCAAGTTGTGTGACTTAGGAGTCTCAAATAGGATAATAGAATTTTAAGTAGTCATATGTCATATAGTATAATATATTAATGTGGAATCTAAGATAAAATTTAATAAATATCAAAGATTCAAAATTACATTTTAACTGCATTTCCAATTTTGTGTCAAGTGATTCTAGATATAAAATGAGCTCCAATTCTACTCTAAAAGTGTCCATTCAAATATAATTCTAATTATGTGTCACTTATATACATGCAAATTCATGTATCTAAACTTAGAGAAAATAAGAAAAAGGATTCAATTCTAATATTTAGCATGAAAACTAAGGTAATCACTTCACAGTCCACCCACCTTTTTTGTTTTTGGAAGTTTGGAAGGAGAGGAATGTAGAAAGTAAGGGGAAATGAGAGGAGATGAGAGGAATTGTTATTCAATCCCCTTGTTAAGATTTTTCAAAAATTAAGTAGGGGGAATGTATATCTATCTACCCTTTATTTGGATGTTTAAAAATTAAAATGAGAGACATAAATTGACATAGGGATAAAATTGACAATTTGAATTTACTTAATATAATGACCCTTGCTAATTTTGAGGAACTAGACATAAATTGACATCAATAGGGTATAATTAGCAATAAAATTGTTTATATAAGTTAATCCCCTTCCTTCTACTCCCTTCCAAATCCCTCCAAGTGAGTGGGGTTAGGATACCCTCCAAATCTCATCTTCTCCCAACTTAAAAAACATCAAAACAAGGTTCATTAAACCTAACCACCATCCTTGCTCTCTACTCCTCTCACCATCTGAACAAGCTTCTAGGAAAAACCACCGCATTATCAGTAATGGATTTGTGCATAAACAGTGATTTCAATCTAAATTGTATAAAATTTTAAATGCGTAGGATAATAATGAGAAAATAAATAAATAGATTGTCAAACAAAGGAACTTGAGTAGGAAATGTTATGAAAGCTTACCTTAGTTATTAATGTGTAGCAGCTAAAAGAACAACCCTTTAAGTTCAACTTAGCTATCAACAGCTCATGCTATCTATAGTTCTCACTTCTCCTTTCTCACAACTACCAAATGAAACCCATGGGAGTATATATAATTAATCAGTAAGGCTTGGACTACAACAAAAACCAATTGATTAAATTCAAGTTTTTGGAGTTTAAATTAATGCATAAAAGATGAATTTATGGATCGAATAGTAAATAATATCCAATTGACATGGACATGAAAATTAGTATGAATGTTGAGAACATATAGAACATATAATTCAACGGTGGCATTTCCAAAATATAAATTCTATAATAAGTTATTGAATGATGTAACATTGCTCAAAATTACACCTAGTGTAACTTCACAAAAGTTGCACATTTTTTAAAGCATAGATTTTTATGAGATTTAATGGTTAAGAAATCACTACAATCCATATCATCTTTAAAATTTATTGATGACCACATCAACTACCCTAATTAATTTGAGAGAGTATTATATTCTTTTCTTTTTCTACTTTCTTTCTCTCTCCTAATTAATTCATCTCTAACGGCCTAACCTTGCACAAATGCTTATTTAACTTATCTAAGTTTTTGCTAAAATTATAATATAAGTAAAGAAACACATGAGAGCTGCAAATAGTAAGAAAAAAGAATAAACAATAAGTTGGCTAATAATTAAGACCCAAACACACACTTAATACAATTACAAAGAATAATACTCCGTCAAAGTTGGGTTGAGTTGTTAAATAAAATAATTATAAAGAGTAAAGACAAACTAATAGACAAAAGAATTATGAGCAATAATAATTAATATGTTTATTGTATTTAGAAATAATAGATGAATTTCAAGATTTCATCTTAACAACAATAATTAGTATCTTCATTGTACTATATATCAATATGTCAAATGAACTGATAATTTATCTTTTATTTTCTTGCTAGTACTGAGGACATATTTGTAATAAATAATTCTCATAGACTACAAGATATATCTCTTATTCAAGATTCATCTTTTTATTGACCCGCCCTAAAAAAAACTCTTGGAGCTACCATGGAAAATGGAACCGCAGCCAACTGAATGTTCAGGTCGAGCCTAAAATGAAATTAAACCTAAAACAATCTTTTCAAAAAAAAAACCCAAAACACAAAAATCAAAATCCACACCAAAAACCCCAGATCTAAGAGACCAAAATGAAATCAAAAACTAGAACAAAGAAATCAAAATCCAAATTAAAAACCCAAATCTATGAGACTAAAATGAAAAAAAGAGAGAAGTCCAACTGGGTGACATTGGCAAGGAGGCTAGGGTTAGGGGCAGCGATGAAGTCCAACTTGGCAGCAGCGGTGGCAAGGAGGCTAAGGTTAGGGATCTGAGAGAGATCAGAGAAAGGGAGAGTGAGAAATCAGAGAAAAAGAGAGAACTCTCCGGTACTTTTTTTTTTTGAGAAGGAACTCTTTGGAACTTTAACTTTGAAACGAAAGCCGTAAACGTAACCCAAGTTTTTTTCTTTTTAAAAATTTTGGATTGGACAGGTTAGTTTACATGGGTTAGAAGTCAAGGGAACAGAAACTGACGTGTAAAACTGAATTTCAAAATTAATTGACCCATACCCGACCCATATGGACAATTGGATTTGCCTGTGGGCCTTTGGGTCAGTCTAATGGAAAGCCCTAGCCACCACTAAGGGGGTTAGAACTTAGGAATTAGCATACCTCTCCAAATCCCCCCTCCTTAAAAAACATCAAAACAAGGTTCATTAAACCTCTACTCCTCTTTCCATCCAAACAAGCTTCTAGATAAAACCACCTCTTTATTATTATTGTTAAATGTTTTTGTGCATAAACACAATTACAATATGGTCCATATATAATTTTATGGGTCATAACGGATGTCCTTAGTACATTTGTTAATAAATCATAATAGAAAAGTTTTGACCCCACTTTCTTGAAAAATATAAAACGTTGTCATCAACATTTATTGTTTTATCATTTTTTCAATAAAATGTTTCTCAAATAATAATAAGAAATTTGGTAGGCAACATTTATTGGTTAACATTTCCTTAATTTTAAATGTTGTAGGCAACATTATTTCTATAAAATAATAATAAGAAATATAAATAAATAGATAGATAGACAAAGGAACTTGACTGGGAAATGTTATGAAAGCCAATATCATATATATCGTGTAGCAATAGCAGCTAAAAGAACGACCCTTTTAAGTGCAACTTAACTTCTATGTTCTCACTTCTTAAAAAATATAGATAAATAAATAAAATTCTATGTTTCCCAGTTCTCACAGAATCATAGCTACCAAACAAAACCCAGGAGGGTATATATAAATAAGTCAACAAGTATATCTATATCTCATAAATATTACGTCACTATTTTTCCAGTAGTCTTACGTCATATCTTTTCTTGTTACTGCAATTAATTTGTATGTATAAACTTCATGAAGTTGGATGGGTTAAGAAGATGCAATAAAAATTATTTTCTTAGTTCTCAAGGCAAAGGTGGTCCGGTTTTGAATCCAGCCAATGATATTATGGGAAGTTTTTAAGTAGTTAGAGGCTTAGAGCATCCACATAGATGTTGCTAAAATCACTTAAAAGCTATTTTAGCAACTAAAACACACAAAATGAAGCTACGGTGCCAAAGTCAAATATTTTAGCAACTAACCTCCTGTAAAGTGCAATCTTTGACACTTTAAAGTAGCTCCAAAGGTTTTAAAAAATAATATTTTATTCATTTTCTGCTCTTGTCACATACAGGGTGGGCCAATGGTGAGAGGAGAGAGCAATACTCTTAAACTACAGAATAATTAGTTCGAAAGAATTAATATCAAGATAATTTTTTTTTCTTTGGTTCTGACACCTTTTGTTTTATTTTTGAAGTATCAAGCACGAACGTGCAAACAACCGTCTCTTAAAGAAAATACTATATTGCATATATGACTTAAAAGAATAGCTCGGTCCTGGCCGAGTAATGCAAAGAACACACTCATTTCCATACCTTGTCTATGTGTCAACTGTTAATTAGATTTTACTGGCAGTTTTTACCTTGTTATTTCGGTAAGATGACAATGAGAAAATAAATACATACATTGATAGACAAAAATACTTGAGTGCAAAATGTTACGAAAACTACCTCAGTTATTGAAGTGTAGCTGCTGATTGAAAGCCTGAAAGAACGACCCTGTAAGTACAAATTAACTATCAACAACTCATGCAATCTATGGCCTCAGTTCTCACTAAGGCGAAATGAATCCCATTAGGATATATTTGTTAAGGAAAATATATAAGATGAATTAAATCAAGCAGACCAAGAGTAAAATTGAAAAGAAAGAAAAATTTATTAATGATTGAAAGCCAAGACGTGGAACTTTACCCACTGTCTTAAGAAGTGATTTGATCCCACTAGATATAATTTATCAGTTGAGCAAAATTGACTACGACGATTACCCCCATGATTCAATGGCAAACTTTGGTTGTGTGTACTAACAAAACAAGGCTTTGAACTAGTATTAATGTCGGAAAAAGTGAAGGAATTTTTAATAGAATAAGGGACACAAAATAGAGGATTTTTGGATTGCTCTCCGAATACGTGAAGAGAACATTACCTCTGTTTATATATTGCACTAATTAAAGAAAATTTTAAAGGAAATGGTTGACAGAAAGAACAGCACATCTTTAAGATTTGTTTGGTACATGCGTTTAAATATATGTTTTTAAATTTTAGACAACATTATACATATTTTCACATAATTTTTTACTTATATATATTTTTAAAAAAATTAAATACGATTATTTAAAGACAAGTAATAAACTATACTTAACATCAGCCATGGTAAGCGTAGCTTTTTTGTCTTTTATGATTGAGAGAATCTGTCTTGGCAGCCATCTTCCATCATTCAACTAATTGTTATTAAAACTGAAAATTGAAAACATAGTAATAAAATAATTTTTAAATATATAAATAGTACTGTAGAATTTATTTTTAATATTTTTTTAATAAAGTGACTCTAGATATCAAAACAGTATGTAAATAGTGACATTTGTATCATGAACAATAAATTTTGTCCCTACACCCTGAAATGCATGAAAAATAAAATAAAAAAAACGTACGGCAGGATTTAACAGAAAACGCTGAATCTAAATGGTCATTACGAAAATATAGTGTAAAATTTAACAAAAAAATGCTGAATCCAAACGGTCACTACAAAAAGACAGATAAGAAGAGCCAAAATGATGGGATGTTCATTAAGTTTATTATCACCTACCAGGCTACCCTACCCCTCTTACTGTTTTGGTCAAAGATTCTGAATAAGAGTATGATATTTTGCTCTTAATATCAGCCATGGTGAGTGTCGCTTTTTTGTCTTTTATGTTGGAGGGAATCTGCCTTAGCAGCCGTCTTCCTTCATTTTCATTATCGAAAGGTGGAAATATGTTTAAGAAAAGACAGATAAGAGGGGCCGAAATGATGGGATGTTTGGTAAGTTTATTATCACCTACCAGGCTACCCTACCCCTCTTACTGTTTTGGTCAAAGATTGTGGATAACAGTATAATTTTTTGCTCTTACACACAATGAGATAGAAGACACCAGCCAATGTAGCCATCATCGATTCAAACTTGAAACATTTCCAACAATGTAATATAAATAAAATATTTTACTAATAATGTTTTTTATAAAAAAAAAATAGAAAAAATTATTAACTCTCATCTCCAATTTGAATTATTACCTTTTATTTTAAAATTTAAATCCAAATTTTCAAACTTTTATCAACTCTAACGTAAAAAAAAAGATCTTAAAAATTAGAACATTGTATTTCTCTTATTTTTAAATATTATTCTACGTTACTTTATCTCTTTTTAAATTAAAAAAAAATATTCTTGATTATATTATACTTTTTTTAGACAAATAACTAATTAGGAAAAAAAGAAACTTAGGTAGAGGAAGATCTTAAGAATTATGACACTATCTCAATTTTACTTTTAAAAGTTATGACACTAAAAAAAAATTAAAAAAAGTCTTATCGAAGGCGTAAAACGTGTGTAATGAGACTAATTTTAGTATAATAATCTATTTTTTCTATTTTATACAAGTATTTTACAAAAACACCAATATCAGATTATCTATTATATATATAGTCTTTTATTTAAATAATGTTTTTCTCACTTTTTATTATTATTTCACACCTATCCACCTAAGTTCCTAACACACTGTCTCTCTCTTTTCTCTAAACATCCCCTTTGCAATTTGGTTTGATTATGGGCGGTGATCTGGTTGATATGTGATCCCAGATAATAGTTTGATTGAAAGGGTTTGAATTACTATTCTTAATTTAGGATATTTAGAGCTATTTGGATTTATAATTTTCATAACTCATAACTCTGTTTCTATTATTCATAATTTAAAAAATGTGAGTCTCACAGTTGAGAAGTGTGTTTGGCATCATAACTCAGTTTTTGTTTCTATCACTCAATTTTCTGATTTTTGAGTGATGAGTTATGAAAATTGAAAACACATTTTAGGTATTTTCATGGCACGTTTGGCATATGTGTTTAAAAACTGAAAATTATTATTTAAAAACATGTGTGAAAATATATATGGATAAAAAAACATGTAAAAATATATATAATATTATTTAAAAATTATTATTTGAAAACACAAACTAAACACCCCAATTTTCATAACTTTATTTTCAATGATATTTTTTTAATTAAAATTACATACGCCCCACGTTAGACTTTTTACTCTCTCCAATAGACCTTTTCTTCTTTTCTCTTTTTCTTTTTGTCTTTCACGGGTCTGGGACATACCTCTCTCTATTCTCCTCCTCTTCTTCTTCTTCTTCTTTTCTTCTTTTTTTTTCTTTTCTTTTCTTTTCACGTTTTTTTCTGGGTTTTGTTGCATTCTTTTTTTCTTTTTCTTTTCCATTCCTTTTTACTGGGTTTCTGGGCTTAGGTTTTTTTTTTTCTTTTCTTCTTCTTATCTTTCCTTTTCATTGGGTTTCATTCCTTTTTTTTTTTTATCTTCTCGAGTTCGTCGAATTTGTCGCCACTGTTGATGTTGATGTTACTTTTGCTGCTGTTGTGGGAAGTACTTTCTTTTTTCTTTCACGCCTACAACTGTACAGGTCTCTTTCTTTTTTGTATCTTGTGGGAAGTACTTTGTTACGAGCATCACCGTTAAATCCTTATATTTTAAGATGATAACAAAGGGCCATATATGATATTATTAACCTGAGGAGTGAGAATCATGAAAATGATTGTGGTGGAGATACATCGTGGAGTCTTATCAGAAATCATAACAATCCGATATTTAGAAGTAAATTACAAACACACTATCAATGATGCATGTTACAATTTCCCTTGGAGTTCAGAATTTTTGTACAAATTTCACAAAACCCTTCTCACAAGATTGATAGATCCAAATGTGAAATCTATTTAAAATGAAAATAAAGAGTATGGAGATATCACTAACCTTATGGAAAGAAAATGAACGAATTGAAATGTATTTAAGTAAGGAAAATGAATGAAAAAAAAAAAATGAAATTAACTAACTTTATTTAGATATTTTAAAATAAAAAAATGTAAAGAAATGCAAATGAATGAAATGTACGTAGTTTTGTTTGGAGTAACATAAAGGGAAATGAATAAAATTATTTTATAATAATATTACTATTAGATTCCAATTTTAAAATAAATAGTTGAGTATATAAGGGTATTTCGAAAGTGTTAGTAAAAAAATTCATTAAATTTAATTTCATTCTTACAAATTTCTCACAATTTCAGGGGAATGAAAATTTGAGATTTTAAAGGAAATAGAGATGAATGAGTATTCATTCCTACCAATTCCATTATCTACTACTTAATCTCCCAAACAAGGAAATAGACTTTCCATTCTCTCTATTAAAACTCTCAAATAAGAGAAGAAAATAATATTATAAAATTATTCTCTTTATTCAATTTCATTCCATTCTATTCTCTCCTCCTAAACGAGGGATAAAGGAGACAAAAACCACTGAAGGAGACAAAGGAAAGAAAGTAAGAGACTTATGGGTTGAGAGAGAGAGTAGAGACCCATTAGAGAGAGATGAAGGAAAAAATAGAGACAAGAGTATGTGATGACAGAGAATAGGGGGAAGCAAAAGTGATGGCAATAGGTGAGAAGACAAAAACCACTGAAGGAGATAAAGGAAAGAAAGTAAGAGACTTATGGGTTGAGAGAGAGAGTAGAGACCCATTAAAGAGAGATGAAGGAAAAAATAGAGACAAGAGTCTGTGATGAGAGAGAATAGGGGGAAGCAAAAGTGATGGCAGTAGGTGATAAAATTTCTCACATCAAATAAAATATTAACAATTCTATTATATATGTCAAATGAGAACTTACCTTTAAAAATCCATACATAAAGAACAAAGTTTCTCTCCAAACTAGTTTGGAGAGAAACCCTACAAACTCATCATATATCTTTGTATTGAATGTGAATTTTGAAAATCTAACCGTTAGATTGTATGTTCTTATTACATCCTTAATGCTTACAAAATTTCAAGAAAATCAAAGATCAATTGCTATGTCATCAAATAAATGTTATAATATCAATTTTTTGTATTCTAAAGTTATATATAAAAAATAAGTTAGTTGATCAAATAGTAAATAATATCCGATTTGAATGAAATTTGATATGCATGTTAAAAACATAAGGAACATGAAACTCAACGGTTAGATTTTCAAAATTCACATTCAATACAAAGATATATGATGAGTTTGTAGGGTTTCTCTCCAAACTAGTTTGGAGAGAAACTTTGTTCATACATAAATCAAACACACAATTATATATATATTTTTCCCTTTTAGAAAAAAGTGTTACTAAAAATATAGTACAAACCACATTTTTTGCATTATGACCACTTTTTAAACCACAATTTCAACATCATTTTAAACAATAATACTCACTACCACCAAAGAAGCCGAGGTTTGATTATAAGCGGTGATTTTGGGCAAAAAAAATAGTAATTTTAAGTTTGCAATTTGGGTTTGATTAGAGGAGGTGATTTTGGGTGGATTTATCCCTTACTGTTGCTACCAGTTCAAAAGCAACATACATTAAATAAGTCAAGAGCATCCCTAAGATACATGGATCATTTTCTAAAAAATATGAATGAATTAAACAATCCTGAGAGTCCATATTAACATAAGGATGATGCAATTGATGTAATTGTTGGTTGAACAATAGATGCAATTGTCTAAAATCTCATAATAAAAAAATGCTCCCACTTGAAAAAAAAATGTTATAATATCAATTGCTATGTCATCAAATAAATGTTATAATATCAATTTTTTGTATTCTAAAGTTGTATATAAAAAATAAGTTAGTTGATCAAATAGTAAATAATATCCGATTTGAATGAAATTTGATATGCATGTTAAAAACATAAGGAACATGAAACTCAACGGTTAGATTTTCAAAATTCACATTCAATACAAAGATATATGATGAGTTTGTAGGGTTTCTCTCCAAACTAGTTTGGAGAGAAACTTTGTTCATACATAAATCAAACACACAATTATATATATATTTTTCCCTTTTAGAAAAAAGTGTTACTAAAAATATAGTACAAACCACATTTTTTGCATTATGACCACTTTTTAAACCACAATTTCAACATCATTTTAAACAATAATACTCACTACCACCAAAGAAGCCGAGGTTTGATTATAAGCGGTGATTTTGGGCAAAAAAAATAGTAATTTTAAGTTTGCAATTTGGGTTTGATTAGAGGAGGTGATTTTGGGTGGATTTATCCCTTACTGTTGCTACCAGTTCAAAAGCAACATACATTAAATAAGTCAAGAGCATCCCTAAGATACATGGATCATTTTCTAAAAAATATGAATGAATTAAACAATCCTGAGAGTCCATATTAACATAAGGATGATGCAATTGATGTAATTGTTGGTTGAACAATAGATGCAATTGTCTAAAATCTCATAATAAAAAAATGCTCCCACTTGAAAAAAAAAAAAAAAAATATATATATATATATATATATATATGTCTCTGTGTGTGTGTAATATTTAGCAAAATATTTCAATTACAAAAAAATTATTTGTCATTTTATTGGTCAGTAAAATACATTAAAACAGTCCTATGATCTCTTAAAATGCAGAAGATTAAATAAAAAAAAACAAAAATAGCCAAACTTCAACTAAAAAAATTAAATTTAAAAAAAAAATCATTAACTCATTTTTAAAATATATTAAAATCAAAATTAATACTAGACAGATTTATTTATAATATATAATAATTATTTAAAAATATACTAAAATAAAGATTATATAAATTTCTAAATCAAATGAAAAAATCTCTCTCTCTCTCTCTCCCTCCCTCTTCTTTGTCTTGATTATTAATCTTTTTATATAAGTTCGATCATTCCTTTTAAGTTATATTTTCAAATCTACTTGATTGATAGGACAAGTAGAACACGCTGAGTCTTGATTCTTGTTATTTTCTGTAAACTCAGTCAATAAAATTATATTTTTTAATCTACTTGATTGACAGGACAAGGACAATACTGAGTTTACTCTTACAGTTGCACAGTCTGCTCACACTCCACAGCACTGATGCCACTGCACAGTAATATACACACTGCACAAAGCTTTGATAAAATGACAAGACTTAGCACTGCACAGGCAGTATAGTTGTTGAGTATATAATATTTTATAATTAAAAAAGTGAAAAACAATTTTAGCCCCCAAAAACACAGTTACAAACTCCCTCATCCACCGACACGGTCCACACCCAATACATTCCCACTCAAATTAATATATATATTTTTTATGCAAGTTTTACGTTATCGATTATTATTAATTATTATATCAATTAATAAACTGATGTATATTATGTGAGTGATTGGATTCGCATTTTTCGTTTGTGTTTTTTTTTTTTTCATTCATTTTCCTTCTTTTAGACAAATAATACTGTTTATGTATTGTTTATATACTGTTTAAATATTATTTACGAGATCCATAATCACTTTATTTAAAAAAATAAAAAATAAAAATAAATCTCATGATATTATTTATATGTTTAAAAATTATTTTTCTACTGTATTTTCAATTTTTAATTTTTAACAAAACAAACTGTATCCAAACGGATCCTATATCAACTTATTTATATTTTTGTAATAGTATTAATTTATTAAATCACGTAATAAATAAAAATAACAAATAAATTTTAAGTAAAAAGAAAAAAAGAAAAAAATTATTTAATTACTATTTAAATATAAAAAAGATTACACATAAACTTTCGCTTAATGCCTCAAAGGTTGTTTAGTAAGCTCGCAATAACGACAAGAGAAACCCAGATCAGAGGCAAAGGTTATGGTTCTGACAGCAACTATTGCTTCCGCATCATTTTAGAATATTTTCTTGCAGACATAGTGCCGGTTGTAATACTGCAGCGTACGAAAGATGCCTGAACTGCAGGAACGACTATTTGCGTTGGTTTTACTCAATACTCTTTGGTGTTGCTAACCGCCACTGTTTCAAATTTTATTGATATATTTGTATTTCTTTCTCAAATAATCATCGGTTGCAGAACTTATCTTTTTCTGTTTGTGTATTAGTTTAATTTTATTAGTTATATGTTAATATCTACCAAAGTTCAGTGTTGTAATCTGATGTCTCAGATCTAACATAAACCGATTGAGTTTCCTTGCTTTGGACATTGTAAACACAAATTTTTCCAATTGCAGAAAATCAAACAATTGAAAAGAAATATGGTTTACAAATAATAATTTGTATTGATGTATAATGAGTACAATCTCTATTTCGATTCTTTTACAAAAGAATATCCTCTGATTCTAGAACTTGACTCAAACAAGAGATCTTCTTGACTTTGGTTGAAAGATGGATTGAATGGTCTTCACAACAAATCTCTAGCTTTGAGCTTATTAGAGATTTATTGTTCTTCAAGTCTTCGAATACGAAAGCTCGTAGAGCTTTAGAGGCTTGATCCGTTGAGCTTCAAAGATTTGGGTTTGTTGAAGTTTATGGAGGCTTTTTAGCTTAATTCCAATAGAACTTCAATGAACTTGAACAAGAGATCTTCTTGACTTTGGTTGGAAGATGGATTGAACAGTCTTCACAACGAATCTCTAGCCTTGAGCTTGTTAGAGATTTGTTGTTCTTCAAGCAAGTTCTTCAAAGATGCTTTAAGTTCTTCAAAGATTCTTGAGACAGAATTTCTCCAAAGCTTGGACCTCTTAAAAACTTGTTGGTCAAAATAAGATGGGATGTCCTCTATTTATAGTGATTTTGGAGGATAAGCTCCACTTTGAATTGATATACTAAAAGTATGTAGTAGACTTTTGATTGGCCCAAATTCCTTTTAGAGATAATTATCTCTATTTATCTATTTTGATAAATATCATATTTTGATAAAGATAATAATCAACAAAGATAAATAATTATATTTATTTAATAAAGATAACTATCTACCAATTTTGAATAGAAAATTTATCTTTATTTTGTTTATTTATAAAGATAATTATCCATAAATTTTGAATAGGAAATTTATCTTTATCTTGTGAGCCAAATGACACGTGGCAAATTTTGATATGCCAATGTGATACCAATTTGGATAACACATGTCATCATCTAATTTAATTAATTTAATAACATTAATTTAAAATTTGCCATTAAACTTTGATGTGACATTTTATAATCGGCTTAAAATTTTGCCTCTTAAAGACATCTTTTTATTTGTGCACTCGGAAATCAATATTAGGTACTCAAAGAAGGGTGTTCCTTTTCTCTTCCAACTCACTCTATCCGATTTTCCAAATTCTCAAAGCTAACGTTTAAATCTCGTCATGTTGTGATGGTTTTTCTTCTGCAAGTTCTTACTTCTCTATTTGCAGACAAGGATGATCTGCGATTAAAGGGTGCACGACTAGCCTTACTCATTATTTTATGTGGATGTGAGTAGTGGACTCGGCTTTTTGAATACTATCCGGATCGTTAGAAGAAATCAACCGATTTGCAACACATGGCAAGTGAGCAAATTACCCCGAACAATAGGTTCTTCTGAAATCTGAAGGGAACTCAAGATGATTAGGAACTAGTAAAGAAGTATCTAATGATAAATCATGTCATATCTTAAATTCAATTTTTGAAAGAGCATCAAATGGAAGGTTAACATTGTTGTAGACTTGTAGGAAGAAGTACTGTAACAATATAGAAAAATATTAGATAATTATGAATGTGACAGCTATTTTCTGCCCAATTGTTTAGCACAAGAAGTAGGAAGTGATACCTATGCACAATCAAAATGGTTGCCAATCAACGGGTTGTAGTGATAGTCACGGGGCATATATGCTCGGAAGGTTGATCTTGGCGGTGGTGATAGTAGTGGTGCTTTTAACGAGAGTTGGAGTAGCAAATGGCAATGGGATGATAAGCATGTTACAACTCGCAAATTGCAATAAGTAAAAACTGAGGAACTTAGAACACAAATTTTAGAAATAAAACTTCGGAATGTTGTTTCTTTCTTCATTAGTATAAACTCTTTAAAAAATTTTCATTAATCTCCATGTGATGGGGAAAAAAAAAACTCTTTAAAAACTATACACAAAAAAACTCTTTTGCCTTATTCTAGCGAGGAAAGTTTCACCAACTGAACAGGCTAATTGACAAAAAACAAACATTAACCAATTACCCAAAAAGTCCATATAGAATGATGTCATGAGCATTCTGGATGTATAATGCATAAGAAATCAATGTGTTACATGTGTATATTAATTATAGAATTTCGGAGTCATTCAAAGTACAGAATTTTGTAAGAAAGCATCAGTGCACTACTGAAGATATTCTTTCAAAACATCCATTTTATTACCCAAGGGAAATTCAGAGTCTTTGTTTAGCATGAGCATTAACACAATCTTGATCATGATAAACCTGTATAAAATGCTTTCTAAAGATTGATAACCAATTTCCAATGAAGTATTTATTGATGGTTGGATTTCAAACATCCAGACACTTTGTTCAAGGATCAATAAAATAAATTTTAGAGTGGAGATACAAAACTAGTACTCTACAAGGATGCTAAAACACAACAATCATGTATTTTACATAGGCAAGATCAACTACATTAACAATAATAACAAAGAAAGAAATACATAATTTCTGTATTTTACACAGGCAAGATAAATTCCATCGAACAAGGAACAGCCATCCAAATTATATAGCCTTTGAACTTATGCTATCTGGACGACAGAACATGCTAGCTGTTTGAAAAAAGTGAGCACTAGCAGCCACTGTTGAAGCGGTTCTCCAAGAGGTGTTAAAATATTCACATTTTAATGTTGCCGTCCAACTGTACATTTCCGTAATTGAACCCAACAAAAAGCAAGGTAACAATTGCACCCAAAAGCACAGCTCAGGTTTGAGTCATCCAAGGAGACTACTATTGCTAAATTTCAAAACCAAAATTTTCAGTTTCTGATTATATGTCAGCACGGTGAGGCACAATTTTAAAATGAAGCATAAAACTAAAAGCTACTTAACCCAGCCCACGAAAACCAGAATCGATTTTTCTTTCTTTCTAATAATTCAATTGTTACAATAAGTGGGGAAGGGGAGATTTGAACATAAGAGAACCCAGATATTTAAGGGACAAACTCAATGATTTTATGACAGTTATTGTGCAGACACTAGATACAGGCCTCCAATTATGCAGACTTATGGAATATGGATGCAGATGCCCGAAGAAAACGGCCCACCCAATGGCCTTATGGATGGAGCCTGCTAACATATGGCCTAAGGGTTAATCAACTGGTGTCTACAATTTGTTTAATTTATTTATGTAATTGGTTAAACCTTGATTTCTTTTCCTATTTGCTTAGGGAATTTAATTCCATTTCTTACTAGGTTAGTAGAACTATTTTCTTTTCCTAATAGGACAATATGTTTGGAACTCTATTTAAAGAATCCAGAGATCAGTGTTGTTTTACGATTTGCTTGAGTAGTAAAGTTTATTGTTGGAGTTTTTCCTTTGTTAGCTTGGTACTGATTCCCAGGTTTTGTTTTCTCTTGCTTTGGGCTAATTCTTCGCAAACTTGATTCCTAGGTAAATGTAATTTTGCTGTTTTTGTTAAATTTGCGATGCCTTAGTTATAATACAAGGGCCTTCAGATATCCATAAAATAATAATAATAATAAAAAATATAATTTTAATGTATTTTGCAATTTGCACAACTAAAATAAAAATGACTTCGAAATGTTTTAGGTTTCAACTTCAAGTTGGAGAGAAATGGAGCAAAGGAAGGTCGAAAACAACAAGGGTAGAAATAGTGAAGGAGGTAATGGAGTCTATGAGCTTAGTGAAACAGAATAACAGGAATATATGTGCCTGACCCCAGATTGATTGAAAAAATATCTACAAACCCAATCCTGAATTTGTTAAGATTAAGAATTTGTTGATGGTTGTCATTGTGATATGTTTTTAAGTAATACTTTTGGTGTTTTATGTTTTCCCTAACAATTGTTAAAGAGGAAGACAGTCATATATTTTGATTTGAAAAGGAAAGTAACTAATAAAATTTTTTATTTTCTTTGGAATTTAAATGGAAGATCGCACTACCCCTGCATGGACAGTTTTAAAAGACAACGTTCAAACTTTGCCATTTCTACAGCTCCCAAGATCTTTCAAACCATAGGGTATGTACTTCAGTACCATAATTCCACCTAAACTTTTGCATATATTACATTAAAAGGATGTTGATTTCCCTCAAGAATAGTTGCAACCTAGAAGTCTAATTGACAACTTCAATAACCGCACTGACAGTGTCCTCTAGAGCTTAGGTGCATTCTAATCCATCATACGGATACACAAATAATAAAAGATTGAGAACAAACTTGATAATACCAACATGACAACATTCTAGTTATCATAATATTATATCCCTTGTAAGCTCAAACAAGAATGTCATCTTAAATCATAACAGTATATGCCACTTACATTGCTTTGCACATATTCAGAGCTCGATCCTAAAATCTTCTCTCCATATGCACCCAATCCACCTCTGATAAGCCCAGAATCAGCTCCATAAAATGCATTCCCAAATAGATTAGGCGGAGCATTTGCTGGATTTACTGGTGGTCTTGGCACCCCAGGCTGGGTCCCCACATTGTTGTACATTTCTGTAATTGAACCCAACAAAAAACAAGGTCACAATTGCACCCAAAAGCACAGCTCAAGTTTAAGTCATCCAAGGAGCATGGTTGTCAAAATCACGATCTGGATCGTAGGATCGCACGATTTTACGATCCTACCTCACCAAAACGATTAGAATCGCACTAGGATCGTAAAAATGGTAGGATCGTACGTAGGATCGTGTAGAATCGTATAGGATCGTAGGATCGTATGGGATTCTACCGATCCTACTGATCCTACCAAAAACATAATTTTTTTTGTTTTTTGTTTTTTTTTTTTGGGATAAACTTTTTTGTTTTGATGAAGTTTTAAGGATTTTTATTTTTTCATGTTGTGATGGTATGACTTTTTATTTTTATTTTTTTTATAAAATTATGTCAACTGAAGCAAATGTTTTCTAGTTTCAAGTTCATTTGTAATGAAAATGAAAGAATGTTTCATCATTTCTAAATGAAGAATTTGACTTGACTTTGCTGCATTTTAAGCTATAATATTGTTAAATTTGTTTGATCAATATACTAATTTGTGTTCTAATATTACTAAAATATTTTTTTTATATAATTTTATCAATTATGCTTGTATTTGTTTATTGATTGATTGATTTTTTTTAGTATACTCTTTAATTGTTGCTGAGTGGTATAACTTGAATAGTTGAGTGTAAAATTGTATCTTGATATCTTTTTCAACTCTAGTATACAAATATATAATGTCTACATAGATGATGAAATAGATGATGATGATTAGGAATTTAGGACGATGGTTATAAGAACCCTAGAATGGAAATAATTAAATATTCATTTCATCTTAATGTTCATCTTACTTTTGGATTTCATATTATAGTTAGCTAGTTTCTATTTGCTAACTTATTTTGGATTTCAAATTTGGAACTTAGAATTTAAAAATATTTTCCTTATGTTTTGATAAATATTTTGGTATCTGGTTGCTAATTAAATATTTATTGAACTTTTTAGATACATTGAGTCAAAACTTAAATATATTTATTTCGTTAGTATAGACTTAGCGATGTATGACATACAAATTACATCATATGATGCAAATCTAAGTTTTTTTATGGATGAATTTATAATTTACGTGATTATTCAACATACAAAGTCATTATCAATGTATTTTTTGCTTTAAATATGAAAATATGTAGGATCTTACGATTCACGATCCGATCCTACGATTTACGATCTCACCTACCTTCAACGATCCTACGTAGGATCCCGATTTTGACAACCTTGCCAAGGAGGCTACTATTGCCAAATTTCACAGCCAAAATTTTCAGTTTCCAATTAAACGTCAGCACAGTGAGTCACAATTTTAAAATGAAGCATAAGACTAAAACTCTAAAAGCTACTTACCCGGCTCACGAAAACCAGAATCTGTTCTTCTTTTTTTAATAATTCAATTGTTACAATAAGCAGGGAAGGGGAGATGCGAATCTTGGTTCTCCTCATAAAGGAGACCAAGTAATGCCCACTAAGCTACAAGGCTCTTGGCAGAAAACCCGAATCTGCTAAATCCTATTTAGTTCCCAAATAGTTAAACAACTTTCTCCCACTATCCAGATCTCCTCCTTAGGAGAACCTACATTTAAATCCCCGCTAACCCAACTCCTGTGACTAGTCTCATAGTTTTGGAACTAAGGTTTTGTTTTTATTGTCATCGTGTTGCTTAAAAATCTCACCCAAAATATTACCCTAACCCCTTTTCAACCCAAATACATTCGCGGTAATTCGATGCACAACATTCTTCTCATTTCACAACCTTATTCTTCCTATCCCAAACCCTTTTTTTCATATTTCTTTTCCAAAATAGATTAATAACAACTTGATGTAATCCAAAAATTTATTAAAAAAAAATTGACCATTTTGGTCCGTAAACGCTGTTAGGGACCGTTACTTTACTCTCAGCCTTTCTTCTCTCTCAGAATGTTTATGTTCAATTCTAATATCCCTTGAGTCTTGAGTTCTATTCAAAGTGATTATACAAATATATACACTTAGCCATATAAAACCTTAAAACCCCCAAAAATCTCTGATCACAAAGCATACAAACATATCCATAATCATTCATACTCCAACAAAAACGCTATATTAGACCAATTTTCAGACAAAACCAAAATCAAAAAAATACCCACAGATTCACAGATGACCATATCCAAACCCACCTTTCAAACCCAAATAAAAAATCACCAAATCTTTGTCACCCAAAAAAAAAACCCAATCCCTAAACCAACCAAGACCTGAACCAACAAAGGAGGAGGAGAACGATCGGTGGCGTTTCCGGTGTAAGTCGTTACCTGTGGTAGTTGCAGAGGTCGTGGGTCTCGTTCCCTTGACGTTTGGCACACAAACCTAGACTCAAACCCAAATCCAAACAGAAGCACAAATTCAAACTCTCTCTTCCATGGCTGTGGAGCACCAAAGCTAGTGTCCGTAGCACCCGATCGGAGCCTTCAGTGAGGAACCAGCAGCAGTGGTGGTGAGGAAAAGCTTGAAAATTCCTAGAAAATTGTTTTTATGACACTGATTCGAAGAGAATGAGAGAGCAAGATGATAGTTTTGCCGTTGTGGGTAAGAGAGAAGATAGAGCGTATGAGAGGGAGAGAAGAGAGCGTTTGAGAAAGAGAGAAGACAAGGGTTTGAGAGGAGAAGCTGAGAACGAGTAACGGGCCTAAACGCCGTTTAGGGTCCAATTGTATTCAGGGACCAACTTGGTCATTTTTGAAAGGTTTGGACCTTGTAGCTATTAGACCAAACCCCTAAAATAGTTTATTCAAATTTACCAAAATATGAAAAAAGGTTGTAGCACTAGCCATGAATGTGCAACCGCGCTGATTTGTATCGTTTGGGGCTTCTCTATTTTGCGTCTATGGATCAATAACGAATTGACACGCATATTTTTGCGGAATATGTGTAATTTAGGGATATAATTTATTCTATTGTTTCAGTTAGCTTAAACTTTTTTTTTTAAACCAAAAAATTAAAGATTAAAAAAAAAAAACTTTAGAGAAAAGGCTGCATGTTTATTACTAAAAACTAGTCGCTAACCCGTGCTATGCGTAGAAAGTTTTTATATAAATGTGAAATGTATATAACATATGCAAAATCATCTTGGTTTATTTTTCTTCTTCTGTGGAATGCATTTTTCATTTGTAGTTTAAGATGTTACTTTAAGTCTAAAAATATTTCAATCAAATAATGGTGTCTAGTGCTAATCCAATATAAAATTAATTTTTCCAAATTCAACATTAGCTTCTATTTGGCAAATCCCAATCATTGAGCAAAAGAAAATTGCCAAAATCCCATTTCTTAATTCCTTAACCTTCTTGAACTTCCACACTAACTGAGCAAAGAGGACAAAAATAGAAATCTGAAATTTAGGAGTATGGACCATCTAACCAAATTAAGTGCAATTTTAAAAAATAATTGACTTAAATTTTGAATAACATCCCATCAACCAAACAAAGGAAAAAAAGCACGGTAATAATATTATTATTTAAAAGAGTTGAAAGAAAGGCATGTGAAATTTGAGATCTCTTCTTCTTTTTTTTTTATTAAAAAAAAAAAGAAAGGAATGCATGAGACTCCAATCTAAATGGGAAAAAAATCAACAATATAAAAATACATTCACTCCGCTAATTCAAAAACTTTCATCCAACCAAATTAAGACATCTATTCCTCAATTTTCATACACTGCCAAGTCTACCTTAGGCTTGAACTCAAAATGATTTAATTTGATTGAGTGTTGCATAGAAATAAATTTGTTTGTCTCAATATGCAATAGCACTTAATTGATGCAACCTTAATGCAGTAGTAGCTCTTGAACAATGCAGTCCAGTATGAAATACTTGTTACCAAGTAATATTCCCTCTTGGCCTCCCCTGCTTGACGTTCTGTTCAGCCTCTTCTGCAAGTTTCTCCCTAATGAGCTTTTTGTGTGCCAATAACACCAAACCCTAAAAAGAAAGCAAACATTTTTATACAAATCCAAGATATCAATACCTTAAAAAAAATAAAAAATAAAAAATAAAACATATGGAGACCTTTTTTTATATCTTAAATAACAAAATTTTAAAATACAACCCTAGGTCCATTCATTTACAACAAAAGTAGCAAAAGCTACAATGAACAATATGTCAAGCACAAATTATTCTCATATAGACACAAATCTTACGCTAACACATCACTCTGCGCATCCCCATCATATTTTTTGCAAGCCCCATACACAACCTCCTTCACTCTTCAGAGCATAAGGAACCACGTCATCAAAGTACATAAACTAATAAGGATGATACTGCTTGAAACGAAGTTGTTTAAAGAAATCTATTTTAAATTAAATCATTAAAATAATAACAAATGATTGAAAAAGATAATGACTCTGTAAAAAAAATTCAAACTCAAACTTTTGCACTCACTAGGGGCCATCAAATCAATACGTTTTGGCTCAACGTGTAACGCCTTTATTGAGCACTGTCTTTGTGAAAAACTCAATCCATGAGTCGGAGGTTGAGGCCGATCCGATAATAGCCTAAATAAACCGTTTTGGGAACCTGGAAACACCAAACAAATAAACAAAATCAATCATTATCAGAACAATTAAACCACCAAAAAGAGGAGTCAATTTCATTCAAATGAATAAACAACCTTTTGAAATTACAGTAGATGAAGAAGAATAAGCCTAAATCAAAACCTTAATTAAAACAAAATCTAACCCAATCACGTAATTCAAAACCAACTAATGAAAATACCAAAAACTAAATCCTTTTAAATCCCCAAATTTAAAATGGAATTTTACTTTTTAAGCCTCTATATATTTGGATAAAGATTCAGTTTTTCAAATATCGAAAACTCATAGCTTGTCTAAAATTATCTTATGGGTAACATCTAATATAAAAAAATAGTAACTAACTGATATTGGCACCCAAAAATTTATAATACATCATTTAGAACCTTATTCAAAAGTTTTGAATTAAAATAACACAATTTAAAGAGATTAGTAAACCAAAGTACTCCATAGTTTCACTCCCACTAGCAAATATAGATAACAGCACACATAAATATCTACATAGTTTCCAAAGGGTGGACTTGAAACAACACGCATAAAAATAATCCAGCATACTAACAGAAATAACCTAGCCTTCAAAAAAGGTCAAGTCAGTGCACCCCATTTTGCATATAACTACACCCGGTCAGGTAACAATGTCTAAGATATTAACCATCATTGTCATAAATATAAGTTATAAAACAGATTCTGCATCAACTATCTAACATATCATGATGGCAGACTCATTTCACATTAGAACCATCTAATTTTTTTTTGTATAGAAGCTTCCTAATGAAAAGCCAGACACATTCAAGATACGGGTGTTTTGTACAGACCAAAATTGGGTTCTTGGAGTACCAAATACATTTTTATCGATAAATTGATAAACTAAACATGGATCATCAAAACATTTCCCCCAAGAATCAGAAACACAATTAAAAGACAAAGGATTTACAACTATTTAATAAATACAACCATTAGTAAGTCAAAACCTACCAAAGGCATTTACCTTTGAGATCTTACTTTATATCTCACCCTAATGGAAGTATATTGGGTACTGTAGTTGTGCTTATGTACAGCATTATATAAGGCAAACAAAACTGCACAAATAGACATGGAAGGAGGAGCCATGTAGATGTTGCCAAACACTGACCTGATACGCAAAAGCTAAATTTGTGAGATACATATTGGCAAAAATGATTTGGTAAAAGTAACCTTGTGAAAGAGATACATTCTAAAACTTTCCTCTACATATAAATTTTGAGTTTCCATTTTAAAGAAATACATTCAACTGTTTTCTTATTTCAATTGACAACACATGTACATAGTTACTCTTGTAGGCCTTTTGTCAAACACCTAACTAATATGGCCAAGAAATAGAACTTAGTTGATGCATAGGTGCTGAAACAAAAGAACTCAAAAAAAAAAATTAGAATAATCTAATCTAGAAATTAAAAACTTATTGACAAAAAATTGATATACCACCAATTTCAGGCTTCAGCCAGAAAATCCAATTTATATTCAATACATAAAATAAAAGAATTGGACATGAGGATAACCTTATTGCAACCTATGAACACCACTGTTAGTCCATTACCCCGCCCAGCAAATCCGTCTAAAAAAAAAAAAAAAACCTTTTTTAATGCTGGCAAACCAAAGGCCAACCATTCAGCCATCGTAACCCAAAACACCAAAGTAGATCACCCACAACCACAAACAAAATTCCATGAACAATTGAAGTGGAGAAAGAATAGTATATTGGAGGAATAACTGGGCAGGTAGGTTTTCAATTGAAGAGCAAATCCAAATTCTTACCTCGGGTTTGGACTTCCTTTATAGAGGAGACTGCTTTCGGTTGCAGTTGACGGCCAAAACCCAACACACCCGAGGGTTAGGAAGTGAAATCCCTAAAATGATAGAAAAAACTAATTAAAGACAAAATCCCTAAATTGATAGAAAAACCTAATTAAAGACAATAGGAAAAGGTATTATTCATAGATTAATTGAGAAATACAGAGAGAATGGTCTGATACGGAGAAGAGGTTTGGCCGACCTGTATCTGTGATTGGAGTGAATCACTTCAAAGGCGTTTTGGACGACGAAGAAGGGGAATGGGATCGGGTTTTGTTGGAGCTAATATGGGTCTGGGTTTTGGATGATGGAGAAGGGCTTTAGCCGTAGGGTCTGTTTTGGACGACGGAGAATGTTGTATGTTGAGGGAGTAAATATGTATATTTCTATACGTTTTGCTCTCTCTGTTTTACACAATTATTGCTGCTCCTCCTCCTGTAGCCCGTAGATGGACCTATCATCAATCTGAACGCGAGGGATGTTGATGATATTCTTCAACCACTCTTGCCCTTTTCCTTTCTTGCAGTTTTGTTTCAGCACTGGACATCCATTAATTTGTACTCGCAAAAGTGAGGGAGGCAGGCCGTTCTCTGGGAGGGATGCGAGTTTAGGGCAATTCTCGATCCACAGTTGTTCAAGTGATGAGAGGTTTTGAAATACCTTGGAGGATAGGAACACTATATCTGGAAAACCGTAAATCGACAGAAAGGTTAGAGAGGTAGGTAGCAGCAGCATCATCTTCCCATCTTCCTCCTCAGGAAACGACTGCCAATCCTTAAATCCATCACCAAAAATGCTGAGACGTGTAAGAGACGAGAGTCTGTGTAATCCCCATTCAAATACTTGCTTACAGATAGTCATCCCTCCCAACCAAAGTTCCTTTAGGTTTGTCGGCAAGCCCTCTTCTGGTAAGGATACTATGCTTGGCGGTGGTGATAGTAGCAGTGCTTTTAACGAGAGTTGGGGGGTAGCAAATGGCTATGGGATGATAGGCATGTTACAACTTGCAAATTGCAATAAGTAAAAACTGAGGAACTTAGAACACAAATTTTAGAAATATAACTTCAGAATGTTGTTTCTTCATTAGTAAAAACTCTTCAAAAATTCTTAATTAATCTCCGTGTGATGGGAAAAAAAAAAAAAAAACTCTTTAAAAACTATACACAAAAAACTCTTGCCTTATTCTAGCGAGGAAAGTTTCACCAACTGAACAGGCTAATTGACAAAAAACGAACATTAGCCAATTACCTAAAAAGTCCATATAGAATGATGTCATGAGCATTCTGGATGTTTAATGCATAAGAAATCAATGTGTTACATGTGTATATTAATTATAGAATTTCGTAGTCATTCAAGTACAAAATTTTGTAAGAAAGCATTAGTGCACTACTGAAAATATTCTTTCAAAACATCCATTTTATTACCCAAGGGAATTTACAATCTTTGTTTAGCATGAGCATTAACACAATCTTGATCATGATAAAGCTGTATAGAATGCTTTCTAAAGATTGATAACCAATTTCCAATGAAGTATTTATTGATGGTTGGCTTTCAAACATCCAGGCATTTTGTTCAAGGATCAATAAAATAAATTTTAGAGTGGAGATACAAAACTAGTACCCTACAAGGATGCTGAAACACAACAATCATGTATTTTACGTAGGCAAGATCAATTACATTAACAATAATAACAAAGAAAGAAATACATAATTTGTGTATTTTACACAGGCAAGATTAATTCCATCGAATAGGGAACAACCATCCAAATTATATAGCCTTTGAACTTATGCTATTTGGACGATAGAACATGCTAGCTGTTTGTATAAAATTGAGCACTAGCAGCCACTGTTGAAGCGGTTCTCCAAGAGGTGTTAAAATATTCACATTTTAATGTTGCCTTCCAACTGTACATTTCCGTAATTGAACCCAACAAAAAACTAGGTAACAATTGCACCCAAAAGCACAGCTCAGGTTTGAGTCGTCCAAGGAGACTACTATTGCTAAATTTCAAAACAAAAATTTTCAGTTTCTGATTATATGTCAGCACAGTGAGTCACAATTTTAAAATGAAGTATAAAACTAAAAGCTACTTATCCCAGCCCACGAAAACCAAAATCTATTTTTCTTTCTTTCTAATAATTCAATTGTTACAATAAGTGGGGAAGGGGAGATTCGAATGTAAGAGAACCCAGACATTTAAGGGACAAACTCAATGATTTTATGACAGTTATTGTGCAGACACCAGATACAAGCCTCCAATTATGCAGATTTATGGAATATGGATGCAGAAGCATGAAGAAAACGGCCCACCCAGTGGCCTTATGGATGGAGCCCGCTAACGTATGGCCTTAGGTTTAATCAACTGGTGTCTACAAATTGTTTAATTTATTTATGTAGTTGGTTAAACCTTGTTTTCTTTTCCTATTTGCTTAGGGAATTTAATTCCTTTTCTTACTAGGTTAGTAAAACTATTTTCTTTTCCTAATAGGATAATAAGTTTGGAACTCTATTTAAAGAATCCAGGGATCAGTGTTGTTTTACAATTTGCTTGAGTAATAAAGTTTATTGTTGGAGTTTTTCCTTTGTTAGCTTGGAACTGATTCCCAGGTTTTGTTTTCCCTTGCTTTGGGCTAATTCCTGGCAAACTTGATCCCTAGGTAAATTTAATTTTGCTGTTTTTGTTAAATTTGCGATGCCTTAGTTATAATACAAGGGCCTTCAGATATCCATATAATAATAATAATAATAAAATTTTAATGTATTTTGCAATTTGCACAACTTAAATAAAAATGACTTCGAAATGGAGCAAAGGAAGGTCGAAAATAACAAGGGTAGAAATAGTGAAGGAGGTAATGGAGTATATGAGCTTAGTGAAACAGAATAACAGGAATATATGTGCCTGACCCCAGTTTAACCCAGATTGATTGAAAAAATATCTACAAACCCAATCCTGAATTTGTTAAGATTAAGAATTTGTTGATGGTTGTGATTGTGATATGCTTTTAAGTAATACTTTTGGTGTGTTATGTTTTCCCTAACAAATGTTAAAGAGGAAGGCAGTCATATATTTTGATTTGAAAAGTAACTAATGAAATTTTTAATTTTCTTTGGAATTTACATGGAAGATCACACTACCCCTGCACGGACAGTTTTAAAAGACAACGTTCAAACTTTGCCAATTCTACAGCTCCCACGATCATTCAAACCATAGGGTATGTACTTCAGTACCATAATTTCACCTAAGCTTTTGCATATATTACATTAAAAGGATGTTGATTTCCCTCAAAAATAGTTGCAACCTAGAAATCTAATTGACAACTTCAATAACCGCACCGACAGTGTCCTCTAGAGCTTAGGTGCATTCTAATCCATCATACGGATACACAAATAATAAAAGATTGAGAACAAACTTGATAATACCAACATGACAACATTCAAGTTATCATAATATTATATCCCTTGTAAGCTCAAACAAGAATGTCGTCTTAAATCATAACAGTATATGCCACTTACATTGCTTTGCACATATTTAGAGCTCGATCCTAAAATCTTCTCTCCATATGCATCCAATCCACCTCTGATAAGCCCAGAACCAGCTCCATAAAATGCATTCCCAAATGGATTAGGCGGAGCATTTGCTGGATTTACTGGTGGTCTTGGCACCCCAGGCTGGGTCCCCACATTGTTGTAAATTTCTGTAATTGAACCCAACAAAAAACAAGGTCACAATTGCACCCAAAAGCAAAGCTCAAGTTTAAGTCATCCAAGGAGGCTACTGTTGCTAAATTTCACAGCCAAAATTTTCAGTTTCCGATTAAACATCAGCACAGTGAGTCATAATTTTAAAATGAAGCATAAAACTAAAACTCTAAAAGCTACCTACCCGGCTCACGAAAACCAGAATCTGTTTTTTTTTTAATAACTCAATTGTTACAATAAGTGGGGATGGGGAGATATGAATCATGGTTCTCATAAAGGAGACTAAGTAATGCCCACTAAGCTACAAGGCTCTTGACAGAAAACCCGAATCTGCTAAATCCTATTTAGTTCCTAAATAGTTTAACAACATTCTCCCATTATCCAATTCTCCTCCTTAGGAAAACCTACATTTAAATCCCCGCTACCCCCAACTCCTGCAACTAGTCTCATAGTTTTGGAACTAAGGTTTTGTTTTTATTGTCATCATATCTCTCGAAAATCTCACCCAACATAATACCCTAACCCCTTTTCAACCCCAAATACATTCACTGTAATTCGATACACAACATTTTTCTCATTTCACAACCTCATTCTTCCTATACCAAACCCTTTTTTCATTTTTCTTTTCCAAAACAGATTAATAACAACTTGATGCAAACTCAAACAGATGTTCAACTCCAAACCCAAAAAATATATATAGATGAAATTTAATAAAAATATGAATACATACTCAAATATATATATACAGAGATTGAGAGAGAAGGAGATGTGAAAGGATACTGTTGGAGATATTAGCGAATTATCCAGCGATCAAATCTGAGCTTCGGCGGGGTTTCAGTGAAGGGTTTGGGCACTCTCGCGAAGAAGTGCAGTGAAAACTATAAGAGAAAGAATGAAGAGAGAGAAATTTAACAAATCAAAGAGCACATACTAAGAGCATCCACGCAGATGTGGTATTTGTGCTAAATGCTATAATATGGAATGTTTGGCGTACCAAACACCAAAAACGGAACTTTTATCAAATGTGTTAAATGTGTCAAACTTTTGCAATATTGAACAGTATCCTTACAATTTTGACACGGTATGGACACCGAATGGCATATGGTTTATTATTTTTTTATTCATCTTTCTCTCTCCTCTCCCTTCTTTAATTGATTTTTTCTCTCCTCACAATTTGTCTCTCTCTCTCCATACCAGTGTTCTTTCCTCTTCAAATCTGATTCCCAACTCCTCCCTTAACCTCAAATGTCTTTCTCTCTCTTTGCACCTCAAATCAAACCCAAAAATGGAGTTGGTTGTGTCGTCTACCGATCTCGATCTCATGCAAATGGAAACTCCAATTCCTAGTTCAAAACAAAACCCAGAAATGGAGTTGGTTGTGTCGCCTGCGTTGTCTCACCGTCTAGGTCTCTCCGATCTCGCCTTCCACCATCCCGCATACTGCCAGATCTCTCTTCTTTCTCTTGTGGTGGTTGTGGCGATGTTTTTTAGGGTGGTTGTTATGGGTTGTGTTTGGTGGTTCTGTGTTTTTAAATGGTTGTAGTGGGTTGTGTTTGGTTAATTTAAGTCGTGGTTGGCTAATTTGAGCGGTGGTTGGTTGATTTTGGGATTTGTGGTTGTGCCGATCTCTCTAATTTTTTTTTAGGTGGCGTTGGTGGATGTGGGTTTGTGCCGGTGGTGGCTGGTCGATGTTGTTGCTGTTGGTGGCTGTTGTTGCGACAGTGGTGGATGTGCCGTTGTTGTTGTTGATGGTGATGATAGGGAGGAGATAATATATTATTTTAATGTGTAGTAAATTTTATTTAAATGTATAGAATTGAATGATAAAATATCTAATAAATGAGATGTTGTAAAATGATATGGTAAAATAATAAAGTAAGCTTTTGGTGTGTCAAAATGGCATTTTTTATACCATATCTGCTATGGATGCTCTAAGCATTCTAACAATTTTAGCATTTAGCATATCAAAAAAATCACTTTATTAACATTTAACATCTCATTTTATTATACGCTTAACATAAAAACTTGGCAAAAATGCAAAACTGACCCTCTAACTTTCACATTTTTTCATTTCAGCCATCTAACTTTCAGTTTTGTCAATTTAGTCCTCTAACTTTCAATTAGTGGGTTTAACGACAGCAATAACAGTAGCAGTAACGGAGCCTTAAATTGACAAAAATTGAAAGCTAGAGGATTGAATTAACAAAATTGAAAGTTAAAGGGCTGAAATGAAAAAATGTGAAAGTTAGAGAGTCAGTTTTGCATTTTTGCCTAAAAACTTCTACTTTTTTTTACAACTTCATTTAAATATTATTTCTTTATTATTTTTTATTCCATTTTTGTTTTTATTTTTTTCATCCTGTCTCAACCTAGCAATCCTACCCATCTCCGGTCACCAACAACCACAATTCTAATGACCACCACAACGATCAGAGACCCACGCTGATCAGCCACCACAATCCTACCCATTTTTTATTCTTCCACTCTCTGTCCCTCTCTCCTTAGTGTCTCTCTTTCTCAACCTAGCGCTGCTAGCCACCATATCCACCCACCCACCCGCCGATCAGTGACCCACATTCTCTAGAACCAAAAAAATCACCAGATCCATGCACCGTTCACAAAATCCATACTTAAAAATATTTCTCAAAATCCACATTAGATCTGATTTCTACAACCATATCCCAATTCTATTCCCATGGAGATAGAGAAATCAAACAATCGGATCACATTAAGCAAATGTTTGTAATTAAATTTAAGCAAATAAATATCATGAAAATTTTCCACATTGTTTGTACACAGATCTAACAAAACTGAGAAAATCCAAATCATAGATAGCTCCAAACAATACATAAATCCATTTAGTTGTGCTCCCATAACAAAAAAAAAAAAAAAAAAAAAACAGAGGATCAAATTAACTTACCAAATTTCTACAGATCAAGACCAATTTTATTTAGGAAAGAACAAGCCAAAGAGAGAAAAAGTGAGAGAATGAAATTTTCAATTAAGCAAGAATTGAAATAAATAGGAAGAGAGAGGGAAGGTGAAGGAGAGGTGAGGTATGTGTTAGTTTTTAGACGCCTTAAAACACAATTGGATTAACTTAGGTAATTAGCCAAGTTGTTACTTAGTCAAATTAATTAAATCTAGGTTAACACAATCAAATAATCATATCAAGTAAAGCAGCGGAAATATAAATAACACAAAGATATGATCACCCAGGAAATCAAACCGGTAAAAACCTAGAGAGGATTTAACCTAGCTATCTTCAAGGTAAACTTGAATCCACTATCTTGAAAGAATCGAAATTCATACAATAAGACTTACAAGCCCCCATGCTCGACTTCTTATTGCTACCCACCAGTAGAACTTACTGACACAACCACGTGCAAGCTCCGAATCCACGGACTCCTTATTTCTTGGATTCTCCACCAAATACAAGCACATCCGCTTGTGTTTTCTTTAAGCTTCAATGGCAGCAACTGGAATGATCATCAAGGTGTAGAAAATTCTTCTCCTTGAAAACCCTAAATTTATGTGAAGGAAACCTCCTCAAAGATCTCACAAGAGATTCACATAAACCGCAATATGAGCAATACTAAAACGTGGCTAGGATTTCCCTTATATACCTAGGGTAAATTAGAAACCCAAAACCAATTAAAATACTTAGGGCTGAGTTGGAAATTCTAATTAAAAAACGTCAGACACGATTTTCGATTGATCGAGCCTAAGCTTCGATCGATCGAAATGCACTGAAACAATTTTTTAATTTGTACAATAGTTTAATCCAACTTTACAACAAAGAACCAACTTTGAGCAATTCTAAAACAACTTAAATACATTGTTTTGATCATGGTTTGCCAACAATACAAATTATGATTCTAAATACATAAAACCTAAGTCTTTAGAACCTAACAGTATGGTTTGACATACCTGAGAAAAGCTTGAGTCTAATGTGAGAGAGAGAGAGAGAGAGAGAGAGAGAGAGAGAGAGAGAGAGAGAGAGAGAGAGAGAGAGAGAGAGAGAGAGAGAGCATAAACACACACGGCACACGAGAGAATGGGAGAGGGAAAAAGAAAAAAATTATTAAAAAATTCTAGCATCTTGCTACAGGAGAGTCTCAAAAAGGAGATTCTAAAATGCTAATTTTTAAGATTTAACATATTTGATGTAGGTAGGTTTTTATCATTTTAGGTGTTAAAAATACTAAAAAATAACATTTAGTATTTTTAGAACCCGTTTGGAACATGTGTTTAAACAACAATTTTCAGTTTTTTTAGAAATATGTGTAAGTGAAAATATTATTAAAAAAAATTATTTGGCATTTTTAAATGACACGTCATATTTAAATTAATAACAAATTATAACAAAATTATTATTTTTTTTAGTTTTAATAAAGCCAGATTCCTCAATTTTTTTATGGGCTCAATTTTGATTTTAATAAAAAAAAATATATAAAACAAACAAAAAATTTAAATGATCTCTCTAAACAAAAGCTATCGTCTAAAGCTCTCTCTCATATCAAAATCTTTGTCTCTCTATTTCAATTTTCTCTTTGGGATCTGGGTTTAGAGAAAGAGATGGGCTGAGATCGGTGGTAGTGGTTGTGAAGTGGTAGTCGGTCTGGTGGTGGGTGGGGGTAGATTGATGGTTTGATGACTTTGTTGGCGTAGGTTTGTTGATTGATCGGTGGGTTTAGTGACTAATCAGTGGGGTGGATCATTGGTTTGGTGACTGATTGGTGGATCATTGGTTTTACCCTTGTTCATTTCTTCTTTTCTTTCCTTTCTTCCCCTTGATTCATTTGTCTATTCATGACAAAAAGGGAGAGAGTATACCGGAGAGTATACTGGTGTGTATCGTCATTTCTATATAACTCACGTGCACATTCTTAGTGGGAGAAATTCTACCTCGTGCACATTCGTAGGGGGAGAAAGCCATAGGAGAGATGCATATACTAAGGGAGAGAAGATATCTTTTTTGAGAAAACCTTGTTTTGTTTTGTTTTATATTATGCTTATTTTCTCGTTACTTTATGGTGTTTTGAGTTATATTTAGTATCTATGCTTTGTTACACTCATCACATCTTGTTTATGTGTTGGATATGTATACATCCTTATGCTATTGTGCTTTCTTGGTTGCATGTTCGGATAATCATTTGCCTTGTCATATGATCATTGTAGTCATTTCCATATGACTGTTTGGTGTATGATCAAGTTGCTCACACGTTTCATAACATGTTTACTTGATCGCATTTTACTTGTTACATTATACTTGTCCTTTTATCACTTAATTTACCTTGAGGGTCTAATGTGTTTTGTGCAAGTGTTTTAGGTTACAAGTATACATGTTCCAAGTTCATCACAGCTTCTAGATTTAGGTGTGAGTGAGTTTTGCCATTATTCTCAAACTCATGTTTAAGTCTAGAGTTTGTTATAGGGTGTTTTGTCACAGAATAACCAAAGGGAGAGATTGTTAAGTTATGATTTTTATCATAACATTAGTGTTAGCTTATTCCATGACAAAAAGTGTTGTATTTGCATAAATTTGTTTCCTTGTATTTTTGTGGGATTTTATTGTATTGGGTTTAGTATTAAGTTGGTGAAGACTCAAGCTTAATTGAAAATCAAGTGGATTTCGCGAGAAGCTCGCAAGAAGTTAACCCGCGAATTACACTACAAAAAAATCATCCTGTCCCAGCGTTTTTACAAACCGCCGTAATAGATAAGCCTATACCAGCGCTTTTTGCCGACGCTTTACAAAGCACTGCCATTGGAGGCCTATAACGGCGTTTTTAAAAAACGCTGGTATAGGAATCCCAAAAGCGTTGGGATAGGGTTACTGATTTCCATTATGGAGAATGAGCTATCCCAGCACTTTTAAAAGCGCTAGGACAACTCTTTCTCATAAGGGAATGAGAATGACCTGTCCCAGCGCTTTTAAAAGCGCTGGGACAGGTCATTCTCATTCCTTTATGAGAAAGAGTTAAAAGCGCAAGGACAGGTCTCTCCGATCCCTTATGAAAAGAGGCTTGTCCAAGCGCTTTTGAAAGCGCTGGAATAGGGTCCACCTATTCCAACGTTTCTGAAAGCGCTGGGATAGGTCTCTCCAAAACGCTAGGATAGGTCCCTCGTACCACTTAAAAATTTTCAGACTTCCCACTTATTTTTTTCACCTTCCCACCACTTTGGCCTCTCATTTTTGGTCTCCCTCTTCTTTGCTTCAGATGTTTTCCTCTCACCCACATTTTCTCTCCCTCTCCCTCTCCCTCTTCCTTAACCCATTTCCCCTCCTTCTCTCTTCTTCTTTACTCAAAACCCACCATTTTTTTTTTCAAAATTTCAAACACAAAAATATTACCCAAAACCACAAACCCTACCCAAAGCAAAGTAAGTCTCTCTAGCTCTCATTTCTATTTTGTAGCAATATTTGTATATATATTTGTTGTTAAATTTCTGGTTTTTTATTTTTGATTTTGGTTGAAGTTTGGTTTGGGTTATGTGTATATTTTTGCGTAACTGTTGGTTGATTGTATGGGTTTTAGTTTTGGTTTTGGTTAAAGTTTAGTTCATTTTGTGGCTTTTTATTTTTGATTTTGGTTAAAGTTTGCTTTATTTCGGAGGAACTGTAGGTGGTAGTAGTGCTAACAAAAATTTTCTCTAAGGTTTACATCAAAAATCATTAATCTGCCTCTGTACAAAGCAAGGTAAGTCTCTCTAGCTCTCATTTCTATTTTGTAGCAATATTTGTATATATATTTGTTGTTAAATTTCTGGTTTTTTATTTTTGATTTTGGTTGAAGTTTGGTTTGGGTTATGTGTATATTTTTGTGTAACTGTTGGTTGATTGTATGGGTTTTAGTTTGGTTTTGGTTAAATTTTAGTTGATTTTGTGGCTTTTTATTTTTGATTTTGGTTAAAGTTTGCTCTATTTTGGAGGAATTGTAGGTGGCAGTGGTGCTAACAAAAATTTTCTCTAAGATTTACATCAGAAATCATTAATCTGCCTCTGTACATTTTTTTTTTTTAATTTCGATTCTCTGATATAAGGAAATTGGTACAACTTAAAATATTTCATCTTTTTGATTATTACACTTAGAATCATTACCCTGTTGCTTGAAATCGTGTAATTGGTAGTCATTTTCCCTTGCAAATGTTGTTTTGATGGTGGCTTGGGTTGCTTGGCTCTACCTTTTCTATCCTAGCGCAGATCTATTTGAGCCTTGTTTAGGGGCATTATGAGGCAGTATGACAGTTGCAAATGCACTGGTGGAAACATATTATCTCTATTTAACTTATTATCCTCATTGTTTGTTAACCATCCTTTGTGTGATTATTGTTATTAATCCTCGAAAAACATTTTTAATCTGGACTAGTTGATTCTATGTTATAAGACTGCCATGTTAATCATTAAGAGATAGATTGTTGCATAATTTTCTGCAAATAATTTTAATTTTGAGATTGCTTTATACTGAAACACAGGGCAGGCTTTTATTTCTTACTTGGCAACTGTAGTTTATATTTGCTATGTTGTATTGTAGGCTATTTCTGTGGCTAAAAGAGTTGCTGATGAGCATTGTGAACCTTCACCAGGTTCGGATGGTTCTTTGGTTGGTAATCAAGTCCGTCTTGATAGTGCAAGGTGTTTATATGCCTGCTCCACTAATTGTTTTTTAATGGTGCTTATAATATCAGAGGCATCATCTTATATTGCTTTGACTGCATTTTGTTGTTATTTTCTTAGTATACTATAGTTTGACACAATCCATTTCACTTATATTAAATCTTTTTCAAAGACATACAGTTTTGGAGTTCAGTTGTGATTTCAGATTCTTCCTTATGTGTCTTTCTTTTTGGGTTTCTCTATTGTTAGTAATCTGATGTTGACGTGTTTGGCTGAGATGTTCTTTATAGTATATAGAATCAAGTGTTTGCTATTTTGTTTGGTGTGGGTATATAAACTAGCAAAGAGAGTTACCGATCACCATCAGTATACTTAGAACTAAACTGAAGTAGTAATCATGTTAGCAATGCCAATTAAAATGTACCTTTCACATTATATATATATATATATATATATATATATATTTATGTCAATTGTATCACTTATATTTGCTTTAATTTTGTGATCTCAGGAGTGGAAAAACAAAGCTCCTTTTTTGTACCACGGGTATTCTTCTGAGAAAATTTGCGGTATGCCCTTCTGTCTGATTGGGTGATATTACTGAATCTATTGTAATCTCTATGGTACTCATGCTGATTTTTTATTTCATATCAGATCTAAATTCTGATTGTCATGTTGTTACCTATCCAAAAAAAATAAAATTATTGTTATGTTGTGGTGGTGGTTGTTTTGGTTCTAGTACTATAATTTTTCATGTCTATAAATTGTGTAGATGCTTGAAATGCTTTACTTCACGAACTCTTATCGATCTATTAATGGCAACCTAGCTATTTTAAATTATCATTCTTCTGTCTGACGTATTTCTCTCTCTCTCTTCCTTCCCCCCCCCCCCCCCCCCATTTTAGTAGATAAATCACAAGTCACTAATCTTTCTCTTTGTCCTTTGCTTTTCTTGCTGTAGCCTTAAAAATCTAGTATGCTTAAGGGGTATTAAATATCATTCAAAGTGGAGTGAACATAACATTTATTTAAGATACTTCTTTGATTAAGATAAAAAGAAAAGCATATACTTGAAATGCCACTCCACTTTTTTTTTTTAATGATTAAATGTCATTTAGAATATACTATTTTCTTTCATTTTAATTAAAGGCTTATCCTAAATTAATTAATTGGTATAAGACTTAGTTGAGTTAAGTTGGTTGTGTTTCATACATTACCTTTAATGATACATAATAATTATTTCACCAAATTGTTTCAGATTAATGAATTTCTTGTGATTGCAGCCATTATTAGTATAGTTTAAAGCAGTCTTTAGAAGTGCCTGCAGTCACTTTTAAAGACTATAGAAAAGTGGTTTGTCATATTGAGAAATAAATAGGCAACAAATGTCAATAAATCTTAGAGCAAATTACATTTTAAACCTTATACTTCAGAGGTGGTTCAAATTAAACCCTAAAAACTAGAATCTATAACAAACTAAACCTTATGCAAAAGAATGGCTATTGAGTGGGTTTTTTTTTTTTTTTTTTAAATAAAAAAAATTTATTTATGGCAAAGAAAGATAAGCCTCAATCAGACTTTTGTTGTCATTTCCTTCATTTTCTCCTAATTGGCTCTTGTAGGAACCAATTAAGGGGTGAAATTTTTTAGCGTGTGTGTTTGTGTGTTGTGGCCTTATCTTGTCTTTTGGATTCATTATGAGCTGTTGAGGGTTCAGGCTAAAGCTTCCCTTTCCCACAATGATTTAAATTTTGTTTTTATGTTTTTTAATTTGTTAAAATTGATATGCTATTCTCTTAAGATATAGATAGAGATTTAGAAAGAGAACTTGTAACCTACTGATTGTTGAATACAATAAATCATGACAGTATGAGTATCAAATTAGTAGATAGTTCTTATTGACAATTTATTTTTACCTCTAATACGTACATATATTTGATTAACTCTGCAAATTGACAATACAGCCATAGATAAAACAGTAACGGTTGTGTTGGATATTGAGAGTCTTGCACAATCCTCAAATACAGGTTTGGGGAGCCCAAAAGTGATTGTGAGTAGCAAATCCCCTACATTGAAATCTTCACTACTCAACTTGCATGAACTATAATTCAACAATTGCTCTCTCACCTCTATTGTTTTAATCACATACCTTGTGCTTTAAGATTGGTTAAATTATTTAACCAAAAAAAAGAAGATTGGTTTAATTACAAACCTTTTTTTTTTAATCCATATGCTATTAACAATAATTAATAGAGGTGTGTCACATAAATGCCATGTGACTTATAAAAGTTATAAACCAATAATGGCCGGCATAATACGTCTTGAATAAAGTTTAGCACTCTTGTACTATCATCATTGTGTTATTTTAGTTTTTTTTTTTATAATGACAATACTTGATCCATTATATTTTCCAATTAGGAATTGCTGAAGCGTATAGTTTAAATTATTTAGGATTTATAAATGAACACTTATACTATAGTGTTCAAAATTTCAAATTACTATATGTGTTCAAAATTTTAAATTAACTATCTCTTTAAGAATATTATTGGACTTCTTCTATTTCTATAATATTATTGGAATTATATTCACTTAAGTATTTATAATCATTTGAACTAAACAAAACATTAAATTGTTTACTACTAAACCTAGGACTCTTTAGTCTTTGCTTATAAGTTAGACACAGAAGTCTCATATAATGGTTTTTGTGTTATGAAATTGTATGATAAATTTCTCTTCTTCCATTACAAAATTTTGGAAAGCTTGAACTACAATTTAATTAAGGTGAAAATACATAAGTGAGTTTATGTTTATCCACATTTGTTTTTAGGATTCCCTATGAGTTTGGATTATTGGAATGACATGTGTTCATCTTAGCATCAATTATTTGATAATTATGAATTTGTGTGTTTGAAGTTCTATTAATTGTGTGACATATAGAAACTTTACCCTAGGTTGGGTAGGTTTTTTAATAAATTACAATTTATTTCTCTCTGTTTCTTAAAATTAGTGATTTGCTTTTATTTCTCTATTGAAATAATAGAGATTATTGGTGTTTGCTTTGTTTTGCACGTTCTGTTTCATGCCCAAAACCATGTTGTGCCTTATGGAATGTTGGAAAGGGGTGGATTGGAAAAGGAAAGGGTAGCTTTGTTGCACAATTGTCCCACTGTGTTTGATGTGGTGCATTTGGAATGAGGGAAGTACACATGAAGTGATTTGAAGAGATGTTTAAAATTTTTAGGGGATATTGGATACTATATGTTTAAATATGCTATCATTATTTAGGTTTGAATGCATGTAGTGGAAGCATGAGAACTATGTTTATATTGAAAGTAAGCTCATTAATACATAAAATGATCTTGCGCATTGCGTAGGTTAAAAGCTAGTTGGATTACTTTACGTCATTTAAGTTATCATAGTAGTGAGCAATGGTCATTTATCTTTTGTAGGAGTGGCAGCTTGTTTGAAGTTTACATTCTTCTTTCCGTGGGCAAACACTGGGATTGCTAAAGGGTGAGTAAGATCTGCTTCTTAATTCCCTTAAATTGTAAAATAATGTGGTGGGTTGTTGTTTAGGAGCAAGCAGGTGGCTTGCATGGAGAGAAAAGGTGGAGTATATTGGGAGTGTTGTTTGTTTTGTGAATGTTAACATATTGTTGTTCAATTTGTTGTCAATTTCTCGAATTTTGTCTAAGTAAATACATATAGTATGTTGTGGTGGGTAGTTGTTGGAAAGAAAAGGTGGAGTATTTTCTATTAGGAGTATTGTTTGTTTTGTGACTTATATTTTTGAAACTCAATGTGCAATGGTGAAATTGTAGTGTAGGTGCGCGTCTCATAACATCCTAGACACTTGGGATGTATTATTTTGTGTATATATAACATTCTAGACATTTGGGATGTAATTATTGATATGGTGTAATTAAATATATTTAGTTTCTTGGTTTAATGTGTTATCGTATTTGCTATTGGAAAATATGAATTGTGATTCATTACCGTTGCTATAAAATAGGTATTGGAAAATATGTATTGTAAGTACATTACAGGTGCTAAAAAAATTAATTTTTTTAAAATGACCTATCCCGGCGCTTTGAAAACCGCTGGAATAAGGTTTGGAATTTTTTTTTTTTTTTAAAAATGACCTATCCCAGCGCTTTTGAGAGCGCTAGAATAGGTACCGCCTATGCCAGTGCTTTTGAAAGCGCTGGTATAGGCCTTTTAAATTTTATTCATTCATGACCTATACCAGCGCTTTTAAAAGCGCTGGCATAGGTACAACCTATGCCGGCGCTTTCAAAAGCGCTGGCACAAGTAGTAAAAACGCTGGTATAGATTATATTCACATTTTCATAAAGGCTGTCTCAAAACAAGTAAAAACGCTGAAACAGGGTCTGAAAGCACCAGGATCTATCCTAGCGCTTTTGAAAAGCGCTGGTACAGGTCCGCACGACCCTATCCCCACATTCAAAAGCCAGCGGTTTGAAGCACCGGGAAAAAAAAACGCCGGGATAGGAATTTTGACCCTATCCTAGCGCTTTTTAGGGCTATCCCAGCGGTTTTGAAAACGCTGGGATAGCCCAATTTTTTTGTAGTGTTACCACGTGAGAAGCACATGACTGGAAGTTGAAGAGTCGTGCCAGGTTATCAGTTTCACGTGTGTCTCGCGAGTAAGGCCTTCTCGCGAGATAGTCGCAAAAAATTCTGCTTTGAGGATTTTTAAGTATGACTTTTCTACCCTTCACCCATACTATATATGCCCTCATTACTCACAAATGAAAAGTAAGCCATTCAGAGAGAAAAATCCTAGATAGGTTTTCAACAACACACACACCCATCTTTTAGAGAAAGAGCTACTCATCCTTAGTGAGAAATCATTCTAGCATCTTCTCCTTCCCTCTCCCATTGTCATACCTTGAGAGGAGATTTGTACCCAAACACAACCCTCACCTATTCAGAGTGTAAAGAGTGTTTTGAAGCTTGGGAAGTTTTGGAGATTTGCCAAAAGAAGCCGATGAGACTTGGCGAATGCAATCGAGCGTATTGTGGGATCCAGAAAGCTAGACAAGACACGGTTCCGAGAAGCCTTGTTGGAGGAGGAGTTCGGAGGGCTTAGGTGCATTGGGTAGATTAGGCTTGGAAGGTCTCTTACTATTCGTGTGTCCCAACTTATTGTCTAGTGGATCGATTTACTACTTAGAGGGTGGTGGAGAGGTTTTTCGCCGAGTTCTTCGGTTTCCTCTTCAATAACACATTGGCGTGTTATCTTGTGTTCGCATTCTCTCTTCCCTTACTCTTGTGCATTACTTTTATTACTTATTGTTCATACTTATGCACTAGAGTAGTTTTATCGGTTTATTGCACTTCATTTACTTTTGTTCCACACTTAGATAAGTTAGAGTCAAATCAATCGAACTGTAATTTTTTAATTTGGGGCTCTAAACAGATCTTGTGTTTTAACACAAATTCGAGCTTTTAATTGGTATCAGAGCGAGTACACTTGTTATGATTTAAATACCTAAGTGAGATCCTTGACCCCTTGTGTTTTTTTTGCCATGGATAGTGCTTTGTATACTTATATGCATGTTTTGGTTGATGATGAATGTAGCATGCCACATGTTTGTGAAAATGCCTCTATGAGTGTTTGTCCTCATGATTGTGATGTCATGTTACAGGAATGATGAATCTTTGGGTGTTGTTGATATTCCTAACATCAAACTCTTGAAGAAATATGCAAAGAAGTTTCATAAGAATTTGAGCAAGTTTCATTGTAAAAAGGATGATTTGATTGCTAATCTCAATGAATCCAATAAATTGATTGAAAATTATAAGAAGCTTGCTGAAAATTCTCTTGAAAAACTAAAGGAGTTTGAATGTTTGAATATGAACTTGGATGCTAAACTTGTTTTTTCTAACAAACTAGTTAATAAGCTAAAATGTGAAAATGAATCTCTTAAGATGCATGCCAAAGGTTTGATTGCTGAACCATTGCTAAAAATGATGAAAATATTTGTTGCAATCATGTTGTGGTGCCTGATTTTGTGCACATTGTGTGTTCTACCTCAAAGGACAAATTGGTGTACATTCCTTCACACAAAAGAAATCAAAAAGTGGAGAGAAAGGCTCTTAAACCTAAGCCTCTGTTTAGGTCCCATCCTAGAGAATTGAGTGGATCTAAGTTTGTCCTACTTGCCGCCATTGCGGTCTGATCAGTCACATAAGACCTCAATTCCCCATGTTGAAGAAAGAACAAAACCATGGTGCTAGATCCCTCCCTAAAAAGCCTGGTGGACCTAAATCCATTGTTTGTCACCATTATGGTGCCTTTGGTCATCTTAGACCTCATTACTCTAAGTTTCAAGCTCTTAAAAGAATCAAAAGAAAATAGAAACTTGAGCTTTTTGGAAGTTGTGCTATGAAAGCAAAACTGGTTTTGGAGGAAAATGGTAAGTTGTTGAAGAAAGTTTTTAATGTTCTTACCTCCTTATTTATGTGCATCTCCGGTTCTCATTCTTCCAACCCTCATCTCGCTTCTCATGAGATACTCATCCCAAAAAATCGTTCCATTTGGATGAGGAAGGATTCCTATGGTTGAGCTTTTACTTTTTTTGGTCCTTGATCTAACTCTTTCAATCTTTATTGGACCTTTCATGCATTAGATGCTTCACTGTCATGTATTTATGCATCTTGCATCTCTTTATATGCATTATTTGTGTTTTGGTTTTTTATATTACTTTATTGCTTTAGTTTTGTGTGAGTAAAAATCCAAAACCACATAAAAAGTGAAAAATTCAAAAAGTTTGATCGTATATGTTGGAGCACATATCTCATGTGAGTTTGGCCTAGTACCTTCATACTAATGGCATAGTGCATTTACGAGCTTAGCTTGTTATGTATACACATCTATCTTTATGGAAAAATCTTGAAATCTATGTTAATTTTGATAGTCTTGATGATTTGTCATGAATAATTGGTCAATAGTCTTGATGATTTTGATACTTGCATAGACTTGTGCCTATATATCTTCCTACACTTTTTATGTTTTTGCTTAAAAAGCTCAACAAATGTAAATCTCAAAATGAAAAGAGATAATGAGCTGTAAAAGCCGTCAGACATACTAGTATTTTGACTAGAAAAAAGGAAAAGCGACTTGTATTGAAATGTATGGTGCTCAAAAAGCCAAAGGCTTATTCTCAATATTGAAATATAAAAAATTTCAAGAAACCGATCTCAAAATGAGATGTTTTGTTCAAAAATGATCAATTGTTATGATGTGTAAAGAAGCTAAATGAAAAGCTTCAAAGATGTGTAATCATTTTCTTGTAGGAGATCATATATGTTCATTTTTATAATTGAGATAGACTACTTGACTTAATACTAGTTGGTATAACTTGATTGAATTAATCATTTTTATAAGTGAGTTTTTCCATTGTTCCCAAACTCATGTTTAAGTCTAGAGTCTGTTATAGGGTGTTTTGTTATGGAATAGCCAAAGGGGGAGATTGTTAAGTTATGATTTTTATCATAACATTAGTGTTGGCTTATTCCATGACAAAAAGTGTTGTATTTGCATAAATTTGTTTCCTTGTATTTTTGTGGGATTTTATTGTATTGGGTTTAGTATGAAGTTGGTGACGACTCAAGCTTAATTGAAAATAAAGTGGATTTTGCGAGAAGCTCGTGAGAAGCTAACCCACGAAGTAGCCACGTGAGAAGCACATGACTGGAAGTTGAAAAGTCGTGCCAGGCTGTCAGTTTCACGAGTGTCTCGCGAGTAAGGCCTTCTCGCGAGGTAGTCGCGAAACATTCTGCTTGGAGAAGTTTTAAGTGTGACTTTCCTATCCTTCACCCATACTATATATACCCTTATTACCCACAAATGAAAAGTAGGCCATTCAGAGAGAAAAATCCTAGATAGATTTTCAACAACACACACACCCATCTTTTAGAGAGAAAGCTACTCATCCTTAGTGAGAAATCATTCTAGCCTCTTCTCCTTCCCTCTCCCATTATCATACCTTGAGAGGAGATTTGTACCAAAACACAACCCACACCTATTTAGAGTGTAGAGAGTGTTTTGGAGCTTAGGAAGCCGATGAGGCTTGGCGAATGTAATCGGGCGTATTGCGGGATCTGAAAAGCTAGACAAGACATGCTTCCGAGAAGCCTTGTTGGAGTAGGAGTTTGGAGGGCTTAGGTATATTGGGTAGATTAGGCTTAGAGGGTCTCTTGCTATTCATGTATCTCAACTTACTGTCTAGTGGATCGATTTACCGCTTAGAGGGCGACAGAGAGGTTTTTCTCTAAGTTCTTCGGTTTCCTCTTCAATAACACATCGGCGTGTTATTTTATGTTTGCATTCTCTCTTCCCTTACTCTTTTGCTTTACTTTTATTGCTTGTTGTTCATACTTATGCACTAGAGTAGTTTTATCGGTTTACTATGCTTCATTTACTCTTGTTCCGTACTTAGATAAGCTAAGGTAAAATCAACCAAGCCGTAATTTTTTAATTTGGGGGTCTAAACAGATCTTGTGTTTTAAAACAAATTCGAGCTTTCAATTTTTATATGCCAATTCAATTTTTTATTATTACTAGTATTATTCTTGTGTGTTGTACGGTTTTGACTATAAACTTGTATAATAATTATTGATTTTCTTATATGATATTTGTTGTTACATCTAACTTGTGTGCATAGCCTACATGGTATTTTTTTTTTCAAACATTAATTTAGAGTTACATTTTGATACACTAATGGCCTCATTTGTTTAAACGGAATCTCCTTAAAGATGAGTGGATAGTTGTGAAAATTCAATATTAAAGGAGTCCTAAGGAAGAAAAATGATATAGACAATTGTTAAAAAAAAATTATTACTTCAAGCAAAGATGCAAGATTATATTGAGATGTGAATTCTTTTTCATGATGTAGATTTAATATTACTTGGTTATAGCAATCTTGCGAAAAAAAAAAAGTGTTGTTGATATTCACAACATGATGTGCTTTAGATTTTTTTTTTTTTTCAAATGTCTCGTTGGTGCTAAATTTAGGTATGAATATTGACATTTGTAAAAACCAAAAAAATTTAATTATAGTGAAATTAAATTAAAAAAAAAAGTTACATGCTCGTAATGTTAGATGATCACTTCTAAACACATATAATATTACTAACAACAATAATAAAAATGAGAAACAGTAACGTAAAAATTTAACTATTCAAGAAAATTAATTTAATCTAATAACACACTTATAAACATAACACAAATACAACCCATAAATAAAAAGATGAAAATCTTGTTGTAGGAAATAATACAAACTTTGATAATTCTTAAACAATAAATAGATAAAGCATAAATATTTATAGAGGTTTATATAATAGATTTAAAATTGCCTTTGTAGAGTAATACATACGTGTAATAGTATAAATGGTATGTTTGATAGAGCATTCTACTATGGATTTCACAAATTTCAAATTGCCTAAGTTATAAGAAAAACCAAAACGAAACAAAAAGAGAGTTAGATGTCTAATCAACGTATAGAAATTATAGGAGAATGATAATCGAGGAGAGAAAAAAATCAATTAGAACAATAAGTATTGCTTCTTTAAAAAATAAAATAAAAACCACAAAGAGAAAGCCATAAAAATAAGAAGAAGTTGTGCATAGGAATATATAATTAAAAAAAAGTATATATAGAGAATTTTCAGTTGTGAGAAAGTTATGTATGTTTTGTTACTTTATCCAAATAAACAAAAAAGAAGTTGATATGAACAAAACATAGGTTACATGTTTTGTTAAAACACTTACTGTTATCTTATCCAAAGAAGTTGATAAGAACAAATGTACCCTTTTTTTATCTTAAAAAAAAAAGGAAAAAAAAAAAATCAAATGTAGGTTGATAGTTTGATACGCAATACACTAATTCTATCTTATTTACTTCTTTTTTGTTTTTTGTTTCCGTCTGTTGTTCTTAATTCTATGCTAATGCTTTTATGTTTTGTGATACACAATAGCATTTACCATTTACATTAATTTTTTTTTTTAAAAGAAAAATCTATTCTATTGATTTTAAGCTAGACTAATTCGATTCTCAAAGGAAAAAAAAAAAAAAAAAAACGCTAAATTAATTCTATCTTATTTACTTCTTTTTTTGTTTTACGTTTTTGTTTTTTTGTTTTTAATTCTATCTTATTGCTTTGACGTTTTGTGATATACAATAGTATATTATTGTTTATGTTATTTTTTTAATCTTTTTTTTTTTTAAATTCTATTCTATTGATTTTATGTTTTTTTTTCTTCTTTGTAATATTTAGATGGACAAAATTGTAAGTTGCAATTATATGGAACCAATTCCTCAAAAAAAAAAAATTTGTATGGAACCAACCAACTAAATAAAATTTTTTTAAAAAAATTGTTGTACATTGATTGCATATTTTGTTAAAACACTTATTATTTTTTTATCTAAATAAAATTTTGTTTTTATCTATAAATTACTATGCAATTTGGTGTAGTCACTTGATGCAACCATGGTTTTTAAGCCCAACTTTTATTATATAGTATATGATTCTAGTAGCCACAAAGGATTTAAGTGTAACAACAGTGCACACCATTTGCCATATAGAGTTTTTCCGTTAGTGAGTTAATGGTAGAGATCAAATTGATTGTAAGTTGAAAATATCATGGACCAAATTGACTTTAACTCTAAAATGTAGAAACCAAAATGGTGTTTTCGCCATGATTGTATTGTAGTGTATTAAGAAATAATAAGTTTGTGTCTTTGTCTTTGTCTTTGTTGATGGTTTATTGATTCTAAATAGATGTTTTTTTGAAATTTCATAATGATTTTTTTTTTCTTTCTTTAAACTTTCACCCCCTAACTCTAAGTGGTGGCTCTATCCTTGAACCCACAAGATGACATGATAGCTAGAGACCTACATGTTACACACTTTATCAATTTATTGACTATTGTTAGTTTTTAAGAAATTAAACAAAAAAACTTTTAATTTGGAGGCTTTAGCATTTAGGTGATTGCTTAAGTTGCTTATATGCTTGACCTGACCCTACTGTTAATTATTATAAATATATATATATATATATATATATATATATATTTCCTAACATAAATTTGAATTAGAAATATTAAGTAATTAAAAGAACTTTAATAGTTATATGGGATAATTACAGAAAACCCACCTGTGATATGACCTGTTTTCACTTTGCCTATCTCTGGTTTAAAACTTTACACTTTGCACACCTGAGATTACTTCTGTTAGCCTTCCGTAACCCACCTCTCCGTTTGCTATTAGAAAAACACATTTTTGGGCAAAAAAAGATATAACAAGAATCAAAAAGTTAGGGTTTTTCATTACCCATGAACTTCAATGAGAACAAATGGGAGGAACAAACAACAAACCCAGATTCAGTCCCAAAGAAAAAAAAAAATTCAAACCCAAATTAATTGAAATTCCCTTAAACATTCCCCAACCCATAACAAACACAACCCTAACCACACAAAAATCAATCCAAACCAAACAAATCAACCCATAAAAATCAACCAAAGAATTAACCCACCATGCACCATGTTGAAGCACGTCCACCCACCGGGCACCAGTAATCACCGCACCCACTTGGGAAACCACCACACCCATCGCAAAAATCAACCCAAAAATAATCACAAACCCAGTAACCATCTCACAAATCAAACTAAACCCATCACCCACCAACAAAGCAAACAAATATCAACACAAACCCACAAAAATCAACCTTCAGACACCCAGATTTGCCACTACCAATTCAGACATCCACTACCACTAGATCGCGACCAAAACTTAGTACCACCACCACCTATTGATGTTGATTAGTGCATATGGGGGAGAGAGAGAGACAGAGTTAGGTGAGAATAGAGAGTGATTCAGCGGGGAGAGGAAAAAGAGGAGAGAATAAAAAACAAATTTGTTAGTAGTAGCGAGCAATATGTCTCGATCTGGGGATAGCCCAAGTATCCCAGGTTGGCAGCATCGAAGAAATCGAATAGAGCTCGAATTCTGAGATCCCTTTCGTCATTGGTCTCTTGCAATGCCAGAAGCACGTGATCCATGGAAATGGGTCCACCTTTCTTCTCCTTGCTCTTGCTATTGGGGTTGGGGTTGGGGTTGGAGTTGGGATTCATATTAGGATGCCGTTGGTTTTGGTTTTGGTTTTGAGTGACAGTTCTTGTGGGTCTGTGTTTGTGTTGCTAGATGTGGTGGGTCTGGGTTTTGAAGAGGGTTTTGCTTTGGTTTTGGTTTGAGATTTGAGAGAGAACTAAGGTGAAGCCGTGTATGATTTCTGTGAATGACTGAAAGTGTCTAAAAGGATTTTTGTGAAATTAGAGTAGAGCACTTTCAAGTGTAGGATTTTTGTAAATGTTGTTTAGGATTTGTGTGAATATGAAAATTTTATTTGGATTGATTGGCTTAAGACTGTTCATACCAAGAGGAAGTGTGTTCTTGAACCCAAGCTACAAAACCCCCTCTTTGATCTTGTTTGTTTGAGTTTTTTTGGTTATTTTTTGTTTTTAAAGGAGAGAGACATAAAAGTGAAGATAAAATACATTTTTACCCATGATTTTAACAGAGGTGGGTAACGGATTGAAGTTCAGGTGGGCAAAGTGTAAAGTTTTAAACCACGGGTAGGTAAAGTGAAAACGGGTCATACCACAGGTAAGTTTATTGTAATTATCCCTAGTTATATTGATAAAATCTTCATTGTAATTGTAAAACCATAAACATTTTTCTAAAATAAAGAAAAAGAAAACTCTCATTTTTTTTTCTTAAATTGTGTATTTCTAAATTTGGATGGAACTTCATTGGATTGAATTATAAACTTTTAAGATTATATAATATTCATAATTTAATTGATGTTTACAAAATTTAATTTATGTAAAATTTAGTTGTCTCTAATTATTATATTTTACATGTTAAACATTTGGGTTTTATTTTTTTGAATAGGTTAAAATGTGGCATGCTTGTGGCAACTCAATACAACATACTTATTAAACGATTTAAAAATGAGTTGTATACATGTGAACCCAAACTTTTTATTAAGTGTCAGATCAACTTATGTAATAAAAAAATCATATTAAATTTAAGAGTTCTTGACACAATTGTTAAATGAATAGGCCTCAAATTGACTTATGTAATCGAATATCCTTACGTTAGTAAGATATATGAACACAGTTACCTATGAATATAAATGGTCACCCTTTGAACTTGCTAAGTTTAGTACGAAAATTCTGTTATGGACTTTTTCTAACAAAAACAAGTGTCTATTGTTATTAGAACTTTTATTAAAAAAGAGAATAAAGAGAGAGCTCTTACCTAAAGAGGATTGATATAATCAAGCTCTAGGTTTCTGTCATAAATTTCCTTATGATTTTTTTTTTTTTTTGGAGAGAAACTTTCCTTATGATTATTTAAGACAAACTATTGAAATTTATAGACCTACCCAGTAGGTGGATACCACGGGTAAGTAGCTGGGAAGTACAAGCAAGGAATATTATGTATCAAGGAATCCAAGGTAGGGATATTTAACCATCCAAGGTAGGGATGTAATAAGGGAGAAATGAAGTAAGGAATCTATATAATAAAGGAAAAAAATGAATCTTTTCATTATTATGCTTTTGGTTTTTAAAATGTTTCTGTGAAGTGTTCGCGTCACTAATGCATTCGCATCAACTTGAGTAAAAAATTCTGCATATTTTAGCATAAAAATGTACTTTTTTTTAAAAATACTTACTTTTCAAAACACCACACATCAGACTATTTATTTTATACTACATTTCATTAAAATATCAATTTTTCTTGATTTTTTTTAATTGTTTTTCTTTTTTCATAAACAACAACCAACATCCACTATCTTCCTTTATGCTTGTGATATTTAACGAAAGAATAAAAAATTAAATTCAAAATAAATAGCGTTAATATAAATTTATATTGTTATTATAGAAACCATGTATTTTTTTACAACTTTATATTATTTGAAGTGAGTGAATTTTGGATTTGATTAGCTAAATGTTATACTGTTTTTGTTATATAACCACTAATACGATTATACAAGTGCTTTAAATTATCTAAGACAAACTATTCAAATTTATAGACATACCGATAGGCCAATACCATGGTTAAATAGTTGGAAAGTACAAGCAAGGAATATAATATATCAAAGAATCTAAGGTAGGGATATTAACTCTCAACCCTCCAAGGTAGGGATATAACAAGGGAGAAATGAAGCAAAGAATCTATACAATAAAGGAAAAAATGAATTCCCATAAATAAATAAATAAATAAAAGGAAAAAATGAATCTTTTTATTATTGTGATTTTGGTTTTTAAGGTATTTCTGTGAAGTGTACGGTCAAGTTCTCGTCAACTCATATAAAATTTTTGTTTATTTTAAAATAAGAACTTTTTTTTAAAATTTTACATACTCACTTTTCTAAATATTTTATATCATATTATTTATTTTACATTACATTTCATTAAAATATCAATTTTTCTTGATTTTTTTTAATTGTTTTTCTTTCTTCACATACAATAATCATCATTCACTATCTTCATTTATTCTCAGGATACATAAAGAATGAATAAAAAATTAAATGCAAAACGAATAGTACTAGTGCAAATTTAAATAATTATCTTAATAATCATGTATTTTTTTCACAACTTTACATGGCATGATATGGGTGAATTTTGAGTTTAATTAGCTAAAATGCAATATCTTTTTCTTATTATACAAGCATTTACACCAAGTATTGTTATTCAATTTTTAGTGTTATGAAACTATGTGTTGAGTGTTATAGAAATACGTGTTAGAAGTGTTATTGTTGTTTAAACACTGAAAACTATTGTTTAAAAGCAGGTACCAAACTGCCCCTTAATAATTTAAATACTATTTTATCACTTCATTTTATGTTAGGTTTTGAGTTTGTAATGTTGGGAAACTATGACAAAAACAAAGTCTCATTGGTTTAGAATGATCTACATTGAAATCCAAGACAAAAAGCTCAAGTTTGGGATGAAAAAAATGAGTTACAAGTTGTTTCATTCAATTGGTACTCGATCAATCGAAAGTCATTCGATTGGTACTTGAACGATCGAAAGTCGCATATCAGCAAACAATCAGCAAACGTAAAAGGCCCATAACTTGACCGTTTGAAGCCCAAATCGCGAGCCATTTTTTCTAGTATTTAAAGGACATTATAAGCTAACCCTAGAGAAGGATTTCAGAGTTTTTTTTAGAGATTAGAGTGCAACTTGTGCCTCTTTTGTAGATTTAGGGTTTTGCACCCAAAAGCTCTCTAAGGTCTTTGTTGAGTTGTGTGTTAAATATTTTGTGAGATCTGAGAGGTGTTTACCTTTATATACACACGTAGAGCTATCTAGATCAAGATACATGTCAAGAACTTGGTGATCGCTTTAATTGCGGCATAAAGAATTTCAAGAAGATCCAAAACCTTTGAGTGGAGTCTCAAAGTCACAAGTAGGAGAACTTGTGATTGCAACAGATCAAGAAAAGAAGTAGTCCGTGGATTCGAAGCTATCATGGAGTCGTGGTAGTAAGTTTTCTACTCGAGGTAGTAATAGAATGTTAGTGGTCTAAGTTCTATTGTACAAACTTCAATTCTTTCATAGTGGATTTGCTTTTTACCTTGAGGATATTAGATTAAATCCTACCAAGGTTTTTTACCGGTTTGGTTTTCCTGGGTTATCATATCGTTGTATTCTTTATTTTCCACACTGTTTCAATGATATGATTTACTTTTGTTAACCTAGATCTGAATAATTTACCTAAATTAATCACTTGGCTAAATAACTAGGTTAATCTGTTTGTGTTTAAGGGGTCTAAAAACGTACATTTTATAACACAATGATTCTATTTTTTTTAACTACTTCATTTAAATTTTATTTTTATATTTTTATATTTTATTCTTTCTCTAGCTTTCTTTCTCTTCTGTAAACCAAGATTAAAATAAACGCACCCCTCTTTCTTCTAATATCATTATCACACAAAATCAATTTTTACTGCCACAAGGAAATTGACTAAGATCTGTCAAATTTTTTATTACATGGAAAAAATCATTCTCATCCCACAATTTACTAGAAAATTAAGAAAATAGATGAAGAACATTGAAACCCATTTCACCACTTGGAAAAAAAAAAATCTATTTCATTCTCTTTTCCATCAACAAGTTCATTCTCGTCATTATCTACAACTCAGAACTCAACTAAATGAATTTGTGAAGGCTGGTGTTCTAAGAGAAAAATTAATTTGATAGAAGAAAAAAAGAAAAAGAAAAAGAAAAAAAATACCCACAGGGCCATAGCCAAAACCCAGAAAAATCCCACGCTCTGTCACACATTCACTGCATAACCCAGGAAAATCTATCACTGCCAAATACCCACAGCCAAAACCCATAGCCTGGCCACTGTGAGGAAAACCCATTAAAAAAAAAAAAAAACCTAACAACCAAAAATTGCAAACTAGTCGGCGACCCACCACCACAACCCGATCAACAAACCACCAACCCAATCACCGCCATCATATTATCTGTGGGGGGAGAGATTTAGAGGGGATGAGACTATAGGGGTGGCAAATGGGTGGGCTTGGGTGGGTTTGGGATGGGCATAATTGGGTTGGATATATAAAACGCATTTACCCATTAAAACCCATTTAACTAATTGCTTCTAACCCAAATCCAACCCAACCCAATTATTATGGGTAAACCCCAACTCACCCAATTATCAAAATTACCAAAATGCCACTAAAGTGAAAATGACCAAAGTACTCTTTTATTCCCAATTCACTATTTTTTTTCCCCCCAGTTTTTGCTAAGTGACATAAACCAATCAAAATTCTATTAAAAATGAAATAATTACTAATTACTAAACCAATTAAGCAATAAATCGAAACAATTTGTCAATTCTCATTCACCATTACCATTAATTAAATACACTTCATAACACACTATTATACCTAATTAGCTATTTTTTTTCCAATTTTAGCTAAGTAATCAATAATCACTAAACCAAATTAAGCATTAAATCGAAGCAAAATTAAAAGAGAGAGAGAAAGAGTTTTACATTTTCATGATCCATATGACAAAGCAGCTTGATCTCACGTAGAGTCCTCTTCGCATCGATCTTGTTATCGAACGTATTTGCAATCTTCTTCAACACCACGTGCTCACTCGTCTCCCAATTCAAACCGAGCTGAACCAAAAATTCTCCGATTCAAAAAAACAAAAAAATGAAATTGAAGAAATCAAACAAAGAAAGAGAGACAGAGAAATAGAGACCAAACGATGTCGTAAGCGCCTTTGTTGATTGGCAAAATGGGAGGCTTATACTTAGCAGTGACTTCGAAGATGTTACCGAAGATATTGTATTGAATAAACCTCCCTTTGTGACTCAACGTCGCCGATATGTTCTTCGTCGTCCTCGCCATCGTCGACATCGGCATCATCGAGTTCTGAGAAAATGAGGGAAAATGAAATCCCACGTGAAAGCCTTAAACGTCTGAGGGCTGGGTTACTTTTTTCTTTTTTCTTTTTTTCTTTTTTCTTTCTTTTTTTGTGGGAAGGGTTAGGTTGAATTTGGGTATATTGTTTTGGGGCTAAATGGACTTTAATGGGTTTTTAGTTAAAACCCAATAATTACTAAGTCTAACTGGGTTGATGCCCATTTAACCCAACTAATAATTGGGTGGGTTTGGGTTTAATTAGTGGGTGGGTTTGGGTGGACAAATGAGTTTGGGCTTACTTTGCCACCCCTAGATGAGAGAAAGAGAATGAGAGTTCTAAGGGAGAGATATGGGGAAGAGAAGATAAAAATGACAAAATGAGTGTTTTTTTTTTTTTTTTTTAATTATTATAAAAGGAGAGAGAAGACAAATAAAAATTTATTTTGAGTTTTGCATTCTAGATACAAGAAACTGCTTTTTTATTATTATTATTTAAAAAGGAGAGAGAAGACAAATAAAAAATTATTTTTAGTTTTGCATTCTAGCTACAGGAAACTGCTACTAGTAGCAGTTTATTGTAGCTGGCAACTAAATTTTTTTAGATATACCATCACTGATATAGCATGAATTTTGTGATTTGAGAAGCTAAAATAACTTTTGAGTCATTTTAGCACTACCAATGTGGAGTCTCTAATTTAAATTAGGCCAGTACCATGGTTAAAAGTAGCTAGAAAGTACAAGCAATGAATATAATATATCAAGGAATTCAAGGTAGGGATATTTAATCATCCAAGGCAAGGATATAATAAGGGAGAAATGAAGCAAAGAATCAATATAATGACGTAAAAATGAGGGGCCGTTTGGTACGCTATTTTAAGCAATATTTTTCAGTTTTTAAATAGTATTACACATATTTTCATATACTTTTTTACCCACATGTATTTCCAAAAAAATACAAATAACGTTACTAGAACAATGTTACCAAACGGCCCCGAATCTTTTTATTATTGTGCTTTTGGTTTTTAAAGTGTTCCTGTGAAGTGTTCGAGTCACTAACTTGTGTAAATTTTTTTGTCTATCCTAGCATAAGAACTTACTTTTCTATTTTACATATTCATTTTTTAAAATACTACACATTAGATTATTTATTTTATAGTACATTTCATTAAATTATCAAATTTTATTTTTTTAAAACAAATTATTCTTTCTTTACACACAACAATAATCGTCAATTTTCTTTCTTCATCATTGAGATACGCAAAGAAAGAGAAAATCTTAATTGACTAAAATGTAATATATTTTTTTCTATTATACAAACACTTACGGTGAGTGCTCGAAATTATCTAAAACAAACTACTGGGTTATGTAGATGCTGATTTTGAAACTGCAGGGTTATGTAGATGCTGATTTTGGTGGTGATATTAATAGTAGAAAGAGTACTACTGGGTTTGTTTTTACTCTGAGTGGTATAGCTATATTATGGGCTTCAAATCTGCAAAAGATTGTCACTTTGTCTGCTACAGAAGCTGAGTATGTTGCAGCAACTGAAGCTAGAAATGAGATGATTTGGCTACATGGTTTCTTAGATGAATTGGGTAAGAAGCAAGAGATGAGCATTCTACACAGTAATAGTCAGAGTGCAATCTTTCTTGCCAAAAATTCGGCTTTTCATTCAAAGTCAAAGTACATACAGAAAAAATACCACTTTATCCGTTATCTTGTTAAAGATAAGCTGGTAATACTTGAAAAGATTTGTGGATCTAAGAACCCGACAAATATGTTGACTAAGAGTGTCACTATTGAAAAGCTGAAGTTGTGTGCAACTTCAGTTGGCCTTCTAGCTTGAGGACAGGAGGATGAGTTGTAGGGATGAGGGATTGTGTTATGGAGGATTGTGGTTGATGTTTGCAACTTGTAAGCCCTTAAGGCCTAAGGTGGAGGCGATGGAGGAGTTTGCTAGTGTAGCTTGATCAATTCAAGCCAAAGTGGAGATTTGTTAATGTGGCGTGAAGTGTGGCTTGAATTTTGCCACAAGCCCATAAGGCCCAACCAAGCCCAATCCAATCATAGAAATTAACCTAATACAAGTTGTATTAGGAATCCCAGGAGCCGACTTTATAAAGTAACATGTATATATATGTGCTTTATAATATGCGGCAAGAAGAAGAGAATTGACAATAGAGATAATTCCTAATAACCTAACAGCCGCATAAGAAGAAAGAATAGTGTTTTCTTGTCTTGTGGGTGAGAGAGAGTTAGGGTGTATTGGGATTTGGGTTTCTTGAGAGTGTTCTTGTGCACTATTGTATTTTCCCTGATAATAGTGAAATCCCTACAACTCCGTGGACGTAGGCAAATTGCCGAATCACGTAAATATTGTCTTGTTCGTGTGATTGTTTTTTTTTTGCATGTGTTTTCTTTATTTTTTTGTTTCTCACAAGTTGGGAATTTGGTTTAATTCCCTATAAACGGTGACTGAATATTGGGCTTCGCTAGAAATATAGGCATCACCACTAGTTGTCAAGCCGAGTTATGGGCCCTTCGTGATGGTCTTTCGCTTGTGTTGATAGGAATTTTTCTGCTGTTGAAGTTGATTTAGATGCTAAGTCTGTCATTGATGTTCTGACTTCCCCTTCTTGCACTAATTTACCCTTTGGTAGATGATTGCAAGCTGTTGGCTAACCAAATTCCCCAAATCAAATTTAATCATTGTTATCGGGAAGCAAATAGAAGCGCTGATAAGATACCTAGGCTGGGAGCCGTCCAAGATAGTTGTTTTGAGATTTTTACCCGTTCGCCTGTGGACGTAGTTAGAACTCTTAAATCCGGGTTAGATGGTTTGTACTTAAAGAGGGTGTGCCCTGAGACCTTATATTCGGTTTAGTTGCTGCAATGAACTTCATGTTTTACCCAAAAAAAAAAAAAAATCCAAGGCAGGGATATGATAAGGGAGAAATGAAGCAAATAAATGAGAAAAAGCTGAGATAGAGAAATGCACTAGAGTGAACAATAAGTTATTAAAAAAATAAAATAATAATAAAAGGTGGTAGCACGTGCCACGCTTGTGCAACTGCGCACGTTTTTATTGTTTGGCGCCTTTTTGTATTACACGATCTTTCTACTTGAATCTGTTACTTGCATGATAGAACATACTGTTTGTATCATAGTGAGCACCGTAATTATACCAATAGTAACGATTGTAGTAGTGGCTTGCGAAGGAGTGGCAAAATATTCACGTTTTAATACTGCCAACTGAAGGCGCCAAGGACTCTCACAGAAATTATTCAATTTTTCACAGAGATCAACGTAATCATGTCTCGTACACAAGATTAAGATTCCTCTGTTAAGTTTGCTAAACATATAGTTTACTGCATCGTTGTCGCCCAGGTAATTAAACAAGAGTTTTTTTTCACAAAGCAAATCCACATCTTTTCTTGTCTTCATAAGTGAATCCATGAAGAAAAAGTAATCTGTGAAGTATGCCGTTTGTATATAATCAGTTTGCTCTAATGCCATAATGTTTCGTACAACAACTTCAGTACAATCATTGAATTCTAACCTTGGGATTTTCAACACTCCTCTTTCAAATTTCATGTCAAAGCAGCTTCTACTTGTACGAACCGCGAACCTTACTCCTGCATCATGGAGTTGTGTTGCAGAGTACAAAAGGTCATTCACTAGAACTCCTATATTTGGTCGCTCATTCACTGGAGGTATCTGGAAGGTTCTAAAAAGATCGACGAGGTGTTTTATTTCCACTGAGTTTATTTCCACTGAGGGAAAGGCCTCTGTGTAATTAATGGTTAAGTACCTAAAGCAGTTGTAACATAACTTATACAAACTGTAGTCTGGGCTAAATGGGAATGCAATGATGTGTAGCTTCTCAATAACAAAGAATGGAAGCTGATTTTCAAGTAATAACAAGTCAAGCATCGTAGTTGTAGCTCTTAGGTGCACAAACGGATCTTCAATTGCACTTCTTGACAAACATCTGTGGAAAAGCTCAAGAATGAAGCACGCATCCACCAATATCATTTTCACAAACTTATCACTTGTAAGGTTAATAATCTCTTCATAACACCCACGAATGCTTTCTTCTATTTCCCTTATTGTGCGTACTAAATACTCCAAGTTTATCTTAGTCCGTTTGACGAAACTCCTAAAATATCTCTCCTTATTCTCTTCCATGGCTTTCAATCTTTCATCGTTGTGGTGATATGGGCCAATTGAAACTACCTGAGGAGTATAGGCTCTTTCGTTCCAATCTCGAAGGTGGCGCGGAACCCTGCAGATGCGAGACTGAGTTGATGATTGAATTTGAATCTCCGGCCTTTCAACTATTCCTCTAATTTCAATTACCAACTCATCATTTTGGGTATTTCGATCTTCATTATTTATAGAAGCAGTTGGTAGTTGATTATTCATTCTAGCTTGTCTTCCTTGAATTTCCCTATGACAAACAAAAGACCCACTAGCATTAGAAATTTTAAGTGATACTAATAAAAAAAAATTAAAAAAATAAAATTAAAAATGTGAATAAACTAGCTAGGTGATTACTCATGATGCATTTGGACAAGACAAGCTATCATCGTCAACTGTCATCATCCTAGAAATCAGATTGTAAAGGACTCTTGCCATTTTGAAAGAGTTCAATTTCGGCTTTGGAGAAAACAATAATTAATAGGGTAACCAATTTAAGCGCTTAAAATCATTTAATATTATTAAAAATCATGCGATAGTGTTGAGTAAAATGTTCGTATTGAACACTGTTCCACTTCAATAAGAGAAAGAAGGCAATTCGTTTACCATTTATATATTTAATTTTTACTTACCCATGATTTCTATTACTATGTGTTTTTTTTTGTTTGGGGGGGGTGGGGGGGGGGGGGGGGGTGGTTTGAATTTGCTAATGTTTATTATCTTCTTCAAGGATGTTATTCAATTACCATGAAAATCTCTTTAAAAAGGAATTGTCAATAAAATTTTAATTTGTACTTGAGTTAATCAGTTTTGGAATCTTTAAATGGTCATATGTCATATATAATATAAAATATTATATTAAGGCCGAGATGAGATGAGAAAGTTCGATAAAGACTCTAAATTACATTCCAATTTTACGCTAAATGACATTTTAATTGTTTTATTATTTGATGTCTAGTATCTCTAGATTTTAAATGGACTCCAATTTTATGCTATGCGTCCTTTCTAATCTAATTCTAATTATGTGTCAATTATATTTGCAGGCAAATTCAAGTATCCAAACTTAGAGAATATACAAAGACACAATTTCTTCTCAAAAAAAGGAAAAAAAAAAACCAATTAATTCGTCATAATTATTTGTGTACAAATATACATATACATATACATATATATATATATATATATATATATATATATATATATATATATATATATATGATTGAGCTCAACTTACACCTAATGTAAACTTATGCAATATCACACCACTCAATATTTTTTATTTAGATGCGAATATTGGCAAATCCATCATTCAGTTACATTATCTTGGTCTATTCTCCATATTTGAAAATTTTCATGGTGATCAACGATAAATTGTCTTGTCATCAATTAATTGTTTAAATTCAAGTTTTTGAAGTTTAAAATAATGCATTCAAGATAAGTTTATGAATCGAATGGTAAATAATATTCAATGGACATGAAAATTGGCATGAATGTTAAAAATATATAGATCACATAATTCAACGATGAGATTTTCAAAATATAAATTTTATAAGAAGTTATTGGCCAGTGTAATATTACTTAAAATTACACCTAGTGTAGCTCCACAAAAGTTACACATTAATTAAACCATAGATTTCTAAAAAATCACAGCAATCCATTTCATGTTTAATATTATTGATGACCACATCAACTACCCTAATTAATTTGAGAGAATATTATAGCATTTTCTTTTTCTACTTTCTTTCTCTTTCCTAATTAATTCATCCCCAACCTCGCACAAATGCCTATCTAACATATCTAAATTTTTGCTAAAATTATAAAATAAGTAAGGACTTACATGAGAGCTACAAATAGTAAGAAAAAAGAATAAATAATAAGTTTGCTTATAAACAAAAGTTACAAAACCTAAACACATTAACACAATTACAAAAAACAACAATTGTCAAAGTTGGGTTAAATTGTTAAATAAAATAATTATAAAGAGTAAAGACAAACTAATAAATAAAAGAATTTTGAGCAATACAAATTAATATGTTTATTGCATTTAGAAATAATAGATGAATTCCAAGATTTCAACTTAACAACAATAATTAGTATGTCAAATGAACTAATAGTTTACCTTTTATTCTCTTACTAGCACTGTGGACATATTTGTAATAAATAATCCTCACAGACTACAAGATATATCTTTTATTCAAGATTCAACTTTTTATTGACCCTAGAAAAAAAAATTCTATAGCTGCCACCACTAAGAGGGTTAGGACTTGGGAATTAGCATATCTCTCAAAATCCCCCCTTTCCCAACCTTAAAAAAATCAAAACAAGGTTCATTAAACCTCTACTTCTCTTTCCATCTAGACAAGCTTCTCATATAAAACCACCTCCTTGTTATTATTGTTAAATTTTTTTGTGCATAAACACAATTACAATTTAGCTTATATATAATTTTAAGAGTCATGTTAACAAATGCATTTATGGCAAGTGTTGACATCACTTTCTTGGAAAATATAAAATGCTTTCAACAATATTAATTATTTTATCAGTCACCCAAAAAAATATTTCTAAAAATAGCACTTAAACTAGTGACATTAGTGCATTGTTAATATTTCCCTAATTTTAAATGTTGTAGCCAACAAATAATAAGAAAAATGAATAAATAGATAGATAGACAAAAGAACTTGACTAGGAAATGTTATGAAACCTACCTCAGTTATAATGTGTAGCAATAGTAGCGATAGTAGCAATATTTCTCTCTTCTCAGATTTTTTAAATTAAAAAAATAATAATAAAAAAAAAAAACCTTCCATGTTTCTCAGTTCTCACAGCCACCAAACGAAACCCAGAAGGGTATATATAAATAAGACAACAAATCAACAACTATATCTCATAAATATTACGTCACTATTTCTCCAATGATCTTACGTCATATCTTTTGTTGTTACTGCAATTAATTTGTAAGTATAAACTTTATGAAGCAGGTTGGTTTAAGAAGGCGCAGTAATTTTTTTTTTTTTTTTTGAGGAATACAAAAATTATTTTCTTAGTTCTTAGCCTTAGGGCAAAGGTGGTCCAGTTTTGAATCCAGCCAATGATATTATGAAAATTTATTAATTAGTTAGAGCATCTGTATTGATGTTACTAAAATTGCTTAAAATCTATTTTAGTAACCAAAATAGCACAAAATGAGGCTACATAGATAGTGCCAAAGTTAAACATTTTAGCAACTAAAGTACAATCTTTGACACTTTAACGTATCTCAATAGTTATATATAAAAAAAATACTTAATTCATTCTCTCTCCCCTTCTCCTTGAAATATTATTTTCTCCTCTTCGGTTCAGCTATGGGTTTCATGGGTTTGGTTGAAGCAGTAGGTTGTGGTTGAAATGGTGGGTTGCGGTTAGTGGTGGTGATAGGCTGTTGTTCTTGTTGTTGTGGTTCTTTTTTTTTTTTCCCTACCGTGAGCCATGTTTGCCATAGTGGTGGTTATGGCTGGTGGAGTGGTGGTGGAGGAGGTTGTGGCTGGTTACTAAAGGCATTATTTTACACCAATTTGGATCCATGAAAAGCCTAAAAAGAGGGTTTTCAACACTTGAGAGACCAACGGTTAGAAGACGACGATTAGTAGCAGTCAATGGTTAAGGCAAGTGATGGCTAGCATGCTGTACGAAATCTAGTGAAGGCCGGAAAAAGTAGCTTTGATGTCATGTAAAAAAATGAATAAAATAATGGCCTGTTTGGATGGAGGGGGGAAGGAGGGGGAGTGGAGGGGAGTAGAGTAGTGTAGGCTAAAAATAAGCTAATTTTGTACTAAATCTACTCTACTCTACTCTACTCTACTCCCCCTCCTTCCCCCTCAATCCAAACGGACCATAAAAGATAAAGAGAAATAGAAGGAGTGAGCAAAACCAAGGAGAGTTGCACGGCTGTCCTAATTATGGGAGATCAAAGTTCAACAAATCTAAATTGTTAATTGAGAGTGCAAGCATTCCTACAAATACCATAGCATCTTCATAATTCCACACATACATACATACATACATACATACATACATACATATATATATATATATATATATATATATATATATATATATATATAGTAAGCCATAGAGGCAACAAAGAAGGTAGTTACTACACAAGTCAGTAAGGCAGTAAACCACCTAGGCAGTAGGCAATATTCCCAACGGTATATATAATTAGTTACAATTATGAAATATTATAAGTATTTCCAAAAAATAGCTTTCCTAATGCAGTAAAGAACTTTGATTGAGAAGGTATACATATTAATCATTGATCTTGTTTTAGTTATCATGTAGTACATTATAAAATTTTTCAACGTATAATATTCTAGCTAAAAGCTAGGGAAAACATGTAAATATAAGATCACCATATTCACTGGTAATTAATGAAATTTTATCTAAGTATTTTATTTAAAAAGAACGAAAAATCAACAACAACAAGTCAAAGCGACAACAAAAACAACAACAAAAGTAACACACAAACAATAACAAGAAGTTAAAAAAGAGATATGATACCTCAGAGAACACTTAGCTATTAGGGATTCAACCTTGAAAAGGAAGCAAAAAGCCTACTTGAACAACTTTCAACTCCTGCATAAAATTAGGATTTCAAATTATTAAGTTAGGAAAGCAAAATGAATCAAACAAATGAGCAATAAAATACAATCAGATAGGAAAATAAGAATGTGTTTGGATTTAATCTTTTTAAAATAGGGGTTCATCTTCTTCTTCTTTTTACAATGAAGATACAAGTACATAGATCATAGAAATAAAAATTAAAAAAATTATTTAAAAAAAAAAAACAAATCAAGGAATAAGACAAGCGGATAAGAAAATAAAAATGTGTTTGGATTTCATCTTGTTAAAATAGGAGTTCATATTCTTTTTTTTTACAGTGAAGATACAAGTATATTGATCATAAAAAAAATAAAAAATAAACATACAAACAAACAAACAAAACAAAGAATAAAACAAGGTAGATACAAATCACACTTAGAGCACTAAAATAATGAATCAAACTAACTATAATGCCTGTCTGTAAAGAATATAACGAAAATAAACACAAAACACACTCAGAAAAGTTATAACTCAAGTCTTCAAAAAATAATAACACAAACAAACATACTCAAATTAGGGGTTCCATCTTTGAAAAGTGATAAATCAAGTCTTTGACTAACAAATCAAATAAAAAAAAAATTAGGATTTCATCTTTGAATCCAATCTCTTGGTCAATTTTGGTCCCTAATCTTTAAATTTTAAATCATTTGAACAAGATCCCTTAAGTTGCTTTTCATATGATTCTTATTACTAATTAAAAAAAAAACATTTGAACAAAATGGTAAACCAATATCACAAACACAAAATACAAAGAAAGAGGGATGAAAAAGGAAGAAACTTTAACTGATTTGAGACTAGGAAGCCGAGTTTGAAAGGCTGAGAAGACTCATGGTGGAAAGTGGAAACAGAGTGCGGCAGCAGCAACAGCAACCAGCAACCCAGTGAAGTGAAGAAACTAGAAAGATTTTGATGTAAAGGAGTAAAGGGCTTTGTTTGTTTCAAAATAAAAAAGAGAGATTTTGAAATCACTAGAGAGACTAGTGAGCAGAGAGAACATAGAACACTCAGAAAAGACCAATTTATAAGAGAGAGATGAGGGTTGAGAGTGTTTCAACCTTGAGTCGGAGCCGAGTAAGGAGGAGTATGGAAAATTTGATTTTGATTTTGATTTTGATAAGTGTAGCCGAGTAGAGTCTTGAAACCCTAAACCATGATTCATGATCAGAGGCATGGGAAAGTGAAAATCTAAGTTTGATTTGAAGGGTAGTTGACTAGCTGTTGGGGTGGGTGGAGAGAGAGAGAGAGAGAGAGAGAGAGTGAAGAGTGAAGACTCTCTGAAAATCTTGTATTGCAATTTTGATTGAAAAGAATCACTACTTTTTTCTTTTTTCTTTTTTTTTGCTAAATAGAATCGCTAGTTCATTAACCTTTGCATTTGGAATTGGAGTTATGGATAAAGAGGGTTTTTTTATTTTTTTTTTGGTGTTGATTTTGAAAGAAAAAATAGCTCGGATTTTAAGGAACTTTGCAGATAAATAATGATTTAGCCCCATTCTAAATCGTGCCAATCAGGTGATAATTTATTTTTTCCCTTGTTGATTCGGAAATCTTATATTAGTATAAAAGTAATAAAGACTGTGCAATAGCTTAAATATATCTATAGAAACATCAATAACTCTAGGCCAAAAAAATTTTCATAATTTCCAAAGTGAAAAGTTGTTAACGATAGATGATAATATGAAGTTAGTGGTGAACCTGAACCAGATAAATAAAAACCCAACTCAACTATTATTAAAAATATATATATATATATATATATATATATATATATGAAAATTATTGTGTCTATAGTATTATTCTAGAAGTATAGAATCCTACATTAATGATAGTCCGTAAAAAAAAGATTGATCCTATACTTTTTGTTCTACATTTCTACATGAGAGTTAGAAGACATAATTTTAATTAATTTATATTGTTGGTTTGAGAATACGATATCGAGAGTCTTGAAGTTCCACTGACAAATCTTGGTATTTTCAATAAAGATCTTCAGAATTAATATCCCCTCACTTTAATTATCAAATTATTAAAAAAAAAGTTGTAAGGATACCATTGTTATGGTGGGAATTTGAAATCGAGATGAAAAGCAGAAAAACTTGGAAATGAAATATTTTTATGAAAATATTTAATTTAATGCATTAATAATAAAAGGGGGTTTGGGCTTGTCTGCATAAGAGTATTCACATCAGTTGGTGCAAAATTTTTTATCTATTTTAAAATAAAAACCTATTTTTTCTATTATACACAACCACTTTGCACCCCACATCAGATTATCTATTTTACACAACATTTTATTGGAATACATTTTATGTGTTGAGAGAGAGAGAGAAAGAGAGAGAGCATATATGAGATGAGAAAAAAAATGTAATATACAAATGATTAGTCATCGTGTAAATATACACGGTTACTGTAATAACTATAGATATTTACACAATTTTAACTTAATTGATGTGGGTAATTTTAGACTTTAAAGTGTAAATTTAACACATTTTTCTATTATATCCATATCAATATGAAAGCTCTAAAGGTGCAGTAAAATTTGTTAGAATGAAATTGAAGAGAGAGAGAGAGAGAGAGAGAGAGAGAGAGAGAGAGAGAGAGAGTTCTCGAAAGGAAAAAAAATGTGTGTGTATAAAGTTTTTGCGTATGAACACGGATTACAATCTAGTTTATATATAATTTTAGACTCCAAATAATAAGAAATTGTTATATCATTATTTTACTTAATACATTTTATCATAGCTAATAATATCACATCAGTCTTTTACTTAAAATTTAACATGAGTGTTTATTGAAATGATATCTTGAATGATCAAACATATTTATGCTTTAGTTATATGATGATGTGACATATTTTTATTGTAAGATGTAAACTAAAAATTTTACACCAAGTGTTTATAAAATTTAATCCCATAATTTTATATTTGTAGACGGTGTTATTTCGGTAAGATAATAATATGAAGAAAAATAAATAAATTGATTTTTTTTTTTTTGGTGAATATGATAGACAAAGGATCTTGAGTAAGAAATGTTACCAAAGCCTACCTCAGATATTAATGTGTAGCAGCTAAAAGAATGACCCGTTAAAAGTTCAACTCAACTATCAACAGCGCATGCAATCTCCGTTTCTAAGTTCTCACTTCTCAGTTCTCACAGCAACCAAACGAAACCCAAGAGAGTATATATAAAAAAGACAACAACTATATTCTCATAATTATTACGTCACTATTACGTCATATATTTTCTTGTTAGTTGTCACAATAATTAATTTGTACCTATATAAACTTCATGAAACACGTTAAGAAGGTGGAATGCAGTAAAAAATGAATAATACTAGAGATATAAAAGGTTTTGACATCTTTTGTTAATAAACTATAATATGAAAGTTTTGACACAATTTTTTTGAGAAATAGAAAAGGTTGTCAACAATATTTATTATTTTATCATTCTCCTAAAATGTTTCTAAAAATAACCCCTAAACCTATGCTCTAAGGGCATTGGTTAAAATTTTCCTAATTTTAAATGTTGTAGACAATGTTATTTCTATAAAATAATAATAAGAAAAATAAATAAATAGATAAATAGACAAAGGAACTTGACTAGGAAATGTTATGAAAACCTACCTCAATTACAATGTGTAGCAATAGCAGCTAAAAGAATGACCTTTTAAGTGCAACTTAACTTCTATGTTTCTCTCTTCTCAAAAAAAATGAAAAAAAACCTTCTATGTTTCTAAATTCTCGCATCTATCAAACGAAACCAGGAGGGTATATATAAATAAGACAAGAAGTTAACAACTATATCTCATAAATATTACGTCACTATTTTTCCAGTGGTCTTTTATATTTTTTCTTGTTACTGCAACTAATTTGTACGTATAAACTATATGAAGTAGGTTGGGTTAAGAAGGTGCAATAAAAATTATTTTCTTAGTTCTTACTTCTTAGGGCGAAGGTGGTCCAGCTTTGAATTTGGCTAATGATATTATGGAAAATGGTAGGAGGAGGGAGCAATGCTCCCAAACTACACGATAATTACTTCAAAAAAGTAATATCAAGATTTTTTTTTTTTTTTTTCCTTTGGTTTTGACATCTTTTGTTTTATTTTTGAGGTATCAAAGCACAAATGTGCAACAGGCCAACAACCAACTGTCTCTTAAAGAAAATACTCTATTATATTGCATTTATGACTTAAAAGAATAGCTTGGTTCTGGGCGAATAATGCTAGGGACACTCATTTTCATACCTTGTTAACGTGTCAATTGTTAATTGGATTTTACTGAGAGTTTTTGTTTTATTTTTGAAGTAGGAAAGCATGAAGGTACAACAACCAGCTGTGTCTGAAAGAAAATATTATATTGCATTTATGACTAAAAAGAATAGCTCAGTCCTAGGCGAGTAATGCTAGGGATGTTACACCCATTTTTACACCTTTAATGTGTTAACTGTTAGCTGGATTTTAGCTTTTTCAAATAAATTAGGTAGACTTGTGTGAAAGTGTAAAAATTCATGACACATAAAATACTGTGTGAATTTGAGTGAGGGTTAGGTGTGTCCAAGCATTACATTTTGCACATATAGAAAGCGCAACGGCCAGCTATCTCTAGAAAAACTCTCATACTGGATTTATGATTGAAAAGGATAGCTCGGTCATTAGGGCCTTTGCATGTTGATAAGGTTAAAGTACCAATTTGGATTCACTTTCGTCTTTCAATTTGTTCCTCATAATTTCTCAGCAATCATAAGAATACCACTTCTTACCAAAATGAGGCCCACTAAATCTCACAAATTGTAAATATTAAAATAAAACCCAAATTTCAGCCCAATAACCCATTCACAAAACAAAGCCCTCAAATTATCAAAGGATTGGATTAGTTCAGATTTGGATCATGGAACCAATTGGTCCAACACTCAAGTAAAAAGGGACCACAAGTGTTTTGCTCTATTTAATGAGCAGTCCATAAGGAAAGAAAATAAGTATTAAATTTTTTTTTAAAAAAAGACATGAGCCCAACTCGTGAGGCCTAGCTCAAAGCTACGGACACAGCCCCACGTGTGAGGCTCTGTTAACACCTAAAAGGCAAAGGAAGGAGTTCAAGAATTGCTTGCTGGAATTCCCATATTGGAGTGGAAAGTCGGCCGAAGTTTGTAATTGAGACAAATATCAAGTTCAAATCCAAGGCCTTCCTCCACCAATGTGAACCAAGCTCACAAAAAAGGGAAAGCAATCAGCAAATGGAAAAGGGTAAGAGCAGTGGATTTGAGGGCATAAAGGAATTATTTTACATCAAATTGGATCCATGAAAAGTCTAAAGAGAGGGCTTCGAACACTTGAGAGACCAACGATTAGAAGACGACGATTAGTGGTAGTCAATGGTTAAGGTGAGTGATGGCTGGCATGCTGTACGAAATCTAGTGAAGGCCAGAAAAAAGTGGCTTTGATGCCATGTAAAAAAATGAATAAAAATAAAAGATGAAGAGAAAGAGAAGCAGTGAGCAAAAACGAGGAGAGTTACACGGCTGTCCTAATTATGGGAGATCAAATTTCAACAAATCTAAATTGTTAATTGAGAGTGCGAGACAAAGATGTGGAGGAAGATCTACCCTCACTAGACTCGGAGAGAGAAAGATTGAAAATTAGTTTAAACAAAAAATTGGACATAAATAGAGATCTCATGCGAGAAAGCGTACAGTTCTGTCATAAGGCGCATTTTTAGAGATTTTATTTATTTAGGCTTTTACCTCAACAAAATTTACACTTATATAAAAGTATTAGTTCATTGGATTAATCAATGTCATAAATGCATATATTAAATATGTATAGTTGTGTATTAATTATTTATATTAGAGGAATTTATATGATATAAATTAACAATTTAGATTTATATAATATAATGACATGTACTTGCACATTTTAAGAAATTAAATATAAATTGACTTCATAAGATTATAATTGAGAATTAAATTTGTTTAATATAAGTGAAACTCCTCCCTTATACTGCCTTTAAATTCATCTAAGTGTCCGATTAGAAACAATTTATCTAACTTTTTGCTGAAAATACAATAAATAAAATATAAAATATAAATAAAATGAATATGTGACTCGCATAAAACTCACAAATAATAGAAAAAAAAAAGTTGGCTTATAAATACGTCCCAACCAGACACTAAGTAGGGGAGTTAAAATAAAAAAGGGGGGTTAGGACTTAGGATACCCCACCAAATCCCTCCTCCTCCTACCTTAAAAAACAAAAAAGCAAGGTTCATTAAACCTCTACTCCTCTCTCCTTCCAAACAAACTTCTGGATAAAATCACATCTTTATCACTATTGTTAAACGTTTTTGTGCATAAACATAAATTACAATCTAATTTATATATAATTTTAAATGTTGTAGACAATATACAATGTTATTTCAGTAAGATAATAATGAGAAAATAAATAAATAGATTAATAGACAAAGGAACTTGAGTAGGAAATGTTATGAAAGCCTACCTCAGTTATTGATGAATAGCAGCTGAAAGACCGAAGCTTTTAGTACAACTTAACGATCAACAGCTCATGCGATCTATCATCTTTGTTTCTAAGTTCTCACTTCTCACGGTAACCAAAGGAAACCCAAGAGGGTATATATAGAAAAGGCAACAACTGATATCTCATAAATATTACATCACTATTTCTCAGTAGCATTATGTCATATATTACGTATATAAACTTTATGAAACACGTTTTAGGTTAAAAGGTGGAAATGGAATGCTCTTTTCTTGGTCGTTTGGGTAAAGGTTGTCAAGTTCTGAATATTTTTCTTACGTTGGTTTTGACAGCTTTTGTGTTTTTTTTTTTTTTTTTTTCAATAATTATAATATCACAATTTTTGCTATACAATTTACCGTAAATATTTTATTTGATAAATTGAGATTAGTTATTTATTACATTTTTTAAAACTATATAATTTTTCTCTACCAATCATAATTAGCCAAGTAAAAAAGTTTTGCAGTAAAAGTTGTAATACCAGATTTTTTTTTTAGTATGAGGTAGAACAGTCAGCTGTCTCTAAAAGAATCTCATATTACATTTATGAACTCTGACTGAAAACGATAGCTCGGTGGTAGCTTTGCATTGGATTATTAGTGGCGGGCCATTCACCTTTGCATATAGAAAGTCACCACGGCCAGCTGTCTCTGAAGCTTAAAAAATATATGTCCAAAGCAAATTTATATCTATACTAGTTAAAGGCAGGTGTCATGCATAGTTTTATCATAAACTTAAATAATATATATTCTATTTGATAAACAATAACGAAATAAATAATTATTATACTTAAAAAAATGAATAATTTGTATTAGAAAAATAGATTAAAAAAATAATACATATAAGCAATTAAAAAACTGAAATAAATAATATTATACATATTATACAATACGAAAGCATACAAAAAATTTCTTTGTAATGCAAGAGTTACTTTAGTTATTTCTTAATTAACGTTTCAAACATTAAGAACTTTCGAATGGTCCATAAATTTTAGCCAATTACTGTGACTAATCATAATCTTAGTCAATTTCTTATATATTTTCTCAACAATCAAACTAATATTTTAATAGTAAAAAATTAAATACAAACAAAAATAAAAGTATGCAACCCGTAACAATTCTCTAATAGAAAAATTAATGATTGATAAAAAAAATCAAATTGTTATGAACAGTTTATATATCAAATTTATATACGGATTTGATGGGAAAAAATTAGAGTGAACAAATACGTACTTTCAATGTTGAAGGTAAAAAAAGAGAAGAATAGAGAAAAAGAACAATATTGTAGGTATTCATTATGTATTATTTGAGATTTATATATACTTCACATTAAAGAAGTTGATATGAACAAAAAGTCTAATATTAGTTGAATAGAATTTTATAAAAGACCTTTTTAAAATGTATTGTATTGCTATTTTTTTGCAGTTTTCTTTTTAAGTGTAGTATTATATGTTTTTTTTTTTTTTTTGCTATTTTCTTTTTATGTATAGTTATACATGTTTATCTAATAAATCACTAAATGGAAATTCCACAATTATTTAGTATGTGGATTCAACATAATTATTGTGAATTTATTAGTACATTTTTTTAGTATGCTTGTTCTCAATTTAAGATTTTTATCAACTTAAAAATTCCAGGAGAAGAAGATAAGAACAAAAAACTATATCTATTTTTTTAAATCTAAATCTAAAATGTGTAGTATGTTGCTTTTTTTTTTTTAATTAAGATTTTTTAATAAAGGATTAGATGAAGAATTTGTAGGGATAAGGGCCCAAAATTATAAGCCTGGGCCTAAGACATGAGTGCACCATAGTGTGCGTGATTATTGTGGGGATAAAGGCCCAAAATTATATATTGGGCATTGGGCCTTGGCCGGGGACATTGGTTAGTCCGAGGACGAATAAACAACAGTGAAAATGTTAGGTTCAGAGTCCTGTGAGTAGGTAACAAATGAAAAGGTTGGGGAAGGCAAGCCGAAGACGAATGTCTCCTCGGATGAACAAAGCATAAATCAAGAGTATATCCCACCATTCAAGGTGACCTTCTTGGAAGTTCCATTGATAAGGACGTGCATTATAAAGGTGTAAGGGGGATGGGAGTTTAGAAATATCTAAAAGAAAAGCTGCTGCCACCGTATTGAATGCTCTGCAACTAACTTCCTAACTGCATTAATATAGAGAAGACCCCTGAATAGTGTTGCATTGGCACCCCAACGCACGGAAGGACTAAGGGAGTGTCCGATGGGATAAGCACTCAAGTGGTGGCTTGGATGACCAACAAGTGGAGGGCCAAAATTGTCTAAAGAAAACTATATAATATAAGAGACTCTCCATGGAGAAGGGATCGAAAATTTGTAAGAGAAAGCACTATAGCAGTTTGAACCATATCTATAACCATTTTCAATCAATATATACTAGAACGAATCTCCTCGGTTTGGGCCGAGGATAAATTCATTGAGATAACTCTAGTCTATTTCTGTTTGATTATCTTTTAAAATTCATTATAATAGTTATCTCATTCATTAGAGTCTAGTTTTTCAACCTACTATTTACAAATTTATTGTATTGGGCCTATTGGGCTTGAATCAAAACATACTTTGGATTTAGGGTCCAAAACGCGCCTTTACAATTGGCACTGTTTGTGGGAAGGACTTGTGTGATAGTGAATGCAACGGTTAACTATGGTAGGATCAGGTCCCCATCAACAAGAATCCACGAGGTCCCAACAACAAGATGACTTCCTCAATCTTGAATGCAGGGGAGATCGAGAAGGTAGCGTGCACATTACACATACTAGTAGAAGCCACTATTGAGTTAGAAGTCACGTCTCTCAAGAGCAGAACAGCAGAGCCATGCAAAGGGAGATTGACCATTTAAAGAAGGAGTTACGCCATGCACGGTGAAAGCGAATCCCCTCCAACTCTAACGTTTCCTCTGATGATGGAGAGGATACTAGTTATAGACAAAGGTTAAAAACCCCACCTTGCGAGTCTTTCTCCTACGATAAGGAGCACCATCACAAACGTAGGTATAAAAGCCCACCTCGCAAAGGCCTGGGAAATGACGCTATGAGCAAGGCGTTGAACCAAACTTCCACGTCGCCTTTCACGCACAAGATTGAAGGGGCAAGACTTCCTCGGTGATTCATTCAACCAACATTCACCATCTATAACGGTCGAATGGATTCTGTGGGGCACATGAGCCATTTTAACCAGAGAATGGCCATTCATTCCAAGAATGAGGCCTTAATGTGTAAGGTGTTCCCATCTAGCGAGCCCCTTCCAATGGAAAAATTAAATTCAATGAAGATTTAGTTCATCCCACACGTACACGTCATAGGCATCCGCTTTTATATGTTATATGTACTTGTATGTAACTATTGAGAGTGAAGATATTCTACACAAGGTCACTATTCCGCCAAAAAGTTTTCTTTTAGTCCAAAACAATCAATATGTACAATTAGAACAAGTTATTGCTGAGATTCGTGTGGGAATCTATACGTTTAATTTTAAAGAGAGGGTTAGAAAACATATTTATTCTAACTCAGAGGGAGAAATGCACTGGAGTACCGATGTATACCATGCACCGAAATTTACATACTTTGTTCAATGAGATAGATGGTGACTTTGATGACGTGGCCATTAGTACTTTCAAGGTCGGTCTCTCAGTCGAGCACGGTTTAAGGAAGCCTTTGACGGGAAAGCCTGTCACCAGTGTGTGCCAACTCATGGACTGGATTGACAAGTATAAAAGGGTTGAGGAAGACAAGCAGCAGGGGAAAGGTAAGGCTAAGGTTATCCCTCAAAAGAGGAGGGATTTCAAGTCGGACCGGTACAATAATAACCGATCTCAGAGAGACTTTGCTGGGCAGCCAGGGTCTGTCAATACTCAGGTGGTTAATGCGGTGTTCCGAAAACCGGTGCACCAAGTTCTAGAGAAGATCAAGAATGAGCCATTCTTCAAATGGCCAAATAAGATGGCAGGAAACCCCATGAGGCACAATCAGAACCTTTATTATTAGTACTATCAAGACTAGGGACACACTATGGAGGACTGTAGAAATTTATGGGTTCATCTGGACTAGTTGGTTCGAGAAAGAAAATTGAAGCAGTTTTTACATCATTCTAATGGCCTACTGGGTCAAGCAAATTCAGAACCTAGAAGGGATGCTTCTTCAAGACATCCTTTGGGAACGATAAATATCATCTTTGTTACTCTAGGGAGGATCGGTACTTGTCCCTCCAGGGTGATGTTTATGACTTGGCTGTTCGCTGAGGACATTATTAGGAGTCGAAAAGGGCCGGCACTAAGTTTTTCAGACGAGGATAAGACTGGAACCATACAGCCCCACGATGATACTTTGGTGGTCACGCTCAAGATTAGGGGGTATGACGTGAAGAGGATGATGGTGGAATAACGCAGTGGTGCTGAGATTATGTATCTCAACTTGTACAAGGGGATGAACTTGAGACCTGAGAACTTAACAGCCTACGATTCTCCTTTGGTGAGTTTTGATGGAAAGGTTCTCATTCCTAGGGGTCAGATTAGATTATTAATGCAAGCTGATTCAGAAGTGGTGGAAGTGGACTTCATCATGGTGAACGCTTATTCCCCCTACACAGCCATTGTGGCCAGGCCTTGGCTTCATAATCTAGGAGCCATCTCTTCTACTCTACACCAGAATGTGAAATATTTGTTAGGGGGTTAAATTGAAGAGATTATGAGGAGTTAATCCACGACTAGGCAGTGCCTGGTGGCTGCCATCTTACATCAGCCCGAAGCTGAGTCCTCGGCCTCTGCTAAAAAGGGTTTATAGCAATCAAAAGCACCGGTGTTACTTATCAATGGATCAGTCGAGGAGGCAAAATGTGAAGATTTAGAAATAGTTGTGGTTAGTGATGATTAGGAGAAGTTCTTTCAGATTGGAGCTCAGCTGCCTCCTCAAGAGAAGGAAGAGCTAATAGAGTTTCTTAGGAGAAATGTTGATGTGTTTGTATGGAACGCTTACAAAACCCCAGGGGTGGATCCAAGCTTCATCTGCCATCATTTAAATGTTAATCCATTTGTCACCCCCAAAAAGCAACCACCTTGACGCTCATCCAAAGATCATTCTAATGCCGTCAGAGACGAGGTGATGAAGCTTAAGCAGGCAGGGGCTATTAAGAAGGTATTCTACCCTGTGTGGCTAGCCAATACTATGTTAGTGAAGAAAAAGAATGGAAAGTGGTGAGTGTGTGTGGACTTCACAGATTTAAATAGGGATTACCCAAAAGATCCCTTCCCTATGCCTAAGATAGACCAACTAGTTGACACAACTGTAAGCCATTCTTAGATGAGCTTCTTAGATACCTTTCAAGGATACCACCAATACCACTGATTCTGGGTGATCAGGAAAAGACAGCTTTTGTCACTCCCACTAGAAACTACCATTACAAGGTGATGCCTTTTGGTCTAAAAAACGTGGGATCAACCTATCAGAGGATAATGACTAGGATGTTTAAGCCACAATTGGGCAAGAATATTGAGGTCTACATAGATTACATGGTGGCGAAAAGTAAGGTTGCGTCCGAGCATGTAGGAGACCTCGGGAGCATTTTTGAAATTCTGAGGAAACACAAGTTGTGCCTTAACGCTTCTAAGTGCTTTTTTGGTGTAGGATCAAGCAAGTTCTTAGGCTACATGGTAACTCACCGGGTAATTGAGGTCAATCCCAACCAAATTAAAGCAATTAACAACCTACAACCACCTCGGAATCCTAAGGAAGTCCAGAAACTAACAGGAATGACAGCTGCCTTGAATCGATTTATCTCTCGATCAGCGAACCGATGCAGACCCTTCTTCCTGTTGATGAATAAGTGGAAGGGATTTGAGTGGACTGAGGAGTGTGCTTTAGCCTTCCAGCGGCTTAAGGAATATCTTTCTCAGCCACCTATCATGTCCAGTCTTGAGATGGATGAGGTCTTGTTTGCTTATATTGTTGTGACCCCTCATGCTGTAAGCTTGATGTTGATACAAGTTAATAGCAGCATACAAAAGTCAGTTTATTATGTGAGCAAGTCACTACATGAGACCAAGGTCCGTTAGAAAAGGCCATTTTGGCGGTGGTACATGCTACACGTAAACTCCCCTAATACTTCCAGGCACACACAGTTGTTGTCCTAACTCAACTTCCGCTCAGAACTCTGCTCTGAAGTGCTGATTACATAGGGAAGATTGCCAAATGGGGTACGATCCTAGGGGCTTTTAACATCAAATACATGCCTCGTACCTCTGTTAAGAGTTAGGTCCTCGCAGATTTGGTGGCCGAGTTCGCTGAATCCCCGTTTGAGAAAGAGGTAGAAACGCAATACATGGATAGAAAATCAGTTGGCAAAATCACCCTGTAGTCTGGTCTCACCTGAGAAAATCACCATTGAGAAATCATTAAAATTGGGTTTCTCGACTACAAACAACGAGGCTGAATATGAGGCTTTACTGGTGGGAATGACTATGGTTCAAAGAATGGGCGGAAAGGCAGTAGAGATGTTTTCAGACTCAAGGTTGGTCGTAGGCCAAGTGAAGGGAGAGTTAGAAGTAAAAGATGTGAGAATGTAAGGGTACTTGAGTCAAGTTAAGCATTTGCAATTAGGGTTTGAATCTTTCAGCCTATTGCATATTCCTAGAAGTGGAAACACACATGCTGATTCCCTAACCACACTTGCGACCTCTTCAACGTAGAGCCTACCCGAATCATCCTTATAGAAGACTTGTGCAATCCCACAAGAGTGAAGAAAGAGGTGGTCCATGTTAATTAGGTTAGAGTAGAGCCTAGCTGGATGGACCCCATAGTACTATTCTTGAAGGAAGATATCCTGCTTGAGGAGAAATCAGAAGCTGACAAGGTACGGAGAAAGGCCCTTCGGTTCTGGCTATCTGAGGACCAAAAATTGTACAAACGCTTCTTTTTTGAGCCATACCTACCATGCATAAATCTTGAGACATCAGAACTACTCATTGAGGAGTTACATGAAGGGATTTATAGAAACCACACTGGAGGCAGATCTTTATCTCACCAAGCTATCACTTAGGGCTACTGGTGGCCAAATATGCAGAAAGAAGCATAAGAGTATGTAAGAAGTGTGATCAATGCCAAAAATTTGCATCAAACATACATCAACCAAGATGAGTCCTTAATCCTCTATCTAGCCCTTGGTCATTTGCTCAATGGGGCTTGGACATTGTTGGCCCTTTCCCCAAGGCAGCAGGAAATAAGAGATACTTGCTAGTCAACACGAACTATTTCACTAAATGGGTTGTGGCTAAACCCTTGACGAATATTAGGGACGTAGATGGCAATAAATTTGTTTGGAAAAACATTGTCACTCGATTCGAGGTCTCTCATACCCTCATCTCGGATAATGGCCTTCAGTTCGATAGTAAAGCCTTCAGGAGATACTGTTGTAATCTTGGAATTATAAATAGATATTCCACCCCAGCTTATCCCCAAGGGAATGGACAAGTCGAAGCTGTTAACAAGGTTATAGAAAGCGGACTTAAGAAAAGGTTGGATGATGCAAAGGGAAAGTGGGGATGACTCAGGCATGACTAAGGTTCTGTTTAAACACTTATAAAGATGCTATAGTGTGTTAATTTCCCCAAAGTATCTGGTCCGAGGACTCAGGGATGACTAAGGTTCTATTTAAACACTTAGAAAGATCAGAAGAAACCAAAACTATCCCCACTTCGAAGCCCCTTTGATCTGCTGCACCATCAACATAGACCTTTCAGAATAAAGGTTGGTGCAAGGAGATTGTGCCGACTGATTTTTCATCCATGCTTTGTGTCGCTGCCACTTCCTTTAATGGAGGTTCAGCGAACTCGGCCACTAGATTCACGAGGACCTGGCCCTTGATAGAGGTACGAGGCATGTACTTGATGTCAAAAGCCCCTAGAGTTTTGCCCCATTTAGCAATCCTTCCCCTGTGATCAGCACTTTGAAGTATAGACCTAAGCGGAAACTGAGTCAGGACAACAACTATGCGTGCTTGGAAGTAATGGGAAAGCTTTCGTGTAGCATGCACCACCACTATAATGGCTTTTCCCACGGACTCTGGCTGACAGGGGTCTAATCCTACCATAACTGACCATTGCACTCACTATCACACAAGCTCTCCCCATAGACAGTGTCAATTGTAAGGACCAAATTTGTGGCTCAGTCCAGGATGAATGGAGTTAGGCCCAAAAAGCCCAAAATAATGAATTTGTAGAGAGTGAGTTAAAGAACTAGACCCTAATGAATTAGACAACGGTTAATATGGAATTGAATGGCAATCATGCACAAATAAAAGGTACTGATATGAATGAACTTCTTGTCCAGGGAGGCAAGTGTTCATATAAATCAACTAAACAAAGTACAAGTACAATTTTGATTGCTACATTGTTCTCTCTCTCTCTCTCTCTCTCTCTTCCTCCCCCTCTAAGGTCTCTAATCTCATTTATACTACATCTCTTCTTTCATCTTTACCCTACATGTGGACAGTTGAGGGTTTATGTTGATACTTGTCCCATCAGCCTCTTCTAGAAGTCTTTGGGGGATGGTTATAAGACTGAAAAAGTACTGTTCAGAGGTTAACTTCTCATTAATGCGGCTAGGGAGTTAGCTACAGAGCATTCAATGCGATGGTAACAACTTTCCCTTAAATATTTTTGAGTTCCCATATTTCTTGTATGTTTATTGGCGCACGTCCCTATCATTAGAACTTCCTGGAATGTTACTTTGATCATTAGAATCTACATTTGATATATATTTAGCTTATCCGAGGAGATATTCCTCCTCGGACCACATTCCCATTTGTATCATACTCATTAAGTCCTGAGTATGAGCCATCCATTACCATTCGTTTATCCTTGGACTACTCACGCTCTTGGCCAAGTCCCAAGGCCCTATATACAAATTTGGGCCTTTACCCCTACACTTTCTACTCACGTTCATTTTATTTTTCATACCTAAATTTTTCTCTATATCACTATAGAAATTATAGTTACTGCTTATCTCTAAAGTTTATCATTTTTATTTGTTTCAAAAATAAAAATATATATTTCCAAATTATAATAAATGAAAATTATTAGTCTTTATCCAAAAAATAGAAGAGCCTCTGAGCACGTGCAACACGCATGCTTAGAAGCTAGTATAATATAATGCAATGTACTTGCACATTTTAAGGAATTAAATATAAATTGACTTCATAAGATTATAATTGAGAATTCTCTTATACTCCCACTAAAACTGTCTAAGTATTTGATTGTGAACAATTTATTTAACTTTTTACTGAAAATATTGTAAATAAAAAATAAAATTTAAATAAAATGAATTTGTGACTCATAGGAAACTCGCAAATAATAGAAAAAATAAATAATAACTTGGCTTATAAGTAGATCCAAATGGACTCTAAGTAGGGGAGTTAAAAAAGAGGGGTTAGGACTTAGGATACCTCACCAAATCCCCCCTCCTCCCACTTTAAAAAACATCTAAAAGAGGTTCATTGAACCTCTACTCTTCTCTCCATCCAAACAAGCTTCTAGATAAAACCACATCTTTATCGCTATTGTTAAATGTTTTTATGCATAAACACAAATTACAATCTAATTTGTATATAAATTTAGAGAAATGGTATGTCTACAACAATTTTACAACAAATTCTAAGTGGCAGATTGTTACTAGTTATTATGGTTGGGTTAAAAAAGTAATTTCAGTGTTAAATTCAAATTTGAACCAATAATAACTAACTACTCATGATTTGTTGTAAAAATGTTGTAGACGTAGCACTTCTCATAAATTTATGAGTAGACATTGTTATTTCAGTAAGATAATAATGAGAAAATAAATAATTAGATTTCTTTTAAGAAAGTAAATAAATAAATAAATAGATTGACAGGCAAAGGAACTTGAGTAGGACATGTTAGGAAAGCCTATCTCGGTTATTAATGTGTAGCAGCTGAATGACCGACGCTTTAAAAGTTCAACTTAACTATCAACATTTCATGCTATCTCCCCTCGAAAAAAAAAAAAAAAAAAAAACATTTCATGCAGGTCTTTTGGGTTAATATTGCAAAATCGGAAGTTAATTTGTGTTATAGGTACTCTTCAAAGTTATTTGGGATTTTGAGGAGAGAGATTGAATTTCGGTATTACCGTTGCCAAAATTCAACCAAAAGTATGAGAGAGAAGAAGAAAAAGGTGGAGAGAGAAAATGTTGAATTTCGACAACAGTGATACCGAATTTCCTCTACCTAGTTTTGCTGCCCATGCGTGGAGTGCCCGAAGTGAAAAGAAAAAAAAAAAAAAAAATTTTGACAAATGAATTGTGGCAATGCCATTGCCAAAATAGGGGTATAAATTTTTTTTTTAGCAATTGTGGCAATTGCATTGCCAAAAATAGGGGGGAAAAAAAGTTTCGAAATCTATGAAAGAGTAAAAAAAAAAATTTGTCATGTCCACAATATTTTTACAACATTTTCAAAATAAATCACACATGATTAGTTATTATTAGTTAAAAAAATTTGTGACAAACTAATTGTGGCAATGGCATTGCCGAAATTGGGAGAAAAAAAAATTGTGAGACCCTAATTGTGGCAATGCCATTGCCGAAATAGGGGAATAAAATTTTTTTTTAGCAATTGTGGCAATGGCATTGCCGAAAATGGGAGGAAAAAAAATAAAATAAAATAATGGTTGCTGAAATTGGGGAGGAATTAAAAAAAAATGCTACGTCCACAATATTTTTACAACATTTTCACAACAAATCATAGGTGATTAGTTATTATTAGTTCAAATTTGAATTTAATACTGAGATTACTTTTTTAATCCAACAATAACAACTTGCCACTTAAATTTTGTTGTAAAAATGTTGTAAAAATTATGTGTACATATCATTTCTTAAAAAAAAAAAAAAAAAGGTGGAATGTGGCAATGGCATTGCCGAAATAGGAGGGGAATTTTTTTTTTTCCCTCCTATTTCGGCAATGCCATTGCCACATTTCACTTTTTTTTTTTTTTTTTTTTTAAGAAATGATATATTCACACAATTTTTACAACATTTTTACAACAAATTTTAAGTGACAGGTTGTTATTGTTGGATTAAAAAAGTAATCTCAGTGTTAAATTCAAATTTGAACTAATAATAACTAATTACCTATGATTTTTTGTGAAAATGTTGTAAAAATATTGTGGACGTAGCATTTTTTTTTTTTAAATTCCTCCCCAGATTTCAGCAACCATTATTTTATTTTTTTTCCTCCCATTTTCGGCAATGCCATTGCCACAATTGCTAAATTTTTTTTTTTTATTCCCCTATTTCGGCAATGGCATTGCCACAATTAGGTTCTCACAATTTTTTTTTTCCCAATTTCGGCAATGTCATTACCACAATTAGTTTGTCACAAATTTTTTTGAATTGATAATAACTAATCATGTGTGATTTATTGTGAAAATGTTGTAAAAATATTGTAGACATGACAACTTTTTTTTTTACTCTTTCATAGATTTCGTAACTTTTTTTTTCTCCCCCATTTTTGGCAATGCCATTGCCACAATTGCTAAAAAAAAAAAATTTATACCCCTATATCGGCAATGGCATTGCCACAATTCGTTTGTCAATTTTTATTTTTTTTATTTTTTCATTTTCACTTCAGGCACTCCACGCACGGGCAACAGAACTGGGTAGAGGAAATTCGGTATTACCGTTGCTGAAATTCAACATTTTCTCTCTCCACCTTTTTCTTCTTCTCTCTCATACTTTTGGTTGAATTTCGGCAATGGTAATACCGAAATTCAATCTCTCTCCTCAAAATCTCAAATAACTTTGAATAGTACCTATAACGCAAATTAACTTCCGATTTTGCAATATTTAAACAACATTTCACGTATTTCAATGCACTTTTTCACCCACACGTATTTTCACAAATGTTTTTAAACAACAATTTTCAATTTTTAAACACGCATACCAACGGGCCCCAACACAAATGACTCCATTTCATGCTATCTATTTTTCTAAGTTTTCACTTTTCACGGCAACCCAAAGAAACCCAGAAAGGTATATATTAAATATTACGTCACTATCTCTCATTGGCCTTAGTCATATATTTTCTTGTCACATTAATTAATTTGTACATACATATAAACTTCATGAAACACGTTATGTGTAAAAATGCACAATTTTGAAAACACACAAAATTAGGTTATATAATAAATTGTGAATGGTATATGTGTGATAGTGGACCATATAAATATATATATATATATATATATATATAACTCATTATATGATAAATTATGGTACAAAATTATATATATTTTTGTGTTCCAAGCATTAATGTAGTAAAAAATTCTGAGATATTTTTCTTCCGTAGGTTCTGACATCTTTTCTTTTTATATTTTTGAAGGTGCAACAGCCAGCTGTCTTTGAAAAGAATAGCTTGGTACCTTTGCATTATTTAGTCACGAGTCAACCATTCACGTTTGCATTTTTAGTGGCGGGCCATTAACCTTTGCATAGAGAAAGGAGCAATGACCAGCTGTCTCTAAAGCGTTAAAAATAGGGTTGTGACATTTAACAACTTCTTTGAAATTTTTCTATAACTTTTTTGTCTTTTTATTAATGCTTTATCTATTATTTTCAACAACTGGGATCTTTCTTTGAAATTTTTCTATAACTTTTTTGTCTTTTTATTAATGCTTTATCTATTATTTTCAACAACTGGGATCTTGTCCATTCGCGTGGGTCAAGCCTGACAGGATTCAGCGGGCAGAGATCACGGTCTCTCACATCCCTTAGGACCCTTTTTTAAAAAATGTATATAATGATTGTTTTTAGGATATTAATTAATAATTTATTTAAAAAAATTTTAATATAACTTTTATAAGAATTTAAAAAAATTATCAAAACAATATAGGTAAAACAATATAGATATGGCATTACACACATCAATTAATCTGCTTTAGTACTTGCATTCCTCCGTACTAACACAACTGTTACACCTAATTCGAAGTTGAATTGGAACTAAGGCTGCGTTTGAATTAGTTGAAAATAGTTTCTAGAAATGCCTTTCTGTAAATGCAGGTGTTTGGTTATGTATGAAAAATGCATTTTTCGGAAATGCTTTTCAGTCCTAACGTGTTTATGGTGTAAATTAATTTCCGTTTTTATTTTACCTTCAAATACCATTTTCCGAAAAATAGAGAGAGAGAGAGGGAGTGTGCGAGTGAGATCGCACCGGCGCGTAAAGAGAGAGAGAGAGAGGAAGAAGAGAGAGGCCATTGCCGGCGACCCACAAGCTTCGACTTCGCCGGCGACCCAGAGACTTCGTGCCACGAACCCAGAGCTTCGACTTCGAATTGCACCCATTGACTTCGCCAGCGAACCCAGAGGCCAGGATCGCCGTTCAACTTCGAGTTCGAATCGCACCCATTGACTTCGCCGGCGAACCCAGAGGCCAGGATTGCCGTTCGACTTCGACTTCGCTAGCACCGATCGCACTGATCGCACTGAGTTCGCGATTGAGAAATAGTTGGGTTTTGATGAATTTGACCGGGTTTGGTGAATTTTTTTTGGTTGGGTTTTGATGAATTTAACCGAATCTGTGTTTATCTATTGAAAAATTGTATTATATATTTGTTTGGGAGCTGAGAAAATGTAAGAAACAATAAGAAAATGTGTTTTCCATATTATTTTCAGCAACACAACCAAACACTAGAAAATATTTTCCAAACCATTTTTTAGAATACAATCAAACACTTGAAAATATTTTCCTTTCCAGAAAATAGCATTTCCAGAAAATATTTATTTTCCGAAAAATATTTTACACGAACCAAACATAGCCTAAAAGGGCAGCCCATGAATAGATTGTACAAACTACAAAGTTCAACTTGTGCTCAAGCTTTGATAGTCACCTCATTATCTCCTTCAAAATCATTTTCCTTATAAGTTATAATGAGTAATATACAGCAACTATGACCGTAACCGGTAATCAACCACTAAAATGTGTTAGATCAAAATCATCAAAAAAATGTGATCAAGGCTATGGTTGAGGCTCATACCAATACCACTCTAAATAGGAGTAAAAAATTACAAAGAAACCAAGAAATTATGAGGGCTAAAACAAAATCAAAAAGCACCTAATCTTTGGCATGAAGATTAAAGGCTATGGGTAGATATATATAAAGTAGCACAAGTGTAAGAGGTGAAAATGGTAAATGGAAACCCGAAAAGTTTTGTGCTTTGTGAGAGAGAGGAAAGTTTTAAAATAATGGACCCAATAATATAAAGAATCCTTATCTTTTAAATTTTAATGAATCCTTATCTTTAATGTAGCACTTGAAAAATGTCCTAATACAATGAATTTAAGAAAATAAAGAATTCTTATATTTTGTTTTGTTTTTTGTTTTTTGCTTTTGAGAGTGAAGAGTTTATATGAAAAAAAAATTTGTTATCAAAGAGAGCACTACATGGCAGAAGTTCATTATCTCCCACATGAGGTCTCTACAATTGACAAATAGATTTCTCAAATTTTTTTGTCTCCACTCTCTCTGCCTAATCTCTCTCTCTCTCTCTCTCTGTTTTGCACAGTAAACAAATAAAATTTAAAGCCCTCAAATGGTGCAACGTGCGGTATTTTGTAACTTTTAAATCGTATAGATGACAAAATTTTCGATGAGTTTTTTTTCTTATGTGGCAACACAGCCTTAATTGTAGGGAAAAACTTTTGCACTTATATATAAGAAGTATTAAATATGATTTACCATTGAGGTGATCGTTATTTTGTGATAAAGTCAATATCAAGTGCAGTGACAGTGAGTCTGCAATGTTTTCACGTTTGATACACTAATAATTTTCATGTGTTAGAAGCTTATGACTCTGTCTTGTATGAAGTATGTAGAACTTGCTCCTTTCCTTACATTTATTTTTCATGTTTGGTGGGTAAGTGTTTAGGTAATGCAATTTTTTGAGTGATTTCTTCCTCTTCTTCCACTTTCTTTCTTTTTCTTCTTCTTTTTTTTTTTTTTAATGAATACCTTGAACTTTTAATAAAAAAAATTAGCCAAAGTCAACTATCAGTAATATGAAGATATGGTAGAACATCCTCCATCCACAATAATCAAAAACATGTCTTGCATGTCTAATAAGATTATGAGTTAAAGCATTACTTGCTCTACGAGTAAGTGAAAAAGAAATCTGATTAAAGGACTCAGCAATCAGCTTAACAGCAGAAACTAGGGATGGCCATACCCATTGGGTAATGGATACCCTACCCTACTCGATCCAAATGTTTTGGATAATATCTTGCTCTTCATGGGTAGAACCTAAATGGGTAGGGTATGGATATTACCCAAGTAGTTCGGGTAGGGTATGGATATTATCCATACCCGACCCGTTAAAAAAAAAAAAAAAAAAAAAAAAAAAAAACCTAAGTCTCTCACTTTCACTCACACAGTCACAGACTCTCTCTCTCACCTGAGCCTCCATCCTCACCATCACTCTCTCTGTTTCTCTCACCCGAGCCTCCATGGCCCAGTAGTGGTCCGATCACCAGCACCGCCACTATGGTGGTCTTCTCCATCTTCGAACCAACTCTCAACCTCAAAATCTCTCTCTAATCCTTGCTGAGAGGATCTGAACTTTCTTTCTATCTCGCCGACACCACTGTGGCCCGCACGCGTGTGATCTCCAACTCCCAAAGCCCTGTGTGGAATGAGTGCTTCAAGATCCCCCTTGCACACTCGGCCTTCGAAGTCGAATTCTACGTCAAAGACAACGACATGTTCAGCGCCGATTTAATCGACGTCGCCACCGTCTCCGCTCGCCGGATCCTCTTCAACGAAACCATCAGTGAATGGCTACCGATACTCAACTCACTCGGCAAGCCTCCGAAACTGGACGCATCGCTCCTACTCGAAATGAGGTTCACGAAATGCGAGGACAATCCGATATACCGATGCGGCATCACGACTGATCCAGACCATTTCGGAGTCCGAAACTCGTACTTCCCGGTTCGGAAAGGCGGGTCGGTCAAGCTCTACCAAGATGCGCACATGCCGGAGTCGTTGTTGCCGAAGTCGCTTGTGGTTAGGTTTTTTTTTTTTTTTTTTTTTTTTTTGTCTGAAAAGGTAGAGTTTTTAAGTTAAAATGTTTTTGGATTTTAAAAAGAAATAAATGGGTTTCGGGTAGGGTATGGATATCCATGGGTAATAAATTCGGGTAAGAATTGGGTATGGATAATAATGGATATTGATATTCGGGTATCCATGGACAAACATTTCGGGTAGGGTATGGATATACCCGATCCATACCCTACCCATGGCCATCCCTGGCAGAAACTAAATGCCCAAAGGAAGCAAAAGACTCCTCACTCTTGAAGTTTTTGATAACTGTCTCGGAGTCTCCCTCAACAATAACGTTAGAGAAACCCAGATCAGAGGCAAAGGCGATTGTTCTGACAGCAGCTATTGCTTCCGCATCATTTGGAATATTTTCTTGCAGACATAGTGACGTTACGTACGGGATTGAGGCCGGTTGTAATAATAGACTGTGGTGGAAAGATGCCTGACCTGCAGGAACGACTATTTGCGTTGGTTTTACTCAATACTTTTTGTTAGTAAATTCTGTCTTGGTGTTGCTTACAGCCACTGTTTCAAATTTTATTGATTTATTTGTAATTCTTTCTCAAATAATCATCAGTTGCAGAACTTGTCTTTTTTTTGTTTGTGTATTAGTTTAATTTTATGAGTTATATGTTAATATCTCCCAAAGTTCAGTGTTGTAATCTGATGTCTTAGATCTAACATAAACTGATTGCGTTTCCTTGCTTTGGACATTTTTTTATTTGTGCACTCGGAAATCAATATTAGGTACACAAAGGAGGGTGTTCCTTTTCTCTTCCAACTCACTCTATCCGATTTTTCCAAATTCTCAAAGCTAACGTTTAAATCTCGTCATGTTGTTATGGTTTTTCTTCTGCTAGTTCTTACTTCTCTATTTGCAGACAAGGATGATCTGCGATTAAAGGGTGCACCACTAGCCCTCCTCATTATTTATGTGGATGTGAGTAGTGGACTCGGCTCTTTGAATACTATCCGGATCGTTAGAAGAAATCAACCGATTTGCAACACATGGCAAGTGAGCAAATTACCCCGAACAATAGGTTCTTCTGAAATCTGACGGGAACTCAAGATGATTAGGAACTAGCAAAGAAGGATCTAATGATAAATCATATCAAATCTTAAATTCAATTTTTGAAAGAGCATCAAATGGAGGGTTAACATTCTTGTAGACTTGTAGGAAGAAGTACTGTAACAATATAGAAAAATATTAGATAATTATGAATGTGACAGCTATTTTCTGCCCAATTGTGTAGCACAAGAAGTAGGAAGTGATACCTATGCACAATCAAAATGGTTGCCAATCAACGGGTTGTAGTGGTAGTCACGGGGCAATATATGCTAGGAAGGTTGATCTTGGCGGTGGTGATAGTAGTGGTGCTTTTAACGAGAGTTAGGGGTAGCAAATGGCAATGGGATGATAAGCATGTTACAACTTGCAAATTGCAATAACTAAAAACTGAGGAACTTAGAACACAAATTTTAGAAATAAAACTTCAGAATGTTGTTTCTTCATTAGTAAAAGCTCTTTAAAAATTCTTCATTAATCTCCATGTGATGGGGAAAAAAAAAAAACTCTTTAAAAACTATACACAAAAAATCTCTTTTGCCTTATTCTAGCGAGGAAAGTTTCACCAACTGAACAGGCTAATTGACAAAAAACGAACATTAACCAATTACCCAAAAAGTCCATATAGAATGATGTCATGAGCATTCTGGATGTTTAATGCATAAGAAATCAATGTGTTACATGTGTATATTAATTATAGAATTTCGCAGTCATTCAAAGTACAAAATTTTGTAAGAAAGCATCAGTGCACTACTGAAGATATTCTTTCAAAACATCCATTTTATTACCCAAGGGAATTCACAGTCTTTGTTTAGCATAAGCATTAACACAATCTTGATCATGATAAACTTGCATAGAATGCTTTCTAAGGATTGATAACCAATTTCCAATGAAGTATTTACTGATGGTTGGATTTCAAACATCCAGGCATTTTGTTCAAGGATCAATAAAATAAATTTTAGAGTGGAGATACAAAACTGGTACTCTACAAGGATGCTAAAACACAACAATCATGTATTTTACATAGGCAATATCAATTACATTAACAATAATAACAAAGAAAGAAATACATAATTTGTGTATTTTACACAGGCAAGATCAATTCCATCGAACAAGGAACAACCATCCAAATTATATAGCCTTTGAACTTATGCTATCTGGACGATAGAACATGGTAGCTGTTTGAATAAAAGTGAGCACTAGCAGCCACTGTTGAAGCGGTTCTCCAAGAGGTGTTAAAATATTCACATTTTAATGTTGCCGTCCAACTGTACATTTCCGTAATTGAACCCAACAAAAAACAAGGTAACAACTGCACCCAAAAGCAGAGCTCAGGTTTGAGTCATCCAAGGAGACTACTATTGCTAAATTTCAAAACCAAAATTTTCAGTTTCTGATTATATGTCAGCACAGTGAGGCACAATTTCAAAATGAAGCATAAAACTAAAAGCTACTTAACCCAGCCCACGGAAACCAGAATCGATTTTTCTTTCTTTCTAATAATTCAATTGTTACAATAAGTGGGAAAGGGGAGATTCGAACATAAGAGAACCCAGATATTTAAGGGACAAGCTCAATGATTTTATGACAGTTATTGTGCAGACACTAGATACAGGCCTCCAATTATGCAGACTTATGGAATATGGATGCAGAAGCAGGAAGAAAACAGCCCACCCAGTGGCCTTATGGATGGAGCCTGCTAACATATGGCCTAAGGGTTAATCAACTGGTGTCTACAATTTGTTTAATTTATTTATGTAATTGGTTAAACCTTGATTTCTTTTCCTATTTGCTTAGGGAATTTAATTCCATTTCTTACTAGGTTAGTAAAACTATTTTCTTTTCCTAACAGGACAATAAGTTTGGAACTCTATTTAAAGAATCCAGGGATCAGTGTTGTTTTACAATTTGCTTGAGTAGTAAAGTTTATTGTTGGAGTTTTTCCTTTGTTAGCTTGGTACTGATTCCCAGGTTTTGTTTTCTCTTGCTTTGGGCTAATTCTTGGCAAACTTGATTCCTAGGTAAATGTAATTTTGCTGTTTTTGTTAAATTTGCGATGCCTTAGTTATAATACAAGGGCCTTCAGATATCCATAAAATAATAATAATAATAATAAATATAATTTTAATGTATATTGCAATTTGCACAACTTAAATAAAAATGACTTTGAAATGTTTTAGGTTTCAACTTCAAGTTGGAGAGAAATGGAGCAAAGGAAGGTCGAAAACAACAAGGGTAGAAATAGTGAAGGAGGTAATGGAGTCTATGAGCTTAGTGAAACAGAATAACAGGAATATATGTGCCTGACCCCAGTTTAACCCAGATTGATTGAAAAAATATCTACAAACCCAATCCTGAATTTGTTAAGATTAAGAATTTGTTGATGGTTGTGATTGTGATATGTTTTTAAGTAATACTTTTGGTGTGTTATGTTTTCCCTAACAAATGTTAAAGAGGAAGGCAGTCATATATTTTGATTTGAAAAGGAAAGTAACTAATGAAATTTTTTATTTTCTTTGGAATTTATATGGAAGATCACACTACCCCTGCACGGACAGTTTTAAAAGACAACGTTCAAACTTTGCCAATTCTACAGCTCCCAAGATCATTCAAACCATAGGGTACGTACTTCAGTACCAAAATTTCACCTAAGCTTTTGCATATATTACATTAAAAGGATGTTGATTTCCCTCAAAAATAGTTGCAACCTAGAAGTCTAACTGACAACTTCTATAACCGCGCTGACAGTGTCCTCTAGAGCTTAGGTGCATTCTAATCCATCATACGGATACACAAATAATAAAAGATTGAGAACAAACTTGATAATACCAGCATGACAACATTCAAGTTATCATAATATTATATCCCTTGTAAGCTCAAACAAGAATGTCATCTTAAATCATAACAGTATATGCCACTGACATTGCTTTGCACATATTCAGAGCTCGATCCTAAAATCTTCTCTCCATATGCACCCAATCCACCTCTGATAAGCCCAGAACCAGCTCCATAAAATGCATTCCCAAATGGATTAGGCGGAGCATTTGCTGCATTTACTGGTGGTCTTGGCACCCCAGGCTGGGTCCCCACATTGTTGTACATCTCTGTAATTGAACCCAACAAAAAACAAGGTCACAATTGCACCCAAAAGCACAGCTCAAGTTTAAGTCATCCAAGGAGGCTACTATTGCTAAATTTCACAACCTAAATTTTCAGTTTCCGATTAAAAATCAGCACAATGAGTCACAATTTTAAAATGAAGGATAAAACTAAAACTGTAAAAGCTAGCTACCCGGCTCATGAAAACCAGAATCTGTTCTTTTTTTAATTATTCAATTGTTACAATAAGCTGGGAACGGGAGATACGAATCTTGGTTCTCCTCATAAAGGAGACCAAGTAATGCCCACTAAGCTACAAGACTCTTGGCAGAAAACCCGAATCTGCTAAATCCTATTTAGTTCCCAAATAGTTAAAACAACTTTCTCCCACTATCTAGTTCTCCTCCTTAGGAGAACCTACATTTAAATCCCCGCTACCCCAACTCTTGTGACTGGTCTCATAGTTTTGGGACTAAGGTTTTGATTTTATTGTCATTGTATCTCTTGAAAATCTCACCCAACATATTACCCTAACCCCTTTTCAACCCAAATACATTCGCCGTAATTCGATACCCAACAACATTCTTCTCATTTCACAACTTTATTCTTCCTATCCCAAACCCTTTTTTCATCTTTCTTCTCCAAAACAGATTAATAACAACTCGATGCAATCCAATTTTTTTTTTTTTTTTTAATAAATGGCAATTAAATACAACACCTACGGTACCAATATGAAACTAAAACCTAAGTTCATTTCCGTGAAAACTGTGAGAGAAAGAATAAGAATAAAGAGAGAAATTTAACAGATCAAAGAGTGCGTATTAAGTTCTCAAAATAAAAAGGGCAAATTTCATTAACTACCCCTAAGAAGGTTTGGACTAATGCCAAGCAGGTCCACAACTTCTCAAAACTAACCAATAAAGTCCCTAAGCACAATTGAGTCCCTAAACGGCGTTAGTAAAGGTAGTTTTTCACTTGTTCTCTTTTTGTTTCTTCCCTTTCGTCTCACCATCACCGATGAACCCGAATCCGTCATCATCAACTCCATGAGATAGCCCCACCACAAGATCGGTGTCATCGTCCCTTGAAGAACGCTTGCCCTTGAAGGAGAGATCGGGTTTGAATTCATACACCCACAAACAACGGTTCACATACACAAAAAATACACAACACCCAAACAGCTCAAGGATCACAAACCCCACCCCAAAAACACTAGAAAATTCAACAAAGCCCACCTCTTCTCAAACCCAAACCCATCTTTAGCGAGACCCACAAACAGAAAACCAACACCACTAATTCAAAAAAAAAAAAAAAAAAAAAAAAACCACAGAAAATACCAAATCAAACCTTGCAACCAAACTTACCCCAAGCCAAACCTCAAATATAGTAACGGGAAACTCAGATTAACCGTTGATCGGTGGCTGTAGGTCTCGATGATGATGTTTCGGCTTGGTTATAGTGGTGATTTGAGAGAGAAGAGGTTTGAGATGAAGGGTGAGAAGAGAGAAGAGACATCGAAAGGTAGTTTGAATTGAACTTATTGTAAAAACTGAAATTACTGTAGTAAAATAATTTTTAAACGTATGAATAATACCGTAAGACCCATTTTTAATATTTTTTAATACGTAAACAGTGTTGTGAACAGTATGTAAACAGTAATTTTGTTCCCTGTAAGTGAACTCATGTGAGGTTACTGTTCACGGAATTTAAAAATCTTGTTTAGATGTTATAAAATAAAGGAATGGAATGGAATGGAAAGTAAATAACACCGTTTGGAAGTGACATTGGAAAGAATTGAATGAAATCATTTTATAATAACATTACTATTATACCTCTCATTTTAAAGAACATAAAAAATAATCAATAAGAACTTATAATTGCTAAAAAACAAGTTATGTATATTTATATATTGTAAAGCAATTCACGCATCACATATTTATTCTCAACAAAATAAATATCGACTAACAATGCAAACAAATATCTTTAAAAAAAAAAATTAAAAAAAAAAAAATCCAATAACGAGTCTTGCCAAAACAAAACAAAATAACATAATCTATCCCAAAACTAAGGTTCGCTAAGAAATCCCACACTTTTTTTTAATTTTTAGGCCTAGACATCAATGTCAATAAGACACATTTGCGCTCATGATCTGGGCAACCAAAGAAAATCTCCTTATATGTTGGATTTTCCATAAAAAATATGTAGGCCTCAGTTTTTGATATTGGATCTAAGTCCAATACGCCCAAAGCTGCGTGAACTTCTACTCCATATGACTTTGAAAAGCACATTGCCATAACCTCAGTCGCCTTTTCAATTGCCTTTGATACGTTATCAAATGACTAGGAAATTACATTCCCGAGTTCATCATTTTCTGACAGTCGTCTTTTCTTGCTTTTAGAAGACATTGCATCTTGTGATGACACTTGAGAACGTGCAACATTAATTTCTGGTGACCTCTGATCATCTTCCACTTCAAAGTTTTCCAAAGAAACTTCATTTTGAGATATCAAATTATCAATCTCATCAATAGTGGTCGATGCAGCATACCTAGCACATTTCTCCTTTGCAGTTTCAGCATGATCACCTTTTCCTCTATCTTTAGAGCAAAGTTGTGCCATCTTAGAGTAATTGGGTATAGATGTTGTCATCCACTTCTTGGCTGCAGGTTTAGACTGTTACAAACCAAGACAAATGGTTAAACAACAGATATAATTATGTAACACAAAATTAAACTCACAAAAAATGGTAATTTACCGCTATGAGTGGCTCCCAAACTTCTGGTTCAGCTGTCCACATATTTAAAGAATCATTCCATCCAAAACCACTCAATCCATTTTTAAATATGTCATAGCATTCATTAAAATTCTTCTTCAATGTCTTCTGTCGATTTTTCACCTTATCCTTGTTAATCTCCATGTCAAATTTTTCAATCAACTCTTTTACTATGTCATCATATGCCTTAGAGGTAAAAGTTTCATTAACTCTACCACCTATGATCACCTGATGAAAAAAGCACCCACTAAAACATCATCTATAACACTACTCCATTGTACTTCTTTGCTTGGATCTCCACCATTCTTCTTTGATATCTTACCCATGCTAAAATTAATAGGACAAAAAACATATATAAAATATTTTGTAAATATTAATATTAATTATCAAAAGGTAAAGAGCAATATCAAAATAAAAAGAGAAATTTGCATAACATTTAGGTCTAAGTAATTGAAACATAGCATAGTCTTAAACGACATGACAACAATAAACCCAAAAGCTATCACATTTGGACATAGTTTTGCCACAAGGTTGATGCTATAGAATCTCTTATAATATCTCCTTGCCTAACATCCTCATCATCTTCTCTTGGAGTAGGGCCCACACGTTCACAATAAGAATGCAAAACCTCTTCATCAACTTCAGCAATAAGACTTTCATCAGGATCGACACCCATTAAATAATTATGAAGTATGCAACATGCTAAAATGATTTCATTTTGGGTGTCAACACAATAATTAGGCTCTGTAGTACTTGCTATGATAGGAAATCTCTTTTTAAGTACACCAAATGCTCTTTCAATAGCAGTGCGCAATGACGCATGTTGCAAATTAAACAATTCTTTAGTATTTTCAGGGGGACAAATAGAGTACTCTTTTAAATGATAACACACTCCCCTATAAGGTGCAATCAGACGACTTCTATTCATGTATCCCGCATCAACAAGATAATATTTACTTAATAAACAATAACAACCATTAATTATGTATTACAAATTTTTTAATTATAAAGAATACATTCTAATACGTATTTGAATTAAATTTACCTTGTGAGATTTTCAAGTTATCATTTCTAGTTAAAGAACTCTTTATTATTCTTGAATCTGATGCAGTTCCTTCCCAACTTGGTAAGACGTATGTGAATTTTAAATCAAATGAGCATGCTGCCAACACATTTTGTGTTGTGTAACCCTTCCTACCTCGATATCTTGGTGCCTCCTCATTAAACACTTTGACACGAACATATGTTCCATCAAGTGCCCAAATACAATCATGAGATTAACATTATCTTTCAAAACATTTACTTTAAAATATATTTGTACTAAACTACTATCAAATATAAATTATATGCATGATATATTTACCTTAAAATATGGGTTGAACCTACTACTTTGTAGTATTTCAAGTGGCACTTGGGTTCCATCAGGTTGTCGAAGGAATTGATCCTCTAACATAACTATTGACCTTAGCACGTTATGAAAATGGCGACTAATGGTCTCACCGGAACGACAAAAAAAGAAGGACATTGTACGAGTCGTTTGATTATGTGCTAGCATGTGAAGAAACTTGCCAACTTGCTCTTCAATCGTGGCATGCTATGTGTCTTGAAGATCACCATCTCTTCGCAAAATGTCACACAAACCTTGAAGAGCTTGTGGACCCATGCGTATTACATCATAGCATTTTTCACTATTCCTAAGTCGAGACATTAGTTTATCACGAACTTTTTGTCTTTCTATGGTTGATTGTGTAGGAATGTGGGGAACACGTCTTCTTTTTAGTCGTTGCCTTTGATGGACAATGTAACATAAATAACGACATGCAACATGAACAAAGGCTAGTTTCCGCATAAAGTCCGAAAAAATTATAGTCTTAAGTACCTCATTATTCAAATCCATCTAAGTAAAAAAATAGTTATGTTATTAGTCCAACTTAGAAAATTATGGGCACATTGTAAGCAGATATACACACATGCATCAATACATTTACATCTTTATTATTTAGTATTGTATCTGAACATTGATAAATAAATATATAAAATATAACATTGGTAATCCTTTAATTTCTTCTTCTTCTTTTTTTTAAGAATGTGATAATCGTAAAACCACCTATTAGGGGTTACAAAACCACATCCTAGTAGACCATGGTTTTAGACAAAACCACCGGTAATCCTTATTTGTAATAGTTGCTTATGCTTTCTCATATAGTATAAATCGGTCCCAAGGCCTAGCATTTTAGCAAGTCAATTGTAAGAGAATAATAGTAAAATAACCACGGCAATGAAAGTAACTCTCTTTGTTTCCCTTATGGTTGTTGCTCTAGCAATTCCAATATCTAGAGTCCAAGCCTTTGGTTTATGATATTCTCATCTACGACACTGTGTATTGCCCAAGCAGTAGCAATATAGGTGCCAATGGTATCAACAAACGACCCGTTTTCTAGAGTAACGTTGTGCCTATAATTTGTCATTAAAGTTCTAAACTACTATTATTTTAATTAAAGTACTTTTCAATTTTTCACAAATTCTGTGAAAAAGAGTTTTTGGCAGTAGCCATATGATTTTGAGCTCAAAGTACTTTTCATTTTACTTTCTTCTCATTTAAATTTTTTTTTATTCTTGTTTTTTTCTCAACCGCACACCTGTCTGTTGTCTAAACTTGTACACTAGCTTTTGTAGATATTTCCTCTTAATCATACGCGTGGTGAAGCCTTGGAGATATTAGTAGCATTGGATGGTTGAATTAAAACTGCAAGTTCAACACACCACTTGCTTCATAAATAATAGAGGAAGCAAAGAGAAAACAAAGTAAAAAGCAAATAAGTTGTGTTCCTCAGTAGTTCTCACTTTCAATTTTACAGCAGTTCTACAGCAAATTTCCAGCAGTTCTCACTTTCAAATTTCTAAATACAAGTTCAAATTTTAGCTGTGCAGGTAACTCTAACATCAGTTTTTGTTTCTTTTCACTTTCAAGGTTTTTAGGTGTTAAGAATGCTAGTTTGTTTTGGTTTTTAGGTGTACAAAAACACTATATATATAGGGAGAAGTTCAACAAAGGACACACCATACATATCCGAATACAATATAGGGAGAAGTTCAACAGAGGGAGGCTGATCAAACAAAAACACTATATATCACTCTCATAGCAAACAATTCATAATATATATATATATATATATAAATAAAGACTAGCAAACAACCGAAAAGAAAAAAAAAAGATAGACATACTTGGTTTAAGCAATAACCAAAAATTGCAGCAGACAAAAGAAAAAGCAAGACCAGTGGCAGCAGCTTCACTCTGTAGAGGGCGGACAATAGAATGATGGTATATTTTTTTACGGCTGAATGAGAAAAAAAGGGCTGATATTAAAGGGGTATTTTAGGGATTTTAACAAAAATTTCATTAAACCTAAACCCATTCTCTCTCATTCCTCCCAATTTTGAGGGGAACAAAAATTTGAGGTTTTGAGGGAAAATGGAGGAATGAGCATTCCCTCCTAATCATTCTATTCCCTCCCACTTAAATTCCTAAACAAGGGAATGGATATTCCATTCCCTCCATGAAAACTCTCAAACAAGAGGAGGAAAGAATATTCTAAAAATATTCCTTTTATTCCATTCCATTCTCTCCCCTCCTCCCAAATGGAGCCTAAGTCAAAGAGGAGAAAAGAGAAGGGAGAATTAAAAAGTGAGTAAAGTCTGTTACTCTGTTTAGGGACAAAATTGTGTTTGAGGACCATATTGGTTACTTTTAAAAATCTTTGGACTTGCGTGGTATTACCCTAAACCTTAGAGGTAGTTAATAAAATTTACCCAAATAAAAAATGTGGTAGCACGTTCCACGCATGTGCAACCGCGCTGGTTTGTATTGTTTGGTGCTTCTCTATTTTGCGTCAATGGACCAATAACAAATTGACACGCATATTTTAGGGAGATATGTGTAATTTAGCAATATAATTTATTTTATTTTATTGTTTCAATTGGCTTAAACTTTTTTTTAACCCAAAAAAAAAAAAAAACTTTGGAGAAAAATGATGCATGTTTATTACTAAAAACTAGCTAAGTCATCTAAGATTACAGCATTTAGGTGTAGAGGAATATCTTCCATCTACACTTCAAAATTGCTAACATGTCTAGCAATGTGATGAACAGTAGAATTGTCCTGTCTTTTAATAAGAGAAAACCACAAATAGCAAAGGAACCTGCAATGTCTTTTGCCTTCTCAATCAAGTGCCTATAATCAGCTACAAAAATCATGTCATTCTTCAAAGGATCAATAATAGCCATCAGGTCTCCATCCAACATAATAGAATTGAGACCAATTTCTTTAGCAAAGGTGACAACTCTTGATGCTGCAATTGCTTCCACTGCAGCCACCAAGTTTGGAAGTGAAACTTGCTCGGCCATGGATGCAAGAACTCGACCCAACTCGAATAAGATATATGGGTTTGAAATTCAGCCTATATAAATAAATTGATGGGTATCTTATCGCGGTAATATGAACAATCATCATAGAGTGAACATTATAAATTGAAATTCTACAGTATCATGATTCAATTTATGCAAAAGCTCGTTGATAAAAGGAAAAAAAAAAAAAAAAAAACTTTATTGATCTAAAAATGAACAATATTACAAGAAGGTATTAAATAGAAAAACATAGTTAAAGATCCATTAAATCTGATGAATATATCTTTTGTTAATTTTTGGCCTTACCTCTCTCTTTTTTTTTTCTTTTTTTCTATTTTCTAGTTTCATAGATTCTGAAATAAATCTGAAGGGAAATCGTTTGATAGGTATTACCTTGTTAGAGTGTTTTTTTTTTTATAACAGACCAACAGTTTTAAGAGCCCATAGTCAGTCCAAAGCTCAAGATCCAATACCCATGAAAATTAAATACCACTTCTTACTAAATCCAAGCCCATTAAATTAACAACAAATTGTATCAATTAATATAAAACCCAAATTTTAGCCTAATGGCCCATTCACAAAACAAAGCCCTCAAATTATCAAAGCCTATATAACCCATATCGATGGATGGTCAAAACAATTTCCAGGATTGAATTAGCTCAGATTTTGGGTCATGGTACTAATTGGGCCAACACTCAAGTAAAGGGGGACCACAAGTTTTTTGGTCTGTTTTATTGGCCAGTCCAAAAGGGAAGACATGAGCCCAGCCCGTGAGGCCTAGCTCAAAGCTACAGACACGATCTTTTTTTTTTTTTAGGGAAACAAGCTACAGACAAGCTTGATCATGATAACCTGTATAGAATGCTTTCTAAAGATTGATAAGCTACAACACCAGATGGTACTACAGCAGACTTACGTATTTTTCAACATGTCCAATGAAGTTTTTATTGATGGTTGGCTTACAAACTTCCATGCATTTGTTTTTTTTAATCAATCAATAAATTTTAGGGTGGAGATACAAAACTAGTAGTCTACAAGGATGTTGAAACACAACCACCTGTGTATTTTACATTGGCAAGATCAATTACATTAACAATAATAACAAAGAAAGAAATACATAATTTGTGTATTTTATACAGGCAAGATTAATTCCATCGAACAGGGAACACCCATCCAAACTATTTAGTCTTTACCGCTGGGATGATAGAAAATATTGTTTGTATAAAAGTGGGGAACAGAAGAATAATAGCAGCGACTGTTGAAGTGGTTCTCCAAGGAGTGCTAAAATATTCATGTTTTAATGTTGCCTTCCTTCTATGCCAAGGATTCTCATAGAAACTATTTAATTCTTTACAGAGATTAATGTAATCATTGTTCACTGTTACCCATCCGATTCCCTTGTTAATATTGTTAATCATAAGGGTTGCTGCATTGTTGTTGCCTAGATAATTAACCAAGATTTTTTTATCACAAAGTAAATCCACATCTTCTTTAGTATTGATAAGTAAATCCATGAAGAAAAAGTAATCTGTAAAGTATGCATCTTCTATGTAGCGAGTTTGCTCTAATGCCATAATATTTTGAGTAACAACTCCCGTCATTTCGTTTAATTCTATGCTAGGAATTTTCAACACTCCTTTTTCAAATTTTATGTCAAAATAACATTTACTTGTACCAACCTCGAACTTTACTCCTGCCTCATGGAGTTGTGTTGCAGAGTACAAATGTTTAATCAGTTCACTGTTTCTTTTTGCTTGCTGCTCGAGTGGAGGTAGCTGAAAGGTTCTAATAAGATCGATGAAGTGTTCTATTTTCACATTGGGAGTGGCCTTTATGGACTGCATGTTGAAGTGCCCAAAAAAATTCAAAAGAACGCGTAAGCAAATGACAGTTTTTGGAGAGAGATGGAAATGCAAGGTCGAATAGTTTCTCAATAACAAAAAATGGAAGCTGATTTTCAAGTAATAGTAAGTCAGTTATTATAACAGTACCCTTGGTTACTTAACATTAAGATCATCACTTATTATCCGACTTCTGATGAAAAGCGCAAGAATGAAGATGGCATCCAGCAATATCATTGTCACAAACCTATCACTGGTAAGGTCAATAGTTTCTTCATAGCACCCGCGAATGCTTTCTTTCATGTCCCTTATTACGCCTACTAAATCCTCCAAGTTTTTCTCACTCCGCTGCAAAAAACTCCTAAAGTATCTCTCTTTATGCTCTTCCATGGCTTTCAATCTTTCGTTTTTGTGGTGAAAAGGGCCAATTGAAACTACCTGAGGAGTGTAGGCTTCTTCATTCCATTTTCGGAGCGGGTTCGGGACCTTGTAGATACGGCATTGTTTTGATGGTTCAATCTCCGGCCTCTCGACCATTTTTCTAATTTCAATTACCAACTCATCATTTTTTTTTTTCATTTCCACCTGGAATGTCTGCTTCCTTTTGAGTATTTTGATCTCAAGTTGTCCTCCTTAAATTTCCTTATGACAAACACAAGACTCGCCAGCATTAGAAATATTAGGTGATACTTGTAAAAAAAAAAATTTAAAAATGTGGATAAACTAGCTAGGTGATTAATATTACTCATGATACATGGACAAGACAAGCTATCATCATCCTAGAAATCAGATTGTAATAAATGACTCTAGTCATTTTGAATGAGAGTTCCATTTTGGTTTTGGAAAAAACAACAATAAATAGGACAAACAATTTAAGCTTTTAAAATCATTTAATATTAGGCAAAAGTACATTTTTTATCTCTATATTTTGGGCCGATTTTCATTTTGGTCCCAATTTTGATTTTGTTACTATTTTCCTAAAAACAGAAAATCAATCCCTAAAAACATAAAATCAATTTTATTTTAGTCCATATTGTTAATCTACTAATAGAAATCTCTTACGTGGTAGGCGGATTGACCTACTTGTTAACATGGCGCTGATGTGGTCATTAAAATATTATTAGAAAAATTTATTTAGCATTTTTAAAAGCTTTAAATTAATAAAAAATTAAAACAAAATAAATAAAAAATTAATTTTTTTAGTTTAATAACGCCAGATTCCTCAATTTATTTATTTATTTTTGTTGGGCTCAATTTTAATGTTAATTAAAAAAAAAAACAAAAAATTTACACGATCTCTCTAAACAAAAGCTCTCGTCTAAAGCTCTCTTTCCAATCAAAATCTGTCTCTCTCTTTCAACTTTCTCTTTGGGATCTGGGTTTAGAGAAAGAGATGGGTTGAGATCAGTGGTAGTGGTTGTGAAGCGGTAGTCGGTCCGGTGGTGGGTGGGGGTGGATCATTGGTTTGGTGAAGAAGATGGAGCACTAGGACCAGGTAGGACATTTGGAGACGAGGTTATCGCCGGCGATGATGAACTCATAGATGCTGAGAACGCCTTTCTCTTTGAAGGCGGAGACAGTGCGAGGACTTGTGATTCTCTCCATTGTTCCTTTGAACGCTTCATGAAGCTTCTGCATCAGAACCATTTTCTCTCTCTCTCTCGCTCTCTCTTCAATTTAGGGACTGTGGAAAACCCTGAGGTGGGTTTCTTGGTTTGACTTGCTGGATTGCTGGGTTCGACTTGGTGGGTTTTTTTGGGTTCTGAGGTGGGTTTGCTAGGTTCAACTTGCGTGAGATAGGTTTTTCTGGGTTTGAGGTTTTTTTGTTCGGGTTGGTTGTGTTGTATTTATGAATTGATTTGGTACTTTGGGGGTTTGGGATTTGATGATTTTGCTGGGGTTCGAGAAAATGGTGGCTTTGAGATTTATGATTTTTTTTTTTAGCTGAATTTTTTGGGTTTTTTGTGTGTTTGTTTCCTAATAAATTTTTTGGATTTGCTAGTTTGTTTGCTAGGGAAGAACATGAAGTTCATGGAATTTTTTTTCTAAATAACAATAAGTATTAAAAAATTTAGTTAGTTGTCACGTTTCAAAACAATGTTGAAAACTAGCATCTCGAGTGTCTAAAACTTGAGTTCTAAGATAAAACTCGAGTTTTTAAGTCTTAATTTGTAAGAGGATTGGTTTAAAGTGAGAAAAAAACTCGACGTGAAAATCGAGTTTTAAAGACTCGATTTCCATAAATTGCAGAAAAACGCCGCTATAGGGCTTTAAAACATCACTATAGGGCTTAAAAACGTCACTATAGGGCTCCCTAAACCTGGTACTTATAAAAAATTTTTTTGCAAAAAAACGCCGCTATAGGGCTTTAAAACGTCACTGTAAGGCTTAAAAACGCCACTATAGGTGAAATTTTTTTTGCATAAAACTCGAGTCTTAAAGACTCGAGATCTGTGTGGTATTTTCACACTTGCAAAGCGAGTCTTTAGGACTCGAGTTCTAATATGGATCTCGAGTTTTAGAAACTCAAGATGTTACTTTTCTTAAATCTTTTAAACCGTTCCTAACTTACTATTTTGAATCACTATTCACGTCTGTTCTGCACAAAACCTCAAGTTCATGTTCTGGGAAAGAAGAAATTTTCCTATGGAGAAAAAAATAATAATTAGATTAATGTTTATTTTTTATTTTTTATTTTTATTTTCTAATCTGGCCTTTTGTTTTAATTTTTTATTAATTTAAATCTGACAAGACATTTAAAAATGTCAAATAATTATTTTAATAATATTTTAATGGTCACATTAGCATCATGTTAGCAAGCAAGTACTTACTACATAGGAGTTTTCTACTAGTGGGTTAATGATAGAGACTAAAATAGAATTGATTTTCCGTTTTTAGGAATTGGAATAGTAGCGAAATCAAAATTGAGACCAAAATAGAAATCGGCCTAAAATACAAGGCCTAAAAGTGTATTTTTGTCTTGATATTATTAAAAATCATTTGTTAGAGTGTGTAAATTGTTTGTACTAAATATTTTAACATATATACAAGAGGAAAGAAAAAAAAGTTTTAAAAAAACTATCAGTAATGTATATCCAAAAAGACCTAACTCTTGTATTGAAGATTGTTCCGTTTCTATTAGAAAAAGAAGGCAATTAGTTAAACCATTTATATATTTAATTTTTACTTACTAAGGTAGTTAGTTAAAGCATTTATATATTTAATTTTTACTTACTAATGTATTTTATTTTCTATTACTATGGGTTTTTTTATGCCTAAAAGTGTATTTTTGCCTTGATATTATTAAAAATCATTTGTTAGAGTGTGTAAATTGTTTGTATTGAAGTTTTTTTTTTTTAGAATACTAAATATTTTAACATACACAAAAGAGGAAAGAAAAGAAAGTTTTAAAGAAACTAACAGTAATATATATCTAAAAAGACCTAACTCTTGTATTGAAATTGTATTGAAGATTGTTCCGTTTCTATTAGAAAAAGAAGGCAATTAGTTAAACCATTTATATATTTAATTTTTACTTATTAAGGTAGTTAGTTAAAGCATTTATATATTTAATTTTTACTTACTAATGTATTTTATTTTCTATTACTATGGGTTTTTTTATGGGTAAAAGTGTATTACTAGGAATTTTGCTAATGTTTATTATCTTTTTCTAGGAAGTTATTCAATTATAATGAAAATCTCTTTTTTCACCAAAAAAAGAAAAAAAAGAAAATCTCTTTAAAAAAGTAGGTAGATTTTTTTTTCTTCTTTCTAGAGCATTGTATATATTGTCAACAAAACTATCATTTATATTTTTACTTGAATTATTGATCATTTTTTTTTGAACTTTAATTAGTTTCAAAATTTAGATAATCATATATATATATATATAAAGCCAAAACTGAAAAAAAAAAAAAATCTAATTTATCTATCTATAATATAATGTATTATAAAAGTTAGATCTCTAAACTTGGTGGATACACAAAATGGTGACATGTGTTCCTTTGACAATGCATAAAACAAAATAATTTTGCCCTTACCTAACAGTAGAAGCACTCATCAAAGACACACATTGAGTTTCCTTTTCTTAAATGATTGTAGGTGAAAACACCATTTCAATCCCTACATTTTAAGGTCATAGTCAAATTAGTTCATACATTTTGATAGCAGTCAATTTGATCTCTAATATTTTTTTAACTTACAACCAATTTGGTTCCTACTGTTAACTCATTAACGGAAAAAGTCTATGTGACAAGCCTATGTAGCTACTAAAATTAAATAAAAAAAAATTGTATTGGCATTTAAAAATGACAAGTCAACATCTAAAATTAAGTAACTTATCAATTTCAAAAAAAAAAAAAAAAAAAAAAAGAAGAAAGAAGAAAAAGAAAAAGAAGAAGAAGAAGAAGAAATTGAAAACCAAAAAAACGATGAAGATTTCAAAGTTTCTTACACTTTCTGAGAAACCAAACTATGAATACCAACAATCAAATAAAGAAAAAGAGAAAATCAATGTCCAACAAACTCCATCACCAACGATCTGATCCCTAGCACATAACAAATCATTGAAAATACTGAAAGATAATCAAATTCAAAATCATTTAAGTAATCAATGAAATGGGGTGAAGAAATAAATTGTAGAGTAAAGGACTTTGATTATGTACTTTTAGGGAACAAATTTATATGCTATATCCATCGAATCAAATCAGTGAGATTGAGATTCGCAATGTTTTTGGCACCTTGAATGGAAAAAGAAAAGTTAATCTACCACCCCTACAAGCTTCACCTTCTCTCTTTGCCAATCCTATTCAATATTCATACCTCTCTCTCTCTCTCTCTCTCTCTCTAAAATATAAAATATTTGAATCTCACACACATACACAAAAAAGCACAATACTAATAACTTAAAGAAGAAACCCAAAAAGAAAAAAAAGAAAAAGAAAAAGAAAAAAAAAGAGAATAATAAGAAGATCCAAATGCACAAGCACAACTATTTACAACATCGTGTACCAAGCAAATAAAAACGTTGATTTTGAATAAAGTCCTTCTTGTTTCCTTTACCTTCTCTTCCTTTATCTAACCCCGCCTAAATCAAGTTCTCTAGTTTTAGAACTTACCCACATAATGAAACCCAAAAAACTAATTTATAAACCCCAACATTTTTAATTCTATACCCAGTATTCTTGGGGTTTCTTTCTTTTTCCCTTAATTTTGAGGTCTGTTTTCTCTTTTGTTGTTTATCTAATTGTTGGTATTCACTATTAAGTTTCCCAAAAAGTGTGAGAAACTTTCAAAATCTTCTTTTGAGTATGTGTTTCCCAGATCTAGATTTGTGTCTCTTTTTTTTTTTTTTTGGTTGGAAATTGATAAATTAATTAATTTTAGATACTAACATGTTATTTTTAAATGCCAATTCAATTTATTATTATTACTCTAGTAGCCGCATAAGCTTTAAGTGTGACAACAGTGCACACCATTTGCCACATAGACTTTTTCTGTTAGTGAGTTAACGGTAAAGATCAAATTGATTGCAAGTTGAAAATATCATAGACCAAAATTTTCAACACATCGAATGAAGCATTTATTTATTGATGGCTGGCTTTCAAACTTCCAAGCATTTTGTTCAATAAATTTTAGAGAGCAGATACAAAACTAGTACTCTACAAAGGATGCTAAAACACAACAATCGTGTATTTTACACAAGCAATATCAATTACATTAACAATAATAACAAAGAAAGAAATACATAATTTGTTTATTTTACATAGACAAGATCAATTTCCATCGATCAATTAAGGATCAGCCAGCTAAATTATATAGCCTTTGGAGCAATGCTACTTGAAGATAGAACATGCTGTTTGTATAAAAGTAAGTACCAGAAGAATAATAGCAGCCACTGTTGAAGCACCTCTCCAAGGGGTGCCAAAATATTCACGTTTTAATGTTGCCTTCCTTTTGTGCCAAGGATTTTCATAGAAACTATTCAATTTATTATAGATATCAATGTAATCAAGTCTTACCGTCATCCATATGATTCCTTTGTTAAGATTGTTAATCATAGAATTTGGTGCATTGTTGTCGCCTAGGTAATTGACCAAGATTTTTTTTTCACAAAGAAAATCCACATCTTTTCTAGTATTTATAAGTGAATCCATCAAGAAAAAGTAATCAGTAAAATATGTATCTTCTACATAGCGAAATTGCTCTAATGCCATAATGTTTCGAGTAACAACTTCAGTCCAATCGTCTAATTCTAATTGGGGGATTTTCAACACTCCTTTTTCAAATTTTATGTCAAAACGGCATTCACTTGTAACAACCTCGAACTTTACTCCTGCCTCGTGGAGTTGTGTTGCAGTGTACAAAAGGTCATTCTGTTGATGGTCTCTTTCTGGTCGCCTCTCTAGTGGAGGTATCTGGTAGGTTCTAAGAAGATCGGTGAAGTGTTCTATTTTCACATTAGGATGGTCATGTCTAAATTTAAAGCAGGGATCCCTAAAGTAGTTTAAAGAAAGCTGAACTAAATCACCGTAGTTAGAGAGACGGGGATCTGAATTGCTCGAAGATGAAAATGCAAGTTGATGTAGTTTCTCAATAACAAAGAATGGAAGCTGATTTTCAAGTAATAGTAAGTCAAGCCTCACTGCATTAGCCCTTGGTTCTACAGCCATAGGATCGTCACTTGTCAAACTTTTTGAACTACATTTGAATAAAAGTTCAAGAATGAAGCTGGCATCCACCAATATCATTTTCACAAACCTATCACTAGTAAGGTTACTAGTCTCTTCATAACACCCGCGAATGCTTTCTTCCATTTCCCTTATTATGCCTACTAAATACTCCAACTTTATCGCACTCCGTTTCACGAAACTCCTGAAGTATCTCTCTTTATGCTCTTCCATGGCTTTCAATCTTTTGTTTTTGTGGTGAAACGGGCCAATTGAAACTACCTGAGGAGTGTAGGCTTCTTCCTTCCATTTTCGAAGTTGGCGTGGAACTTTGTAGATACGACACTGAGTTGATGACTGAATCTCCGGCCTTTCGACTATTTCTCTAATTTCAATTACCAACTCATCATTTTTTTTTCCATTTCCACCTGGAATGTCTGCTTCCTTTTGAGTGTTTTGATCTTCATTATTTATTGAAGCAGTTGCTAGTTGAATTTCCATACTCACTGATTCTTCCATCTCTCAAGTGTCAAGTTGTCTTCCTTAAATTTCCTTAGGACAAACACAAGACCCACTAGCATTAGAAATATTAGGTGATACTTGTAAAAAATATATATTAAAAAAATGGTGGATAAACTAACTAGGTGATTACTCACGATGCATGGACAAGCTATCATCGTCTACCATCATCATCTAGAAATCAGATTGTAAAGGACTCTTGTCATTTTCAATGAGAGAGTTCAATTTTGGTTTTGGAAAAAACAATAATTAATAGTATAAAAATTTAAGCACTTAAAATCATTCAATATTATTAAAAATAATGTGATAGAGTGATGGGTAAATAGTTCGTATTGAAGACTGTTCCACTTCAATAAGGAAAAGAAGGCAATTGGTTAACCATTTATATATTTAATTTTTACTTATCGATGTATTTTCTGTTTCTATTACTATGGTTTTTTTTTTTTTTTGTGTGACTAAAAGCATTACTATGAATTTTGCTATTGTTTATTATCTTTTTCTAGGAAGTTATTCAATTATCGTGAAAATCTCTTTAAAAGCTAGGTAGTAATTTTTCAGAACTTGGTATATATTGTCAATAAAATTCTCCTTTAAATGTTTTTACTTGAATTAATGATCATTTTTGGAATTGTAATAGAATTTTAATTAGTTTCAAAATTTAAATGGTCATATATCATATATAATATAATATATTACAGTAAAGCGGAGAAAAAGTTCAATGAAAACTCTAATTAAATTGCATTCCAATTTTATGCTAATTGTCATTTTAATTGTTCTATTATTTGATGTCAAGTATCTCTAGATTTTAAATGGACTCAGATTTTATGCAAAGTGTCTTTTCTAATCTAATTCTAATTATGTGTCAATTATATTTGCATGCAAATTCAAGTATCTAAGATTCTAAACTTAAAGAATGTAAGAAGGCTCGATTTGAATTAATTATTTGTGTATATATATAGTATCCATCCATGCACATAGAGATTATAAGCTAGTGATATATTCGAAGTACAATAAGAATCCAAATTAATTTCTAATTGTAGTATAATTTCAAGCCAGATGTTTATTTTAATTTTATTACTTTTGATGTCAAGTGACTCGTTCAAAATATTAGGCATGAAAGCTAAGGTAACCTCTTCACCCACTATTTTGGTTTTTGGAAGTTTGGGGGTAGAGGAATGTAAAAAGTAAGGAGAAATGAGAGGAGAGAGGAGGGAATTGTTATTCATTCCCCTTCTTTGGATGTTTTAAAAATTAAGTGGAAGAAGGGGAATATATGTCTCTCCTCTTTGTTTGGAAGTTTAAAAATTAAATAAGGAGAGGACATGGGTGGAAAATGATCATAAAAATGCTAAACGCACAAACTATTTTATAAATTTTTTTACAAATTACTTATATAATGAGTGATTATTGGTAAGTAAAAAAGTGATGTTAGTAGTGGGTCTAGATGAGAACCAATAATAATTTACTACATTAATAGTTTGTTAAAATATTGTAAAATAATTGCATTACTCTATAAATTAACATAAAGATAAAATTGACAAATTAATTTAATTTAATATAATGACCCATACTTGCTTATTTTAAGGAACTAGATATAAATTGACATCATAAGGGCATAATTGACAATTAAATTTTTATAATATAAGTTAAACCCTTCCCTCTACTCCCTATTGGGCTATGTGGATTTTGGTTTGTGTTTGATCCAATTTGTAACCTGACCTAATTTGGATGCGTTATGATTTTAAATGGGAGATTTGCTGCAGGGAAAACTTTTTTGACTCATTTTGGATCTATTGTTTGGGATATATATATATATACTATTGCTTTGGATTAGGGTTTGATATATTGAAAACTGTATTATATGGCCACTTTTGTATTTTTCTTCCTTAAAGTGGTGTTGAACCTTGCAACTCAACGGACACAGACATTGTTGAACCTTGTAAATATTTATGCTGTGTGATTGTTCTTGGCACATATTTTTATCTATTTTTCGTTTCTCAAAGGTTTAGGGATTCGGTTAAATTCCTAACACTACCCTCCAAAATTTTCTAACTGGGAGAATTAAAAAAGTGGTGTTGTGGCCCCTCCAAATCGCCCCTCCTCCCACCTCAAAAATATTCAAATGAGGTTAAGATTTAACCTAACCTTGGTCCCCTTCCTCTACTCCCCTCTCCATCCAAATAAGCTTCTAGGTAAACTAAAACCACTTCATTTTCACTATTGTTAAATATTTTCATGCATAAACATGATTTACAATCTAGTTTGTATATAATTTTAAATGCGTAGTCAATGTTATTTCGGAAAGATAACAATGAGAAAATAAATAAATACGCTGATAGACAAAAATATTTGAGTGAAAAATGTTATGAAAACCTACCTCGGTTATTAAAGTGTAGCTGCTGATTGAAAGCCTGGAAGAACGACCCGGTAAGTAGAGATTAACCATCAACAGCTCATGTGATCTATGGTTCTCAGTTCTCATTGAGGTGAAATGAATCTCATTAGGATATATTTGTTAGGGAAAATATGTAAGGTGAATTAAATCAAGCAGACCAAGAGAAAAATTGAAAAGAAAGAAAAAAATTATTAATGGTTGAAAGCTGAGGTGTGGAACTTTACCCACTGTCTTAAGAAGTGATTTCACCCCACTAGATATAATTTATTCTTTGTGCAAAATTGGCTTCGACAATTACCCCCAAGATTCAATGGCAAACTTTGACTGTGTACTCACAAAACAAGGCTTTGGACTAGTATTATTATCTGAAAATGTGAAGGAATTTGTAATAGAGTAAGGGACACAAAATAGAGGATTTTTGGACTGCTCTTCGTATACGTGAAGAGAACATTACCTCTTTTTATACATTGCACTAATTAATTAGAAAATTTTAAAGGAAATGGTTGACAGAAAGATCAGCACATCCTTAGTATCAGCCATGGTGAGCGTCGACCATATTGTTCCTCTTGTTTGTCTTTTTCGTCTTTTATGATTGAGGGAATCTGCCTTAGCAGCTGTCTTCCTTCATTTTCATCACTGGAAGGAGGAAATATGTTTAAGAAAAGAGAGATAAGAGGGGCCGAAATGATGGGATGTTTATCAAGTTTATCATCACCTACCCTACCTCTCTTACTGATTTGGTCAAAGATTGTGGATATGAGTAGATTTTTACTCTTACACACAATAAGTAAGAAGACATTAGCCAATTTCATAAATTCAAACTTGAAACATTTCCAATAATGTATTATAAATAAAGGATTTTACTAATCAATGACAGTATGTTAAATTATAAATTTTTTTATAAAATAAAAATTATTAATTTTTCTTACGATTTGTTTTCATTTTTTTTATAAATTTTTTCTAAAATAAATGGTTAAAGCCATATATTAAACAAACTCATGCATAATTAAATAAAGGATAATGTTACCGCCAACAGTGTCCTTAAGACAATTATTAATAAATTATTTTTAAAAAGTTTTAATATCACTTTTAAAAAATGTAATAAACAAATTAATAGTTATCGTGAAATATACATGGTTATTGTAACAACTATAGATATTTACACAATTTTAACTTAACTAATGTAGGTAATTTCAGACTTTAAAGTGTAAATTTAAGACATTTTTTTTCTATTATATCCATACCAATATGAATTCTCTAAAGGTGTAGTAAAATTTGTTAGAGAGAGAGAGAGAGAGAGATCTCAAGAGGAAAAAAAAAAGTGTGTGTGTATATAAAGTTTTTGTATATGAACACGAATTACAATCTAGTTTGTATATAATTTTAGACTTCAAATAATAAGAAATTGCTATATCATCATTTTACTTAAAACTTAATACATTATCATATCTAACAATATTACATCAGTTTTTTACTTAAAATTTAAAATATAATATTTAAATATTATCCTGTATGATCAAATATATTTATGTTTTAGTAATACGATGATATGTCATGTCTTTATTGTAAGATATAAACTAAAAAATTTACACAAAGTGTTTATAAAATTTAATTTCATAATTTTATATTTGTAGACAGTGTTATTTCGGTAAGATAATATTATGAAGAAAAAAATTTTTTTTTTTTGAGAAACTAAAAATAAATTGATAGACAAAGGAACTTGAGTAGGAAATGTTACCAAATCCTACCTCAGTTATTAATGTATAGCAGTTGAAACTGAAAGAACAACGCTTAAAAAGTTCAACTCAACTCTCAAAAGCTCATGCAATCTAGTATGTGCTTGTTTGGATTTGGCGTCTGCGTTTTTCCTTTCCTTTTTTTTTTTTTTTTTTGCAAGCGTAGTTGGAGACAAAGGTTACTGTTCATGTACTGTGCATGAACAGTAGTGCATTTTCAGCCATTTTTCGCACATTAATGGGTCACGTGAATAGTGCATGAGACTCACAAACTTCACTTTTTAGCAAATTTTTCATTAAAAATAGGTCTCACGATACTATTCACATATTTAAAAATTATTTCGCTACAGTGTTTTCAATTTCAGTTTTCAATTTTAACAAAAATAAACTCAATCCAAACGGATCCTATGTTTCTAAGTTCTCACTTCTCACAATAGCCAAACAAAACCCAGAAGAGTATATATATATATATATATATATATATATATAATGGTATTTATTAACGTGTGCATATATTAATAAATTATTTTAAGAAATTTTTTATAAAAAATAATTCACTATTTTGATAATTTTTTCAATTTCACCGTAAAAACAACAATTATATTCTCATAATTATTACGTCACTATTTCTCATTTGGCATTACGTCATATATTTTCTTGTCACGGTAACTAATTTGAACGTATATAGGGTCCGTTTGGATTGAGCTTGTTGTTGCTGAAAACTGAAAACTGAAAACTGAAAACTGAAAACACTGTAGCAAAATAATTTTTAAATGTGTAAATAGTATCTGGGACCTATTTTTAATATTTTTTAATACGTGAACAGTACATAAACAGTGCTAAACAGTGAATGAACAGTGCTAAACAGTGCATAAACAGTAAACCCATGTGAAGTTACTGTTCACGTACAGAAAAAAAAAAAAAAAAAGAGGCAGAAAACATGGACGTGAAAAACGCGGAATCCAAACGGTACCATAAACTTCATGAAACACGTTTTGGGTTAAGAAGGTGGTAAGGAATGCAATAAAAAATTCTGAGATATTTTTCTTCCGTCGGTTCTGACAGCTTTTTTTTTTTTGTTGTTGAAGGTTTAACAGCTAGCTGTCTCTAAAAAGAATAACTCGGTACCCTGCATTATTTAGTCACGGGCCAGCCATTCACGTTTGCATTATTAGTGGTGGGCCATTCACCTTTGCATAGAAAGGCGCAACGGCCAGCTTTCTCTGAAGTGTTAAAAATATATCTATTAAATCTGTCCAAAGACAAATACCCAAATAGTATTGTAAAAGACAACGCAACATTCATTGCCTGAATTTATAGACAAAAAATAATGACCAGAGACCAACATTGATTAACGGATGAACAACTGTTACCGTACTAAATGAGTTAGATGCGCAAAAATCAACAATGCTCAAAGCTTTAACAATGGAGGTGCAAAACTAAACAATGGTTACTCCAGGATTTTTTTCTAAGGGATTCAAAAATATTAATAAAGCATGAAATTTGTTATGGAAGTAAATAAAGAATAAAATGATATTTTGTTTTTCTATACATACAACTTTCATATTATATACAATAATTTAAAATAATATTTTAAATATAATTCAGTATATAATAAAATAATATATAATATTGTACAATAATATAAAAACGTTATTAACAGTTTACAGATCAGTAAGACAACAAATATAATTATATATTTAATCATACATTTTTGTCAAATTAATAATAACTTATTAGATAAGAACTTAATCCAACGAAAGAGTCAGTTTTCTCTCATTGGCTCTCTCCTTTGAGACAGCCTGCGGGATGAAATCCTAATGCCTATATAGGCCTCCTTTTCCCCATATCGATGGAACCTCATCTCTACTTTTTCTTTGAAATTTTCACTACCCGCACTTTCTAGCCATGGACAACCTCACTCGACGATGGGCAAAGCTATCACTCAATACACAAGAAAGCCAAATCGTCCCTTTAGCATCTGATATTGAAGATAATAGTAAAGTCCATGTCACCAAGCTCTTCACCAAAGGTAGAGCTAGCATGGAAGCTCTATCAAGGACCCTTAAGAGCATGTGGCGCTCCATACAAGACTTTGAACTCCGAGATCTCGAATCCAACACAGTTTTAATTCTTTTCTCTAGTGAAGCCGACTGCCTTAAAATCCTTGCCTAGCAACCATGGTCCTTTAACAAGTACCTGATCGGCCTTTATAAACAAACAGTGGAGGAGCCCGTTGAACATGCCAAGTTCAAAAGCGCCTCATTCTGGATTCAAGTGCACAACTTACCTTTCAGTCGAATGAATCGAGCCAATGTAGAAGCTATTGGGCGATCCCTAGATAAACTGTAATAGGTTAATGTGTCACCAACCGGAGAATGTCGTGGCCGTTATCTCCGAATCCGAGTTGACATTGATATCAGCCAACCCTTTTCTCGCAGCCGTTTCGTAAACTTGGGTGAATTGGACCCACTTTGGATCTCGCTCCAATACGAAAGGCTACCCGTGTACTGCTACTGGTGTGGCCTCCTAAACCATGATGAGAAAGACTGCCAAACTTGGATTGACAGTGGCGGCTCACTGAAAAAAGAAGAGCAGCAATACGGGCCTTGGCTCTGGGCAAGTGTATGTAACATCTAGCAACCACAAACTGTGAGCACCAAGACAACATAAACCACACTGCCACCCTCACCCCACCCCCACCCCCACCCCCACCCCCACCTCATTGCCCCACTCCTTGCCTGTTCGCAAAACTGACCCCACCAATGGCCGACACCTCGAACCCACTGCCGCCACCATCATCGTCTGACACCAGCGTGACTTCAGCACCACTTCCTAAACATACCCCCACAAATAAGGAAATACTATCAAATCACGATCTTTTCCATGCGCATATTATGGAAATTGACCACGACATAAATTACTCTCCTAATACAAACCCCATGCAACTGGCAGAATCCCACCCACATGCCCCTCAAATTACTTCAATATATGAGCCCTCTAAGTCAACTACTCCATGAAAAGACATCACTACCTCGATGGGGACACAAGACCTTACCTCCATTACACCTGAACCACACATCTCAGACTCACACCTTGCTACCAATACTAACCCAAGCTACAATACTGAATCTTTGGTGGGCCCGAAAATTGGTACATGGCGTAGACTTGAGCCACCAACCCATGCAATGGACACCCCTGAAAAAACTGAACTGGTGGTTGGCCCAAAATGTAAGTGTGAAGACACTGAACCATATATTGCCATTCTCACAGACAAAAAGCAAAAACGCCTAGATGATGAAACAAAGGCTCTGGGTAAACTTATGGCGGACAACCGGGGAACGGCAGTGGTTGCTACGTAGCACCATCGAACATAATGAGTATAATAAGCTGGAACTATCGGGGGCTTGGGAACCCCCGAATAGTTGACGCTCTAAAAAGAGCACTGAAGAAAAAAGCTCCCATTTGTGTCTTCTTAATGGAGACAAAACTCACCACTGAACAACTGAATGGCATGAAACAGAACTGGGATTATAACCAAGGACTTGTAGTGTCCAGTGATGGCTTTAATGGTGGACTGGCTCTTCTATGGAAACCCAATACATAGGTACATGTCCAAAATTTCTCACGGTGGTTTATTAATGCGCATATTTTTTGTAATGACATAGGTTTGAAATGGAGGCTAACCGGCTTCTACGGATAACTTGATCCAAGTAGAAGGGAGGAAACATGGACCTTACTCGAGTCTTTAAAACACTCAAATAATCTTCCATGGTTGTGCCTCGAGGACTATAATGAGATCATTAGCCAGACAGAAAAGAGTGGAGGGAGATTACAACCAACTAGACAAATGGACCGGTTCCGCGAAGTGATCCATTACTGTGGTTTCATGGACTTAGGCTATACCGGTTCTCCATTTACTTGGTCTCGAAATCATCCTGTTGATGGCCGAACCTACATCTGCTTGGACCGAGCACTTGCCACCATAGCATGGAAGTCACTCTTCCAAAACACTGTCGTACAGCATGTGTCTACGTCCGCTTCGGATCATTCCATGCTCATAGTCAATCTCTCTTCAATATGACGTCGATGACCTAAATCATAGCCTTCATTCCACTTTGAAGCAATGTGGTTAAGGGACCTTCGTTGTGCTGAAGTCGTACAAGAAGCATGGATGGAAAGGCTTTACAAAATAGAGGGTACACCTATCACAAACTGCCTTGACAATTGCCGAGCTCGCTTAACATCATGGAACAAACTAGAATTTGGCCATGTTGGACGCCCAAAAGCACGGCTGGAACAGGAATTGCAAGCACTTGATCACAAGCCACAACAAAACCTTGAACGAATCTAGGAGGTCCGCCAAGCTCTTGATTATTGGCTGGACACAGAAAATACCATGTGGCTCCAACGGGCAAAGCAAATGTGGATCACATATGGCGATCGAAACACATCTTTTTTCCACCAAAAAGCATCCAATCGCAAGCAGAAAAACTTCATTAAAGGTTTAACCGATGAACATGGCATATGGCAGATTGATGATCACTCAATGGAACAAATTACTTTGGGCTATTTCTCTAATATTTTTCACTCCAATGGTCCCACAGACACTTCGGTAGTTGTTGCAGCAATCAAACCAGTTGTTACTGACTCCATGAACAGATTCTTGTGCCAACCCTTCCAGGCAGATGAGGTCCACCGAGCATTAGAGCAGATGCATCCAAAGAAATCACCAGGCCCTGATGGTATGCCTCCTTTATTTTACCAACACTTCTGGTCTTTAACTGGTGATTATGTTACTAAAGTTGTACTTGACTATTTAAATTTGAGCATCATTCCCCCCAAGTTTAATGAAACTCATATTATTCTTATTCCAAAAGTCAAGAACCCTACAAAAATAACACAATACAAGCCCATAAGCTTGAGCAATGTCATCTCTAGGCTAGCCTCAAAAGTCATTGCAAACAAACTTAAGAGGTTCCTACCAAAAATAATCAGTGAACACCAGAGTGCCTTGATGGCCGACCACCTTATCACTGATAATGTCTTGGTCACTTTTGAAACCATGCATTACTTAAACTAGAAAAGAAATGGTAAAATAAGGGAGATGGCCTTGAAACTTGACACGAGTAAAGCTTTTGATAGAGTGGAATGGGGTTGTCTTCGGGATATCATGCATAAGATGGGCTTTGATAAAAAATGGTTGAACCTTATGATGTAATGTGTTACTTCAATTACATATTCTGTCAAGTTAAATGGTAAACCTCATGGCCACATCATCCCTTCTCGGTGTTTGAGGCAAGGGGACCCCATTTCTCCTTTCCATTTTTTGTTTTGTGCAAAAGGACTCTCATCTCTTCTCCAACAGGCCATAGCAATTGGTTTACTTAAAGGAGTAGCAGCCTGCCCACTCAGCCCATAAATTTCACATCTCTTTTTTGCAGATGACAGTATTATTTTCTGCCAAGCTACCCAGGAAGATTGTAGCCACCTGGAACAAATTCTTGAGACATATGGGCATGCATCTGAGCAAAAAATAGACCGGGAGAAAACCTCTCTCTTCTTCAATCGAAACACCACACAGGACCTGCAGGAAGAGATCAAGCAATGCTTTGGTGCTGAGGTTATACAGCAACATGAAACCTACCTTGGGCTGCCCTCGCTTGTGGGTAGATAAAAAAGAACACCTTTCATGCTCTGAAGGAAAGATTAGTCAATAAACTCTCAGGATGGAAAGAAAAGATGCTCTCATAAAAGCAATGGCCCAAGCAATCCTAGCCTATACAATGAGGGTTTTCAAACTCCCAGATACACTTTGTGATGAGATGACTAGCATGTTGCGCTCCTTCTGGTGGGGCCAAACAAATGGAAGAAATAAAATGGCTTGGTTGTCATGGGATAAAGTATGTGTTCCAAAATTTGATGGTGGCTTGGGATTTCAAAATCTAAAGGCTTTTAACTTGGCACTTCTCACTAAGCAAGGATGGAGACTTCAAACAAACACCCAGTCCCTAATTCATCGTGTCCTCAAAGCTTGCTACTTCCCAAATAGTGACTTCCTACATGCAGAGTTAGGCTCAAAACCTTCCTTTGCTTGGCGAAGCATCATGGCTGCACAAGCTGTGGTCAAGGCGGGCAGCAAATGGCAAGTGGGAAATGGCTCCTCGGTTCAGATATTGCTTGACAAGTGGCTGCCTACACATTCCACTTTTCGAGTCACCTCGTCGACGGGCACACTACCTTAGGATTCACGAGTTTGCACTCTCATTGATGATGATATTGGTGAATCGAAAGCAGACATGATTCGACAGCACTTCTTGCTAGCTGATGCCGATGCAATCTTGGGAATACCAAGGAGAGGAAATCCCACCAGAGACCGCATAATCTGGGGTTACACTCTAAGAGGTATATTCATAGTTAATAGTGCTTATAAAGTGGTATTATCCTTATCTTCCCATGCAAACCCATGCACCACGTCCAATGGTCCTGACCATACCCACTTTTGGCGCACGATTTGGGCCCTCAACATTCCAAACAAAATCAAGACTTTGTCATGGAAGGCGAGCCACAACGCACTACCCACTAAAGTGAACCTCTGTCATCGTGGAATCCTAGAGGAGGGTTTATGTGAAACATGCAGACTAAGTGAGGAGACAAGCGGACACCTATTCTGGGATTGCACAAAAGCCCATGAGACTTGGACTATAGCTGCACTACCCATAGAAACTCATGCCGTACACTATAGGGAATTTGTGGACTTCATTTGGCATCTCATCTTCATCCAACATGTAGGCAAAGAACTGCTTGAGTTGGTGGTCACCATTGCATGGTGCATGTGGTATACAAGGAACAAAGCATGCCATGGGACCACACGACAATCCAACCAAGAGATAGTCTTCAAAGCTCGAAGCATGCTTGAGAGCTACCAGCTTGCCCGCCTGGAGAAACGTCATCATAAGGAATCCATGGATACACGATGGATTTTGCCGAACTTTTCGTGGTACAAGATCAACACCGATGCCGTTGTCTTCTCCGTCTCCAAGTTTATGGGAATTGGTGTTGTGGTATGTGACCACGAGGGCTCGGTTATGGCGGCTCTAAGCAAGCACATGCCACTGCCATTGGGACCTCTAGAAGCCGAAGCAAAAGCCATGCACGAAGCAATCTCCTTTGCCAAAGATATTGGACTCTAGGACGTCATTTTCGAGACAGACTCAGTCATTATTTTAGATGCTCTAAATGATATATCCATGGCACCAACCAGCATTGACAACATCATACAAGGCACTCATCATAGCTTGCAAACTTTTCGAAGGACATAGATACAACATGTTAAGCGACTTGGGAATAGGCCAGCACACACTTTGGCTCACCACCCCAAAGGAATTGATGATTTTATTACTTGGATTAAGGAAACTCCACCATGTATTGAACCTTTTGTCTTTCAGGATGCTTTATCAGTTTCGTAATAAAATGCACGTATTTCTCATAAAAAAATAATAACTTATTATATTTTTATGTATTATCAATTAAATAAAAATATATGATAAAGAAGAATACTAACACACCTAAGAATATTGTGAAACAAAGAAAAAAAATAGTAACTAATATAAGTTTTTGCTTTTGAAGTGTATAGTTTATTTTTTTTAGAATCATGTATGGCTTTTTAATCATACATGTGATCGCTCTCTAGGAATTTAAGCAAGCACTAAAAAACTTCTTAGACTTGAAAATCTATAGAGTGTTTATCAAACAATTTGATAAATAAGGAGAAAAACTAAGAAAATACAGAAGAGAGAAAGAGAGATAAAGAGAATGGGAAAGAATCACAAATGTAGATAGAAATATATTGGTTGTAACAGTAGTATAATTTTTTGCTTATGGAGAAAATAAGTGCATGAAAAAATAGTTTCATTTTGCTATCAACAGTAAAGTGAGCTAGAGTCTTGCAGAGAATACACACACACACACACACACACACACATATATATATATAACAGAAGAGCAAAAATGAAACTTTTTTTTTAATAATATTCAATATACAATACTTTCACAAAAAAATTATAACAAAATCTAGGTGGCAAGTTGTTAAGGGTAGGTAAAAAGTGATGTTAATTATGGGTCCAAATAAAAACCAGTTACAACTTGCCATATAACATTTATTATGAAAATATTGTGAAAATAGCATTAAGATGATCATATTCAAATTTATTTTAGTTGGGTAGGGTGCTCAAATTTTTATTTTAAGGGGGTCAAAATAAAAGTTATATATATAAAATAGCTTGAACATAACGCCGCCCCTGAAACTAAAAGAGGAAGAGTTTCACAGAGAGAGAGAGAGAGAGAGAGAGAGAGCGAGCTTTGTGACGGTGAAGAAAATGCTTCATCGAATAAATTGATTACAGACACTCTGTTTATTTAACAGAATAGAAAGCGGGAAATAAGGAAAGAATTAAGTGATTTTTATAAAACTAACTTCCAACTAACAAGACACTAAACAACTAAGGACACATGTTACTAACAAGTAACTACACTGCTAGTTCAACTGATAAAGTCTCTAATGATTGAATAAAAGATCTGGAATTCAATCCCCGCCTACACCAAAAACTGATTGGTGTCTTGGTTTGATGATAAAGAGTTATTATCATGAGCAGATGCCATAGGTTGAAACTTTCTCAAAAGAAAAACAAGTGACTACACTGCTAATTAAATACAAACTAAACGACAACTAGTTTATGCACAACTTATATACTATACGACTTGTAGCATAAGAGCATTCGAAGCTTATGTTGATTCCCAGTATTGCAATCTGTGCTTGATCTCAGTAACCTCACCAATGCAGCCTCATATATTTCAACATTGCGCTGATCCCATAAATGCACACCATTAATAGGATTAACAGCCAATAGCTACAAAGACTCAACTATAAAAAGAAAACACCACTCCACATTGTGACAACTCATTAGTGTACTTTCAAATATATCTTAGTGTCACCAATACTAACAAAATCATCGGAAGGTTCTTGGTTAACACTCTACTGGTATTCAAGCCATAATCTGTTAAGTGCTCTTTGTTGCAAGGTTCATCCATCCCAAGCTTGGTAGACAAAGAAAGCTAACTATGAGTTTTCACTCTAACATCCTTTATTTTCATATTCAAATTCACACTTTATTTACGTGTTAACTCTTGCTTATCTTTATTAACTTATATAGAATTACTAAAATCTAATCAATAGGTTTACAGTGTGGATTTAGATATGGCAATAAAACTCTTGTACTGTATTTATGAGAGCATTCACATTAGTCTGTTGTCTAGAACTTTCTATCTATATTAGTATAACAACCTAACTTTATTTTTATTTTTATTTTACACAAAAAGTTTGCAAAAACGCTAACTTCAGATTATCTATTATACATATTCTTTTATTTAAATAATATTTTTCTCACTTTTTTATTATTATTTCACACCTATCCACCTAACACACTCTCTCTCTATTTTCTCTAAACATCCTCTTTGCAAAAGTCACATCTCTCTCTTTCTTCTTCTCCTTCTCCTTCTCCTCTTCTTCTTCTTTTGTAATTTGGTTTGATTATGGGCAATGGCTTATTTGGTATGTAATTCCAAACAACAGTTTTTAGTGTTTATATATTGATTATAGGCAATGGCCTATTTCGTATTAATTCTGACCATTGAAAAGAATAACTCAATACCTTTGCATTATTAGTCACGGGCCAGCCATTTAACTTTGCATATACAAACGGCCAACTGTCTCTAAAGTGTTAAAAATATCCGTCCAAAGACAAATAGTATCGTACAACGATAACATTCATTACCAGAATTTATAGACAAAAAATGACCAAAGACCAACATTGACTAACAGCCTAATAACTATTAGCATACTAAATAAGTTAGATGTGTAAAAATCAACAAAGCTCAAAGCTTTAACAATGGAGGTGCAAAACTAAGAGGAAGAGATTTGTAGAGTAACTCTTCAAACTTCTTATATATTTCTTTTTTAGGTGTAAATTTTGAAAATTTAACCGACAAATTTCATGTTCCTAATGTTATTAATATACATATCAATTTTCATTCAAATTGGTTATGATTTACTATTTGATCAATAAACTTATTTTTTATACACAATTTTAGATCACAAAAACTTAAAATTTTAACATTTTTTTGATGACATAACAATTGATCTTTGATTTTCTTGAAATTTGACAAGTATAAATGATATAATAAGAACATGTAATTCAATGGTTAAATTTTCAAAATTTACACTCAATATAAAAATATATAAGGAGTTTTAAGAGTTTCTCTCCACATAACAACATAAAGGCAAAGAACCACATTAGGTAGAATAAAATAAGCTAATATTGATATGTTTGTTTAAATAGTAGGACTTTAGGGTATGAAAAATTTATAATTATAACCCTTAACAATGCGAAGTGGGGTGGGGATGAGGAGGGGCGGGGCGGGGTGGATCTAAAAAGTCTAAACCCATTCTTGCCATGCCCCATGGTACATGACTAAAATCTTGCCTCATCCCCGCCCCACCACCTTTGTGAGATGGGGAAAACCCGTACGGGGCGAAGCGGGGAGGGACATGTTAAGCGGGGTGGGGCAAAATTGTCATCCCTAATTTTTACTATTCAAAATTGTTGTTTTGCATATATATATAAACTAAAGTTGACTTAGGAGAATCTCTTGATTAGACTAAAATCAAGGAAAATTAATGTTTCTTGATATGTATGATACACCCCCTCGTACTCATGGTAAAAGTCTAAGAGCAACCGTATCAACTCATGCAAACTTTCCGTCTATTTTGTACCAAAAAAAAACCAATTTTTTCTATTTTACACACCCATTTTTACAAAATACTCATATTAGTCTATCTATTTTACACATCTATAAAATAAAATATTCACTCTTTTACAATTTTTTATTATTTCCTCACTCACTACCCCTCTCTCTCACAGACCTAACACTACTAAAAAATACTAAAATATTAAATGCACGAGCTACAGTAACCGTGCATATATGCATGGTTACTGTAGCACTTGTGCATTTATGCACAATTTTACACCCACCAATGTGGGTATTTGTTTTTACTCAAAATGTGTAAAATGGATTGCTTTTTGTATTTTGCAAGATTTTACATGAGCTGATGGGATTGCTCTAATGATGCCAAATTTTGGAACATAAGCCCGTGAAGGTGCCTTGAAGATGACCATGAGTGATTGGATTAGATATAAAATGGGTTAAGCACAATGAGGAATAAATCATGCAAAATGCTGACGATGATTATGGGTAACGACGACGGATAATTGTCAGGAAACAACTACAAATGCTAAAGAACGGCTACACTAGTGACCAAATAGTGTGTGCTACACTAGGAGGATGGTTACACTAGTTAACTATGGAATATTGGTAGAGGACAACGTAACGATGCAGCAAGTGAATGAGTTGGCAAATTTCACATTGATTGAACCCAAAAATATTGTGTGATGGACCAAGTTGTGTGACTTAGGAGTCTCAAATAGGAAAATAGACATTGAGATCAAAACCTACGCAAAAAAAAGAAAAGAAAAAAGAGAGTAGGGAAGTGTTGTGTATGGAGAAAAACAACAATTTGAAGACGATGATTAGTGATAGTCAATGGTTAAGGCGAGTGATGGCTGGCATGCTGTTTGAAATATAGTGAAGGCCAAAGAAAAGTGGCTTTGATGCCATGTAAAAAAATGAATACAGGTAAAAGATGAAGAGAGAGAGAAGGAGTGCGTAAAAACAAGGAGAGTTACACGGTTCTCCTAACTATGGGAGATCAAAGTTTAACAAATCTAAATTGTTAAATAAGAGTGTGAGACAAAGATGTGGAGAAAGATCAATCCTCACTAGACTTTGAGAGAGAAGGATTGAAAATTAGGTTAAACAAGTTTCTTGAGTAATGGATTAGGCTTTCTTTTCTGATAATTTTTTCCTTCTTCTTGATGAAATGGTGCTACTCCTCACGCTAATGCTTTCCTCTCATTGAATATCTAGCATGGTATCTCTTTTTAGCTCTCCTCTCATTGAATATCTAGCATGGTATCTCCTTTTGGACAAAATGAAGAGAAGACTTTGAGAAAGTAAGTTTAGGCTTGAGAAGAAATTAGACATAAAGTAGAGATTTCATGCAAGAGAACATACAATTTTGTCATGAAGCACATTCTTAGAGATTGTTTTTATTTAAGCTTCTACCTCAACAAAATTTACATTTATATAAAAGTATTAGTTCATTGGATTAACCAGTGGCATAAATGCTTATATTAAGTGTGGGGTCACAAATTGTAGCCCACACCTAGATGAAAACAGGAGATGGGCCCAATAAGCCCAACACAATAAATTTGTAAGAGAGTGGGTCAAAGAATTGGGCTAATAGCGATCCTTACAACAGTTACTGAAGATTAGGTGCTTGGCCGAGGAGACTAAAACACACAAACAAGTTAAGATCTTATGTCCGAGGAGTAAGTTTTGGACTAATTGATGGATTCGAGTTAGGTCCGAGGGGTATGCACTTAGATATAACGCTTTTCTTTGGGTTGTATTTTTTCAGATGCTACAGTAGTTATTTCCTGAAGTTTTTTCTATCTCTTTTTCTCGTCCCCTTCTTCTGGAGGTCTTACTCCATTATATAGTCCTTCATTGTTCGATCCTATCGTCCACTTGTCTACCATCTAGCCTGGTACTTGAGTTTCCCACTTCTTCTCCCACAGCTTTTTGGTTTCCTGGGGGTAAAGATGATTTTAAACACTGTTCAGGGGTCTTCTCCACATAAATGCGGCCAGGAAAGCTGCTGTAATGCATTTAATGCGGTGGCAGCAGCTTTTGCTCAAGATATTTCTGCATCCTTATCCCTTCCACGTGTATTGATAATCTATCTTCACCTCTAGAATTTCCTGGAAGCTGGACTAAGGGGAAGCCGAGGCCCCTCTCACCGACATATGCCAAACCCGAGGAGGGTATCCCTCTCGGATCAATATCCCTGGACACTTACGCGTTCTACTATTAGTTACAAGGGTTCCCTATAATTTCTTCTCCTCGGACGTACTGTTGATGAAAAGTTGTACCTGAGCCCAACTCATGGGCCCAGGTTTTACTCCCCCACAATAGCCCCTCAAAATTCTAATTTTTCTTTCTTATCCGAGAAGGAAAGTTAGGATTTTGATGTACACCAGTAATTACAATGCAGTCCTTAACAGTATCTAAATTTAGGCGCGTGTAAGGGCCATTTCTGCCATTTCGCGAGGGCTCCTGACGCTTGGGAACTCGCACAATCATCATTAAACGCTTAGAATTGCGTTTCAACCCAGGCATCCTATGGTGAAATACGAATCCAACGGTCCAGATCTCAACTGCAATATTTGGGCGGGATTGTGGTTTTTCCTTTTTCCATCCCTACTATAAAAACCTCCTAGCGTTACTTTTTGTTTCTTATCAGAGTTTGCAACTTCAGTGTTCATATCGAGGCATCCATCATTTTTCACAAGAAAGAGAGCTTGACGATCTTTCAGCGACCAGAGGAACAAACCATGTTCATTCTCACGTAAGTTTCGCACTCCGACTTCCGTTGTATCCTCGGCTAACCTCCTCGGCTAACCACTCCACCTTATAGAGACTAACAATGGGTAGATTCGAGCGCTTAGTAAACACTTCGGCCATGATAGAGTTGTTCAAAGAAAAGTACCACATTCCCCCGGAGGTAGTGGTACGTCATTGCACCATAGAGGGAGTGGAGTTTGACCGGAAAGTAGGAGAGGTGGTCATCCCTATGATTGCCTTCATAGAAGGGGGGATGACCATCCCTATGGGTAGGATTACACGGGACTATCTTCGCGCCCATAGGCTCTGCCCCCATCAGTGTGCCCCCAACTTCTTTAGAGTCCTAGGGTCAATCGACGCTTTGGACCGGCATCTGGGGCTAGGATTGACGTGGCACGACGTCGCCCACCTATATGAAGGCCATATAGAGACTCGGGCAGGCTTTTACCTTAAGTCCCGTAGCAATGTGGTCAAACTAATATCCTGCCTCCCCAAATCTAATAAGGGGATGAAAGACGACTACTTAATCCTGTCGGGGCCTTGGAGTGACGGCTTAGCCTGCCCAACCAAGGCCGGGACACCAGGTGGAGCAACCTAGACTTAGGATTTCTAACTTTAACATTTAGGAGTATTCTGATGCCTTTATGCTTATTTGTTTAGTTGTTTTATGTTAGTGTTACTGTTATTATATTTTTTATAGCCGAGGCTTAACAATGTGATTTACTTGCTTGACAGATAAATTTTTTACCAACCCAAAGCTTAGCCTGATCAACGTTCCAGCACTGAATTACCTGCTGAGATCAGAGATTTTTGTGAACGACGACGGGCAACTACGAGCGGTTCACCTCATTTTGGATTTCGAGCCCATTTCGAGGTCGTATTTAGACGTCGACAACTCCATCCGAGCGGGAGACCACCGTTTGGCACGTATAAACGTGTCTCGGCCAAACTTCCTCGCCGACTACGATCTTCCTCCAGTCGACCATCCCATTCCACAGGGAATTCCCCTTGCCGCCGAACCTCTGCGCGAAGTACCACTTGGGGAGGCTATTCTCCGCGAAGGCACAGCCTCTTCTTCCTCTCTTGAACTAGAGATTGATAAGTTCAAGTTTGAAGAAGAAACAGTCTTCATATCAGAGGTCGAGGAAGGAGCGGACGAGCAGTCGTGCGTGCAAACTCCAGCTCAAGCGGTAACATACATTGCCGATACAACTAACGAGGAGGAAGACATGGCTCCCCGGACTGGCCCTTCTTTGAAAGAGTTGATGAAGGGCAGGAACAAAGGGCCATCTTCTCAAGATAAGGGCAAATCCAAACAAACTGCACACCCTCCGCCTCCTCCGCCCCAGGTGCCTGCAGACCTCGGGCTCAAACCAAACCCAGATCTGAGGAGGAAAAGGCCTGTGGAGCCCACCGAGGAGGGGGAGCTAGGCCCGTCAAGGGGCAATAAGCAGGCCAGACCTACTCAGGAACGTCCGAGTAGGAGGGCCCATTCTGTGGAGAGCCGAGAGGAGCGCCCACCAGCCCAGGTTCGTCAGTCAACACGGACTTGGTCGCCAGCGCTGGAGGTTGATGGTGGCCCCATCTCAGTGGAAGCTTCTCTTAGGCACTTCCGCGGTGGTCATGCAGGCCGACTGGCTGATGCTTTGCTGCAGCCCCTTCTCCTTCCTACAGACTTGGCAGCTTACAGGAGTTTCGATTATCCTGACTTACTCCTTTCCATGAAAAGGGATTTGGCTATGGTAAGTACAATTTTGTTTCTTTTTATTTGCCTATTATTTTTTAAATCTAAGCCACTTTTTAACTTTCCATAACAGGTCGCGCAACAAGTGTATGTGGCTGAGGAATGGGCGAAGCGCTTTCGTGATGAGACAAAAGCCGCCCATGAGGCCCGAGAGACTGTGGAGGACCATCTGAGTGTGCTAAGAACTCAACAAAAGCAGATGGCCGAGGAGGTGAAGAAGGCTAATCAGGAGAGGGCCAGCGCTGAGGCTGGACTAAAAACGACTGAGAAGCAGGCTGAGACTCTTCGCAGCGAACTACACCTCTGCGAAATTAACTTAGAAACGGAGAGGCAGATGGTGAAAAACCTGCGCGAAGAGCTCCATAAGGCTAAGGAAGCTGCACAGCTACAGAAGGAGGCAGCCGAGGCCGAAAAGTAAGCTTCTTATGCTCTGGGGGTTGAAGAGACTCAGAGCAGGTTGACTGAAGAGTTTGCCTCTGTCGCCAGGGACTACTGCGACATCACTTGGGAAAAAGCCCTTGACGCCGCTGGGGTCCCTGCTGACTCCATCCTCAAGAGGCCTGAGAGCGTGTACTATGAACCTGATATTCAACCGCTCCCAGATTCTAATCCTCCTCCTTCAGAGCAGTCAGCCCTAGTATCCGAAGCTCCTGCGACAAACCAAGCTGAGCCCTCCCAAAGTAATGCTCCAGATGCTGCCCCTCCGCAGTCTGAACAAGTAGCTGAGCACCAAGACCCCAAGACGAAGACTTAGGCTGTTTGTCTTAGTGTTGTTTTCTTTTTGTTTTTTTTTATGCTTATTATTTTAAAGATTTGTATTGCGTTTTAATCATTAATGAAGATATATTCCCTTCGTTTTGCGTATTATGACAAGTAATAGTAAATCCTTCTGCTGCCATTTCATTTCATTTCATTTTTTTTGCGTTGTGTGGATGACCAATTTGATTAAGGGGTTTTGGAAGTTGGGTTATCATACTAGTAAATAAATATAACTGAACAAGAAATTTGAGTCATGCATTCATATCTATATTCGAATGCTAAAAAGGGAAATAGAACAAGTGTTAACTAATCCAGATCATGTGGTCCGAGGACTCATGCATGATTGGATTTAAGTTTAAACACTTCATAGAACCGTGAGGGTGTTAACTAACCCAGATCATCTGGTCCGAGGACTCATGCATGACTGGATTTAAGTTTAAACACTTCATAGAACCATGAGGGTGTTAACTAACCCAGATCATCTGGTCCGAGGACTCATGCATGACTGGATTTAAGTTTAAACACTTCATAGAACCGTGAGGGTGTTACTAACCCAGATCATCTGGTCCGAGGACTCATGCATGACTGGATTTAAGTTTAAACACTTCATAGAACCGTGAGGGTGTTAACTAACCCAGATCATCTGGTCCGAGGACTCATGCATGACTAGATTTAAGTTTAAACACTTCATAGAACCGTGAGGGTGTTAACTAACCCAGATCATCTGGTCCGAGGACTCATGCATGACTGGATTTAAGTTTAAACACTTCATAGAACCGTGAGGGTGTTAACTAACCCAGATCGTCTGGTCCGAGGACTCATGCATGACTGGATTTAAGTTTAAACACTTCATAGAACCGTGAGGGTGTTAACTAACCCAGATCGTCTGGTCCGAGGACTCATGCATGACTGGATTTAAGTTTAAACACTTCATAGAACATCGAGAGATACGAAAAGAGGTATACATATTTAACATAAAGAACGAATATTGATTAAACACAGATTTATTAATAATAATACCTTTTTAAATTATTGACATTCCAAGGGCGGGGTACTACAAGTCCGTCCAAGTCTTCCAAGAAATATGCTCCAATGCCAGCGTTGGAGGTGATGCGATATGGTCCTTCCCAATTTGGCCCTAGTTTTCCCCATGCAGAGTTCTTTGCCGAGCCCACGACTTTGCGCAGCACCAGGTCACCTGGGACCAAAGGTCTTGTCTTTGCATGGGCATCATAACCTCGCTTCAGCTTTTGTTGGTAATGAGCCAATCGAACCATTGCGTTTTCCCTTTTTTCATCAATCAAGTCCAGACCTCTTGCCAAGTTTTCATCGTTGTCTTTTGGATTGAATGAGCTCGTTCTCGTCGTTGGGAACCCGGATTCCAAAGGTATGACTGCTTCAGCTCCATAAGTCATTGAAAAAGGGGTCTCTCTAGTGGACCTATGAGGTGTGGTCCTGTACGTCCAAAGTACATGTGGGAGTTCTTCCACCCATCTGCCTTTCGCATCATCTAGTCTTTTCTTCAATCCGTTTAATATGACTTTATTCATAGCTTCAGCTTGTCCATTCCCTTGAGGGTATGCCGGAGTAGAATATCTGTTAGTGATCCCCAACTCTCCACAGTAATTTCTGAACATCTTACTGTCAAACTGGAGTCCATTATCCGTAATGAGTACACGAGGGACACCGAATCGGGTAACAATGTTTTTCCAAACGAATCTTTTCGCATCCACATCTCGGATATTGGCTAGAGGCTCTACTTCAACCCACTTTGTAAAATAGTCCGTGCCGACTATGAGATATTTTTTGTTTCCTACAGCCTTAGGAAATGGTCCGACGATGTCCAAACCCCATTGAGCGAATGGCCATGGGCTAGATATTGGATTGAGGACTCCTCCCGGCTGGTGTATATTCGGTGAATACCGTTGGCATTGATCACACTTTTTGACATATTCCAAAGCTTCTCTCTGCATATTCGGCCACCAATAACCCTGAGTAATGGCCTTATGCGCTAAGGACCTGCCTCCAGTATGGCTTCCACAGATTCCCTCATGCATCTCCTCCAAGAGCAACTCCGTTTGATCGGGATGAACACATAGCAGATAAGGCCCAGAGAAGGAACGCCTATATAGCTTGTCATCCTGCGACAGCCAACAGCTAGGAGCCTTCTTTCTTATTTTGTTGGCTTCAACATTCTCCTCGGGTAGAATATCGTCCTTTAAGAATTGCATGACAGGATCCATCCAGCTTGGCCCCATTCTGACTTGATTAATCTGAACTACGTTTGCTATTGTCGAGGGTCGACGCAGGTCTTCAACGAGGATTATGCGAGGCAAGTTTTGCGCCGAGGAAGTTGCGAGGGTGGCCAAAGAGTCCGCATGCGTGTTGCCACTTCTAGGGACATGCAGCAAGCTAAAGGATTCGAACTCCATCTGCATGATTTTCACTCGGCTAAGATAACCTCGCATTCTCTCGTCTTTGGCTTCAAATTCGCCTTTGACCTGACCAACAACTAGCCTTGAATCCGAGAAGAGTTCAATGGACTTTCCTCCCATCCTTAGGACCATAGCCATACCTTCTAGTAGTGCTTCGTACTCTGCTTCGTTATTCGTGGCAGGAAAACTTAACCTCAGTGACTTTTCAATGGTGATCATTTCTGAAGATGTCAGCACTAACCCAACTCCCGCTCCTTTTTGGTTTGATGCCCCGTCTACATATACTTCCCATGTTGGAGGGAGACACCTGGAGATACTACAGGCTAGTTTTACATCCCCTTCTTTTGATGCTAATAGACTATCCACTTCTGGTTCGGTGAACTCTGCCACCAGGTCGACCAGCACCTGGCCCTTCACTGAGGTACGAGGCATGTACTTGATGTCGAAAGCTCCCAGAATTGTGCCCCACTTGGCTATCCTTCCCGTGTAATCTGCACTTTTAAGGACGGCCTTTAATGGGAGTTGCGTAAGAACAATCATCGTGTGCGCTTGGAAATAGTGAGGCAGCTTGCGTGTGCCAAGCACCACCGCCAAGATAGCCTTTTCCAATGGAAGGTATCGCACCTCTGCCTCATGCAGTGATTTACTCACGTAGTACACAGGCCGTTGTACGCCGTTATCAACCTTTATCAACACTAAACTTACTGCATAGGAGGCCACTCCAATGTAAGCAAAAAGAACCTCATCCGGCTCGGGACTTGACATGACCGGCGGCCGAGCAAGATAGTCTTTAAGTTGTTGAAAGGCTGCGTCACATTCCGTCGACCATTCAAAGCTTTTCCATTTATTGATCAACAGGAAAAAGGGTCGGCACCTGTCCGCTGATCGAGATATGAATCTATTCAGAGCAGCGGCCATTCCGATTAGTTTTTGCACTTCTTTTGGGTTCCGAGGAGTTCGCATACTGGTGATGGCCTTAATTTGGTCGGGATTGACTTCAATTCCCCTATGAGTAACCATATAACCCAAGAATTTGCCTGAGCCAACACCAAACGAACATTTGGAGGCATTCAAGCGTAGTTTATGGCTTCTGAGAATTTCGAAGACAACTCGAAGATCCTCTAGGTGTTCAGATGCTCTTTTGCTTTTCACCACCATGTCATCTATGTAAATCTCCATATTTCTCCCCAATAATGATTCAAACATCCTCGTCATCATCCTCTGATAAGTGGAGCCCGCATTCTTCAAACCAAAAGGCATCACCTTGTAGTGGTAGTTTCCTACTGGCGTGACAAAAGCAGTTTTTTCTTGATCGTCCAATGCTAAAGGTATCTGGTGATAACCCTGGAAAGCGTCCAAGAAACTCATCCGAGGATGGCCGACTGTGGCGTCTACCAGCTGATCAATTTTGGGCATGGGGAATGGATCTTTAGGGCAAGCTTTATTTAGATTTGTGAAATCAACACATACTCGCCACTTCCCAGTCTTTTTCTTGACCACCACCGTGTTTGCCAACCACTCGGGGTAGAAGATCTCTTTGATAGCCCCTGCTTTCTTTAGTTTCGTCACTTCCTAACAGACTGCTTCTGCATGCTCTTTAGATGGCCGACGAGGGAGCTGCTTCTTGGGGGTCATTGCTGGATTAACATTCAAATGGTGACAAATGAAGTCTGGGTCTAGCCCCGGAGCCTCATAAGCACTCCATGCAAAGACGTCTATGTTTCGTTTGAGGAACTCCACCAATTCCTCCTTTTCCAACTGGGGTAGTTGAGATCCAACTTGAAAGAATTTCTCAGGGTCATCTCCTATTGTGACTTTTACAAGATCTTCACATTTCGCTTCCTCGGATAACCCATCTTGGGGCAGCATTGAGGATTTTAATTGCTATAACTCTTCTTTTTGAGCCTCAGATTCTGCTTCAGGCTTATGTCGGATAGCTGCTATCATGCATTGCCTCGCCATGGTTTGATCACCCAGTATCTCTTCTATCTTACCTCCAGAAGGGTATTTAATCTTCTGATGCAGGGTGGAAGGGACTGCTCCCAAAGTATGAAGCCAAGGCCTCGCAACAATTGCTGTATAAGGGGAGTAGGCATCCACCACTATAAAATCGACCTCCACTATCTCCGTTCCGGCTTGTACTGGCAGTCTGACTTGCCCTTTCGGGATAATAATCTTCCCTTCAAAGCTTACTAAAGGGGAGTTATAAGGTGTCAGGTCTTCAACCCCTAGGTTCAGCCCCTTGAAGAGGTCAGGGTACATGATCTCGGCTGCACTGCCTTGATCCACCATTACCCTCTTTACATCGTAGCCTCCAATTCGGAGGGTAATTACTAAAGCATCGTCATATGGTTGAACAGTTCCAATCTTGTCTTCGTCCGAGAATCCCATGACCAGGGACCGGTTCGATTTAGCTCTCTTCGACTCGTGAGAGTCATCCTCAGGGTACAGACGAGCCACCGACATTACTCTGGAGGGGCATGACCCTGTTCTGCCAGGTGCCGCAAAGATGACATTAATAGTTCCAATTGGAGGTCTCAGAGGATTCTCCCTTTCTGATCGAGTATCCGCATGGCTACCCAGATTATTGGAATGATGCAACAGCTGTTTCAATCTGCCCTCCCGGACAAGCTGGTCCAGGTGATCCCATAAGCTTCTACAATCCTCGGTGGTATGACTGTGGTCTCTATGATATTGACAATAGAGGTTTCGGTTTCTCTTTTCTGGGTTTCCCATCATCTTATTGGGCCACTTGAAGAAGGGTTCGTTTTTTATCTTTTCTAGGACTTGGTGCACAGGCTCTCGGAATACAGCTCCTACTATTTGGCTGTTACTGGATACCTGCTGCTCGGCATAATCCCTTTTCGGCCGGTTATTATTGTACCTGTCCGGCCTAAACTCTCTCCTTTCTTGAGGGACAAGCTTAGCTTTCCCTTTTCCTTGTTGCTGCTGTTGTTGATCATCTTCTATTCTTTTATATTTATCCACCCTATCCATTAATTGTTGCAAGCTGGTGACCGGTTTCCCCGTCAGGGACTTCCTCAGACCATGCTCGGAGGGAAGACCGACCTTGAAGGTTCTGACAGCAACCTCATCAAAATCTCCGTCAATCTCGTTAAACATCTCCCAATACCTCTCGGCATATGACCTCACAGACTCCCCTTCCCTCATTGTCATGGACAGCAGGGAATCAAGGGGTTGAGGAACTCTGCTGCATGTGACAAACCGGGAGCAGAATGATTGAGTGAGCTTCTTAAAGGAGCCGATGGAGTCAGTTTTCAACCCATCGAACCATCTCATTGGCATCGGTCCTAGGCTAGAGGGAAATACTTTACACAATAAAGCCTCGTCTTGAGAGTAAACTGCCATCTTTTGTCTGAATTGGCTCACGTGTTCTACAGGATCGGTACGTCCGTTGTACATAGAGAACGTAGGCTGATGAAAACGTCTAGGAAGCTTTGCCTTTTCTATTCCCCTAGTAAAGGGAGACTTAGAAATTTGGGTCAGAGCCTTCTTCATGTCTTTGGTCCCCACTCCCCTTCTAGACGAACTGTTTCTCCTTCTCTTGTGAGAGTGCTCCTCTTCATAAGAATAGGATTCACTGGGGGGAGTTTCTGAAGAATCCCAGTAACTGTCCTCCCCTTCACCGTTGGAGAAGACATCAGAGCTTGAAGGGGTGTGATTTCGTTGTGCTCGATGAAGCTTCTTTTTCAAACCTTCTATTTCACGCTGCAAGTCCTTTTCATCAGCGTGCCCTTGCACCAGATGGCTCTTTCGTCGATAGCCGCTTTTCCCAGCATGGATCGTTCGCGAACTACCCTCACGCTGGTTATCTACGTGGTTTTCCCGTTCAAGATTATGGAGTTCATCTTGTTGACTGACGTTTACTGACTCTGCATAGGGCGGACTGGCCTGTTGCGGTCCTGAACCTGCCATAACTGCCGTAACTCTCTACTAGCGCTAATTCTCCCCACAGACGGCGCCAATTGTGGGGTCACAAATTGTAGCCCACACCTAGATGGAAACAGGAGATGGGCCCAATAAGCCCAACACAATAAATTTGTAAGAGAGTGGGTCAAAGAATTGGGCTAATAGCGATCCTTACAACAGTTACTGAAGATTAGGCGCTTGGCCGAGGAGACTAAAACACACAAACAAGTTAAGATCTTATGTCCGAGGAGTAAGTTTTGGACTAATTGATGGATTCGAGTTAGGTCCGAGGGGTATGCACTTAGATATAACGCTTTTCTTTGGGTTGTATTTTTCCAGATGCTACAGTAGTTATTTCCTGAAGTTTCTTCTATCTCTTTTTCTCGTCCCCTTCTTCTGGAGGTCTTACTCCATTATATAGTCCTTCATTGTTCGATCCTATCGTCCACTTGTCTACCATCTAGCCTGGTACTTGAGTTTCCCACTTCTTCTCCCACAGCTTTTTGGTTTCCTGGGGGTAAAGATGATTTTAAACACTGTTCAGGAGTCTTCTCCACATAAATGCGGCCAGGAAAGCTGCTGTAATGCATTTAATGCGGTGGCAGCAGCTTTTGCTCAAGATATTTCTGCATCCTTATCCCTTCCACGTGCATTGATAATCTATCTTCACCTCTGGAATTTCCTGGAAGCTGGATTAAGGGGAAGCCGAGGCCCCTCTCACCGACATATGCCAAACTCGAGGAGGGTATCCCTCTCGGATCAATATCCCTGGACACTTACGTGTTCTACTATTAGTTACAAGGGTTCCCTATAATTTCTTCTCCTCGGACGTACTGTTGATGAAAAGTTGTACCTGAGCCCAGCTCATGGGCCCAGGTTTTACTCCCCCACATTAAGTATCTTTAGTTGTGCATTAATTATTTATATTAAAGGAATTTATATGATAAATTGTATATAAAACACTATTTTTATTTGAGATTACTAATAGGATAAATACATTTATTTTGTTATATTAATTATGTTAAATGGTGCATTAATTATTTAAATATAAATAAATTTTGTGTCATTTTTCTAAAATTTATATGAGAAACAATTAATTTGAAATATGATATTCTTACTCAAATTTAGTTATTTTAGCAACATTTAAAACAAGTCCAACAAATAAAAAATATTAACATATAATCAAAAAAGTAAAGAATAATTGGACTAAAAAAAAAATAAAGTAAAGAATTATTGAAGGATATTTGTATTTTGATTTTATCAAAACAACATTTGCATTTTATAAATGAAATTTGCATTTGTCTATCTATATCAACCACTAGTTGTTGATATAGTACTATATCATGTAGTTTTCAAATTTATAAATACATATAATATGACTAAATCACTATATCACTCTAATTGTCTTTCTATTATGCTTATAAAACAAAACGTGGAAAATTACAAATTTTTGTAGAGAAAATTATTGAAATATTGAAGGAAATTAATAACAAAATACATTATAATAGAAATTAATACAACAATGATCCAATATAATGAGAAGTGTTATTTCAAATCCTTTGAAGTGGTGGTAGCAGAGCGTCCAAGATAATTCAAGGACTTCTTCACCATCTGGGCTTGAGCCTTCTTCGACTGATGAGTGGCAATCGAAGCCCCTTTCGCCTGATTTTGCTGGCAAGTGAGTACTAGACAAGCAGTTCTACCTAGCAAAGTTGTGAATGAAGAACTCGATATGGACGGTTGGATAATGTGATTTCTACCACACAAACTGATGAAGCAATCAACCTAAATGAAGCTTTTGATGTTATAAAAATGAAGTTTCTATCTCCAGGCTTTGTTGACTGTAAGGACCAACTATTGAAATCTCCATCTCAATATCAATCCCAATTTGTAAGATTGAGTGTCATGCTGTAGTGATTAAAGTTTACTTGATTTTGGATATATCTAATATTTGCCAATGGACTTAGCACTTGTATGATCGTACAAATATTCTGTTTAAGATTGCATACTACATTTTTTTTTGGGAGGAAATTATAGTATTATTCCAGTGTCATGCTGTGGTCTGGAAGTTGTTAATTAGTGTCTAATTTTTATAACTTTAATTTCTATTTGTTTACTTAATAGTTTCACCCTTTCAACGACCGTATAACATATTTCTTTACAACAAGTTTTGCAATATTCACACATAACCATTACATAAACAAATTGGGAACTAACGGTAATCTTAATCCAATCGGCACAACTAATTGCCCAGACTTCCACTATGTTTGATTTGGACAATATGGAGCGAACAAACTATTTTTGTAGGCACCCTATCAAATCAGATCATGTATTTTTTAATATGTCGTTCCTTCATGTACATGTATTTATTGTTAAATTTCGACTGGATCTATGGAATCTGAACGGATCAGATCTAAATCGTTGTACAATTGGGGTGACTAAATTGGTAGCTATGTTTACTGATAGCCTGATACTATAAAATGCAACTAATTGAGATATAAGAGTATTTGTATCAGTTGGTAAAAAATGAAAATAGTGCCTAACTAACCACAAAACTATCAATATCAACCTTGGTAAAATTATGCAAAACCCTCTAAAACTATAGTAATAATGAAAATTTACATGAGCACTATTCATTTTGTAATTATTTTTTTCTTCTCTTTTTTACGGGTTCAGATGATAAAGAAAAATATTGGATTGTAGTTGCTAGGGGTAAAAGAAGAGAAATAAATTAAAAAAAATATTAAGAAAAATTAATATTTTAATTAAATATAATTTAAAATAAATGCTTTAAAGACTCTTCGGATTATATCTCTGCATTTGGCTATTCTTTTTTAATTTCTCTTTTTTGAAATTAAAAATCATTTTTATTATTCATTCATAAAATATTTATTATTATTATTTTATCTCACAGTTAACAAAGAATTTATAGAAAATTACAGGATATCACGTGGACTCATGGAGTACTTAAAAAAAACACTCTACCGTCAAAATTTAATTTACGTATTTATTTGGTAATTTAGAAACTAATTTCACTAATAAAAATGGCCACAGTAAATTAACCTCAGATTAACTTACCCAAAAAAGAAAAAAAAAATTGCATCGTGATTTGAAGAAAACAAATAAAACAAAGTTTGATATTATTATTGCTCTTAAAAAAAAACAGAATTTTTATTGTTTATTGTGTTCTTAGCTGTGAGAGAGAGAGAGAGAGTAGAGAATGGAGGTAGCAAAGTTGGATGAAGCACTCGAAGTGTTGGACTCTTCTCTTTCTCTCATCAAATGGCGCCTCAAATCTCAATCTAGGCGCCGACTTGAAATAGGTCCGTTTTCTATTCACTTCCCTCTATGTGTTTTTCTTCAAATTCCTCATTACTTTGATAATTTCTTTTTTGCTTTATTTCACCTAAGACTTTCATTTTTCTTAGTTATTATATTGTTTTGCTTTCTGGGTTTTTATTAATTTTGCGTCTTTTCCAAATTTGAGGCTCCATTTCGGTTTTGGGTTTTGATATTATTTGTTTGAATAGTGAAATTCACACCTTATTTTGTTTTAGCTTGAAAAACATGGAACCCCATTTAACCCATATGGCATTTTAGTTGATTCTTACTAAATTATGCTGTGGTGTGACTTTTCCTAATAGTTCAAGTTGTTGGAAAAGCTTTAGGCTGTGTTTGGTTATTGAATATGTTTGTAGTTTCTGCTATCATTTATTGGGAAATGAAATGGAAAATTAATGTGAAAATGCATGGTTGGTTAAGAAATTTATCACTTTTCCAGGAAATGAAAATGCTAAAACCTTTTCAGAACTAAACATGACTTATGATCCAAAATTTTAGTTTCTTTTCCTTTTTGATGGATGTTATGTCCCATTAAGGTGAATTGTTATTTGTGATCAAGTCAATATGGTGTGCAGCGAGTCTGCGATGCCATTACATTTGATACACTGATAATTTTCATGTGTTAGAAGCTTATGACTCATTCTCTTGTAAGCCGTTATTGCTGAAGCATGTAGAACTTGCTCCTTTCCTTGTATTTATTTTTCTTGTTTGGTTTTAATTAGAGGGTAAATGCAATTTTTGAGTGATTTCTTTTTGTGCCGTTTGAATTGTGATTTTGGAATATTTTCTTGCAGACATACTGGCATTATGTACAGGAATGAGGCCGGTTGTAATGATAGACTATGGTGGAAAGATGCCTGAACTGCAGGAACGACTATGTGCACTTATTAAACTTATTCAAAAGGTTTTATTCAATACTTTTTGTTGGTACATTCTTCCTTGTTGTTGCTAGTTATTGCCACTGCTTTGAATTTCATCGATTCATTTGTAATTCTTTCTCAATTGATCATCAACTGCAGAACTTACAATTTTTTGTTTGAATATTAGTATAATTTTATGAGTTATATGTCATTATATCTCAAAGTTCTGTGTTGTAATCTGATGTCTTAGATCTAACATAAGCTGATTGTGTTTCCTTGCTTTGGACATCTTTTCATTTGTGCACTCTGAAATCAATTTTGGTGCTGCATTGAATCAAGGACCAGCATATTGAACTTGAACTATTTTTATCTGAGTTGTTTGTATGGAGGTACACAAATGGGGATGATTTGTCAACATGGAAAGAAGAAAATATGATTTTGAAAAATGTCACACATACAAGACTGGATCCTATCTCAAAGTAAACAATAGAACAATAATGATCAGAGCCCCCTCAAATTTCTTAACTAGTCAGAATTTAAGGAAAATGGTCCTTTTCTACAGCCACTTACATAGAGGACTCCTGGTGATACCATTTTGCATACTTTCAAATCTTTTTTGTCACTGTTCAGAAGCAAGTGCTGACTGCTGAGTCATCCTTCAAACTTTTTTTTTCCCTTTTCTATGGATCTCTTGTTCTCAGCTTGCAGCGAAAACTCACTAATGAGAGCCTATAGTATATTCAGGTAATTCTTCAGCGTGTTACACCTGTAACCTATGATATCTGATTGGTGTCATAAGGGATGCTACCTATAAAATCCTTGTTATTAGTTACAAAAATCTTTAAGATGCCAGAGGACAAAATGGACCTTCTCAAGTTTTTCTTAGTTATTTTCCCTTGTCACAGGAGGAAGGGGAATATGCTTCTCTGAGGAAAATGTGGCAATCAATAAGGGTTTGAGGGATATCCCTATGGTTCCTGCATCTCTTGTGTGGTGCCTGGGAACTGGGGTTTGAACTTAACCCCCCTCTGCCTATTCCCCTTCCCCCCCCCCCCCCCCCCCCAAAAAAAAAAGGAGGCAGTCAATCAAAAACAAGTTCATTCTGCCATTGAGCTTTGGTTCAAATGGCAAAAGTGAGATTGTGGGTTCAAAACCCATTGGGTGCGTATATAATTTACCAATAAGAAAAAATATTTTTCCCTTTCTTTTCATGTTTAAGAGTGAGAGAGGAGGAATGCACATAGCAGGGACCAAAAGAAAAAGAGGGGGGTTGAGGGGGGGGGGGGGGGTGGAGATGGGGATTGGGGAGTCTGTGACACGGCCTCCAGAAATTCATCAAACTAAACTCAATTTGGGTCTCCATATCGACTTGTGCTTGATTGGATTGGTAAGCAAAGTTGTTTTCTGGTTTTATATAATTTCACATGCCTCTTTTAACTCTCCTTCTGCCCATAAAATTTGTATCAGAATGGATTCACAATTTTGGTTGGAAAACTTTTTCTTTAATCATAACATAGTTCATATAGGTGGAATTTTGTTAGATGCAATGATCATGTTCTTCTTTCCTTTTATTTAGTAGGAGGATCTTGTTTGTTAATAATTAACATACTTTATTTTGAATATACATATATGCAGCAGTCACCCATTTTTGAGCATCTGAAAGTAATGGTTATAGAAGATATGATATATCTAATTCATGTGAAAGGGCTTTCTGAGTATGTTAGGTCAAGCTTGAGCTTAGAAGTACCTCTGCTTTTTGTGGACCTTGAACATGACCCTCCCAAGGTTGGTTCCTCTTGTAGGGTACATGTTTCATAATCTCTACCTTCGATATCAAACATTCTCTCCTTTTCCTCTTTGGTGAAGGCCCTCTTCTCATCTTTGTTACAGCTGATAACACAAGCAGAAAATAGCCCAGTAGGAATGCAGCTTATATCAATTCAGAAGTTTTTCTCTACGCTATTTCCTCAAGATGGAATAAAAGATGATCTCTTGTCATGTCACAGGACAGAATCTATGGGTGATGCCACATCTTCTACCAATGAGCTTGTCACCCCATCTTCTGAATTTATTGATCTTAGTAGCTGCATGCACGATACACTGGTCACTGTGCCAACTTTAAATGGGTAACTTTTTAAACTCACTTTTATAATACATGCATAAATCCTTCTTGTGATGAGAATGAGTGGAACTACATATTTCAAACTCAGCTTTATACAAATATTTTACAAATGTGTTAAAAAAAAAATTTTTATCCACATTGGTCAATCAACTTAATTTTTAGGCTTTGGCCCAAGTAAAAGTTGATTCCAACTCTCAATTTGAATAATACAGTATGTATAAGTGGCATCATTTAATTCGCAGTGGAGAATCGGGAGATTCTTAATGCAAAGAAAAAAAAATTATGTTATTTTGGAAATCTTTGGGGGCCATCCCCTGCCTTGGCATTTATGCATGTGTGATATACATGAATTGTGTAGTGGCCCCTAATCTAGTAATGTCCTGTTGAAAAGAATTGATTTTCCCAGCTTTTAGGAAACAACTGGGTGGGTTTAGTTTCATTGACAGTAGGAATTGCTTGTGATGTTTGGGGAATTCTAAATGTCAAGTGAATCTTCACCAAATTCTTATATAAATTGTACAGACTGTGTTACCTAAACTGCCCAGACAGTTGAATTGCTGGCCCCTTTGTGGTTGAATAGCTAGGAAGCACAAACATAGATATGACACGGAGATACAACAATTTCTGAAAAATTAGGACACGACACGGTAGGGATACATATTAATTAATTAATTATTAAATATGATTTTATTTATATTTTTTTATATATTTGTTATGCATTTATTTTTCATATATTGTTAATCATATATCAATTTAAGGGCAATAATGGATATAATACTATAAAAAAAAAAATTCAAAAACCAAAATACACCCCAGCTGTGTCCCATCATATTTCAAAAAAAAAAAGGGCTGGAACATGCCTGCAGCTGTGTCCCAGAGGAGCCCGCTTGTCTCAGAGGTGTTGGACATGGCAGCCCAAATGAAGTGCCCGTGCTTCCTAGTTGAATAGTTAATTTGGCTGGAAAAGTTGGTCTTAATATTGTTGGACTACCCCATACATGCTGTTATTTTCAAGAATGCTTAAATCAGGCATGAGCCTCAAATGCACCATTTAACATTGCTTTCTACTCATGGGGAGAAGTGTTTGCTTGAATCAAGTGGACATACCTTAAAACATGCTGTTAGTTCACAACATTATATTTTTTCAACTTATCTGTTGGCATGAATGCAAATTTATATGGAGAGAAGACCTTATGAGTCTAGAAATTTAGAAGTTTGGCTCTAACTATTAATCACTCTCTGCAACGTTTCTTTAATTTTCAAAAGGACATGAGAAATATGACAAACAAGCAAGAAGTTAAAGATCGATGGTCCAGGGAAACCTTCATCCCACTGTTTCTGCTTGTAATTTCACCGTTTAGGATCATTGGTGTAAGCTTTTTTCCTCAGAATTATGTGCAAGTTTCTAAAAAAGGGATTTCTGTCCAGAATGCAAATCTGGATATCTTGTAGAGGCATAAGAAGTAAATGCATTAACCAGTGGCTGAATCATATTTTACTTCTTTTTATTTTTATTTATTTATTTATTTTTGATGTGTGTGTGTGTTTTATGTAGCTAAAATTATTTAGTAAAAAAAATAAAAAATCTTTTTGTAATCAGTAGAAAATTAAAGGCAAACTAAGATATAAGAGATCAAGAGTCTTTTCAAGCAAAATTACTCTTTTGTTTTTATTCTGAGTTAGTTTCTTGATCTAATATATTATATGCATATGTATTGCCAGTGCAACTTTGTACGCTAAAAGTTTCTTGATCTAAAAGCTTTTGTGCCTTTTCAGGTTGAAATAGCTACATCATTAAATGTCTATGAAGTAATTATCCCTTTCAAATGTTGAGAAAGTGACTGAAATTACCAACACTCTAGGGAATGTTCCAAAGAATAGACTTATAATAAACTTATTAATTTTCAAACAACACTTTGTAAGAGCAGTTAGCTAAATTCTTATATCCTCAAAAGATAAACTCATATGATTGTCTTTCTCCTTGAGGATTAATCATCGTAATATATGCTACATGCTAGTATCATTTCATTGGCGTTTTGGTTAGTTCCATCTTATTATATAAAGTAACCCTGGTTAACTGATTTTGCTTCAGATGGCTTCTTGGTTATCCAGTAGTGTACTTGTTCGGCACAGAGCACATTGCCGATGCTATATATAATCTTTCCACCAAGTCTCTTCGTATCTTCAAAATATTAGTCTGCAGGTTTGTTGTTTCCAATTCAAGTCTCATATTTATTATTAAAATAAAAAAACCGAGTCTAGTATTGTGTCCTGCTGCAACTTGATGGATGATTTCTACTGGTCACAATTAGATAGTTGATGGATTGCTTGGGGTACATATTCTTTTTTTCCTTTCTCTCTTTCTCTCTGGTTAGTCTCGGTACTATAAACATTGCATGCTGCACGGTAAAACAGTTTTTTTTGCAACAATCCCAAAAAATTATCTTAAATTATTTTCAACGAGTTCACTCTATAAGAGAGAAAGTCAAGGTAGTACTTGGAGTCTAAGTTGGAGAAAATAAATTCCTGGCACCCAAGTTTCTCCCCATGGGGAGAACTGGCAAAGCATCATCACAAAACCAAAAAAAAGTAGTCTTCCTGTCAAATGCATTATTACATCTACTGTATAATTTTTCTTTATTACTACAAAACAAAACAAAAAATACAGTTTAATTTAATTGAAGGAGACATATGGTTTGTTGATGTTGAAGTTTAAATTTTTGCAGGAATGCTGCCCCCAGTAAAGGATCTCAGCTGGAAGAACTGCTGAGGTAAAAGTCCACTAGATTTTTGCTAATCATTTTAGTTGGTAGAAATCTGATCTAACTAGAATGGAAAATGTCTACAGCTGAAAGGCAAGTTATAGGTTTAGGGAGAGAGAGAGTAATGTTTAGTTAGTGCATGTATAGTATAAATATGACTATGATGATAATGATTTGCAGTTCAAACTTTGGGGTTGGTTAATGTTAGGTAGATACATCAAGGTGATAGTTCTTAATGATGATTATGATAGTAGTAGCTACTATTATGGTGCATTCATAAGCAACACGTTGATCCTTTGCCTTTTCTGTAATTTGTTGGAATAGTTTTTCGGTGCCTTATGATCTAAGCATGGGTGGGAGCAAGGAACAATGGGCAGAGGCATTTCTGGCTCATATGCAGGAAAAGTGGGAAAGATGTAGGCCAGCTTGGAGTTCTTTGCAGATGGAGGTTAGTGAATGCTATCCACAAGCCATTGTTTTGTAATAGAATACCCTACCCTGCACTCCTTCCAACATCCCTAAAGTTCAAATAAAGCAGGGAATCCGATTTAGAATGTAATTTATGACTACTAAATGACCATGTAACAAATCAATCTTGCTTCAAGTATTGATTTTTTTGGTGGAGGGGCTAACATGATATTGAGAAATTTGAGTTTTATAGCATTTGAATTGTCAATTTTCTTTGAAGTGTACATCTTTATCCATTTTTTTTTTCACCATCATTTCATTTGTGAGAAGGGCTTCAATTTTCTAAGAAGACCTATTCATTTGATCCGAGACATTATGGAACAAGTTTCAATGTTAGACTATGTATCTATACACTTTTTCACAACTTATTGAAGTGGCTAATATGTGGGTGACAAGTCCAATACCACTTTCACATGGACTCATCGCTGACAACTTTTATTATTCACTAATCACAATTTACCACCTTAATTCTAGACGATTATTGATCAAGTTTTCACGTAGCACCTTTCCCCTAAATATAAAATAAAAAAATTGCATGCACCAGGCAAGAGATGTTTGACATTGAAGTTGAGAAATCAGCTTCTTTTTGAATTGTCACATCTTCCTTGAGAAGATTTTTACCCTCAATCAAACAAATCCAGTCAGGTTCAGATTTTCATTGAGAAGATATTATTTCTTGTATCTAAGAGCATCCACAGCAATGGAGCTATATTTTTAGCTATTTTACCTATTTATTTTACAAAACATCCAGCAGCAGTGGATTTATTTGAACTCATACATGGTGGGAGAGATGGCTTGGGTCGACGATGAAGCTTGGGTCGGTAATAGAGCTTGGATTGGCGATGGAGCTTGGGTCGGTAATGGAGCTTGGATTGGCGTTGGGTGAGCAGTGAGATGGAGGACTGGGTCTGAACTCATACATGGTGGGAGAGATGGCTTGGGTCTCGACGATGAGGGGGAGAGAAAAAAAAAATGAGAAGGAAAAAGGTAGAAAGAAGAGAAGCCAGAGAGAGAGATAAAGAAAGAAAAGATAAAATATTTTTTTAATGAAAGAAGAGAGAGTTTAATATATATATATATATATATTTAGCTATAGCACCATTGTTGTAGCATGTATTTTAAGTATTAGTAGTGCCAAAGATAGCAATATAGCTATTTAGCACCATTATTATTAGTGCTCTAATAATAGTGTCCATCTCAAGAATAGGAAGTTGCAAGGCAATTTATTGTCGTTCCAATGTCTTTGCTGTCAAGTCAGAATCAAACATCTCAAACCAGTGGTATCTGATTTAGAAAAAAAAGGAAGCAATGAATGGCAATGCATACTTCCTCTAATATCATTAGAGATTCCCTGTCCCTCTTGAATGTATATGGGCCTGTTTGGTATGTATATTTAAACAACAGTTTTCAATTTTTAAAAAAATATGTATAGGTAAAAAAGTGTGAAAATACGTATAATGTTATTTAGAAACTGAAAACATATGTTTAAATTCACATACCAAACAGGGCCACACACGGGTCTCCAGTCTCCTTATATCCCTGAGAAACCTTCACCCATTGTAATCTACTTGTTTTAACCTCGAACCTAGAATTTTTTTTTTTTTTTTTTTTTTTTTTTATCAAGTTGCTTAGAAAGTCCATGGAAAATAAGCCATTTGCAATGACTGGCATGTCAACCACGCTCTTGATCCCATCTTTTGGATGAATAAACCAATAAAACAATGCAAAGAAGACTAGCAAAAGAGAAAACTTTAAAAAAAGGTTTATTATTAATGCCTCGAAACACAAGCCTTCCCATCATTACAGGCAGGGAAAAAGGAGTAAAAATGAGAGGGTTCAAACCCTTTTTAGTTGAACTGAAAAAAAAGAAGCAATCCTATGCAAAAATTACAAAAGCATGTAAAAAAAAAAAAAAAGTGCTCCAAAGAAAAAAGTGGTTGGAACAATGAAGCACAACCAAGTCTTTTAAGCTCCTCCGTTAATCAGGCTGAGGGCATCAGACTCGATTGGAAGGGCAGGGATTGCTCCCTTTTTGGTAGTTGTAATGGCTCCACATGCATTTGCAAATTTGAGAACGGCCCTCAATCTTGGTTCATCCTGCAACCAAAGCATGGAAAACAGATATTGAGGGTGGGTTTGATTATAATAAACAGGTATAAAGAAGAACAAAATCTAATTTTAAAGATGATCCTTTAATTTAGAATTTTAAGAAAGCATGCATAAACATCAAATATTTAATTCAAATCTAAGGAATGCAAATGTGTAACACCATAAAAAAAAATGGGGAGCTAAACACCATCTGAATGTACAATTACTGAACAACCGAGTACTTACTTCTAGTATGGATTGGTCATCAACGATCTTGCAGAGTAGGGCACCAACAAATGAATCTCCAGCACCAGTTGTATCCACTGTGTTGACACGGAAAGCCTCTACTTCTCCATGGAAGTTCTATGTTCAAACAAGTAAAGATATCACCGAGTTTTAAAGACAAATGTAAGTTTCAGGTTCAGCAATTTAGTACAATTTCTATCTTCCAATAACAATTCATATTAACGCTCAGGTGAGTATCAAACTTGATTGCCGCCTATTGATGCTTATGTTCATTAAAATAACACATAAAACTTTGATTAAAATATTAAAAAAAATTCTGCATAATGACCGCAGAAACCTTCATGCTTTGATTTAAATAGTGCAAAGCCCCATTATTAGAAATCAAGAATTCAGCTACACCAAACCCCACAGATGGAAAATAAGAGTCAAACTCACAAGTTAGGGGTTGGCCTATGAATAAAATAGTTAGGTAACTTGCACCAAAAACAAAAAGTTAGGTGACAGTAACATTATTTTTCAAGAGCTTTAGATGACACTATCATAAACATCCCCACTTGCAGTACGACAAAGGGAAACAGAGCTGACAGAAAAGGATAAGAAAGAAAGCAATTTGCAGTGGCCAGGCCCGAGGCCATGATTGACTGTCTATAATCTTCGCCAAAAAGAGAGAAAATAAGTTGAATTGATTAGAAGAAATTCAGGTAGTGGTTATGTGTTTAATCTTTTTATAAACTGGTAAAGCTTATCTAGTCACCTTTTTTAATTTATTCTGCTAGTCTACAAAATACCACCCAGTAATGTTATCATTACTATTTTTATAATGTTGTTGCTAAATGACATCTTATAAAGAAGGCAAAAATCAGATCAGCATTTGGAAATGACATGGGGAAGACAGAAACATGTAACATGATTACAAGAGTTCATACGCTGTAAAGGCTTGGTCAAAAACCAACCACCAGCACTAATATCTAAGTCTAACAAAGACCTAAAAAATGAGGGGCCTGTGTACATTGTATTGAATTACTAGAGTTCTGATAATTCAAGTTAAACCAAATGGAAATTTATATGATGCACTTTGAACACAAATAATGATGTAGGGTGTAGGGTGTGACCCACATATAAAAAAATAAAAAACTTTATGCATCGATATATATATACCCTCCCTCTTACAGTGTCTGAACCCCAAGTTAGTTAGAATTCACAAGCTCCACCTAAAGGCGGAGTTTCCCATGCACCAACCAACACGCCAATTTGCGCGTGGAAGTTTCATGACTTCATCCATTAAGGTATCACCTACCCATTATTAGAGCTAACAAGCTAAAAAGTCTATTTAACTTTTTTTTTTGGACACTAGCTAACAGTCAAAGTTCAATAGGAACGAAATATATAGATAAAGCAGTAAATTAAATGAAGTTAGACCCAACACCGACATACCTTAGTATAGTATCTGCAGCCCAAGTCACCAAGAGTGACAAGGAGGAGCTTCAAGTTGGGGTGCCACAGTGACATAGCAGATTCGTCATCAATCTTATTACTCCCTGTGAGGAACTCAAGCTCCACATCACTAACTTTGATCAAATCAGCCTTATCCCAAATGCTCTTAATCTGCTCACGGGCCTCCTCCGGGGATGGCCACAGTGGTAGCCGGAGGTTGGGGTCATAGGAGAGCAGGAGACCAGCTTCTTTGGCCACCTCCATTGCCTTTAGGTGTGCTGTTCTGCATGGCTCCACAATCAAGCTTATGGATCCATAGTGAAAAACTTTGGCCTATAAAAAATAATAAGAAATTTAATATTAATTGGACTTTTCTCAACCAAAAAAAGACTTGGATCACTTCCAAACCATAATTATTTATAAAACGTCAGCTTATAGATACGTACAAATATAATTGGACTCAACAAAGTAAACCCTGATAACAAAAACGGCTTGTTCTACATATTTTATTGGGAAAAAAAAAAAAGGATTGAAGGGCAGGTAATGAGTCAATATCTGGTGCTTGTATCCCCTACCAATTGACAAATGGTCGGTTGTTAACGGGTTCCTATTAACATCCATTTTAACAAAATTTTAATATTATTTTTATGAAAAAAAATTATTATTAAAAAAATCAATTACCTTTTTTTCTATAGAAATTTAAAATAATACCGACATTAATTAAATTTTTCCATAAATAAAAAAATTATAATTCATTAAATATTTTATTATGCTCCCCAATTGTACACATAACGAAAGCAAGGTAAAAGAATACTGCCTTTCTAAATAAAGAAAGTGCATATTAAGAAAATTGTAAAATATGAAATTGAGAAAAAAAGCATGGAACGAAAGGAAAGGATTAAAAGACAAGCAAAAATAAAGGACCATATATTCCTCACATTGTATTGTGAAAATTGCATAAAATATGTATCCACCAAACCACCCACCAACCTTTTTTTTTTTTCGGTGCTTAATTAACTAACCACCTACATGGGTCCCACAATATATTGATATCCTTATATAACCAAAAGTTCAGATCTTTGTAATGCGTGACAGACAAAAAATAATCTTGCTAATTAACTTAATTTCAGAAGAAAAAAAAAAAAGACAGAAAAGTTTGATTTTTCAAAAATTTATAATCTTTCTCTTTTTGTCTGATTTTTCAAAAGTTTGTTTATTTTTTCCAAAAACGTATAATCTAACCTTTTGGACACATGATCATATTAATTTAGCATGCCGTAAGTTCACATGGAAAGTGGAAACTAAATATTTTATTTTATTTTATTTTCCAAAATTAGACCCAAGAGACAATACAATCTGGAACACAATCAAACACAATCACAGATCCAAAATATATCCTCAAAAGTCAAAACAAAAATTGCGTGACCAATAAGAGAGACATGAACTTAGCCCAAAAATTAAAGAAAGAAACCCAAATAATAAGAAAGAAAGCGCGTGTGATAACGTGTAAGTGGGCACTGCGCGTGGATTGTCAGTCAAAAGTCATGTTCTCACGAAGTTTACAAAAGCACCACAAGTCAAAGATGGATATACTACGCACGACACGTCACAGTGTTTCCAGAGTCCAACTAATCGACTCTTCCTTACAGCGCGTGACTTCCACTATAACATTAAGCCATCTTGAAATATATATATATATATTTTTTTTAAAAAAAAATTAAAGCATTAAAAAAATGCTAAAATTATTATATATTTTAATAATAAGTGTTCAAAATTGTCTAATTATCCCCATAATAAAAAATATTCATAATAATTATTTTATTTTGTATTTAAAGTCACCCATTATGTTATTTCTTATTTTTTCAAGAAAACAAAACAAATGTTTGATAATCTAAAAAAGAAAAAAAAGAAAAAAGGACATACAATGTCACATCCATGATTCATTCCATCTTACTACACTACACAACATCGCATCTCAAAAAAAAAAATTGTAACTTTATTGTTTGACTAGACTCATTTGAAAGAAAAAAAAAATCAATTTTTGATTTTTTACTACTACTAACTCCTTTATTTACTACTACCTAGGTTTTTTTTTTTTTTTTAAAAACTAAAATTCAAGAATATTTCACAATTGGCTAACAATAGCATGCATATATCTAACAAAATGTATTGGTTCTATATATTTTATCACAAGTCAACAAATTGTAAAATTGGGTATATATATATATATATATATATATATATATATATTTATAGAGTTTCAATCTGTCTGCTAAACACCAACGAGGGATTAAACCAGATCTCGTATTCAATCTAGAGACTTTGAAATCCACATATTTATATATTAATAAGACATGAGCCAATAAAAATTTAGAAATTCAACTGTTTAGAAAATTGTTGTTGGGTCTGTGGAGATACAAACACGAGTAGGACCCACTTGGGTCGCCATTGACGACACGTTTTACAAGTGACAACACGTGAGAACGGAGCGAGAATCTAGAAACAGAGGAAGAAAAAAAAAAAGATCCCCGCCTAGATCTACTCGTGGGACCCACCGTAGCCACCATTATATACTTTTGCTGACCTGGCAGATCCCAAATATAGAATTTTCCAAAACCCACACCCCCTTGACCGCGCGTGATCTTCGCTCCCCCCACTCCCAAAATTAGCACACACAGAGAGAGAAAGAAAGAAAGAAAGATGATTTAGAGAGAGAAGCTTACGGATCGAATGAGATCGAGATTGAGTTCGTCGGGAGTGAGGAGCATATCAGCACTAGGGTTTCTGTAAAACATGAACTCGCGCTCTCCGTCGGCGCGTAGAGTCACGAACGCGAGCGCCGTGCGCGCGCCCTTGTCGAAGTTGATCCCTTCGTCGACGACGCCGTTTTCCCTCAGAATTCCGGCCAGCATGTGGCCGAACTCGTCGTCGCCGAGTTTCCCGACGAACGCCGCTTTCCCGCCGAGCCTCGAGACGGCGATCGCCACGTTGGCCGGAGCGCCGCCGGGAGCCTTGAGGAATCCCGGTGCCTCGGCGAGCGACACGCCGGACGCGGTCGGGACAAAGTCGATGAGCATCTCGCCGAAGGAGACGATCAAGCCGGCTCCGGTCTTTTCAACAACGCCATTGTAAGCCATCGCTGAGAGATTTTTTAGAGAGAGAAAGTGAAGGAAAAATATCTTTTAGAGAGAGAGAGAGAGAGAAAGAGACTGAGAGAGGAAAATTAAAGAGACAGTGGGTCGTATTTATAGAAGGAGAAAAGACTTTGTGTTGATCTGATAGCATGAACTTGATGGTATTAAATTAATTAATAAAATTAAATAATAAAATCTTAATTAATTTTTTTATAGATTTTATTTATTTATTTTACTATTTTCTGACGTGGCAATTGTATTGGGTAATGTGAAAACCGTGGGCATGATATAGGGCCCACTGCCAACTCATTGGCTATTTTACTTTATCAAAAAGAAAAAAAAAAATTTAAATGAAGATAAATTTTGATGAGAAAAATGGGTTATGAAAATCAGTGAAATTTTATCTATAAAGTATAGTTCAAATTGTAAAAGAACACTTTATCCTTATCCATAATAATTTCACTGAACTTATCTACAATGTATAAGAAAATTAATTATTTTTATTTTAAAAAAAAAGTGTTTTATTTTATAACCAAAAAAAAAAGAAAAAAAGAAAAGAAAAAGGAATTAGGTAAAGATAAATTTAGATGGGAAATGTATCATATATGAGTTACGGAAATTAGTAAAATTGGTTGATGAGTTTATAACGTTTTGTTTTTACAATGTATCGGAACTTTTATTTTATCAAATATGGGGGTTACAGATATTGGTAAAATTGGTTGTAAACAACAACATTTTATCTACTATGGATGTCTAGTCCAAATTGGATAAAAACACTTTATCCTTATCTTTAATAAAATCAATGAACTTTATCTATAACAAAATATTTAAGAAGAGAGTTAGAGATTGATTGGAGTTGCTCTAGTGAGCTTAATATCCTCTGGGCTTTTTAGGCAATTTAATTATTATTTTTATTAAAAAGTTATCAAGATATCCCCATTATTAAGTTTTTGAAATTACAATTTTTTTTTTTTAAATCCTATCTATTTGAGTATTTATTAAATTAGTCAATAACGGCTGCAATGCACTTTTCAACAAAATATGATTTTGAGTCATTTTAAGAACACTAGTTAGGGCAGCACCTGCTTGCGGTGGAAAAAAAGTATTGTAATAATTAAAGTCAATTCTAGATTTTATTTATATTATAAAACAAAGATATGAATCATTTGATTTTTAAAATATATAAAGATTTACATTAATCAAAAGAGATATTAATTTTAAGAATTATGATAATTATGTTGTAAAAAAGTTAATCTCATTCGTTTAAAAATTTTGATCAACCAGAAAGTTAGGGTAGCTATTTAACATATAAATATTTATTTAACTATAACAGTTTTTTAGTACCTACTTGCTAAAGACAATATATCTATTCTCTAAAAACTTCTAAGAATGATAACGAATATCATCATCTTTCAACAATAAACAACTAAGTTTTGCTAAGAAATTTAAAATTATAAAAAAAAAAAAAAAAAAAAAAAAAAAAAAAAAAAGATAAGAAAAGGCTTATGTCATTAAATATCATCATTCTAATTTTCTAAGAATTTTTATCATTTAAAACTCAAAATACATAAAGAAAATTTTTATGATGTTAAAATTTAGCAAGAGTAATTTAGACATTACACAAAAAGATATTTTAAGAATCATAAGTTTTCATTAGGATTTAACTGAGAGAATATGATATATTTGCTCTTTTCCAAAATATTAAGGGGAAAATTGCATGATTTTAAAGTTTAAGGAAGAATTGTAAACTACTACAAACATAAAGGATGAAAAATATTTTTTTCCTAAGTTTTTGTTTTTGTTTTTGTGTGCAAAACTATGTGTTTTTACTTAAAATAGTGTGTAAAGAAAAAAAATATACAAAAAGTCAACCCAAAAAAATTGTAGGTGGAATAGTGAATTTTGGCTCAACAAAGTTGATTAAACCAACTTGGTACTGTTCAAAACTTTAATTAACAAAAAAAAAAAAAAAGGGCTCAACAAAATGGCACTGTAAATGTACAACGCAAAAACACTGGATGTACAGTGCAAAACACTATATGCGCATTTGCGCTTTTAAATATAATAAGAAAAAAGAGTACAAATCTATGATTGAAAAAAAAAAATTACATATTGAACAAACCAAAAGTACCGTAGCTTTTACACATTCACCTAACAAGTGTCACAATATTTTTACAAAACATTTATTTTTAGTTGTAGTTGGTCACAATTTCATATTTTATTATTTTATTTTGACTTATCAAAAATTGACACCTCAATAATTGTGAAAATATTGTGAAATTTGTTGTATCAGTATAACAATATATATAAAAAAAAAAAGGATAAAACCCATTTTCGTCCCTACATTTTCACACGATTTTCACTTTGGTCCCTAACTTTTTTTTCCACCGCTTTTAGTCCCTATACTGAAAAATGTGTCTCGTTTTAGTTCCTGATGTTACATCAGAGACGAAAATTGCATAGCTGGCAAATGGAAAAAATTAAAAATATTAAAATAATGCACCCTGTGTCAACGTGGCTTTCCACGTCAGCCTCTAAATTAAAAATATTAATTTATTAATTTTAACTAAATAAAAAAATTAAAAATAGAAATAAAAACCAAACCCAGTAAAACAACAAATTTCAAACCCAGTAAATTTAAAACCCAGCAAGAACAAGATCAACAAAACACAAACCCAGCAAATTTAAAACCCAAAAAATTAAATTCAAACCTATATTCCGAAAATCTGGATTTGATTTTTGTGTTTGATGTTTTGTGTAAATTTTAACTAAATGAAAAAAAAAAGGAAAAAACTGAACTAAAAATAAAAACCCAGAAAAGTAAGAAAATTCAAAACCCCAGAAAATTCAAAACCTAGAAGGAGAAGGAGAACAAGAACAAACCCAGAAAATTCATACCATTGTCACTACCAAACCTCCATACCCAAACCACTAAGACTCATACCCAAACCCACTACCAAGCCACAAACAACCACTAAGATCTATACCCTTCAGTTTTCAGAGACCCACGCAAGATCCAAGATCCATAACCCATAACCCTTCAGTTCTACCAAGCCACAAACCCACCAGCTAAACCAACCCAACTACCACCGAAGCTAACCTAGCCACCATCGAATCCAACCCAGCCAACCCATCAAATCCAACCGACCCACAGCGAGCCAAGACCACCCATGGTGAGCCACGACCACCCCACCCACGACGAGCCACGACCACCTCACCCACGGCGAGCCACGACTACCCATGAGATTCATACCCAAACCCACTGAGATTCATACCCAAACCCACTACCGAGCCACAAACAACCACTAAGATCCATACTCTTCAGTTTTCAGAGACCCGCAAGACCCAAGATCCCTACCCTTCAATTCTACCAAGCCACAAACTCACCAGCTAAACCAAACCAACAACCATCGAAGCCAACCCAGCCACCATCGAATCCAACCCAGCCAACACATCAAATCCAATCGACCCACAACGAGCCAAGACTACCCATGGCGAGCCACGGCCACCCCACCCATGGCGACCCACATCGAGCCACAACCACCTCACCCATAGCGAGCCACGACTACCCATGAGCAGACACCGAACCACAGCAATCTGAATCCCACCTACCCAAAGCCTCCACGTCGATCTGAGGAAGAGAGGAGAGAGTGTGGGAGAAAGAGAGAAACTCTGAAAGTGAGAGGAAGAGAGAGAATGAGATTAAAAAATAATCTCGGGGTTTTGAATTTTTTGTTCTTGTTCTTGTTCTTCTGGGTTTTTATTTTTATTTCAGTTTTTTTCCCTTTTTTTTTCATTTAGTTAAAATTTACAAATTAATTTTTTGTTTTAAAAAAATGACGTGGCATTTGTGGGTATTATTTTAATATTTTTAATTTTTTCTGTTTGCTAGCTATGCAATTTCCGTTTCTGATGTAACATCAGGGATTAAAATGAGACACGTTTTTCAGGATAGGGACTAAAAGCGGTGAAAAAAAAAGTTTGGAACCAAAGTGAGAATCGTGTGAAAATGTAGGAACGAAAATGAGTTTTATCCCTAAAAGAAAAAAAAGTACAAACGGAAGACCAAAAAAAAAAAAAAACTGTAACTACTGTAGCTACAGTGCCGCCTGGTACTGTAGCTATAAGTCAAAACTAAAAAAAAAAATGACAAAGTGGCTCACCAAAATTGCATTGTATATGAATATTGGAAAACGTTGTATGAACAGTGGCAAAACACTGTAGTGGCATAGCAACTTTTTATATAGTTAATAGATATATAAGAAAAAAAAACACAAATTGATGATTGAAAAAAAAAAAAAAAAGTACATATTGAACAAACCAAAAGTATTGTAGCTTTTACACATTCACCTAACAAGTGTCACAATATTTTCACAAAACATTTATTTTCAGTTATGGTTGGTTACAGTTTCATATTTTATATTTTATTATTTTATTTTAACTTATAAGAAATTGGTACCTCAATAATTGTAAAAATATTGTGAAATTTGTTGTGTCAGTATAACAATATATATATATATATATATATATATAAAAGAAAAAAAAAGTACAAACGAAAGACCAAAAAAACTGTAACTACTGTAGCTACTGTTCGAAACCTAAAAAAAAAAAAAGAAAAAAAAAGAGAGACAAAGTGCCTCCCCAAATTTTCACAATAGATAAACAGTGAAAAAAGTGGTATGAACAGTGTGTAAACACTATAGCGGCATAACCGCTTTTTATATAGTTAATAGACAACAATGACCTTATGGCCCAATAATCCCTTTCGTTTAATTTATTTCTCTTATTGACCATAAGAGTAGGTAGTGTTTCCACCCAAACTTACCCATTTGGTAAGATTTTTAATTACTATGAATTTTATGATTTTTGTGATGAATTCAAATTCTTTTTTTTGAGAATATGAATTCAAATTCTTGGTTGTTAAATTCTAGGGAAATTAGATTTTTAGTGTTCCAATATTCCATAGGTTTTAAGAAACTAGTTTTAGAAATTTTGAATTTAATATAACTTTAAATGGGGAGAGAAAAAAACTGTCTGGCCATTATGGTAGGTAAGACCTAATAAAGATGGTTAACTAGTTTTAAACATAATTTATTGCTTTTATTTTTTATAAATAAGATATTATTTCAAACATATCCTATTTTATTCAGGACAATACAGTGAATACACTAATTAATTTTTGGTGTAAATAACAATAAAACCTTATATCTATGAATTCAAAATAACAAAATTTACCAATTGTGCTAGCTAGAATCTACATGATTAATTACAATTCCAATTTTGTGCAATACTCTAATTTTCCAACTCTAATTATATTAGTCAACAGAAAACCTATAATTTTCTTTAAATTTTCTATTTTAAATTCTTTCCAAATGAACATATGTTTGCCTTTAATTTATAAGGGCATTATAATAATATAATATAATGTTTTTCTTACATGCACCTTAAAGTATATTTTTAGTTTAGTTCGTTGCCTAAATTATTGAATTATGCAATCACTCTTTCAATTGGAATTTTCTTCTTTTGTTATATGACACCTTTTTTTTTTTTTTTGGTCATATGACACCTTATAAGTAAATTATAAAGAGCAACTTAGTTGTTATAATTAAAATATATTGATAAATTTTTAAAAATTACTATGGGTAATTACACTCTTCTCCCTAGAGGTTTGGAAAAATGACACTCTACCTCAAAATTGAAGGGAAAAAACATTTTCTTCTCTTAATATCCGATTGACCAAGTTCTGTTAAATTAATATTAAAAATATTGTGTACTAATATGCCCTTTGCTTAATGTCAAATTTCTAAAATGATCTTATTTCTTAAGTAAAATTCATTAGTTTAAAATTTTAATTAAATTGTATTTTAAAACATTAAGTATGAATTTTATTTTTCTTTTTCTTTTTCCAACAGATTATGGAGAGATTCGCCATTGCAATTGTTTTGGTGATTGATAAATTTTGCATTTTTATTCTAAATTTATTGGTTTTTTTTTTTACTAATAATGATTAAATTTTTATAAAGAGATTCTAATAAAAATTTATAATATTTCATTACAAATATAAATAAAAAGGAGGGGAGTGTTAATTTCTTCAAACCTCAAAAGAGGGGAGTGTAATTACCCTAAAATACTATCATTAAAAATCTATTGCTAGTAGTTTCTAAAAAGTTAATATGAAATTCATTATTTAATTTTAAAATATTTAATAATATAATACAATTTTTTAATTTGATAAAAAAATTTTTGTGCATGATATGCTTTTAGTCTTCTAACTTTGAAGTTTTTTTTCTTTAATTTTTATTATCTATTTTACTGTTCATTTCCAATTATAATATTCATATATTTTCACAATTTATATACGTTTTTTTGTTTATTTGTACATGCAATGCATGTAGTAGAAAGAAATCCTCTTGGTTCTTTTGATTAATTTATATGTTTTTTTTATATTAATTTGTGCAATTAGTGCAATGCACAAAAAAGTTTAAACAAATATGATTTTTCTCTCTTTTATTTTTGTCTAATTAAATATAAAATTAATAATTATGATAATTATTTATAGACATTTATTATGATTATATATATATATATATATATATATATCAAACCATTTAAAAAAAATATGAGAGGTCAAGATTTAATTGAGGCTTTAAATTCTTCTAAAAAAATTTGAAGGTTTAAATATAGATTATAATCTAAATTTAATTTAAAAAAAAATATTAAAATAATGAGTAACAATGAGTAAATTGTGAGACTTCAAAAGTTTATGTGGCAAAATATTTTAAAGTTCACTAAATTTATATATTTCAGGTTGTAGATAGATAATAGATTACGGTTTATTACAAAATATTATATGAATATAAATATTTATTTAGCCATGGCATGCAAATATTTTATAGAGAGTTAAAGTGAAAGTACATTTTTATTCAAATTGGTGGAAAAATGTTACAGTATCATATATTATTGAATAATTTAAGGTTAAAATATTATTTTCACCCCTAAACTTTATTAAAATGAAATTGTAAAAAGAAAAATTAAAAATATATTTAAGGATAGAAAGTGACGGACTTTTAAAGTTTAGGGACAAAAGAAAAAAGAACTTCGTATAAACTAGAGGGATGGTGATGATATTTTAGCCAAAATACAGTGCAATTTTTTTTTTTTTTTTGGTTTTTTATTTTGTTTTTGGAGTGATAAAGAGCCATAGGATTAGAGAGTGATTAGACATTTTACTTTTGAAAAGGAATGCTTAGAGATTTATTACACTCTCATTTACAACAGGTAACTTTTAGTACTAAGCTAGAGGATATTGACGACTTTTAATAAATTGAACATGTTTCATACTTGGAGCGGTAGTATATAATATATTTATATTATATACTACTGCTCCAAGTATGAAACATGTTCAATTTATTAAAAGTCGTCAATATTTAGGTACGATATTTAGATACTATTTTTTATGTTTCTTTCTTAAAATTCTATTATGTGGCTTTTTTCTTATGGATAGAAGTGTATTTTTTAAGTTAAGTAGCTACATGACAAAATTTAAAGAGGGGATTCTAAGAAACAACACCTAAGATACTGTACATAAATTTTGTCATTTTTCTATTTATTTTGTATAAAATGGATAGAAAGTACCATGCCCCCACAACTATTAGTAAAAAAAAAAAAACATATATATTTATTAGCCATCTTATTCTTAATATTTTATTTATTTATTTAATAGATACAAAATCCACAACATTTTTCTATTTATTTTTATAAAATGGACAAAAAGTACCATGCCCCCTCAATTATTAGTAAAAAAAAAAGGGAAAAAAAACATATTTCTTAGTCAACTTCTTATAAATATTCTATTTATTTAAATCCACAACATTACTTGAAATTAATATGCTTAAAACCAACATCATAACTCACTATCACAGAGCGACAACAACCATATGGTGAGAAATTTTTTTGAGTAATGACATAGATGATAGATCCACTAGACTTATTTATATAAACAAAACTTACGTACATTACCTTAGATGTTGTTTCTTAAGTTCTCTTTTAAAAATTCTGTCATGTTGCTATTTAACTTAAAAAATACACTTTCATTCATGAGAAAAAAATTATATGGCAGAATCTTAAGAGATGAACCTAAAGAACAGTACTGTATCTAAGTCTTGCTCATAGAAAAATGTTGTGGATTTTGCATCTATTAAATAAATAAATATAATGTTAAGAATAAGATGACTAATATATATATATATATATATATATATATTTAACTAATAGTTGAGGGGCATGGTACTTTCTGTCCATTTTATACAAAATAAATACAAAAAATAGTTTGCAAGTGGCAAGTATAAAATTTCTGCATACGCTATGAATGGAAAGCCCGATTGTGACAATGAAAGTTACATATAGTGGTGGAGGAAATTATCTATGGCAATGGCACGGAAATGGAGTGTCTCACAAGTCACAACAAATGAAATTCTTGGATGCATTGCAACATTTGAATCATTTGATACCTTGTGGGAGGTCAAAACGGAATGATCTGCACGCTCCTATATAGAGAATTCGTTACCCAAAACTGCCCTTCAAAATAAAAGGTGAACGAATAATTAGATATAGTTACTTATTTGTGCCTCCATGAGTGACGGGTCTAGAAATTTTTTTCAAGAGAGGTCAAGCATAGAGTATTATTATATTATGGTAGTTTTAACTCTCTTAATATAAATACATATGTTATTCTCAATATATATATATATATATATATATATATATATATATATATATAAATGCATATGAATATATATATATATATATATATTTAAAAACAAAAAAATATATATATATATATATTTAAAAACAACAAAAATATTTTTCTAGAAAGATATACTTATTTATTTTTATAACTTATGTTTTAAATGCTCCTAAAATTAATGGCTTATATATGAAAAAAAAAAACCCAATATTAAAGTTTTTGGAAAATCTAGCGGACCCGTTTTCTGCCTCCAACTACATCACTTTGCATTAAATAAGATGTGACATGTCCCCTAAGTGGAAATTTGTAAGATCCCTCTTTCATATCCCTTTTTTCCCCCAATTTGCAATATAGGTTAATGGAATGGCTTGCAATTTTATTGATAAACACTGAAATATTAGTCACTGTTTTTTTTTTATAGGTAGTATAGTTTTATCTTTCTAGAGAAATTTAAGACACCTTTGCAGTAATTTACCTTTAAAATAGGGATTTTTTCTTAATAAAAAAAAATTGACACTTATGAGTTATGATGTTTGTTGCAGTTAATTTCGTCACACCTTAGTGTCAAAATAAATGAAATATTAAAAAGAAAATAGAAATAAAATGATACAAATTCCTTTTAGTTTCTCAAAAAACACCAAAAAACGCAGCTACAGATCTCATCTATAGCCGCGTTTATTAAACGCGGCTATAGGCCTATATCTATAGCCGCGTTTTTAGTAAACGCGGCTAAAAAAGGCCCCTATAGATGAGATATTTATCTCATTTCTTATCCTTATTATTATTTTTTATTGATGATAAATTTGAATCTATAGTGTCTAGTTCATGATATTATTTTTTATCATCAAGCAAAGATATCAGTTGCTTATTTACAATTTTTCAAAAATCTCAAATTTTAAAAAGTACACTATTATTTTGCCAATTTTCAACAAATAAACAAATAATTTTTAAGTAAGACGTTAATAAAATTAAAAGGCATACTTAGTTTATAGATGATTTTAATTTTATTTCATATTTCATGTATAACATGTCACTACAAAAAAACTGAACTTATACACATTTTCTTTTATTCTTTTTTAGAGTTAATTATTAGACTAGTAGGCTATTAGAATTAATTACTAGGTTCTAACTTAATGATTTATTGTTATTCAAATTTATCTTTGAGTGTATTTTTTTAAAATTCTTTTATTTTTATTGAAAGAAATACTTAAAAAAAAAAAAAGATTTGAAAGCATGTTAAAGGCTTATATATATATATATATATATATATATATATATATATATATATATATATATATATATATATATTTTTATATGGGTCATTTTGGTTAATTTAAATTGATCAACAAAGTCTGGGTAAGGGTCAAGAGAATAATAATTTGTTGTAGTCAAATAAATTCTTGACCCAAACATGACTGAATCGAAAATGAGCTTGATCTTTTCAAGTTCCAACCCATTTGTCAGGTCTGGACAATGATGACACAATTCACAAAAAATAGTACAATTTTTTTACTTTCTTATTGTTGGACAAAAATTCTTGAGTTGGAGAAAATCCATCAAACATAATTTCACCCACAAGCATTTAGGCATATGGGTTTTTATTGATGTGAGGAGTATCCATTCAAGTTAACATATCCCTTAATTATTATCCCTTATTTCAAGGAAAGACTCTTTGATTCCAACAATGTCACCTTTGTACATAATTTTTATTTATTGTTTTTTTATTTTGTGTGTTTGAAGGGATAATTGTTTTTATTTATTAGTAGTTGCACCTAATAATGTATTTAGGTTGCCTATGTGTACCCTTGGCGGGGATCATAGTTCTTAAGTTGAGATTTTAAATTTAATTGAACTCCTCAAGTTTGTTTATGTCATACTTTCTTAAGGACTTTTAATTAAATCATGGAAATTGAAGTCAAATACTTGGTATTTAATTAAGCATTGACTTAATTTTGTTTTTGGGTGAGATCATTTATTTTAATCTCAAGGATGAGTCAAGGACCCATGTTTTTATAGAAATTGAACCAAAGACTCTCTTTTTAAGGAATTGAATGTCCAAACAAATTTCTCTTTCTTTCATTTGCTTCTTTGTAAGAATTTTAACAAGTAATGATGTTTTGATTGAAGTCTCTAAAATTAATTGAGGTATTGGAAATTCCTTTAAAGCAATTTTATTTTTATGATCAATTTTAGAGATTAGGAATTTGAAATTTCTCTCAAACCAATTTTATGATCATTTTATTTTGGGAATTAGAAACTCCAATTTTGATTGAGGAATTAGGAATTCCAATGAATTAATCATATTGGAATTAAATACTCTATTAAATTAGTTTGAAAGAATTAGAACTCCACTCTATTTAAAATAATTTTGGGGGGTCAAAGGCTCCATTGAATTATATTATTTTAAATTAGTGAAGTCAAAAACTCCAAATTGTTTAATTGGTGGAGTCAATAACTCCCTTTGAATTAATTTGAAGCAATTAGAAACTTCACTCCATTAAAAATAAATTATAATGGTGGAGTCAAGGACTCCATGGATTTGTTTGATTTATAGAGTCAAAGACTATTATGTTTAAATTGGTAGAGTCAGTGACTCTATTAAGTTAATTCATAATGGTAGATTGATTTGTAGAGTCAAGAACTATAATATTTAAATTAGTAGATTTAAGGTTTTCATTAAATTAATGGATAATGGCAAAGTCAAGGATATTAATATTTAAATTGGTAGAGTTAAGGACTCCATTAAATCTATATATATAACTAGCTCTAAGCATGCGTGTTGCGCATGCTCAGAGGCGCTCTTTTATTTTTTTGGATAAGGGTTAATAATTTGCATATATTATAATTTAGAAATATCTATATAATTTTTTTTTTAAAAACAAATAAAATGATAAACTTTAGAGATAAGCTGTAATTTCTTTTTTGAATGTGTGTTTGAAAGTGGTATAGTGATATAGAGAAAAGTTTAGGTAGGAAAACTAAGATGAACGTGAGCAGAAAGAAGGCTAAATTTTAAGGGTTTTTTTTTTAAAAATAAAAAATAAATAAATTGGAGGCTTTTTACTTTTATTAGGATGAAAAAGGAATGAAAAAGGCTAAATTTTAGGGAATAAAATGATGAATGCGAAGGGAAATAAATCCTAAATTTTAGGAATTCTCCTTTTGAATTCAAAATGAAATTTGTTATTTAACATTTATGACTTTATTTCTAAGAGAAGTTACCCTTAATTAATAAAAGTATTTTTGAATCACATAAAAGTCTAATTCAAAAAGGGAAATCCTCTTATAGATGGTATAGATTAAAGTCAAAGCTGAAAGAAAATCCAATTAGATTCTAAATTGGAGTTCAATTTTGAGCCATGTGTCCCATTTAATTTTTAAATTTTGTGTTAATGGAATTATTAAGTGCAAAAATCGAAGAGTCTAAATCTAATTAGATTCTAAATTGGATTTCAATTGGAGTTTAATTTTGCGCTATGTGTCTCATCTAATTTTTTTAATTGTTGAGACAAGTGAATTATTGAGTGTAAAAACTGAAGAGTCTAAAACTCTAAAATCCAATTAGATTCTAAATTATATATATATATATATATATATATAGAGAGAGAGAGAGAGAGAGAGAGAGAGAGAGAGAGAAGAGTTCAAGTTACACTTAGTATAACTCTAAAGAGTAAAGAGTTACATCTTTTCTAAACCATTGGATTTAAGTAGATCCAATGGTCCAAAAAGACACTCAAATGGTAATATTCTGATTAGGATCTCATTAATTATCATTTATTTATTACATTCCATACCTATCTCTAAACCTAAAAATAAAGTATATGTTTCACTCAAATGGTAATATTCTGATTAGGATCTTATTAATTATCATTTATTTATTACATTCCATACCTATCTCTAAACCTAAAAAGAAAGTATACGTCTCTCTCTCTTTCTTTCTCCTCCACTACACGTTTCTCTCTCTTTCTTTTTCCTCCATTACTCTTCCACCTCCACGATTAGGTTGCCAGCGGAAAGAAAAAAAGCCACAGCCATTGGTTGCATAACTGGGATTTCTGATCACCACGCTTTGCTTGGGCCTATAAGGTCCATACGTGACTGAACTAGTGCTCCATATATGATTATTGGAATGTAAACTCATCCACTACAAAATTTTGAAGATGATCGGTACTAATGCCAATACTGCAATACCAAGTTACTAACTAAATTGATAAACAAATTGGTCCATAAAATTTTTCTCCTGTACGTGCTTTTTGCTATGTTTCCTTTTGTAATTATGAAAAATTGAAAAGAATATCCAAAGTCCAGACCAGTAGTTTTTGCTTCTTAGGTGACAAATCCACCAAGTCCTTTTTAGTGTAACACTAAATTAAGTCGTTATTTGAGTTGTTATACTAGATATGTCACACTTTCCCAACCTTTTTATTTTTATTTTTTGGGTTGCCAAAGTCTGAACTCTGAACAAATAAATATAAGAACAAAACCTTTTGGGGGAAAAATACATTTAATAATAAGGTTTAATTTTTTATTAGTTGGACCATAAAATACATTTAATAATAAGGCAAAAAGCATGGCGGTGAGATTGGAATTAAGAGAAAGGCAATGGACTTGATTTGGGGAAAATCGATGGAGGAGAAAGAGAGAGCAAAGAAAAACATGAATTATGGAGGAGAGATAGAGAGAGAAAAACGTAGACCATTTTTTTGGTTTAGAGATAAGTATAGAATGTTATAAATAAGGGATAATAAATGAAATCTTAATCAAAATATCAACATTAATGAGTATATTTTTTTTTAAGTTGGATCTATTTAAATCTAATGGTTTAAAAAATGTGTAACTCTTTAGAGTTACACTAAGAAACTAGCGTTTGAGCACATGCTCATGTGTGTGTTCTAAGATTTTTTTATTTTTTATTTTTTATTTTATAAGGTTAATAGTTTTTTGAGCAACCGTGTGAGTAGGAAGTATGATAGATATAGATTAGATAGATAAGCCATTAAAAAAAAAAAAAAAAAAACAACAACAACAACATGAAAAGAATTTTAATTTAGAAAGAAGTAAACCTGCGATTTTTTAATCTATATCTATCCTTGGGGGGGGGGGGGGGGGAAGATCATTACAATTTTCTAACAAAATAAATAAAACCCAGATTCCTATATATATATATATATAATCCACATTAATTAAAAAAGAACAAAACTTAAATATAGTACTTTAGGTGCTGTTCCTTAGGTTCCTCTCTTAAGATTCGGCCATGTGGTTACTTAATTAAAAAAATATTCTTTCATCCTATGAGAAAAAATCCACATGGCAGAATTTTAAGAAGGAAACTTAAGGTACAATACCTAAGTATTGTACCTAAGTCTTGCTCATTAAAAAAATACATATCTTTATCCTTATCCCTTATTTTATTAAAAAAAAATACATATCATTATCCCTATCCCTCATTTTTTTTTTTATTTGTTATTTTTATGAGAAACTATAAGGAGTGGTGGTGCCTAATATTATAGGATATGGAGAAATGTGGTGAAAAAGAAACTTTTTTTTTATTTAAAAATTTACTTAAAATTTAGAAGTTTTATTTAGAGTAGACAGCTTAATATATTGATTCAAGACAGAAATTCTACTTTAGTCTAATGTAGGCGTACATGTGTGTGAAACTTCTTCTTAGAGATTTGAACTTCGGCCCTTACCCCTTATACTCCACAAGCACTTATACTTATCGAGCTATTATTGCACCAAGGGAGTGCGGTGGTGAGAACTCTAATATTTAAATTGGTATATTTAAGGACTCCATCGAATTAATTCTTAGCGATAGAGTCAATGACTCCATTAATTTGTTTAAATTGGTAGAGTCAGTGACTCTACAGTCGCAAACTATTTTACAACAATTTTACAAAATGTTGACAAGGTCAACCTCTTATTGGTTTTCATCTAGGTCCATCATTAATATCACTTTTTCATTTACCAATAATCACTCATCATATCAGTAATTTGTAAAATTTTTTGTAAAATAATTTGTATTTCTAGCATTATTCTTGAATTAATTAAAATGGTAGAGTAAAAAACTCCATGAAATTTTGAGAAGACATTGGAGAAAAATTGGACTTCAAATTCCATGTATGGAGTTAGAAACTCCTTATGAAACCCAATCTTATTTGTTTTACCAAACAAAAATTCATTTTTGAGAGGAGGATAAAGAGATTTAGAGAAAAAAAAGGACCAGTGGAGTCTCATATACAAAACTATTTTCACTTGCTTTCTTTTCTTTTCTACTTGCTGCTTCTCTATTTCTCTTTTCACGTTTTCAATATATATATATATATATATATATATTTTAAAATTTTTGGATAACAGAAGTGAGAAGTGACATGATTTGTGGCATCAGAATTTCTTTAAGCCCTATATATATATTTTTTGTTAACCTTATCACGTTTGCTTATGGGATCCTTAATGCAACAACCCATCACTATTTTAGGGACCGTAAAATCTCTTTAAATCAAGCAACGTGTATTCAATCAAAAAAAGAAGAAGAAAGGCAACGTGTATTCATCAAAATATCAAGCAACGTTTACAGTAAGGATTTTTACTGTTCACACGTTGCTTGGTGTTTGGTAGATCCGTAGATGTATTTATCTATCTATTTTTTCTTTTTCCTTTTTTTAAAATTTTATTTTATATTTCATCCCTATTTTTATTTACTCCTTTTTTTTTTCCTTTCTTTTTTTAACAATTAAATTTTTTTAATTTTGGATGGAACATGTATTCTTTGTTCAAAACTTATATTCTTTGATAAATCTTGCTTGAACTCTTTTTTTGTTTTTTTATGTAACCATTTTTTTTTTTTTTTGGTTGAAAATTTTACATTTCAACACTTATTAACTAAGTACTATTTTTTTTTTCTTTTGAGAATCCACCAAATACTATATAATCATATATTTATTAGGGTTCTTTCTCAAAAAAAAAAAACAAAAAATATATATATATATTTATTAGGGTTTAAAAATTTTAGGAGAGTGTCTACAGAATTTGACAATTTTTTTTTGACATTTAGTGATGTAACAGATTATTAATGATAAATAAAAAAAATAATGTTATCAACTTATCTGAAATCTTAATTCCAATACCTTCCACCTAAAACCACCTAACTATCAAATTCCTCTATCCCATCCTCTCTTCCCCACCGATCTCTTTTCTCTCTCAAGTCACTTTACAAGCTGGTGGGTTGGCATTCAGATTTAATTTAGCCTATAAATGACCCACCGATTTATTTTTTTATGTTTTCTGGATAGAATATGACCCACCAATGTTAGTGTAATCATTTTCACTGTTATTATTATATAAATTGGCAATTCAACTTTACTTTTCTCAAAAAAAAAAAAAAAAAAAAAAAACTTTACTACCACGATAATACATACTAGCTAGCCCTGCAAATATGCCTTCTCTTTCCTACATTTTTGTTTTTCTTAAAAATCTTTTATTATTGTAAGAGATTTGTAGTTCAATTGATATTTTATAATGTTTTTTAGGATTCAAATCTCCCTCTCTTATTGTAACTATTGATTTTATAAAAAAAAAAAAAAAAAAAAGAAGAAAAACCTTTTATTGTTGATTGTTTAAAAAAAAAAAAAATTAAAAGATTCAATTAAAACTAAAAAAAGATATAGACGTATAAATATAAGTTAGTGGCTAAAAAGGATACTATAATTGAGAAGTGACATTGAGCCAAGAACTTGCCAAACTTTAAGATAATTTTCTCTTTTCTCTTTTTTACAATATTGCTTCAATTTTTTTTTTCTTTTTTTAGTAAAGAGAAACTTTATTAAACTTGAAATCAAGTATAATAGACTGATAGAGTATATACATAGAGCAAACAATATTCCAGCCTCAGCCTTATATCTTACCTATTGTAAATAGTAAATACTAATAAATTGTATACTGAGACCTTATAAAGAGTACTTTCCCTACTTCAATAACATGACACCTTTCTAAATTCTAATAATATACAGATTATATATTATTTGTGGAACCTCAATCTCAATTCTTAAGGATGTATTCTCAAACAAAAAGTGCTCTCCTTTGACTGTCTTGCTCAATTTCCTTTGAGTATAAATTAAGTTGAGAATTTTTTATAAGTCTAGCTAGAAATTTGGTGCTCCACCTTCAATGGGTCAGCACTCCAGCCTCTACTATAATTATAATGTCTTTTGGGTCACCGACGGATTAAGGAAGCTAAGAAATTAATGGTTGACTAGTAGTCACCATCTAATTTGATAAAATCTACTTTCCCAGCTTGAAAAAAAAATATATGTAAATACTCCTATAATTTTTAAAAAATTCAATGGACAAGCTGATGGTAAAAAAGGAAAAAAAGAAAAAGAAATAATGGGTTTTTTTTTTAAAAAAAAAAAGAAAAAAGAAAAAAAATGATCAATAGTGAAAGTTAAAACGAGAGCATTAACATTTTAAGTAACATAAGGCATGAACGTATTAAGATAATAAACTAATGAAGTATTGTTCTACAAAAAGCTAACCATTGATAAGGGCATGTGGAGTTAATTAGATGGGCTTGATGGTAATGGATAGCTTGCCTTTGAAGGGAAGATATGCACGTTTAACCACTACTTGGGACCTTCATGTATAGGGTTGGTGCTAGCAATAAATGTTTGCATTAATGAAAAGAACTGATAAACAAGTCTAGATGTATGAATGCATCTACAAAACAGCTTCAATAACTAAGGCAGTTTTATATTTTATTTTGGTTATACAATAGAAGAACCGTACTCAATCTTATCTGCGCTGGATATCAATTCCAATGGTTGTTGGTTTGATCAAGGTGGAGCCAAAAAATTTGATTTGGAAGACTGAATAACATACTGATACATTGGTAAAGGAAAAATTCAAAACACATACATACATTTACATAAGTGTGTGTATATATATATGAAATGGGTTCAAGTTACCAATTTTCTAAATTATTGGATTTAAATAGATCTAACGATAAAAGAAAAGACATTCATTAATACTGATATTCTAATTAGAATCTCATTTATTATCACTTATTTATGACATTCCATACCCATCTCTAAACCCAAAAAAAAAAAAGTAATACTTTTCTCTCTCTTTCTCCTACATCGCTCTTCCACCTCCATTGCCATAGGGAGAACTTCTTCCAAAATAAACACATTATTTTGGAGAATTTTTATTTAGGCAAAACTACACTATTGATCCCTGAAGTTTACCTTGTGTGCACGATTGGTCTCTCAAGTTTGAAGCAAGCACAATTAGTCCCTTAAGTTTTAAAACTGAGTTGATTTGGTCCTTTTACTAACTGTTGTTAACGGTGTTACTTACGTGGCTAACGGAGACTTGACTTTTTTTTTTTTTTTTTTTTTTAATGATGTGGCATGTTTTTAATAAAAAAATTAAAAAAAATAGTTTCCACGTTAGATAAATTGAAAAATCATATTGACGGCAACCCCCACCTCCACCCCAACCACCACGACAGCAACCCACACCTCCTCCACCATAAATGCACAAAAAAGTCCAATCCAAAATCAGCATCTACCTTGCATTTGATCTAGCCAATCAGAATTCAAAGCTAAAAATCAAGCCAAAAAATAAAATACCCAATTAACAAGTGCAATTTACATGACCAAAGACCAAAAAAAAAAAAAAAAAAAAACCCAGATGAAATCACAAAGAGAAAACCCAGATGAAACCTAGCGATTGCCCCATCGGAACCCACACCGTTTTCACTCTCAATCTCCCTCTCTCATCTCTCTCTCCGTTTGTGGCTTGGTGCTTCTCCACCTCCCATTATTGAAAACCCTCTCAAGTATTGCTAATTTTGTCTTCGCAAGTGTAATACCTGAGATGAGAGGATGAACGCAGCTCAGTGGTTGTGCGAGAGGAGGAGGGAGGCGGGTCAGTGGCTGTCGCCGGCGGCTGCTAGGGCTTGTGATGTCGCCGGCGGCAGCTACGGCTTGGGCTATTGCTGGCGGCGGCTAGGGTTTGATTTCTTCCGTCTCTCCCTTTCTCTCTCCTTATGGTTTTTTTTTCTTTGAGAAAGTCGTGGGTTTTTACAACAGGTAGAACCGTAGAAAATAAATTTTTTAATTTGGTACTGTTGAATTTTTTTTTCTCATGTGTAAATTTAGTTTCTAATTTTTTTAATTAAAAACATGCCACATCATTTAAAAAAAGTCAAGTCATTATTCCGTTAGTCATATAAGTAACATCGTTAACAACAGTTAGTAAAATGACCAAATCAACTCAATTTTAAAACTTAAGGGACTATTTGTGCTTGCTTCAAACTTGAGGGACCAATTGCGCACACAGGGTAAACTTCAGGTACCAATAGTGTAGTTTCGCCTTTTATTTATATATATAGAAAGAGAACTTACTGTCTTTATTAATTTCATGTTACACAAATTACCTACTTTGCAATTAATATCTACAAAAAAAGCCATCATTATTTTATTATCATTTTTTTACTACTATGACTACTATCACTTCCTAGCATTAAATATCCTCTATTTTTTAAAACTCTAAATAAAGCCATTAAATATCTTCTATTATCTCTCCTTTTTTTTTTTTTTAAATTTTTTTTTATAGTACATTAAGAAAATTTAGAACAAAAAGAATTGGGGGAAAGAGGGGTAAGGAGGAGCATGGTTGTCAAAATTCCGATTTGAATCTTACGATCCTACGATTTTATAATTCCACCTGCTCAAAACGATTCGTATCTTTCAAGGATTTTTTGTGATTGTTTAGGATCGGTAAATTCTGACAATTCCAAACCATCCTGCTTTCTTGTAATCTTTTTTAACTTGATAGAAGGCTCAGTTGGATCCAAATGAAAAATAACATCCCAATAGATCAAGGTTTGCTATTCTAATGTAGAGAAATAAAGTGTTAGTTGGACTCAAATAAAAAAAAAATAGAGTATCACGTTTTGAGGTTTTTGACCTCTTTAAATGATGCTTACAAATGAATATAGTGATGTATGGTAATTACATCAAATGGATGAAAATTTTGGTTTTTTTTTTTTTAATTTTATTTTAATATGGATGAATGTATAATTTATGTGATTATTTAACATACCAATATGGTTTTTTATTTTTATTTTTTATTTTTCTCAAATAATGTAAGATCTTACAATCTACGATTTGATTCTACAATTCATGATCCCACCTACCTCCCACGATTCTATGTAAGATCCTGATTTTGACAACATTGGAGAGAAGCATAGCCCCTCAAGGCATGCTATCGCCACCTCTGGGCTTGACCAATCATAATATGGTTTATAAGTTGAATTTCTATTTGATTTTGGCGAGAAAGAAACTTAATTTTATCTTTAACTAGGGATAAAGAGACTCTTCTCATCAAAAAATTATTAATTACTTTTAGTGAACCACTAGTTGGTTACTCTAAGATAATAAAAACAAATCACATCTAACTTTCTATAATGGTGACTTGTAGCAAACCAATATATGTACTTCAAGTCTTCAACATTACTATGATTAAACAAGTAATTATTACTCCATAAAAAAAGAAGAAGTAATTATTAGATATTATTGAAGTATAACTAACATGATATTCCAAATTTTTGAAAAATAAATATGTGATATGATTTGGATATGAACATAATCGATAATTCTATTATGAATATTAAGGTTCTTTTTTTTTTTTTTTGAGAAACTTTATGAATATATTCATATTAAGGTGAAAGTAAATAAATGAGTGATAATTATAGTAATTTCTATGTAGTATACAATAAGATTTGCTTCAATGCTATCATCATCCATGGAATTATATGATTACAATAAATTAGCAGCATCACTTTCTAAATAAATTTAAATTTTCAATCCTAAAGATTTGACCTAGTTTTTTTTTAAAAATATTTGTTTTAAGAAGATCATAAGGGTTGACGTAATGATTTCTAAGACTTTATAAGATTTATGATGTATTGAATGTGAAATAACCTCTAACTAACCTCTTAAGGCCATCAACTTTAAGGTATTATATGATTATCTAATGCACGTAGGATGAAAAATTACACAAATTCAAGAGAATAGTTATGTATCGGCCAGTTCCTTTTAAACACAAAGAAAAATAAAAATAAAAAAAAGGTTTTCATTGCTGGTCAAAAAAAGTGTAACTTTTATAAAAAATAAATAAAAATTGTAATTTATATCCGCAACTTTTAATCATTTTTAGCTGTGGGCATAATATAGCTAAAGAAAAAACAGTGGCGCCACCAGTAAAATAAATGAACTCAGAACAATATAAAATTAAAAAAAAAAAATCAAGAAGGTGACAAACAGTTCCGTGCATATAATTATAATTTCCCTTGGTTGAGAAACGACAAACAGATTTTTTGATTGTAATCCACTCAACTTAAAGTAAGGACAACAAAATGTGGAGAAATCCTTGGAATTAGAACACCATTATATATATATATATATATATATATATATATACTATTGGGACCTTAAAAAAAACAAAGGATAATCATGTCAAATTATGTGCTGAGTGAGGGGCCAAGGAGCTACTTCACGTGCCTCAGCTGGGACGCACGTGACTTGAGCCCAAATTTATTGGTACTGTAGTTTGGTTCAATGAGAAAACAACTTTCAGCCTTTCAAAGAACTGTTTAGGAACTTGAACTTGGAATGGTATTTTGCAACTCTAGAATTAGGGGACATTTGCATGATACTAATCACTTGCACATTGTTACCCAGCTTTAGTGTAGATATTATCAAGCGGGTTTTAATTAGCTTAATTAATAAAATTTTTTGTTATCGGATAAAATATTTGAGGTTTAATAATTATTTACACCAAAAATGCCAACTGAGACATTTATGTTAGAAATTTGTGCACTTGTGTATATATTGTCAAATGGGTTTTAGTTAAATCAATTAGTAAAGTTTTTTGTCATCGGATAAGATAATTGCGGTTCAATTCCTATTTACATCAAAAATACCAACAGAGGCATCTATGCTAGAAATTTGTGCACTTGTGTACATACTATTTGGTATTTATTTGAGAGAGATTATTTTTGCTGGTTTATTGAGCTTAAAAAATGAACAGGATAAAAATAAAATTATACATTAAAAAAAAAAGAAGAAGTAAAATTTTGAAAGAGTTGTACAAGCAGCTTAATTTCACTATGCAGCTCATCTAAACAAGTACTATAGCACACAATAATGCGTTCCCTTACTCAACTAACAACTGTTATATGTGACCAAATTGGAGAGTACTACTGTTGAGGATTTGAAAATGATGCAACACAGGTGTTATCAATTATTGATTGAACTTTGGGGGAAAAGTAGTTTGGAGAATCTTGATTCCCTGAAATTATGAAGTTCTCGTTCTTGGATGGTGGACACGCTTCATCAAGATGAGAAATGATGTTTACACGATAAAGTTGAGAAATGATGTTTACTAGGATTTTTAGCTGCTAAAAAGGAGGGCTAGCAATTTATCAAGAAGTCTATATTCTGAACAAGACAAGATATCATTCTTAATAGCAAAGTGCAAAAGAACATTTTTTCCTACTGATTCCAATTAGAAAGTGTAACTTGGTGGAAGAAGTAAAGCCTTTTTATGATGAAGAAAAGGAATTCCGTGAATTCATTACCTTATGCATATGCATGTCAAAAGAGTTTTAGTTGCTTGCAAACTGCAATAGGACGTTGACATGGTGAGAGGGACCAGTTTCCATGATTGCATAACTAGTGGACAAGTCCATTGCACAAAGAAAAAATGTACTCATGTACATCCCAAACCCAGTTACATATATCTCTTTCGAGAACATATACCCTGAATTATATTGTTAGGTTCATCATATTTTCTGAAGTCCCTTTTTTTTTTCTTTTAATGGTTGGGGTATCTCTATCCTTGTAATTTTCATTTTTAAAATGGATAAGATTCCATCTCAAAATTTTTAGGTACAAAATTGAAAGGACTTACTAAGTTAAAGATCTAAAAATGTTATATCTCTGCTATGATATCAGATGACTTTACCAATTAAATTTACAATCTTAGATTAAATTACATATTTGGTCATTAACTTTTGAAAATCAAAAAATGTTTCAAGGCGTTTGATGAAAGAAAAATGTCGACATAACAAATGGAGTTCTAATCTGAGATCACTTTGATGACATGAAGCCTATGATGTGACATGAATTCTATTTACCACAACAAAGGTAATTTTGAAAGTATAGAAATTGTAGTTAGACATTTTAAAGTATATGGAAAAATTTTGAAACAAAAGTTGGTGAAGCATTTTAATGTGCAAGGATAATTTTGAAACAAAAGTTAAAGATTGAGGACCGAATATATAATTTATACAAAATCTTATATGGATTAAATGTGAAATCTCACCTAATTGGCGAATCATACATTCTCATATAGAAAGTAGGATTGTATGGGACATACATTGAAGGTGTGGAATGACATTTGTCTCTAGTAGAAGCCTTGGCCATTGTTGAATGGAAACAAACCAAACTACAAAAAATGTCACATATCATGCTGGAATGGATTTTACTACAGAACATAATATTGTAGTAGAGATGAACATGTTGAACCCATGCTCCTTGAGCTAGGAGCCTCCTTTTCTGGACCACTCAAGACAAAATGGTTAAGAGTCCTTGGAGGGAGAAAACCAAAGTGGTGCCTAGTACACACTTGGCGCAAAGGATTTCTAGTGGAGATTGCAGATGCTCCTATGTTATTAGTTTGTCCTTGTTAAAGATAGAAGTCTATTCAATCCTTCAATTAGGATCATAAGGCTTAAAGATAGACTAGTCAGTATTCACTCTGTCCCAGACAAAATGGGAGTAACTACATGATTTTTACAGGCTCATATCATTGCAAAAATTGATCTAATGCAACTAGCCCACTCCAACGCTAACAATATGGCTAATTACCCATTTTAAGCCATGCCATACCAATAGTCAATAGATGACTGAAATAAAAACCTGTATCTCTAGTTAAGCATCTTCCACAAGATTATTATTATTTAAAAAAAAAATGATATTTACAAGCTAGGAAAGTAAGCATCTTCCACAAGATAATTTAAAAAAATGATATTGGTGCTTATCGCCTCAGCTTTTTGCATAAAATGGGAGAGAGAAATAAGAAATTCAATTTAATTTTTCATGTCTATAACGTGTTCTCTTAGGAAATTTTGATTATCAGAATCATATTTATTCTCAAACATTGGTGGCGAACCTAATATTGTATTGGAGCTCTCTTCCAACATAGAAGAGCTTGGTTCTTTTTCTTCATCATTAGAATAAAATATGCTGTCATTATTAGAATATGATTCACTTGTAGATAAATCCTCATCTTCACTTTCTGATACCTCTGTGGAATCTACTTCTGTATCTGAAAGGGCTGTGTGAAAGCAATCACTAGTTGAATCAAGGCTTTTCTTCTCATATTTCCCTGATTTCTTATAGTCTTTTCTTGGCTCGTCTAAGATGGAAATGGGATTCCTATCATTTGGGTCACCATAAAGTGCAATGTGCCTGTAATAGAGCTCTAATTCCTTGTCAGCAATAGCAATGAAGCGCCGCACGGATTCAAGTGATTGCTCATACTTGGATTTTTCAAGTGCCTGTAAATGGGAGAAAACAGACTTAATCAGCCTATCTGGGATCAGCCATAACTTTTACATGCTTCATAACAAAAGCACTTACAGCAAACAGAAAATTAACAGGACAAAAGTTAATAGAGTTGGTAACATTATGAGACCACCAAAATGAAGTGGGATAGAGCCTGTTAATGTTGATGCGTGGTAGCTAATTTTATCTGTCAATAGAATCTTGGAAGACTATAGCCCAAAAAGAGAGTCAAAAGTCAATCCAAAGGCCAAAAAGCTTAAAACTCACTTTCATCTTCAATTCATTATGTTCTTTCAATATATTATGCATTAGGGTTTATTTGAAATAATTTCAAATTACGACCACAATACATACTGTAGTTTCAATTCTAGGTCAGTATTAGACATCATCTTACAGCAGGAATTGATTCGTGGCCACCACCTGATTTCCGACACTGAGAGTGTCTAATGCGAGGGAACCCTTTATAAATTAGATCAATGATCAATCATTTTTCCATGGATTGATAAACTTGTATTTTAGTGTATAGATGAATCACAAATGAATCTCTGAAGCCTCCAGAATAAGCCTCCTCATCTCAATGTAAAATTTGGAAGATTTCTTATACTTGTATCTGCAGATTTCTAGTGTTATAACAGGTTATGAGCTAAGAATATTTTTTTTATTGGTAAGTTACACATGCATCAAGTGGGTCCATAATCTCAATTCAAGGACACTAGCTCATTGGTACTAAGGAATGGTGCAGGTCATATTATTATCATTTCAGCAGCAATCATCTCCTTTTCATGAATGCTGAGTTCCAATGAATTAATATTGAGATCATTTTGCACTACCTCCATTCTATAATTAAATTAAAAAATAAAAATGAAAATTTCTGTTAATTTGTTTGTGTGTTTTTTCTCTCAAGGCTACCTCCATTTAGGGGAAAAAATGTCTTTTTTGGGACACCCTTGAATGTTTAATACTAATATCTTATATTTCATATTGGTCATTTATAAATAAAATTTTAATAAAACTAATAGTTCATAAGTCATTTATGTCATATGACTATCAATTTATAGACATAGAGCCACTTAATTATAATTCTATATAGCTCCAAATATTGTCTTCACATACCTTTAACAATTCCTTTTTTATCATTCATTTCCTTTAAAAATACAGATATCTTACTTAGTGAGCTACACAAATTAACACAGTATTGATTAATTTTCCATCCTTATGGTATATACATGGAGTCAAAGTACTTACAAAAAACATAGAGCCAAATCAACTTGTGACTTTTATTGTCTTGTCAGTAGAGTGTGAATTGTCATGATATATTATTATTCAGATAAGTTAATGACTCTAAAATTTTTCATTATTACCATATAACCTTGGCAACATTGAACTCTTTTTTTTTTTTTGGTGGCTTTGCCACTGACTATGACAGGGTTTCCTGGTCACAGATTGGAACTATAAGGGATAATAGTTAAAAGTGTGCTACAGTATATACTTACGAAAATAAAGATATAAATTATCTGAAAAGATTGAAAGTTGGAAAACACACCCTTTTCTTGGATAATGTATCTATAGGCGACATAACTTCTGGCTGGACATAGTCTTTTCCTCGATAAAATATTATGACATCATCTCCAATAATCTGAATAGGGATCCCACCGCTCAATCTAGCAATTTCTTGTGCATACTCCTGCGCTTGCCCAGGTTTACAAGAATTGCAAATGACCTTAACAGTTTCATGTTTCTTCCAATGCATATGCATATTAAGAATAACACCTCCAAATATTCCTCTTCTACCGATTGGCACATAATTAGACCTCTTTTGGGCCATTTTTTTCATATAAAACCGCTCCTCCCCAGTCAGCTCATGGGGCTTTACCACTGGACCCTGAGCTTGGGGAACTTCATAACGCTTCAGTCTTTCAATCAGCATAGCTTCCTTAATTTTGGCCTGAAGTGAGAAGATATCAACCAAGGATAACATTAAGACTAATGAAAAGAGCAAGGCTTAATGCTTAAACAGCATGCAAGAAAATCAGGAATCATTTTATACCCTTACTAACTGTTGTTGTTCCTGGAATTTCTAAACTGTAATGCTTTCTTTGTCTTCAATCTCTTGCAATCACAATGAACAGAGACAATATTGCCTCTTCTCCTTGCACTTTCCATTTGACAAAAGATGGTATTATTATCTTTGCCTTAAACTAATCGACTTAGTTTCCAATGAATTTCCCTATTCTTTCTTTATTCATAAGAAAGAAGACACTTAAGAGAAGAGACAGCATGAGTAGGGGGAAGAGATCACCTCACATGGAAAAACCAAGAAAGAGCTGAAAGAGAGAAGACAGAGACAGAAGACATTGCACAAGCTTCTGCTAAAACAGGATAAATCTCCCCAAAAAACATACCTATGGAAGAAGTTCTCTGCTAAGCTAAGATATCAACCTTTGTATTAGCCATCCTAAAAGTCCATACAAACAAAACATCCTCAGATTCAGAGAATTCAAATACTTATTTATTTAAGCTGAAACCTTTAGTCATAAAATGCTTTGTGGATAAGACTTCAACATTTTCAGTGTCTGGAAAAAATTGAAAACTGGGGAAATGTATTTAGCATGCAATTTTACACATAGAAATCCAGAAACTGACTATAATAATTTAAATTGGTTACTCATTTTTCAGAATTGGATATTTACCTTAATAATTGAGTTTAAGACAGCATCAAATGCATGGAGTTTCAAAGATTGTGAAAAACAACTTCAGAGTTAAATCTACTACCAGTGAAGACCCTTTAAGATTGAATAGTTGCTAGTGGCTGTTATTATTTTTCAAACTTGTTAGAATATTTTGATCTCTCTTGTTTGGTTTACTGGTCAAAGGAGGAGTCCCAGTTCTATGAGAAAAGGTTGGATGTATGAACTATATAAGTGTCTTATTATACTCAAATAAGACAGGGTTGAAAAATATAATTATTGAGTGTTTTTTTTAGTATTGAGGCTTGCTGACCTTAATCCTTATCATTCTTTCTCTCTCTTTCCCTTCTCTTTTTTCTTTTTCCTTGCAACCCCAAGTGCCCTTCCTCTTGCCTATCAAAACCACAAGAGCCCATATACTTTCTCTATCATAATAGCCATAAAAAGTCATCAAACCCTAGTCAATTTTGAGCACTAACCCTTTCTTCTACAACTCTAAACTCCAACTCACAAATCCTACTAAACTTTAACCTACCACAACACATGTAGACAAAAGGAGCATCGGGTGGCATCATGCTGTCATGGGATAGAAGAGTGGTGGAGAAGACTGAGGTGGCAAAGGGTAGATTCTCCATTAAATGTAAGTTTAGTTGTGTGGTTGGGAATTTTGATTGGGTTTTTTCTAGGGGGATGTATGGCTCCAACTCAGATCAAGACAAAGGTTTACTGTGTGAAGAACTGATGGGCATTTAGCCATTTTACAGCTGGTGGGATTGCCATAGTGCATAGTGGGAGACTAAATGAAGTCAGCTTTCCTAGTGAAAGACTGATAGTGGTGTGGGGAGAACTTCCCCAGCCAAGTGGGATTTTTTGGATTTTATCTAGGAGAATAGCCTAATAGATCTGCCCCAAAGGGGAGGAAAATTTACTTGCTCTAACAATCAAGAGTTATCATTATGTCAAGACTGGATCAGTTTCTTGTTTCACATGGGCGAGAGATAATTTCCCAATGAACTTCAGAGTTTGCTTCCTTGCACCAATTCATACCATTCTCTAGGGAGACAAAAACCCATTTCAAATTTGAAATTAAAATATCTATATATTTTATATATATATATATTATATATATATATATATTTTGTTTTGATAATTCAATAGTTGGGGAAGGAGGGATTTGAACCCTGGATGCCTTCTAGTTGAATTACAAGGCTCATGGCTCATTTCAAATTTGAGAATATTGGTTGAAGCTAGATAGCTTTAGGGAGAAGGTGAGGCAATGGTGGGAATCCTATCATTTTGATGGGGACCCAAACTTTGTTTTGGCCAACAATTTGAGAGCATTGAAGGAGGACCCAAAGAAGAGTTTGGCGATGTCAGAACTAGAAAAAAAAAACTTGTGCGGAAAATTCAGGGGCTAAATCCAGAGAGGAAACTAGTGTTTTATCTACTGAGGCTAGATGCAGAAGAGAAGAGGAAAGAGAAGAAACAGCAAAATTTATGCTAATGAAGGAAGTCAAGAGATAGAAATAGAAGGATTTTTGGCTGAGGGAGGGAGACAAAAATACTAAGATTTTTCATTGATTGGCCAGTTCACAACAATGTAACGATTACATTGGGAGCTTATCTTTGGGGGAGCCATTACAGAGGTATGGAGTCTCAAGAGGAAATCAAGGAAGGTATCATCCAATACTACAAAGACTTGTACTTATAATGCAATGACATTGTTTATTGGATGGTCTTCAGTTGAAAGATCTTGCAAATGACAAGGTTGATTGGAAAGGGAGTGAAGAAAGGGAAGTATTGGCAGCAATTAAAAGTATGAATGGGGACAAAGCAACTGACCCAGATGTCTTTTCATTGACCTTCTCTCCAAGCTGGTTGATATATTGTGAAAGAAGACATCATACCTGTTTTTCATCACTTCATAAACAAGGTACGTTTGAAAAATTTTTATATGCCACTTTTATTGCTCTTATCTTGAAGGGTCCTCCAATGTGAAGAACTATAGACCTTTTAGTCTACTTGGAAGTGTCTATCAAATCTTGGCTATGGTAATAGTGAATGGATTGAATTTGTTGTTAGGGGAGCTTTTATTAGTCCCAGAATGTGTTAATCAAGGGGAGACAAATTCCCTAATTTGCCCTACACCAAACATAATCTCTATTTTCTTGGATGCAAATACCCTACATCTACATACTTATCCTAACCTACTTTGCTAAGTGTTGGAAAACAACTTATCATAGAAAAAGTTCTATTATATTTCTTCATTGAGATGTCATATTTTGATAGGAAATAATATTTTTATTAAAAATAAAAAATGAACATGGGAAACTAATGGAGTTTACCGGTCGTACACCCATGTTTCCTTAAAAACAGTTAAAAATATGATATGTCAATAACATCGTGAAATGTTGATGATCTACTCGCGTCCAAAGACAGCCAATAGAATAATGCCCCCAGGAACAGAGATTCAAATCTCCCCACAGATAGTTCCTGATACTCAAAAGTCCTCCTATTCCTTTCTCTCTAAAAACATGTCACATTAAACAGGAGGGAGCAACATTCCAAACTCTGTTCTGGAAGGCCTTGGAAATGCAATGCCAACATTGAAGCAAGTCTTTCACCGTCTTTGGCATCACCAACTTCACCGCAGAAACTACTTATAATTTTTTTAAAATTTTTATTTTTTACAGTTCCTTATTATAGGACGAGGCAAAGCGAGCACTCCACACTTTCCTCATTATTCTTGCTCACAACATTTTGGCTAAGCCATTATCACTTCCCCCCTAAAGTCATGACATGTCTATAAGCAAAATTATGAACTAAAAAGAATAACATCAAGTAAAGAAAGGACAATTTTTCAGCAAAATTCAACATTATACAAAATTATAATGTTACCACAAGCATATGATTCAGGTTTCCTTATCAACTACTGATATAACCAAAATTTATCAAACAAGCTTTTGAAGCAAAAAATTACTATTTAATTATCAATATATCACCTTTTCAAGCTTGTACTTAATTCTCTCCTCGGCATTTGCAAACTTCTGCTTCTTCCCCTTGACACCGAGATAACGTGGGTCCCTCTTATTGGCTGATTTTCTCTTCTGCTTCTCCTTCTTCCTCTGCATCTTCAGCCTCTTCTTGGTCTGCCATTTGTGCTTCTTGGGAGGATCCACCTCATGTGTTTCAAACTTAGGCTTTCCTTGTGATATCACAAGATTCACAGAACCATGGCTCAAGTTTCTGAAAGCCCACGAAGGGCTTGTTTGGTTGAGCGGTAGAAAGTGCTTGGTTATTGTGAAAATTGATTCCTGGGCTTTGAAATTTGACCTGTAAAATAGACAAAAATCAACATGGAAGAGTAGAACTATTATGTATATAGGAAATAGGAGTTCATATCTTCATATAATAAGTCTTCCATTCTCTTTTAGCTTACCTCGTTACAATTCTGTTTTTTACTAAGTTCCCCACCATATTCCTATTTTCCAGGCCAACTTTCACAACCCAGAGGTTCATACAGATTGATAAACGTGGATAATCCATTAATGGGTTTTAAATTTAAGGCCAAAACACATTGTTGGTCCCTAAACTTTAGTTAATTAGCGATTTTAGTTCCTGAAGTGATCATTTTTAGTCCCTAATAAACTTAAAGTGATCACTTTTACTCTTTTAGTTTTAAAACTAAAACAGTTCACTTCAAGTTTGCCAGAATAAAAGCAATCACTTTAAGTTTATTAGGAGCTCAATTTGATGAGGTCCTTGATCAATATTTTGTTTGGCCATGTCATCCAAGGGACTAAATGCGATCGGGAGCTATTGGGCTAAATTTCAGGGACTAAAACCTAAATCTAATTGATGGGGGTTGCTAGAATTAATCATTTGGATGGAGAGAAAATTCATGGAAGATAGTAAAAATAGTGGGAAACAATAGTAAGAAAACATGACGTTTGTTTAGGATACAAATGGGTTTATGCGTGTGTGTGCATTGCACTGAAAGCTAATAATAGTAATCTTTCATTCTCATCATAAATTTCCCCAATTTCTTTGCTCACCATTCCTCCCATCTTCCAAGTGAACTTTCCCACAAGCCAAAAATCAATTTTCTCCAAAAACCCATCAAAGGGCACAACTAGATACAGCATTTGGAATTAGAAAACAAAGAAACAAAAAACAAAAACAAAATTTGATTCTTTGAGAAAACCTGATTCCTGGGTGTTGAAGACAAAAATGGCGTGGAAATAGTTAAAAAAAAAACCATAAATACATAAGCAAAACAAAGAGAGAGAGAGAGAGAGAGAGAACCTGAGAGGAAGTGAGAATCTGAGAAGTGAAGAAGCTCTACGAAGATTACGAAACAAAACCTTTGCCATTTACAGTGAGAGAGACTCAGAGACAAAGAACCTAGTACTTTGTTTGAGTTTAGAGAAAAAAAAAAAAAAAAAGTTAAAAACAACCGGGTTTTAAAAAACACGGGTGGGTGGACCGGGTTTTGTTAAAAGGGTCGGAGCTATGATCTAAAGGAGCCGAGGTCCACACGAATTGCCACGCGTCGAAATATCATTGTCTTGACTTAAATCATTGACTCTTTACTATCTATGCTAGCCAATCGTTTTGCGCCACGTCATCGGTTCCTGAGGCCCCATATTTTACAAACCTGAACCTTTCCTCTCTCTGTTTCTCTCTCTCTCTCTCTCTGTGGCTTTCGAAGCTCTCTCTCTCTCTCTCTCTCTCATCGAATCGTCGAGAACTTGCAGTAAGTTTTTAATTTATTTAATTATTAATTTTGTATAGTTTATATTCAATATGTTCATATTTTGTTTTTGCTTTTGTTTTTATAATTATTTTTTGAAATTTTTTTCGTTTTAATTGGTTCTTATTACAGAGAAAATTGGCACAATTGTTTAATTCAGTTTTTTAATTTCCATTTTTTTAATTAATGCTCTGTTTGTTTGCCAAGAAAATTTAAGAAATGAAAAGCTGGATAAAACTTTAAATATTTATCCACTTTTTTTTTTCCCTTAAATTGAGGAAAATCTTTTTTTTTTTTTTGGTGGCAAATTTTCATGTTAAAGTATGATCAGTTTTTTGGTGTTTTGGATTGTATAATACAAGTGGGGTCTACAGGAAAGTTGAATTTATGCTCTGTTTGGTGGCTGAGAAAATATAGGGAAAAAAAAGTTGATAGAAATTTTCAATTTTGTGGCTTAAAATTTGAAGTTTTCTACTTATAGTGTTTATTTAATATCGAATTTGATTGTATCAATCATCAGTTAGTGATTAGGGTTTTGTATGTATTAGATATCATTGGTTTTTTTTTAGTTTTTTCCCCCTGTTTTATAAGGTGGCCCATATATTGTGAATTAAACACTTGCGTTTTTTTTTTTTTTTTTTTTTTTTTTTTTTTTTTTCAAGTAATCAGAAAGAAAAAGGAAAAGAAGAGAGTATAAATTATGTATCTTTCATTATTGAATGTAAATATCTGAAAAGTTGTGTTTGAATTTGAGGATTTAAAATTAAGGGAGTTTGAAGAACAATTGCTGGTATAAATTGCCAGTTATAAATTCAACAACTCATAATGATTTCACACTTTGGAGATTTTACCGGAAAAATACTTGTGATGTTATGAATTTGAAATGATGTATTGCACCTAATCATTTTTTTGTAAGTAAAAGTTTTATTAGAAATGAAAGAGAGAATGGCAAATAGTAATGTGTGCATGAAACCTTTTCAAAGAATACAACTTGCTTCGAAAGAGAGTCAATAAAATCAACAAGAGACATCAAAGGGATGTTGCCTAGAGCATGCATCCAATCAAACAAGGACAATAATATTTGCTCTTTGAGAAAGCTCAAATCTCTCCATAAATTTTATCCATAGGAACAGTAAATTGTCATTTTATGTTCTATTCAAGTCATTTGAACTAAAAGTTGAAAATCCAAATCCTTCTCTTTAAATATCTCTAGTCAAACAAGCCACAAAGGAAAATAAATCTGAATAGAGAAATCCGTTTATTCCTGTAAATTTACTAGGCCCTGCTTAGGTGAATGCAATAGTTTTTTTCCCCTTTATTTTTTGGGGTGAAACATAAACTGCAGAAAATGCATGAGTGGGAGCTGGTTTCTCTATTGGCTTGTGAAATATCATCTGTGTAGAAAAATCATATAAGGTTTTCCTATGCAGTGGAGTTTAGTGTTGATGGCAATCTTAATGGCGAGGTGGATGGAAATTCTGCTGAGGTGGAGGATCATAGGGTCAATGATGAAAATGAAACTGGTGGAAGTTCTGTTGAAGGGGCATTTCAACAGGATCAGGATGATAAAATGAATCAAGATTTTTCTGGAATGGATATAGTTCCTAATACAATTCCTTCAGTATCAATGATTCCATCAGATGAGCCCTATGTGGGTCAGGAGTTTGAATCTGAAGCATCTGCACATGCATTTTATAATGCATATGCCACGCGTGTGGGTTTCATCATCCGTGTAAGCAAACTTTCACGATCAAGGCGTGATGGATCTGCTATTGGCCGGGCACTAGTTTGTAACAAGGAGGGCTACAGAATGCCTGATAAGCGTGAAAAAATTGTGAGGCAAAGGGCAGAGACAAGGGTTGGTTGTAGGGCAATGATTTTGGTGAGGAAAGTAAGTTCTGGTAAATGGGTTGTTACAAAATTTGTAAAGGAGCATACCCATCCATTGACACCTGGAAAAGGTCGAAGGGATTGCATCTATGATCAATATCCGGTCAGCTCTTGTTCCTTTATTATTTATAGCTCTTGTTCGTTTATTATTTATAATTGACATTTCTATGTTCTGATGTTATTTTAATCATATGCTTGATATATAGAGAGACCAACTTTTGTAATCATTTGCATATACTATTTTCAAGGGTATTCTAAATTGATTACGCTTTTGATGACATAGATGGAAATTTTGGGGGATTGTAAGTCATGCATGACTGGATTTTCTTGAGATGTCTTGGTCTTATGCATTGAGCCAAGTTTTCAGTAGAGGATTGCATAAAGTTGTGAACTGTTCTGCCTTTTACCTATAAATCAAAATGATGTCAAAATTTATGAAAAAACTTATTCCAGAAATTCTCTATGAATTTTTCTTTTTATATTCTTTTTTATCATCACACATTATAGCTACAAAAGGCGTTTTAGAATGATTCAGATTAAAGCTAACTGCCTTAAGCATTTCCCCCTATCTCTAATCATCTGACTCTGTTTCTTTTAATAACTTGAGATTGGATCCATATAGTGCAAGCTTTCGAACTCTTTTGTTTATGTTTTTCCATGAGTATTTGGTTGGATTATATGATCAGTTTTTATTTTGACATATAAATGATACAAACAACAAGTCACTTTTGACCATAATCATCACGACATGGGTGCATTATTGATTCCAGAGTTATTAATAATTCACTTTTGACTATAATCACATTCTCTCAGACGATGTAACAAAGTCTGTGTAGGGTGGATTCGACAAATATCTAAATATGAGTGTTACTATCCAGAATTTTAATTCAAGAGGCTATTTTTTATCCTACATATCCTTATAGTTAAGAATGAGATTGTTCTTACTCCATGTACTTGGTGGTGTTGTTGATTACTATTTTAGGCAGGAAGTTGTTTAGTATGACATGAAGAAATACAAATTAATTGAGTAGATGGAAAGGAAGAAATACATATGAATGGGAGATCATTTCAGAGGTAGAAAACTGAAATTTTTATAAATTTGTAATACATCAATATTCAATATAACCACTACCATAGGGTGATGTAGGACAAAGGGAAGAAAACCAAATTGGATTTGGAATTCCTGGGTCAAGTCTAGCAGTTCCTGGATAATTTTGTTTTTTTGTTTTTTGAGGAATTAGTGCAAGGGTTTGGTGGGAAAAAAGCTGGAAAATAATAAGAAATATAGGGTTTCTAATGGTGAAAATGAATAGTAGGATTTGGAGATGAAACAAAGGGAATAAATCAAGGATTTGGTTGCTGTTCAGGGTTGTGAACAGTATTTTGGCTTTTTATGGTGTATATGGGGCTATTTGGTGAAGGTGCCTTTTCAAGTGTTACCTAACATTTCACTAGTTGTAGTAGTCTAGGTTAAGATCTTTGGCTGCATGGACCAAAGGAAGGTCAAAAGAATTTGGGTTGGAGATACTTTAAAAAATGAAAAAGAAAAGGGAATTTGAGTTGGAGATGTGAGAACAGCATAGCCTATAATGTAGTGAAAGAAATGGTTGGAGATTAGGGAAACATTAAGGATTTGCAGTTTAATGTGTTTTTTTTATTTTATTTATTTATAATTTTTCAATAGTTCACTGTGCTGTTCCATGTTGAGCCTAATTCTTCTCTGCAGCCTTGCCGGAGCTCAAACCTTGTTGGAAAACTTGCAGGAATCTCTAAATTTTTACTATCTGAGTTACCAACCAGACGACCCCATGAAGGCATGAACCAGCAAGCCAACCAAGTAAATGGTAGTGGTGGGCTATGGATAGATTCAAAAACTATTGTCTTTGCTTATGATGTTGGGTTTGATTTGTATCTAGGAAAGGTTTCATGGTTATTTGGTTTCGATATGGGTTTGGAAGGGTTGAAATCAACGAGGGCTGACTAGAGAAGGTGAGATCAGATCGTACAAGATATTTTTTTCAACCATTTCTAGGATGTGTATTGGGTTATTGAAATGGTTTGTAGAAAGAAAAGCAGTGAAAGATTCATAGTGATTTTAGAGTTTTATATTAGGGTGAGGAAGGGGGTTATTTGCATACTAGAATGGAGAAATTTATATGGATGTGAGGCCTTTGAATTTGAAGTTTAGGGCTATTTCTTGGGCAAAATTTTGTGGGGACACAGCTAACGAAATCAATGAATCCTTGTCAAAATCATGGATTAGATCCTTCCAAAGTAGAGTCACCAATCCTGTTGGAAGATGACTGGAGATTCTTGGCAATAACATTGAGGGTCTGTTGTCTCGAGTTGCTGACACTATAGTATTAGCTGGTGGCTTTTGCTGACCAGCAGGGTTATCAATGTGGAGGGTTTATGTCAAGTGGGGGAGATAGGATCTCAAAGGATGCATAAGGGTGGAGTTTGGATTTTGGACCAACAAGCTAAGATTGGAGGTGCGTGGTTCTCACTTCTCATGCAACAGTAGGAGATTTAGTAAGAACCAGATCATGCATTGGGGGGAAAAGCATAATAGAAGAAGAATTGTCTCTAATTACCAACAACATTCAAATATCGCTAAAGAAAAACCTTGTGGTATTTTTGTGCCTAGTTAGTTCAGCATGTAAGTTGGGTTCATAAAATATATTTAAAAAAATTGTGGGTCTGGGTTCCAAAGGGAGAAATAGTTGGTCCATCTAAGGCACATCAAAGTAGCTTGAATTTTAATAGTCCAAAATGTCAAAGAAAAGAGTGATATTTTCAAAAATGTTGAACTTTCCAGAGAAGAACTCTGAAATTGGTGACACCTCAATCTGTAGCAATTGGTACAGCAAGGTATTGAGTTAATGAGGGATATCCAGTGGTTTTTTTCTTTGAAAGAAGGTAATTATTCCTTAGTGCTAGGTGACAGTCTAGATTCTTCCCCTCCTTTTTCTTTATCAGTATCTTGATATTGTGAGCAGAGAAGGATCATATGGGTCTTAGTAATCCTTTGATTGTGGAGCAGACAAATATGGGGGGCTTTTGGTATATTTGGGGAGTGTGGGGTTTAGTGAGGATTAGGATGGGCAACCTGAATTGTTAGTCGCTTAGTGAGGGTCTAATAGTGGAATATTTTGTTGAGAGGGGAGATGGTTCTTTATGATGATGCTCTATACTTGAACCGCATAAGCTATGAACCACTTATTTGAATCAACCTAGCAACTCAACTTGAAGGAGTCTTGAGAGGTTATGGGGCTTGGGGTAAATTTTTTTTTTTTTGGGGGGGTGTGGGGGGGGGGTGTGGTTGTGGTGAGGAGTTTAATTATGAATGAGTTTTGGTAAGTTTGGGGTGAAGAATTTTAGTAAGTTCTTCTGTGTAGGAATCAATGATTTGAAGAGCTAGTTGTAAAGCTCTTTGCTATTAAAGAAAATAAAAGGACATGTAACCTCTGAAGGTAGCTCCAAAGTTCTGGGTAATAATAGAAGTAAAGGATTTCTGTAGTTAAAAAATTTGGCTTCTTCCATCAATTTTGATATAGAGAAGGATGGTTTAGGTAGAAGGGAAGGGAGGAGGCCTAGCATTGAGATTCTTCAGCATTAGTTATGAATATGAAGATTTTTTTTGAAATATCCGGGGTTTGAATGATCTTTGAAAATGGTCTATTTTAAGGATTTATATGTGTAATTTGAAGGGAGATGTGGTATGCTTTTCAAGAAATGAAAAAAAAACTATGACTAAGGAGCTTGTTAGGAGTTTTGTTTTGTTTTTTTTTTTGGGTGGGGTAGAGGCTTTTATTGATTGGGCTTTTTGTTAAATGATGGTGATACTTGGGCTGTTCATCTCATGTTGGATGGTGGGTTGTGAAAAAGATTGATGTGGATATTGGTCGATACTCTGTTTCTTGTCTTTTCAACATAGAGAAAGATACCTTTTGACAGACTATTTCATCCTTTCATCTATCAAAAAATAAAAATAAAAAGTAAGGGAAAGATTCATTTGGGATACTTCAAATGAGGATGGGGATTCATGTGCTCTTTGGGATGAATTTAAACATCTAGAATGAATTTTGAAGCTACAACCTCACCATTTAGCCACACTTGTGAGGTGAGGAAGTGCCATTTGAACTAAGATTAATTGGAAAATAAATGATTATTTTAAGTGAGGTAACGTGGTGTTTGGTTAGAGATTTCAATGTTTTTCTATTTCCTTTAGAAAGGTTGTGCACTACAATGTATTCTGTGGAAGGATGATGGAATTTTTGGAGTTTATTGCAAACTTAAATCTGGTGGATTTTCTTTTAGAGGGTACTGTATATACTTGGTCAAATAACCAAGACCTTCCATTGTTGTCTTGGATCATTTTCTAGCTTTAGTGTGGTGAGAGGAATTATTTTCTAATGCGGTGCATTGTTAACTTCATTGATCTACATTTGATCATATTCCTATTTTATTGAATTGTGGAGTGTTAGAGATGGCGTCTTCTCTCTGTTCATGAGGTGTCTATATTAGAGACCGGTGTTGCTGTCTCAACCCATGACTGCGGCTAAATTTAACTCTTATGCCAAGGTCAACTAATAGGTTGGAGGGTGCAGGATAGAAGGCCCCTGTAGTTCAGTAAGGGCATATTTGGAATTTCAATGTACTGGGTTAGGGTTTCTTAAGTGAGGGCAATATCTATAGTATTTTCTTGAATTATAGAAAGATTAGTTTGCTGTAGATTTTACTATATATGAAACAATGACATATGTTGAATCATGTTAAAAGGGCAAATTTTAGTTACAAAATTAGTTGTAGTCTAAGGCTTCAACTTTACTCAATAAAATAAATATTACTATATATTTTGAAAATCTAATTGTTGAATTGAATATTCTTTGCGCTCTTAATATACATGTCAAATTTTGTGTCAAATGGATATTATTTACTATATGATTTATAAACTTATATTTTATGCATAATTTTAAATAACAAAAACTTGCAATTTAAACAATTTATTGATAAAATAGCTATTGATATTTAATTTCTTAGAAATTTTGCAAGTATGAAGGATATAAGAAGAAGATGTAATCCAGTGGTGAATTTGTCAAAATTCACCTCCAATAAAAAGATATTGAATAAGGTTGTAGCTTAAGGTTATAACTAATTTTATAGCTAAACTTTGTCATTATTATTATTAATATAAATTTTTTGTTGTATTTAGCTTGGCCTTTCTTGAGAAAATTTTTCTAGCTCAGCCAACTGATTGGTAGTTGAAAACTGAGGTCTAAACTTGAATATGTTGTTTATAAAATGCTTTTTTATTTTAGTTGACACCATGTGTTGTAATTATTCATCAGATCTGAGGATTTATTTATTTGGATGAAGAACTGAAGTTGAATTTATTGAGCTTGATAATTGGATTTCTCTTTGTAATATCATAAGATATCCTTTCTAGCACAATGCATGTTAAAAGATGTATACACACGTAAAAGGTATCTAAGTGACAGTGGGACCTTTAAAGACTCTTTGGTCACTGGTTGAACTTAAAATTACAAGTAGAGTGAGTTTTGCATTGGGAATTATAGTAGTATAAAATAAATAATTACTATTCCACTTATTATTTTTATTTTAAATATTTTTACTGTGTTTATTTTTTGTATAATACAAATTACTTCCAATAAACGGGTTGATCTCTAAGAGAACATACAAATAGGGCAGTACTAGCCTTGGTGTTCACTTCGAGCCCATATATGTTCAATAATTTTTCTCTGAATTTTTGAATTGTCATTTATGGCACTTTTATTGGTATCGTTGTTTTTGCTTATGGGCTTTAAGGTTTTTTAAATCTTACTTGTCCAGGACATATGTATCTATTCTTTTGACAGAAACGGGATACATCTTGTGGGGCACCTTAAGTAGTTATGGTGGTTACCGATAGGACTTATATAGGGCAACTATATTAAAATAAAAAATTTGTCTTTATTACATATTAGATTGATGCATTAGGCACCCCTTTTTTCTTTTGTTTGCCTACACTGGCTACAAAATCTTGGGCAACATAAATTACTAATTAATTATCTTGCTATGATCTTTGCGGGTTAGGAGAGTTCTGCACTTTGTTAAATTTTTGGCAGTTATGGTAAAAGCATGCGGTTTTGGCATGAAGGATTGTTTGTGGATACCATCCTTATAGATTTATTTCCGGACTTATTTGTGATTGTTGTGGATAAGGACGTAACTGTACATTATTGTTTGGAATTTAAGGAGGATGGAAAGTTTCATTCTTTGAATCTTAGATTTAGCCGTGCCTTCTACAATTGAGAAGTTGAGTTGGTGGATTTTTTCTTCAATTTACTGTATTCTAACATGCTGAAAATGAAGGGGCTGATAGGTTGTGTTGGAAGCAAAGGGGTGTTGATCAATTCAATATATATTCATATTATGGGAACTAAGAAGCTTTAATGGTGAAAGTCTCTTGGAGGAGTATTTGGCATTGTAAAGTTGCTTGAGATGTCGCTTTGTTTTGTTTGCACAACAACCTTGGGAAAAATTCTTACTAAGGATAATTTGATTAAACAGAATTTCATTTTACTGGATTGGTGTTGTTACTTGTTTGTGTAATTGTAGTGGAGAGACTACTAATTGCTTGCTTATTCATTCTACAGTAGCCAAGGACTTGTGGTCTTTTCTTTTTATGTTACTTGGGGTTAAATGGGTGATGTCCCAGCAGGTGGTTTTATTTTTTTTGGCAAGGAATGTTTGAAAGAAATAGAAATGCTGCAATTCAGAGCATGCCCTGCGACAAAGAGAAACAATATTGTACCTTTAATAACATTGAGTTGTATAACCTTTCTGCATGGTTTGTTTGAGTGTTCCATGCATTTGGCCATGCTTGTTCTCTTTCTATTGTACATTTTCTTCTTAATATCCAGATTGTAATTTTTTAGGAAACTCCTTTGTTTCTCTTATATACTTAGGTTTCTCCTCTTTCAAATAAAATCTTCATATTCCTTGATTTAAAAAAGAAAAGAAAAGGAATCTTATGGTGTTCTGTGACATTTGTTGGTATTTCAACTTCTTAAGGTACAAATCCATGCCTGAAATGAAGTTGTTTCCCCAATTGGGAATATGAAATTGGAGTTCATATTAACGTTGAAGTTTAACAGTTACAACCATTAAAACATGAATGCATGTTACTCATTTTGAGTGAAATGCATTAAATGCTATTTACTTGGTGAAATTTCTATTTCCATGTCATGTCCAAGCATCTCATCTTTCTCCCTAATGTCACTAGTGTTTAATTTATTGTAACTAACCTTTTTCATATTTTGCCTTATAGAATGAACATGATAAGATTCGGGAACTATCCCAGCAGCTGGCTATAGAGAAAAAGCGAGCTGCAACCTATAAAAGGCATCTAGAAATGATATTTGAGCACATTGACGAGCACAATGAGAGCCTATCAAAGAAGATCCAATACATAGTAGACAATGTCAACGAGATGGAGACCAAAGAACAGCAAAACCAAAGATAGTTTAAGCAATTTAAGCTCGTTTTTTTTTTTTCTTTTTTTTTTTTTTTTGGGGGTGGGGGTGGGGGGGGGGGGGGGTGTGGGGGACAACAAAATCAAGAAATAACTTGGAGGTTATTGCTGGATGAAATATGCATTGTCTTGATTTTAATGTTGGCATACATAGTTATGAGCTTCATTCCAGTTTTTAGGTATCTAGTTAGTTTTATATCTTGGAATATTCTGCTCATTGGAATTCATTGGATAAATTGTGTAGTACGATTGTTGTTTGGAACAAATTATTGGTAGCAGAAACTAGGTGAGTCGATGTACAGTCCTTGAAACCCGTCCTAGTGAAGTTGTGCTCACAATATAACGACTCACTGGGGCGTTAGGGTATTCCTAGGAAGTTAATTTTTTTCCATTGTGTTTCATGTAGAACTTGATATGTTTGTATAGCAATTCAAAGGATTGTATTATGTTAATGATTTTCCAATCTTTGATATCCCTTTTCTTGTTTCCTTTTTAGGTGGGGGTCGGGTTAAGGATTTTTTTTTCACACCTTCCTTTTGATCTTTTTTTTTTTTTTTGTTATCAATCTTTTTGATCTTTTGGTAGAATGGATTCTTGCCAAATTTTGAATAAAGACTCAATGCTCCCAACACCTTCTCTTATTTCAATAAGCGTGAAACAAAATGAATGATTCAAATGATGTTAATTTTCTTGGAAGCAAGTGACCCTTACTGTGATTGTGTGATGAACTAGGTATGCAGGCTATGCAAAAACAGCTGGTTAATGATGATTCCCACTTCCAGGATCAATTCTCCTACGGGTGCCTCATAAAAAGAACTAGCAGGGAAAAAATTGGTCTTTGCCCTTTTTAAAAAAACAATCCAGCATTTTGCTCTCTTTCCCAAACTAATTAGGGAAATGTCCTTATTTTGAAACTCGATTTTCTCAAAATCGAGTTAAGCCCTATAGTGGCATTTTTAAGGAGTCTATAGTGACGTTTTAAGGATCTATAGTGGCGTTTTTTAACTCGATCTTTATAAAGTCGAGTTATAGGCAAAAAAAGAAAGAAAAAAAATTGCATGTAACTCGACTTTAGAGAGATCGAGTTAAAAAATGCTACTATAGGCTCCTTAAAACGCCACTATAGGACTCCAGATTTTATTTTTTTTATATAACTCGATTTTGAAAAAATCGAGTTTCAAAAAAGAGGCATTTCCTTAATTAGTTTAGGAAATTGGGAAAAATGCTGGATTGTTTTTTTGAAAGAGGCATTTGCCCATTTTCTCCGAACTAGCAGGTTGTTAGATCATTACCCTGATTATATAACCTAATACAATGAAAGTGATGTACTAATCACAATCTACCAACTGAACAAGTTGTAAAAAATCTTGCATCTGAAGTATTGTTGTTCGTTTATTCCATTCTTTATGTATTCATCTCAAGCACGTGCACACACCACCTTTATGAGTTAATCTCACCAAATTGTAGGGATGAGTAAGATATATCTTTTATTTATTTTTTTTATTTTTGGGTAAGCTAGATAGCATTAAAAATTAGAAATTAGAAGTACCAATATTACAAACCTGGTCACGACACATGCCAAAATTATCAAAAGATAAAAAAGAGAAAAGAAAGGGGGTGAGGGGGTGGGGGGGGGGGGGGGAGGGGAACGTCCGAAGTATATCTCTATTAGGAGACTTAATGCAACCCACGTATAATTAATGCTAAATTTTAAATTATATACTAAATTACATTTTTGATCCTTAATGTTTGGAGTGCTTTTATTTGGTTCCTCATGTTTAAAGCTTTTCATTTTTGTCCCTCATGTTTGAGGCCATTTTAAAAATTGTTTTTCCATCCATCTTCTCAAATCTTGCATGTAAGCTTGGAAATGACCTTATATATATATTATTATTGTTTAATTGTGCTTCTTGCTTCCAACGCTGTGTCCCTTCTTGCATTACTTTCAACTTATATTATTACTGTATAACTGTGCTTCCGCTACCAACGCTGTGTCCCTTCCCCCTTTATGGTATCAGAGCCACTCTTTTCTGGCTGGTGATAGTGGTGTTGTGTTCTCTTACTCTCTGTCTGTGTCTACCCGAAACTTTGGTACTCCGTTGTTGTGTTCCCTTCTTACCATCGTTGGCGCCACCCTAATCGTAAAGTGAATTCCTAGAATCGAACTGTAAGGCCCGTTTTAGCCAAGAGAGGGCGTGTAGGGCATGAGAGGTATAAGGTTGGTTAGGGTATGTGTTACGAAATGCAACGATTGTGAGAAAAACAAGATAATTGAGTGTTAAAACTAAGATAGTATGGATAGATTGTGGAGATCCAACTCTTCTATTAGCTCCAGGATTGGTTGTCCTCCTAATATAGTAAATGAAGAAGATCACAATGTTGATGATAGTGAGATCCCTGATTTCAGCAAATGGACTATTCCTAGAGTTGATACTAAAAATGTTTATAAAATAAGTCGGGCTGAAAGTACTTTTCATTTTGCTTATAAAGTTAGAACTGTTGAACAAATATTTTCTATTTTCAAAACTCATGAAAAATGCTGCTTATTTTCTAAAAGGAATATTGGTGAATATCTTGCTTTTAAAAAATTCAGCTATTTGCATATTAAAATGGTTCAAGTTGCTATTAAACCACTCACCCGAAAGGGTATTAATGCTTCTGTTCTCATGTGTTTACGAGATCCTAGATTTAAGAACTTTAAAGATAGCATTCTTGGTATGATTACTGCTTCTTTGTATGATGGTCCTGTTTATTTCAGTTGCTATCCTGATCTTCCTCTTGCTTTGGATGATCCTAATATTATTAAAGCTTTGACTTTGAATATTGCTTCATCTGGTTATAGACTATTGGGTACTTAAATAAATCCTAGTGCTATAAACCACAGAGAACCTTCTGGTAAAACCATGTTAATTAAATGTTCAACACCTGATGCTAAAGTTCAAATTCCAAAAATGATTCAATGGCAAGACATTAGGCTTCCCACTGAATGGTTCTTGGAACAAAGATCTCCCATTGCTAAACCTATTTTCGATGAGCTCGATCTTACTCGTATTCAACAATATCTTGATGGTACTGTTAAAATAAGTTTTCAAAAAAATCAACCCTTAAGGATCAACGAAGGAAGGCATTCCTTTACTGGATCTGAAAGTATTTCAAAAAGAGACCAAGATCTCAACGAATTTTTGAAAAGGAATCTTGAAAAACCTGCTGATTTAAAATTAAAAAGTGTTTCAAATGATAAAGTTAGCATTGTTTACTATTCTACTAAACCTGAAACTTCCTTTCCATATAGCAAACCTGCTAGTGAAGAAGAAGATGATAGTAAATCTGTTTGTCCATCTGATTCTGATTTTCCTCCTATTGATAACTCTGATTTAGTTAAACAATTGAGAGTTTTGACTGTTTTAAATGAAAATTTTAAAATTGACAGCCTGACTCCTTTGTATGATGAGTTTATGCTTTCAAAAAACCAAACTAAAAGAAAATATTTCCAGGATAATTTTGCTCAGTTTGAGAAAGATCGTGTTAAAAGGAAATGGTTAGAAAGGATGAATCAATTGAAAAAACATATTTTATTTTTTTGATTTTCTTGAAAATCATTATGTTTCAAATGATGAAGTTTCAAAACAACATTTGAGTGTGATAAAAAAAAAATCAAATTTTGTTAAAGCAGCTGATAAAGCCATTGTTCGGTCTAATCATCCGCCTCTTGAGACAGTTTTGATAACTTGTCAAGATCAAAAGACGGAAGTTAAGGCTACTCCTTTCAAAATTGCTGATGATCAAACCCCTATCACTAATATTATTGAACAAAACAATTTTACTAATGAATCCTTGCATATTATTGGTCAGCAACTTGACCGTATTGAAGAAACAATTGTTGATTCAATTGAAAAACCTGCTTCTGAAAAATCTGTTTTTGTAAAAACTGAGAAACCTTTGATTGATTTACCCAGTCAAAGAGAAAAAGTTATGTTCAAAACCTCTCAGTCTAAAATGCTTGAAGTTGTTGACAAAATGCTTTCTGATTTAAAGGTTAAAACTGAAGGTACTTCTAGAAGTACAGCTTGCACTATTTCAAAGAATGGAAAAGAAATTGTTTCTGAAAAACATACTGATTCTGATACTGTTTCTTCTATTTCTGCTAAAAATATTTTCGATAATGATTTACCAGAAATTAAAAGATTTGTTGGAAATCCGAAACCCATGTCTTTTACAAAAAACTGGTATTCCAGACCTACTTCTCTTGATATGTAGTTTGAAGAAAAAGTTTTTCAAACACAGTTTTCTATTTCTGTTGATAAGTTTTATGAATGGAATATTGATGGTTTGTCTGAACAAGAAATCATTAATAAAATGAGCCATATGTCTATGGTTGGTATTGCTTATGAAAATAACCATGATCTTGATCAACCTGATATTGTTAATTTACTTGTTACTGGTTTTTCTGGTACTCTTCGAGGATGGTGGGATTCATATCTCACAGACAAATCCAGAGATTCTATTAGACATGCTGTTAAAAAGAATGATGAAGGTTTGCCTATTTTTGATGAAAATATTGGTCGCGGTATTCTTGATGGTGTGAATACTCTAATCTATACCATTCTCAAACATTTTGTTGGTACTCCATCTAATATTTCATCCCGAGCTTCTGATTTATTGAATGATTTGCGATGTCCTATTATGACTGATTACATATGGTATTAAGATGTTTTTATTTCTAGAGTGATGCTTTGGAAAGATTGCCACAAGCCTTATTGGAAAGAAAGGTTTATTGACGGTCTGCCTCCAATCTTTGCTCATAAGGTAAAACAAGTGTTAATGGGTAAAAATGATTCTATTGATTATGATAACTTAACCTATGGTGACATTTTTAGTGCTATTAAAAAACTTGGTATTAATATGTGTAATGATGAAAAATTGTTAAAATACCATTTACAGAATAAGAAAAAGGCTAAATATGAAATGAGTAATTTTTGTGAACAGTATGGTTTGCCCCCTATTGCTCCTTCCAGGCAAAAAGGGAAGAAACATGATAAAAGTCACAAAAGTTATAGCCATAAAAAATATAAAAAATACAAAAACAACTTTGTTAAACCTAATGATTTTTATGCTAAAAAGAAAAATGTTTCCAAAAAATATGATAAACAAATGTCAAGTAAAGGTAAATGTTTTAACTGTGGAAAACCTAGTCATTTCAATAAAGATTGCAATCAAAAACCTGGTAAATTAAAGAATAAGTTTAACATGTTAAAGATTAATGATAAAGAGCAAGAATAATTGTTTAGAATCCTTGAATCAAACAATTCTTCTGATTCTTTGGAAGATGATTTTTCTTCTTCTTTTGTTTCTTGCTATCAATCTGCTGATGATTCTTCTGATTCTCCTAATATTAAAATTGGTTGTAGAGATTCCTGTTGTAATGTTATTAACTCTGTTAATACTCTAACTAAGGGTGAAGAAAATGAAAAACTAATAATTCAATTAATAAATCAAATTCAAAACCCTGAGTTACAAAAAGAATATTTGGATAAATTTAAAAAGAATTTGTTAAAAGAAGAAACTGGTAAAAAATTGAAATCAACCATAAGCTTTGAAGAAACTTTGGAAAGATTTAATAAAAAGAAATCTAAAGATTTAACTGTTAATGATCTCCAACATGAAATTACTATTGTTAAACAAGAAATGATTGATTTAAAAAATGAGTTTAGAAATATTAAAAATGATAATCACAATATCAAACAAGAATTAATAATGTTAAAAATTGATAAAAGCCTTGATAAACCACATTCTGATAATGAACAAGATGAGCACAAGGATGGAGAGGAATCCAGTCAACAAGCCCTTCTTTCTGAAAAAGGTATTATTGATCACTCTCAACTTAGTCTTGTTCACAAACTGATTCTTCAAAATGGTTTACAAAAGTCAAAATTGTTGTTTCTCCTGATTATCATTTCACTGTTATTGCTATGATTGATTTTGGTGCGGATATAAATTGTATCCAAGAAGGATTGATTCTTTCAAAATATTTTGAAAAATCTACTGAAAGATTGGCTTCTGCTAATGGTTCTTAGATGAAAATTAAATATCAATTGAATAATGCTCATGTGTGCCATGATAATGTCTGTTTCAAGATTCCTTCTGTTCTTGTTAAAAATTTGACTGATAAAGTGATTCTTGGTTTGCCTTTTATAAATGCTCTGTATCCTTTTCTTGTTGAACATGACGGAATTACTACTGATCCTTTTGGACAGAAAGTAAAATTCAAATTTGTTTCAAAAACTGAAATAGATATTGACAATCTAACTTATGAAAAAGATTCCCCCATGAATGCTCTTATCCAAGAAATAATGATGAGTTCTTGTCCATGTTTCACAGATGATTTTAAAGGTAATACCTATCGGGCTAATACTATCAATTGTCTTATCAATACTTCTTTGCAGGAATCGGACGATGATGCGAGGATAAGTACCACTAATAAGTGGGATAATAGTAATATTTATACCTATACCACTAGTAAGTGGATTATTATGGCTTCAAAGGGAAAAGCTCCTGTACAAGACTATTCTCAACCCAAAAGGCTCCCAGCGGGACGACCTTTCAAAATGCATGAAGGCGCTTCTTCTGGAGTAAAATCCAGTGAAGCAACATCCCTTCAAGGAGATGTCCCGGCAGAGGTGACATACTCTAATGGTGATATAATAATTGCTTTACAGGAAGTTTTGGCTTGAAATTTACAATTCCACAATGGTATCTACTCAGAGTTACCAGATTCTATTAAACACATTCTTGATAATCTTCAATTTGCTTTTACCAAATACCACCGTGATGTTTTTCAACAAACTCTCCGAGCTCTTGAAATCCACCTTGTTAACCTTACTGCCCAAAATGAAGTTTATGCACACTACTATGCTAACCTTGTTTCAGAAAAACCCTTTGCTTCAGAAGATGACATTGTTTTAGAAAATGACGCTTTTAGAAGCCATCTTGTTAACTATTCAAATATTACAAATAATCCCTACCTTAGTCAACTCTTTGGCAAAGAGGATATCCATTCAAATGATAAAATGACTATAATGGGCACTAATTATGCTAGATTGAGTCTTAAGACTCAATCCATGTTAAGAAATGTTGTTGCCAACTTGCCAACAGATATACAATTACGTATTCTAGAAAGCAAGGCTATGTTTAGATCTTTTGATCTATGGTTCAAAAGTTTCAAAAAACTTGTTACTGCTACTATTCCTGACCCAGATGAGTTAGATGAAGATGATAATGTTTTCCACCAATTAGAATGGGAAGAACACTTTGGGAGTACTCTCAGGGTATATGAAAAGAAACACCCATTTCCTGGGCTCCTGATAAATTATGATGATGGTTCATATATTGCTAATGATTCAGATGAGGATGTTGACAAGGACCCTTATTGGCTTTCTCAAATGTTTGAATATGGTTTTGTCAGGTTCATAAGAATAATAAACCATTTTCAAGCCAGCCAATTCCCACAAATTATTCAGGATGCTATTAAAGGATTTAACGGTCCTTTTGTTACCATTAGATGTTGGAGTACATTACCAAAATGGGAAAGAGATAACTGGATGAATGTCCAGCCCTCAAAACATCTCATTCTCATTAAGGGTCATACTAATCAAGGGCCATGGTTTGAAGGAAATTCTCAATTATCCTTTGTTGATCCTTTTACTCTTGCATAATGTTGGAGAAATTGTTTTAATAACCAAATTATTAATGTTGCTCACAATCTATGGAGAAATTATCATTTCATGGGTAGCACGGATAGAATTTCTATCTTTGGTCCCATACCATATTTTGATGCTATTGCTAATTTAAGGGTGGTTGACTATTTCAGCCAATTTTTTATTGTGGATTTTGTAATCAATATGCTATTTCCCATGAGTATGACTGTGGTTCTCCACGAGGCCCTTTTGATGGTTATCCCTTCGATGCTCCTTCCACCGATTAATGGTTTTTACTGATAAAAGTGATTCCCTTGACTGGCTTGCACAAAGGTCAAAATACTTAAAAAATTATGGTACTAAAAATCCGGAACAGTTTCATGATACCCCGGATTTAGCGGAAGATTTTGATTCTCCTATTTGTCTAGCCTACACAACGGCCAAGATTATTACAATATTAAAAAATGTGATTCCATGCTCCTGACAAAGATATTCCTAAAAATTGATGCTTCTGACAAAGCTCATTTTGAAGTCTTTCCAAAAGAAAAGGGAGGAATCTTCATCATGCCATGCTTTGGTCATGCTTCCTTTATCATGTCATGCTTTGCTTTGGTCATGCTTTCATACTTTGCTACACTTTGCCATGCTTCTCCAGAAAAAATCTGCACCAAAGACAAAAATTTTCAGCTCTACAATTGATTCCCCATGTTTTGGAGACAAAAAGAGAAATTCATTATTCACTACCACTATTCATCTGTTACTATTCATGACACTGTTCACTCCGAATTTTTGCCTATTTAAGGGGGGGTTGTCCCTTATGTTTGAAACAAGTTTTAGTTCAGGACTTCTTTCCTAGAGAGAGTTATCCCTTGTGAGCCTCTCTTTGAGAGAGTTCCTTGTTTACTATAACTTCACTACTTCCTACTACCCTTACAATCTTGTAACTAGTTCTAGTTCCTAAGCCTTGTAACTGTTTACCTGTTAACAACTTGTAATCACTACTACTACTACTGTAAGTGTGTTTTATTTTCAATAACAAGTATTTTCAGTTTTATGTTCATTATACTATTTGTTGCTACCACCACCTTGGACAGATTACCGCCATACTGGACGGTTCTAAATTGCTTTCATTTACTTTGATTGTACTTGCTATAACCCCTACTTGGCTGGCTCTGCCGCCTACCTGACTGGTTCTATAGCATTGCATTTACGTTTACTCTTGCTTGCATTACTTTCAACTTATATTATTACTGTATAACTGTGCTCTTGCTTCCAATGCTGTGTCCCTTCTTGCATTACTTTCAACTTATATTATTACTGTATAACTGTGCTTCCGCTTCTAACGCTGTGTCCCTTCCCCCTTTATGAAGGAACTCTCTCTAGAGAAGAAGACCTGAAGTAAAACTTAAGGGACATCCCCCCTTAAATAGGCAAAACTACAAGTGAATAGTAAAAAGTGAACAGTGATCAGTACAATGAATAGTAGTTGGTGTGTCCAAAAAGCCCTGAAATCACGAGAATCATAAGCCTTGGAATCGCATGGCATGATGAAGATTCCTCCCTTTTCTTTTGGAAAGACTTCAAAATGAGCTTTGTCAGAAGCATCAATTTTCAGGAATATCTTTATCAGGAGCATGGAATCACATTTTTGAACATTGTAACAATCTTGGCCGTTGTGTAGGCTAGACAAATAGGAGAATCAAAATCTTCTGCTAAATCCGGGGTATCATGAAACTGTTCCGAATTTTTAGTACCATAAATTTTTAAGTATTTTGGCCTTTGTACAAGCCAGTCAAGGGAATCACCTTTATCAGTAAAAACCATTAATCGGTGGAAGGAGCATTGGAAGGATAACCATTAAAAGGGCCTCATGGAGAACCACAGTCATGCTCATGGGAAATAGCGTATTGATTACAGAATCCACAATAAAAAATTGGCTGAAATGCTGGAGTTCTCCCTAGGATGAGAAGCTTTATAGGATTACAATGGTTAGCCACCCTTAAATTATCAATAGCATTAGAATATGGTCTGGGACCAAAGACATAAATTCTATCCGTGCTACCCATGAAATGATAATTTCTCCATAGATTGTGAGCAACATTAATAATTTGGTTATTAAAATAATTTCTCCAACATTTTGCAAGAGTAAAAGGATCAGCAAAGGATAATTGAGAATTTCCTTCAAACCATGGCCCTTGATGAGTATGACCATTAATGAGAATGAGATGCTTTGAGGGCTGGACATTCATCCAGTTATCTCTTTCCCATTTTGGTAATGTACTCCAACATCTAATGGTAACAAAAGGACCGTTAAATCCTTTAATAGCATCCTGAATAATTTGTGGGAATTGGCTGGCTTGAAAATGGTTTGTTATTCTTATGAACCTGACAAAACCATATTCAAACATTTGAGAAAGCCAATAATGGTCCCTGTCAACATCCTCATCTGAATCATCAGCAATATACGAACCATCATCATAATTTATCAGGAGGCCAGGAAATGGGTGTTTCTTTTCATATACCCTGAGAGTACTCCCAAAGTGTTCTTCCCATTCTAATTGGAGGAAAACATTATCAACCGAACTAAAAGAAAATATTTCCAAGATAATTTTGCTAAGTCTGAGAAAGATCGTGTTAAAAGGAAATGGTTAGAAAAGATGAATCAATTGAAAAAACATATTTTGTTTTTTGATTTTCTTGAAAATCATTATGTTTCAAATGATGAAGTTTCAAAACAACATTTGAGTGTGATAAAAAAATCAAATTTTGTTAAAGTAGCTGATAAAGCCATTGTTCGGTCTAGTCATCCGCCTCTTGAGACAGTTTTGATAACTTGTCAAGATCAAAAAACGGAAGTTAAGGCCACTCCTTTCAAAATTGCTGATGATCAAACCCCTATCACTAGTATTATTGAACAAAACAATTTTACTAATGAATCCTTGCATATTATTGGTCAGCAACTTGACCGTATTGAAGAAAAAATTGTTGATTCAATTGAAAAACTTGCTTCTGAAAAATCTGTTTTTGTAAAAACTGAGAAACCTTTGATTGATTTACCCAGTCAAAGAGAAAAAGTTATGTTCAAAACCTCTCAGTCTAAAATGCTTGAAGTTGTTGACAAAATGCTTTCTAATTTAAAGGTTAAAACTGAAGGTACTTCTAGAAGCACAACTTGCACTATTTCAAAGAATGGAAAAGAAATTGTTTCTGATGAACATACTGATTCTGATACTGTTTCTTTTGTTTTCACTTCCAACGCTGTGTCCCTTCCCCCTTTATGGTATTAGAGCCAGAAATTAATGCAAGTAAGAGTAATAATATAAACTGAAAGTAATGCAAGTAAGAGTAAACGTAAATGCAATGCTATAGGACCAGCTAGGTATAGCAAGTATAATCAAAATAGGGGGAAGGGACACAGCGTTGGAAGCGGAAGCACAGTTATACAGTAATAATATAAGTTGAAAGTAATGCAAGAAGGGACACAGCGTTGGAGCAAGAGCACAGTTATACAGTAATAATATTAGTTGAAAGTAATGCAAGTAAGAGTAAACGTAAATGCAATGCTATAGAACCAGCCAGGTAGGCGGCAGAGCCATCCAATAGGGGTTATAGCAAGTACAATCAAAGTAAATGAAAGCAATTTAGAACCGTCCAGTATGGCTGTAACCTGTCCAAGGTAGTGGTAGCAACAAGTAGTATAATGAACATAAAACTGAAAATACTTGTTATTGAAAATAAAACACACTTACAATAGTAGTAGTAGTGATTACAAGTTGTCAACAGGTAAACAGTTACAAGGCTTAGGAATTAGAACTAGTTACAAGATTGTAAGGGTAGTAGGAAGTAGTGAAGTTATAGTAAACAAGGAACTCTCTCAAAGAAAGTCTCACAAGGGATAACTCTCTCTAGGAAAGAAGTCCTGAACTAAAACTTATTTCAAACATAAGGGACAACCCCCCTTAAATAGGCAAAAATTCGTAGTGAGCAGTATCATGAACAGTAACGGATGAATAGTGATAGGTGAATAGTGAATTTCTCTTTTTGTCTTCAAAACGTGGGGAATCAATTGTAGAGCTAAATATTTTTGTCTTTGGTGTAGATTTTGTCAGGAGAAGCATGGCAAAGTGTAGCAAAGCATGAAAGCATGACCAAAGCAAAGCATGACATGATAAAGGAAGCATGACCAAAGCAAAGCATGGCATGATGAAGATTCCTCCTTTTTCTTTTGGAAAGACTTCAAAATGAGCTTTGTCAGAAGCATCAATTTTCAGGAATATCTTTGTCAGGAGCATGGGATCACATTTTTGAATATTGTAACAATCTTGGCCGTTGTGTATGCTAGACAAATAGGAGAATCAAAATCTTCTACTAAATCCAGGGTATCTTGAAACAGTTCCGAATTTTAGTAACATAATTTTTGAAGCATTTTGGCCTTTGTGCAGGCCAGTCAAACAAGGGAATCATCTTTATCAGTAAAACCCATTAATCTGTGGAAGGCGCATCGGAAGGATAACCATCAAAAGGGTCTCGTGGAGAACCACAGTCATGCTCATGGGAAATAGCATACTGATTATAGAATCCACAATAAAAAATTGGCTGAAATGCTGGAGTTCTCCCTGGGATGAGAAGCTTTATAGGATTACAATGGTCAGCCACCCTTAAATTAGCAATAGCATCAGAATATGGTCTGGGACCAAAGACAGAAATTCTATCCGTGCTATCCATGAAATGATAATTTTTCCATAGATTGTGAGCAACAATAATAATTTGGTTATTAAAATAATTTCTCCAACATTCTGCAAGAGTAAAAGGATCAGCAAGGGATAATTGAGAATTTCCTTCAAACCATGGCCCTTGATGAGTATGACCATTAATGAGAATGAGATGCTTTGAGGGCTGGACATTCATTCGGTTATCTCTTTCCCATTTTGGTAATGTACTCCAACATCTAATGGTAACGAAAGGACCGTTAAATCCTTTAATAGCATCCTGAATAATTTGTGGGAATTGGCTGGCTTGAAAATGGTTTGTTATTCTTATGAACCTGACAAAACCATATTCAAACATTTGAGAAAGCCAATAAGGGTCCCTGTGATCATCCTCATCTGAATCATCAGCAATATACGAACCATCATCATAATTTATCAGGAGGCTAGGAAATGGGTGTTTCTTTTCATATACCCTGAGAGTACTCCCAAAGTGTTCTTCCCATTCTAATTGGAGGAAAACATTATCACTTTCATCTAACTCATCTGGATTAGGAATAGTAGCAGTAACAAGTTTTTTGAAACTTTTGAAACTTTTGAACCATAGATCAAAAGATCTAAACATAGCCTTGCTTTCCAAAATACGTAATTGTATATCTGTTGGCAAGTTGGCAACAACACTTCTTAACATGGATTGAGTCTTAAGACTCAATCTAGCATAATTAATGCCCATTATAGTTAAGACTCAATTTAGCATAATTAATGCCCATTATAGTCATTTTATCCTTTGAATGGTATCCTCTTTGCCAAAGAGTTGACTAAGGTAGGGATCATTTGTAATATTTGAATAGTTAACAAGATGGCTTCTAAAAGCCTCATTTTCTGAAACAAGGTCATCTTCTGAAGCAAAGGGTTTTTCTGAAACAAGGTTAGCATAGTAGTGTGCATAAACTTCATTTTGGGCAGTAAGGTTAACAAGGTGGATTTCGAGAGCTCGGAGATTTTGTTGACAAACATCACAGTGGTTTTTGGTAAAAGCAAATTGAAGGTTATCAAGAATGAGTTTAATGGAATCTGTTAACTCTGAGTGGATACCATTGTGGAATTGTAAATTTCGAGCCAAAACTTCCTGTAAAACAATTATTATATCACCATTAGAGTATGTCACCTCTGCCGGGACATCTCCTTGAAGGGATGTTGCTCCACTGGATTTTACTCCAGAAGAAGCGCCTTCATGCATTTTGAAAGGTCGTCTCGCTGGGAGCCTTTTGGGTTGAGAATAGTCTTGTACATGAGCTTTTCCCTTTGAAGCCATAACAATCCACTTACTAGTGGTATAAGTATAAATATTACTATTATCCCACTTATTAGTGGTACTTATCCTTGCATCATCGTCCGATTCTTGCAAAGAAGTATTGATAATGTTAGGACGATTGATAGTATTAGCCCTATGGGTATTACCTTTAAAATCATCTGTGAAACATGGACAAGAACTTATCATTATTTCTTGGATAAGAGCATTCATGGGGGAATCTTTTTCAAAAGTCAAATTATCAATGTCTATTTCAGTCTTTGAAGCAAATTTGAATTTTACTTTCTGTCCAAAAGGATCAGTAGTAATTCCATCGTGTTCAACAAGAAAAGGATACAAAACATTTATAAAAGGTAAACCAAGAATTACTTTATCAGTCAAATTTTTAACAAGAATAGAAGGGATCTTGAAACAGACATTATTATGGCACACATGAGCATTATTCAATTCATATTTAATTTTCATCTGAGAACCATTAGTAGAAACCAATCTTTCAGTAGATTTTTCAAAATATTTTGAAGGAATCAATCCTTCTTGGATACAGTTCATATCCGCACTAGAATCAATCATATCAATAATAGTGAAATGATAATAAGGAGAAACAACAATTTTAACTTTTGTAAACCATTTTGGAGGAATCAATTTGTGAACAAGACTAAGTTGAGAGTTATCAACAATAACTTTTTCAGAAAGAAGGGCTTGTTGACTGGATTCATCTCTATCCTTGTGCTCATCTTGTTCATTATCAATTTGTTGGTGATCAAGGCTTTTATCATTTTTTAACACTACTAATTCTTGTTCAATATTGTAATTATCATTTTTAATATTTTTAAACTCATTTTTTAAATCAGTCAATTCTTGTTTAACAATAGTGATTTCATGTTGAAGATCATTAACAGTTAAGTCTTTGGATTTCTTTTTATTAAATCTTTCCAAAGTTTCTTCAAAGCTTATGGTTGATTTTAGTTTTTTACCAGTTTCATCTTTTAACAAATTCTTCTTAAATTTATCCAAATATTCTTTTTGTAACTCAGGGTTTTGAATTTGATTTATTAATTGAATTATTAATTTATCATTTTCTTCACCCTTAGTGAGAGTATTAACAGAATTAATAACATTACAACAAGAATCTCTACAACCTATTTTAATATTAGGAGAATCAGAAGAATCATCAGCAGATTGATAGCAAGAATCAGATGAAGAAGAAAAATCATCTTCCAAAGAATCAGACGAATTGTTTGATTCAAGGATTTTGAACAATTCTTCTTGCTCTTTATCATTAATCTTTAACATGTTAAACTTATTCTTTAATTTACTAGGTTTTTTATTACAATCTTTACTGAAATGACAAGGTTTTCCACAGTTAAAACATTTACCTTTACTTGACATTTGTTTATCATATTTTTTAGAAACATTTTTCTTTTTAACATAAAAATCATTAGGTTTAACAAAGTTATTTTTGTATTTTTTATGGCTATAACTTTTGTGACTTTTATCATGTTTCTTCCCTTTTTGCCTGGAAGGAGCAATAGAGGGCAAACCATATTGTTGACAAAAATTACCTATTTCATATTTAGCATTTTTCTTATTCTATAAATGGTATTTTAACAATTTTTCATCATTACACATATTAATACCAAGTTTTTTAATAGCACTAAAAATGTCACCATAGGTTAAGTTATCATAATTAATAGAATCATTTTTACCCATTAACACTTGTTTTACCTTATGAGCAAAGATTGGTGGCAGACCGTCAATAAACCTTTCTTTCCAATAAGGCTTGTGGCAATCTTTTCGAAGCATCACTCTGGAAATAAAAACATCTTGATACCATTTGTAATTAGTCATAGTAGGACATCGCAAATTATTCAATAAATCAGAAGCTCGGGATGAAATATTAGATGGAGTACCAACAAAATGTTTGAGAATGATATAGATTAGAGTATTTACACCATCAAGAATACTGCGACCAATACTTTCATCAAAAATAGGCAAACCTTCATCATTCTTTTTAACAGCATGTCTAATAGAATCTCTGGATTCGTCTGTGAGATATGAATCCCACCATCCTCGAAGAGTACCAGAAAAACCAGTAACAAGTAAATTAACAATATCAGGTTGATCAAGATCATGGTTATTTTGATAAGCAATACCAACCATAGACATATGGCTCATTTTATTAATGATTTCTTGTTCAAACAAACCATCAATATTCCATTCATAAAGCTTATCAACAGAAACAGAAAACTGTGTTTGAAAAACTCTTTCTTCAAACTGCATATCAGGAGGAGTAGGTCTGGAATACTAGTTTTTTGTAAAAGACATGAGTTTCGGATTTCCAACAAATCTTTTAATTTCTGGTAAATCATTATCGAAAATCTTTTTAGCAGAAATAGAAGAAATAGTATCAGAATCAGTATGTTCATCAGAAACAATTTCTTTTCCATTCTTTGAAATAGTGTAAGTTGTACTTCTAGAAGCACCTTCAGTTTTAACCTTTAAATCAGAAAGCATTTTGTCAACAACTTCAAGCATTTTAGACTGAGAGGTTTTGAACATAACTTTTTTTCTTTGACTGGGTAAATCAATCAAAGGTTTCTCAGTTTTTACAAAAACAGATTTTTCAGAAGCAGGTTTTTCAATTGAATCAACAAATTTTTCTTCAATACGGTCAAGTTGCTGACGAATAATATGCAAGGATTCATTAGTAAAATTGTTTTGTTCAATAATACTAGTGATAGGGGTTTGATCATCAGCAATTTTGAAAGAAGTGGCCTTAACTTCTGTTTTTTGATCTTGACAAGTTATCAAAACTGTCTCAAGAGGCGGATGACTAGATCGAACAATGGCTTTATCAGCTGCTTTAACAAAATTTGATTTTTTTTTATCACACTCAAATGTTGTTTTGAAACTTCATCATTTGAAACATAATGGTTTTCAAGAAAATCAAAAAACAAAATATGTTTTTTCAATTGATTTATCTTTTCTAACCATTTTCTCTTAACACGGTCTTTCTTAGATTGAGCAAAATTATCTTGGAAATATCTTTGTTTAATTCAGTTTTTCGAAAGCATAAACTTATCATACAAAGGAATCAGATCAACTTCAAAATCTTCATTTAAAACAGTCAAAACTCTCAATTGCTTAACTTAATCAGAGTTATCAATAGGAGGAAAATCAGAATCAGATGGACAAACAGATTTACTATCATCTTCTTCTTCACTAGCAGGTTTGCGATATGGAGAGGAAGTTTCATGTTTAGTAGAATAGTAAACAGTGCTAACTTTATCATTTGAAACACCTTTTAATTTTAAATCAACAAGTTTTTCAAGATTCCTTTTCAAAAATTCATTGAGATCTTGGTCTCTTTTTGAAATACTTTTAGATCCAGCAAAGGAATGCCTTCCTTTGTTGATCCTTAAGGGTTGATTGTTTTGAAAACTTATTTTAATAGTGCCATCAAGATATTGTTGAATATGAGTAAGATCGAGCTCATCAAAAATAGGTTTAGCAATGGGAGATTATTTTTCCAAGAACTATTTAGTGGGAAGCCTAATGTCTTGCCATTGAATCATTTTTGGAATTTGAACTTTAGCATAAGGTGTTGAACATTTAATTAACATGGTTTTACCAGAAGGTTCTCTTTGGTTTATAGCACTAGGATTTATTTGAGTACCCAACAGTCTATAATAAATGTGATAAATCAAAGCAAAAGGTTTACTACCTTCTTCCATGTGATATCCAGATGAAGCAATATTCAAAGTCAAAGCTTTAATAATATTAGGATCATCCAAAGCAAGAGTAAGATCAAGATAACAACCGAAATAAACATAACCATCGTACAAAGTAGCAGTAATCATAACAAGAATGCTATCTTTAAAGTTCTTAAATCTAGCATCACGTAAACACATGAGAATAGAAGCATTAATACCCTTTCGGGTGAGTGGTTTAATAGCAACTTGAACCATTCCAATATGCAAATAGCTGAATTTTTTAGAAGCATGATATTCACCAATATTCTTTTTAGAAAACAAACAGCATTTTTCATGAGTTTTGGAAATAGAAAATATTTGTTCAACAGTTCTAACTTTATAAGTAGAATGAAAAGTACTTTCAGCCCAACTTATTTTATAAACATTTTTAGTATCAACCTTAGGAATAGTCCATTTGCTGAAATCAGGGATCTCACTATCATCAACATTGTGATCTTCTTCATTTACTATATCAGGAGGACAACCAGTCCTGGAACTGATAGAAGAGTTGGATCTCCATAATCTATCCATACTATCCTAGTTTTAACACTCAATTATCATGTTTTTCTCATAACCGTTGCATTCCGTAACACATACCCTAACCAACCTTATACCTCTCATGCCTTACATACCATTTCTTGGCTAAAACGGGCCTTACAGTTCAGTTCTAGGAATTCACTTTACGACTAGGGTGGTGCCAACGACGGTAAGAAGGGAACACAACAACAGAGTACCAAAGTTTAGAGTAGACACAGACGGAGGGACAGAGAACACAACACCACTATCACTAGCCAGAAAAGAGTGGCTTTGATACCATAAAGGGGGAAGGGACACAATGTTGGAAGCGGAAGCACAGTTAAACAGTAATAATATAAACTGAAAGTAATGCAAGTAAGAGTAAACGTAAATGCAATGCTATAGGACTAGCCATGTAGGCGGCAAAGCTAGCCAAGTAGAGGGTATAGCAAGTATAATCAAAATAAATGAAAGCAATTTAGAACCGTCCGGTATGACGGTAATCTGTCCAAGGTGGCGGTAGCAACAAGTAGTATATTGAACATAAAACTGAAAATACTTGTTATTGAAAATAAAACACACTTACAGGAGTAGTAGTAGTGATTACAAGTTGTCAACAGGTAAACAGTTACAAGGCTTAGGAACTAGAACTAGTTACAAGCTTTGTAGGGGAGTAGGGAAGTAGGGAAGTTATAGTAAACAAGGAATTCTCTCAAAGAAAGGCTCACTAAAGCTCACTAGAAGGAACTCTCTCTAGAGAAGAAGACCTGAAGTAAAACTTTTTTCAAACATAAGGGACAACCCCCCTTAAATAGGCAAAAATTCGGAGTGAACAGTGTCATGAACAGTAACAGATGAATAGTGATAGTGAATAGTGACAAGTGAATAGTAAATTTCTCTTTTTGTCTCCAAAACGTGGGGAATCAATTGTAGAGTTGAAAATTTTTGCCTTTGGTGCAGATTTTTTCAGAAGAAGCATGGCAAAGTGTAGCAAAGCATGAAAGCTTGACCAAAGCAAAGCATGACATGATAAAGGAAGCATGACCAAAGCATGGCATGATGAAGATTATGACGGAATTACTACTGATCCTTTTGGACAGAAGGTAAAATTCAAATTTACTTAAAAAACTGAAATAGATATTGACAATTTGACTTATGAAAAAGATTCCCCCATGAATGCTCTTATCCAAGAAATAATGATGAGTTCTTGTCCATGTTTCACAGATGATTTTAAAGGTAATACCTATCGGGCTAATACTATCAATTGTCCTAACATTATCAATACTTCTTTGCAGGAATCGGACAATGATGCAAGGATAAGTACCAGTACCACTAATAAGTGGGATAATAGTAATATTTATACCTATACCACTAGTAAGTGGATTATTATGGCTTCAAAGGGAAAAGCTCCTGTACAGAACTATTCTCAACCCAAAAGGCTCCCAGCGGGACGACCTTTCAAAATGCATGAAGGCGCTTCTTCTGGAGTAAAATCCAGTGAAGCAACATCCCTTCAAGGAGATGTCCCGGCAGAGGTGACATACCCTAATGGTGATATAATAATTGCTTTATAGGAAGTTTTGGCTCGAAATTTACAATTCCACAATGGTATCTACTCAGAGTTACCAGATTCTATTAAACTCATTCTTGATAACCTTCAATTTGCTTTTACCAAATACCACCGTAATGTTTTTCAACAAACTCTCCGAGCTCTCGAAATCCACCTTGTTAACCTTACTGCCCAAAATGAAGTTTATGCACACTATTATGCTAACCTTGTTTCAGAAAAACCCTTTGCTTCAGAAGATGACCTTGTTTCAGAAAATGAGGCTTTTAGAAGCAATCTTGTTAACTATTCAGATATTACAAATAATCCCTACCTTAGTCAACTCTTTGGCAAAGAGGATATCCATTCAAAGGATAAAATGATTATAATGGGCACTAATTATGCTAGATTGAGTCTTAAGACTCAATCCATGTTAAGAAGTGCTGTTGCCAACTTGCCAACAGATATACAATTACGTATTCTGGAAAGCAAGACTATGTTTAGATCTTTTGATCTATGGTTCAAAAGTTTCAAAAAGCTTGTTATTGCTACTATTCCTGACCCAGATGAGTTAGATGAAGATGATAATGTTTTCCTCCAATTAGAATGGGAAGAACACTTTGGGAGTGTTCTTCAGAATGAGTGGCTTTTACTGTAAATGGCTATACAAAATGGCCATTTTGTATAACTGAAAGTAATGCTGATATACAAAATGGCTATAACCGAAAGTAATGCTGATAGAGGCCCCAATTGGCTTTCCCAAATGTTTGAGTATGGCTTCATCAGACTTATAAAATTAACAAGTCCTGACCAAGCCAATCAGCTCCCACAAATTATTCAAACTGCTATTACAAAGTTTGAAAGTCCTTATGTTTCCATCAGATGTTGGAGTACTTTGCCTGAATGGGAAAGAGATAACTGGATGAATGTCCAGCCCTCAAAACATCTCGTTCTCATAAATGGATACACTCACCAAGGCCAATGGTATGAAGGTGATTCTCATTTATCTTTCAACAATCCTTATGCTCTTGCAGAATGTTGGAGACACTATTTCAATAATCAAATTCTTGATGTCACCCAGAACCTATGGAAAGATTATCACTTCATGGGAAGCACAGAAAGAATTTCTGTTTTTGGTCCTAGACCTTATGCTAATGCCATTTCTCATATAAGGATAGTTGATTATTGTAATCCAAGCAATTTTCTCACCCCCGGAAAAACTCCAGAGTTTGAGCCGCTTCTATATTGTGGTTTCTGTAATCAACATAGTACATATCATGGCATGCTTTGCTTTGGTCATGCTTTCTTTATCATGTCATGCTTTGCTTTGATCATGCTTTGCTTTGACCTTGCCATGCTTCTCCTGACAAAATCTGCACTAAAGACACAAATTTTCAGCTCTACAATTGATTCCCCACGATTTGGAGACAAAAAGAAGAAATTCACTATTCATCTGTCACTATTCATCTGTTACTATTCATGACACTGTTCACTCCAAATTTTTGCCTATTTAAGGGGGGTTGTCCCTTATGTTTGGAATAAGTTTTACTTCAGGTCTTATTCTCTAGAGAGAGTTCCTTCTAGTGAGCTTTAGTGAGCCTTTCTTTGAGAGAATTCCTTGTTTACTATAACTTCCCTACTTCCCTACTCCCCTACAAAGCTTGTAGCTAGTTCTAGTTCCTAAGCCTTGTAACTGTTTACCTGTTGACAACTTGTAATCACTACTACTACTACTGTAAGTGTGTTTTATTTTCAATAACAAGTATTTTCAGTTTTATGTTCATTATACTACTTGTTGCTACTGACACCTTGGACGGATTACCGCCATATCAAACGGTTCTAAATTGCTTTCATTTATTTTGATTATACTTGCTATACCCCCTACTTGGCTGGCTTTGCCGCCTACCTGGCTGGTCCTATAGCATTGCATTTATGTTTACTCTTACTTGCATTACTTTCAATTTATATTATTACTGTTTAATTGTGCTTCCGCTTCCAACGCTGTGTCCCTTCCCACTTTATGATATCAGAGCTACTCTTTTCTGGCTGGTGATAGTGGTGTTGTGTTCTCTGTCTCTCTATCTGTGTTTACCCAAAACTTTGGTACTCCGTTGTTGTGTTCCCTTCTTACCGTCGTTGGCATCACCCTAGTCGTAAAGTGAATATATATATATATATATGGGTTGGGTTTAAGTTATATTTGGTGTAACTCTAAACAATGTTACATCACCCAATTACTTGTTATTAAATTCATATTTTGAAAATCCAACAGTTGAATTACATGTTCAATATGTTCTTAACATATTTGCCAATTTTCATGTCAATGTTCTATATAAAATTTTCGCATCATTGTCAAATTTTTGTTTATTTTTATTTTAAAAACTATCCTCCACGATCCAACCTCTATACTTAGTTCCTCACTCTATGTTGTCAACATTAAAGTCTAAAAATCATTCCAACCCTGATATTACTAATCGGCCAACGAGAAATGAAGGGAGAAAAAAAAAAAAAAAATTGTGGGGAGGTGATTACTCTCAAAGAGCTAATCCCCTCCCCCCGGTACAAAAGGAATCAGAATCAAGGAGATCCAAGGACCTCGGTAGTATAGGATAAGGGCGCAAACTCTGTTAAACAGGCTTGTGAGTCGCTTTTTTAAGGTGAGGACGTGTTGATCATTGAAATTCTTGCTCATTGGAAGAGTGTTTTCATGGAGGTTCACCCTCAAAATGGTATGTTATTGTTGTTTTAATTCTTGCCAATCATTTGACACAATTCAGAAAGAAATGATGATTAAAAACCATATACAGTATGTGTTTTGAAAACGTGCGTGCATCCACACATACGTAAGGCAAGAAACTAATTTAAGATAAAAATAAAAGAGTAAGTTTGCTTAAAGAATTAATAGTCTCTTATTTTTGGTTTATTCCTTAATTTTTTATTAAGAATTTTTTATTTTTTATTTTTTTCCCTAAAGGAATATAGCCACTTAAATACTAAATAACGTAGAATACGATTTAAAAAAAATGTTTTATGTTAAAAAGATTTCATATTTAGATCATAGAGTTACAAGTTATAGATTAACTTACAATTTTATTTTATTTTTTTCTGAAGCGTTTGAAGTTTGAACTAATCAAAGGCTGGCCCCCTCCAGCCCCAACCTGGGCCTGTCCCTGTTTGAACTTTGAACGCGATTCTTAGATTTTCTAACATATAGGCTTAATAATATTGAGTCATATAAGATTATGAGAGAAACCCAAAAAGAGTTAGATTTTCCAGCATCAATATATCTCATGCATCATATCAAATAGGTCTTTACATGAGTTCCACATATAATGATTTATGATTCTAATTGTGAACATCATGTGGCGAACAATTCTTTTGTGAAAATTCCCATCAAATAACTATTAATAACTAATTCTTCAATCGAAGGAGTTTGTTAAAGAAAAACATTAAAACAAGATGGTCCTTGTTTTTTTGCTAGTTAAATGCGGGGGCTTGAACCCTTGAGCACAGTGGCTACTCCAGGAAATTTTGTTAGGGTGCTTCTTAACAAACATAAATTACACAATTTAATAAAAAGAAAATTTTATATATTGATAACAACTATAATAAAAAAATACGCAAATACATAAAATTTACAATTGTCTTCTACAAGTTTTTATATTTTGAAATCTTTGCACGATAGTCTCATTATCAATGCTACAAGCTACATCTTTTTCAATATATACAATCAAGCAATCATTCATCCACTGATCTCCCATTCAATTGCGCAGTTCATTCTTTATATATTTCATTGCTGAAAAACTTCTTTCTACTGTTGCAGTAGTAACTGGAAGGGTCAAAACTAACTTCACAAGCAAATAGACTAAAGGATAAGTCTCATGCTTCCTTGTGCTCACTAACTTTTCAGCAAGTTCACCAACTCCTTGAAGCTCTAAAAAGAAGTCGTTGCTGCGCATATCAAAAATGTAATTCTGCAGTTGAGAGTCAAGTGCCAAAATATCTGTCCCAAGAAAATCAGAGGGATAGAACTTAGCTAGACGAATCAACTTTTCCTTATCGAAAGCCACAAATGAATTACTTGGATTTAAGCAAGCCATACAGAGTAGCAAATCGGTATTCGCCTCAGAAAAACGGTTGTTAAGTTCTTGAAGTTGCATATCTATAACTGTGTAGAATAACTCAACACGATAATGATATAAATTTGTCTTTTGTTGAGTGTTGCGTCGTGACCTCCCACTAACTACAAATGTTTCATCCATGTTCAAGATAGAAATATCATGCGTGGTACAAAAAGAAGATACTTCAATCAATAAAGATTCTCATTCATCTTCTCTCATTACTTGCAATATTTGCTTAGACACTTTAACAAGATCCATAACATTTACTATATCCTGATTTTTTTTTTTTTGCAATGCTATTGACAACTCATTTGTGATCCCTAAAATATTTTTCATCAAGTGTAGGGCAAAGACAAATTCAAAAGATAGAATTGACCTCATAATAGATCAAACTTCAACTTTTTGGTCGGACATGCCATCTTCTTCAATAATCTCAAGTACATTAACAACAGTAGAGAACATCAAAATCAAGTTCAAAATAGTCCCATATTATGATCCCCAACGTGTATCACCAGGACGTTTAAGATTTGTCTCTTGATTCAAACCTTGCCCACTTCTACGTACACCTTCTCTAAATCTTCTTTAATTTGGGCAAATTGTGCATCTCGAAGAGCATCTCGTCTCTTACAAGAGCCTCCAACAACAGTTACTAAATTACTAATCACATAAAAAAATTCAGCAATGTTAATGCGATTTTTAGCAATAGCAACAAGTGTCAATTGAAGTTGATGAGCAAAACAATGGACATAAAATGCTAACTTATTCTCTTTCAATATTGAAGTTTTGAGACCATTGATATCACCTTGTGTATTACTAGCCCCATCATAACCTTGCCCACGTAGGTTCGACAAACTCAAATTATGTTCACAAAGTAAACATTCAATAGCACATTTGAGTGACAAAGCGGTGGTACTTGCAGCATGTACAATACCAAGGAACCGCTCTATAATAATTCATTTTTTGTTCACATAACGAAGAACGAGGGACATTTGTTCTTCCACTGAGATATCATGTGACTCATCAACTAATATTGAAAAGAACCCATTGTCAAGATCCTTGATGATGGCTTTGGATGTTTTACCTGCAATTGCATTCACAATGTCTTTTTGAATATCCGAGTGGGTAAGCTTGCAATTTTTCGGAGCTGTTTGTAACACTTCATTGATAGATTCATTGTGATCCCCCAAAAATTGTATAAGCTTAAGAAAATTTCCTTTATCACTTGAACCTTGAGATTCATCTTGACCACGAAAAGCTAATCTCCGACATAAAAAGGAATCTTATGCAATCAACTATTGCATTTAATTGAACCCGATAATCATGTTTATCTTTACTTGATTGTTTAACCAAAACACTTTGAATGTTTTGCTTTTCCTTCAGTAGATCTTCACCCTTCTTGACAGCTTGGCTATGAGCGCTATTAACTCCTCCAACATGGGAGTCTAACTTTGCAACCTAATTCCAAAGTTTGAATCCCTTCGTTACAAAAGTCTCACCTCGTCCTTGCTTACCAACGTCTTGCCACCCAAATAGGTAGCAATAAAAACAAAATGCCGCATCCTTGTCTATACTATATTCCAACCACTTTCTACCTATATACCATTCGGATCTAAATCGACGGGGTTTTTCAGAAAAATATGATAGAGGGAAATCATGAAGAACAGGTTGACAAGGGCCTTTTGTTAAATAATGTCTTCTTATTTCATCATGATTATTAGGATGATAAGATGATATCTTTTGTCGTAGCCCAAGATTTGAAGGAAGATTTTATAAGTTAAAGTCAACACGAATTCGCTTAGAAGATGAAGATGAATCTTGCACAGGAAATGAATCTTGCACAGGAGATGAATCTTGGGTACGTGGTTTTCTTATCAAATATTTGTCCATAATTCTAGCAAAAGAATAAACAATAAACTATAATTTCATTTGAAATATTAATAAAATTATTAATTATTGTTGTTTAGTTGTTTCATTAATTTGTTTGTCTTTTATAAACTATAATTTGTTATATTGTTATTTCATTAATTATAAAATTATTAATTATTATTTAGGCTAACATAATTTAATTTATTTGTCTTTTATAATGTATTGGTTAATTATACAGCTTTAATTATTGTTGTTTAGCGTAGCAATAAACTATATTGCTTTAATTTGTTTGTCATTAATTACACTGCTTTAATTTGTTATATTGTTTAGCCCCTTGTACACATTATACTAAAAGAGCCTAACATTACACATCCCATGTGTAGCACAATAATTAAAGCAGTGTAATGTGCAGCACATTACATTGCTTTAATTATTGTGCTTTGGCCCCATGTGTGATGTGCCCATCAGCCCATCTACCCCCACCCCACTCAATGGACAAGCACAAACCTCATGCCTGATGGCCAATCACAATAGCTTGCCAATTAGAAAATTTCACAAGATTCACAAATCACAATATACACTAAAAGACAATTAATATCAGACCAACACAGTAAACACACACTGACCAACACCAACGGATAAGATAAACACTAAAGCCAAATTCAAAAGACAAAAAACAGGAAAAAGCAAAATATAAATAAAGCCAATCAATGATTCATTCAACCAGCCAATCAGAGAGGGAGAGTGAGAGTTACTGAGTGATTCATTCGGCCAGCCAAATAGCCAATCAGAGAGAGAGAGAGTTACTGAGTTAATTTAAATAAAGACTAAAGAGAGAGAGAGAGACATTCATTATTTTAGAAAATCACACTTTTAGTGAGATAAAGAGAGAGAAAAAGAGAGAGAAATTAGAAATACCTTGAGGGAGTTGAAGCTCAGGGAGGGTTCAGAGGGATTTGCGATCTGCTAGCATCGAGCACTGGAGCTGAGCAGAGCGATCTGCGATTGTGATCTACCGTCTACGATTTGCAATCTGCGATGAGGGGCAAGTGACGAGGACGAGGAGGAGGAGCGAGCTATGGCGACTAGGAGGAGGAGCGAGTTACGGCGACCGAGGAGCGAGTATTGGGTTTTTTTGGTTTGGTTTTGCTGTTTTGGTACAGAGGCTCTGTATTGGGTTTTTTTTTTTTTTTGATAAACACAATATTGCTTTTGGTTTGTTTGGATTTTGCTCTGTATAGACTGTATTAGTGTATTGGGGATTGGTTTTCTTTGCAGCGACGTGACCGTGGGTATGGTGGGTAAGTTTGATTTCTGATTCTATGTTGTGTTTTTTTTTTTTTTTGAGAATCCGTGGGTGGGTTTGCTTTGTTGGGCTTGCCGTGGGCTTGGTTCTGTTTATTTTTTTTTTTTTTGCTTGAAAGTTGAACAGATAATTTTTGGCTTGGCTTTGTTACAAATTTTTTTTTTGTTTTTTTTTTTTTTTTCAGATTTTAGTTCAATTTTTTTTGGGTTTTTTTTTTTTTTTTTTTGCTTGAAAGTTGAACAAATAATTTTTTTTTTTAAATCTGAGGGCGTTCCTAATTTTGTGTTGAGGGTGTTCCTAATTTAGCTTAAATATAAATTTTTTTTTTTTTTTTCAGGTTAGGAACACCCTGACCTGTACGTGGTGCCGCCACTACCTGAGCAATAGGTTATTTACATAACTGGGTACCAACTTGCCTAGAAGTGGCGGTGGTAGCAAAGATGGTCCCTTGCTTCACTGTTAAACAAGTTTGTGTATTCGTCATTGGGGGTTTAATAAACTAGCTAGAAAAATTCTCACTAAAGTTAATATTAAGTTATGGATTTTCTATGATCAAAATATTCTGTTGTGTAACCTCTATATGAATTTTGTAATATGGACCAATAATTTTGCTTTGAATAGCTAAGAGTTTTATGATTTATTGGCATTGTTCGATTCTGTACTCGAGGATCGTCCCTCACCTGTTAAAAAGAGAAAAAAAAGAAAGAAGGAAAGGTACTGCCTTGGTGTCAAAGTTTTGAGCGTGAAAGTTAAGTTAGAAAGATGCATGGACCTTGTCAGAGTTATGCTCACTGAATATACATGAAAGAAGACGTTGTCAAAAGTCGTAAGACTTTGAAGAGTCAAGACACCAAGTTTCAGCGTCTGTAAAGGTTCATGCATGGACCATACTTTTTGTACGCGTGTTACAGACTTACCGTGATAGATGTGTTCCTTCTAGCATTCTTGATCCATTGGGATCAAATTTTTTGCTTTTTAGTACTAAAAAAAAATCATTTTATCTATTTTATTTTCTCAAATTTTATTTTAACTTTTAACATAATAAAATAATATAAATATTATAATAAAATAATATTTCATTAACTACCAAAACACAACCAAAACCACCATCAAAGTCATAAAATCACTGCACAAAGTTATAGAGAGAGGAAAAGTAATGTGAACGTAAAATGAAATGCAGAAGAAAGAATAAAAAATAAGAAAAGTAGAGTGAACGCTTTTTTTTTTAACCTTTCAGCTACAGTGTACAGTTAAAAATAGCTGTGCACAGGAGCTATGGAGCCAAAAAATATTGCGTTGGCTCAACTATTGCATGACATTTTGAGTTTTAATGGTACTAAAAATAACTATATAACTATTTAGCATCACTATTGCAAGTGCTCTTCCATGAAAGTTCTTCCCATTAATGGCAGTCTTGGCCTTCAATCAAGGGCCATTATGCTTAATGTAAGTTGCTAGAAAATTCACCTTCATGGCTCCACCAGAAACTTTCTATACATAAGAATTAAGAAATGATTTGAAGTGTCGAAGAAAAGTAGGGACAGGTGACAACAAAGAAATTAAAAGCTCTCAATAAATGCTGTAAATTTATGTGGGGAATTTTTTTTTTCTTTCTTTTCAGAACATATGAGGCAATATTTTTAACAAGTGTACTAAAAGCACATGTTAAGGAGTAATAAATATAAATACTCAATAATGAGAGCAGTTTTTTCCTCCGCCCCATTCTAGCGGGTACTCGGTACGAATCTCATTCACAAATTTAAAACTTATTAAACATCAAAAAATAACTTCTTACATCACAAAACATAACAATATATACAACAATTTCAACTTTCCAAGTATCAAAAACACCAAAAAAAAAAAAATAATAATAAAAAATAACAATACAACTAAACATAACAAACAATCGGGTCGGGTCAATTAGGTTGCGTGTTAGAACATGCCGGGTAAAAAAGGGCCATATTTTAAACAAGTTGAAAATGGATCAAGTTGTGGGTAGACATGGCAAAACGGATGGGTCGGGTCGGGTTGACCTGTATTTTTCACATGAATTTTTTTTTTTTTTTTTTTTAAAATTTTTATAAAGAAAACAACATGTATTTGCCATTTGGAAAGTTATGCAACAAATTACTTGATGTAAAATGCATTATTTTGAATTCACAACTTATATTAAAAATGAACTCAGTTAAACTCATTAATACTTATTCAATAATTTTAAAATTATACAAATCTTAACATTGCTATCTAAAACAAAATAATACAAAGATAAGTAAAACAAATACACAAGTTTTATTTCTACACAATATCAACATTCCAAAATATAAAACAAAATTACTAATGACTTATTGGATAACTCATTTGATAAAGAGTAAAAACATATAAGAAATTTACAATCTTGAAAATTAATTTTATAATCTGTTTTCAATTGTGGTTGGTACTCTATTTCAATTGAGATATATATTAAAGTTTGATTGCTTACTTATTTATACATGGTCTCTTTTATGAATATCATATCATTGTTAAGCAATACACACTATAGGAAATATCATAATTTATTTTGAAAAACCGTTCATTTTGGACATAAATTGTTAAAAAAAATAGGTCTAATCATTCATAATTTATGCTAATTTGATACTTTGGCTCCACTATTTTCACACTTGTGAATGTTTCTCACACATTTCTATAATTTTAAATCTATGTTTTTAACTCTACTGTAACCAGATTATCTTGGCATGTACTTTACTATTTGATATTTAAAAATCTTTACTCATTACAGAACATTCAACCATTTATCTTTCAATTAATTTGTATGCAGTTATGTATATGTATCAATTGTTTCCTTAAAGCTCACAATAAACAATTAAACCAATATTGTCTAAATTTTACTATTTTTTTTACCAAAAAAAAAAAAAAGTTTTTAAAAAAATGGTTCGGGTTCGGGTTGGGTTGCGAGTCAGGTCGGGTTGACCCGCAAGAAACACGGGTTAGGTCACGGGTCATGAAGAGTATTTATGAATTATGAAATTTAAACTTAAGATTTGGATTCTCTATAATTCCAAGTAAATTTCGCAAATTTTAATTACCTTTCTTTAAAACCCAATCTAGGAAGTGGTTGGTCTAGTGATCATGGACTCACTCCTAAGGGTTTGGGAGGTGGAGGTCTAAAGTTCGAATCCTGTAATGGAAGCACCTGGAAAACAACTTCATGCTCTCGACTCATGCTCAATAGCATCCTCGATGGGGCTGGGTGTACAACTATGACTCATCCAAATCTCCTACTCCCGCAAGGCCGAGCCCAGCAAGTAAAGTATTACTATGGTCATGCCCAGGTAGAAAACGCTAACTCAGGTCGCCCCCCTTTATCCATTTTTCTCCCATCAAAAAAGTCTAGGAAAATTAATATTGAGATAACTTTTTTTTTTTAAAGAAACACACACACCAGGGAGAGTGTGAATAAGGTTCTAATATAAAGACACACTACTAAACATTTTGACCTAACCGTTTTAATCAAACTTAATGTACTACACATAAGGAATTTATCCTAAATTTTTTCTTAACCAAAAGTAATAAAATTCCATAAATATAGATGCACATAGACATATGATTCGAAACACATGTCAGCATACTAACATGCCCAGTGCACTGATGTATTGGACAAAAAACACTTATTACTATAATGAACTTATATGTGCAAACCAATGAATCATTTCATCAAGTGTGTGTGTGTATATATATATATTGAAATTTTTGCATAATTACTAGCGAAGACAATTTAAATCCGGCCCCATAGGTACTAGCCTCATCTGCCCCCCATAGCAAGTGGGATAGGGATAGGACTTAAATTTTTCCCTTGCACCCGTCTCATTTATGTTTAAAAAAAAATTTTTTTTTTTAGTAGTATTTCTATAGATGTTTTATAAGGCTTAAATATATGTAATGTATTATTTTAGCTTAAAAAAAAAAAGAAACCTTATACTTTTATGTTTTAATACTTTATTTGTTTTTTTTTTAATGTGAAAAATATGGGTTGACTCAACCTGACCCACAACTAGACATGACAAAACGGGTCAGAATTTATCAATTGTGGTTGGTACTCTATTTCAATTGAGCATAAGCCGAGAGCATGAAGTTATTTTCCAGGCGCTTCCATTACAGGATTCGAACTTTGGACCTCCACCTCCCAAACCCTTAGGAGTGAGTCCATGATCACTAGACCAACCACTTCCTAGATTGGGTTTTAAAGAAAGGTAATTAAAATTTGCGAAATTTACTTGGAATTATAGAGAATCCAAATCTTAAGTTTAAATTTCATAATTCATAAATACTCTTCATAAAAACGCCACCAGCCCACCACCACCACTACTACTACCGACTCCATGACGAAAATCTAGAATGTAAAAACATGTAGTGCAAGATTTCTTTGAGGGAACGTAAAGATGTTGAGATTGATTAAGTTATTGTTTTGGGTTCGTTTATGAATACTTTTTTTTTAAAGAGGAAACCAATTTCGAAGCATTTAATACTGAACTTAGACACTGATATATGATTATGGTATATATTGATCACAAATTTGTAAAATCATAATGCACTGTCAGTTTACATTACAAATCTTAAATTGGACACTAAATTTCTAATTAGTATTCAAGTTATTAATGACTTCTTCCTATAAAAAAAAAAAAGAAAAAAAAAAGTTATTAATGACTCCTATTAAAACCCCAAAAAAGGTATTCAAATCTAAAACAAATTAAAAAACTTTCGGTTACTGAGAATAAATTTTAGCCCCACTAGTCAGTATTGACTTGTCTTCTGACCCTGAGAAAGAAATTGGCCTACTTTTATTTTTGTTTTTCTTGAACGAAAGCAATTGGCGTAATGGTTAATCTTTTGTAATGACTAATGACCAAAAAAAAAAAAAAAATCATTGCTTGTTTTATTGACTATATATGCGAAGCTGGATTTCTTAATTCTTCACGGATGATAAACACACACACAACCATTCTATTCTTCAATGACGACACCTATCTTCCTTTTTTCTCTCCTCTCAGCCATTTTCACGGTAGGGCAATCCATTGTGAACCCAGGCTCTGCTTTAACACCTACCACTGACTCTTCATGGCTATCACCTTCTGGTCTATATGCCTTTGGATTCTACAAGCAAGGCAATGGATTTGCTGTAGGAGTTTTTCTTGCTGGGATTCCTCAAAAGACTGTAGTTTGGACAGCCAATCGAGACAATCCTCCAGTTTCTGCTGAAGCCACACTGAATTTCACAAGTGATGGACGATTGGTTCTGCAATCAGCACAAGGAGCCGAGACAAGCGTGGCAAATTTTAGTTCTGCAAGTTCAGCTTCCATGCTTGATACAGGCAACTTTGTTGTCTATAATTCAACCAACAATACAATATGGGAGAGTTTCCAAAATCCAACTGACACCCTTTTACCAACTCTGCGTCTCTTTTATGATGATGTGTTGGATTCTAGTGTGTCAGAGTCTAACCAATCAACGGGTAGATTTCGTGCCATTATGCAACAAGATGGATATCTAGCGCTTTACCCACTTGGAACCCCATACTCTATTGAATATGGTTATTGGTCAGTGGGTATAAATGCACCACAATTTAATGCCACTCTAAACCTTGATGATGATGGTCATCTTTACTTGGCCAATACTAGTGGCATAGTGACTATATCTGGGGCAGGAAACTCTTCCAAAGGTTCAATTTACCGTTTGAGAATGGATGATGATGGATTCTTGCGGCTATACTCATACGATCTGGTTCAGAATGGTAATTGGTCAATTATATGGTCACCTGCCATTGACAAGTGTGAGCCGAAGGGTTTATGTGGCCTCAATGCATTCTGTGAAGATGATGGTAAAGATTTTCATTGCACATGTCTTCCTGGATTTGCATTTATTGATGAGAGCAAAAGGTCTTTGGGCTGTGAAAGGAATTTCACCACGGAACGTTGCAAAGAAGGCATAAATACCATGAAAGAAGTGCCTAATACCATGTGGGAAAATGTTACTTATTCTCTTCCACTATTATTACCAACCAAAAAGGAGTGCAGAAATGCATGTTTGCAGGACTGTAACTGTGAAGCTGCGCTCTTTAAAGACGGGGCATGCAGCAAACAAAGGCTTCCTTTGAGATTTGGGAGAAGACAACAAACTGACTCAAACATAGCCCTCATTAAGTTGCCTACATCTTCACCCTCTACGGATAAAATTGTGCCAAAAGAAAGGAAGAAAGAAGTACGTGTGGACATCCTAATTATTAGTATTTCATTAATTGGTTTTGCATTCATTGTGATGGCCATTTCTGGAATTGCTATTTACAGATCCCGTTTTTGTGGTAAACCAAAAGGTGTCTCTTGATATTACAGTTTGTGTCTTTTGTTTTTCCATAACTGTTTGTGTTTATTGTCATTCTATAACGTTTGTGTCTTTTAGTCTTCCACATTCTAGAATTTTCTGTTATGAAACAAAGCGTTATGACAATAATGACAGCTCTTGTAACTTCACCCTGTAAAAGGGGATGGATGTATGATGTAAAAGTGTGTGAGAGAAAAAGTTGTAGTGAGCTCTCATGCAGTAGCCTAATCTATTTGTTTGTGAGTTTGAAGTACTCTAATAAAATTTTCTTTTTCATTCATCTCTTTCTTGTGAGTACTTTGTTGAATTTTAAGTCAAGGTTTTATAAAGCCAACAAAGTGGTATTAGAGCCAGGTTCTTAGAGCCTAGAGTCTTTGTATACACAATTAGTGAAGATGTCTTCTAATATGGTGCAACCACAAATTTCTAAATTGACGAGAGAAAATTATGAGAGCAGGTAGATTCAAATGAAAGTGTTATTTGGATCACAAGAGCTATGGGAGCTCGTCACTGATGGGTATGTAGAACCCACAAGTGAGCAAGAAGACACCTACAACGTAGAGCAAAAAAATTTGTTCAAGGATCAGAGGAAGAAAGACAAGAAGGTATTGTTTCTACTCTATCAAGGGGTGGATGAGTCAACTTTTGAGAAAATTGCCTAAGCATAATCGAGTAAAGAAGCATGGGAGATTCTTGGCATTTTTTTCAAGGGTGTCAATTGTGTGAAAAGAGTTTGTTTGAAAACTCTTCGTGCTAAGTTTGAAGTTGCTCACATGAAAGATGGTGAAACTATTTCTAATTATTTTTCACGATTACTTGTAATTGTTAATTGTTTGAAAAGTAATGGAGAGAGTATTGAAGATGTTCATGTGGTGGAGAAAATATTAAGATCTCTTGCAAATAAATTTGAGCATATCGTGGTGGTTATTGAAGAGTCCAAAGATTTGGAGATTCTCTCAATTGATGAATTAATGAGATCTCTTTAAGTGCATGAGCAGCGTATGGAAAAGAATTCTAGCTCTGTTGTCATTATTGAGCAAGCATTAGAGTCAAAATTGACTCAGAGGAGAAGCCTAATGGCTTCCGTGGAGGATATACCAATAGCAACTATGGCAAGGGTTATGGAAGAGGAACATTTAGAGGTAGATCCGCTCGCGGATGTGGAGGTAATAGAAATGTCTAATGTTTCAATTGCAACAAATATGGACATTATGCATCAGACTACTGGTACAATAAATTTGAGCAGTACAATGAATAATCTAATCTTGTTGAGACATCAAATATTGAAAAAGAAGAATGTACACTTCTTTTTGCACAAGAGGAGGCAAATAATTTGCAAGAGGTGTGGTATTTTGATTCTGGAGCTAGCAACCACATGAGTGGAAAAAAGGAGCTCTTTGTTGAGCTTGTTGAAGGTGTTCAAGGCGATGTCTGTTTGGGAGACTCATTCAAATTGCCCATAAAAGGTAAAGGAAAAATTAGAATATCTCAAAAGATGATGTTTTGCAATTTATCTCCAATGTGTACTATGTGCCCAACATGAAACACAATATTCTTAGTATTGGGCAACTCCTAGAAAATGGGTATATTATACACATGGAGAAACTCTCTCTTGTTTTGAAGGATGCTGAAGGAAGGCTTGTTGCAAAAGTTCAAATGGGTCACAATCATATGTTTCCACTCCATCTTAACTCAACAATGGAGAAATGTTTCCATGGGCTTGTAAAAAATGAGTCATAGAAGTGGCATCTTCGCCTTGGGCATCTCAATTTCAGTGGGCTTCAAACTATTATCCACATCAAGCATGGTGCATGGATTACCTAGTATTAAAAACCTAGAATACGTATGTGAGGTATGCACTCTTAGCAAGCAACAAAGAAGTCATTTTCCAAGTGGGAGATTATGGAGAGCACCTAAGCCATTAGAGCTGGTGCACACAGATATTTGCGGTCCATTTGATCCAATTTCTGTTGGAGCTTTCACTATATTCAAAAGTTTCAAGGCACATGTTGAAGTGAAAAGTGATTGTAAGATTAAAATACTTAGATCTGACAAAGGTTGTGAGTACACCTCAAATGAATTTTGAGATTATTGCAGGAAAAATGGCATCAAGCAATAGTTTACAACTGCATACACACCACAGCAAAATGGCATTGCAGAAAGGAAAAATCGAACGATCCTTGATATGACAAGGATCATGCTTAAAGAAAAATGTTTGCCAAAGAATTTTTGGGTAGAAGCAGTAGCATGTACAACCTATTTACTCAATTGATGCCCTTTAAAAAGTGTCATGAATATGATACCACAAGAGGCGTGGAGTGGCTACAAACCAAGTGTGTCACACTTAAAAATGTTTGGGTTTATTGCATATGCTCAAGTGCCTGAGACTAAGAGAAAGAAGTTGGATGATCATGGGGAGAAAAGCATCTTTATTGGGTATAGTGATGAGTCAAAAGCTTACAAACTCTACAATCCATTTACCAACAAAATAGTGGTGAGTAGAGATGTCATTTTTAGTGAAGAAAAGTCATGGGGATGGAATGATGACCTCACAAGTAAAGAGAAGCCACTTGATTTAGAAGGGCAAGAAGAAGATGTGAATTATGAAGGTTTAGAGAGACCTTCCTCAACACCCTACCTCTATGCATCATCAATAGGCACTTCATCAATCTGAAGCCCAAATAGCATTTCTCCATCTCCAACATTAATCAAAATAAGTGGCCTAGAAGATATCTATGCACAAACTAAAGAGACAAATCTCTTTTGTTTGTATGTGGACCATGAGCCTTTTACTTTCAAAGAAGCTGTGAAAGAGAATTGTTGGAGGAATGCCATGCAAGAAGAAATTTATGCCATTGAGAAAAACAACACATGGGAATTGACTATACTTTGTCCAGGTCAAAGAACCATTGGTGTGAAATGGGTGTATAAGATTAAGCACACAACTGATGGGAGAATTGAGCGTTATAAGGCAAGACTTGTAGTTAAAGGTTACAAGCAAAAGTACGAGGTAGACTATGAAGAAGTCTTTGCTCCAGTAGCAAGACTTGACATGGTGAGGATGTTGATTTCCCTTGCAGCACATCATAGTTGGAAAATATACCAACTAGATGTCAAATCGGCATTCTTAAATGACATACTTGAAGAAGAGGTGTATGAAGAGCAGCCTGAAGGTTTTGTGGCTGAAGGAGAAGAAGACAAGGTGTATCGTTTGAAGAAAGTTTTATATGGTTTAAAGTAAGCTCTTCGAGCTTCGAATTCTCGTGTTGACAGCTATTTTCAAGGAAGTGGTTTTGTCAAGTGTCCTTATGAGCATGCAGTATACGTCAGGAAAAATGCCCGTGGTGAAATTCTTATAGCTTGCCTTTATGTTGATGATTTGTTATTCATAGGAAACAGTTAGCAAATGTTCTATGAGTTTAAATAAGCTATGTTTCTAAATTGGATCCTCCTCACCGGAAAGTTCCCCTATTGGGCTGGAATTGGAAGGCGCCTTAAGGCAACTTACGACAGTAGAAGTCAGAACAATCAAACTCACCTACATCCTCTGATCTAGGATCTAGCAGCTAGGAATCGCGCAACTGAGAAAGAAGCATGAAGGAGTTCGAGATGACCAACTTTGGACTTATTTCATTTTTTTTCTTGGGATTGAGGTACGACAGCAACTATATGGCATTTTCATACGTCAGAAAAAATATGCAAAGAAATTGCTTAACAAATTTAATATGAAAAATTGCAATGCTGTTAATACACTTATTGTAGTGGATCTAAAATTGACAAAAGAAGGAGAAGAGAAAATTATAGATCCAACTCTATACAGGAGTTTGATTGGAAGTTTAAGGTACCTCTCAATCACAAGGCTAGACATTGTTTATAGTGTTGGTCAATTGAGTAGATATATAGAGAAACTAAAGGAATCTCACTGGTTTGCAGCAAAGAGGATCCTAAGATATATAAAAGGTACCATGGATTTTGGTCTTTTATACTCATATAATAATGATGCTGCATTATATGGATATTCAGATAGTGATTGGGGAGGTGATCAAGATGAAAGGAAAAACACTATTGGATATGTTTTCTATCTTGGATCAATAGCTTTCACTTGGATGTCCAAAAAGCAGAGTATTGTAGCTTTGTCAACATGTGAAGTTGAATATTTGGCAGCATCCTCTTCATGAAGCAATATGGTTGAAGAATTTATTAAAATAATTTGATCATCCACAAGAAGAACCCATAATTATTTATGTGGATAACAAATTTGCCATATAAATTTCTAAAAATCTAGTTCAACATGGAAGGAGCAAACATATTGACATGAAGTATTATTTCTTGAGAGATTATGTGAAACAAAAAGTTGTGAAGCTCTAGTATTGCAATACAGAAGAGCAAGTACCAGACATTTTTACCAAAGCCTTATCAGTTGATAGATTCAGAAGATTGAGGACAGTGCTTGGTGTAAAGATGCTTTTGGTTTAAGGGGGAGTGTTGGAAGTGGTAAACCAAAAGGTGCCTCTTGATATTTCATAACTGTTTGTGTCTTTTGTTTTTCCATAACTGCTTATGTCTATTGTCATTCCATAACGTTTGTGTCTTTGAGTCTTCCACATTCTAGAATTTTCTGTTATGAAACAAAGAGTCATGACAATAATGACAGCTTTTGTAACTTTACCCTATAAAAAGGGATGGATGTATGATGTGAAAGTGTGTGAGAGAAAAAGTTGTAGTGAGCTCTCAAGGCAGTAGCCTAATCTCTTTGTTTGTGAGTTTGAAGTACTCTAATAAAATTTTCATTCCTCTCTTTCTTGTGAGTACTTTGTTGAATTTTAAGTCAAGGCTTTATCCAACAATTTTTGCATATGAAAATATATCTAATAAGGGAAAAATTGTCTTAAGCAATGGGTATGTTGGTCCATGATCATTTACTTATGCAGAACTTGAAAAAATCACTGACGATTTCAAGGAAGAACTTGGTAGAGGATCATTTGGCATATTTTATAAGGGGATGATAGGCAATGACCAAAAGATTGTAGCTGTGAAAAGACTAGAGAAATTGTGAGTTGATTGAGAAAGAGAGTTTCAGCTTGAGATGAAAGTTATTGGGAAGACACATTATAAAAATTTAATTTGTCTTCTTGGGTATTGCCACGATGGACTGAATAGGCTTTTAGTATATGAGTACATGTGCAATGGGTCACTTGCAAATATACTCTTCACATCTGAAAAAAAATACTTTCTTGGAATGAAAGAATGAGAATTGCTTGCAACATTGCAAGAGGAATTCCTTATCTCCATGAAGAGTGTATGTCACAAATCATTCACAATTTCAGTCGGTGTTGAATGCAATTTTTGCACCAAACCGAAAATTTCGATTTGAATTTTTGAGCAATGAAACTGATTTGTAAGGAAGGGATGCCAAACTGACTGATTGCATTTGGTTTCGGTTCCATTCGGTTGGGTTTCGGTGCTTGGGATTTGAGAAACAAAAGCAATTAAAAAAAAAAGACTTTTTTTTTCATCAAACAGAGATATAATTGAAACACAATCATAGTACAACAACTAACAAGAAAAGCAAAACCAACACAGACCCTGTTTTCAACACAAAATAAAGAGCAACATTGCTAAAAACATAAAACACAAACTAAAATTAAGCCATCTCCAACAAAAGGTAGCAGCTACAAAGTTTCTTTAAAACAAAATCAAGAAGACATACCCACAACAAGCAACCAAGAGACAGAATCGGTGCTGGAAGAAACAAAATCAAGAAGACATACCCACAGTAAGCAACTAAGAGACAAAATCGGTGCTAGAAGAAACAAAATCAAGAAGACATACCCATAGCAAGAAACCAAGAGAGAGAATCGGTGTTGGAAGAAATAAGAAAAATAAGATCAGTGGATATCAAAAAAAGAAAAAGATGCAAGGTATATGTTTGTGAGAGGGAGAGAAAATTGAGGAAGGGTGGCTAGAATGACTATTAGGGTTATAAGTTTATAAGATGCTAGGGTTTAAAAAATTTTAAAAACTCAAAAAGGGTAGCGTGAAGGCTCAAACTTGAGATTAAAAGGCTGAAACACGCGTCTCATTCCACTAAGCTACTCACTCTATTATGTTTTAAACTTACATATATATATATATATGGTTGGTTTGGTCAGTTTCTGGGTGAAAAAATCCAGCACTGAAACTGAAACTGAAATATTTATGTTTCAAGAAATTCAAACCGAACTGAACCAAACCAAAAAATTGGACTCAGTTTGGTTGGTTTTTTCAGTTTATCGGTTTTTTTTCACACCCCTATCTCAGAACATACTAATGGATGAGAATAGGTGTGCAAAAATCTCTGATTTTGGACTGGCAAAGTTCTTTATGCCAGACCAAAGCAAAACCTTCATTGACTTCAGAGGTACAAGGGGATATGTTGCACCAGAATGGCATTGTTGAAACTCTTTTGTGACAGTCAAAATAGATGTCTACGGGTTTGGAATAGTCCTATTGGAGATTATATGTTGCCGAAAGACTATGGATAGTAATCTTCCAGAGGAAGAGTCTATTCTTAAAGAATGGGCTTATAGATACTTTGAGTGTGGCGAGTTAGGTAAACTTGTCAAAGATAAAGGGGTCGAAATGAGATAATTGGAGAAAATGATTAAAGTGACACTTTGGTGTATCTTAGATGAGCCATCATTTCGTTCTCTAATGAAGAGAGTTGTACTAATGTTGGAAGGGACTGGAGAAATTCCAATCCCTCCTAATCCTAGTTCTACTCTTAATTAGGATGATTTAGGTTTTGAGAAGAAAGAGTAATGGTTTGGAAAATTGAGCAAAGTAAAAGCCTTATATTTGGTATGAATGTAGTCATGTTTCATGTGCGCTTCACTTTCATAGTATATTGTATGTGTGTTATCAAATGTTGCATTTTCCACATTTTTTTTGGGTTACTTTTTGTTTACTTATGTTCTCTCTTGTAATTTATTTGTACTTCCCCTAACCGAAGAAATGGTTAGTGCCATATGTTATGCACACAGTAATGTTTCTTATTTATTTATAAATATTTGTAAGCACTAAGAAAAATAAAATAAACTCAAAACACTTGAAGTGTTTATGACTACTTCTATTGGCCATCTTATAAATATAGTTAGTTTTGAAGTTTATAATAAAACATAAATGATTTTTTTTTTAAAATTCTGTTGTGAGATGTCTTGTATGTTGAATTGGTATCCATTAACTAAGTATTAGAATTATGATTAAATTTACAAGAAAATGATCTTAATTTCCAATAAGCAACTTTGAGTTAACAACAACAATATCAAAATTTCTAGGAATCAAATACAAATTCACTTGAAATCTTCACTTTATATGTGGTTATGTTGCAGCATTGTAAGAAAATAAATTAAAATTAATACTTACCTTGACAAAATCAATTGTAACATCCTTCAATTTTGACATGACAAAATTTTCCCATTTATTGGTTGTGCACATAAAATATAAATTAAAAAAAAAAATTAAAATTTTATGAGAGATTTAAGAAGTTCAACCACTTTCTTCTTCCCTTTCCACTCATAGCTTGAACCAGGTTCACCTTAGTTTAGCTCTATCACTACTTTTTCTAAGTTTTATTAATCAACTCAAGCCTTGTACGTTGAATTATTTATTTATTTAGAGTTATTTTAGGATTACAACCAATTTCACACTCATTTTTACAAGTATTTATGATTGACTATTTGTCATTTTTACATAGAACCCATCTATATTTTCCGTTAGCCACATCAAATAATTATGAAAATAAATATAGAATTGGTTTTAGTCCTAGAATTTTTCATTAAGTTAAATTAGAAATTAGAAGTACCAATATTACAATCACGGTTACAATACATACTAGAATTATCAAAAGATTAAAATGTACAAAACCAAAAAAGGGGGGGGGGGGGGGGACAACAAAAGAATATCTCTATTAGGAGACTTAATTCAACGTTGAATTAATGACACTTTTGATCCTTAATTTTTGGGTGCTTTCATTTGGTTCCTCATGTTTAAAGCATTTCATTTTTGTCCCTCATGTTTGAGGCCATTTTAAAAATAGTTTTTCCGTCCATTTTCTTAAATTTTACATGTAAGCTTAAAAATGACCTCTTATATATATATATATATATATATATATGATAAATGTTATGTACACAATAATTTAGTGGTGAGTTTAAATTAGAACTAGTAATAACTTACTATATAGAATTTGTTGTGAAAATATTATAAACGTAGCTTTTTTTTCATATATATATATATATATATATAATTTTCACATCATTGGATAATTTTTGTCTATTTTTATTTTAAAAACTATCCTCCACAATCCAACCTCTGTTGTCAGTTCCTCACTCTATGTTGTCACCATCAAAGTCTAAAAACCATTCCAGCCCTGATATCACTAATTGGCCAATGAGGAAAAAAAAAAAAAAAAACAATTGTGGGGAGGTGATCAGTCTCAAAGAGCTAATCCCCCCTCCCCCGTAAGAAAGTCATCAGAACCAGGGACCTTGGTAGTATTGTATAAGGGCAAGCTTGGGAGTCGCTATTTTAAGTACAGGACGTGTTGATCATTGAACTTCTTGCTCATTGGAAGAGTCTTTTCATGGAGGTTTACCATCAAAATAGTAGGTCATTGTTATTTTAATTCTTGCCAACAACCATTTGACACAATTCAGAAAGAAATGTTGACTTAACAAACATATACAGAATGTGTTTTGAAAACGTGCATGTGTGTGCACACACACGAGGAAAAAACTAATTTAAAATAGAAATTAAAACAGTAATTTTCCTTAAGAATAGTCTCTTATTTTTTTTATTTTTTTCTTAATTTTTTGATTAAAAAAATTTTATTTTTTCCCTAAAGGAATTTAGCCACTTAAGATACCAAATAACTAGAATACGATTTTTAAAAAAAATTTTATGTTAAAAAGATTTCATATTTAGATCATAGAGTTACAAGTTTTAGATTAACTTACTATTTTTTTTTTTTTTAAGAGTTTGAACTTTGAACTAATCAAATTTTTAAGAAGATAAAATTTACATTTTATCATTAAAAAATTGATTTAAAGAAGTTTGGGGAGGAGATGTTGGTGTCGTTGGGCCAGGAGGGCCAACTTTGGTCCATTACACTAAAAAAAAAAATTGATTTTAAGAAATTAGAAGGGGAGGTGTGGGCCTGTCCCTGTTTGCACATGGTTCTTAGATTTTCTAACATTTAGGCTTAAAATTGAGTCATAAAAGATTATGAGAGAAACTTAGAAGGAGTTTGATTTCTAGCATCAATATATCTCATGCATCATATCAAATAGGTATTTACATGAGTTCCACATAAAATGTCATGTATATTTCATGCATCAATTTCAAATAACTCAATTGTAGTTTTCTTCTCTAAGAATAATAATAGTGAAAGCTTTAAGTAATCATGTCGTCATAAAGTACCTCAATGTTAGGGAAAATTTTAGGGAAAATTTTAAAAACACAAACTATCCATTTAGCACCTAAGTACTGAGCTAATGATTTCAAATCCCACTGCTAAAATTTTGTTGGCCAAGCATTGTAGAAGTCATTTAGACATGACTTGTTAACACCTTTGGTGTTTAATTTCTCTCTTGTCATTCTATTTTCTAGACATGTATTTGATTATCTTTAGAGAAGAAAAGAAATTATGTTTATTTTGTGCACATAAGATACATGCGCGCATAGATTTTGTTTTATCCATTGGGATATATTAAAGAGAACCCGAGAGGGCCAAATTAAATAGCTAATTGATAATCTATTTATAAAAATTAATAGCTCATGAAGTGCTAATATAGAGTTTGTATCATGTGGCGAACATTTCTTTTGTGAAAATTCACATCAAATAACTATTAATAACAAATTCTTTAATTGAAGGAGTTTATAAAAGAAAAACATTAAAACAAAGAGATGGTCCCTAGCTTAGCTCTTAAACAAGTTTGTGTGTTCATCATAGGGTTTAATAAACTAGAAAAATTCTCACTAAAGTTAATATCAAGATATGAATCTTCTTGTCAAAATACTTGAACGATAATGAGTAAAGATATGATCAATTTATTCTATTATATATACTGCATATAAATTTTGTAATATGGACCAATAATTTATTTTTTATAGTAAAGAGTTTTATGATTTAGTGGTATTGTTCGATTCTGTTCTCAAGGATCATCCCTCACTTGTTAAAATTAAAAAAAAAAAAAAAAAAAGTACTGCCTTGGTGTCAAAGTTTTAAGCGTGAAAGTTAAGTTAGAAAGATGCATCATGCAAAAGTACTGCCTTGGTGTCAAAGTTTTGAGCGTGAAAGTTAAGTTAGAAAGATGCATCATGCATGGACCTTGACTAAGTTCCGCTCATTGAATATACATGAACGAAGACCTTGTCCGAACTCGAGAGAGACTTTGAAGAGTCAAGACACCAAGCTTCAGCATCTGTAATGGTTCATGCATGGACCATTCTTTTTGTCATGACTAGTACATGGCGGTCGATAAGGGTCTAATACGTGTTACAGGCTTACAGGTGTGTTCCTTCTGGCATTCTTGATTCATTATAATGAAAATGCTTCAGTTCTTTCTTATTTGGGTATCAAATTTAGGTCTATACACTATATATATATATATATATATATATATATATGTTAAACGTAGTTGGTACGGTGTTAACCTTGCTTCCACTTTTTTTTTTTTTTTGGGTTACTTTCTGTTACTTATGTCCTCTCTAGTAATTTATGTATCTGTACTTTCCCTAACCGAAAAAATGGTTAGTGCCATATGTTATGCAAGCAATAATGTTTTTTATTTATTTATAAATATTTGTAAGCACTAAGAAAAATAAAATAAACTCACAACACTTGAAGTGTTTATGACTACTTCTATTGGCCATCTTATAAATATAGTTAGTTTTGAAGTTTATAATAAAAGATAATTGATTTTTTTTATTGATTTATTTTATTTTATTTTATAAATTCTGTTGTGAGATGTCTTGTATGTTGGATTGGTATCCATTAACTAAGTATTAGAATTATGAATAAATTTACAATAAGATGATCTTAATTTCCAATAAGCAACTTTGAGTTAACAACAACAATATCAAAATTTCTAGGAATCAAATACAAATTTACTTGAAATCTTCACTTTATATATGTGGTTACGTTGCAGCATTGTAAGAAAATAAATTAAAATTAATACTTACCTTGACAAAATCAATTGTAACATCCTTCAATTTTAACATGATAATCAAAATTTTCACATTTATTGGTTGTGCACATAAAAATTTTATAAAAAAATTTTAAAATTTTATGAGAGATTTAAGAAGTTCAACTACTTTTTTCTTCCCTTTCCACTCATAGCTTGAACCGGGTTTACCTTAGTTTAGCTTCATTACAACTTTTTCTGAGTTTTATTAATCAACTCAAGCCTTATACGTCAAATTATTATTTATTTATTTAGAGTTATTTTAAGATTACAATTAATTTCACACTTATTTTTATAGGTATTTGTGATTGTGACTATTTGTCATTTTTACATAGAACTCATCTATATTGAACGTCAGCCACATCAAATAATTATGAAAATGAATATAAAATTGGTTTTGGTCCTAGAATTTTTCATTTACTTTAAGTTAAACTATCTTTAAAGTAAATATCAATATATTGTTTTTCTTGTCAAAATGCTTGAACGATAAGGTATGATCAATTTATTCCGTTGTGTATACTCCATATGGATTTTTTAATATGGACTAATAATTTTGATTTGTATAGCCAAGATTTTTATGATTTTGTGGCATTGTTCCACTCCGTCCTCAAGGGAATCATTCCTCACTTGTTAAAAAGAGAGAAAAAAAGAGAGGAAAAATTACTGCCTTGGACCCTTGGTGTCTATGTTTTGAGCGTGAAAGTTAAGTTAGAAAGATGCATGTGACGATGTGAACATCAGAAATTTGTTTTACCACTGATAAATTTGCAATGTACGATTCTGCTGATTGCATTTACATGAACGAAGACCTTGTCAGAACTTAATTATAAGAGACTTTGAAGACTCAAGACATCAAGTTTCAGCGTCCGCAATGGTTCAATATTGTCTGGAATCTTGACTAAATTAATGAAAGCTCTTCAATTTTTTTTGGGAATTTAAATTTGTTACGTTGGTGTTGGCTTGCTTCTTGCTGTCCTCCCATTAATGGAGGTCTTGGTCTTCCCATTAAGAGCTATCATTGCTGGTGCCACAACTTGCGGCACAACTTGTGCTACAGCTCGAGTTGTGGCACCAGCATTAGTCTCCCATTAATGACACTCTTGCTTCTTAGGTTTGGTGTTAGCTTGCTTCTTGCTTAAAATTTTTTGTTAAAAATACTGTAGTTAAAGATAAAAATTAGCCAAAATAGTATAGTAGGACCCATAAATAATAGTAAAAATAAGCTAAATAGTAGTAAAAATAAACTAAATAATAAGATAAGCTGACTTTAAACTCACTTCCCAAACTATGCCATATTTAAAAGTGTGTTGGGAGACTTGGTGTTTTTTAGGAAGAACTCGGTAGGATTTATTTACAGATGAGCATGTTTGAAATTCATTTCACGGGTATTATACACTAATTGTTCTTATCTGATTTAACAATATAAATGATATACCAGTTGATCCTCTGAAGCACTGGTCATGGTGTAGTTGATGCCGAGTGATGCCAATATTGGGTGAGGTATATTGTGTGGGGCGGATAAAGGAGTTAAAATTTTTAGCTTTTAGAAACTAAAAAAAAAAAAAAAAAACTATTTTATCTATTTTAACACCTTATTTTACAATACACTCTATATTAAAATTTTTTTTTTATTTTAAAATTTTTTTTTTTTTACCACTTCATTTAAAATAATACAAGCGACTCATTAAAATAATATAAAAAAATTTCCACAAACATAAAAAGCAATCAGTCACTTCATCTACGGAATATAAAAATATTTTTTGTTATAGTTTTGAGCTAATTTACCCAAATTTTTAGGAATAGAAACACCGTTGTAGTGTTTTTTTTTTGGGGAATGAGTTATTAAAATTGGAGTTTTTAGTAATGCTCTTCTAATTTAGTCATTGGGTTATATAGGCAGGTTGTACTCTTTTGTTAAGTGCTGTTAATTTTGTTATTAGTTACAATATTTAGTATTTTATCTTTATAGACAACATATAGAAAGAAAATAATAGTATAGTGATTTAATCATACTTGCATCATATAGTGACTAATATAGATAGCCATGTTTCATGTCTACTTAAGAATGTAAATATCAATCCCCCACCTGTGGTGGATGTTTTGTATTTGGATGCTAATACTTTAAATTAATGAAAATTGGTTGGTTAAAAAAAAAAAATGTAAATATCATTTTGATAAATAAAAATGCAAATATCCTTTAATAATTTTTTTATCCTTTATTAATGCACCACTTAAAAGTGGAAATATAGTTAAATAATTATTGCACTACTTAAAATACTAAACATAAAAAATAAATGTATTTATCCTATTAGTAATCTTTTTAATTACATAGAATAATATTTTTAATATATAACAGCATCATTTTCCAAATCAACTATTGTTATTACTAGTTTCCCAAAAAAAATTATTGTTAATACAAAAAAATTTATAAATGTAATCATATAAGTCCCTCTAATAAAAATAATTAATGCACAACTATCTCTTTTCTTAAATATATAATATATGCATTTATTCTATTGACTAATTCAATGAACTAGTACTTTAATATAAATAGAAACTTTGTTGATCTAAAAGTTTAAATAAGGAAAATTTCAAGGATACACCTATGACAAAAATTCATACTCTCCAGGTCTCTGTTTATACTTCATATATATATATATATGAGATGGATTCAAGTTACAACTAGTGTAACTTCACAAAAATTACACATTTTTTAAACCATTCATTTCTATTAGATCTAATGGTTAAAAAGATACTAGTCATATGTCAAATCTAATATCATTAAGTCATAATTCTTTTCTAAATATAAACAAAGAGTCATTAAACTCTTTCAACTCCCACCTCTCTCTCTCTCTCTCTCTCTCTCTCTCTCTCTCTCTCTCTCTCTCTCTCTCTCTCTCCATGAACTCCTCCAATGGACGCACATGCCTACTAAAATTATATTCAGTTTCTCAAATACAACTCGATTCATAACATTTTCAGTGGATTAAGTTTACTTTTTGACAGTGTAAAAGGGGTTTGGTCCGTTTGGAGTTGGAGTGGGAGTATGCTGGTGTGAATGCTATATGAATAGTTGAACCTTAAGATGTATGTCTTATATTTCTTCCCTTTTGCTACTAAAGCAAGGCACAAGGGTCAAGTGATTTGTTAATTTTAATTTATGCTCACTAATTTCTTAATCTAGGAATTTGACATGGCTATCTAATTTGCTTCACCACAATTTTTTGATAGTGCCATAGTAACACGAGTAATCATCTCAGATGACTTGGAACTCTACCTCCCTTATTTATGCTCATAGTGACACGACTCACGAGTTCAACCATGATTTTTACAAAAAAAAAATTAATAGCACCCACTTAACATAGATTTGAAAGCTTCAGATAAAATAGATCCATGTTTTAAGCTACGTTGGGGTGCTCTTTAGTTGATGAGTATGGATTGCAGATTGAAATAAAGGCACACAATAAATAAGGAGAAAGAGGGAAAATAAATGCCAGCATTAATGAGGTAATAAGAGGGAAAATAATAAAATTTAATAATGTTTTTTAAACCGTTAAGGGGGTGTTTGATTTGTGTTTTAATACAATCATTTTCAGTTTTTAAACAACATTTCATGCATTTCTATATACTTTTTTACCTACACATACTTTCACAAATATTTTCAAACAACAATTTTCAATTTTTAAACACATATATCAAACGGGTCGTAAATCTTTTAGAAATTTATAATTTAAAAAATGTGTAATTTTACTACAACTTCATCAAATAAAACTTAAATCCATCTCCTCTCTCTCTCTCTCTCTCTCTCTCTCTATATATATATATATATATATAATATATATATATATATATATATATAGGGCTAGGCCGTGCTGTGCCTGTTAAGCACACTTTTTCTGACATAACTTTTGTATTTTTTTCAATTTTTGTCACTTTTTTAGTCTTGTAGGTACTATTTCAAAAATTTTTTTTACTGTTTTTGACAAATATTTTGTCTTTTCTACGCTTAACCAGCACCAAGCGGTGCTGGTTAACATTCTCCAGGCCGTGCTGTGCCGTTAAGCACACTTTTTTCTGACATAACTTTTATATTTTTTTCAATTTTTGTCACTTTTTCAGACTTGTAGGTACTATTTCAAAATTTTTTTTTACTGTTTCTGACAAATATTTTGTCTTTTCTGCACTTAACCAGCACCAAGCGGTGCTGGTTAACATTCTCCATATATATATATATATATATATATATATATATATATATATATATATATATATATATTAAAAAAGAAATTTAAAGTCGGGTTCAATTGAAATTTGAACCCCGAACATAAGCTAGAAAAAAAAAAATAGTCCCACTAGTCAGTAGTCGGTATTGACTTGTCTTCTTATACCTAGAAAGATATATGCATACTTTTTATTTTATTTTTCTGTTTTCTTGTTAGTACTTACTTGTTTAAGAATAAATTCACTTGCTTAGCGTGTATTTGGTTCCAAATTAAAAACCCAGTTTATTATTTAATTTATTTTTATTATTATTTATAGGTTTTATTATATTTTTTAGTATTATTTATAAGTCATGTTGTATTATTTCAACTAACTTTTATTTTTATCTACAGTACTTTGAGTAAAAAATTTTCAATTTTAATAAAATAAACTAATGCAGATTGATTAAGGAAGAATAAAATATTTTAATATTTTATGTTGTTTACTTTTTCCTTATTGAATTAAGATTTATTTACTCTAGTACTTTGAATTAAAATCTTTTTCCTAGTTGAATTGGGATTTTAATTGTTTTTCTTTTTCTAGTTAAATTGTTTTTCATTTCTCAAGTAGAAGTAGGTTTATTATTTCTTTTCCTAAAAGGAGTAGGAGAAATTCTATTCCTATAAATACTCTTTATAGAGAGGTTATTGATATTATGTGTTGATTAATAAAAGTTTGTTAGAGATGTTTTTTCTATTATTTTGCCTGCTAGCCTAGTGTTCTTATAGAACTTAGGTTTCGTGGAAGAATTGTAATAATTGTGTGTTACAGATTTTGCTTCTACACGCTACGCTGCATCAGTTGGTATTAGAGCACGGTTAGGTTCCTACCATGGCACGAGGATCACGTGGGGGAAGGCATGCTGCTGTAGATGGTGAGTATGAATGCGATGAGGTTGCACGCAATGCGCAATTAGAGGCGTTCTTTCAACGAATAGAGGAGTGGTTTGATGCGCTTTCAAAGCAGCTCACTGCCTTAACCGTTGGAAGTCAACCTCAAAACTATCATCCAAATCCATGTTTTGTGGAGGAGGAGGAGGATCTTGATATCGAGCAGAAGGGCTGCGACATCAAAGAGGATGATGAATATATTGAAAGAGTTTGTCTAGTAGATTGTGATTCTCTACCAATTTATGATGACTATCTTGAAGATTTTAGTCAAAGAGAAAAGATTGAGCTTGATAAAAATAAAGTCATATACATACGAGATGAGCCCATAACTCACATCGTTGATGAGACTTTCGACATTCAGAAATAAAAGGTTATTGATCCCTTTTGGAAGGATTTTATTGAACAAGAATTGGTAAAGGTCAACAAGAGGCGTGAACGAGTGATTTTAAGTAATCTTTGTCGATGAGGAAATATAAAGTTTATGGATGTGTGCATGGATTCTTTTTTTGTACTTGCTTCATATATTCTATTGTGGCAAAAGAGGTTAAGAATAAAAATCCGTACATCAAGATTTATTATGAGTGAGAAAAGATTGATAAGTAGCATATTGATTTGTCTTGTCTTGCACAGAAGAATAGGATGAAGAGGATTATTCGGGGTTCCAATTGATCGTGGAAGACTGCCACAAAACTCGAGGACGAGTTTTCCCCAACTCCGAGAGAATGATGCAGATTGATTAAGGAAGAATAAAATATTTTAATATTTTATGTTGTTTTCTTTTTCCTTGTTGCATTAAGATTTATTTACTCTAGTATTTTGAATTAAAATCATTTTCCTAGTTGAATTGAGATTTTAATTGTTTTTCTTTTCTTAGTTAAATTGTTTTTCCTTTCTCAAGTAGAAGTAGGTTTATTATTTCTTTTCCTAAAATGAGTAGGAGAAATTCTATTCCTATAAATACTCTTTATAGAGAGGTTATTGATATTATGTGTTGATTAATAAAAATTTGTTAGAGATATTTTCTCTATTATTTTGCCTGCTAGCCTAGTGTTCTTGTAGAACTTAAGTTTCGTGAAAGAATTGTAGTAATTATATGTTACAGATTCTGCTTCTACACCCTACCCTGCATCATAAACAAATTCCAAACCATCTCTTATTATTAAATTTTTTTCTGTCAACGTTGACTTGTTTTCAAATCCCCGACCCGAGAAAGAACTTGGCATACTTGTTTTTTATTTTTGTTAACTAGAACGAAAGTAATTGGCGTAATGGTTACTCTCAGTCTTTTGTATTGTATTGACCCAAAAAAGAAAGAAAAAATTGTTTTATTGCTTTGGGCACGCTTTATTGACCATATATACGAAGCTGGATAGCTTAGTTCAACCAGGCAAACACAAAGAGAACTATTCCATTCTTCAGTGATGACTCCTATCTTCCTTTTTTTTCTTCTCTCATCCATTTTCACAGTAGAAGCTCAACAAGGGCCATCTATTGTGAAACCAGGCTCTATTTTAACACCTACCACTAACTCTTTATGGCTATCACCTTCTGGTCTATATGCCTTTGGATTCTACAAGCAAGGCAATGGCTTTGCTGTAGGAGTTTTTCTTCCTGGGATTACTCAAAAGACTGTACTTTGGACAGCCAATCGAGACAATCCTCCAGTTTCTGCTGAAGCCACATTGAATTTCACAAGTGATGGACGTTTGGTTCTGCAATCAGCGCAAGGAGCAGAGACAAGCGTGGCAAATTTTAGTTCTGCAAGTTCAGCTTCCATGCTTGATACAGGCAACTTTGTTGTCTATAATTCAGATAAGCAATCAATATGGGAGAGTTTCCAAAATCCAACAGATACCCTTTTACCGACTCAGCGACTCCTTCCTAACGATTCTGTTGTGTTGAAGTCCAGTGTGTCTGAGTCTAACCAATCAACGGGTAGATTTCGTGCCGTTATGCAACAAAATGGATATGTCGCGCTATACCCAGTTGGAACCAGTTTAACAATGGAATATGGCTATTGGTCAACAAGCAGTGGTGTACCGAATGGGAGTCTAAACCTTGATGATCATGGTTTTCTTTACGTGACCAACAGCAGTTTGAATTTGACTATATCTCCACCAAGAAATTCTGCAAAGGGTACCGTACTCTACCGTCTGAGAATGGAGGATGATGGATTCTTGCGGCTATACTCATACAATCTGCAGGAACAGAACGGTGGCTGGTCAATTATATGGTCACCTTTAAATGAACCACTCGTTAACATATGTTCTCCTAGGGGTTTATGTGGCGTCAATGCATTTTGTGTCCAAGGTGGTAATTATAAAAATTGCACATGTCTTCCTGGTTTTGTATTTATTGATGAGAGCAAAAGAACTTTAGGCTGTGAAAGGAATTCCACCACAGAAAATTGCGATGAAAAAGGCATGAATACCACCATGAAAGAAGTGCCTGGTATCATATGGGAGAATGTAACTTATTCTCAGTCATTATTGTCAACCAAACAGGATTGTGATGATGCATGTTTGCAGGACTGTAGCTGTGAAGCTGCGCTATTCAATGACAGGGTATGCGGAAAACAAAAGCTTCCTTTGAGATTTGTGAACTTCAAAATCCCTTATATTGACTCAAACGCAACCTTAGCCTTCATCAAGGTACGTACACCTACACCCTCTTCAGATGGAACTGTGACAAAAAAAGAAGGATTGGACATCCTAATTATCATTGTTTCATTAGCTGCTTTTGCATTTATTGTGTTGGCCATTTCTGGAATTGCTATTTACAGATCCCGTATTTTCGCAAATGAAAATATATTAAATACGGGAAACATTGTCTTAAGTGATGAGGATGTTGGTCTGCGATCATTTACTTATATAGAACTTGAAAAAATAACTGATGGTTTCAAGGATGAACTTGGTAGAGGATCATTTGGCATAGTTTATAAAGGGACAATAGAGAATGGCCAAAAGATTGTAGCTGTGAAAAGACTAGAGAGATTGTTGGTTGATCGGGAAAGAGAGTTTCAGACTGAGATGAAAGTAATTGGGAGAATACATCATAAAAATTTAATCCGTCTTCTAGGGTATTGCCATGATGGACCAAATAGGCTTTTGGTGTATGAATACATGTGCAATGGGTCCCTTGCAGATGTGCTCTTCAAGCCTGAAAAAAAACCTTCTTGGGATGAAAGAATGGGAATTGCTTGTAACATTGCAAGAGGAATTCTTTATCTTCATGAAGAGTGTATAGAAAAAATAATTCATTGTGACATAAAACCTCAGAACATACTCATGGATGAAAATATGTGTGCAAAAATATCTGATTTTGGATTGGCAAAGCTATTGAAGCCAGATCAAAGCAAAACCACCACTGATATGAGAGGCACAAGGGGATATGTTGCACCAGAGTGGCATCGGTTAAATTGTCCCGTGACAGTCAAAGTAGATGTGTACAGTTTTGGAATAGTTCTATTGGAGATTATAAGTTGTCGAAGGTGTGTGGATAATAATCTTTCTGAAGAAGAGGCTATTCTTGAAGAATGGTCTTATAGATGCTTTGAGTGTGGTGAGTTAGGTAAACTGGTCAATGACGAAGAGGTTGAAACGAGACAATTAGAGAGAATGGTTAAAGTGGCATTTTGGTGCATTCTACATGACCAAGCACTTCGTCCTTCGATGAAGAAAGTTCTACTAATGTTAGAAGGGACTGCAGACATTCCAATCCCACCGAATCCCAGTTCTGTTTCTCAGTATGATCAAGGTTTTGGGGAAAACGAGTAATGGTATGGAAACTAGAGCAAAATAAGCCTTGTATTTAGCATGGAAGGTAGTCAAGTTACATGTGTGCTTTCACTTTTATAGTATTTGTATGTGTGTCATCATAATGTTGCGTTTAATTTACACTTTTTTTTGTTACTTTTTATTTAGTTATGCTCTCTCTCTTGTAATTTATATGTACTTTCCTTAACAGAAAAAAAAAATGATTATAATCATTTTTAATAATATATATTTGTAAGCACTAATCAAATTAAAATAAACTCACAACACTTCAAGTGTTTGTAACTACTTCTATTGGCAAATTTATAAATATAACGTTGTGAAGTTTATAGCTAAAACATGATTGAGATTTTAAAAATTATGCTGTAAGATGCCTTGTATGTTCGATTGGTATTCATTACCTGAGTATTAGAATGATTAAATGATTAAATTTATCTTCATTTATTAACATTTTAAGTTTTTGGGAAGAACGATAGTTTATTATGGTATAGTATCTTACTAAGTGGTCTTGAACATAGTCGTCAAAATGTGAATCATATTATGAATTGATTTTTTATTTTCTATATTGTGTATTGTAAGATACACAAACTTCTAACAAAATTTATAACAAAATTATATATATATATATATATATATATATATATATATATATATATATATATATATATATATATATATATATAAAGCCAAAACTTAGAGAAAATTTAATTAGATTTTAATTGGATTCTTAATTTTGCATCACGTGTTCTATTTAAAATTTTTAATTTTTGTGCCAAGTAAGTTGTTAGAGCAAAACCCGAAGAGTTTATATAAAAACTACACAAATGCTATGAAAAACCTGTAGGGTTTATATTAAAAATTATATAAATGCTGCAACAGAAAAACTAGATTGTCACAAAAGCTAAACTATTTGAAGTCTCTCTCTTTAATGGAAACCATGAAATTATTGATGAAACTTTAGAGTAAAAAATCAAAGCAAGAAACTTTGTTATTACTCAAAGGTTTTAGAGAAGCATGTTGTCTTCATTGTGCCATCATTCTCTACCTTAGGTCCATTCCTTCTCTCCAAGTAAATAGTTCTTTATGTTCAATTATTGTCTCTCGATTTGTTTGTTTCATTCCTTTTTTTCTTTTTTCTTTTTTTTAAAATTTTTTTTTATCATTCTCACCAAGGTTCATATCTCTCTAGCTCTTTGCAAATTTCCCATTTAGTTTTGATTCTCTTATTTGGAATAAATGATGGGTTTGTGTCAATTTAGGAATTTTGCAACTTTAACAATTTAATTTTTTATTATTATTGATTTTTAGTCTTTTTTATCACCATTTTTTAATGTTCCTCTGCGTAAGTAGATGTTACAATCTAGTACATATAAAATGTATATTTATTATAAATTTGAAATAAATTCAACTAATGACTTATTTAATCATTACTGCATGAGCCAAAAAACCAAATTGCCCTAATGATGGGCTAAGGATGGATCTTGAGTCCAATGCAATTTATTTATAGAGATGAGTGTACAAGCCAACACTTGGGCTTCTTGACTTAACAAATTGAAGGATAAAAGAAAAAGGGTGAATCCATAATTTATAAACAACAAGTGAGTGGAAAAAGATCAACTTTCTTATTATTCTTTCTTCTCGGGCTGGTCAAGGATCACTAAGCTATTACACTTGAGAGAAAACTACAACTTATGTTTTGTCAGGTATTGTTCCTTTTTTTTTTCTCCCCATCCCTGTTCATGTGGGATCTCTCCCCTTTTATAGCCATTTGATTTTCATCTCAGCCCTCTACTTGGAGGACTACTAATCCTCTCTTAGATACTTGTCCTATCCTTGCATGGCTGGCGGTGTTAGAGTTGGTTACAGGCTGTATTGACACTATTTAGGTGTCATTTTACCATTAATGTGGTAGGATGAGTTTTTGCACTGCATGTAATGCGGAGGTGGTGGTTGCATTACTTGTAAGTTTCCTTTCCCTCTTGCCTACATCTAGGACTATGGCCAACTTCGGTCCTCTATTTTTTTACTATGGCGGCTTCCTCCTCATCTTCCACGGGGAACCCTTTGCCTCCTTGGTTGGAGTGTACTTCTCGGGTTTTCCAGTTCGTCGGATATGTTGAGTATCTCGATTGGGTTGGGCCTAGTCTGACAGTGAATTGGACCCAAGATCTCTCTAGGCCTATCTTGGCATGGGTGCCTCTCTCGAACCCCCCTCCCCCCCCCCCCCCTCCCCCCAACAATTACTTATATAATAATATTTAAAATATATATAAATTAATAAATCAAAATTAACATTTGTTTATAACATACACATTCAAATTGATTGAACTTAAAAGTAATAATACATGGCATATGGGCCATAATAATAATTTTTTTCATCATCTTCATCTTCTTGATCAACTCCATTTAATTCTATGTTATCATGTTCATCTTGTGAAATTATTTCTTCATTAACACTTTTTTACATCAACATTAGCATTTACTATCTCTCTTTTTTTCTTTTCTTTTTTTTTTTTTTAAAAAAATTTCTTTACATTTATTTTTGGCATTATTGATTGTTAGACTTATAACAATAATAGCAAAAGTAAAAAAAATAATTTATTCATAGTTAGAAAATAAATTTGCAAATATGAAAGTGAAATGGCAAGTGTGTAGTTCTAAATTTTTAGGAGAAAAAGAAAAAGAAAAAAACTCATGGACATGTTATTTTATTAGGCTCAACAAAGTAATCTAATAATTGTGTTTAAAATAAGTCTAATAACTAGTTGGACTCAAATAAATTCATAAATCTAAATAAAACAAAAAATATAAATTTTAAACCACAAAAAAAAAAAAAAAAATCAATTTTAACCCACATGTCAATGTATCATACAATATGTACAATTTTAGGATATCATACAATTCATATAATACACACCTATTTATTATACGATTTATGAGAACGGAACCTTTTGTGCACGATATGATACGTATCGCGTATCGTGCTATATTAACAACTATGGTCTTAAGTTTAAACTCTATCTCCTATTTTCAAAGTCAAAATTCCATATTTCTTATTTTCACATTTTGTACTCCCTCATACTCCATATGTGATAGGGGTGTGTAGAAAACCTGCAAACCTGCCAAACCCGACCTGACCCACCCATATTTTAATATATGTTTAAAATATATTATATATTTAATAATTTAAAAAAAAAAAACTAGTTGTAGAGCACTTCTTCGATTCCTACTATCATATATAATATAAAATCATATTAGTTCTTTTAATATATATTTAAATATATTATAATTAATAAAAAAATTTAAAAATTTTAGATATATTTTGTTTATAACTGAGTTAGGAACTTATGTATATTTTGTTTATAAGTGAATTTATTAGGATACTAATTCATTTATATTTTGTTTATCAACTCAGTTGGATACTTAAACATATTTTGTTTACAACTAAGTTGGAATATTAGTTTATATATTAATGTATATTTTTTTTATCAACTCAGGTGGTAAATGTGATGTATTTTTTTCTGCTCAATTTAATAATAATAATAAAATAAAATAAAAATTGTCCAACCCGACCCAACCCAAACCATGTGGGTTGGGTTGAATTTTTTTTGACCCACCATGGTTGGTTGGGTCAAAAAATCCTCTCAACCCGACCCATGTACACTCCTAATATGTGAGGAGTATTGTTGACCCATGTAAACCCCATGTCCCCCAGTGGCACTCACACCACAAACATAAGTATTGTTGTTGAATCACATAAACCAAATTAGCTAATATAAATATCGGTACTAATTACTAAACCATTATTAATGCCCCCAGAATTGTAATGGATATAATACCAACTTGTATTGACTATACTAGGAATATTTTAGGTATTTTGGTTGGTATAAGAAAAATAATTAAAAGAAAATATTTTTTAAAAAGGTGGATTATAAAATACATGGATGGTTTTATCAATCGCCATGTAGTAGGTTGGATGAATTTCCCTCCAAAATAGTTTGACGGTAAAATTTTTCCAAAATAAAATATACAAACATGGGTGAGTGGAAACCCCACCTACTTCCCCTCACTCCCTTTTAATCTCCTCTCTTTTCATCCAACCAAGAGTATGTGTGATAGAAGAATTTATATATAGATCTGTCAGCCTAGATGAAATTTTGTTTGTGAATATTGGAAAAACTCATAATAAGATGATCCTAAATTCCAATAAGCAACTTTGAGTTCACAATGCTTATAACAATATCATACTTTTTAGGAATCAACACAAATAATTCGCTTGAAATCTTCCCTTTCTATGTTGTTGCAGGCTTGCAGCATCATAAGGAAAGAAATTAAAATTCATACTTACCTTGACAAAGTAATTGTAACATCCTTCAATTTTAACATAATATTAAAAATTTTAATATTTAATTATTTGCTGTGCACATCATAAAAGAAGAAATTAAAATTTTATGAGAGCTTTAAAAAGTCTAACTGCATATTGTCAAATTAAAAATATAATATTATCTTACAAAGCTTTTTTTTTTTTGAGAATGAATTATCTTTCAAAGCTCATTGTTAATTAGTTTGGATAAGATATTAGACTAAAGAATCTATATGGTGGGTGATTAGGGCCAAAATGGCCCATTAGCATGAATTTTGAAAATATTTGGGCCTGAAACACTGTTTGTGTAATAATTAGCCATCTACCACTTTTTGGGGTACTCGAGCTTGGTGAGCTCGAGTACCCCTTTTTTTTGTCCACCGTGGCACCTGACCATCAGCAAATGAAATTTAAAAAACTGACAGGTACCCGAGCTCATGAAGCTCGAGTACTGCGCGGGTTCCAACGGCACTTTAACGCACAAAACTTTCAAACAAAAAATCTCACTGTGTCTTTCAAACTCTCACAAACACCCACTCTCAAGGTTTCTGAAAAAAAAGAAAAAGAGAAGGGGACTCTCACTCACGCACAAAACACTCACTCTCACTTACATCGGTGGCAAGGGGACTCTCACAAACACTCACTCACGCACAAGACACTCACTCTCACTTACATCGGCGGCAAGGGGACTCTTAGGCGGCGGCAGCTCTTAGGGTCATCGGCGGCAAGGGGACTCCGATCCACGGTACCCTCTTTTTCTCTCTCTCTCTCGATTGGGTTGCCGCTAATTGTTTCGGCTGAAAACCCAAATGAGCCTCAAATTATTATCCGAAATCCCAAATTTGCATGTTAGTTTAGATGATTGAATACCCAAATTTGCATGTTGTTTCGGCTGAAAACCCAAATTTGCATGTTAGTTTAGATTCCAAAATAAACTGAAAATAGTGGAACTTACATGAATGAGGGATTTGTTTAATTTCCTAGATCCTTGAACTTAATTATTGCAAAGAAGGAAAAGAGGGACACAAGTGGGCCGCGTTTGAATGGCCAAATCCAAGCCCCTTATGTTAGGCTTGTGGCAGAGGAAGGTATATCAGTTGGGGATTTTTGGTAATAGATTTATCATATATGTCCACGTTATAATGTTTCTTGATGGTTTTGAGATTGATGTTTAAGTAGAAAGATATATTTTCTGATAAGTAAAATGATGACTACATTGTAAAATGTCGAAAATTCAAATTGGGAGGATATGGTGTTTATAGTCGTAAGAGAAAGAAAATTAGTGTTCTTCCCTGCTGTGACTATTCTTTATTTTTTCTCAGCAGGGCAATGCAATTAGAAACTACACTATCCTTTAAAAAAAGAAGAAAAAAAAGAAAAAAAAAAAGAGAAGAGACTTTGCTATTACAAAATACACATTGTTTCATACTAAGAATTTATCCCAAGAAGTTATGACCAGGCTTGTAATTCTGTGGCTTTTAAAAAATAGTGTTTGCTAAATGTCATCTCTGTCTAAGTCCAGGCTTTGTAGGATTCTCTTCAACCTGTAAACGTCCAAACATGTCATTTTCAATTTTTCACACACATGGTTGTTGATTACTTGATTATAAAGCCCTCCACTCCCATTGCTTTTCTTTTGTGCAGCCTATACATGTACATCTTTGATGTTACTAGTCCTTAAGATTTGTGCAACAAAACTTTTCATATTAAATTCTATGGATATATTGGCTGGCTAGGCTTCAAATCCAGTTACACTTTAATCCAGCCAAAAAATTGAAAATGAAAAACTATATATTTAGCAACATTTTGCGTTTAATTAAAGACCTGGTCCCATAAAGCATCCTTCTTCTGTTTTATGATACAACATTATTAGGAATGAATATATGTCACTTACATTATCCAACGCAAGAGGATCACCAAGTAATAATTATTAACCTTAAGTTTTATTAATTAATTATACTTCAAAGTTTATAGAAAGGGTTGGTTTTCATTTTAAAAATCAGATGGAGCTTTCAAAACCCATATTTTAGGTTGAAGCTTTGAATAAGCCTTTTTCCAGCTGGGTTACAAAACTTTCTTGTTGTCAGTTACCTTGATTCTGATTTTTTGAGAAGTAGTGGCTAGATCGTTTTATACGAAAGTGTTTTTTTGTAATAAACTTATGGTCATTGCTTAAAAGTTTATGTTGCTATTAAGGTCCACTTAGACAAATATCACACAAGATCTTCTTTTATATATAAAAGTCACATTTAGTGCATTGAATTTGGGTTTATACGAATCGGTTGATAGACAATCTTATCCCAAAATTTGAGGAAACTTGATTCTCAAACCCAGATTAACAAGTTTCATTTGCAATTTCATACTCTCTCTCTCTCTCATTATCAATATATATTCTTTCTGTTTAAGTAGGGGAACATGTTTAGTCATATAAATAGCTTATAGTGGTTAACATTATATTCTTTCTACTAACTTTTAAGCAGAACATATCTGTTAAATAATTCTCATAACTTATCTTAAGTAAACAACTAAACATAAATCAGGATTCAGCCAAAAAAAAAAAACTAAACATAAATCAGGGATGCTTCATGGTTGGACCATTAATGATCATCGCAAGCCCCAATGGAAGAAGGTGTTGTCAAAGTTGCAAGAAAAATAGGGGTTGATGAAATTGGCAACAAGGACCTCATGATGTGATGGGCAACGTGCAAGGTGATGAAAGCCAGGAATTTGAAATTCCAATGAAGACAGTGACAAGATCTTTGCCAGGTCAATCAAATGGGAGAAATGAAGCCGAAATGTATAGGACTTTAGGTGAAAGCCTTCATTCTTAGCCCAAAGTAAAAAGCTTCACATCAATAAGAAAATGAAAGATCAAGATCCGTTTTCATAGTACCTTTTCATACTTAGAGGTTCAAAGTCATTCAGTCATCGTAAAACAGATTGAGTGGTTTCGTGATGGTGAGCCAGGCTTAGGTGTAGATGACCATTGTGAATATGAAAGAGATGACTGAAATAAGTTAATCTAAAGTTTTGTATTTCAATGAAATATTGAGCTATATATGCCGCATTTTAGTAAATGCTAAACAGTTTTTTTTAATATAAGTAACTAACTGCTAAACAGTAGTTGGGGAAGATAACAATTCCGTGTATTTTTCCTGTCAACTATTTTAGAAAGAAGATAAAAGCATAAATTTTTTTTGATAGAATGTCATAGTAAAAGTGTTTAGAAGTTGAACATCTTGTCATAAACATAATGACAAGATGTTCATGGTGATCTCAGCATGCTGTATCTCAAGTTTAATTCAATTTTTTTTTTTGTTTTTTTATGAAAGCAGCGAAGGCTGCATTAGATATATATATTATTGCTATTTTCAGTCAAATATGTTTATAATTAAAAATAAATAAATAAGTTTGTGTTGTTGTTGTCACCAAATGCCAGATATGGACCCACATGGAGCAGGACCCTCTATACAGACTTTGTTGACGAGGCAGGATGAGCATCGTTCAAGTTTGCTTTGGGATGCTCCTTTGGAAGGCGAGGTATGCTTCAATTAGCTTGAGAATGTTGTTGAAAACACGGAAATTCATGTACATTAAAAAAGAACCAATAACCAAAACAGTAAGAGGGCAAATAAGGGCATTTAAAATAAATAAAAAAGTTATATGCAAACTAGTACACTAAAGTCCCTCTCCCATCCTCCCCTCTTTTCTTTTTTCTATTGTTCTTTTTTTTTTTTTGCTTTTTGTTAACAAGGGTGTACAAAACTCTTTGTTCCTATGCATATGGATTATAAAGTAAGTATTCTCACTGTTACAAATTAGTTTTTGGTATAAATTAGTTTTGAATTAGGATCTATAAGCAATTACAAGGGATCATAATTGTAATTGATTAGTTCTTTCAGGATATAAATGCAAATGTGAATAGAGTTTTCTTCTAATTGTGTCAAATGGCTAGTATTTCACCTCATTACTCACTAGTGTACCATATATGTGTGTGTATATATATATATATTAAAAAATGCATAAAAATTATGAAAAATGATAAGCTTTTGTAAAAAATTGTGGATTGCTGAACAAATATGTTCCTACGCATATGTATTATAAATATTCAGAAATTCTAAAGTTTTGAGTTTGCCGTTTATTATTTTTGTTAATTTTGATAAGTAGTTAAAAAAAGGACAAGACTTAGGTATAATATTATGTGGTGCTAATTATTATTAATACGAAGCTGCTATATTTGCAGGGAGTGCCAGGTCTATTAACTTGTCGTCACCGGGATAAAGAATTTCTTCATGGTGGGTTAGATGGGTTAGATCCACGAATTGCCGCTTACATCACTGATGCGGGGTTAGATGGGCTACTTCGGGTCCCACATATGGACCTTGACCACGCATTGATCACAGCGTTGGTGGAGAGATGGCGGCCGGAGACGCACTCTTTCCACTTGCCCCACGGTGAGATGACCATCACACTACAAGATATGGAGGTTATAATGGGGGTACCTGTACATGGCTTGCCGGTGGTGGGATATACATCCCCGAGAACCAGTTGGTCTAATGCATGCGCTGAGTGGCTAGGGTGTAGGCCGCCAGATAGACAACTTGGTGGTAATAAGAACACTGCAGTGATGGAAGGACCGAGGGTAAAAGCGAAGTGGCTTGAGGATCGGTTTCCTAACCCTCTCCCGGTTGACGCCCCTGATGCGGTTGTGCAGCAGTATGCTCGATTTTACATAGTGGAGATGTTAGGTGGTAGACTGTTTATGGATAAGGGTGGCGATCGGATCTCCATTATGTATCTGCAATTTTTCGATCCAATCAGCAACGGAAAGAGGTATAGTTGGGGTAGTGCAGCATTAAGTTGGCTCTATAGACACCTCTGTAATGCATCAGAGAAGACAGCCAAGCAGATCGGCGGTCCATTGCTATTGGTGCAGTTGTGGGCGTGGGCGAGATTTCCACACATATGTCCTGTGATGAGGCATCCACAGCAGGCACTACCTCCAGGTCCACTTGCTATCAGGTATGTATCAATGTTAGATAGTTACCGTTTTACATTTCCGCATTAACTCTATTTGCATAGGAATTGTGTAAGTAACTAATATGAAGGTCATGTCTATGATGTTTGGTAGATGGAAAGGGGCTAAGATAACAACTGAACATTCAATGCACGTCGTACGTGCCTATCGTGTGTCGCTTACTTCGCTACGGCCAAATCAGGTATCGTGTCTTACACTAGTAACCGCTCTGGCATGTTCATTTTGTAGTTACAATTCAGTTTTCAATGAATAAACATTTTCTATTCAAAGAGTTACATGTATCGTTCACATTCGTTACACATTTTTTCTAATTATATTGTTAATATGGTTGTTTGCATCTGTTGGATCATTGCAGATTGTGTGGGAGCCGTACAGAAATTATTTGCGTTCACTGCCTGCATATTGTACACCAGGCCAACACATATGGAGGTCTATCATGCCGCTGCTACATTTTTGGGTGGTGGAAGACCATCATCCCGAACGTGTTCTCCGACAGTTTGGGATGATGCAAGGCATACCAGTCGATGTTAATACTTCACCTGAACTGCACAAGATAACCCTCCAGGGCAAGCAGCATCAAAATTGGGTCCAACTCCACCAACTTCATATTGCTAAATGGGCTGCGCACGCCAAAATTGCCGATGCACCGCCCTTTCATGGGGAGATGAGCTACAACGATGAGTATATGTTGTGGTTTCGTCCCCGCACTGTTCGCCATATTACAAAAGAGACTTCGTACTGGGACACTTTGGTAAGTTTACAAAGACTGTCTTTTTATAATATATCGGGCTTCGCATAGTTTAGTTCAACCTACTAACACTATTGTATATTTGTGACAGGTTGAATCGCAGTTAAGCATTATGGCGAAGTGCGAACCAGGGTCTGAGATCTACACCGACTGTATTAATGCCTTGCAATCTGTTGAAGAAATTGGTCGGTTAACCTTGGATGATGCACGCGCTGTGGGCAACACAAGTCAGCCGGCTGTAGGGCGTGGTCGGCAAGCAGGTGGACGTCAAGGGCAAGGAGGCCGTCAATCTAGTCAGCGTCATACATCTAGTCGGCCTCCCACATCTGGTCAGCGTCACACACCCAGTGCCCACATCTAGTCGACGTCCCACATCTAGTCAGCGTCCTACATCGGGTCCACGTCAGACACCCGTGCACACATCCAGTCGGCGTCAGACACCCATGCCCACGTCTAGTCGGCGTCAGACACCCGTGCCCACATCCAGTCCGCGTCAGACACCCGTGCCCACATCCAGCCGGCCCCACACACCGGTGCCCACATCTAGTCGGCGCCACACATCCTTGCATGACCATGCCATGGAGGAAGCAAGTCAGACAACAGACTCGATGTCTTTGGACACTGCTTATAACATAGGCTCCATGGCACAGGATGATGCGGGTCCATCCCATACAGATGACATGACATTCATGCCCAGTCCTGGGCGACCCACCGTTGGTGCTGTCCCCCCTGATGGCGTGCATACCGACTTCATCCCGCCACAGCTACCCACCCCCCCTCCAGAGCCTTCACACATTGAGGATCGGCCGCGAAGGCCGCAACGGACACGGACACATCCTCCTGACTGTGGGACTGGACATGGTACTATACTTTGTACACATCCGATTACATATACATCTCTTTACAATTAAATGAACTCGCATATTAGAAATTAACTTGTGTTTTGTTCTTTTCAGGCAAGGTGAGACCAGTCAAGGAACCGGTGAGGAGAAGAAAACGAGAATGATTCAGAGAGGCTTCAAGAATCAGTGCTACTTTGGGTGCGTAATGGTATAGGATCTTCTTGTCCTTAAGTGTTGAACTATTTGTAGCACGGGTACTTTTGACAATGAACTTCAAGCTTTGGGCTTACAAGCTAATATAGTTTTTTGTTCGTAACTTGCAAAAATCAATTCAATGAAGAAAGAAATTTCCATCTCTGACCTATAGAATAACTTATGTCCATTATTTTTCAGTTGCACAACTGTTTTTTTGCTAATACATTTAGGAAAATGTGGTGGTGGATATGGGGATTTAACATTTTGCTAATACAGTTGCACCACCTGCTTCTTTGAGCAGTTTATATGGGGATGTAACATTTTTCTTTTTGTTACAATCATGAAGTTACTAAGCCTGCTTCCACTGTTTTGATTATATTTGTGGGACTTGCATGGCTTTTTGTGTTGAAATGTGGCTCTTGTGTTCATCGTCCTGAAAAGAATTCACATTCTTTAATGTCATCTCCTACAAAACCATCAGGTACTTCATTTTGACCTTAGTGTAGCATGTCCTAAATAGCATGTCCTAAATAGTTGTCCTAAATAGTTGTCCTAAATTGATTAGTCATTTTTAAATTCTCATTCATCTGCTTAATCCCTTAACACATGAACTGGTATAAACTTTCCTTTTGGTGACTGCAGCAGTCTTAGTGCTAACAATCTCACAGGAGAGTTGCCGGTTGCTCTTACTAAACTTGAGCCAGGTCAAATCTTGGTCAAAGCTACATTCCGCAACCTGCCTATAAGTTGACTTGTGGAAGCTAAAGATGGAGTCTTTTATTTATGCATGTCGCAGCCAGCGGTCATAAGTTGCATGCATACAGAATGTCTTGCACAGGCCTGATCTGATTTTTCCAACTTTAACATATTAGCCAAGAAACACTCTGTGCATGTTGGATGTGTGAAAAGAGTGTGAGCTCAGCTCATAAACCAGGAGAGAGCATTGTTAATCCCAACCTTTGTATGAGATAGAGAACTGATAATGTTAGAGTGAAATTCTTTCATTCTTTCTTCTCCTTTCCCTCTCACCATTGATATATCTTAGAGAGGATATTTTAACCACCACATTCTCCACCATAATCATCCTTGTACTACAACTATTCATACTAGTTGAGCTTTTTGACAGTGGTGTTGGCGGAGAGGTTTTTATCCACCCAAGTGCTTGGGTTTTCCTCTTCGTAAACACGTCTTCATGTTTACATGTGGTTTGATTTATTTTCCACTTTCTCATATTGTTATTTATCTGCTATAGTTCATTCTTGAATATGCTTGCAATATGAAATTTTGGCTAAACACATATATTGGACAAATTTGTTGATTTGCCTAATTTTGTTTAAGCTGTAAAATTTAATTAAGGGGTCTAAATATTATGCTAAGGTGATAGTAGCATTTCTAAAGTTCTAATATAATAATTGCCCTTTTTGTGCAGCCAAATAGATCTTTCTTACAATAATTTGTCAGAGCACTCTGAACCATCCTGTCAAGAAAATTTGTAAGTTTCTGCCTACTGGAGCTTTACACACTTTTCTCCCTTCATAACCTTTCCAGTTTTTTTGAAACTAACTGATTTTTCCATTGCACCAGAAATTTGTTCAAAAGTTTTTCTGGAAGGGACAACTCGTAAGCTTCAAACTTGTAGACTCTTAAGAAAAACCAAAGCTTTTTTTTTTCCTTCTTCACTTTTATGTTGAATAACTAACACTCTTTATGTACTTCACTTATTAAGAATACTTAGCGAATGCCTGAAGTACTCTCCATGTTTAAAAGGTAATCATTCATCCATTCAAATCGAGTTATGAGGTATACGCTTCAGCTATTTAGTCGTTTCCTCCTCTTTTGTAGTTTTATTCCAAAATGAATAAAATTTTTTGGTTAAATATTTAATCATGTACAGAATAAGTACATAAATTAATTAACAATACAATGGATACTTCATTGTAGTTCTATTATGTCTGTTCGTATTTGATCAATGATAGGGTGTATCATCTATGTAGATCAGTATTCTTTGCATATAAATTGTGGTGGGAAAGCAACCAATGTTGGAAAAATTAGGTATGAAGGGGATGATGGCTTAGCTGGCGCTGCGGTATTTGTTCCTGTGAGGGAGAGGGAGAATTGGGGATTCAGTAGCACTGGAAATTTTTGGGATGCCACTACCTTAAAAAATAACTATGTAGCAAAGAATGTATCCACACTTACAATGAAAGATTCTGCACTATACACAAGTGCCCGCCTATCTCCTCTTTCATTCACATATTATGCTCGCTGCTTAGCAAACGGACGTTATAAAGTGAAACTTCACTTTGTGGAGATAGTATTTAGAGACAATAGATCTTTTTATGGTCTTGGAAGGCGGATATTTGATGTTTATATCCAGGTATTCCATTTAATATTGTTATTTATCTATATGTTATAGTGGAGGAGTTGAATGAATTGATTTGCTGCAGGAGGAACTGGTGAAGAAAGATTTTGATATTGAAAACACTGCACGAGGGGTTGATAAAGCAGTTGTTATGAAATTTAATGCAGTTGTTAAAAATAGCATTTTGATGATTCGCTTTTATTGGGCTGGGAAAGGGACAACAGCTGCCCCAGAGACAGGAACATATGGTCCTCTCATTTCAGCTATCTCTGTGGAATCTGGTAACTAATTTGGAGATTAAGAATCTTGCCATTGTCCAACTTCTTCCACACTCAGTTTGAATTGATGAAAAATTTATTGGAAGTAGAACTCCATAATTATCTGCATCTAAAAAGAAAGACTCAAAACCAGGTTAACATGCATTTAGATGGAAGACAACCAAAACCTTATAATAACTATGCCCTGCCAAGTTTTCTTTGAACCATTAGTTGCTATCTTGCATTGGATTTTTTGTATGGTGTGACGTATATTTCAGAATGCAATCTTAGAATCATTGTTCTTCGCTATTTTTCTTTCTATAGGCAGTCACCTTAATGATAAGATGAAGATGATCATTGTGGTCGGAGCTGTGCTACTTCTCATTTTTATGATTTTGGGCATTCTTTGGTCGAAAGGCCATTTGGGAGGGAGGATAACAAGGGAAAAAGGTAACCTGCGCAAATATTGATGTAAAGATTAGAAATGACAGTATTCATTTTCTCCATCTATGGCAGGAAGTTAGAACAATGTATAGAAACAGTGTGTAAGGGCTCGTATGTTATTGCAGTTCAATGTTTTATTTTTCCATACCTTTCCACAGATGATCAGCTTTCCAAAATACACTTTGAAAAGAAACTGCATGATTGCAGGATTGCAGAGTGTTAAGCATATGAACTTATCCTGGGATTTGCATGATGATTGGAGTGATTTAATTCTACCTATGATTATAAATGAGCCCATGGAATTATGCAAAATCCCTGACTCATTCATTAATTTTGCACATAATTATCTCTCCAGGTAGTTTACTGTATTTAAGCATTTGACTTTGATCATGCATGCTGTGAAATCTGACCTCATATTGTTGGCACAAATTCTATTAAACATTATTAATGCTAGATTTTAGTTTTTTTGAAAAAGAAGTAACACTGTTTACATATCAAAATTCCTTAATTGGTTTTGCTGCTGACTGCTGTTGTATGAGACCAGCAAATATGGAATGACATAAACTTTGGTGAGAGTGTAGCAGATAAAGATCACACGCTGTTGGAATTGGAGAGGGAATGCTTAGAAGTATACAGGCCAAAGGTTGAGGAGGCTGCCAATGCCAAGGCACGCTTCCATAGTCTGTTGCAGCCAAAGAAGCTGAACTTGCCACTCCCATGGCTGAACACCTCCACCAGGATTTTGGGACTATTGTGGACATGGTAATATACTAATTTGTAGTCTTTTGATGTATGTGAGGTTGTGGAACACATTGAAAGATATTTGGAGCATTTTATATAATATTGTGTTTTGAAATAGTTTAGACTTTGTAATGCGGTTTTTTTGTTATTTTTTGTGTGTGCATTATTTTTTGTTATAATGTTATTTGTGTGGCGGAAATAATGTTTGTGGAAGTTTGTGTGCAATATATAACATTTATACTTATGTGGCTAACGAAAATGGGACATGGCATTTATAATTTTACTACACACACTTGATAAAAACTGTGACAAGTTTAAGTGGCCTGATAAAAATTGTTTTTTATTTATTCTCATGCAAAAAAATTAAAATAAAAATAAAAACACGTTGGCTTCAACATCGTTACATATTGTATAAATAAAAAATAAAAAATTAAAACAAATACTATTAATAAAAAAAGTCTTTAACATAACAGGCCCACTATCGGAAATAAAAAATAAATAAACACACGTTGGCTTCAAAAAGTAAGACATTGTATAAATAAAATAAAAAAATTTAAAAAAAAAAATTGCGTCTGACCTGGCCAACTATCGTAAAATAAAAAATAAAAAAAAGTAATAATTTAGTGGGCCATACGGCAATGGTGGCCCACTATGATGTACCCGAGCTTGGTGGGCTCGGGTACTTTGTGAAGTACCCGAGCCCATCAAGCTCGAGTATGAAGCAGGATAAAAAAAAATTTGAAGAGCCCATCAAGCTCTTCAATTTTATTTATCCAGCTTCATACTCGAGCTTGGTGGGCTCGGGTACTTTGTGAAGTACCCGAGCCCACCAAGCTCGAGTATGAAGCTGGATAAATAAAATTGAAGAGCTTGATGGGCTCTTCAAATTTTTTTTTATCCTGCTTCATACTCGAGCTTGATGGGCTCGGGTACTTCACAAAGTACCCGAGCCCACCAAGCTCGAGTATGAAGCTGGATAAATAAAATTGAAGAGCTTGATGGGCTCTTTAAATTTTTTTTTATCCTGCTTCATACTCGAGCTTGATGGGCTCGGGTACTTCACAAAGTACCCGAGCCCACCAAGCTCGGGTACAGCATACTGGGCCACCAAGTACCGTGTGGTAGTGGTGGCCCACTAAATTATTACTTTTTTTTTTTTTTTTTTTTTTTTTACGATAGTGGGCCAGCTCAGACGCAAATTTTTTTTTTTTAATTTTTTTATTTATTTATACAATGTGTTTCAGCCAACGTGTGTTTATTTATTTTTTATTTCCGATAGTGGGCCTGTTAAAGACTTTTTTTATTAATAGTATTTGTTTTAATTTTTTTATTTATTTATACAATATGTAACGATGTTGAAGCCAACGTGTTTTTATTTTAATTTTAATTTTTCTGCATGAGAATAAATAAAAAACAATTTATCATGCCACTTAAACTTGTCACAGTTTTTATCAAGTGTGTGTAGAAAAATTATGAACACATTGTCCCATTTTCGTTAGCCACATAAGTATTATTTTTATATTGTGCACACAAACTTCCACAAACATTATTTCCGCCACACAAATAACATTATAACAAAAAATAATGCACACACTCAATATTACATACACTCTCATACACATAATATAAAAGAATAATGCTAGAGATATAAACTATTTTCCACATTTTTTTACAAACTACTGTTGTGGTGAGTGATTAAGTTGTTATGAAAAAGGCATATTAATGGTAGGCGTAAATAAAAAAGCAATAACAAGTTGGCCACATCAACAGTTTGTACAAATTGTAAAATAGTTTATGGTTATAACATTACTGCTCTATATTTATTACTTCCTGACACTTACAATCTACAAACACTGGGTCTAATGTTTGGAAATATTTTTTATATAGGAAATTATTGTTTCGGATATGTTTCAGGCTTTTATATTTGCTGCCCAGCCATCTGACCCCAACTACTAACTTAAAGCAAGTGTACCTTCTGACTCTCCCTCTCAAAATTATAGTTGTAGACACTTTATGACCATAATGACTCTCTTGCACTAACATCACAACTCCATGTGAAGACTCAGTTCTAAGCCATGTGAAAGAATACTGAAGCAATGGATTTCAAATGTTGGGTCACCATCTGCTTTTGTTAGTGTCAGTTTTTTCCATTGAAGGCTTGCCTTATTAACCTTTGGGTCCTGCCTATAGAGAGGTAAGTAAAATGTTGTCAGTTTTTCCCATTGATTCATGATTTATTAACCTTTGGGTCCTGCCTATAGAGGTAACTTTTCATGTTTTGTCTGTTGTGTTTGCATGTGTGGTTCGTATGACATTCTTTTTGCATGACCACAGTTCATGACTTCAGTTTTTTGCAAGACCAGGCGTCCATGTACAACTCCAGATATATATATATATATATATATAACTTACAAGTTATCTAAACAAATGGACCACAAACTATATTGTAGCAAAATAAATTGTGAAGAAAAATTTTCCGTTAAAAGCATAATTTTTTTTTTGTACCTGAAATGAAAAAAAAAAAAAAAAAACCATTTCATAATTATTAATAGTTGAACGAGAGATAGTAAATCCAGAAATTATTATATGCTTTAGAAGAGTAATACATATAGTTTAGACATGTTCTAAGCTCCTTCAAATAAATTAAGAAAAAAGAAATCATGTATAAGTTTTTTATTTAATTATGTCAAATCTAAAAATATTAAAAATATAGCAAATACTTGTAAAGTTGTGTATATATCTTGCTGTCTGATTGCTTCTTAAAATATGCCACATTCAGCACAGTTAAATTCGGGACAAAAATGGACTAAATATGGGGGGGGGGGGGGGCGCAATTAACATAAACTATATGTACATACTATGTCATTGTATATTGTTTATTCTATAATTTACAAGTTATCTAAAAAGCTAATGCACACACAATTTTTTTTATCAATTTGCTGGCAGCCAAGTATTGTTGCAATCATACGTCATCTTTATTTAACTGGTTATAGATGATGACAACTTTTATATTGTTCATAACAGGTTGGTGATGGATTTTCACTTTTTCTATCTGTACTACGACGGGGAGATGTATTATCATGAGCTGCATGGGTTGTCATACCAAGGCTCGACCCAAAAGCAAAAATACGTTAAGGTGAAACGTGGGATATCGCTTACGAACTTGCAACGAAGAATTTTGAAGGCGATGGGGTTAGACCACGCTAGGCATAAGATTTCGATCGTGTATCGAGCACCTCAACGGGTGGTAGACACGCAGGTTTTCTACAATTCACTACAATTATCGGGTGGCACCGAAGTGAAGATGATGTGGGAAATGGTTGCACAAATGGTGGCTCGAGGATTCATTGCTTCGGATCTCTACGTCACTGTTCAGCCCGCCACAGTAGAGGCTGGAGAAGGTTCAGAACATACTGTTTTGGATGGAAGAGTAGATGAGCACATCGACTCAATACCAGAAACATGTTATCAAGGGTGTGTAGAGAATACAGGAGATGGGTATAGCAGTGAACCGTGGCAGACATTTGCCCATGTGAACTCGATTGAGGAGGAGGAAGGGCCCCAACAAGTGCATGAAGGAGAGCATTTACCTGACGATGAGGTCCATAGGGGCACACCCGACAATATCCAGAATGATCACGGACTTGGTGATGATGCGACCCAAATCGATGTTACTAGGGATGACTTTGAGGAGCTCCTAGATACCATGGGTGAACATGAGGATGTTGATCATATCGAAAATGTGGTTGTCGAAGAAAATAGAGAGACATGCCCTGATCCCGATCATACGCCGGAATGGTTCACCCAAAACACTTGGGATAATATGTTCGATCCATCACCGGTTATGGAAGCGGAAGCATTACCATGGATGCCTGGGGAGCAGCCAATTAAAGGGATGGTATTCGCGACTAAATTGGCGGTGCGACGTGCGTTGACTTGGTACGCAGTGCGAGAGAACTTTAGCTTCAAAACTGAGCATTCAGACTCAGAGAGGCTTATGGTGAGTTGCGAGGATGATTCCTGTCCATGGTCAGTCCGTGCAATATGTTCCAAGGGAGACAATGTGTGGAAGATCGCGAAATGCAAGGGCCCCCACACGTGCGACAAAATTCAGAATGCTCATGATGGTCGGATGATTGATTCGGTGTTCTTAGCATACGTACTTGAGCGCTATATACGAGAAGACCCTGCGTATAAGATAAAGAACTTACGCCACGTGGCTTTGGCAGACTTAAAACACGAAGTATCTCATTACAAGGTATTCTATTCTTTAACTTGCTCGAGTATTTTCAATACAATGTAGAGACTTAAATTCTTTTCGGAAGTATAATCATGATCTTTTCTTTCCCAAAACCCACGAATACGTTATATTATGAAAATTGAAATTTAAAAAAGACAAGAAAAAATGGAATGCGGAGCGAAGAAATGTTATAACATTACAAGTCTTGATCTGTTTTCTTCAATTTTTGTACTTAACTTGTATTCATATCTAACGCAATCATTATGGTTGACATACAAGGTATGGGATGCCAAACAAAAGGCCGTTGCATCTATATACGGGGATTTTAAGGAGTCGTATGCGGAGTTGCCGCGTTTTTTGGCAGGACTGAAGGACGCAAGTCCGGGTACAGAGTATAAGTTAATAGTGGACGATAATGATGAACAGGGAACCTGTACATTCAAGTCCGTATTTTGGGCGTTTCGACCATGTATTGTTGGGTTCAAGAAGTGTAGGCCTGTGATTAGCATTGATGCAACCCACCTATATGGAAAATATAAAGGGAAATTGATGATTGCAATGGCGACAGATGCTAATAATAAAATTTATCCAGTAGCGTTCGCCGTTGTCGAGAGTGAGAGCACGGAGACTTGGGGTTGGTTCTTGGCTTGTATAAGAACGTATGTTACCGACCGGAGACACCTGTGTGTCATATATGACAGACACGCTGGGATACAAGCTATCTTTAGAGACAATAATCGAGACTTTTCCCTGCGGCCTCCCATGACAGAACATCGTTACTGCCTTCGTCATCTATGTAGTAACGTCAACACTAGATGGAAGAATGAAACTTTAAAGAATCTAGTATGGAGGGCAGCAAGTGCTACCCAGGAGCGAAAGTTCAATGCCACCTTTGAGTTAATTGAGAATGTCAACCGGGATGCGCACCAATATCTAAAGGATGTGCCCAAAGAGAAATGGGCTCTAAGTTTTGACGAGGGTTATCGTTATGGGGCAATGACGACAAACGTCTCTGAGTGCTTCAATGGTGTTCTAAAGGGTGCTCGTAGCTTGCCCATTACGGCAATGGTGAAATACACATGGTTCAAATTGAATTCTTACTTCGATGATCATCGCAATAAGAGCATAGCACAGTTAAATTCGGGACAAAAATGGACTAAATATGCCTTGGATATTTTCATGAGAAATAAGGCGAAGGCGGAGCATCACAGGGTGACAAGATTGAGCGCACAACAACAATCATATCAAGTAGATACACCGCATAATCCAGGGAGTGCTGGACATGGGGATCACACACATGGAGTTAATTTGTTGCAAAGAAGTTGCACATGTCAAAAATGGAAGCTGTACAAGATACTGTGTTCACATGTCATTGCAGTTTGTATTAGGTATCGACATGATGCAGAGCAATACATTGACCCCTGCTATAGCGTGGATGCACTATTTCGGAGCTATGCTCCCGTTTTCCCTGCGTTGAAAGATAGATTATCATGGCCGGATCCTGAAGAAACTCGGAGGGTCCTCCCTAACCCCCGATTGATTCGAGCAAAAGGCCGCCCTGTCTCAACACGCATCAGGAATGAGATGGACGAGGGTGGGAACCGGCCGAGAACCACACCGTGGAAGGAGGGGGGGAGGAAGGTGCAATGCGGGTTGTGTGACCAAGAGGGGCATAACCGAAGAACATGCCCTAAGCGGAATGAGGTACCGACAAGTGGTGGTGTCGCAGACTAGGTACGCTAATTTTGAACCGTGGCATTCTTCTAAATGCAAATTTGAAACAAAATGCATGTTATATGCCATTCAATTATGTATTTTTATAGGATCTAACTATAGTCTATTTGTTAGATATTACTTCATCAGCATGACTACTACCTTGCTAATTTATCTGTTTCTGTTGTTTTCCAAAGGATGCTACTTCACATCGTTTGGAGGCTTGAGGAGTTGAAGAGGGAAACTGTCGGCATGCTAAGAGTTGGAAGTGCTGCCAACTGGTCATCTAACTACTGATATTGTTATAGTTTCCTTTTACGGCATGGCTGTCATTATTAGTGGGCCTTGCCGTTGATGTCCTTTTTCTTATCATACTACTCTAATCTTGAATGGCTTGAAAGCATTTTGATGGGTGATTGGATTTATATCCTTGTTAGTACTACCAAAACATGGATTTGATTTTATGCTGCTGTACAATGTTGCGTAATGTCAAACAAAGCCAGGATCTCAAGTTTGATTGTTGTATAATATGAAGCTCCTTCAAGAATGATAAGTAGGATAAAAGATTTGGATTTGAAAGATTTCTCTATTTTTATTGCTTATTGACTCAAGCTGTGATGATGATAATAATTACGGTCACATTCGTAATAATAAAGGAAAAGAATTTCTGGACATTGCCTGTTCACACAATAACCATTGCAAAGAAACAATGAAGTCCATTGATTTTTAATATGGCTACTATATTAACCAAAGAAGTTAAAGATGTACATCTGTTGCACAGTTCAGGGCATACTCCTACTCGATTGAAAGCTTTCTCTCCGCTATTTGTGAAGAAACCATTTTTAACCATTTTTAGGGCACAGTTCAGGGCATACTCCTACACAATAACCATTTTTAATATGGCTACTATTTTGAAAATTGGCAGATTGGTACCCGAGCCCACCAAGCTCGGGTACCAAGCTGGATAATTAAAATAAAAATAAAAACACGTTGGCTTCAACTTCGTACGTTACATGTTGTATAAATAAATAAAAAAAATTAAAAAAAAGACTATTAATAAAAAAAGTCTTTAACATAGCTGGCCCACTATGGAAAAAAAAAAAAAAAAAAAAAACACACGTTACATGTTGTATAAATAAAAAAAATAAAAATTAAAAAAAAGACTATTAATAAAAAAGTCTTTAACATCGCTGGCCCACTATGGAAAAAAAAAAAGAAAAAAGAAAACACACGTTACATGTTGTATAGATAAAAAAAATTAAAATTAAAAAAAAGACTATTAATAAAAAAATAGAGACTTAACATAGCTGGCCCACTATGGAAAAAAAAAAAACACACGTGGGTTTCAAAAAGTAACACATTGTATAAATAAAAAAAAAAAAATTAAAAAGAAATAATTGAACAGAGCCCACTATCGTAAATAAAAAAAAAATATTAATAATTTAGTGGGCCAGCTTGGTACCCGAGCTTGGTGGGCTCGGGTACTTCACAAAGTACCCGAGCCCACCAAGCTCGGGTACCAAGCTGGGTAAATAAAAATGGAAGAGAGCCATATAAGCCCCATGAACCCAGTTTACCCAGCTTGGTACTCGAGCTTGGTGGGCTCGAGTACTTTGTGAAGTACCCGAGCCCATCAAGGTCGGGTACCAAGCTGGGTAAATAGAAATGGAAGAGCATAAGCCTATCAACCCAGTTTACCCAGCTTGGTACTCGAGCTTGGTGGGCTCGGGTACTTCACAAAGTACCCGAGCCCACCAAGCTCGGGTACTAATCTGGGTATTTTGAAAAGAGGCTGATGAATCAGCCCTCTTTTCAATTTTCTCGTTCGCATCACCCATGGCCATCACTCTCAACTTGGGAATGGTTCTTTTCCCTCTGAATTGCGAAAGTGGTTCATATTTTTTCGTAAATATTTAATTTGTTACTTTTAAAATTATAATGTAATTTTGTTATTGCTACTTTTTGCAACACCAAGGTTTTAATTTATTACTTTTTAAACTATAAGGTTTAATTGTTAAGGAAAGAAAATCTGATAGTTCCAGCTGTAAGATGTATGTGAAATTAGAGGTAGCTGTTCTTATATCCTCTTGCTAGCTAATGAATTAAGGTTTAATAGATTCACATTCTAGTGGCAAAACACTGTACTATGAAGACAATGACAATGAGAGTTAAACACTTATTTCAAAGTTCAAATCCAAAGGTGACCAGAAGCTAATATAAGCCTATTTGGGGATGAAAAAATAACAAAAAATGTCCGATCATTACTGGGGACGCCACAGACAATGTACATGCCACTTCAAAATACTAAACAAAATAACATATGTATTCCTGCACAAAGAATGAGTTTCTCATGGTGTATGATACTGCTACTACATATTTCCAGTGAAATGAATACATCACAAACAGAATACAAACCTAATGGAACATTTACTACTGGAAGACATGCAATGATATTCACCTTATTTGACTAAATTCCACTCTTTTTAACTGATGGGGGCCACGACAATCTCCTATGGCTCATGCCATCAACCTGATTAACATCACCCATCTCACTGTTTTCATCCTCTGCTTCTTGCCTCTGAATCTCTTGCTTCTTTATGCTTCTAATGGCTAAGTCATCAAAGCTTGGTTCATTTCTCCAAGGTGGTGGAGTTACACAGTCGGAGTCCCCTGGCACTCTTTGGGAAGCATCCTTCGCTGGTGTTGTAGCCAAAGAGGAATTGGAATGACCCACTCTCAGATTTTGAAGTGTTGCAAATGATTCTCTCATGGCAGACATGGCCTCAAAGAATGATGCTAAAGCAACTGGAATTGGGCGAAGCATTTCCTGTGTCAATAGAAGAAGATGATCACCTTTTGCCACAAAGCCCTCCCATTAATTTAAGGATATTTTCTCACAGGCGCGGTTATTGGAACACGTAGAAATGATTTGACCCAGTATAACACAATGAAAATCTAAGTTCTCTAATCTCTATTATGAGATCATGTTTGAGATTTCAATAAATAGAGAATAATGTTATTGACCAAAAATCTTTTACATCAAATTCATATTTGATGGGGGAGGGGGAGAATGGAAAGAAAAATAATGATTCCTCCACTAAACCTTATGGCAGATTATTGATATTTCAAGAAACCCCAAGCAGATCAAGGATGTTCAACCTTTAGTATTTTGGATTTAATTTTTCAACATGTTTTACAACAATAGATTGTCAATTCAGAGGCCATTGAGAACAAATATGCAATAGTATCATATGCATGATGTTTCAGATGACCCAAATACTCCCATGATCTCATCCTTAATTGAAAGCAATATTCCATATCATAGTGGAATTTATGGCCTGTTTGGATTGAGGGGAAACTGAGGGGGAGTAAAGGAGAGTAAAGTAGAGTTGGCTAAAAATAGGGTAATTTTGGGCTAACTCTACTCTTACTCCACTCTACTCCCCCTCCCTCCCCTCCAATCCAAACGGACCATTAATTTATAAGGTAGAGACAGTTATTTGATCAAAAAAAAAGGTAAAGACAATTAAATCCAATAGAAAAATATTTATATATAACAAGTGATTGCAGACACAGCTTAGAATGGGAAAAAAACTATGCCCTTTTATTTATTTATTTATTATTTATAAATGCACTCTGGAACTTTTAGAAGTAAAATAAAAGCCTCTACTTGCTTACCCCCCATACTGAAGGAGACTCCTTAAAATTCTGACTCCATTGAAAATCTGCAACTGATGCTGTCAATGCCCCATAATCACTAGCAGCCTTCATCAGCAACTCAGAGAATTGTTTCTGCACAAACCCCATGAGCATTAGAAAGTCTTTTTCAAATGACAACAAAACTAATATAACCATTCAATAGCTCTCTAGTATTAGATAAATGATTGATTCTGCAGTACTTTTATCCATTCTCCAAGAGCTAGATTTATAATTTACAACTTGGACTTATAATGTTACCATACTTTTTGTTTTAAGTGAAATTATTATACCCAATTATTTCAAATTTATGTTTTCCCTGGGTTAATTGCCACTATTCACCCTAAACTATAGAGGTTATTTGCAATGAACACCATAAATTTAAAAATTTTGCAAATTCAAGAATAATTTGCGATATCCACCTGCCATCTAAACAAGAGTCCACATTAGTGTTCTACAACTACTCACCTTTTCTCCTCGTTAAATTGATTGTTCTGATCATACAGAGGTTTACTGCATGGAATGTACTCATCACTATGCATTGGGCAATAACCATGCCACATTTAACCTGTTATTCTATTAATACTTGCTTTTATTTTCATCAGATAATTCCTCACTTCATTTTTTATTTTATATTGGATAATTAGGAATTTGCACCCAGCTATTGGAAATTTCCAACATAAAAATGTATTCATCAATCATCTGTGTGCCATAAGTTTACTACAACCATTTTTACACCAGCAAACATCAATAAGATAAATAATTAAACCATAGGCATAATACCACATAATTCTCAGTTATAACAAAATTTATCAATAAATATTCAAATTCAAGGTGGGAGTAATTTTGGTACCAACACCAACTTCCTTACACCTGTGCCTAATTGTTTCACCAAATTCCTAGTACAACAGTATTTTAGGACTGACATGACAAGAATAACCACAAGACACGTGGGAAAAAAATCTGAAAACCAAAGGAAATTGCTTCAAGATCAAAGTAAAAAGCTTTATCTTCAAAACTTCCTCTTAAGAAGGATTAATCAATCTAAAATTTACATGGATACTCACTTTTATAATTCTGAAGACACATTTTGTAAAGATATAAGTAAATAATTCCATTTGGAGGGTAAAGGCAAGTAGTAAACATGTAGCAATAAGGGTAAAGCACAAGATTATACCCCTCTCCCATGGGATAATGAAGACAAGACATATCATTCACTGCTAATCCAATTGGATATCCCCCTGAGCCATCATTGCATGTATTGGTTTCAAAGCTTGAAGACCATATCTCATTCACAACCTTGAAGTAAATGTCATCTGATATATTTTCCACAGGTTCTATTGGTTTTGGATAATCACCATACCCGTCTTCCCAAGTCAAAATCCTGAAATATCAAGAAAACTAATATCACACCAGAGACATCACTAGATTTTTACATTCATAACAAACCAAAAACAGATACCGTAGACAACTTATTATTCAAGGAAAAATACTTTATTCATGTTACATATCAGAAAAATGGAAAAGTTCATTCCACTTCCTCATCTTGAAGATATCAGCCTAAAATAATGCCTTACAAACCTTATTTACTAAACTGAATAATTTGATCCATTTAGAATGCTTACCCAACAAGTTACTAAAATCTTTATTGCGGCATTAGCATTATAATATATTAATAAAGCCAATATATATATATATATATATATAAAAGAAGAAATCGGTCCACAAGGACCACATATTCCAATGACTGTGGCTGTCAGAGAAATAATCAAGAAAAAATTTAAAGCTACTCATAAAACTCAGTGTCAGTATGACTTAGGCTAGCACAATACAGTACCAAATTTAGTGTACCTGACAAAAAAAACAACCAAGTGATGAGATTAAACTCGAAATATTGGAAAAGAATTTCCCATCCTACTTTTCCAGCATAGATTTTGCTGGAAATAATGTATTCATGGTGCAAACTAAGGCTTTATAGAAAGAGGACAAATTGTTTTGCTGCATCTAAGCTAAAGAAGAAAAGTTGTTGACCATTCTGGATTTCAAAAATTACTCTCATGCATATGGTTTAGCCACCAGTGACAACTCACACGGTTTAAGGTTGAAAGTGCTGCAAAGATGGATGACAGTCCAAAATTATATGGAGGTTGCATGAAGAGACATTGGCATACAAATCAAAGATGCAGGGAGAGAAAAAATGTAAGATATGGGTCTTGTTCCCAACCCTAAATAGATGGGATTAAGACTCTCTTAAAAGTATTATGGAATGAGTTTGGTCAAAGAATTCAAGTAGAGCCTAAGAAATCAAAATAGTTTAAACATCAACATTTTCAAAGTTATATGAGATTACAAACTGGTTTTGGGTGTCTGCACAAGCATGCTCATGAATAAACAGCAATTTTATTTAGCTTTTTCAAAAATGTACTAATGCCACATTATGTTTTATATTTTAATAAGAAATGTTTGAATCTAAATCACTTGTGTGCTTCTGCAATTATAGGTTATTAGGTAGATTAGGCTCCATCTCCATCTTAACTCCTCCTGCTTTGAATTGATAAAAAAAATGAACATATTTTACAATGATTATCCTTATCTTTGGGTTGCTATTTCATTATGTTACAACCCAAATCAATATGAAAACTAAGGGCATTTTCCCTTCCTCAGTGAAGTTATATAACGGTACTAATTGACTTATCAACTCATGCTTTCACTGTTGGCAATAATACACTGCCTAATAATTTTGAGTAACTTCATTAGAAGCATCATATGCTCTTTAATACAAGATGATATTAAGAGCAACCACTAGAAATAAAAAAATTAATGATTTTGAGAAATGAGGAATAAAGGTAAGCTTACCTTCCACCCCAGAGTGAAAGATACCGAGGCCTGCCCAATAGACATATCCATTTATGGGTGTCAAATCATATACATTTAGATAGACGGGTGTGTTGCCTGGACTATATCCTGCTGACTTAACTTTCTGGAACATGCAGAAACGTTTGGCTGATTTGCCTCTGAAACAAAGAGGCATAATAGAGTTCCAGCCATTCTTTGGTCCAGATTTCATGATCAAAGGTGAAACCAGGTAACTGTCAATGCCTAGTTCCAACCTGTAAAAATGGAAATAACAATATCAACTGCCCCATGTTCAGAAATTACAAAGGAACCAGTAATAGATTGAGGATGCACATAATTTTGGTCATAGAGTAGCCTACATTAACAAGCATTATAACTATCTGTTAACTTTCCTAATTGTATCCACGAAATGTAGAAATCAGAATCTAGCCCTTAATTGTAGCATAAAACTGTAATATATAAATACAAAATATCTTCCATCAAAAAAAGTTTTCCCTTTCTAAAATATGTACCAAGTAGAAAATCTTAAGATCTACACACAATAACCATGTTATTCATTTTTTTTGTTTTTTCTTGTAAAGAAATATTATATATTTTTTCATAAATTATTTCTTCCTCCAGTTACTTTCTGCATTTCTTTCATCTACTTTATGTATTTTTTGCTCTAACTAGACTAACCACACTTGCAACTTCACTCTAGACCACCACCACATATGTGATTTGGTTTCAGTGTTGGTTGGTTACATGGTCAAGTCCTACATCAAGAAAAAGTGAAAAAAGTGAATAAAAACAACATTGTTGCCCAAAGCCGCTGGCTTAGACTTTTTGAATTAAAACCATTATAACAGGTTGTACCAATCCCTGTGGAAAGACTCCGAAAGTGTTAACTCTCAACTCTCACAAACCCAAGATTCAAACAATTGGTGTCAGAGTTGATGGTTCAACAAGGTTAGTATTCTGAGCTTGTACATGACCTGTAGTATTGATTTAGATTGTTTTACTTTGTTTAGATGTGGAAATTTGAGTTTTTGAGATTTGGGTCATGGTTTTGGGGCATTTCTAGTTGATTTTGGAGGCTTTCGTGGTTAGTTTAAGATTATTTGGTGGTTAGTGAAAAATATAAATTAACTAACTAACTAAATTGATCAAAACCCACAATCAAAGTATGCATAAAAATCATAAAATTTACAAACAAAAATACCCACAAGCTGAACATGCAAGCTGAGGAGCGAGACATACCTTGTGAGAGGGAGACCGAGACCATGAGCAACAGCGCGAGAGCGAGACCGAGAGCGAGACGGCGACGGAGAATGAGGCAGATCGCGAGATTGAGAGGGAGAATTAATCAATCTGTGTGGAATGACAGCGAGATTGAAAGGCAGATCGCGAGATTGAGAGGCAGAATGAGAGGGAGATAGCGAGATTGAGAGGTTTGGTCTGTGGGTATGTTGTGCTCTGTTGTGGGTTGGGTATGTTGTGCTCCGTTGTGGGTAAAAGATGTAAAAGATGGTTTTAAGCGTGGGGTAATGGCTGAGCAGTACTCGAGCTTCATGAGCTCGGGTACCAAGTGTATGATGTTTAAATTCAGATGCTAACGTCAGGTGCCACGTTGGAACAGAAAAATGGGGTACTCGAGCTCACCAAGCTCGAGTACCACAAAAAGTGGTATTTCCCTATATATTTCCCAAACAGTGTTTCGGGCCCAAATTTTTCAAAAATTAATGCTAATGGGCCATTTTGCCCGGGTGATTAGTTAGTTAAGCCCAATAGAGAAAAGAAAATTTACATGAATTGGGCTATTATTTATTTGGGCCGACATCTTAACTCTCTATCTCTGTGCTTCCTTTCTTTCTTCCCCAAATGGTTCAGCCGCCACTCGGTTAGCATGACACAAAGGTGAAATATAAAAAAGAAATACAGGTGAGAATTCAACTATCGCTTCTTTTACTTAATGGTTTGTCACTTTGTCCCACCATTAAAACATTTTTTCCCTTCTATGATCTTACATTTCCACTCATAGCTTCGGAAAATCCAATTAATGGGTATAATTGAGAGCCAAGAGATTTCTCAATATTGGTGAGTTTCCAATGCCTTAAAAAAATACGTTCTTTTTGATGAAAGAATACGTTCTTGTCTCGAATGTTAAAACGTTCTGTGAATCCAGACTATAGTATAGTCTCTGGAATTGCTTCGCGGTGGTACTCTATCTGAAGATGTGCTTGGATTGTGTGTGGGACAAGACACTTCAGCAGAGGTAGAATCTTTTGCACATGCAGCACGCACATGGTTCACAAGCATATCTCTGAGTCAACTTCAATGAAATCTCTGATGGCTTTTCTACAACTCCAGTTGAAGATGAAGTTGCTTTTGAAAGGGAAATGGGAAATAGTTATGTTGGAGCATCATCTTGCGGTTATACTCTACTCTTTACATCTTAGAGAAACTGTTGAAGCATCATTTTGTAATCATACTCTCTAAAATTGAGATGATTTTGTGTTTACTTATGCTGTTGAAGATTCTTGAATAATTGTTACCACTCTGCATAAACCTCAAATTCTATCCTACAAACAAATATTTAAATTGATTCAACGTCGTGAAATGATGTACTAATATTTTAATAATTCATCTAATAATGATATGCTGACCACATCCACTGACACTAGACAATCTGATGAAGTCATGCAGACCCACTTGCTTTTCTTTATTACCTGTTTTGTCTTCATCAACTTATTCGTATAATTGTCGGCAAAAAAACAAGGGCATCCACAGCAGATATGGTAAAAATTATGTCATTTTGCAATATCAAAAACTTACTTTATTATTTTACCACATTATTTTACAACATCCCATTTATCAGATGTTTTATCATACAATTCTATACATTAAAATAATATTTTCTACTCATCAAACACAATCAACAGCCACTGCAAACAACCAACAACCACTGCAAACAACCACCATATCCTCCACAACCCAAAACACAATTCAAAACAAATCCACCACAGCCGTTAATCTCTACCATTATTGAAAAATTTTAAGGTTTTAGATGTGTTTCTTGCTCTATTTTGGTTTGGAGGCAGAGAGAGATCTTTGATTGATCAATACCCAGCCACAACCACAGCCCCACGCCGCCACTGCACCACCACGACCCAAACAATCAACGACACCAACCCATTACAAAATCACCCCAAACAACCACGGCCCCACGCCGGACCCCATTACAAATCACCCCAACAATCAACGACACCAACCCAGGCACGATCGCCGCCTTGGCCCAATCAATCCACCCGATCGTGTTAAAAGCGAGCGCGATGAGCCACAGGCGAAGAAGAAAGCGAGTGCGATGAGCCACGGGATCGAATCTCCGAAAGCGGAGAACGCGGCGGTGAACGTCAACGTCTTGGTGAGAACGGAGGCGCCGAGGTCGAGCAGGGCGATGGCGCTGAGAGAAACAGGGAGTGGGAGACAGAGAGACAGACTGAGGTTTGAGATGAGAGGATTGGGGTTTGAGGGAGAAGAGAGGGAACCGGAGAGTGAGAGAGAAGAGAAAAGAAAAAATGAAGGGAGAGGAGAGAGAAAAAGAATATAAAACAATAAAAAATTTTGCCACATTTGTCCGTACCTTTGCAAATTTGCAACGGTACTGTAACTATGTTGTATAATTTTTGAGATTTGGCACATCTCATAAAGTATCATTTTTGTGTTTGGTGTGGTAAATGTGCCAAATATTTGGCATTTGGCACATTTACCACACCTGCTGTGGGTGCTCTAAGAGGCCGGTTTCGTGAAGGAGTTTATGTACTGTATTTTGTATTTTTTTAAAATATGTGTAGAAAAAAATGTGTAAAAATATATATAATATAGTTTAAAAATTAAAATTGCGTTACAACGACTCTACCAAATTGGCCCAAATCTCTGAAGTTTTGTCACAAAGGTCTTCTATGTCTTCCTTTTCCTCCACTTTCAACCATTAAAGCTTTGCAAGCAAGTAATAATAGTTTCCATTCATCCATTTTCTCTCTTTCTCAACCAAAGGCTGCAATGACTTCCGCCACCAAAGAAGTAGCCATAGAGCTTCTTCCTTTGATCCGGGTCTACAAGGACGGCTCAGTGGAACGCCTCGAAGGCACACCGATTGTTCCACCATCACCTGATCAAGATCCAGAAACTGGAGTTTCATCCAAAGACGTAACCATTTCAGAGGACCCTTCCATCTCAGCTCGCCTTTACCTCCCAGAACTCACTTCCCACAACCAAAACCAAAAGTTCCTCATCTTGGTCTACTTCCATGGCGGTGGCTTTTGCATTGAATCCGCCTTCTCAAGCCTCTACCACTGCTACCTCGGCAATTTATTCATAGTTAGAAAAGAAATTTGCAAATATGAAAGTGAAATGTCAAGGGTGTAATTTTAAATTTTTAGGAGAAAAGGAAAAAGAAAAAAAAGAAAAAAAAATTTAGGAGAAAAGGAAAAAGAAAAAAAAAGAAAAAAAAACTCATGGATATGTTATTTTATTAGGCTTAACGAAGTAATCTAATAATTTTGTGTTAAAAATAAGTCTAATAACAAGTTGGATTCAAATAAATTCATAAATCTAAACCAAAAAAAAAAAAAAATCAATGTTAGACCACAAAAAAAATAAAAAATAAAAAATCAATTTTGTCCCACATGTTTATGTATCGTACGATACATACAATTTTAGGATATCATATGATACGTATTTATTTATCATACGACTTATGAGCACGAAACCTTTTGTACAAGCTATATGTATCGCATATCATACTATACTGACAACTATAGTCTTAAGTTTAACTCTATCTCCTATTTTAAAAGTCAAAATTTCATATTTCTCATTTTCACATTTTGTACTCCCTCATACTCCATATGTGAGGAATGTTGTTGACCCATGTAAACCCCATGTTACACCCATCTTCCTTATACTACGAATGTAAGTAATGTTATTGACCCATGTAAACCCCATGTACCCTAGTGGCACTCACACCTCAAACATAAGTATTGTTGTTGAATCACTTAAACCAAATTAGTTAATACAATATCGGTAACAATTACTAAACCAGTATTAATGTCCCTAGAAATGTGATGGATATAATACCAATCACCATGTACTAGGAATTTTTTAGGTATTTTGATTGGTATAAGAAAAATAATTAATATATATATATATATATATATATATATATATATATTGTTAAAAAAAGGGTCATAAAATACACGGATGGTTTTATCAATCACCATGTAGTTGGATGGATTTTCCTCCAAAATAGTTTGGAGGTAAAATTTTTCCAAAATAAAATATCAAAACATGCGTGAGTGGAAACCCACCTACTTCCCCTCACTCCCTTTTAGTCTCCTCTCTTTTCATTGAACCAAGAGTGTGTGTGATAGAAGAGTTTATAGATCTCTCAGCCTAGATGAAATTTTGTTTGTGAATATTGGAAAAATTCATAATAAGATGATCCTAAATTCCAATAAGCAACTTTGAGTTCACAATGCTTATAACAATATCATAATTTTTAGGAATCAACACAAATTCGCTTGAAATCTTCAGTTTCTATGTTGTTGCAGGCTTGCAGCATCATAAAAAAAGAACTAAAATTCATACTTACCTTGACAAAGTAATTGTAACATCCTTCAATTTTGACATAATATTAAAAATTTTCATATTTAATTATTTGCTGTGCACATCATAAATGAAGAAATGAAAATTTTATGAGAGCTTTATGAAGTCTAACTGCACATTGTCAAATTAAAAATGTGATATTATCTTACAAAGTCCATTGTTAATTAGTTTGGATAAGATATTAGACTAGAGAATCTATATGGTGGGTGCTTAGTTAGTTAAGCCCAATAGAGAAAAGAAAATTTACATGAATATTTGGGCTATTATTTATTTGGGCCGACATCTTAATTCTCTATCTATCTGTGTGCTTCTTAATTTCTTTCTTCCCCAAATGGTTCAGCCGCCACTCGGTTAGCATGACACAAGTGTGAAATATAAAAAAGAAATATAGGTGAGAATTCAACTATCGCTTCTTTTACTTTATGGTTTGTCGCTTTGTCCCACTATTCAACCACTTTTTTCCTTTTATGATCTTACATTCCACTCATAGCTTCGGAAAATCCAATTAATTGGTATAATTGAGAGCCAGGAGATTTCTCATTGGCGAGTTTCCAATGCCTTAAAAAATACATTCTTTTTGATGAAAAAATACGTTCTTGTCTCAAATGTTAAAACGTTTGGTGAATCCAGACGGCCAAATACTACTGTTGGCTGAAATTTTTTGCAAACTACCACTAGTTTGGAAATATTTAGTGATATATCACCTTTTTAGAACTTGAGTTTGTGAAAATTGAGTTTTTCATGTAACTCAAGTTCTATAAAAATAGCCACCGTGACACCCGTTGAGGTGAATTTTTCTAATTAAAAAAGGTCACGTGTAACTCGAATTTTGTAAAATCGAGTTCTTAGCTTGTAAACAAAACTCGAGTTTTGTAAAATCGAGTTCCTTGTAAACAAAACTCAAGTTTTGTAAAATTGAGTTCCTTGTAAACGAAACTCAAGTTCTTTAAGCTCAAGGAATTTTAAAATTTGAACATGGAACTTGAGTTATGAAGTGTAAATTTTTATACATACTTGAGTTTTCAAAACTTGAGTACTGTGTATGTCATGGTGGCTGAAGAAAAAGAGATCTGAGTTGGAGACACAGATAAAGATAGAGAGAGGTCTAAAAAGTTGGAGATGTTGCACAGGTGGATTGGGTCATGAGGATGGTGACAAAAAGAGTGAGACCCCACGGGAAATGTATATGTGAAGGAATTGGAACTGTGTGGTGACATATGTATTACACTATACTCGTCGTTTATAAGCATGAGTAACATATTAATAGCCTTCAAGTTTACGACACTCGAGTAACATATTCACAATTCTCCTCCCTATACAACTCCAATTCCAAGTGTCATTTTTAAATTAAAAGTTCACTTTAGTGGATGCTATAGTGACTATTTTTAATGGAATTTGAATTTTTGAAACTTGAATTACGTGCCAAACTCGAGTTTTTCAATACCAAGTTTTAGAAGAGTGGTATTTTTTTATATATTTTTAAAACAATAATAAATTGATATATATTCAATAAATAGTAATATTTGGTAATTTTGACTAAATCCAGACTATAATATAGTCTCTGGAATTGTTTTGTAGTGGTACCATTAGATCTGTTTGTTGCTACTATTTTTATTTAAATAACACAATATATATTTTAATAATATCTTTTCACTTACATATATTTCTATATCATTTAAACAACACAATATATATTTTAATAATATCTTTTCACTTACATATATTTCTATATCATTTAAACAACACAATATATATTTTAATAATATCTTTTCACTTACATATATTTCTATATCATTTAAACAGTATTATTATAACAACATTACCGAAGGGCCAATGAAATGTGCTTGGATTGTGTGCGGGACAAGACACTTTAGCAGAGGCTGAATCTTTTGCACATGCAGCACGCACATGGTTCACAAGCATATCTCTTTAGTCAACTTCAATGAAATCTCTGTTCGGCTTTTCTACAACTCCACTTGAAGATGAAGTTACTTTTGAAAGGGAAATGGGAAAGAGAGGATTTTATGTTGGAGCATCATCTTGCAGTTATACTCTACTCTTTACATCTTAGAAAGACTGTTGAAGCATTATTTTGTAATCATACTCTCTAAAATTGAGATGATTTTGTGCTTACCTATGCTGTTGAAGATGCTTGAATAATAGTTGAATTTTATTGACGTGTATTTTAAGGATAAATATTACTTTTCATTTTTGGAAATTCTTTTTTTAAGAATTGACAAAAAAATATTTTTAAAAATAAAAAATTTAATATGTGCCATAAAAGATACTTGAATAATTTGTTAATACTGTGCATAAACCCCAAATTCTATCCTACAAACAAATATTTAAATTGATTCAACGTCATGAAATGATGTAATAATATTTTAATAATTCATCTAATAATGATATGCTAACCACATCCACCGACACTGGACAATCTGACGCAGTCATGCAGACCCACTTGCTTTCTTTATTACCTGTTTTGTCTTTATTAACCATTTTTTTGATAAACTTTTGTCTTTATCAACTTATTCGTATAATTTTCGGCAAGAGGATGAGCACAAATTTCTAAAAGTTTTGTCACAAAGGTCTTCTATGTCTTCCTTTTCCTCCACTTTTAACCATTAAAGCTTTGCAAGCAAGCAATAATAGTTTCCATTCATCCATTTTCTCTCTTTCTCAACCAAAGGCTACAATGACTTCTGCCACCAAAGAAGTAGCCATAGAGGTTCTTCCTTTGATCCGGGTCTACAAGGACGGCTCAGTGGAACGCCTCGAAGGCACACCAATTGTTCCACCATCACCTGATCATGACCCAGAAACTGGAGTCTCATCCAAAGACATAACCATTTCAGTGAACCCTTCCATCTCAGCTCGCCTTTACCTCCCAAAACTCACTTCCCACAATCAAAACCAAAAGTTCCCCATCTTGGTCTACTTCCATGGCGGTGGCTTTTGCATTGAATCGGCCTTCTCAAGCCTCTACCACTGCTACCTCGGCAACTTAGTCTCCCAAATCAATGTAGCCGTTGTCTCGGTTGAGTACAGACTTGCACCAGAGCACCCTCTTCCAGCTGCTTATGAAGACTGCTGGGCTGCACTTCAATGGGTTGCCTCTCAATCAGCTGGTAACGATAAAGATCCATGGTTAATCAATAGCGGTGACTTTGAAAGAATTTTTATAGGGGGTGATAGTGCTGGTGGCAATATAGTACATAATATAGCTATGAGAGCTGGGGTTGAGAGCTTGCCTTGTGGTGTTAAAGCTTTAGGTGCTTATCTTGTCCATCCTTATTTTTGGAGTTCTAAGCCAATTGGCTCAGAGTCTAAGGAAGTACACGAGAAGAGCTTGCCAAGTTTAGTTTGGAACTTTGTGTATCCCTCAGTAACTGGTGGTGTTGACAATCCAATGATCAATCCAGAAGGGCCAGGTGCACCGAGCTTGGCCGGGCTTGGGTGTGATCGGTTGCTCGTGTGTGTGGCTGGGAAGGATTTGATAAGGGACAGAGGTGTTTGGTATGTTGATATGGTGAGGAAGAGTGGGTGGAAAGGCGAAATAGAATTGTTTGAAGTGGAGGGTGAAGACCATGTTTTCCATATCTTCAATATTGAGACTGAGAATGCTAAGGCTATGGCCAAACGCTTGGCTTCTTTTATCTTCAAGTAAAAAAAAAACTCTGGTACATAAGAAGGAATGCTATAACAGCAAGCAATAATAATCATAATGGTAGTAGATGCTTCATCATGATGAGTCCCACTTGCTTCCTTCCGTTGTTTTAGTTTAACTTAAGCTGTTTGATTGAGATCAATAAGGCAAATTTCTTCAATCAAAGATGGCTTGTGGAGAAGTTGGATTTTTTTTTTTAAAAAACTTCTGTTGTGTTCATGGTTAATTTGGTGACCATGATTTTCGGGGTTTATTCAATATATGTCCTTATGTTCCATACATGCATATACATCTTTATTTTCTATCAAGAGTTCTTGTATACACTTGTTGAGCTCTTTGGCATAATTTTAGAGCTAAGGCGAACCGCTCTCTCTGGTTCGGAGGTGGTATTTTGTATCATGGGGATATATAAAACTCCGCTTACATGGAGGTTGGTCCGCTATAATCGGTCTCATTCTATCCTAATCTTGATCAGACCTTACATTGGTTTTGCACATTTTTGCTTATCCTCTTCCCTCACCTTCATCTCACTTATAGTGAGAGATTATTTGGAACCACTACTCGTCAAGGATGCTATGTAACATTCCCGAACAATGGTATGGTTTAATTCCCTCGACTTCCTCTATCTTATGTTCCATGGAAAACCACACCATCTTGCTATAAGTTGCGGTGACAAGTTACAGTTCTCACGGTTGCACTTTAGATTTTTTTTTTTTTTTTTTTTCAGATCTTGAACAAAAGAATTTGTTAAAAAAAAAAAAAAAAACCAGAGAAGAAGAAGACAACGAAGCAGGACTGCGCCAAGTTGAGACAGCATGTTGCCGGCACAGTGGTCAGTGGTCACGCCTACGTCCCTTGCTGCTGCTTCTTCTTCTTTCTTCGTTTTCTTCGACTCTTTCTTTTGTTCTTCTCCATCACCCTGTAATTTACGTTCTTTTTAGTTGAATACTGCTGTGTTTCTACTTTCTCTTTCTTTTCTTTTGTATTCTTTTTGAATTCCTAAGCTTCTCACGTGATTTAAATTGGAAATGATGAATGGTTCTAATTTTTGGATAAAAGCAAAAAATTTCAGCCGTTAGATTTAGATCTTTTCTCAACTTAGCCTAATATAATGTGACGTATGTAATAAATATTTTAGGTATTTTTAAAAGGATGTTGATGCTATAATATTTATACAATTTTTTTTTATAACTTGTCACACGGTGAGATATAAGTAGTTAAAATGTGATAAAAATTGTGTAAAATGTGTAGTGATAGTATTACTCTATTTTTAATTAATATTTACAGATCTTTTAAAATGAAATAAATAAAATTAATTATATAATTATTATTTAAGTTAAAATTATTAAATAATTTTAAAAAATATTTTATTTAATGCAAGTGTCCTTCTAATTCTTATATAATAATAATAATCATAAGTTTAATTAATCAACATATAAATAAATACTATATTTAAGTTTACTTAGGATTTGATATTTTTTATTTGTCTTATGAAAGTTATGATATGAACAAATATATTTTAAAAAGATTAATTTTTATATTTAATTGAATTATTTTAGTTAATTTTTTTATTTATAATAATTTTATATATTTAAATAATTATTAAATTAATTATAATATAATCATAATTTGAACTCGATATCACCTTAAAAATCTTGAATTTCTTACTTTTTATGGTTCGTTGAACAGTCCCATCCGAAAACCAGTCAACTTCATTTTTTGTTTGAGAGTTATCTTGCCTAGAATGACGTTATAGTTTAATAAATGGTCCATGTTGGGTCTTGTTTTGGTTTTGACTGATAAAGGCTTATTTTCTTATTTTTGGCCCAAGCCCTCTTAAGGGCGTTTCCAGCATACACACAGAGGACAATATATACAAAAATAAAAAACACTCAAGTTGGGTCTTGTTTGGTCTTGACTCATAAAAGGCTTATTTTCTTTTTCTTGTTTTTTTGGCCCAAGCTCTCCCAAGGGAGCTTCTAGCGTACACATAGAGGACCATACATAAAGAAACAAATAGAACACGCAAGTGAGAGAGATAAGGCCTAGTTTTGAGCATTTTTTCCTCTTCTCATGGCCATTGAAACGTATTAAAGCAAAGAGTCTCAAAGGTGCGTTGGATTTCTTTCAACAAGTTGGTGAAGTTGGGTTTTGTAAAGCTCCTTGAGGCAACCTTGTATTTCTTAAAGTTGCTTGTGTAAGCCCAAGTTGTGCGATAAAATTTGAGTTGAAGACCATTATAACTTTTTCTTTATTGTGGATTGTCCGAAGCACAATCTATACATATAGATTTAGTGTGTGTTTGGGAAGTGATGTCGGAGCTGGCTTTGGGGTCTGACCCAAATATCATGTGGTTCAATTTAGTAATGCTAGGTGGTTTGGGGGGAACTATAGTGTAAGATGCACTTTGATGAGAATGTCAAAGACTTAAATGGGAGAGATTAAAAGGAAAATTCTTAGTTTATAGCATACTAGCAATGTAAATCCTACATTGTAAACTCAACAAATATGTACAATTGTACACATTTGTTGAGTATAGTATAATGTAAATTTATTACTTATGTACATTTGACACCAAAAAATCTAGGCAATTTGGTGTGGTGTGATAATGCATGAGCTACAAAGTTACATTTTTTATGAACCTATTTTTTAAAGACCGTATACAAAGTTTTGGATCAAATTTTTTGTCTCATCCCAAAGTCTAGAGTTCCCAAGGGGGTTGTTGAGTGATCGAGAGATTGAAAGAGAAAGAGTAGAAGTTGAGAGAGTCATAATATCTTTTTGTTAGAAACCAACTAATGATTTTCCAACAATTGTCTCATATATGATGAAAGAAGTTTCTCTCCAAACTCTTCATATATTTTTATATTGAGTGTAAATTTTAAAAACGTAACCGTTGAATTGCATGTTTATTATATCTTTCATGCTTGCAAAATTTCAAGAAGATCAAAGATCAGTTGTTTTGTCATCAAATAAATGTTAAAATTTCAAGTTTTTGCGATATAAAATTGTGTATAAAAAATAAGTTTATTGATCGAATAGTAAATAACATTCGATTTGAATGAAATTTGATATACATATTAAGAATATAAGTAATATGAAATTTAATGGTTAGATTTTCAAAAATTGGTATTGGTGGGCTATGGATAGATTCAAAAACTGTTGTCTTTGCTTATGATGTTAGATTTGATTTGTATCTAGGAAAGGTTTCATGGTTATTTGGTTTTGATATGGGTTTGGATTTTGGAAGGGTTGAAATCAATGAGGGCTGTCTAGAGAAGGTGAGATCAGATAATATAAGACATTTTTCAAGCATTTCTAGGATGTGTATTGGGTTATTGAAATGGTTTGTAGAAAGAAAAGCAGTGAAAGATTCATAGAGATTTTAGAGTTTCATATTAGGGTGAGGAAGGGGGTTATTTGCATACTAGAATGGAGAAATTTATATGGATGAGGCCTTAGAATTTGAATTTTAGGGCTATGTCTTGGGCAAAATTTTGTGTGGACAGAGCTTACGAAGTCAATGAATCCTTGTCAAAATCATGGATGAGATCCTTCCAAAGTAGAGTAACTAATCCTGTTGGAAGATGATTGGAGATTCTTGGCAATAACATTGGGGGTATGTTGTCTTGAGTTGCTGACACTATAGTATTAGCTGGTGGCTTTTGCTGACCAGCATGGTTATCAATGTGGAGGGTTTATGTCAAGCGGGGGAGATAGGATCTCAAAGGATGCATAAGGGTGGACTTTGGACCAACAAGCTAAGATTGGGTGTACGTGTATAAGAGAAGAAAAGAAAACTATGCTAACACAAAGAGAAAAACGAGAGAGAAAAGATATGAAAATTTCTCTAATTGATTGAATTAATGATTTGTACACAAAACAGAGTTTATATACACCTTTCCCAATCTCTGGACCTAAACATACATAATAGAGTATAACTAAATAACTAACTATCCTAATTACACGGGAATTAGTTGCTGCACGTGCAATGATTAGTTACAACACGTGAGACTCATCTTGAATTAGAAACACACTTAAGCTACTTGTAGTTTTGGTCACTCATTTAACTTTCTTGTATCTGTATGGTCGTTTTATTCTTCTTTCCTTTCTTCTTATTTTCTAACTTCTGCTTCTTCTGATTCTGACTCATGTCTGCCTGATATTCCCCCTCAAGATGAGACTCGCTGTTGTGTATGTTCAACACATTCATCTTGGAAATTAAGAACCTCAACTGTTGACTGCTAATAGCTTTAGTAAACAAATCTGCTAGCTGTGTATGTGTAGGAGTGAAGAACAATCGGATCACCTTGTCTTGTACTTTATCTCTAACCAAATGACAATCCACCTCTATATGTTTTGTCCTCTCATGGAAGACAGGATTCTCTCCAATGTAAATAGCTGCCTGGTTGTCACAGAAAAGCATGCCAGGCTATGGATGATCAACTTCTAAATCCTTCAATAAGGCTAAAAGCCAAGTCATTTCACATACTGTTAAGGCCATAGCTGTGTACTCAGCTTCAGCTGAGGATCTAGAAACTATAGATTGTTTCTTAGATTTCCATGAGACCAATGAATCTCCTAAGAACACACAAAACCCTGTGGTAGATCTTCTAGTGTCTACACAAGATGCCCAATCCGCATCTGTGTAAGCCTTTAAGTGCAAGTCTGAGTTTGATGATAAGAAAATGCCTTGACCAGGACACCCTTTAATGTACTGAAACACTTTGTAGGCTGCATCAAGATGTGGTTTTCTAGGCTTAGCCATGAATTGACTAAGTTTGTGGACTGTGTACATGATGTCTGGTCTTGTTATAGTTAGATATAGCAGCCTCCCAACTAGTCTTCTATAAACACTAGGATCAGGCAATAAATCCCCTTGAAACTTACTTAATTTCAGATTTTGCTCCATTGGCACTTTGCTGGGTCTACAACCAGTCATGCCAGCATCCTTAAGAACACCTAGAGCATACTTTCTTTGGCATAATGAAATCCCTTTCTCTGATCTAGCCACCTCAAGACCAAGGAAGTATTTTAAAGTACCAAGGTCTTTCAACTTAAAATCATGATTCAATGAGCTTTTGAGTTCTTCAACTGCCTGAACATTATTACTTGCAATTAGGATGTCATCAACATACACAAGCAATGCTATAAAGGTTTGATCATGCTTCTTAGTGAACAAGGAGTAATCAGATTTGGACTGCTTGAATCCATACTTCAAAATAGTGGAGGAGAATTTGGAGTACCACTGCCTTCATGCCTGTTTAAGACCATACAAAGACTTGTTGAGCTTGCAAACTAGGTTCACCCCCTTGCTGTGAAAACCTTGTGGCAATTGCATATAAACCTCTTCATGGAGATCACCATTGAGAAAGGCATTGTTCACATCAAGTTGAACCAAATGCCAGCCTCTCACAGCAGAAATAGCAAGCAAAGTCTTGACAGTGGTGAGCTTAGCAACAGGTGAGAATGTGTCAGTGAAGTCCAGACCAGCCTGTTGGGTGAAACCCTTGGCAACAAGCCTAGCTTTGTATCTGTCCAATGATCCATCAGCATTGTACTTAACTCTATAAAACCATTTACATCCAATGGCCCTTTTCTTAGTAGGTAAAGGTGTAATGACCCAGGTCTGGTTTGCTTCCAAAGCAGCAATCTCAGATGCCATAGCATCCTGCCAATTAGGATCCTTGACAGCTTCTTGGTAAGATGTAGGCTCAGAAATGACAGATATGAGAGAACAAAAATGGGCATATTTGGATGATAATTTTGATGAGTTAAGGTAATTGGATAATGGGTAAAGTGTACCTGACTTGTTGGCAGAAGGAGGGAGAGGATCACTGACAATTGTACTGCACTTAAAATCAGTCAAGTAAGCAGGTGGTTTAGGTGCCCGAGAAGACTTCCTCAAAGGAGCAGAAGGAACAATAGTGGAAGGAGTGATAATTGGAATAGGATGATGAGTAGATGAATCTGCAGAAATGTCATTAGGTAAATCTATAGAGGCCTGAATGGAGGTAGAAGGATTAAGGGCTGATGAGTCTGCAAAAACAGTAATAGGGAAATTATCAGAGGCTTGAATAGATGAAGATGGAGTATCTAAGGGAAGAATGGGACCAGGTGAATCAATAGAATTGGGAACCTGAGGCAGAGAAGGAGCAGAAGCATTGGTGATAGGAAAATCAAACAAAGAATTAGATGGTTGAGCCACTGATGGAAAGAGGTGAGGTAAAGGGATGGTAGTATGAGGAGAGAAAGAATGAGAAGAAGAAACAAAAGGAAAAACTGTTTCAAGAAAGTGAACATCCCTAGACACAAAAATCTTTTTAGTAGTTAAGTCAAGCAACTTGTACCCTTTAACACCAAATGGATAGCCAAGGAAAACACAAGAAGAGGATCTTGGTTCAAATTTGGATCTGTTGTGAGATAGAGTAGAGGCAAAACAAAGAGAACCAAAGACTCTCAAATGAGCATAGGAAGGAGATTTGCATAGAGTTTGGCAAAAGGAGTTTGTTGTTTTAGAATTTTGGAGGGCAGCCTATTTATAATATGAACAGCTGTTAAGACACACTCACCCCAATAACAGATAGGAACATTAGATTGAAATTTTAGTGCCCTTGCAATGCCTAAGATATGTTGGTGTTTCCTCTCCACAACTGAATTTTGTTGTGGAGTGGCAACACATGAATGTTGGTGAATGATGCCATGATTGGCATAAAACTCTTTTAAGAAAAATTCAAGAGCATTGTCAGTCCTAAAGATCTTAATATTGGCATGAAATTGAGTTTTAATCATGTTATAAAATGAAATTAGTAGAGGTCTAGTGTCAGATTTTGATTTCATGAGATAAACCCAAGTGGATCTTGTTGCATCATCCACTATGGTAAGAAAATATCTATAACCATCATGAGTGAACTTTGCAAAAGGTCCCCAAACATCACAATGGATTAAATCAAAAGCATTTTCTGAAATATGATTAAAAGAAGGAAATGGCAGCCTTTTCTGTTTAGCAATTGGACAAAGAACACAAGTTTTATTGCTATGAAAAGCTTGTACATCAGGAATGCAGCTGTGTAAAGCATGCAGCTTATTATCAGAAACATGTCCTAACCTCATATGCCAAAGATATGGCTTAGTAACACTAGGAATTGACATAGAATCTGACACAGAATTAACAAAAGAATGGAAAACAGATTCAAGAATTGGGGAAGTTGCTGAAACTGAAACAGACTTATTACAAGATGATGTTGTATGCAGCAGATACAAATTGCCATGTAATTCACCCACTCCAATCGTTTTCCAACAAGTAAGGTCCTGTACAAAGCATAAATTTGAGAGGAAAACAAGACAACATGATAAGGTTTTGGTTAATTGACTCACGGAAATCATGTTGAAATTGAATGAAGGAACACATAGCACATTTTCAAGTTTTAAAGTGGAAGTGACTTGAATTGTTCCTATATGTGTGACAGTGACCTTTTCACCATTAGGTAGTTGAACAAAGGTTGAAACTGAGCTAGTGATCTGTGTAAATAATGATAGGGAATGGACTATGTGGTCTGTGGCTCCAGTGTCAAGAATCCACACATCATTACCATAAGCATTCTTACTGACAGGATTAATAGCAAAAACTGAGTGATGCAAATCTAAGGTAGCATTAGCAGACCAAGTATTACACACATTACCTGAAAGAGCAGAGTTTGCTGCGTGTAAAACATCATTAGAACCACCAGATGTAGATGCCTGAGAGCTGAGCATTGAGAGTAATTGTTGATATTGCTCTGAAGTGAATGGAAAAGAGTTAATTTGCTGAGGACCAGAACTGCCAGAGTTGATTTGATCATCTTCAACCAGGACTTGATTGGCCATAGCTACTCTTCCTTTCTGCTTGTAGCCAGGAGGAAATCCTACTAGTTTGTAGCATTTTTCCATAATGTGACCGAGCCTCCCACAGTGACTACACATGGGCCTCCCTTTTCCATTGTTTCCCTTGAAATTCTTGCTGTTGTTTCCTTGAAACAAATTTCCTTGGTTGAATCCTTGATTCTTGACTGCAAGAGCAGTTGATTCAACAGAAGGAACAGCAGTAAGACCCAAACACCTTTGCCTTTCCTCTTGAATCACCAAGGAAAATGCCTTATCAATGGAAGGACTAGGCTCCATCATGAGGATTTGAGTTCTGACTTGAGAATAAGTATCATTCAAGCCATTTAGAAATTGCATTAAAGAATCTTGATGCTGAAAAGTTGTAATTTTATCATTCACTTCACAGGTGCATTTTCCACATGAGCAACACGGTAAGGGCCTGAAATTCAACAATTGATCCCAAGCAGCTTGAAGATCAGTGAAAAATCCTGTAACCGTAGCAGCACCTTGAAGCATAGTTGAGATCTGCTTCTGAAGTTGGGAGATTCTTGGTCCATTGGCTTGAGAGAATCGTTTCTTGAGAGTATTCCATACCTCAAATGCAGTGTCTCTGTAAATCACACTAGCAGTAAGGTGAGGAGAAACTGAATTCAAGATCCAAGATGAGATCATTGAATTGCACTTGGACCAGGCTTGCTTCTCTAATGGCGTGATTGCCATTGAAGCATTGATAGTGCCATCAACGAATCCAAGCTTGCTCTTGTCATCCAAAGCCATTCTCATAGCTCTGGACCACATAGGGTAGTTATCCTCAGTTAATGGCTGAGTAACCAGAATCGCACCTGGTGTTTCACCATGATGCAAGAAGAACGGGCTTCGTGGATCTTCCATTGGAGTCAGTTCTCGTTGAGAAGATGAAGATGAACCAATCTGTGTAGCTTGAGTATTCGACGCCATTGATGAAGGCTCGTGCTCTGATACCATATAAGAGAAGAAAAGAAAACTATGCTAACATAGAGAGAAAAACAAGAGAGAAAAGATATGAAAATTTCTCTAATTGATTGAATTAATGATTTGTACACAAAACAGAGTTTATATACACCTTTCCCAATCTCTGGACCTAAACATACATAACAGAGTATAACTAAATAACTAATTATCCTAATTACACGGGAATTAGTTGCTGCACGTGCAATGATTAGTTACAACATGTGAGACTCATCTTGAATTAGAAACACACTCAAGCTACTTGTAGTTTTGGTCACTCATTTAACTTTCTTGTATCTGTATGGTCGTTTTATTCTTCTTTCCTTTCTTCTTATTTTCTAACTTCTGCTTCTTCTGATTCTGACTCATGTCTGCCTGATAAGTTAGTGGTTCTCACTTCTCATGAACCAGTAGGAGGTATTAGTAAGAACCAGATCATGCATTGGGCAGACAAGCATAATAGAAGAAGAATTGTCTCTAATTACCAACGACAATCAAATTATGCAAAAAAAAAAAAAAAAAAAACACCTTGTGGTATTTTTGTGCCTAGTTAGTTCAGCATGTAAGTTGGGTTGATAAATATATTTAAAAAACGTATGGGCGTGGGTTCCAAAGGGAGAAATAGTTGGTCCATATAATGAGGCACATCAAACTAGCTTGAATTTTAAGTAGTCCAAAGTGTCAAAGAAAAAAGTGATATTTTCAAAAATGTTGAACTTCACAGAGAAGAACTCTGAAATTGGGGAAGCCTCAATTTGTAGCTATTGGCACAGCAAGGTATTGAGTTAAGGAGGGATATCCAGTGGTTTGTTTTTTTTGGAAGAAGGTAATTATTCCTTAGTGCTAGGTGATGGTCTAGATTCTTCCCCTCCTTTTTCTTTATCGGTATCTTGATGTTGTGAGCAGAGTAGGATCATGTGGGTCTTAGTAATCCTTTGATTGTGGAGCAGAAAAAAATGGGGGGCTTTTGTATATTTGGGGAGTGTGGGGTTTAGTTAGGATTATGATGGGCAACCTGAATGCAATTTTGAGACAACTTTGGTGAATCTTGATGTCAAAAATTGTTAGTCGCTTAGTGAGGGTCTAATAGTGGAATATTTGGTTGAGAGGGGAGATGGTTCTTTATGGTGAATCTTGAATTGCATAAGCTATGAACAACGACTTTGAAGAGCTAGTTGTAAAGATCTTTGCTATTCAAGAAAATAGAAGGACGTGTGTAACCTCTGAAGTTAGGTCCAGAGTTTTGGGTAATAATAGCAGTTAAGGATTTCTGTAGTTAAATAATTTGGCCTCTTCCACTGATTTTGATATAGAGAAGGATGGTTTAGGTAGAAGGGAAGGAAGGAGGTCTAGCATTAAGATACTTCAGCATCTGTTATGAATATGAAGATTTTTCTTGAAATATTTGGAGTTTGAATGATCTTTGACAATGGTCTTTTTTAAGGATTTATATGTGTAATTCGAAGGGAGATGTGGTATGCTTTTCAAGAAATGAAAAAAATTTATGACTAAGGAGCTTGCTAGGAGTTTTGTTTTTTCTTGGATGGGGTAGAGGCTTTTATTTATTGGACTATTTTGTTAAATGATGGTGTTACTTGGGCTGTTCATCTCATGCTGGATGGTGGGTTGTGAAAAAGATTGATGTGGATATTGGTCAATACTCTGTTTCTTGTCTTTTCAACGTAGAGAAAGATTCCTTTTACCAGACTATTCCATCCTTTCATCTGAAAAAAAAAAAGAAAAAAAGAAAAAAAAAAGATTCATTAGGCCTTTATTGGAGTGTATACTTCAAATGAGGATGGGGATTTATGTGCTATGTGGGATGAATTTAAGGTCCATTTGGTAGAGTAGTTTGAGTAATATTGTTTGTATTTTTTTGAAATACGTGTGGGTGAAAAAATGATTTTGTGGATTAATTGGCAAAAAATGATTATTTTAAGTGATGTAACCTGGTGTTAGGTTGGAGATTTCAATGTTTTTCTATTTCCTTTTGAAAGGTTGCACTGCAATATATTCTGTGGAAGGATGATGGAATTTTTGGAGTTTATTGTAAACTTAAATCTGGTGGATTTTCTTTTAGAGGGTACTGTATATACTTGGTCAAATAACCAAGACCCTCCATTGTTGTGTTAGATCATTTTCTAGCTTTAGTGTGGTGAGAGGAATTATTTTCTGATGCGGTACAATGCTAACTTCCTTGATCTACATTTGGTCATATTCCTATTTTGTTGAATTGTGGAGTGTTAGAGATGGCGGCTTCTCTCCGTTCATGAGGTGTCTATATTAGAGACTGGTGTTACTGTCTCAACCCTTGACTGCAGCTAAATTTAAGTCTCTTATGCCAAGGTCAATTAATAGGTTGGAGGGTGTAGGGAGAGAAGGCCCTTGCAATTCAGTAAGGGCTTATTTGGAATTTCAATGTACTGGGTTAGGGCAGTACTAGCCTTGGTGTTCACTTCGAGTCCATATATGTTCAATAAATTCTCTGAATTTTTGAATTTTCATTTTTGGCACTTTTATTGGTATCATTGTTTATTGGATAGATCTTGTGGGGCACCTTATGTAGTTATGGTGGTTACCGATAGGACTTATATAGGGTAACTATATTAAAATAAATAATTTATCTTTATTACAGCTTGATATTCTTATATAAACATATTAGATTGATGCATTAGGCACCCCTTTTTTCTTTTGTTTGCCTCCACTGGCTAAAAAATCTTGGGTAGCATAAATTACTAATTAATTATCTTGTTAGGATCTTTGCAGTTGGGAGAGTTCCTCCCTCTTAAATTTTGGTGGGTTATGGTAAAAGTAGGCGGTTTTGGCATGAAGGGTTGTTTGGGGATACCTTCCTTATAGATTTATTTCCTGACTTATTTGTGATTGTTGTGGATAAGGACGTAACTGTACATTCTTGTTTGGAATTATCTTTGCTAGCATCTTTGCGGGTTGGGAGAGTTCTGTACTCTGTTAAATTTTTGGTGGGTGATGGTAAAAGTATGCAGTTTTGGCATAAAGGGTTGTTTAGGGATACCATCCTTATAGATTTATTTCGTGACTTATTTGTGATTATTGTGGATAAGGACGTAACTGTATATTCTTGTTTGAAATTTAAGGAGGATGGAAAGTTTCATTCTTTGAATCTTAGATTTAGTCATGCCTTCTACAATTGAGAAGTTGAGTCGGTGGATTTTTTCTTCGCGCTGAAAATGAAGGGGCTGATAGGTTGTGTTGGAAGCAAAGGGGTGTTGATCAATTAAATATATATTCATATTATGGGCACTAAGAAGCTTTAATGGTGAAATTCCCTTGGAGGAGTATTTGGCATAGTAAAGTTGCTTGAGATGTTGCTTTGTTTTTGTTTGCACAACAACCTTGGCGAAAATTATTACCAAGGATAATTTGATTAAATAGAATTTCATTTTACTGGATTGGTGTTACTTGTTTGTGTAATTGTAGTGGAAAGACTACTAAATATTGCTTGCTTATTCATTCTACAGTAGCCAAGGACTTGTGGTCTTTTCTTTTTATGTTACTCGGGGATAAATGGGTGACGTCCTGGCAGGTGGTGTTTTTTTTTTTTTGGCAAGGAATGTTTGAAAGAAATAGAAATGCCGCAATTCAGAGCATGCCCTGCCTTGCTTATGTGAAATGTTTGGACAAAGAGAAACAATTGTACCTTTAATGGCATTGAGATGTCTACCTTTCTACATAGTTTGTATGAGTGTTCCAATGCATTTGACCATGCTTGTTCTCTTTCTATTGTACATTTCCTTCATAATATCCTGATTGTAATTTTTTAGGAGACTCCTTTGTTTCTCTTATATACTTAGGTTTCTCCTCTTTCAAATAAAATTTTCATATTACTTGTTTAAAATTAAAAAAAAAAAAAAAGAATCTTATGGTGTTCTGTGACATTTGTTGGAATTTCAACTTCTTAAGGTAAAAATCCATGCCTGAAATGAAGTTGTTTCCCCAATTGGGAATAAGAAATTGGAGTTCATATTAACGTTGAAGTTTAACGGTTACAACTGTTAAAACATGAATGCATGTTACTCCTTTTGGGAAAATTATTAGATACTCTTAGAGTACTATAAATGCGTACTCTCTCCTCTCACATGAATGATAGGTTCCACCATGAATTTAATTAGTGGGATCCACCATTCATGTAAGAGGAGAGAGCACGCATATATAGTACTTCGGGAGTACACAATAATTTCCCTTCGTTTTGAGTGAAATGCATTAAATGCTATTTACTTGGTGAAATTTCTATTTCCATGTCATGTCCAAGCATCTCATCTTTCTCCTTCATGTCACAAGTGTTTAATTTATTGTAACTAACCTTTTTCATATTTTGCTTTTATAGAATGAGCATGATAAGATTCGGGAACTATCCCAGCAGCTGGCTATAAAGAAAAAGCGAGCTGCAACCTATAAAAGGCATCTAGAAATGATATTTGAGCGCATTGACGAGCACAATGAGAGCCTATCAAAGAAGATCCAATACTTAGTAGACAATGTCAACGAGATGGAGACCAAAGAACAGCAAAACCAAAGATAGTTTAAGCAATTTAAGCTCGTTTTTGTTTCTCTCTTTTTTTTTTTTGGGTTCTTTTTTTGGGGGGGGGGGGGGGGGGTGCATGAAGAACAAAATCAAGAAATAACTTGGAGGTTATTGCTGGATGAAATATGCATTGTCTTGATTTTAATGTTGGCACACATAGTTATGAACTTCATTCCAGTTTTTAGGTATCTAGTCAGTTTTATATCTTGGAATGTTCTGCTCATTGGAATTCATTGGATAAATTGTGTAGTACGATTGTTGTTTGGAACAAATTATTGGTAGGAGAAACTAGGTGAGTCAATGTACAGTCCTTGAAACCCGTCCTAGTGAAGGTGTGCTTACAATATAACGACTCACTGGGGGCGTTAGGGTATTCCTAGGAAGTTAATTTTTTTCCACTGTGCTTCATGTAGAACTTGATATGTTTGTATAGCAATTCAAAGGATTGTATTATGTTAATGATTTTCCAATCTTTGATATCCCTTTTCTTTTTTCCTTTTTTGGTGGGGGTTGGGTTAAGGTTTTCTTTCCCCTTCTTTTTTATTTTTTGTTAGAAAGGATTCATGCCAAATTTTGAATAAAAATGTTAATTTTCTTGGAAGCAAATGACCTTTATAGTGAGTGTGTGATGAACTAGGTAGGCAGGTGAGGCAAAAACAGCTAGTAAATGATGATTCCAATGAAAGTGATGTACTAATCACAATATATGTAAAGTTATGATTTACAACTATGTTTTATGTTGGCTTTATTCCATGACAAAAAGTGTTGTAATTGCATAAATTTGTTTCCTTGTATTTTTGTGGGATTTTATTGTAATGGGTTTAGTATTAAGTTGGTGAAGACTCAAGCTTAATTGAAGATCAAATGGATTTCACGAGAAGCTAACCTGCGAAGCAGCCACGTGAGAAGTACATGACTAGAAGCTGAAGAGTTGTGCTAGGTTGTTAGTTTCGCGAGTGTCTTGCGGGTAAGACCTTTCTGCGAGTAGTTGCAAAACATTCTGCTTGAAGGATTTTTAAGTGTGACTTTTTTATCCTTCACCCATTTTATATATACCCTCATTACCCACAAATTGTGAGAAGGCTATTCAGAGAGAAAAACCTTAGATAGGTTTTCTACAACACACACACACACACCCATCTTTTAAAGAGAGAGAGCTACTCATCCTTAGTGAGAAATCATTCTAACCTTTTCTCCTTCTCTCTCCCATTGTCATACATTTAGAGGAGATTTGTATCCAAACACAACCCACACCTATTCAGATTGTAGAGAGTGTTTTGGAGTTTGGGAATTTTTGGGGATTTGCCAAAAGAAGCCGGTGAGGCTTGGCAGATGTAATTGGGCGTATTGCGGGATCTGGAAAGTTAGACAAGATATGGTTCCGAGAGTCCTTGTTGGAGTAGGAGCTTGAAGAGCTTAGGAACATTGGGTAGATTAGGCTTGGAGGGTCTCTTACTATCCGTGTATCCCAATTTATTGTCTAGTGAATCAATTTACTGCTTGGAGGGCGGCGAAGAGGTTTTTTGCCAAGTTCTTCAATTTCCTCTTCGATAACACATCGGCGTGTTATCTTGTGTTTGCATTCTTCTTCCCTACTCTTTTAGCTTTCATAGTACTGCTATATTTTAATGAATATGGCTTAGAGTAGTTTTATTGTTTATCTGCTCGCATTTTCTTTATTCCGCACTTAGTTTAAGTTAGAGTAAAATCAATCGAGCCGTAATTTTAATCTGGGGTTCTAAACAACTTTTGTGTTTTAACACATAATCGAGCTTTCAATATATTCCATTCTACATGTATTCATCTCAAACATATCCATACACCATACACCACCTTTATGAGTTAATCTCACCAAATTTTGGGGATTAGTAAGATATATATTTTTTATTTTTTATTTTTTATTTTTGTGTAAGCTAGATAGCATTAGAAATTAGAAATTAGAAGTATCAATATTACAATCACGGTCAAAATATAGACTAGAATTATCAAAAGATTAAAACAACAAAACAAAAGAGGGGGTGGGAGTTGGGGGGGGGGGGGGGGGGGGATTAGGAGACTTAATATGATGCACATATGATTAATGCTAAATTTTAAATTATATACTAAATTACCCTTTTGATCCTTAATGTTTGGGTGCTGTCATTTGGTTCCTCGTGTTTAAAGCATTTCATTTTTGTTCCTCTTGTTTGAGGATATTTTAAAAATAGTTTTTCCGTTTATTTTCTTAAATCTTACATGTAAGCTTGAAAATGACTTCTTATATATATGATAATGTGATGTCCACAACAATTTAGTAATGAGTTTAAATTAAAACTATTAATAACTTACTAATTAAGATTTGTTATGAAAATATTATAAATGTAACACATTTTATATATATAAAATTTTCACATCATTGGCCAATTTCTGATTATTTTTATTTTAAAAACTATCATCCACAGTCCAACCTCTGTTGTCTGTTCCTCACTCTATGTTGTCACCATCAAAGTCTAAAAATCATTCCAGCCCTGATATCACCAACTGGCCAATGAGAAATAAACCAAAAAAAAAAAAAAACCCACATACACAACTGTGGGGGAGGTGATTAGTCTCAAAGAGCTAATCTCCCTTCCCCCGTACAAAAGTCATCATAACCAAGGACCTTGGTAGTATAGTATAAGGACAGGACGTGTTGATCATTGAACTTCTTGCTTGTTGGAAGAGTCTTTTCATGGAGGTTCACCATCAAAATGGTAGGCTATTGTCATTTTAATTCTTGCCAACAACCATATGACACAATTCTGAAAGAAATGAAGACTTAAAATACATGATATAGAGTATGTGTTTTGAAAACGTGCATGTGTGCACACACACGAGGCAAAAAAGTGATTTAAAATAGAAATAAAAAAGTAATTTTGCATAAGAATAGTCTCTTCTTCTCTTCTTTTTTTTTTAATAAATTTTTTCCTTAATTTTTTATTAAGAAAAAAATATTTTTTCCCTAAAGGATTTCAGCCACTTAAGATACCAAATAACTAGAATACGATTTTAAAAAAATGTTTTATGTTAAAAGGATTTCATATTCAGATCATAGAGTTACAAGTTTTAGATTAGCTTACAAGTTTTTTTTTTTTTTTTTTTTTTCCCTGAAGCTTTTGAAGTTTGAACTAATCAAATTTTTTAAGAAGATAAAATTTAAATTTTATTATAAAAAAATTGATTTAAAGAAGATTGGGGAGGAGATGTTGGTGTCGTTGGGCCAGAGGGGCCAAACTTTAGTCCATTACACTAAAAAAAAAAAATTGATTTTAAGAAATTAGAAGTGGAGGTGTGGGCCTGTCCCTGTTTGCACATGACTCTTAGATTTTCTAACATATGGGCTTAAAATTGAGTCATATAAGATTATGAGAGAAACCTAGAAGGAGTTCGATTTTCCAGCATCAATATGAGAGCGTTTGGATTCAGATTAAAGCTGCGTTTTACTTTCCACGTTTTCCTCTTTTTTTTTTCTTTTTTTTTTCTGCGTGTGAACAGTAACCTCACATGGGTTACTGTTCATGCACTGTTTTGCACTGTTCATGCACTGTTTTGCACTGTTTACATATTAAAAAATATTAAAAATGAGTCCCACGATACTATTTACACATTTAAAAATTATTTTGCTACAATGTTTTCAGTTTTCAGTTTTCAGTTTTCAGCAACAATAAGCTCAATCCAAACGGACCCTATATCTCATGCATCAGACAAAAATAGCTAAATACCATTATTTTTCACAATTATTAGTGTTTTACCATTGTTCGATAAATATGTAGAAATGTACCACTTTTTATGGAACTCAAGTTTATAAAAATTGAGTAGTCGGAAAAGTTTACTTGGAACTAGGGATGGCCATGGGTAGGGTATGGGTAGGGTATGCCCATACCCAACCCAATTAATTTATCCATGGATACCCAATTACCTTACTCAATTAGTATCCATACTCAATTGTTACCCAGTTTGTTTATCCATGGATATCCATACCCTACCCAAACCCAATTTTTATAAAATTACCAAATATGCTCAAAAACCACTAAAAATACCAAAATATCCTCAAAATCTCTAAAATGAGCAAAATGCCCATAAAACCTCTAAAATGGTCAAAATACCCCTGATATCTCTAAAATCACTAATTGTGCTAAAAAACCACTAAAATGACCAAAATCTCTCGAAATCTCTAAACTAAGCAAAATACCCATGAAATCTTTAAAATGACCAAAAACCCCCAAAATCACTAAATATGCTCAAAAACCACTTAAAATTACCAAAATACCCCTGAAACCTAAAAAATGACCAAAATACCCCTAAAATCTAAAAAATGACTAAATACCCTTGAAACCTAAAAAATGTTCAAAGTACCCTCGAAACCCAAAAATGACCAAAATACCCCCTATACTTAAAAAAATGACCAAAATACCACCGAAACCTAAAATTTGACTGAAATAGCCCCGAAACAGAAAATTACCAAAATACCCCCCTAAACCTAAAAATGACAAAAATACCTCCAAAACCTAAAAACTGACTAAAATACCCTTGAAACTTAAAAATTACCAAAATACTCCCGAAACCTAAAAAATGACTGAAATAACCCCTAAACCTAAAAAATGACCAAAATATCCCCGAAACCTAAAAACTTACTAAAACACCCCTAATACTTGAAAAATTACCAAAATACCTCCAAAACCTAAAAATTGACTGAAATACCTTGTAAACTTGAGAAATGACCAAAATACCCCCAAAACCTATAAAATGACCAAAATACCCCCAAAATCTATAAAATGACAAAAATGCCCCTAAAACCTATATTATGGTAAAAATACACCATAAACCTAAAAAATGTCTGAAATACCCTTAAACCTATAAAATGACTAAAATACACCCTAAACCTGTAAAATGACCAAATACGCCCAAAACCTCTAAAATGACCAAAAATAACCCCAAACCTCTAAAATTTAGGGATGGCAATTTTTGCCCGACCCGCGGATACCCAACCCGGCCCGACCCTAATGGGCCGGGTTTTACCCGGTCCGATTAGAAATAGGGTCGGGTATGGATTTTTAAAAAAAAGACCCGAAACGGGTCCGAGTCGGGTCCGGGGTTTATTAAAAAAACCCAGACTCGACCCGAGACCCAACCCGTGTAAAACCCGGTACCCAAAATTACAAAAATACCCTAATATATATATACCTATAATCTAACCCTAACTAATCCCTCATTTATTCAATCTTCAATCTTCAGCAGCAGCTGCCCACACAGTCCGCAGCACAGCCACAGTCCCTTTCCATACGCAGTCCCTTTCCCTTATTTCTGCACAGACCGCTCAGCTCAGTCCACACAGTCCGATCAGCTCAGTCAAGTAGTCCACACAGTCCGATCAGTGCAGTCAAGCCTCACGCCTCCCTCTCCCTCACGCAGTCATGCCTCACGCCTCACGCAATTGCAGTCCGATCAGCTCAGTCCGATCAGCACAGTCACGCCCACTGTCTGTAACTCTCTCTCTCTTTTTTCTAACTCTTTGTTCTATTCTGTGCTTTTTTTTTAAAGTTCTTTTTGGCTTTTCCTGTTCTGGGTATTTGTTTCTTAATGGGTTTGAGCTGTTCTTTAAATTCTTAAATTGTTGTTGTTTTAGATTGTGTCTAGTAGATTTTGGCTTTGATGTGATAACACTCTTCCTCCACAATAAAAAGAGTGTTTGTAATTTTACTGATAAATTTAAAAATGGCTTACTTGTGAGATTACCGGGTTGAGACTTCTGATTTTCTTGATTGGGTTGTTGAGACAGTTAACGAGCATTCTTATGTAGCATATATGTAAAAAAAATTTTAAAAAAATTATGTTTGCAACATTGTACATGTGAAGCATGAATGTTTAGTTGAAAGTAGGAAATTCTATTTTGAATGTCAACTTGAACATGTAAAGGAAGAATCTTTTTAAGCTTGATTACCCTATATTTTTAAGTGGATAAAAGAATTGCTTTCTGCCATAGTGAAGGAAGAATTGCTTTCTGAACATGTGAAAGATTTGAACCTTTGATTGTTTGGGAAATTGTTTAAAAATAATAACATGTTATTTTGGGCTTTTACAATTTCATTTTGTCTTAGGTATTCTTAATTCTTATTTCTGAGTTGGTCTTATTTCATTCTCTGTTTGTGTTGTGGGGTTATGGTGAGAATATAGGCTGCTCCAGATGGTTTTGTAATCCTGTGCGGACTGTGCCTGTGATTTTGCTGAATTTCTGTGCGTGTGTGTGTGTGAGTTTCAGGATAGTGTTTGAAACTTTGAGTTTCTATGACACTTTTAGATCACATTAACCAGTTTTTTAAATTAAAGAAAGAGCAATCAAATATGTGCATTTAATTCATAGATTTAAAGAAAGAGCAATCAAATATATTTGCTAGTTATATTTCAATGAAATTTATTCCATTTTTTAATTCATTGTTGTTGTAGGTTCTTCAACTATATCTGGAGATAGTACATTTCAATCCATTCTTGACGATGGAGAGCCAAATGAAGATGATGAGAGTTGTGCCACAATTGATGGGAGTTGCAACACAATTGATGAAGATTAAACATTTTGTATTAATTTAGTAGTTTTTTTAATTTCTTAGACTTGTTGGATTAATTTGTTGGTTTGTAATTATTCTAAACTTGTGGGATTTATTTTGTAGCTTTTTAATTTCTTGGACTCATTGGACTTTTGATACTTATTTCTTGGACTTGTTTGATTAATTTTATTTTTATGTTTAGCTAGTGATTTTAGTTATGATCTAGGTAATTTATTGATTTAAAATCTTGGTTATGATTTATTGAATTATGATTATGATATTAGTTATGGTTTATTGATTTATAGATTTATAATTAACATGTGATTTATTGATTTATTATTAGTAGCCTATGATTTGGCATTTGGGCCACGTTATCTAGGCTTGAATTTAAATATGCAGGCTTGAATGTAGGTAAAAATAAATTTGGGCTTAATTTTTTTATTTGGAATATGCAGGCTTGAATGGCAAAAATAAATCTGGGCTTGAACGTAGGAAAAAATAAATCTGGGCCTTTTTTTTTTTTTTGGTTGGGCCACGAATTGGGCCCAATCTCTAAACGGGGCCCGGCTAGGGCGGGTCCGGGCCCCGGGAAAAAACTCGTTACCCTAAACGGGGCAGGTCCGGGCCACGGGTCTTGCCCCGCGGGTCGGGTTCGGGTATAAAAAAACTCGGCCCGAACCCGACCCGTTGCCATTCCTACTAAAATTACCAAAAATACCTCGAAACCTATAAATCGACCAAAATAGCCCTAAACCTCTAAAACAACCAAATACCCCTAGAAAATATCTAAAATGACCAAAATACCCTTGAAACTTTTAAAGTGACCAAAATACCCATAAACCTATAAGATGAACACAATACATCTATAACCTTTTAAATTACCGAAATAGAGGTTTGAGGTATTTTGGATGTTTCGAGTGTATTTTCGTCAAATTAAAGGTTCTAAAAATATTTCAGTCATTTTGTAGATTTTGAGCGAATTTTGGTAATTTTTTAGATTTCGGGGTTATTTTGGTCATTTTTTAAGATTATAAGGGTGTTTCAGTCATTTTTTAGATTACGGGGCATTTTTGTCATTTTTTAGGTTTAGAGATATTTCGGTCATTCTTTTAGATTCTAAGGGTGTTTCAGTCATTTTTTAGATTACAGGGCACTTTTGTCATTTTTTAGGTTTTAGAGGTATTTCAGTAATTTTTATATTTTGGGGCTATTTCGGTTATTTTATAGGTTTTGGAGGTATTTTAGTAATTTTAAGGTTTCGGGGGTGTTTTGGTAATTTTTTAGGTTTCGGGGTATTTTGGTCATTTTTAGGTTTTAGGGGTATTTCGGTTATTTTTTAAGCTTTGGGGGTATTTCAATCATTTTTTGGGTTTTGGGATCTTTTGGTAATTTTTTAGTTTTCGAGGTTATTTCAATCACTTTTTAGGTTTATGTGCATTTTTATCATCTTATAGATTTTAGGGGCATTTTTGTCATTTTATAAGTTTCTGGGTCTTTTGGTAATTTTATAGGTTTCGGGAGTATTTCAGTCATTTTTTAGGTTTAGGGGGTATTTCTATTATTTTATAGGTTTCGGGGGTATTTTTGTCATTTTATATGTTTGGTAATTTTTAATTTTCAGGGGGTATTTTGGTCATTTTAGGTTTCAGGGGGTATTTTGTTAATTTTTTATGTTTTAGGGGTATTTCAGTCATTTTTTAGGTTTAGAGGGTATTTTTGTAATTTTTAGGTTTTAGGGGTATTTTGGTCATTTTTTAGGTTTCGGTGGTCTTTCGGTCATTTTTTAGGTTTAGGGGGGTATTTTGGTAATTTTCAATTTTTATGGGTATTTTGGTCATTTTTTAGGTTTCAGGGGTATTTTTGGTAATTTTAAGGTTTTGGAGGTATTTCGGTCAGTTTTTAGGTTTATGGTGTATTTTGACAATTTTAGAGGATTTTAGGAATACTTTAGTCATTTTCAAGTTTTAGGGGCAATTTAATAATTTTGATTATTGGCTAATTGGGTGGGTTGAGGTTTACACATAATAATTTGGTTGAGTTGGGTTTGAGTTAGATTTAATTAGTTAAATGGGTAATATCCAAACCCTACCCAAAATATTTGGGTAATATCCAAATCTTACCCAATTACCTTCTACCCATTAAGAACTGGGTATTACTCAGAATAATTAGATCAAGTAGAATTGGATATCCATTACCCAATAAATATGATCATCCCTACTTGAAACTCGAGTTTATGGAACTTAAGTTACTTGAAATATAAAACTTCCCTGTGTTTGCTACTTTCTCACAATTGTTAACTTTTCTCTCCCACGTGATCCTAACAAAAGAAAGAAAAAAGTGAAACCCACAAATAATTTAATTTAAAAGAAGAAGAGAAGCATTGATTTAGGTGAGAAGGGAAAGAGAGAGAAAATGCAAAAGAAAGGGACCACCCCCACGTAATAAGAAACAAAAATTGGAAGTCAACAATTGTGGCTGTAAGAAACAAAACTGCGAGTCAACCATTGTGGCTGTGTGAGTGCTGTGGGAATTGTTATTACATGGTACTCGAGTGTCTTCAACTAGAGTTCCGTCTGACATTTTTTATGATATCCGATTTTCTTAAATTCAAGTTCCATGTCAAACTTAAGTTTACAAAACTTGAATTTTAAATAGTGGTACATTGTTAAATATTTCTCAAACAGTGGTAAAATATTAATAATTTTAAAAAATATTAGTATTTGACTATTTTTGCCCATGCATCATATCAAATAGTTATTTACATGAGTTCCACATAAAATGTTATGTATATTTCACGCAGCAATTTCAAATAACTCAGTAGTAGTTTTCTTTTCTAAAAATAATAATAGCGAAAGCTTTAAGTAATCATGTTGTCATAAAGTACCTCAATGTTAGAGAAAAATTTAAAAACACAAACTATCCATTTAGCATCTAAGTACTGATGAACTAATGATTTCAAATCCCACTACTAAAATAAGGGCCAAATGGAATTGCTTCGCGGTGGTACTCTATCTGAAGATGTGCTTGGATTGTGTGTAGGACAAGACACTTCATCAGAGGTAGAATCTTTTGCACATGCAGCACGCACATGGTTCACAAGCATATCTCTGAGTCAACTTCAATGAAATCTCTGATGGCTTTTCTACAACTCCAGTTGAAGATGAAGTTACTCTTGAAAGGGAAATGGGAAATAGTTATGTTGGAGCATCATCTTGCGGTGATACTCTACTCTTTACATCTTAGAGAAACTGTTGAAGCATTATTTTGTAATCATACTCTCTAAAATTGAGATGATTTTGTGTTTACTTATGCTGTTGAAGATGCTTGAATGATTGTTACCACTGTGTAATTCACCTGATCCCCTTACAAATTTTTTTTACTTTTTTTTACTTTTACTTATTTTTTATATTGAATGGCTGAGATTTCAAGTTACTTTCTACCACTTTAAATCTCAACCATCTATACCAATTGTAGGTACAATATACTAGGTATTGCACTGATCTCAATCCACTACAAACAAATATTTAAATTGATTCAACGTCATGAAATGATGTACTAATATTTTAATAATTCATCTAAGAATGATATGCTAACCACATCCACTGACACTAGACAATCTGATGAAGTCATGCAGACCCACTTGCTTATCTTTGTTACCTGTTTTGTCTTCATCAACTTATTCGTATAATTGTCGGCAAAAAGATGAGAAGCCGGTGTCGTGAAGGAGTTTATGTATTGTTTTTTGTATTTTTTTGAAATATATGTAGATAAAAAATGTGTAAAGATATGTGTAATATTGTTTAAAAATTAAAATTGTGTTGTTAACTACACTACCAAATTGGCCCAAATCTCTGAAGTTTTGTCACAAATGTCTTCTATGTCTTCCTTTCCCTCCACTTTCAACCATTAAAGCTTTGCAAGCAAGTAATAATAGTTTCCATTCATCCATTTTCTCTCTTTCTCAACCAAAGGCTGCAATGACTTCCGCCACCAAAGAAGTAGCCATAGAGCTTCTTCGCTTGAAATCTTCAGTTTCTATGTTGTTGCAGGCTTGCAGCATTATAAAAAAGGAATTAAAATTCATACTTACCTTGACAAAGTAATTGTAACATCCTTCAATTTTGACATAATATTAAAAATTTTCATATTTAATTATTTGCTGTGCACATCATAAAAGAAGAAATTAAAATTTTATGAGAGCTTTAGGAAGTCTAACTGCACATTGTCAAATTAAAAATGTGATATTATCTTACAAGGTCCATTGTTAATTAGTTTGGATAAGATATTAGACTGGAGAATCTATATGGTGGGTGCTTAGTTAGTTAAGCCCAATAGAGAAAAGAAAATTTACATGAATATTTGGGCTATGATTTATTTGGGCTATGGTATTATCTATCTGTGTGCTTCTTAATTTCTTTCTTCCCCAAATGGTTCAGCCGCCACTCGGTTAGCATGACACAAAGGTGAAATATAAAAAAGAAATATAGGTGAGAATTCAACTATCGGTTCTTTTACTTTATGGTTTGTCGCTTTGTCCCACCATTCAACCACTTTTTTCCTTTTATGATCTTACATTCCACTCGTAGCTTCGGAAAATCCAATTAATGGGTATAATTGAGAGCCAAGAGATTTCTCATTGGCGAGTTTCCAATGCCTTAAAATATACTTTCTTTTTGATGAAAAAATACGTTCTTGTCTCAAATGTTAAAACGTTTGGTGAATCTAGTCGGCCAAATACTACTATTGGCTGAAATTTTTTGCAAACTACCACTAGTTTGGAAATATTTAGCGATATATGACCTTTTTAGAACTTTAGTTTGTGAAAATTGAGTTTTCCGTGTAACTCGAGTTTCAAGAATTCGAGTTCTATAAAAATAGCCACTCTGACACTTGTTGAGGTGAATTTTTTTAATTAAAAAAGGTCACATGGAACTCAAATTTTGTAAAATCGAGTTCTTAGCTTGTAAACAAAACTCAAGTTTTGTAAAATCGAGTTCCTTGTAAATGAAACTTGAGTTCTTCTTTAAGCTCGAGGAATTTAAAAATTTGAACATGGAACTTGAGTTAATTTTTATACATACTTGAGTTTTCAAAACTTGAGTACTGTGTATGTCATGGTGGTGACAAAGATAGAGACAGAGAGAGGTCTAGAAAGTTGGAGATGTTGCATAGGTGGATTGGGTCATGAGGATGGTGACAAAAAGAGTGAGACCCCACGGAAAATATATATGTGAAGGAATTGGAACTGTGTGGTGACATATGTATTACACTATACTTGACGTTTATAAGCACGAGTAACATATACATGGTACTCAAGTTTACGACACTCGAGTAACATATTCACAATTCTCCTCCCTATACAACTCTAGATCCAAATGACATTTTTAAATTAAAAAGTCCACTTTAGTGGATGCTACGGTGGCTATTTTTAATGGAACTTGAGTTTTTGGAACTTGAATAATGTGTTAAACTCGAGTTTCTCACACTCGAGTTCTAAAAGAGTGGTATTTTCTTACATATTTTTAAAACAGTGATAAATTGATATATATATTTCAGTAAATAGTATTATTTGGCAATTTTGGCTAAATCCAGACTATAATAGTCTCTAGAATTGCTTCTTGGTGATACTATTGGGCCTTGTTTGTTGTTGCTGTTTTTGTTTAAATAACACAATACATATTATAATAATACCTTTTTACTTACACATATTTCTATATCACTTAAATAGTATTATTATAACAACATTAGCAAATGACCCAATGAAATGTGCTTGGATTGTGTGCGGGACAAGACACTTTAGCAGAGGCTGAATCTTTTGCACGTACAGCACGCACATGGTTCACAAGCATATCTCTTTAGTCAACTTCAATGAAATCTCTAATTGGCTTTTCTACAACTCCACTTGAAGATGGGAAATGGGAAAGAGAGGATTTTATGTTGGAGCATCATCTTGCGGTTATACTCTACTCTTTACATCTTAGAAAGACTGTTGAAGCATTATTTTGTAATCATACTCTCTAAAATTGAGATGATTTTGTGTTTACCGTTGAAGATGCTTGAATAATAGTTTACCAAAAAAGATGCTTGAATAATTTGTTAACACTGTGCATGAACCTCAAATTCTATCCTACAAACAAATATTTAAATTGATTCAACGTCATGAAATGATGTACTAATATTTTAATAATTCATCTAATAATGATATGCTAACCACATCCACTGACACTGGACAATCTGACGCAGTCAGGCAGACCCACTTGCTTTCTTTATTACCTGTTTTGTCTTTATTAACTTTTTTTTGATAAACTCTTGTCTTTATTAACTTATTCGTATAATTTTCGGCAAGAGGATGAGATCAAATTTCTAAAGTTTTGACACAAAGGTCTTCTATGTCTTCCTTTTCCTCCACTTTTAACCATTAAAGCTTTGCAAGCAAGCAATAATAGTTTCCATTCATCCATTTTCTCTCTTTCTCAACCAAAGGCTACAATGACTTCTGCCACCAAAGAAGTAGCCATAGAGCTTCTTCCTTTGATCCGGGTCTACAAGGACGGCTCAGTGGAACGCCTCGAAGGCACACCAATTGTTCCACCATCACCTGATCAAGACCCAGAAACTGGAGTCTCATCCAAAGACATAACCATTTCAGTGAACCCTTCCATCTCAGCTCGCCTTTACCTCCCAAAACTCACTTCCCACAACCAAAACCAAAAGTTCCCCATCTTAGTCTACTTCCATGGCGGTGGCTTTTGCATTGAATCCGCCTTCTCAAGCCTGTACCACTGCTACCTCGGCAACTTAGTCTCTCAAATCAATGTAGCCGTTGTCTCGGTTGAGTACAGACTTGCACCAGAGCACCCTTTTCCAGCTGCTTATGAAGACTGCTGGGCTGCACTTCAATGGGTTGCCTCTCAATCAGCTGGTAACGATAAAGATCCATGGTTAATCAATAGCGGTGACTTTGAAAGAATTTTTATAGGGGGTGATAGTGCTGGTGGCAATATAGTACATAATATAGCTATGAGAGCTGGGGTTGAGAGCTTGCCTTGTGGTGTTAAAGTTTTAGGTGCTTATCTTGTCCATCCTTATTTTTGGAGTTCTAAGCCAATTGGCTCAGAGTCTAAGGAAGTACACGAGAAGAGCTTGCCAAGTTTAGTTTGGAACTTTGTGTATCCCTCAGTAACTGGTGGTGTTGACAATCCAATGATCAATCCAGAAGGGCCAGGTGCACCGAGCTTGGCCGGGCTTGGGTGTGATCGGTTGCTCGTGTGTGTGGCTGGGAAGGATTTGATAAGGGACAGAGGTGTTTGGTATGTTGATATGGTGAGGAAGAGTGGGTGGAAAGGCGAAATAGAATTGTTTGAAGTGGAGGGTGAAGACCATGTTTTCCATATCTTCAATATTGAGACTGAGAATGCTAAGGCTATGGCCAAACGCTTGGCTTCTTTTATCTTCAAGTAAAAAAAAAAAACTCTGGTACATAAGAAGGAATGCTATAACAGCAAGCAATAATAATCATAATGGTAGTAGATGCTTCATCATGATGAGTCCCACTTGCTTCCTTCCGTTGTTTTAGTTTAACTTAAGCTGTTTGATTGAGATCAATAAGGCAAATTTCTTCAATCAAAGATGGTTCGGAGGTGGTATTTTGTATCATGGGGATATATAAAACTCCGCTTACATGGAGATTGGTCCGCTATAATCGGTCTCATTCTATCCAAATCTTGATCAGAACTTACATTGGTTTTGCACATTTTTGCTTATCCTCTTCTCTCACCTTCATCTCACTTATAGTGAGGGATTCTTTGGAACCACTACTCGTCAAGTATGCTATGTAACATTCACGAACAATGGTATGGTGTAATTCCCTCGACTTCCTCTATCTTATGTTCCATGGAAAACCACACCATCTTGCGATAAGTTGCGGTGACAAGTTACAGCTCTCACGGTTGCACTTTAGATTTTTATTTTTTTCAGATCTTGAACAAAAAAATTTGTAAGGGAAAAAAAAAAAATCCAGAGAAGAAGAAGACAACGAAGCAGGACTGCGCGAAGTAGAGGCTGCAGGTTGCCAACACAGTCGCTGGTCAGTGGTCACGCCTTCGTCCCTTGTTGCTGCTTCTTTCTTCTTTTTCTTCGTCTTTTTTTTTTTTTTGATAAAGTTCTTCTCCATCACTCTGTAATTTACTCTCTTTTTAGTTGAATATTGTTGTGTTTCTACTTTCTCTTTCTTTATTTTCTTTTGTATTGTTTTTGAATTCCTAATAACATGTTTGGCCAACAAAATTTGGTCATTCAATTTTCGTCACTCAATTTTTATCACTCATCGCTCATCACTTAATTTTTCACATCCATTTGCCTTCATCACTCAGTTTCTATCACTCACTATTTTTCACACTATTTTGAGGGTCCACATCTGTCACAGTGCAGCTTTTTTTTTTTTTTTTTTTTTTCCACTAGCAGCTTCTTCTTCTTCTTTTTTTTCCTCCTGGGTTGGCTGTTCAGTCTATGTTTTTTTTTTTTTTTTTTTTTTTTTTTCACTAAGTTTGGTGAGTCTAGGTACTAAAGAAAAAAAAAAAAAAAAAAACAGAATAGAACAGAACAGAACAGACCGAACCAGTATATAAAAAAAAAGAAAAAAAAAAGAAACCCAGACCGAACAGCCAACCCAGGAGGAAAAAAAAAAAGAAGAAGAAGAAAAAAAAAAAAAAAAGAAAGAAGAAGAAACCAGACCGAATAGCCAACCCAGAGAAGAAAGAAAAAAAAAAGTCAAAGGTTAAAAGTTGTGGCTGAGTACTGTTTGTGGGTCCCTTATATGTGTTTAATTACAAAATTGCCATTGAGTTTTGAGTTATGGAAACTAAAAACAGCCAAAATGTATTTTCAGTTTCCATAACTCATAACTCAAAAATCAGAGAATTGAATGATGGAAACAGAGTTATGGAAACAGAGTTATCGTTTGCCAAACAACCTTTTTACTATGGGTCCCACAATTTCTGAGTTATGAGTTATGGAAACTGAGAATTGAGTTATGAAAATTGTGAATCCAAACGGCCCCTAAGCTTCTCACGTAACTTACATTAGAAATGATGAATGGTGCTAATTTTTGAATAAAAGTAAAATATTTCAGCCTTTAGATTTAGATCTTTTTCAACTTAACCCAATATGATGTGACGTATGTAATAATATTTTTTAAGAGTATGTATTATAATATATATATATATATATATATATATATTGCGTAAATAGTTCTTACCATTTGACTTTTTTTCATTTTTGTTCTTACATTTTATTTTTACTATTTTTTGTCCATAAACCAGTTAACGCGAGACATACTCTTTTTTTGCGAAGAACATGTTCATGTTCTTTGTATTCTTTCCTATAATCAATCTTCAACAAAAAACAAACCATAAACCCAGATCCTAAACAAACCCCAAACCCATATCTCCAATAAAGTAAGCCTTAGCCTTCAAACCCATAAATTTTCTTGGCCAAAAAAAAAAAAAAAAAAAAACCATTGGAAAAAAACCCCCAAATCACCACCATCGAATCAAAGAACATGAAGATCAAAGACAAGCAAAAAAATAGAAACAATTGAAATTTGCCACTAAAAAGAAAAATTAAGACCCATGAAAAACAACCCCACTCACGCCGTCCATCAAGCCACCAGATCAAACAACTAAGGCTCCGTTTGGTTCATGTAAAAGTATTTTCGGAAAATATTCTATTTTCTAGAAATGCTATTTTCCGGAAAGGAAAACGTTTTTATGTGTTTGGTTGCATTTCAAAAAATGTTTCGAAAAATATTTTTTGGTGTTTGGTTGTGTTCTTGAAAATACCATAGAAAACACATTTTCTACTTGTTGCTCACATTTTCTCGGTTGCCAAATGAATATATAATATCATTCATTCCTTAATACAGAAACACAAACAAAACCCAGGAAAAAAATCATCAAATCTGGTCATATTTTTTCACATTTTCTCGGTTGCCAAACAAATATATAATATCATTCATTCCTTAATATAGAAACACAAACAAAACTCAGGAAAAAAATCATCAAATTCGGTCAAATTGAGAGAAGAAGGAACAGAGAGACGCGACTGGGTTCGACGAGGGGCTGCTATCGGCGTGGTACTTCGCGAGATCGCGATCGACACTTCGCGCAATCACGATTGACACTTCGCGCAATCACGATTGGCGCGGTACTTTGCGTGATCGCGATCGATGGTTAGCGCGATCGCGATCGATGCTTTGGCGCAAAGGCGAGATCGCGATCGACGTGGTGCTTTGCGCAATCTCGGTGATCTCGGCGGACAATCTCAGCGATCTCGGTGGACGATCTCGGTGATCAAAGCTTTGGACGATCTCGGCGAGCTCAGCTTTCCTTGTGGTGCGGTCGGTCATGAGCAAAGGCTCTCTACTCTCTCTTCTCTCTTTCTCTCTCTTTCTCTCGCTCTCTCTCTTTTACGCGTGACCCGGAAATGGTTTGAAGGTAAAATGAAAGTGTAAAACCATTTCCGGGTCAAAGAAGTTAAATTTTGGTCAAACTGATTTCAATTTCCAGAAAATTCTGTTTTCCGTAGCTGCCAAACACGCGTATTAGGTGGAAAATGATTTCCAGAAAGCGTTTACTACCAATTCAAACGCAGCCTAAGATCCAAAATCCTTTAACCAAAAATTGTACAATCTTGATTACCAGATCCACCTTCGACCCACTAAAAGCAAGTCCCACCACAACCCAACCTCTAGAAACCCAGCTAAATAATATTGAAGAAGGAACAAGATTGACAGTGGCGCCAAGAGAACTTGAGAACTGGTGGTGGTGCCGATGACATGGAGCTAGTGATGGGTGGCAATGGTGAGGGGAGAGTTGGTGATGGGTGGTGCCGAATAGGGTGGAACCGATGATGGGTGGTGATGAAGACGGTGGAACTAGTGATGACTGAGAGAGAAGGGCTAAGGTTGTGGAGAGAAATCTGATTGCCATGATGCATGTCATTGCCAGATCCACAGTATCCTTCAAACCCATAAATTCTTAAACTAGATCTCTTTCTTCTCAACCCAACAAACCCACCGACTAGCGGTTGTTGTTGGTGTTGTTATTGTACGCAGTCATTTTTCCTCATCTTCTTTAGAATCTTCTTTCTCTCTCTCTCACCATCTCTCCTCCAACCTAAGCCTCCATGGCCAACCATAGTCATCCTGGTTCTCTCTCCTTGATCTGAACATACTTAGATCTATCCCTTTTCTCTATCTTTGATCTAGACAGTTAGATTGGGTTTTTGCCATTTGAGTTTGCTTGGGTCTGTAAATTTGGATTAAGGCGTGTAAGGACTTTGGGATTGTTGAAGGTATTTTGAATCATGTATTTGTGTTTGTAATGGGAATGTGAAAGAATGACAGAGTAGTTGTTGAATGTCTTTGTGTTTTGTAAATCCATGGGCATGTCTTTGTGTTTGTAAATCTAATTGGTTTTATGGGTTTCGTTGCAAGGAAATACAAGAGAAGAGAAAAAAAAAAGATTTTTTAAATTTATAGGCAAGGTTTGCTGGGAAGAAAATGAAGAACATGATTAACGGGGAAGAACACATGTTCTAGATTCTTCATGTTCTTCCCAAAAAAAGAGAAACAAAATTAATTGAAAATCTTTTCTTTTTCTTTTTTAAAAAATAAGAAGGTTAGAAATTTTATTATTATTTTATTAATCCATTAGTTTCTCCGTTAGTTTGGTGACAGAATGGTGTTTCAAAAACTTAAATGTCCCGTGTTAATTGGTTTAGGGACTAAAAGTGGTAAAAATAAAATATAGAGACAAAAAAATGTATTTACGCCTTTTTTTTTTTAACTTGTCACACGGTAAGATATGAGTAGTTAAAATGTGGTAAAAATTGTGTAAAATGTGTAGTGATAGCATTACTCTATTTTTGATTAATATTTACATATTTTTTTAAATGAAATAAATAAAATTAAGTATATAATTATTATTTAATTTAAAATTATTAAATTATTTTAAAAAATATTTTATTTAATGCAAGTGTCCTTCTAATTCTTATATAATAATAATAATAATAATTGTAGGGTCACAAATCGTAGCCCACGCCCGGGTGGAAACAGGGGATGGGCCCAATAAGCCTAATACAATAAATTTGTAAGAGAGTGGGCGAAAGAATTGGGCTAATAAAGGGTCCTACAACAGTTAATGAGGGTTGGGAGTTTGGCCGAGGAGAATAAAACACCCAATCAAGTGATGATCTCAAGTCCGAGGAGACAATTTTGGATAAATTGGTTGTTCCAAGTAATGTCCGAGGGATAGGTTCTTAGATAAAATGGTTGTTTCAGGTGGTGTTCTTCCAGACGCTACAGTAACTCTTCCTTTCTGTTCTTTCTTTTTCTCTCCTGTCCTCCTACTTCTGGAGGTTTTACTCCATTATATAGTCCTTTCTTGTTCGATCCCATCGTCCACTTGTCTGCCATCTAGTCTGGTACTTGAGTTTCTGTTTCCTCTCCCACAGCTTTTTGATTTTCTGGGGGTAAAAGTTATCGAAAACACTGTTCAGAGGTCTTCTCCACATAAATGCGGCCAGGAAAGCTGCTGTAATGCATTTAATGCGGTGGTAGCAGCTTTTTCCAATGATATTTCTGCATCCTTATCCCTTCCGTGTACATTTGTAATCTATCCTCACCTCTGGAATTTCCTGGAAGGTGGACTAAGGGGGAGATGGGGCCCACCTCACCGACATATGCCAGACCCGAGGAGGGTATTCCTCTCGGATCAATATCCCTGGACACTTACATGCTCTACTGTTAGTTACGAGGTTTCCCTATGATTTCCTCTCCTCGGACGTATTGTTGATAAAATGTGGTGCTTAAGCCCACTGCAAGGGCCCAAGTTTTTGCTCCCCCATAATAGCCCCTCAAAATTCTAATTTTTCTCTCTTATCCGAGGAGAAAAATTAAGATTTTGATGTACATCCGTAATTACAATGTAGTCCTTAGCGATATTTAAATTCAGGCGCGTGTAAGGGTCATTTTTGCCATCTCGCGAGAGCTTCTGACGCTTGGGAACTCGCATAATCATCATTAAACGCTTAGAACTGCGTTTCGCTCCAGACATCCAACGGTGGAATACAAATCCAACGGTCCAGATCTCATTTTCAATATTTGGGCGGGATTGTGTCTTTTCCTTCTTTCGTCCCAATTATAAAAACCTTCAGACGTTATTTTTTGTTCCTTATCAGAGCTTGCAACTTCAGAGCGTTCATATTCAGGCATCCATCATATCTTCACAAGAGAGAGAGTTTAACGATCTTCCAGAGACAAGAGGACCAATCCGTACTCAACCTCATGTAAGTTTCGCACTCCGAACCTCCACTGTATCCTCGGCTAACCCCCTCGGCTAACCACTCCACATTCCAGAGACTAACAATGGGTAGATTCGAGCGCTTAGTAGACACTCCGGCCCTAATAGAGTTATTCAAAGAAAAGTACCACATTCCCCAGGAGGTGGTGGTACGCCACTGCACCACAGAGGGGGTGGAGTTTGACCGGAAAGTAGGAGATGTGGTAATCCCTATGATTGTCTTCATAGAAGGGGGAATGACCATCCCCATGGGTAGGATTACACGGGACTATCTTCGTGCCCATAGACTCTGCCCTCACCAGTGTGCCCCCAACTTCTTTAGAGTCCTAGGATCAATCGATGCTTTGGACCGGCATCTGGGGCTAGGATTGACTTGGCACGACGTCGCCCATCTATATGAAGGCCATATAGAGTCCCGGGCAGGCTTTTACCTTAAGTCCCGTAGCAATGTGGTCAAACTGATATCCTGCCTCCCCAAGTCTAACAAGGGGATGAAAGACGACTATCTTATCCTGTCGGGGCCTTGGAGTGACGACTTAGCCTGCCCAACCAAGGCTGGGAAACCAGGTGGAGCAACCTAGATTTAGGATTTCTAACTTTAGCATTGAGGAGTATTTTAATGCATTTACATTTATTTGTTTAGTTGTTTTATATTATTATTATTATTATTTTTTTTTTTTGTAGCCGAGGCTCAACTGTGTGATTTGCTTGCTTGACAGATAAGTTTTTTACCAACCCTAAGCTTAGCCTGATCAACGTTCCAGCACTGAACTATCTGCTGAGATCAGAAATTTTTGTGAACGACGACGGGCAGCTACGGGCAGTTCACCTTATTTTGGACTTTGAGCCAATTTCGAGGTCATTTTTAGACATCGGCAATTCCATCCGAGTGGGAGACCATCGTTTGGCGCGCATAGATGTGTCTCGGCCAAACTTTCTTGCTACCTACGATCTTCCTCCAGTTGACCATCCCATCCCACAGGGGATTCCCCTCGTTGCCGAACCATTACGTGAACTACCACTTACGGAGGCCATCCTCCGAGAAGGCACAGCTTCTTCCTCCTCCCTCGAACAAGAGATTGACAAGTTCAGGTTTGAAGAAGAAACAGTCCATATATCGGAGGCCGAAGAGGGAGCGGACGAGCAGTCGTGTGTGCAAACTCCGGCTCAGGCGATAACCTACATTGCCGATACAACTGACGAGGAGGAAGACATGGCTCCTAAGATTGGTCCTACCTTGAAGGAGTTGATGCGGAACAGGAACAAGGTGCCATCTCCTCACGATAAAGGCAAGTCAAAACAATCCGCAAACCCTCCTCCTCCTCCACCCCAGGTGCCTGCCGACCTCGAGCTAAAACCAAACCCGGATTTGAGGAGGAAAAGGCCAGTAGAGCCTACTGAGGAGGGGGAGTTAGGCCCATCAAGGGGCAATAAGCAGGCCAGACCAACACAAGAACATCGGAGTAGGAGGGCCCATTCCGTGGAGAGCTGAGAAGAGCAACCAGTGGCTCAAGTTCGTCGGTCACCACGAACTTGGTCGCCAGTACTGGAGGTTGATGGTGCTCCCATCGCGATGGATGCCTCTCTTAGGCACTTTCGCGGTGGTCATGCAGGCCGGATGGCTGATGCTCTGCTACAACCCCTCCTCCTACCTCAAGATTTGGCGGCCTACAGGAGTTTTAATCATCCTGACCTATTTCTTTCCCTAAAGAGGGACTTGGCTATGGTAAGTAATTCTGTTCATCATTTTTTTTTTTTTTTTTTTTTTTTTTTGTGCTTGCCTATTATCTCTTAAATCTAAGCCACTTCTTCACTGTGCATAATAGGTCACGCAACAAGTTTATGTGGCTGAGGAGTAGGTGAAGAACTCTCGCGATGAGACGAGGGCTGCTCACGACGCCCGAGAGACTGCCGAGGCTCATCTAAATGTGCTGAAAGACCAACAAAAGCAGATGGCCGAGCAGGTGAAGAAAGCCATCCAGGATAAGGCCAGTGCTGAGGCTGGCTTAAAGACGACTGAGAAGCAGGCTGAGACTCTTCGTAGCGAATTACACCTCTGCGAAATCAATCTAGCCACAGAGAGGCAGATGGTGAAAGATTTGCACGAAGAGCTTCGCAAGGCCAAGGAAGCTGCACAGCTACTGAAGGAGGCAGCCGAGGCCGAGAAGCAGGCCTCGTATGCTCTGGGGGTGCAAGAGACTCAGAGCAGGCTGACTGAAGAATTTTCTTCCGTCGCCAGGGACTACTGCGATATTACTTGGGAAAAAGCCCTTGATGCCGCTGGAGTCCCTGCTGATTCCAGCCGTAGGAGGCCTGAGAGCATATATTATGATCCTGGTATTCAGGCGCTCCCAGGTTCCGACTCTCCTCCCCCAGAGCAGCCAGCCTCAGCATTTGAAGCTCCTGCAACAAGTCAAGCTCTTCCAGCTTCTATGGAAGTCCCAACAGATTCCCATCAAGACGCTGGTCGAGGAAAGAGGGTTGAGGCTCCCCAGGAAAAGACTTCAGATGCTGCCCCTTCTCAGTCAGAACAAGTTGCTGAACACCAAGCTCCCAAGACAAAGACTTAGGATATTTATTTTAGTATTGTTTTTTTTTTGTTTGCCGTTTTAGAGACTTGTACTATGTTCTAATTATTAATGAAGATATGCTCATTTTGTTTTACGTGCTATGGCAAGTAATGGCAAATTATTCTTCCATCATTTCATTTTTTTTTTTTTGTGTTATATGCATGACTAATTTGATTAAGAAGCTCTGGAAATTGGGTTAACATATGAACCGAATAAATAAATCAAACATAACAGGAAATTTGAATAATGCCCTTATATCTAAGTTTGAATACTTAAAAGGAAATTGTAACAAGTGTTAACTAACCCGAGTCATCTGGTAAGAGGTCTCCAGTCACGATTGGATCTAAGTTTAAACACCTCATAGAACGGTGAGAGTGAGAGTGCTAACTAATCCAAGTCATCTGGTCCGAGGACTCATGCATGATTGGATTTAAGTTTAAACACTTCATAGAACGGTGAGAGTGAGAGTGCTAACTAATCCAAGTCATCTGGTCCGAGGACTCATGCATGATTGGATTTAAGTTTAAACACTTCATAGAACAAAGAGAGATAGTGCTAACTAATCCAAGTCATCCGGTCCGAGGACTTATGCATGATTGGATTTAAGTTTAAACACTTCATAGAACAAAGAGAGATAGTGCTAACTAATCCAAGTCATCTGGTCGGAGGACTCATGCATAATTGGATTTAAGTTTAAACACTTCATAGAACAAAGAGAGAGAGAGTGCTAGAGGCATACATATTTAACATAAAGAACGAATATTGATCAAATACACATTTATTAATAATAATACCTTTTCAAGTTATTGACATTCCAAGGGCGGGGTACTACATGTCCGTCCAGGTCTTCCAAGAAATATGCTCCAATACCAGTGTTGGAGGTGATACGATATGGTCCTTCCCAATTTGGTCCTAGTTTTCCCCACGCTGAGTTTTTTGCCGAGCCCACAACTTTACGCAGCACCAGGTCACCTGGGGCCAAAGGTCTTGTCTTTACATGGGTGTCATAACCTCGCTTCAGCTTCTATTGGTAATGAGCCAATTGAACCATTGCGTTTTCCCTTTTTTCATTAATCAAGTCTAGACCTCTTGCCAAGTTTTCGTCGTTGTCTTTTGGATTGAATGAGCTTGTTCTTGTCGTCGGGAACCCAGATTCTAGGGGGATGACTGCCTCAGCCCCATAAGTCATTGAAAAAGGGGTCTCTCCGGTGGACCTACGAGGCGTGGTCCTGTATGTCCAGAGTACGTGCGGAAGCTCTTCCACCCATCTGCCTTTTGCATCATCCAATCTCTTCTTCAATCCACTCAGTATGACTTTATTCACAACTTCAGCCTGTCCATTCCCTTGAGGGTAAGCCGGAGTAGAATATCTGTTAGTAATCCCCAGCTCGCCATAATAATTTCTGAACATCTTAATATCAAACTGGAGTCCATTATCTGAGATGAGTACATGAGGGACGCCGAACCGAGTGAGAATGCTTTTCCAGACGAATCTTTTCACATCCACATCTCGGATATTGGCTAGAGGCTCTGCTTCAACCCACTTTGTAAAATAATCAGTGCCAACTATGAGATATTTCTTGTTTCCCACAGTTTTAGGAAATGGTCCGACGATATCTGAGCCCCATTGAGCGAATGGCCACGGACTAGATAATGGATTGAGGACTCCCCTTGGCTGGTGTATACTCGGTGAGTACCGCTGGCATTGATCACACTTTTTGACATATTCCAAAGCTTCTCTCTGCATGTTCGGCCACCAATAACCCTGTGTAATGGCCCTATGCGCTAAGGACCTGCCTCCAGTATGGCTTCCACAGATTCCCTCATGCATCTCTTCCAAGAGTAATTCAGTTTGATCGGGATGAGCACATAGCAAATAAGGCCCAGAAAAAGAACGCCTATATAGCTTGCTATCCTCCGACAGCCAATAACTAGTAGCTTTCTTTCTTATTTTGTCAGCTTCAATTTTCTCTTTGGGTAGAATATCTTCCTTTAAGAATTGCATGACAGGATCCATCCAACTTGGCCCCATTCTAACTTGATTGATTTGAACTACGTTTGCTATTGTTGAGGGTCGATGCAGGTCCTCAACGAGGATTATGCGAGGCAAGTTCTGTGCCGAGGAAGTTGCAAGCGTGGCCAAAGAGTCCGCATGCGCGTTGCCGCTTCTTGGGACATGTAGCAAGCTAAAGAATTCGAATTCCATCTGCATAATTTTTACTCGGCTAAGATAACCTCGCATTCTTTCGTCCTTGGCTTCGAATTCACCTTTGACTTGACCAACAACTAGCCTTGAATCCGAGAAGAGTTTGATGGACTTTCCTCCCATCCTTAGGACCATAGCCATTCCTTCTAATAAAGCTTCATACTCCTCTTCGTTATTCGTGACAGGAAAGCCTAACCTCAGAGACTTTTCAATGGTAACCATCTTGGAAGATGTCAACACCAATCCAACCCCTGCGCCTTTTTGGTTTGATGCTCCATCTACATGCACTTCCCACGTCGGATGGAAACGCTGGGAGATACTACCGACTAGTTTTATATCCCTTTTCCCTTGTGCTAGTAATCCATCCGCTTCAGGTTCGGTGAATTCTGCCACCAAGTCGGCAAGTACCTGTCCCTTTACTGAAGTGCGAGGCATGTACCTGATATCGAAAGCTCCCAGAATTGTACCCCACTTGGCTATCCTTCTTGTGTAATCTGCACTTTTAAGTACGGTCTTTAGTGGGAGTTGTGTAAGAACAATCACCGTATGTGCTTGGAAATAGTGAGGCAGCTTGCGTGTGCCAAGCACCACTGCTAGGATGACCTTTTCCAGTGGAAGGTAGCACACTTCTGCCTCGTGCAACGATTTACTCACGTAGTACACTGGCCGCTGTACGCCGTTATCAACTCTTATCAACACCAAGCTTACTGTGTAGGAGGCCACTGCAATATAAGCAAAAAGAACCTCGTCTGGTTCAGGACTTGACATGACCGGCGGCGGAGCAAGATAGTCTTTGAGTTGCTGAAAGGCTGCGTCACATTCCATCGACCATTCAAAGCCTTTCCATTTATTGATCAACAGGAAAAAAGGTCGGCACCTGTCTGCCGATCGAGATATGAATCTATTCAAAGCAGCGGCCATTCCGGTTAGTTTTTGCACCTCTTTTGGGTTCCGAGGAGTTCGCATATTGGTGATGGCCTTAATCTGGTCGGGATTGACTTTAATTCCCCTATGAGTAACCATGTAACCCAGGAATTTGCCCGACCCTACACCAAATGAGCATTTGGAGGCGTTCAAATGTAGTTTATGGCTTCTGAGAATTTCGAAGACAACTTGAAGATCTTCTAGGTGCTCGGATACCTTTTTGCTTTTCACCACCATATCATCTATGTAAATCTCCATATTTTTTCCTAGTAATGGTTCGAACATCCTCGTTATCATTCTCTGATAAGTGGAACCTGCATTCTTCAAACCAAAAGGCATCACTTTATAGTGGTAGTTCCCTACTGGCGTAACAAAATCAGTCTTTTCTTGATCGTCCAATGCTAAAGGTATCTGATGATAACCCTGAAACGCGTCCAAGAAACTCATCCGAGGATGGCCGACTGTGGCGTCTACTAGCTGATCGATTTTGGGCATGGGGAATGGATCTTTAGGGCAGGCTTTATTTAGATCTGTGAAATCAACATATACTCGCCACTTCCTAGTCTTTTTCTTGACCACTATAGTGTTTGCCGACCACTATAGTGTTTGCCAACCACTCGGGATAGAAGACCTCCTTGATAGCCCCTGCCTTTTTGAGCTTTGTCACTTCCTGACGAACTGCTTTTGCATGCTCTTTAGATGGCCGACGAGGAAGCTGCTTCTTGGGGGTCATCAACGGATTAACATTCAAATGGTGACAAATGAAGTCTGGGTCCACTCCTGGAGCCTTATAAGCATTCCATGCAAAGACATCGATGTTTCGTTTAAGGAACTCTACCAATTCCTCCCTCTCTGACTGGGGTAGTTGAGATCCGACTTGAAAGAATTTTTCTGGGTCATCTCCTATTGTGACTTTTACAAGATCTTCACACTTCACTTCCTCGGATAACCCATCATTAGATGACATTGGGGGTTTTAACTGCTATAACTCCTCCTTTTGAGCCTCAGATTCTGCTTTAGGCTTGTGTCGGATTGCTGCTATTATGCATTGCCGCGCCATGGTTTGATCACCCAGTATCTCTTCTATCTTGCCTCCAGAGGGGTATTTGATTTTCTGATGTAGGGTGGAAGAGACTGCTCCTAAAGTATGAAGCCAAGGTCTAGCAACGATTGCCGTATAAGGGGAATAAGCATCCACCACTATAAAATCGACCTCCACTATCTCCAATCCGGCTTGCACTGGTAGCCTGACTTGTCCCTTCGGGATTATAATCTTCCCCTCAAAACTTACTAGAGGGGAATTATAAGGCGTCAGATCTTCAGTTTTTAAGTTTAGCCCCTTGAAGAGGTCAGGATACATGATTTCGGCCGCACTGCCCTGATCCACCATCACTCTCTTTACATCGTAGCCTCCGATTCGGAGGGTAATCACTAAAGCATCATCACGAGGTTGAACAGTTCCAATCTTGTCTTTGTCCGAGAATCCCATGACTAGGGACCGACTTAACTTAACTCTCTTCGGCTCGTGGGAATCATCCTCAGGGCACAGGCGAGCCACAGACATCACTCTGGAGGGGCATGACCCTGTTCTACCAGGCGCCGCAAAGATAATGTTAATAGTTCCAAGAGGGGGTCTTGGAAGATTCTCCCTTTCTGGTCGAGTATCAGTCTGACCACCCAAACTGCTGGAATGATGCAACAACTGTTTCAATTTACCTTCTCGGACAAGTTGGTCAAGGTGATCCCATAAGCCTCTACAGTCCTCGGTAGTATGACCATGGTCTCTATGATATTGACAATAGAGATTTCGGTTTCTCTTCTCGGGGTTTCCCATCATCTTATTGGGCCATTTGAAGAAGGGCTCATTTTTAACCTTTTCCAGGACTTGGTGCACGGGCTCTCGGAATACAGCTCCGACTACCTGGCTGTTACTAGACATCTGCTGCTCAGTGTAATCCTTTCTCGGCCGGTTATTATTATACCTGTCCGACCTAAATTCTCTCCTTTCTTGAGGGACAAGCTTAGCTTTCCCTTTTCCTTCTTGTTGTTGTTGTTGATCATCTTCAATCCTTTTATACTTATCCATTCTATCCATTAGTTGTTGCAAACTGGTGACCGGTTTCCTTGTCAAGGACTTTCTCAGGCTGTGCTCAGAAGGGAGCCCAACCTTGAAGGTTCTGACAGCGGCCTCATCAAAATCCCCATCAATCTCGTTGAACATCTCCCAATACCTCTCGGCATATAACCTCACAGACTCTCCTTCCCTCATTGTCATTGACAACAAAGAATCTAGGGGTTGAGGAACTCTGCTGCATGTGATAAACCGAGAGCAGAATGATTGAGTAAGCTTCTTAAAGGAACTAATGGAATTAGTTCTCAACCCGTTGAACCATCTCATTGGCATCGGTCCCAGGCTGGAGGGAAACACTCTACACAACAAAGCTTCGTCCTGAGAATAGACCGCCATCTTTTGTTTGAATTGGCTTACATGTTCTACAGGATCGGTACGTCCGTTGTACATGGAAAACGTAGGTTGATGAAAACGTCTGGGAAGCTTCGCTCTTTCTATTCCCCGAGTAAAGGGGGACTTAGAAATTTGGCTCAGAGTCTTCTTCATGACCTTTGTTCCCACCCCCTTTCTAGATGAACCTTCTCTCCTCCTCTTATGAGGGTGTTCATTTTCATAGGAATAGGATTCACTGGGCGGAGTTTCTGAGCATTGCTTGTAACTGTCCTCTCCTTCATCGTTGGAAGAAACATCTGAACTTTGAGGGGTTCGATTTCGTTGTGCTGGGCGAAGCTTCTTTTTTAAGTTTTCTATTTGTCATTGCAAACCCTCTTCATCAGCGTGCTCTTGAACCAAATGGCTCCTTCGTCGATAGCCACTTCTCCCAGCATGGATCGTTCGCGAGCTGCCCTCTCGTTGGTTATCTACGTGATTTTCCCGTTCAAGGTTATGGAGCTCACCTTGTTGATTGACGTTCCCTGATTCTGCATGAGGTGGACTGGCCTGTTGTGGTCCTGAACCTGCCATAACTGTCGTAAATTTTTACTAGCGCTAACTCTCCCCATAGACGGTGCCAATTGTAGGGTCACAAATCGTAGCCCACGCCCGGGTGGAAACAGGGGATGGGCCCAATAAGCCCAATACAATAAATTTGTAAGAGAGTGGGCGAAACAATTGGGCTAATAAAGGGTCCTACAACAGTTAATGAGGGTTGGGAGTTTGGCCGAGGAGAATAAAACACCCAATTAAGTGATGATCTCAAGTCCGAGGAGACAATTTTGGATAAATTGGTTGTTCCAAGTAATGTTCGAGGGGTAGGTTCTTAAATAAAATAGTTGTTTCAGGTGGTGTTCTTCCAGACGCTACAGTAACTCTTCCTTTCCGTTCTTTCTTTTTCTCTCCTGTCCTCCTACTTCTGGAGGTTTTACTCCATTATATAGTCCTTTCTTGTTCGATCCCATTGTCCACTTGTCTGCCATCTAGCCTGGTACTTGAGTTTCTGTTTCCTCTCCCACAGCTTTTTGATTTTCTGGGGGTAAAAGTCATCGAAAACACTGTTCAGAGGTCTTTTCCACATAAATGCGGCTAGGAAAGCTGCTGTAATGCATTTAATGCGGTGGTAGCAGCTTTTTCCAATGATATTTCTGCATCCTTATCCCTTCCGTGTACATTTGTAATCTATCCTCACTTCTGGAATTTCCTGGAAGGTGGACTAAGGGGGAGATGGGGCCCACCTCACCGACATATGCCAGACCCGAGGAGGGTATTCCTCTCGGATCAATATCCCTAGACACTTACATGCTCTACTGTTAGTTACGAGGTTTCCCTATAATTTCCTCTCCTCGGACGCATTGTTGATAAAATGTGGTGCTTAAGCCCACTGCAAGGGCCCAAGTTTTTGCTCCCCCACAATAATAATAATAATAATAATAATAATAATAATAATCACAAGTTTAATTAATCAACATATAAATAAATAAATACTATATTTAAGTTTGCTTAGGATTTGATATTTTTTATTTGTTTTGTGAAAGTTATGATATGAAAAAATATATTTTAAAAAGATTGATATTTATATTTAATTGGATTATTTTAGTTAATTTTTCTATTTATATTAATTTTATATATTTAAATAATTATTAAATTAATTATGACATCATCACCATTCCAACTTGACTGATCTCAAAAATTTTGAATTTCTTTCATTTATGGTTCATTGAACCGTCCGGTCTGAAAACCAGTCAACTTCATTTTTTGCTTGAGAGATATCTTGCCTGGAATGACATTATAGTATAATGGATGGTCCATGTTGGGTCTTGTTTTGGTCTTGACTCATAAAGGCTTATTTTCTTATTTTTGGCCCAAGCTCTCTTAAGGGAGTTTCCAGCATACACACGGAGGACAAAATATACAAATATAAAAAACACTCAAGTTGGGTCTTGTTTGGTCTTGACTCATAAAAGGCTTATTTTCTTTTTCTTGTTTTTTTGGCCCAAGCTCTCCCAAGGGAGCTTCTAGCGTACACATAGAGGACCATACATACACAGAAACAAAAAGAACACACAAGTGTGCGAGATACGGCCTAGTTTTGAGCTTTTCTTCCTCTTCTCATGGCCATTGAAACGAATTAAAGCAAAGAGTCTCAATGGTGCGTTGGATTTCTTTCAACAAGTTGGTGAAGTTGGGTTTTGTAAAGCTCCTTGAGGTAACCTTGTATTTCTTAAAGTTGCTTGTGTAAGCCCAAGTTGTGTGATAGAATTTTAGTTGAAGACCATTATAACTTTTTCTTTATCGTGGGTTGTTCGAAGCATAACCTGTACATATAGATTTAGTGTGCGTTTGGGAAGCGATGTTGAAGCTGGCTTTGGGGTTTGACCCAATCTATAATATCATGTGGTTCAATTTAGTAATGCCAGGTGGTTTGGGGGAAGATGCACCTTGATGATAATGTCAAAGACTTAAATGGGAGAGATTAAAAGGAAAATTCTTAGTTTATACTATACTAACAATGTAAATCCTACATTGTAAACTCAACAAATATGTACAATTGTATACATTTGTTGAGTTTAGTATAATGTAAATTTATTCCTTATGTAGATTTGACACCAAAAAATCTAGACGATTTTGTGTAATGTGGTAACGCATGAGCTACAAAATTACATTTTTTATGAAATGTTTCTTTAAAGACCATATACAAAAGGTTTGGATCAAATTTTTTTTCTCATCCCAAAGTCTAGAGTTCCTAAGGGGTTGTTGAGTGATTGAGAGATTAAAAGAGAAAGAGCAGAAGTTGAGAGAGTCGTAATATCTTTTTGTCAAAAACCAACTAATAATTCTCCAACAATTGTTTCATATATGATGAACGAAGTTTCTCTCTAAACTCTTCATATATTTTTATATTGAGTATGAATCTTGCAAATCTAACTATTGAATTGCATACTTATTATATTCTTCATGTTTACAAAATTTCGAGAAGATCAAAAATCAATTGCTTTGTCATCAAACAAATGTTAAAATTTTAAGTTTTTGCTAAAATTGTGCATAAAAATTAAGTTTCTTGATTGAATAGTAAATAACATTCGATTTGAATGAAATTTGATATGTATATTAAGAATATAAGGAACATGAAATCTAACGGTTAAATTTTCAAAATTGAAAAAAAAAAAAAAAAATATATATATATATATATATATATATATGAGAGAGACTTTATTCATAAATGATATAAGTCATATTACGGGTTCCTCTTTCCCTCCAATCTATTTAGATGGGTTTCCAACAGTGGTAGTCTTAGGAGGTACCTCCTTTATAACCGACCCACACCAATGAGAGAATATTGATTGATCATCAAACTAGTGGTTTATCCCAAGTGTGAACATCATGTGGGGCGATAGTTGTTTTTTAAAAAGTCACATCAAATATCAGTCAATAATCAACTCTTTGATGGAAGGGATTATAAAAGACTAACATTAAAACCCTCCACCTCCAAAAAAAAAAAAAAAAACTGGGTACATATCTTAGAGTATCCAGTATGCATGAAGCCAGTATAACATCCTAGGTATATCTTAGAGTATCCAGTATGAAACTAGTATAACATCCTAGGTTTTAATGTTTTTTCTTTTTTTGGTTGAAAAAAAAAAAGTGTCAATACATTGAGGATACACCTTTGATATGAATTAGATATTGTTGTAACCCAGTGCCCAGTAGTTAGAGATAGGCCAAACTTGTAACAATTTTTATTTATAATTTTTATATATTAGTTTTAGTGTATAACACTTATCTAGTTATCTTATATTTACTTTTTTGAATCTTAGTTTGTATTCTAAACATCATTTGATGACCATGAATTCAATTTATTATTCACTATTGTTTTTAAATTCATATATACTTTATAATATATGAAAAATAAATGCTTAACAATAAAAAAAAATTTAATAAGTAATTAATAGACGTAGGGCTAGCCTAACAAATTTGGAGACCAAAGAAAATATATTCAAATGGGGCTTTTTGTGTTGAAATTCTCTCCCAAAAAAAAGGGGGGGGGGGGGGGGGGGCTTTTTGTTACCACTTAAATAATATTTAACATTTTCTCAACAAAAAAAGAAGAAAAAACTAGTGTTTAATATCATAAATTTTTTGAAAAAAAAAAAACATTCTTTTTATTTTATATTATTTTTTGTGAAAAAAATGTTAAAGTTGTAACAAATTTTACTATAAAAAAACTTACAAACAATGTAGCAACAACTGTGATTTGTGACACTTCAAGAAGATAATAAATAAGTATTTGAATAAATGATGCTAGAGATATTATAAATTTTATAACATGAGGCTTACAAAGATGTATCACCAATCACAAAACGTAATTCAAAATTGCATCTATTAGGTTGTTGAAGTCCACAAATTATATTAATTGTCATATCAATTTATAAAGGTTATGAATAAAATTTATAATATTTCTAGTATTCTCCTATATGAATTACTTCTTATGATTAGTGGTACTTATATTTTTAAGACCTATGCATTTAAAGTTATCTTATTTATAACATTACTCAATTCTTTGGAACTTCTTAAAAGTAGAGGAAAAATGTAAAACTATATATATATTTTTTTCTATATCTCAAAAAAGAAAAAGAAAAAAAATCAAATTTTGCCCCAAAATTTGGGGCTTTCTCTAGTAGGGAGCCCTACGCAATAGTCTAAGTGGCCTAGACTTAGGGCCGGCCCTAAATACACATATCCTCAATGTATCATATTTGTACCCGCTTCAGCATCCATGCATCTTAGAATAAAACAGAGACTGACCATAAGTTACCTCTTAAACAAGCTTGTGTTTCTATAAAATAGGATTTGATAAAGGTATGCCATTAGGTTCAAAGAATTCTCTCTAAAATTAATATCAACTTGTGGATTTTCTCTTCAAAACACTTGATGAACAATTATGCCTAAAGGTGTATGGTCCATTTAACCCTGCTGGGCTGCCCCCACTTGTTGAAAGAAAAAGTAAAAGAAAATGTATTGCCTTTGTGCTAAAGTTTTGAACGTGAAAGTAAGTTGGATGCATTTTCACTTAACGGCCAAGCAATCAGATGAAACTAATGAGTCGTAATCCTTCCTTTTGGTTTATCATGACCATTATTCGCATTGCTGTAGACGTATGAAGAAGACCTAGTCATATAAGAGACTTTTAAGAGTCTAGACATCAAGTTTCAGTCTCTAATAAGATTAATATATAGACAGTTCTTTTTCTCATTAAGATTAAGAGAGAAGTAGTTGGACATAAGAGTGAAGTAGTACACACGTATACATAATAGTTTAATAATTTGGTAGTTGCAGTGGTGGGGTGGAGGGATTTGAATCTTAAATACGTACATGATAATTTTTGACATTCTTAACTTAGGTAGAGTTTTTCTAGGTATAGTACATTAGGTTTTAGGATTAAATTCAAACACATGACTTTGTAAAATTTAATTATCTTTAAAAAATTGTGTTTTATTGATCAATACAACCAAGCTATTGAATTTGATTTGAAAATTTTAATGTACAAACGTAAGGAATTGTAGCTAAATTTTGCATGGACTCATTTATGAAAGTGCTTCAATTCTTGGAGTTTGGATATTAAATGGGGCAATTATGCCTAATGGAAATATAACTTTCTCGCCCCCCCAGTCACTTTCTATACATAGGAAATGAACCAAAGTCTGGAAGAAAATCATAGACAGCAAAGAAATTGAAGGCTCTTAATTAAGTGCCTTAAATTTATCAAGGTAGTTTTATTTTTGGAAAAAGCATTAATCCTGACCGTTTATTTGAATACATATTGCATATATACCAGCAACAATAGTTGAGCAATACTATTAGAGGAGAGGTGAGTATAATAACGAAAAACTTTAGGAGAAGTTAGTGTAATTTAACTTGAATAAATTTCCTTAATAAACATTTTCTTTGAGCATCTAACGACAACCTTGAATTGTCACCGCACGCTAATGTTGTTTCTAATGAATGCTCGTTGTTGATAATTTTGTCGCTAAAGTCCAAAATTCTTGTAGTAGTTAGGTCTTAAACTAGCTTGTGTTTCTTCCAAAGGGTTTCATAAATTTAGGTCATTGGTTAGAAGAATTCTCTCTAAAATTAATATCAAGTTGTGGATTTTCTCTTCAAACATTTGATCACAATTATGCCTGAAGGTATTTGGTCTCATTCCACAATGTATACTCATCTCGTGTTGTAAGAGTCTTGTGATTTAGTAGCATTATATCTACCCCACTTGTTAAAAGAAAAAGAATATATCCTGCCTTTGAGTCGAAGTTTTGAGTGTGAAAATTAAGTTATAGATGCATCGCATCACTGTATGGACAAGTGAACATCTAAAACGGATCTGTTGTAATCCGTCCTCTTGGTTTATCATGATTACTATGCATGCACATTGAATTTTATGTATGAAGACCTAGTCAAAAGAGATTTTCTAGAGTCAAAAGACACCAAGTTTCAGTCTCTAAGATGAATATATGGACAGTTCTTTTTGTCATTGAGATTAGTAATAGTAGTTGGTCATAAGGGTGTTACGTAAGGGTTAGTTCCCGTATGTGAGAGGGTGGCGTAGTATACATGTATGCATGATAGTTTCTTACACTTTTAATCCAAGTACAGTTTTTTAAATACAGTCTAAGATCGATGACGTTTTTGTTCTCATTAATATTAAAACTAATAGTTGGCCATGAGGGCAGTGGCGGAGCCAAGATTTTGGTTCAGAGGGGGCAAAGTTAAAAGACAATATTTAAAGTGAAATTAATCTAAAAAATATTAATCGATAATAATAACAAAATAAATAAACAAAAACAAACAATTCATAGGTACCACAACAAAAAGCTTACAGACTGATATGGTAAAAATGTAATTAGTGTTATTTAAACAATATAATGAATAGATGTTTGTGATTATTTTTTGTGATTGGTGACATGCCAATTTGTAAAATATAAATAGTAAAACTTGTAATATCTCTAGCATCACTTAACAATAAAATACTGCAAAAGTATCATTAACAGTGAAAATAATGATAGAAATTAAAAAAGAAAAAATTGTGAAATAAGTGTCAAACGTGGGACAAGACAAAAGCTTACCAAAACAGTAAATTAAGTGAAAGGGGAATATGATTTGATGTTTGAGAAAACTTTTTTTTACTTACCTTTTCTTGTGTCAGGATCACTTTCAAGTTTCAACCAATTCAACCAATTGGAGTCATTTTTCCCTTTCTCTTTCCTGTGTATGAGTCCCTTACTATTATAGTTACATATACAAGGAACTTTTAGGTGGATTCAGGGGGGGCAGGTGCCCCCCTCGCCCCCCTCTGGCTCCGCCATTGCATAAGGGTATTACATAAGGTAAGGGCTTAATTCTCCTATGTGAGAGGATGACATAGTAAACAAGTATACACAATAATTTCGGAGAAAATGAGCATTTGTCTCTTTAGCCAAAACTTTTCAGCAAAATGCACCATATCTAGAACTAATTAGGGAGCCCTTGTTTTTAAACTTGATATTCTAAAAATCGAGTTTTAATTTAAAACTTGATTTTTGGACAATCAAGTTATAGCGAATTGGAAAATAAAAAATAAAAAATTCTGGAACTCGAATTCATGGAACTCGAGGTCCTTGAAAAAATTCAACCGGAACTTGAGTTCTATGAACTTGAGTATTTTACATGAAACTCGAGTTCCAATTTTTTTTTTTTTTTTTTTTAAGTTCATGTTCACTATAATTAGATATTCCAAAAATCGATTTTTACATTTGAAACTCGATTTTTAGAACATCGATTTTCAAAATAGGGGCATTTTCTTAATTAGTTTCAGAATGGGGCATTTTGCTGGAAAATTTATGAGAAAATGATAAAAGCCCATTTTTGCCTAATAATTTCTAACATTTTGTACTTGGGTAAAATTTTTTATTCACAGTCTAAGATGAATATATGAACAATTCTTTTTTTCATGAAGATTAGGACTAATAGTTGGTCATAAGGGCGTTACATAAGGGTTAATTCCCCGTATCTTAGAGGGTGGCATTGAACACACACATATATACATAATAAATTTTAACATTCTTAACTTAGGTATAGTTTACATACAAATATACAATATTTTAGGTTTTTACCAAGAATTTTATAACTTAATTAATTGGCACCATCTAGTATTTTCGTAGAAATATTTGAAGTTTAAAACACCCTCTCTCAAAAATTGAATTATTTAAAAAAAAAAAAAAATTAAGTTCTTCAATTGAAATTCAAATGCATAACTGTATCAAATTTATATTTCTTTGAAAAAGGTTGTGTTTCATTGGTAATACATTTAATTTTTGTGATTGAATTTAATTAGAAGAATATATAACACATAAGTAACTTTACTTGAGTTTTCCTTGACTTATATATGAAACTGAAAGTACTTCAATTCTTCGGATAGTAAATTTAGGTTACGTTGTTGGTGGCATATAAAGACAGCAAAGAAATTAAAGGCTCTTAATTAAATGCTATAAATTTAATACTATCTTGCAGCAATCACCGGACACTGGGAACTGATCATGAAGGAGTTTGTAATATGAGAGACATCGGGTAATTCTTAGGTATTTAGTACGGAGAATGGTATTCTCTCATCTCACATTTATGGTAGAGCCTACTCATTAAATTCATGGTGGAGTACGTTATGAATGTGAGAGGAGGAAGTATCATTTTTCCATACTCTGAGAGTACTTAAAAATTTTCCAAAGACATTATTCAGTTCACTGGATTTTATGTCATAACACCATTGGACCTACGTCTAGAAATGTAGTTGGCCATTCTTGACTAGATTTTATTTTTCTGCAATTGACTGGAAGTTCATTCTTATCGACTCCTGGCCTCTTGGGTCTAGTCCTATAGGAATGGCATGGCGCCGGATAATACATATTTGTGGGTGGTTGGCGTTCTAGCTAGTCTTACTCATTGCACATATAATAGTGAACGAATGACCAAGATTGAAAAGTTAAAAATTCATTTTTAATCTTCAAATTTTTTCCCCTTCATTTTGTACTTTTTCACCCGTCTAATTTTTACATCTCCCAAATCCACAATTATTGAACACTGCCAACTGATCACGAAGGATCTGTATGTGTCCATTTAAGAATTACTACATTTGAGAATTACTGCTTATTTTTAGTAGTTTATTTACATAGTTTATTTATCAAAAAATATGATTTTTGATAAACTTTATGTTAAATGTGTTACAAAATATTAAAAGTTAGTTTATTTATAAAAAAAAAAGTTTGAGACAAAAAACAACTTAATACGAGGACATCAATCAATTGGCCATATTTTATACTACTACAACAAAGATAGCATCACCGTTGTCCCCGTACGTCATGAGCCGTAGTTGGCCATTCTTGACTATTTTTTTTTTATTAAATATTTTTCTGCAATAATTGACCAAATGGCATGGTTCTTATAGAGTCATAGTGTTCATAGCACTTGTACTACATAGGAATGTTCATGGATATTTGTTGGTGGTGGTGGTTGGGGGGGCGCCTTGCTAATTGCTTGAATGCTTGTTGCTGTCAAATGGAATTCTTTGAAGCTTTTGTGCTTTTATTTCACTAAGAGGCAGTAATTGTCAAAGAAGGTGCATGTGTTTATACCACAGAATTTTCTTCAGGAATTTTCTTTCAGACTAGTCCTGAAGAAAATTCCATCAATTTATTATTTAATTAGGCAAATCATCATTCACAATATATATATATATATATATATATATATATTTTTTTTGTGTTGAAGAGTCTACTTATTTATTATACAAGAGGAAATCAAATCCCCATTCACAAAATTTTTTATAAATTTATTTTTTTGACTTGGAAAATCACCATTCACAAAAAAATAAAGAGTCTAATTTGCTTTATTTAAAATGTAAAATGGTTAGTGGTGGAGTCACATTATACTCTGTGTAGTTATACCCACTTAATTTTATAAGTTTGGGTTATAAAGACAAATTAAATAAGAGTATTTTTGTCAATTCTAATTAAATTAACTGGTAAAGTATCTTGTCATCAAATAAGAGATTTAAGATTTGAATTTCGCTCACACCAAAAAGTTAACTGGTGTCTTAACATGATGGTAAACAACAATTATCATGAAGTGAAAGGCATATATTGAAATTCTATTGAATTTATAAAAATAATTAAAAAAAGAACGTATTTCTAAACTAATGTAGACTCAATTATGGAATCTTAAAGGTTTGGCCTCTTGTAATTTGAGAAACCTATGGATAGATTAAATAGAAAGGGAAAAATGTATATTAATTTTCTAATTGTGGTCACTTAATGGAAAAATATATATTAATTTTCTAGTTTTTTTAGAGCTTAAACAAAAAAAAAAAAAAAAAAAAAGGCAAATCCACTATAGCTTTTTACATTCTAAATTTTGCTCATGGAGTTGGTATGTAGTGGTGGTGGTGGAGGAGGCATTAAGACAATATTTTTGTTGTTGATAATTCTATATTTAGGGGAAGGATAATTTAAACTTTAGAAGTTTTTGATGAAAATATCAAAAAAATGTCAGTTGAACTACAAAATTCTTGGTATTAAGACGAATATTAATATTAAGAATTATAAAAACAATAATATTAGTAGTAAAAGAATTTATAGTAATGAAACTTTACCCATGAAATTCAAACTTAATAATAGGATGATTTAAAATCTTAAGAAAAATTTTGCAAAATTTTTTAATTACCCTTTTTTTAACCCAAACAAAGAAAATTAATATTGGGAATCTCACCTCAATTTTTTTCATACAAACACACCATAAAGATGTTGAGATTTTTTTTTTTCCATTTTAAAGATAGGATAAAATTTCAACCTATGGCTAAGACACCATATTGGTTGCCTTTTATCATCAAGTTAAAACACCAAACTTTACTAATTGAATTGACTTGAAAAATAATGTTGAGATCTATTAAGTTATTATTGAATTTGTATATTTTGCAAGATAAAGCTACTTTTAGAGCAGCCATTGTTTACCTAAGAAACTAGTAGATATAATATTGAAAAAAATAGCTTAATAGTAAAATCATATTGCAGTTTACTAAAAAAATCTTCATACAATTCTTGAATTATAGACTAAATTTCAAATTAGTATTCAAATAATTAAAATAAATTTAAATTCAGTTACGGACAAAATATTCTGGCTTCCTTAGTCCAAATGGTGGGGTTTCTAAGTCACTACATGCTACTACAGTATTATTATATTTCATTGGGCCTTAAAAAAAGTTTTATTACAGACACTAACGCACAAATCAGTGACAATATTTTCCGGGGGAAAAAAAAAACTACTATAGTCCACTAGAAGACTGACTATAAGCAAAACAGTGGAAAATTTTCTCAAATGGTGTGTATAGAATTTTTCATGCACAGATTTCTTCTCGTAATTTTCATTCCAATAGACCCTACAAAAAATTCACAACGGAGATGACAAGCTGCTACTGGTAAAAATAATGTTAACTGAGACCAAATAAAAACTTGTGACTCAATTGTTGAAAATATATTATGAACAATTTTTGCTCCTGAAACATTTCTCTTATAGTTGCCAAATATTCTGTGAATGTAACTTGTTCTACGCGTTCAGATTCCTGGAAGGTAGACCAGTCCATATTGGCTTATCTTTAAAGACTTAACACCACTGATGACGACATTGATCCGGAAGAAATTGACCTATTGATGACGACAGACTTTATAGCGACCAAAAAAAAAAAAAAAAAAATTTATTTGCTTGTTTTATTGATTCTATATATATGAAGGTGAATTGGAAGATGATTATTCACTTCCAACTACAGTGAGAGTAAGGCAAACACAGAGTGAAAGAACCATTCTTCATTGATGGCAACTACCTTTCTTTTTCTTCTTCTCTCTGCTATTTTCATAGCGAAAGCTCAACAAGGGCAATCCAATGTGAACCCAGGCTCTTTTTTAACACCTACCACTAACTCTTCATGGCCATCACCTTCTGGTCGATATGCCTTTGGATTCTACAAGCAAGGCAATGGCTATGCTGTAGGAGTTTTTTTTGCTGGGATTCCAGAAAAGACTGTAGTCTGGACAGCCAACCGAGACGATCCTCCAGTTCCTGCTGCAGTTACATTGAATTTCACAAGTGCTGGACGTTTGGTTCTGCAATCGGCACAAGGCACAACGAAAAGTGTAGTTGTTCTTGGTGAAACTGCAAGTTCAGCATCCATGCTTGATACAGGCAACTTTGTTGTCTATAATTCAGATAACCAATCAATATGGGAGAGTTTCCAGAATCCAACAGATACCCTTTTACCAACTCAGCAACTCTTTTATGATGATGTGTTGGATTCCAGTGTGTCGGAGTCGAACCAATCAACGGGTAGATTTCGTGCCATTATGCAACAAGATGGATTCATCGCGTTATACCCGATTGGTACCCCATACTATATTGAGTATGGTTATTGGTCTAAGGGTATACAGGGAGCCCGATTAAATGCAACTCTAAACCTTGATGTTGATGGTCATCTTTACTTGGCCAATGGCAATGGCATAGTGACTATATCTGCAGGAGGAAACTCTACAAAAGGTTTACTCTACCGTCTGAGAATGGATGATGATGGATTCTTGCGGCTGTACTCGTACAATACGAATCAGAATGGTGATTGGGATGTTACATGGTCAGCTGATAGCATTGGCAAGTGTGATCCTAAGGGTTTATGTGGCGTCAATGCATTTTGTGTCATATATGATGAAGAATATAATTGCACATGTCTTCCTGGATTTGCATTTGTTGATGAGAGCAAAAGGACTTTAGGCTGTGAAAGGAATTTAACTGTAGACAATTGCAAAGAAGGGACGTATGACATGGAAGAAGAGATTAACACTGTATGGGAAAATGATACTTACTCTCTCCCGCTGTTTTCATCAAACATAGAGGATTGCAAAATTGCATGTTTGCAAGACTGTAACTGTGAAGCTGCGCTATTCAAAGACGGGGCATGCAGAAAGCAAAGGCTTCCCATGAGATTTGGGAGAAGGCAGAGTGATTCAAGTGTAGCTCTTATCAAGGTAAGTACATCTACACCTTCTACGAATAGAACTATGACAAAAGAAAGGAAGAAAGAGCTTCGTGTGGACATCCTAATTGTCAGTATTACATTAGTTGCTTTTGCATTCATTGTGTTGGCCATTTCTGGATTTTTTATTTACAGATCCCATGTTTCCAAAGATGAAAATGTATCTAATATGGGAAAATTTGTTGATGAGGATGTTGGTCCACGATCATTTACTTATACAGAACTTGAAAAAATGACTGATGGTTTCAAGGAGGAGCTTGGTAGAGGTGCATTTGGGGTAGTTTATAAAGGGATGATAGGGAACGGCCAAAAGATTGTAGCTGTGAAAAGACTAGAGAAATTGTTGGCAGATCGAGAAAGAGAGTTTCAGACCGAGATGAAAGTTATTGGAAAAACACATCATAGAAATTTAATCCGTCTTCTTGGGTATTGTCATGATGGACCGAATAGGCTTTTGGTGTATGAGTATATGTGCAATGGTTCACTTGCGGATATACTCTTCACACCTAAAAAACAACCTTCTTGGGATGAAAGAAGGGGGATTGCTTGCAATATTGCAAGAGGAATTCTTTATCTCCATGAAGAGTGTATGCCACAAATCATTCATTGTGACATAAAACCTCAAAATATACTCATGGATGAAAACAGGTGTGCAAAACTCTCTGATTTCGGATTGGCAAAGTTGTTGAAGCCAGACCAAAGCCAAACGTCCACTAATATCAGGGGCACAAGGGGATATGTTGCACCGGAGTGGCATCGTCGAAATTGTCCCGTGACAGTCAAAGTAGACGTTTATAGCTTTGGAATAGTTCTATTGGAGATTATATTTTGCCGAAGGAGTGTGGATAGCAATCTTCCTGAGGAAGAGGCTATTCTTGAAGAATGGGTCTATAGTTGCTTTGAGCGTGGTGAGTTAGATAAACTAATCAATGATGAAGAGGTCGACAAGAGACAATTTGAGAGAATGGTTAAAGTGGCATTTTGGTGCATTCTAGAAGAGCCATCACTTCGACCTTCTATGAAAAAGGTTCTACTAATGCTGGAAGGGACTGCAGACATCCCAATCCCTCCAAATCCCACTTCTGTTATTAGTATGATCTAGGTTATGAGAAAAACAAGGAATGGTTTGGAAAATTGAGCAGCCTAAGCCCTTGGTATAGAAAGAAGTCAAGTTTCCTGCGTGCTTCATTTTCATAGTATATGTATGCATGTCTTAAAATGTTGCATTTGACGCTTTCTTTATCTATGTTCTCTTGTATAATTTAATGTTTGTTGTCAATGTTATGCAGATAATAATGTTTTTTTAAGCAAAAAATAAATATACTTATAGCAGTTGAAGTGTTTGTAACCATGTTTGGCAATCTTATAAATATAGCTTGTTTCAAACTTTATAAGACAAAAGATAAGTGAAATCTAAAAATTGGTTGTGAGATGTCTTGTATATTGAATTCGGCTCTATTAATTGTTAGCGTTAGTGTACACCACGTCCAAACACATCATTAAGTCCATTCTACTAATGTACTATCTACATTTAACGATTATCCTTACTTTCGTTTTGTTGCTACTTTCTAGCTATTCTATGTATACAAGCTTCCTGTGTATAATATTGTATAATCTAATATAGAGAATCATATTCTCCACTCCAACAGTTTGAATGATAGTTCAATTATTAAATCTATCTTTTTTTTTTTTTTTTACATCAGAATTTTTGGGATGAATGGTGGTTTATAATATTATAGCAGGTGGTCTTGAGTTTAAATGGTATCCAAACTTCATCTATTATTTTTAAAAAGTAAAAATCTCACATTTTGTACTCTCTCACATTATTGCATCCATTCAATGGAATGAGTCTTTCACATACTATGGGTCTCACATATTTGGGAGGTGCATAGCTTGTGGAGATACTTCTCATGTCTCCCTATCTCTCATAGGTTGCATTGTTTTTGAACTGTATAATACCAATTCCCCCTTCTCCCCCCCATCCCACCTTCCCATTTTTACACCTTTTTTTTTTGTTTGTTATTTTGTTTGTGGTTGTGATCTTATAACAAAGTCATTGCATCGCGAGTAAAACTACACCAATTCTAAATGCTAATGCACATACCATAAAATGAAAAATCAGCACGTTCTAGATCTTTTGTGTGGAAAAGCAAAATCATATATATGTATATATATGTTGTGAACTCAAAGTTGCTTGAGTTTTTCCATTATTTATAATCAAAACTTTATATAGATTGACATATCATTTGTATGTTCTTTTACATATATCCAAATAAGAGAGAGTATAGAACAACCCCCCCCCCCCCCCCCCCCCTTCTCCCCCACACTCTAACCTCATCCTTACTCTGTACTCTCTTTTTTTCCTTCCATCCAAACCAAAAGTCTATATATGGTAGAAGAACTTACAAGAAAAAACAAAAACATGGCTATAGCTCCTGAAAACATGGCTATAGATCAATTCGGCCTATCGTCGCGTTTTTTTTTAGACACATTTTCAGTCATGGCCTAAAACCTGTAGCTATAGGTTTGAGGGGTCTATAGTCGCGTTTTTACAAGTGCGGCTATAAGCCAGGACCAATGGCCACATTTTTGAAACACAACTAGAGGACAAACTCTAGTCGTGTTTCTAAAAGGCAGCTATAGGGGACAGCTATAGCCACATTTTAAAAACGTGGCTATAACCTTTTTTTTTTTTTTTTTTTTTTTGAAATGCGTCTATAGTTTTTTTTTCCCTGGCCAGATGGCTTGGTCTTGCTCCTTGTTATTTAGTAGCCTTTTACTTGCTAATTAGTAAGTATTATAAGTTAAAAACATGATCACATAATAACATGATTCTTGGCTGCATTTAACAAAGAAAACTAATGTAAAAAATTGAATGCATAAATGCTATTTCATAGATATGACTTATTATTGTCATATATATGGTATCTTATTATTACTTCATAAGTATTAACAGAGATGATGACAGACATGAGGCAAGCATCCTAGTTGAAAAAAGTTATGTTAGCCAAACAGGTTGGAGACTATCCAGCCAACCCAATTATGTTCTGTCTAAAACTGTGAAGGCCAAATACTTCCCTAATAGTTCCCCCTTTGATGGGAAACTAAAACCTTAGGATTTCTACTACTGGAAAAGTCTATGCTCAACACAAATTCCCCTCTAAATCTTGCCAAATGGAGGATAGGCATAGGCAAAAGCATTGAGATAAATCATGCTGCCTGGTTCACTCCTAAGATTGATAATACTTAGCTGGAAGAGTTGGGCGTTAAATTAATAGATTTGGGTCCAACTAAACTTTGGTTGAAAAGTCTGGGGCATATGACACTTTCTTTTGAGGCTGAGGTTCCAATTAAATTCACATAGGTGAGGCCTCTAGAAGGCCATGAAGCAATCACATCATGCATGTGACACAGCATCATGAGGTTCCAATTAAATCCTTCCTTGCTGTTGTTATCAGTGAATGAAAATTTTTAAATTAAAATGAAATTAGGAAGGAACAAAAAAGAATATATTTAAAATATTTTGTACATAAACCTTGTTAGGCCCTTCATTAAGAAATAAAGAATATATACTTTGGTATAAAAAATAAATCAAGAACACACACTGCAATAAATATTTGTACTCAAAAGGTTTGAAATAAATGGCACTACATGTTGAAAAGTGTTAGTTGCAATAGAAAGTAAAAAACTCTACCACCGATGACACTTGATTGTACAAGAAGTTGACGGAAGATTTTGAATGCACAATCGATAGAATGAAATTTATTATAGGAGCTTATGTTGGTTAAAATTGACATAAATGAAACCTGGAAAAAGCCTGTGAGAAGAAATGTACCATGGCAGGGGTGGCAGCACCAAAGAGGGCTATGAGCAGGGGCGGAGCTGGGGGGGTCGAGAGGGGGCAATTGCCCCCCCTAACCTCACCCAAACCTACACCCCCTTAATATATATATATATATATATATATATATATATATTTATATCTTCTTATATTTTCTTTGTGTATGTTTCCGTTTGCTTTAAGCTTATATTCTGCAACTTTGCATGTAATATTGTGCTACGGGGCTGTTACTTTTGGCTCCACTTGTAATGTACTTTTCTTGGCTGATGATTACCAAGAAGCTCATTATATTCCCCTAAAAATATCATTTTTAGTAATAATAGCTTTGACCTGAAATTTTATTTTGAAAATATTTCAAACTCGTCTAATATAATGAAGAGAAAAATTCTTATATGTACTCTATGTAATCTTGAAATTAAAAAATTGTATATTATCACAACTTCTCCAACCAATATGCCAAAATTTTTATGTTGCTTTCTTTAATTCTTCTATAATGCTTTTACGATAAACACAATATAGCATAGAATTAATAAACATCAATACTTTTATGATTTAAAAATAAAAAACGCCATAAAATCTATTTATAAAAAAAAATTAAAAAAAAAAAATCTAATGCTATGCACGAGGAAAAAAAAGAAACAACTTAACACTTACATTATATTTTATATGCTAATCAAATTTTTTGATTAGTTAGTTAAGTATTTTTTTTAATTATACTAATTAAAAAAATTGAAATTGATTTTGCCTTCAACTCATTATTTCATCTTGCCCCCCCTAAACTAGAATCCTAGCTCCGCCACTGACTATGAGGGAAAGGACAGAAACTTGGCCAATAAAAGTGGCCATGGCTTCAAACACTAACACGCCATAAACGTATGGATGCTACAAAAAAAAAATAGTAAGATCTTTTAGAAAGTGTAAAATGCACTATGCACCGTTGAGTTGGGTGGGAAAAAATGAAGCATTTTCAATCGTTACCTCCCAACATGAAACCCATGCTTTGAATAATTCACCCGTTACAAGCATTGGTGGAATCAAGAGAGGCAAGCCAACTACAGTTGAGCAAAACAGCATCTCAGTCTGCACATTAGGAGATTAAAAGTAACAAATTAAGTGTGAAGGACACAATTAGTTTGTAAAATATACTTAGCAAAATTTGTAGTATCTGTAGCATTACTTAACTAAAAAATTAATTTCCATAATAAAATAATGCCAGCTAAACTCCAAGCTGCTGTGCTAACACATGTCAATGGGCCTTTACTTTTAAAACCAACAACCATATACACAAGTCGAACACAGTATACAAAGATTGAGTATCTGATTTTAATTATTTAACATTTTTCACATGTAGATGTACCCAAGTTCCAGTGACGAGAAATTATGCAATCATTACGATGAACTACGTCACTTGTCTACTGTTCTATTAAAAGATTTTGAACTTTTTAAAATTACTAAGTTAGTTTAACAAGTTAGTTTAAATTTTTATTTATTTATTATAAATTGACTCAATAATTTTAAACATATAACTTTTTTCTCTCATAATACAGAAGCTGCTAGTCAAAGCAGTCACCCTACCTTTAAAAAAAAAAATAAATAAATTGCAGAAAATCTAGGGTCACATGGACATGGGTAGTTAACCATGGAGCCCAGATTGTACAGTAAAACCCATTAATTTATATATAAAAAATATATATAAAATCAAATAGTCTATTAAGGAGAATTGACTTGGGGTTCGACATTTGTGGGCTAATCCGAAAGGCATATATGGTAGAATATTCCTCATTTTCTTTGAAGGAAAAAACAAAGAAAACCCACAGATTCCCCAGAATTGAAATAGTATTGATAGAAGAGTTGAGATTTTTGTATTAGAAAGGTTTAAGATAACTTCATTTCAAAGTAAAAATATATTTAGACACATCATAGGCAAGAAGTTGTTCACCCATAATTATTGGCCATTAACGTCGTATTTCATAAAAATCATTAGGAAACAAGAAAACAATCATCATCGTTCTCATTGTTTTGGCATTTACAAAGATAATTAGAAGAAAATGAAATGTTTTGAAAACAAATATATGGAGAAGCAGAGATAGCACTCAAATCAAGATTCCTTTATTTTGGAATTTGGAAATTGCATCAAGTAGAAAGGGCAAGACTTTAACAACCCAACAAACAAAGATACGTGAAGAAGCCAAATGAGGAGCGAGGAGGAGCACACAGCACAAGGACATATTCTAAGAGGACAAACACAAAAAGGACTGACTCTGCTCAGGCAAAGAGGTGACAGTCTCTTTCCTATTGACATCAAGTCGTTGATCTGTCATTGGGCTAGAAATTTCCGTGAAATCCCAGCTACATGATATACTAGCTCCTTATGCCTCTTTTTCCCCCCTTAATTTCCAATAAATGTCACATGTAGCTATTGATAATTTGATGGTAAGGAAATCCGATATTTCCTTTAGAAATACTAAAAAGTATCAACCAATTGAGTTATAAGATTTATGGTTAAATTATATAATTTTAGTGTTTCCTTGACCACTTTGTACTTTTTCATCTATAAGTTAACAATATAAGCGTGCATGGATTAGGTTGGACTCTGTTTTTTAATCGGAACCTACTTGGTTGAATTGAGAAGTTCCTAACATAGCTCAATTCATAACATATGACACGAAAGTTGAGGACCAAATGTTATTAAACCAAAAAGAATTTATATGCTGGGTGATTAGTTAGTTGGGCTGAACAAAAAAAGAAAATCTTCATGAATTGGGTTATTATTTTGTTGGGCCCAAACCTGAACTCACTACCCCTGTGCATAATTCAACTATCCCTGCCCTTATGTTTGTCCTACCATTCAATCACTTTTTTCTTTAATGATTTTTCCATTTTTCCATTTCTTTTTCTCCTTTCGTTTTTGTAATCAACTTGCATGCTATGTATTATCTTCGGTGGGGTCCATGGTTAGTCGGTAACCTCTTATTTATGTGAGGCTAAACTATACTTTTACTCCTTGAAAAATCTACAAAGTTTAAACTCGGTTTCTGAAAAATTACTCATGTCAACTTGGTTCCTGTTTTACTCAAAATGTGTCAATGACTTAATGTATACATTCTATTATAACACTACGGCCTTTTTGGAGCATCACCAGCAATATATGCTGAGGTGATCAAATAATATAAAAAAAACTAACTATTTATAAATGATAATGTTTGAGAACACAATTTTTGTATGACAAATATTGTTACAATCCTTAACACGTAGGGTTATGAGTGGAGCAAAAAGAAATGCTAGATACATGAGAAAGTGACAGTTCACTAATTACAATCACACATTATCAAGTTTTAGCAAATAGTATGCTCCTGAAAGAACTGATAATGATCATTCTTAGAGTTAGCACTACAAAAACAACCCAAACAAATCCTAGATCTTCTTAACTTCCCATATATTCGATCAAACGTTATTTAATTTATAATACTCATGCTTTTAATGAAATCATTAAGTTGCATACATGCAAATGGTTAATTACAGGCTCAATATAAAGTGCCATAACTTGTCCAGTTTGACTAGCAATGAAACTAGAACACAAGAAGAGCTGAAACCAGATAGTTGGAGATTTTATTTGTAAAGTTCCATAACTCCCATGACAGTAAAGGCTCGACAGATAACTTGAAACCCTGAAAATCCAGCAGCCTTGCTCAAGGCCTCAAACTCTTTCTCAGTTCTTTCCTTCCCTCCAGGTTGAATAAACATAGCATTGTCAAGCATAGAGACATACTTAGAAGCATTACTTGCCTCAGGTTCCTCTGGCAATATAAAGTCCATGATAATCACCTTTCCATCTTTTGGCACTGCTTTGTTGCAGTTCTTCAAAAGTTTTATGCATTGTTCATCATTCCAATTATGACATGTACCCTGCAACATTATACATGAAAATTTTCAAAAAGCAAATGGTGGTTTTTAGTTTTTAATTTTTGACAATTCCATAATTACAAAAATTAATGGGATGGAAGAATTGAACCCTTATATACCATTGAACTAGTTTAAATTGTAAAGCTCTTGACAAGCCGATCTAATATAATCATCAAATAATTAAGTAGTTAATTAACTAACTGACCTTTATCATAATGACGTCACCTTTTGGAACACTTACATGCATATCCCCTCCAACATGCTCAATACCTGAACAGATTTTCACCTTGCTCTTTAACAGAAATAAATTCAAGATAAAGAAATAAGTCCGTTTTAATAAGAAAATGGAAAGGACTGTTTTAGAGCTAGATATATCAAGGGCTGTAAAAAAATATTGTATGTATATATATATTGACTCGATTTTTAAAATGTTTACCTCTCAGATACAATCAAATTCAATCTAATACATCTTTTCTGCCACTCCAATTTATAGACTAAATCTTTCAAGTTGTGTACTGACAACTAGTGAAAATTTAGAAAGTGTAGCAATATATAATTAATGGTAGAATCAGAAATTTCTCTTAGAGTTCCGAATAAAAAATATGATCGTTAAGTATTTTTTTTTCTTTATATATATATATATATATATTATATTCTTATTATCCATAATAGTATAAAATAGTACTATTCAATTATTTTAAATGTAAATTAAATAGTAAGTACTTTACTATCCAATATGTGTATTAGAAAAATTGTCAATATTAAATTTGACAAATTGTTCCAATATTGATATAGATTTGAAAATTTTTATAAACCCATCTTTAATCAACAATAAAGCAAAAGCGTAGCATCTTTATTTAAACTAGGACCACGAGTCCGTGATTCACTAGTTAATGGTGTTAGCAATATCCCACGTTTGGGAATTAAGAAAAAGGATTGACACCGAAATGGATCCTACATATCAAATTTTATTGCCTCGTAGTCAAAGGAAAGGCCGAAAAACAAGATATTCAAAGATCTATCATCTATCGTCCGGGCCTCCTATTCTTTTATCGAAGCAAGTGATCAAGACTATGCTGTTGCAGCTTAGACTTTCTATTCTTTTGCTTTTGTCTTCGTTTTATTATTTATTTTTTCTCTTTTGGTGCTGCTCTCTACTCTTAGTTTAAGCTAGACCAGAATTTTTATCTTGTATAAAAAAATAAAAAATAAAAAATAAAATAAAAAACCCATTTTCAATTCCTACCCCAACTAACTCTTGATGTCATTAGCATTTTGAGTAGTAGAATAATTCTAAAGTTAGAATTTTTTTTACAAAATATTCCACAAAGAACATATTAATGTTAGACTATAAGATGGTATTAGTGGTGGGCTCAGATAAAAATCAATAAGTCAATTTAATTTCTGTAAACAAAATTGTATTTATAACATTACACTTTTATGAATAGACACTAATTAGAGTTATAATTATAATTAAATAATTAAATTCACATATATTGAGATCATGAGTTTCATCATGTCTAGATCTTCACTCTACCTTATATTTAAAATGTTCAAAATTTCATGTGTTGGACTCTACTAATTAAACTAGTTGCTAACCCATGTTATGCACAGGAACTTACCTATTTGTAAGGTAGACAAAAATAATTTTATAAAAAATTTAAGAAACTACACCATTGCATAATTTGCTATTGTATAACTTCAATTTGTGTTACAATTTGATAAAGAAGCCATTACTTGAATGTGCAATGGTTTACAAAAAATTTGTTAGACAGTTTCATATACTGCAAAAAAATAACTCAAAAATTTAGAAATTAAAACTTTTAAAAGACCAAAAAATATTAAAGAATTAGATGATTCACTGCTTAGAAATTATTAAAACAAAACACAATATATATGACTAATTTTTAAAAGATACATGAAAAACCATAATTTGTTTTTTAAACAAAGTAGAGGAGAAGAAAATAACATAAGAAGAGCTCATATTTCTACTTGGTTTTTTTTTTATAAAAAAAAAAATATTGGGGTTTGCTTTATTTTTATAGTGTTCATAATTAACCTCACAAATTTGGAGATAAATTATCAATGTTTGAGTTTGAATTTAAGTTGGACTTGTTAGAGAGATAGAGTTTTACTTCTTGTTAAATTTGGATTAAAAAAAAAATTGTTTTAAAAAAATGATAATGATGAGTTTGAGTTTAAGCCGGACTTGTTAGAAAGATAGAGTTTCACCTCTTGTTAAGTTTGGACTAAACAAAAATAATTTTATTTAAATAAAATGTTAATTTTATTTAAATATTGTGCTGACGTGGAAAATTGTAAGAGTTTCAGATGTTTCGGTTATATATATATATATATATATATATATATATATATTAATATTACAAGTCATAAAATGTATGGACTAAAATCCTTTTCTTTTCTCATTATTGCTTTAGATAATTGGTAGGATAACTAAATATTGTTCATTATAATTTTGTGTGTATCTTTTTTTTTTTTTTTTTTGAGAAACTTGTGCGTATCTAACTAATTTAAGTAATTGATATATGCAACTTATCACCAATGAGAATATGATTCTATTTAAATCAATTTAAAAAACATGAATTTAACATAAAAAAAGTATGTACTTTTAAAAAATAATTATAATTATAGATAGGTGTAAATTTTGATTAGCATTAATTTAAGGTGTCATAAACCTAGTTACTTTGTCCATTCTTATGGATAAGTATACTTTTGGGTACCGATTAAAATTGTTGCGTCTGCGTTTCTGGCATTTCACGCCTTTTTTTTTTTTTTTTAAAATAAATTGAGAAGCACGTGAACACAGTCCTACCAGTGGGTCCCATACACTGTGCACGGGACCCACTATCTTTTATCACGTCCAAACATAGCACTGAATTGTGTCACACTAGTGGGTCCTTGTACTATTCACGAGACCCACAAACCTCTTTTTTTAGCAATTTTTTCATTAAAAATAGGTCCCACAGTACTATTCATACATTTAAAAATTATTTTGCTACAGTATTTTCAGTTTTCAGCAAAATAAACGGTATTCAAACAGACCCTAAGTATGCAATTTAAAGTTTTTTTGTTTTTTTTTATATAAATAATTTTATACATATATGCTTAATAATTTTTAATTTTTTTTAAATTATAAATACTTAAGTTTTATTTGTTAATTTCCACATATTAAAAAAGAAAGGATTTGGGGGGTCATGGTTCTGCCACTTATTGTACTACAGGGGCACTATATATATATATATATATATATATATATATATATATTTTTTTTTTCTTAATATCGTCATTTGTGATAATTTACATATATATATATATATATATATATATATATATATATATATATATATATATATATATATTTTAAACGTCATAAATGGTGGGAGGGGGATTCAAACTTACACGTGTGAGTTGGGAACACTATAAAGGATCAATTGATTCAAAGGTCTAAGACAAACCAATAGTTTAAGAATAGACATGTATATCAATTATTAAGATATTTTAGTACCTTGATAAGATGGTGCCTGTTGAATCACTTGAGGCAAATCAATGTTAGTGCCTTTAATGGAAGGGTACTTATATATATATATATATATATATATATATATATATATATATATATATATATATATATGTGTTAAACTTCATAAGTGGTGGGAGGAGGATTCAAACTTACACGTGTAAGTTGGGAACACTATAAAGTATTAATTGATTTAATGGTCAATGACAAACTTATAGTTTAAGAATAGACATGCATATCAATTATTAAGATGTTATAGTACCTGGATAAGATGGTGTGTGTTGAATTACTTGAGGCAAATCAAAGTTAATGCCTTTAATGGAAGGGTACTTAGAAATGACCATATTGAGGCTTGCTCCAGTGCCACCCGCAACATCAACCAACAATGATACACCCTCAAATCCTTCATATTTCTCAAGAATTTTTTTCATGTGTATTCCGGAGAGATCAGCCATTGCCTTGTTAAAAAGGTTGTTCAATGATGCATCAGCTTTCATGTACTGGAAGATGGATTTCCCATGGACTTTTTCAAATAGATTACCTCCTTCAAGAATGGCAGTCTTAAAATTTAGCCTATACCACAATGAATGCCGAAAAAGTCAAGTACCTATGGGTTGGAAAAAGAAGAGTGATATGCAAATGATGTGAGATTAATACGCTTACTTCCTTTATTAGTTACTAATTTGAGTTCCAACTATCGCACTATTACTATTTGGAAAACACAATTTTACCTATTTGCCATCTTATCACTAGTAAGATATCATGACAATAGAGGCACTACAGTCGCAGCATTATGATGTATTCTTGAGCCAATACACGTGGTATATACAAAGAGATGGAGCCAAGATATAGAGTGAGGGAACAACTCTATTGATGGCTATGTGTAATAGCTCCAGCCTCTGGCTTTGCTACTGCTTAATCAATAGATTTTTTTTTTTTTTGGGTATGCGTGTGTCTTTGATGTGTATGCATGTCAGCTGCTGGGTAATGACAAATTGGTTTGTTGTGTTTAATTTGAGTAAAGTTGGTTGATTGAGCTTAATTTGTGGTTTTATTTTATTTTATTATTATTATTTTTTTTTAGTTTTACTATTGCTAATTTTTGTTGCTTGGCTAATTTTTTTGGGCTTGTATACTTTGTTTTTTATTTTAGATTTATAGATTTTTTTTTTTTGAGAGATAGAGTTTCAACTTATGGCGTTTGCCCCTGATGATGCTCTTTATCATCAGACCAATACACCAATAGGTTTTTAGTGTAGGCGGGGATTGAACCCTAGATTTCTTATTCAACCATCAGAGACTTTACCAGTTAAGTTAATTGGAACCTACCATTTATAGATGTTTTTATGGTCTTTAAAAAGAGAAAAATGTTAGATCTATAAACTTTTTTTATAAATTACTAATGTGGTGACTAATTAGTAAGTAAAAAATTGGTATAAGTGATGGGTCCAAAAACAAACCAATAAGAATACCAAAATATATAATAGTAGCAATTTTTTTTTGGATAAAAATAATTTTCAAAATCCAAAATAAATCAACTAACAAAGCTAAAATGATATATTTTTTAAACTATTAATGCAGTGGGTTTGGCTGGGTTACATGGGTTGAATATTTGGCCAACTTGAACCCGATCTCCAAGCTTCACTCAAATATTCAACCCATGACAAACCAACTTGAGGAATCGATCAGATTGGTTTGGATCTCAGAGGATAATTAGTGGGAGGTGAAAAAATCTAAAATGCCAATTAAACCAAGACACCTAAAATATATAGGTTATAAACATTTTGGACGGCTTATGTTTATTGGGTTTTCCACGACCAAAGATGTTCTTATTTTTCAAGTAATTTTGGGTTAGATTTCAACCTAGAGAACAAAAATTCAACCTAAACATATGAATTTTAGAATTTCCAAGAATAATCACCACTAAAGCTTAGATTTGCCGTCAAAGTCAATCTAAATACCAAATATATCACTAAGAATATATTTGAATACCGTTTATTTTACTGAAACTGAAAATTTATTGTTGAAAGTACTGTAGATAAAGGTAAAAGATAGCTGAAATAGTACAGTAGGACCCATGAATAGTGACAAAAAGCACAGTAGAGTCCATGAATAGTAGTAAAAATAAGCTGAATAGTGAAATAATTTATAATTTTCATCTGTATCCAAACGCACACTAAATAAGATAATGTAATTGATTATCAAAAAAATAAGATAATGTAACTTTTTACATAACTTAATACAGAAATAGTTCATTTTAACGTTAATCATCAAATCACTAAATAAGATGATATGTTCAGACTATCTATGTGCATAAGTTGGTAATTAGCATTCTTATTATACTTAATTATTTATTTCCGTTTCAACATGCATTCAAGACTACATGGATTAAGTGGGAATATACGTACAAAACCTCTACGGTGGCCCGGTGTAAAGCAAAAGCTGAGATTGAATCCACAGATCCTCCATCTTCATTCTGAACATAGAATTTGCCAGCCGGTGAAACTCCATAGAGTCTCTCAACCCTTCCATCTTCGCAGGTGCGCGTAGAGCAAGTAAGAAGTGAGTAGCTAGCAAGTAAACGCAGCATGCGATCGAGCATATAAGGTGCATCAGGGTTTTGTGTGGGAAGCTTAGAAGCAATCTCAGAGGGTGACAAGTAAGCATCAGGGCTTGCCTTAGCAATGATCTCGAACAAGTTGAGCTCAATGGCGGCGTTTAGTACCATGGGAAATACGTGAGAGCTAGACTGTAGCAAGGCATAGAGACATGGATCATCATCTTCTTCACTAATGGGGGGTTTACCACACCGGTTTTGTGTGGAACTCATTTTTGCTGCTTTGATTTTTCTTGGCCTTGAGGTGTGGCCTTAAGATTCTATGCTGTACGGTTTTCAATTAAAACTCTTACGATAAAGAGATTTAATTGAAAATAGTTTGTGTTTAGAAAGCTTTGACAAATTACAATATTGATAAATTTTTTTGAAGGTGGTACTGGTTCTTGATAAGGAAATTACTACTCGCTTCTAAAATGAGAGAAATGGCAAAAGAAAACATAATATTTTTTTTTTTTAGTTAAGTCATAATCAGTTGAATTAAGGAAAAAATTGGCTTTTGCTCCTTTCAAAAAAACAATCCAGCATTTTGCCCCACTTCCCAAACTAATTAGGGAAATGTCCCTCTTTTGAAACTCGATTTTCTTAAAATCGAGTTAAGCCTTATAATGACGTTTTTAAGGAGTCTATAGTGACGTTTTAAGGACTTATAGTGGCGTTTTTTAACTCGATTTCCATAAAGTCGAGTTATAGGCAAAAAAAGAAAAAAAATTGCATGTAACTTGTCTTTAAGGAAATCGAGTTAAAAAACGCCACTATAGGGCTCCATAAATTTTTTTTTTTTTTTTTATAACTCGATTTTGAGAAAAATCGAGTTTCAAAAGAAGGGACATTTTCCTAATTCGTTTGGAAAGTGGAGCAAGATACTGGATTATTTTTTTGAAAAGGACATTTGCTCATTTTCTCCGTTGAATTAATGACCATCATCATCAATCACCGTCATCTATCTCTGACAAGTAACAAAATGAGTGGAGTTATACTTAATTTATGAGACTTTCTATTCACATTCAAGTTATACTCGATGTGTTCCCTTGAAAAAAGAAAAAGAAAAAGAAAAAGTTATACTCCAAACTGTAACTTAATTTAAGTGTATTTATATGTGAAGTTCTCTCATAAAGATTTGAACTCTACCTCTTACTCTCAGTGGCGGAATCAGAAATTTAGGTCGGGGGCAAGATTAAAAGATAAGATTGAAAGTAAAAAATTAATCTAAAAAAATTAATCAATATTAATAACAAAATAAATAAACTATATGATAATGTAATTATCATACAGAATCTAATATAAAATGAAAACTTTAATTTATTTTTTCACACCTAACTTATTTTACTCAATTACCCTCGACGATTTTTCATATTTTGAAACCGTTGCATAATTTCTTCACACTAAATAGTCTTGAATGTATCTTTTTCGATACATATGACTAAACAATCATTTATCAACTGACCTTCTATTCGAAATTATTACCCAATAAGTTCTATGCTAGTACTGATTTCTATTCCGTGTAGGTGTAGCAAAGTTGTTATTTTTTATGTTTTTTAATCATTACCAAGTGGGACCCATGGTTTTATATTATAGTTGTAGACTTGTAGTACTTTTTGTCTAGTCCATCAAGTTTTTGTATTCAAACTACTATTCAATGAATCAATGTAGAGATTTTTAAAAATTTTTTTTTTTTAAAAATCATTACTAAGTGGGATCCATTGGTTTTATATATAGAATTGTACTAGGAGTAGAAGTCTACTACTACTAGGAAAGGTACCGTGAATTCATTGAATTGAGTTTTTTTTTTTTTTTTTTTGTGAGTGTGTGGTGGGGGAGGGGGGGAATAAGGTATTTCATGTCATTATAATACTATTAGTCACAAAATTTGAAAGTTCAGGGGCACCTGCCCCCCTCTCTCCGCTCTTGCTTGCTCTCCATGTACTTATATTTGTGAAGTGATCATCGCGTTAAGGGTGTGTAGTGGTAAAAAAAAACAAAGATCTTGATGTGACTTTCTATTCATATTTAGACCACTTAAAAATCTTCGTCTAAAATTTCCACATTGATGAAAACATGCGTAGAAATAATTGGTTCTTCCGTCCAAATCAAATGCGCCTCCAATATTGACAATTTACCTTGTCTTTGTGAAGTGTTTGAAGGGTTAATAGGGGCTGTGGAAAACGCAACAACCAACGCCATACAAAACAAGTCTATAACAGTGTTAGACTTTGTATCTCCATCAATGTAATTTTTGGTTGAGCACCTACATGTGAAATTCATCCGGATCCATCTAACTCCATTGGAATGTTTGGCTCGGCACATGCATATCAAACCCCATATCTACCTAGTTAACTCAGATAAATTTTGTAGTTGTGCACCTTAAAAATGCCAAATCCGATATCTAATTTTTTATTTTTGGCTACGAATCCGATATCCAATTGAGGGTGTTGAATGGTTCCTCCAAAAAAAAAAAAAAAAAACCAAACAAACAAACTAAGTGTATTGAAAGGATTCATCTTTTTATTTTATCCTTTTGTCCCAATTTCATTTCCCAAGACAAATAAGTGTACTTGTGTATCTTTAAGAAATCTGCATGCCAAAAGTAGTAATATTAGGGCCAAAACTTTCCTATACTACAAGAAATTTGGTCTTTAGCAACGGCATATAGTTGTCGCTAATGCTTTAAAATATCGTCGCTAATTATATTGGTGACAAAAAATGTTGTCACTAACTTTCGTTAAACGAAAAGGGTAACAAAAAAGTTTTTTAGTGACGATATTAATGTCGTCACAAATACAATACTATTGACGACAACAAAGTCGTTGCTAATAGTGACAATTGTCATCATAAATAACTTGAGAACCCAAGAAGAAATGTGTTTGGGGGCCTTTTTCGGTTGCTTAGCCACATGTGGTCCATTGAAGAGATGACCTTACTAGGCCCGGGTTCTTTTTGGGGAGTTGTGTTCGGAACACAACATCGGGCCACGTGGTCCAACGACTACTAGCATATTTTTAAGCCTACAAAATCATTAAAGCCAAAATCTAAGAATCATGATAATGGTTGAGTAAATATGTAATACGTGTTTGATATGATAGCTTTGATTAGTAGTTGTAATAACAGTTGAAACATAGTATTTATTTAGAGGTAAAGTAATCATGTGCTCAATGATGTAAATTTAAAGATATGGAAGCAAAGTCACTTATCTTTGTATGGTTTATAGCCCCAGCTATGTAGCATTAGTGAGCTGATAGGATTCCAGCAGAATGCCAGCAGTAGAGGCTAGTTAAGCTTGCCCCTCTTATCATGCATTTAAATGAGTTTAAGCCTCGGTTAATAGTTGTAACAATAGTTGGTATTAAGTAAAATGTATTTAAATGTGAAGTAATCATATACTCAGTAATGTAAATTTAAAGATAAGGAAGCAAAGTCACTTATCTTTGTATGATTTATAGCCCAGCTATGTAGCATCAATGAGCTGATAGGATTCCAACAGAATGCCAGCGGTAGAGGCTAGTTAAGCTTACCCCTCTTATCATGCATTTAAATGAGTTTAGGCCTTAGTTAATAGTTGTAATAGCAATTGGAATAAAGTAATATGTATTTAAATGTGAAGTAATCATATACTCAATAATATAAATTTAAAGATAAGGAAGCAAAGTCACTTATCTTTGTATGATTTGTAGCCCCAACTATGTAGCATCAGTGAGCTGATAGGATTCCAGCAGAATGACTCTAGCGGTAGAGGGACAGTTTGACATGATAACTTCAAGATTGAAGGAAAAAAATGGGTGCAACTAGAGGGAGAGAGAGTATGCCCAGCTATGTGTAGGGGCTGGATAAGCTTGCTTCTCTTATCATGCACTTAAATGAGTTTCCCCTTTGACAATGCTCTTTTAGTTGTTGTGAAGTTATGAATAGTGTTGACTTCCGTAGGAAGAGCTTTTGTAAGATGTATTTGTGCCTTTTAAGAGAAAGGCTTTATGTAAAAAGTAGTTGTGCCTTCTAAGAGAAGGGCTTTGATATAAGATCAGGGCTTTGATATAAGATCTTGTTGCCTTCTAGGAGAAGGGCTTTAGTAATAGAAGTTCATGCCTTCCATGAAAAGGGCTTTTAGTATGAGTGTTTAATATCTCTTGAGAAGTGTGGAAATGGTAAAAGATATAGATGTTTTGTGGGATATAGTATTTGTAATATGTATGATATATGGAAGTATGAGAGATATGGAGGTTAAAGATAAAAAGTATATGAGATTATAATCGCTGGAGAAGTTGTAGAGATTGCTTTCCAAGAGGAAAGATTTTGTAAGAGAAGAGTATGGAGATGTGTTTAGGTATTTGGAGATAAGAGCAGTAAGATAGGTGTAGAAGAGTATTGAGATATGTTTATGGGCAGCAAAACAGTAGAATTTCAGAGTGAGAGAGCATGAGAGTGGAGTTTAGAAGAGTTGTAGTGTGTTATATGTAATGGTGTATTAAGTGTGTATGAGATTGTATAGGAGAAGTGAAGAAAGAGATGTTTAGAGATATGGACAGTAAGATAATGAGTATGAGAAAGTAATAGTATTGTAGTGTGTTTAGCAAAGCTGCCGGAATTTTCTGCTGAGATTGTATGAAGACTTATGAATGACATTTATGAGCTAAGGGCTGAAGAGTTTAGTCACTAATTTGGGAACTAAAAAACCCAGAAGCTCAATACTTCATTAAGAGCTTCAGAAAATAATTAGAGGGAGAGAGAATAGGGAAGCTTATGAGAGAGTTCTCCTCCATTAGTGTCTCTCTTAAGGTGTTGATGAAGGGTTCCATTTAGCTGAGTTTAAAGGGGTATTTTAGCCAAGAATATCAACCAAAATCTGTCCCAGATAGCAATGAATCTTCAGAGAATCCATTTTAAGATTTGGCTAAAAAATGTATGTTTAGCTTTAAGATATTTTGGCTATTTCGGGTAAGAGTTACTAGGGAAAAAGCAATAGAAAAGGAAGGTATTTTAGTAAGAGAAAGGTAGTTTCAATAGTTGGTTTTGGTTTTAGCAAAATGTGGAAAAATTAGTAATGCTCAGGCTATTGGGTCAGCTGTCACAGTTGTTTTGAAAAGGTTGTCCCCACTGTCATGAAAAGCTATGACAGCTATCATGAGACGGCTGTCACAGCTATCATGAGACAGCTATCACAGCTATCATAAGACAGCTGTTTGCTTTGGGCAGAAGTCAATGAAGTTAGATGGGTGATTTCAGACTGCTGGAGAGGTCATTTTATGGATTTGGCTGAAAAATGGTAAGATCTCTTTGAAGGGTATCTTGCTATTTTAGGTATAGCAGCTGGTTGGTGGGATATCAGCATTAAATGACTGATGATATCACTTCTAGCCAGGAGTTAAGTGTTGAATACATTGCTAGGGTTCGGCTGGAAATGTTTCATTTTCGGGTGTTTGTGTTTTTGGTGTAAGGTTCCATTACAACACATTTTTAGCAATTAATAGAAGAATTGGTTGAAAGTTAATGAAACTTTAGAGATTCAGTCGAGGCCTCATTGTGTTGTGACATAATTTTGGTAAGCAAGAAGAGTATTTAAAACTTTGCTTTGGCAGCTGGTAGAGAAATATATGGTCTGATTGTGGCAAACAGCAGCTAGGTATAAAAGATATCATGAATATTTTGTATATAGTTGGAGATAAAAGATAGCCAATCAGATTAGGCCATGTGTTTGAGTTGGATTTTGGCTGAAAGTAGTAATGAGATTTATGTAAAATAATATAATGAAGTTTCTAAATTTGTATAGTAATAGCTGGGGATCGAATGAACAATTATTTTCCTAGCAGTTAGATGGCTGAGGATATTGAGTATTTGTCACATGATGAATATTAAGTTTTAGGAAAAGAGCAATGGGGAATTTTATCATCTAAAGTGCTATGTGATAAGAGATGCTTACCATATGTTACCCATTACACACGGACTCATCAGAGTTTAGGGAGTTGGAGAAGACACGCCAAACAACATGTTTCTTTTATCAACTTTAAACCGCTAGAGCTTTACTGAACATACCTCTTGGCCCTCCAAACCATGACTCCCGAAGTTTCCCCAAGGAGACTTATGAGCTTGGATCATAAGCCAAAGATGAGATGACTTACCTCGGGTTTTGTTGCCATTTTGTGTAAATATGGGCTCTTGTTGAAGAAGCTGCTTGCCATGAGTGTAAGAGAGGTAATATGGGTCGTGAGCTTTGATTCATTGCTTAAGTCCGATCCATATATTGATGTTGATGATGTCATGGGTCATGATCCAAATTGATGAAGAGGAAATGTGGACCATGAATCCACCTCTTGAAGTAAGGATCTCGTAGGCCATGTGAGCCCAATCCATGTAGTTGAATGATATATGAGCTTATTTTGGGTTTTAAAGAGATTTACCCAAAAAATCAATAATATGTTGATGAGGCATGGGTTGCCAATGTAGTAATGCCACGTGGGCTGAAAAAACAGTCCTTAACAAAATGTCGTCGCTACTAGCTCATTAGTAGTGACGAATTTTTTGTCATTGCTAGTAGATTATTATTAACGACGACATTTTTGTTGTCACAAATATGTCATTACTAGCGATGACACTTGCTGTCATCACAAATAATGATATATTAGTGACCACAAACATGTCATCACTAAAAATTGCATATTAGTGATGATATTGTTTGTCGTCACTAATGATATGATAAAATATTAGCGATGACAATGTCATCGCTAATAACATTTTACATTTTTTTTTTTGTATTTTTCTATAAAATTTACATTTTGAATTTTACATGGGTACCTAGTGGAAAATAATAAACCACAATCCCACACATCACAAATTTTCAATGACAAATACACATATAAGCATAACAATTGCTCAATCAATAACTACTAATAAGGAAAAATAATATCCAAGTTCAATATCATATAACATAATTTAAGTTCCAATCTATTCTCTCAAATACTAATCAAATAATAACATATTCCTCATGAAGATATGTTGCCAAGCTAAAACTTGTTGCAATGAAATATATCTCCCCTCGGCATCATCTATAAAACTGTAGCCCAAGGCATGCGACATTTTAACCTGAAACAAAGAGTATAAACCAATGTAAAGGTCAACTAAAATAGATGACAAAAATACTTACTAAATAGTTTTAACATTCAAGTAGAATTTTAACATTTATATTTTTCAAAAATACCATTGATGTGGTTATAAGTTAGTAAACTTCTTGCTTTATAGATGCTTATAAGTTAGTAAGTAGTGTATTATGTATTAATTAGTATAAAAAAGTAGCTAGTGTGGCATGAAATGAAAATAGTGGGACAAAATAACAAAACTTCTATCATCACTCATTTATAACAAGACTAGCGCAAAATCTGAACCTTTACTTATTTTATTATCTCCATACATATTACTCAATCATAATTATACAACCATTAACATTTTCATCACTTGCACTTCACTAATTAAGTTGGAAGGCTCACACAAATATTTGGGAGTTATAAATTCATGGATAGATGAATCAAGAAGAATTGATGAACACAGAAAGAGAATTGAAATTCTAGATGAAACATAAATAAGTTTTTCTATGAAAAAAATTGTAAAATTGTCTTTTCCAATTTTTTTTTTTTTGGTTGATAAATTGTCTTTTCCAAACCAACATTGTAAACATGCTTGGTGAATTCAATGAATTACATAATTAGCATGACATGTTTTCGTTCAATTTCAATTATCTATGTTGAATTCATTCACAATGAGAACTTAATTAAGTGTTATTTTTTTTAAGACAAAGGTAGAAATAAGCTAGAGTACAAAATTCCTTAGAAGATAGAAGACAAAGAAATGAGGTATTTGTGTTTCCATGGTTACCCTAACAAAACAACTTTGCAACTATATAAAGAAACTATATAGCTGAGGATCGGAAAATACAATCCAACTCCAAAAGTTAGGACTAATCATCACTGTAAATCAGATATTCAAATAATAATTTTATAAGTCAATCATTCAAAACATTATTATAACATCATTCATTTTCAGCCCAGCCCCATGAGCCCTATTTCAACTTCTTGAGTTCGGATGAGACATGATGTGGATACTTATTTTCTGAAGTGCACGAAGTATCATGTTTACTACAAGGTAAGACATACATGAAAGACAATTGTAAAATTTTAAGAATTCATACAAAGAGGGAAAAGAATCATGAAGTTAAAAATAAAAATAAAAATAAAAAAAAATAAAAGAAAAAAGAAGAAGAGAGAATGTAAATTAATTCACCCCGTTATTATTTTTGTCTTCTATTTTAATATTTTTCTCCATATGTGACATTTATTACTCAATACTCAAATAAGTAATAACAACACATAAGAAGAAAACATGTAGCTGTGATGATCTAAATACTAGAATGTAGCCTAGCTAGCCAAGGTATTGATATTATAAAACAAATCTTTGTGTTGTTCATCTAAAAATAAAACATACATATTTGTAGGAACATAAAATAGTTTTTATTTTATAACTTAGTTATTTCTTCTCAATCAAAAAAAAAAAAAAAAAAAAAACCTAATTTTTTCTTCCACTCCCCCTAAAACAGAAAGACAATAACCTATCTAGGAGAAACTTTGGTTTTACTAGTAACAAAAAGAAAATAGTAATATTAAAAGTCCCAGCATCCAAAAAGAATTTAAAAAAAAAAGAGAATCCATATAGAATCTAGTGTTACTGCTATACGAACAAAAGTACTTTCTTAGAGGGTTTGACAACAATATCCTTACAAACTAAGATTAAATAATCATATAAAAAAAAAAAAAAAAAAAAAAAGAAGTCAAACTAAGATTAAATAAATTAATTAGACAAGGCCACTATCGCAAAATCTCAATGCAATGGGTTGTTGTTGGTTTTTTTTTTTTTTTTGAAACTATGCAATGGGTTGTTATTGTTCTTGGAACTTGAGAAGGAAACAAAAAATTTGCTTCTAAGTGTGCGTTTGGATATCGCTTATTTTGCTAAAAACAATAAAAAATCATTTTCTAGTTACTGTTCACTTTTAAAATTATTGTTCACATGCCTATTTGCACTGTTCATATCTCATGAACAGTGAAATAGGCACTGGTTAAAAAAAAAAAAAAAAAAACGCCTAAAACATGGACTCACAAACCAAACAAACCTTAAAGTAAAAAATTGTAGGACCAAAGATGTCAGGTACATCCAGCCTTTTTTAGATGTATTTGTTATTATTTTCTCATTTTAACTTTATGAAAGAACAAACAAAATATGAATGAGAGAGCAATTGAGGGAAAAAAAATACCTGGCCAGTGGCAGAGGAGAGATGATCAGTGGCAAACTTGCAGTGGGCTGGCAATGGGTCTGTAACCCTATATAATGTATAGGTTCAACCGTTCAGCAAGAGAGAGAGAGAGCGTGTTAGTGATAGGTACTAGACTAAGAAAAAGGTGTCAAGTACGGCTAGCCTTTTTTAGATGATATTTGTTATTATTTTCTCATTTTAACTTTATGAAAGAACAAACAAAATATGAATGAGAGAGCAATTGAGGGAAAAAAAATACTTGGCCAATGGCAGAAGAGAGATGATCAGTGGCAAACTTGCAGTGGGCTGGCAATGGGTCTGTAACCCTATATAATGTATAGGTTCAACCGTTCAGCAAGAGAGAGAGAGAGCGTGTTAGTGATAGGTACTAGACTAAGAAAAAGGTGTCAAGTACGGCTAGCCTTTTTTAGATGATATTTGTTATTATTTTCTCATTTTAACTTTATGAAAGAACAAACAAAATATGAATGAGAGAGCAATTGAGGGAAAAAAAATACCTGGCCAGTGGCAGAGGAGAGATGATCAGTGGCAAACTTGCAGTGGGCTGGCAATGGGTCTATAACCCTATATAGTGTATAGGCTCAATCGTTCAGCAAGAGAGAGAGCGTGTTAGTGATAGGTACTAGACTGAGAAAAAAAATGGGATCATGGGATTTCAATTCAATTTGTAGGGCACCACACTTGCAATATTGAAGTGGGAAACTCTCCCTCCAATACTGAAAAAGAGACTCTTTTTCAAAAGGAAAAAAAAAAAGAAAAAAAAGAAAAAGAAAAGGGACTTCGTCTTTTTCTTCTTTATTTTAATGACCAATTTTTATATAAAAATCTATATTAAAAAGAAAAGAAAAAAAAAAATGTGCTATGTTAACAACATTTTTACAACAAATCATAAGTGGTTAGTTGTTATTGGTTAAAATTTGAATCTAATACTAAGATTACTTTTTTACTCAACAATAATAACCTGCTACTTAGAATTTGTTGTAAAAATGTTGTGAAAATATTTGGACATATCATTTCTCTAAAAAGATGTTAGTTTTCTTTTATCACTTAAAGATAGGTATGTGGTTCGGGTTGAGGATTTTTTTCAATCTGACCCATTATGGTTGGGTTAAAAAAAATGCAACCTAACTCAATCCATCGCAGGTGTCCAACCCAACCCACCAGGATCAGGTTGGACAGTTTATTTTATTTTATTTTATTTTTAGCATTAACCACTAGAATGACCAAAATATCCCTAAACCTAAAAATTTACTAAAACAACTCCAAAATCTTCAAAATTACCAAAATATCTCCAAAACCTATGAAATGAGTAAAAATACCACAAAACCTCTAAAATAATGAAAAATACCTTGAAACCTCTAAATGACCAAAATACACCCGAAACCATTTGAATGACCAAAATGCCCTCAAAACTTATTGTAAGGTTGAATTTAATCAACCATCTTGTTGGCTTTATTTCGTGCCAAATTTGCTTTTAGCAATTAGAAACCCTGTATTTAGGTGGGAATCATGTAAGGGTAGTGTGTGTGAGATAGTGTGAAGAATTGCTCAAGTGTGTGCAAAGAAGCAAGGACTCGCGGCTAGATTTCGTGGGTGGCTCCCACCTACAAGCCTCCAAATTAAAGCACACGTGCCAAGTGTGCCAGAAGCTGAAGCGTCGCACCAGCTGTTCACTACAGGACAAAAGTTCCAGGTTGGCCAAGCCGTTTGCTCGTGGCTTGAACTTGCGGCTTGAACTCGCAGCTCAACCTAGTCGCGAGGTCAAGCCGCCAGAACACCTTGTTTGGCAAAATATGACGTTTCACATTCCTTCTCACCCTACTATATATATACCCTTATACCCACGATTGATGGAGAGCTTCTAGAGAGAATTTTAAGAGAAAAACCCTAGAGAAAACAAGATTGACTCATCCACAATCTTTACCTAAGAGACTCTTCAAATTCCTCTACTCTCTTCCTCTCCATTGTCAAATCCTTGAAAGGCTCATTACCAAAACCTTTTCTCACCATATCCATTCCTATGAGAGGGCTATTTGGTGTTTTGGGAAGCAGTTAGAAAGGAACCAATTTCATATTGGTTGATGCTATAGTTAAGTAGCGGAATTCGGGAAGCTAGAAAAGAAATAGGTTCGGCGTAACCTCGTTGGAGCAAGAAGCTTGGAGGGCTTAGGTACATTAGGTAGATTAGGCTTAGAGAGTCTATTGCTGTTCATGTATCCCAACTACATTTTCTAGTGGATTACTTACCGCTTGGAGGGCAGCGAAGAGGTTCTACACCGAGGGCTTCGGTTTCCTCTTCGATAACACATCGTTGTGTTGTCCTTGTGTTTGCATCTCTCTTCCCTTATCTTTGCCTTTTATTTTCTGCTGTGGATGTAATTTTAAATTGGCTTAGATTGTTTATCAATTCTATTTATAGCTTGTGTTCATTTTTCGCACACTTTGTGTTTGACATATAGCTTGAATTGGTAATTTTTAATTTGGAGGTCTAAACGTTCATAGTGTATTTCACACTAATTGAACTTTCAATTGGTATCAAAGCGGGTGCACTTGTTGTAGTTTAAACACCCTAGTGCGATCCTTGACCCTACATTGAGATGGATAGGTCTCAATCTCTAAATGTGCCACCATTTTTTTATGGTAATAATTATGCATGTTGGAAGGTTCGAATGAGGGCATTTTTATGTTCTATTGATGATGCTATGTGGGATGCAGTTGAAGTGGGATGGACTAAGCCGGAGGTTGTCAAATCCACTTGGGATAAGGCAGCACTAGCGGTGGCTAATGCTAATAGTAAAGCCTTAAATGCTATTTTCTGTGGTGTCTCTCTAGAAGAATTTCATAGGATTTCTCATATCACTATTGCTAAGGAAGCATGGGAGATTCTGGAGACTAATTATGAAGGAACAAAGAAGGTGAAAGACACCAAACTTTAGATGTTGACCACTCGCTTTGAGGAGCTCAAGATGAGCGAGGATGAGTCCTTCGACTCTTTTTATAGTAAGCTGAACGAGGTGGTTGTCGGAAATTTTAATTTGGGAGAGAAGATGGAGGATTCTAAAATTGTAAGGAAGATCCTTCGGTCATTGCTAGAAAGCTTTTGTGCCAAGGTGACAACAATTGAAGAGAGCAAGGACCTTGATGATATCAAAATCCAAGAGCTGATTGGTTCTCTTTAGACCTACGAATTGTCATTGCCTAATCAAAGAAAGAGCAAATCCCTTGCTCTCAAGACTGTAAATGAAAGGGTGTTCATGACTCTTCGGAAGATGAGGCAATCGAGAAGGACGTTGCCTATCTTGCAAAAAATTTCTGAAAATTTTTGAAGTTAAAAAATAGTGGTAAATTTGGTGATAAAGGGAAATTCCAAAGGTCAGGAAAGGAGAAAAGGGAATTCGAAAGGAAAGATGGAAAAGAATCCCAATCTACACAAGATGTCACTTGTTTTGAATGCAACGGGCATGGACACTTTAAGAAAGAATGTCTGAATTATTTGAAATTGAAGGGCAAGGTGTATGCCACAACACTTAGTGACTTGGACTCTTCAAATTCTGATTATGATGAAAGCTGTAACGGAGAAGGAATTACTCCACATTTATGGCTATTGCTCATGTCGAGTCTTCGAAGGACTTGAATTTGCTTGTGCAAGAACTTGGGGAACATAGTGATGAAGAATCCATAGGAATTGTGGAAGAGTTAGATGTGGAAGAAGATGAGAATGCAGCTTGTCTTCAAGAGAATTATAATTCTCTTCTTGGAAAATCAGGAGAGTATGCACGTGTGGCCAAGGCGATTGTGAAGAAGATGAAGAAAGCCGAGGAGGACTATAGGAGTCTTTTAATGTGTCATAAGGAACTAAATGTGAGATAGAAAAGCTGAATGGTGAGTTATCAGAAATTTACACAAAAGTGAGATTTCTTGAGCAAGAGGTTGTGCAAGCCACTGCCAAAATAGAGAGGGTCTCCACCAAGAAGCTAAATGATGTCATTTCATCTCAAAAACAGTTCTCAGACAAGTTCGGTTTAGGATAAACCAGAGGAAGTAGTTCATCAAGTAATGTCACCAAAGAAGTGAAGTTTATAAAGGCCAAAGAGCAAATTGAAGTTAGCCCTACTGCTGAGAAGCCCAAGATGGAGGAAAAGAGGAATGTGGATGACAAACGGATGGTGAACAACTCTCATAAGTAATTTATGGGCAGGTCTGAATCCCGAGCCAAGTCTCTTCCCAGATCACAAAGAAGTCCTAGATCAACCTATGTGTGTCACCACTGCGGACTTCAAGGGCACACTCGACCAAACTGTCAAAAGCTGAGAGCAATGAATAATGCAAGTGCTCCAAGGTCTCGTGGACCTAGAAAGGACAGGAGAAATTGGGCTGGTGAACCGTCAAGAGGTCGAAGTGGTGATCCTGGAGTGATAGACGTGATGAAGATGATTGGGACATTCACCAATTGTTTGGAAAGCTTCACACGAAGGTTTGAAAGCCTTAACTCCCGTACCCAATCCTATAAGGATATCACCCCAAACACAAGTGACGTGTGGGTGAAAAAGGGTACTCATATATAAGCATTACAACATGTCCATGCGTTAATACTTCCTATGCTTTGTGACTTTGTTTGGTTGTTTGCTTTTTGATTATTTGTTTTGAAATTTGCTTGTTTGTTTTTGCACTCTTTCATACAAATTGTCTTCAATAGTGCTTTTGATCAGTCTTTTCATTCTTGTGTGTCAAAAATCCAAAAACCACATAAAAATTAGAAAATCAAAAGTTTGATTGACATTGTTGAGTTTTGTCTCAAAACTTGTTTTGCCTTGTACCTTTGTGCTAATGACTTTGTGCATTTACGAGCGTAGCTTGTTCATTTTCACTCTTATCACTGTGGAAGAAATTTTGAAATCTGTGTGACTGTTGTAAATAGATCTTCAAACTTGTCATGAATGATTAGTGAATGGTTTTTGTTGATCTCGAGACATACATAGATTGAGCCTATATATCTTCCCACTCTTTATTTTTTTGTTTTTGCTAAAAAGAGCTCTCCAAATGTAAATCTCCAAATGAAAAGAGATATTAAGTTGCAAAAGCCTGTCGCACATACTAGTATTCGACTAGGAAAAAGGGAAAGCGACCAAAAATAAAGTGTATGATTGTTCAAAAGGCCAAAGGCTATCCCATCAAGGAGAAATATCAAAAGGCGTTCTCACAATGAGATTTAATTGTGTCAAAAAGATCAAAAAGATCTAATGATGGAGTCAAATGTAAAGTTCCAAGTTAATTTACCAAGTCTTATGAGAGGTCATATATGCATACTTCTATAATTGAGATAGATCACATGATCTAGTGCTAATTGTGTATGCCTTGGTTGAATTGATCATTGAAGTTTCATATTAGACTAAGGACTATCTCATTGTTGATATCCACACACAACACACAAGTTTATGTTCAATGAATGCCATATTCATTTGTGTGATTGTACTTGTTAAAATGTGTTTTCACATGCTCAATTTTTGTTGATTCCAACACAAAAAGATTTTTGAGTATTTTAGGTGTTTTTGGAAAGTATTTTGTTTTTACAAAAACTGAAAAATTTCAAAAACAGTGTTGTCATGTTTTGGCAACTCAGTCACTGGTCATCCAAATCGCGAAATTCAGCCACAAGCTCGCGTGTTAATTTTGGCGACTTTTTCGCGAGTGAAAGGTCCAGTCGCGAAGGTTACACGGTAATTTTCGCGTCTCAACTCGCAACTCCCTCATGGGTAGACCTTCCAGTCGCGAAAAACACTTAGAAAATTTTTTACAATTTTGTCTTCGAGTGTTTTGGCGGCTAGACCTAGCGACTTGTTGGCGACTCACTTCAGTCACAAAAATGCGTGTTTGGCAAAAACTGGGTCAGTTTTTAAATCTTTTCAGTTTTCCCTCGAACCTTTTATGACTATTCACTTTCTCTCTCAACTGAATCTCACCCAAACACTCTGTGTCATTCTCTAGAAACTCCATTGTTGAACTTGTACACCTCCAAATCTTCAAGAAGAAAAGGTATGGGCTCTTATTCTCTCACCTCATATCTCTTATTTTGCTTCATTTTCTTAAGTATTTGTGTTGGTGTTTTGATTTTTGTTATGGGTGTGTTTCGATGATTTTGGGTTTGTTCTTGTTTGGATTATTTAAGGTATTGTTCCCATGCAAACTTATTTCAGTTGATGGTTTCATATATTTTCTAGTATTTGTTTTCTTGAGATAATCTGATTGCCTGACTTGTGTGTGATGTACAATCTCTTGTTGGTTTCTTTTACCCATTCTGCTTGAACCTAATTCATGTGGGTCTTTTGTATTCTCTGATCTTTCAATTGTGGTGAATTTGGTTTGATGTCTCTGATTGCTATGTGATTAAAGTAGCTCATGATTAGTTGCATTTAGCACCGTATCATTGACACATGTTTATGTCTTTTCATATGTTGTATGCACTATTTATGGGGCTAGTGTGGTAGGTATCATTATATTGTGATTGCATAATATTATCCTCATTACTCTCTGATTGTGTCCATACTATGTGGTATCTGCTTCACCAAATTACTCATTTTTAATACTTATGACATGATCACTAATGTTTATAATTCTATCTATTGTGCTATATGTTTGTTGTGGCCTTTTCTGTGTGATTATAGATGGCTCCCTCACCTCCGAAGAAGAAAACTCCTGCAAAGAAGGTTGACAAAAGATTGAAAATGGATTATGATCTGTTTAGGCCTGTTCAACACTTTGAGAGATACAAATATTCCTTCATGAAGGGAACCATAATTCAAGAGAGATTTGTGGATCTAGTGGATTTAAAAGACACATTTATTCCCACCTGTTTTGAGGGCAGAGGTTGGAAAAAGTTGTTAAGTGGTCTACCAGGTGTGTGTGAACCTCTGATAAGAGAATTTTACTCTAATGTGAAGATTAGAGAAGATGAGCTAGATTGTTGGGTAAGAGGGCATGAATTCACTCTAGATGCCCATGATATTGATGAGGTCCTTAGTCTTGAGGGCTTAGAGGAGTATGAGTTTATCAACTACAAAGACAGGATGTTGTCTTTAGAAACTGTCCAAAATTGCATCGGTGGACAGAGAGAAGGGAAATGTCTCAATACCACAGCTTTTCCAGTTGACATGAGGTGCCTTACCATCATCATGATGAATAACTTGTATCCTATGAAGAAGCTCACTACAATCAACAATACCAGAGCCATTTTTCTTATGGAACTCAAGGAGAAAACATTCATTGATATCAGCTCCCATATATTTGATACAATAATGGATGAGACCAGAACAACCTCCCGAGCAAAGCTGATTTTTCCTAGCTTTCTCATGCGGATTTTCAGAGCAAAAGGTATTCCAATTCCTCAAGACCTCAGCCTAATGCCTACACCCTCAGTTATCAACAAGCAAACCATCTTACGAATACAAGTATGACTTTCGGGTGATGTAGATGAAGAAGGAGCTGAACAAGAAGAAGGTGATCCAATGGATAATGAAGCAGAGGTTGCAGCATAGTCTTCCACATCCAGAAGCAGAGCAAAGAGGATTAGGGCCTCTACCTCATCAGCTACACCTCCAGATGCATTCAAGATCATCTTGGATAGGATTAATGGCCTCAGAGAAGTTCAAAATCAGCATACTGAAAGGATGACAGCTATGCAAGATCAGTTGGATGTACTTTCAGCCAAGTTTGACAGCATCTACACCAACCAGGAGCACTGACCCTTTGGCCATTCTGGTCAGAAATTGTTTTTAAGTTTTTATGTTATTTGTGCTTATGTTTTGGATAATTGTTGATGGGCTTTGATACACTAATGTTTGTTTTTAAACTTAAAACTCATGGATGCTTTTTGAAAACTTTGGTATTTTCTATATATTGATGATGTTTTTCAATATATCTTTATATTTGTACCCATGTTGCTTTTGTAAGCTTTTAGGGTTATGTTTTATGCATGTTTGTAGGCTTTTTGGTATGTTCCATGCTTTTATGCAGCCTTTATGCATTGTTTTAATCAGTACTTCTAACTAAATGTCATGTATTTTCCTTTTAAGTACTATCACTCTTGTGCCCTTGTAGGATTGTTCCTAGATGCATATACTTAGTGTATTATGCATTGGTTGAGTGTTGGGCATGCAAGTGATTTGCATTGAGCTTATTTGCCTGTGTGTCCAAGTGTTCATTCAAAATGTGAATGAGCATTATGATCACTACCTTACAGTGATTGCTTATTTGATCAAGCTATGGTTTGTTTCTTTACTCCATCTTTACTTGATCACTTCATACTTGCTTCATATGCATTTCATGCTTTTCTACATACAATGATCATGGTGTATTGTTATGTTTCAGGAGATTCATGTTCATATGATTCAAGAGCTTCACAGTTTCTAGAATTAGGTGTGAGTGAGTTATGTTCAACTGTTCCCAACTCACATGTTAAGTCTAGAGTCTGTTTTAGGGTTTTGTCATGGAATAGCCAAAGGGGGAGATTGTAAGGTTGAATTTAATCAACCATCTTGTTGGCTTTATTCAGTGCCAAATTTGCTTGTATTTTAGCAATTAGAAACCCTGTATTTAGGTGGGAATCATGTAAAGGTAGTGTGTGTGTGAGAGTGTGAAGAATTGCTCAAGTGTGTGCAAAGAAGCAAGGACTCGTGGCTGGATTTCATGGGTGGCTCACAGCTGCAAGCCGCCAAATTGAAGCACACGTGCCAAGCGTGCCAGAAGCTGAAGCGTTGCGCTAGCTATTCACTACAGGACAAAAGTTCCAGGCTGGCCAGGCCGTTTGCTCGCGGCTTGAACTTGCGACTCAACCCAATCGCGAGGTTAAGCCGCCATAATACCCTATTTGGCAAAATATGACGTTTCACATTCCTTCTCACCCTACTATATATATACCCTAATACCCACGATTCATGGAGAGCTTTCAGAGAGAATTTTAAGAGAAAAACCTTAGAGAAAACAAGATTGACTCATCCACAATCTTTACCTAAGAGACTCTTCAAATTCCTCTACTCTCTTCCTCTCCATTGTTAAATTCTTGAGAGGCTCATTACCAAAACATTTTCTCACCATATCCATTCCCATGAGAGGGCTATTTGGTGTTTTGGGAAGTAGTTAGGAAGGAATCAATTTCATATTGGTTGATGCTATGGTCAAGTAGCGGAATCCGGGAAGCTAGAAAAGAAATAGGTTCAGTGTAACCTCGTTAGAGCAAGAAGCTTAGAGGGCTTAGGTACATTGGGTAGATTAGGCTTTGAGGGTCTGTTGCTGTTCATGTATCCCAACTACATTTTCTAGTGGATTACTTACTGCTTGGAGGGCGGCGGAGATGTTTTATGCCGAGGGCTTTGGTTTCCTCTTCGATAACACATCGTTGTGTTGTCCTTGTGTTTGCATCTCTCTTTCCTTATCTTTGCCTTTTATTTTTTGCTGTGGATGTGATTTTAAATTGGCTTAGATTGTTTATCAATTCTGTTTATAGCTTGTGTTCATTTTCCGCATAGTTTGTGTTTGGCATATAGCTTGAATTGGTAATTTTTAATTTGGGGGTCTAAACGTTCATAGTGTATTTCACACTATTTGAACTTTCACTTATATATTAACCAAAATACCTAGAAACCTCTAAAATGACCGAGAATACCCCTTAACTTGTAGAATGACCAATATACTCCGTAAGCTTCTAAAATGACCAAGATACAAATAGAATGAGCAACAATACCACAAAGACCACTTAAATGACCAAAATCCTATAAAATGATTAATATACTCCCCAAATTAGAAAAAAAATGACAAAAATGCCCTCTAATCCTCTAGAATGAGAAAAAAAAAAAAAAACACTAAATCCTCTAAAATGACATAAATACTTTGAAATTGGTAAAATGACCAAAATAACCCTAAATCCTCTACAATGAAATTTTGGCCATTTTAGAGGTTAAAGAGTATCTTGGTCATTTTAGAAAATTCAAATATTTTGGTAATTTTAGATATTTTAAGGGTGTTTGGGTCATTTTAGAGGTTTCAGAGGGTATTTTGGTCATTCTGATTGTTTCGGGAATATTTTCGTCATTTTAGAATATACTTACCTAGTCTTGGGGGCATATATCCCATGATATCTTACATGCATCAAGAATAATACATGTGTTTAGACATTGATGATTTTGATTTTAGAGGAAACAAATTAGCTTTAGTTTGAAAACCATTTGAAAAACCCATGATTAGCAAGGGTTAATGTAAAGATAAATTGAAAATCTCATGTTTGATCCAGGGGAAAACATACCTTTAAAGGAAGTGCTTTGGGGAACATAATTTTAATCGAATGGTCAGATTATTATAATGGAGTTAACGAGCGGCACCGATCTTTTTTTACTTTCTTTGTCAGAAAACTAGGAGAACTTTGGCAGATTTTAGGTGAGGGTGGAGGAGGGGGGTGAGTGTAAGATAGAACCTCAGGATTGCTCCAAGTGGGATAATTGTCCCCATTCAAGGCTTGTGAAAGAAGGACAGCTCCTGGCTTATCGGAGTGATGAAGAAAATAAGGAATTCTTTGAATGCCCAAAGATCAGCCTTCAAGGGGCCACATGGCATGTGACCATCATGTGCCAATTCATATTCAAATCTTGGTCATTAGATTGAAGAGGCTGGTGACGTATTGGTGTTGGTGAAATTTGAGACCAATTAGATGGTCAGATTGAGAAAACATAGCCATATAGGTACACAACACATGTGCATCATGTGCAATACTTAGATTTGAAATCTAACTATTGGATTTGAAGGGTATAATGAATGGTTAATTCTGGTTACAATCAAATAGTTGGATTTAGAGAAAGGCGTGGTAAAAGTTTAGTTAAAGTTGGTCAAACCAAGTCAAACTTAATAAATGGTCCTAAGACCACTGGACTTGGTGAAATTCATATTCAAACCTTGATCATTAGTATTGAAGAGTATGATGGCATATTGGTGTTGATGAAATTTGAGACCAATTGGATGGTCAAATTGAGAGAACATAACCATACAAGTACATAAAACATGTCCATCACACGCCATACTTAGATTTGAAATCTAATTGTTAGATTTGAAGGTTGTAATGAATGGTAACTTTGGTAAATCATGGTCACAATCAGACGGTTAGATTTGGAGAAAGGCGCAGTCAAAGTTTAGTTAAAGTTGGTCAAACCTAGTCAAACTTAATAGATAGTCCCGAGACCATTGGACTTGGTGAAATTCGTATTCAAACCTTGATCATTAGTATTAAAGAGTATGGTGAAGTATTGGTGTTGGTGAAATTTGAGACCAATTGGATGGTCAGATTGAGAGAACATATCCATATAGGTACACAACACATGTTCATCACGCACTATACTTAGATTTGAAATTTAACTGTTGGATTTGAAGAGTGTAATGAAAGGTTAACTTGATAAATTATGGTCACAATAAGACAGTTGGATTTAAAGAAAAAAGCAGTCAAAGTTTAGTTAAATTTGGTCAAACCTAGTCAAACTTAATAGATGGTCTTGAGACCACTAGACTTGGTGAAATTCATATTCAAATCTTGATCAATGGGATTGAAGAGTACAGTGACATATTGGTGTTGGTGAAATTTGAGACCAATTGGATGATCAGATTGAGAGAACATAGCGATATAAGTACACAACACGTCCATCATGTGCTATACTTAGATTTGAAATCTAACTGTTAGATTTGAAGAGTGTAATGAATGGTTAATTCTAGTAAATTATGGTCACAATCAGATTGTTGGATTTAGAGAAAGATGTAGTTAAAGTTTAGTTAAAGTTGGTCGAACTTGGTCGAGCCTGGTCAAACTTAATAGATGGTCCTGAGACCACTGGACTTGGTGAAATTCATATTCAAACTTTGATCATTGGTATTGAAGAATATGGTGATGTATTAGTGTTAGGGAAATTTGAGACCAATTGGATTGTTAGGTTGAGACAACATAGCCATACAGGTACACAACATATGTCTATCACATGCCATACTTAGATTTGAAATCTAATCGTTGGATTTGAAGAGTGTAATGAAATGTTAATTGTGGTAAATTATGGTCACAATTAGACAGTTGGATTTAAAGAAAGGCGCGGTCAAATTTTAATTGAATTTGGTCAAATCCGGTCAAACTTAATAGATGGTTCCAAGACCACTGGACTTGGTGAAACTAGGTTTAGTGGGAAGGTTTTCAGTGGATTATTGGGTATTGGAATAGATATTAGAAAATGTCAATGAAGAAATAATTTTGAAAGATGATGAACATCATGTTAACATTGACTTTGGTAAAGTTGATTCGGCAAAATGATTAAAAAATTTATTATTTTGGCTCATATATCATGTATTATCACTTTTGATTTTAATCAATTTGAATATGTATGTTGTAAATATATTTTCATTTGATTTATTTAGTTACTTTTGGTAAATATTAAATTTATGATTGAATTGGTTATTAGTTGAATATATTATGAATTTATAATGAATATACCTTTCATATATTTATAATGAATTTATTAGTTTGGTAAATATTGACTAGTACCTTTCTTATGACACATGGTACAGAAAAATCCAAAATTGATTCATGATACGATTCACATTTTGAGAACTATGGGTATTAGTCAATATTTTGAGTGGAATCAGAACTTTCTCGATTTTTGTTATTTTATCGATTTCAAGTTTCAAATGGGTAACATTATGGTTCCCCGCTTGTCTCATTTTTTCTTTTTTCTTTTTAACACATTTGAGAGTTTTAAATTACTTTAGAGGTTTCAAGGTTATTTTGGTCATTATATAAGTTTGGGGGTACTTTGGTCATTTTGATGTGGTTAATGGAATTTTGATCATTTTGTATATTTTAAAGGAATTTATGTCATTTTAAATATTTGAAGAGGTATATGGAGGATTTGATTAAAAAAAAAAAATCATATTATATCAAAATTATTTTGGCCACGTATTAGTGACGACAATCTTTGTCTTCAATAAAAGATCCCTTATAGTGACGACCTAATTCATTGCTAATATAGAATTTGCTTCCCTCCAATAATTTCCACCACTTTTTGAGAGTGAAACTTTTTCCCTCCATTATATTTTGGTAGATATATTTGCGACGACATGTTGTGTTGTTGCTAAAAGGTGACTATTAGAGACCACAAATTATATCGTCACTAACAGCCTTCTAATAGCGACGACCAATGTGTCGTCGTTGATAAATAAAGTGTATATATAAAATATATTTACTACATATTTTTGGCCACATATCTACCACGAAACACAAGGCCGTCACTAAAGATGATTATTAGTGATGATAAATGTCGTCGTTAAAATAAACCTTATTTTAGTGACATAAATGTCGTCGCTACAGAATTTATTATTGTTGCTAAAATTTTCCCTCCATTTTCCAAAAGTAAATAAAATTCCCTCCATGGCGTTAATGACAAATTATTAGCAACGATCTTAGGGTTGTCGCTAGTATGCACTTATTAGTGACGACCATATATTATTGTCGCTAATGTGTGTGCCTAATAGTGATGACTTTTTGGTCGTTGCTAAAAAATTGGTCGCAAAAGACCAAAATTCTTGTAGTATAGCTAGGGCCATTTAATAAGTTGTGAGTGGTGGAGATTGAATTATTTGTGACAGAAGTTGTAAGTTTAGTTGTGATATTCCTAGCATTTTTGTGTGTAAAATCAAGGAATTTGTGCATGAAAAAGTCTATGATCACCATTTGAGAAAAGTCTTTCGTCTTGTAATGGACTATACTACAATCATGAGAATGGCTATCAAGATATTTATGGCACCCAAAATTTATATATATATATATATATATATATAAATGGATTCTAGTTAGTCTAATTAGTAAAGTCTTGAATAGTTCTTCAAAAGAAACGAAAAATTGAGGATATTGAAAGGATTCACTTTTTGTTTGTTGGTTTGTTTATTTATTTCCTTTTTGGTCCCAATCCTTTTCCGAAGACATGTGTACTAGGTATTTCCCTCCATTTTCCAAAAGTAAATAAAATTCCCTCCATGGCGTTAACGACGAATTATTAGCGACGATCTTAGTGTTGTCGCTACTATGCACTTATTAGTGACGACCATATATTATTGTCGCTAATGTGTGTGCCTAATAGTGATGACTTTTTGGTTGTTGCTAAAAAATTGGTTGCAAAAGACCAAAATTCTTGTAGTATAGCTAGGGCCATTTAATAAGTTGTGAGTGGTGGAGATTGAATTATTTGTGACAGAAGTTGTAAGTTTAGTTGTGATATTCCTAGCATTTTTGTGTGTAAAATCAAGGAATTTGTGCATGAAAAAGTCTATGATCACCATTTGAGAAAAGTCTTTCGTCTTGTAATGGACTATACTACAATCATGAGAATGGCTATCAAGATATTTATGGCACCCAAAATTTATATATATATATATATATATAAATGGATTCTAGTTAGTCTAATTAGTAAAGTCTTGAATAGTTCTTCAAAAGAAACGAAAAATTGAGGATATTGAAAGGATTCACTTTTTGTTTGTTGGTTTGTTTATTTATTTCCTTTTTGGTCCCAATCCTTTTCCGAAGACATGTGTACTAGGTATTTCCCTCCATTTTCCAAAAGTAAATAAAATTCCCTCCATGGCATTAACGACGAATTATTAGCGACGATCTTAGTGTTGTCGCTACTATGCACTTATTAGTGACGACCATATATTATTGTCGCTAATGTGTGTGCCTAATAGTGATGACTTTTTGGTTGTTGCTAAAAAATTGGTTGCAAAAGACCAAAATTCTTGTAGTATAGCTAGGGCCATTTAATAAGTTGTGAGTGGTGGAGATTGAATTATTTGTGACAGAAGTTGTAAGTTTAGTTGTGATATTCCTAGCATTTTTGTGTGTAAAATCAAGGAATTTGTGCATGAAAAAGTCTATGATCACCATTTGAGAAAAGTCTTTCGTCTTCTAATGGACTACACTACAATCATGAGCATGGCTATCAAGATATTTATGGCACCCAAAATTTATATATATATATATATATATATATATATATATATATATATATATAAATGGATTCTAGTTAGTCTAATTAGTAAAGTCTTGAATAGTTCTTCAAAAGAAAAAAGAAAAAAAATTGAGGATATTGAAAGGATTCACTTTTTCTTAGTTTGTTTGTTTATTTATTTATTTTTTAATCCTTTTTGGTCCCAATTCCTTTTCCAAAGACATGTGTACTAGGTATCTTTAAGAAATCTACATGCGTAAAATAGTAATGTTAGGGCCACAACCAAAATTTTTATATATATATATATATATATATAAATGATTCTAGTTAGTCTAATTAGTAAAGTCTTGAATAGTTCTTCAAAAGAAACAAAAAATTGAGGATATTGAAAGGATTCACTTTTTGTTTGTTGGTTTGTTTATTTATTTCCTTTTTGGTCCCAATCCTTTTCCGAAGGCATGTGTACTAGGTATCTTTAAGAAATCTGCATGCGTAAAATAGTAATGTTAGGGCCACAACTTTGCCACGACCATGTAATAAATTGTGAGTGATGGAGATGTGAACTCACCACTTTTCCTCCACCACAGACAACTTGCTAAGTGGAATGTTTGTGACAGAAGTTGTAACTTTAGTTGTGATATTCCTAGCATGTTTGTGTGTAAAATCAAGGAGTTTGTGCATGAAAAAGTCTATGATCACCATTCGAGAAAAGTCTTTCGTCTTCTAATGGACTACACTACAATCATGTGCTTGGCTATCAAGATATTTATAATATATATATATAAGGATTACAGTTAGTCTAATTAGTAAAGTGTTGAATGGTTCCTCAAAAAAAAATTAGGGTATTGAAAGGATTCACTTTTTTGTTTTATCCTTTTTGGTCCCAATTCCTTTTCTGAAGACAAGTGTACTTGTGTATCTTTAAGAAATCTGCATGCCTAAAATAGTAACATTAGGGGCCACAACTTTGCCACGACCATGTAATAAGTTGTGAGTGGTGGAGATGTGAACCTACCACTTTTCCTCCACCACTCACAACTCGCCAAGTGGATTATTTGTGATAGGAGTTGTAACTTTAGTTGTGCTATTCTTAGCATTTTTGTGTGTAAAATTAAGGAATTTGTGCATGAAAGAGTCTATGATCACCATTCGAGAAATGTCTTTCATCTTTTAATGGACTACAAAAAAGTATTTCGTCTTCTAATGGACTACATTGCAATCACGTGCTTGGCTATCAAGATATTTATGGCACTCAAAATTTATATATATATATATATATATATGGATTCTAGTTAGTCTAATTAGAAAGTGTTGAATGGTTCCTTAAAAAAAAAAGAATTAAAGGTGTACACACTCGATTTTGCACTCATAATTTAATCTTGGAAGATGACTAAAATGACCATTCATATATCCAAAAATTAGAGTTACATTATATGTATTAAATCATCCATTACATATCATAAAAATGATCTTGAGATTCTAGCAGTCGCAAATTTATGCCCGATTCCCAAATCGGACTATTAGATTGAAAGATATCACATGATCAAATTTTCGGGGTCTACATGCTTTTTTTTTTGGGTGGAACTGATCACGTGTAATTAATTTTAATTAATTTTGATTGATTAAAAAATTAAAATTAATTAAATATTTTTGAGATTGGTTGTTGGTTTTTGTCAAAATAAGCCTCCTTGCATGGGAATAAAATGGATAATCAGGTAACAAGAAAATTGTTGACAATTAAGTCTTTTTTGAATATTTATCTATTAGATAATTATTACTTTAAAGACCTGATTATCAAGATAAAATGGATTAATTTTAGAATATGAGTTAAAAACGCGTCCAGGTGCAATTCCTGACTTAGAAAATCCTTAACAAAAAAAGAGTCCAAATTGAACTGAAATTGGAAGAGGGGCTTGGCATCCAAGAGGGCCAATCGGCACTCTTGGAGTGCCGATCGGCACATGGCAAGTGCCGATCGGCACATGGCAAGTGCCGATTGGCACTTGCCATGTGCCAACTGGCCTAAGAACCCTCTAATTAAGATAAAACCCATATATTTCAAAATTTTGGGGATAACAACACATTCTAATTCATATATGATCTTATTCAGCTTATTTTTCAAGCATCCAACCTCTATAAATAGAGGAAAAACATCATAAATCAAGGCCCTTCTTTTTCTGACTTCTTTGCTCCCCTTACGTTAAAGACATTCTGGAAGCCTTAACTTTACAAATTTCTTTTTTGTAAGTAAAATATATTTTAGATCTCAAAGAAGTGAAAATTTCTTTGATTTCTAAAGTATTCTTCCATTGAAGGGTACATTCACGCAAGTAGGTATTTAATTTCATTCTTTTGTTTATTTTTTATTTCTTAATTGATATATGTGTTTTGTTCATTGCATGGTTTTTATAGATACATATCTGATTTCATTGTCAATATGATCTTGTTCACAATTTTCATATGCTAAGTTCACATGTTTAGTTGGAATTTTCTTTAGCTGATTAACATGTTTATGATTTAATTCTTCTTTAAATTTCAAGATCTGCAATTAATCAGTAAAATTTTTTTTAAAAACCAAAACAAATCTATATTTTCATTAAATTCATATTTGAAAATTTTTCTGAAATTTTTTTCGAACAAAAACAGACCTATATTTTCATTAAATACGGATCTAAAAAATTTTTCTGAATAAAAAACAGATTTGTATTTTCATTAAATATAGATCTGAAATTTTTTCTAAACATAAATAGATAAGTATTTTCATTAAATAGAGGTTTGAAATTTTTTTTGAACAAAATCAAATTTGTACTTTCATTAAATACAAATTTGAAATTTTTCTGAAAAAAATTGATCTGTATTTCCATTAAATAAAGATCTGAGATTTTTTTGAATAAAAACTGATCTGTATTTTCGTTAAATATAGATTTGAATTTTTCAAGCATACAAAACCGATCTGTATTTTCATTAAATACAAATCTGGACTTCTTTTATGAAAAAAAAAATGGTTTTATTCTTTTAAATAAAAATTGTAGAGTTTGAATTTTCAAAGAATGAATTAATATTGAATTTAGAGATTTTAATATGTCATTGTAATGTCATGCATCTTTCAAATGGGTATATAATGGTCATTTAGAGTTCAGAAGACCAGACTTCGTCTGGGTGGAATGGGTGCCTAACATCTTCCCATCTCATAACCTAGCCCTGAACTTAGGTTTTTGGATAGTAGACAAGTGTTTTATCTTTTGTTTTGGTAGATTGTAACCAAGTTCAAAGTTTTGTAATTTTACATAGATTGTATTTAGGACCAAAGCCTTGTAATGGTTATTTGACCAAGTTTGCATTTACATAATTAACGTAGTTTGATGTATTTGATGTAAAATTTATATTTCTTTTTTTCTTATTTTTTGTAACAAAAAATAAGTGGTGACTCCATACAATTACCCAAAAGAGAGATGCCCTAAGCACCCAAATCTCTTTCTGAGAGGTCCCAAGTTCCCGGTCCCTCACAAAGGGTAGTAAAAGAATTCACTTTTGGTTTTTGTTTTTCCTTTTCAGTCCAAATGCCTTTCCAAAGATAAGTAGTGTACTAGTGTATCTTTAAGAAATCTGCATGCGTAAAATAGTAATGTTAGGACCATAATTTTGCCACGACCATGTAATAAGTTGTGAGCGGAGGAGATGTGGCACCACTTTTCCTCCACCACTTACAACTCACCAAGTGGATTATTTATGATGGTAGTTGTAACCTTAGTTGTGATATTCCTAGCATTTTTGTGTGTAAAATCAAGGAATTTGTGCATGAAAATATCTCTGGTCACCATTCGAGAAAAGTGTTTCATCTTCTAATGGACTACGACTATCAAGATTGTAAGGTTGAATTTAATCAACCATTTTGTTGGCTTTATTTCGTGCAAAATTTGCTTGTAATTTAGCAATTAGTAACCTTGTATTTAGGTGGGAATCGTGTAAGGGTAATGTGTGAAAGAGTGTGAAGAAATGCTCAAATTTGTGCAAAGTAGTAGGGACTCGCGACTGGGACTCGCAGGTAGCTCGCGGGTGGCAAGCTGCTAGATGATGCACACGAGTGAAGCATGCAGAGAAGATGAACAGTCACATAAGTTGGAGCATTACAGGACAAAAAGTCCAGTCTAGCAATTCTATTTCCTCACAACTTGAATTCACGACTTAGTCAAGTCGTAGGGCCAAGCCGCCAGGCAGCTCTATTTTGAAAATCCTGACTCTTCGCATTCCATTCTCATTCCAGTATAAATACCCCTCATACCCACGAAATATTGAGAGCTTCCAAAGAGAATATTGAGAGAGAAACCCTATAGAAAAACAAGATTGACTCATCTACAATCTTCACATAGAGACTCTTCAAATTCATCTACTCTCATCCTTTTTATTGTTACATCCTTGAGAGGTTCATTACCAAAACCTTTTCTCATCATACCCACATCTGTGAGAAGGCCATTTGGTGCTTAGGAAGCAATTAGGAAGTGACCAATTTCATATTTGAAAGTTCAATTAGTGTATAAAACACTATGAATGTTTAGACCCCCAATTTACAAATTATCAATTCAAGCTTAATGTCAAACAATTAATGTGAGGAATATGAACACAAGCTTAACACAAAATTGATAAACAATCTAAACCAAATAAAATCACATCCACAACAGAAATTAAATGGCAAAGATTAAGGGAAGAGAGATGCAAACACAAGGACAACAAATGATGTGTTATCGAAGAGGAAACCGAAGCCCTCGGCGTAAAACCTCTCCGCCGCCCTCTAAGTGGTAAATAATCCACTAAAGAATGTAGTTGGGATATATGAACAGTAAAAGACCCTCCAAGTCTAATCTACCCAATGTACCTAAGCCTTCCAAGCTCTTACTCCAACGAGGTTTCACATAACCTATTTCTTCTTTAGCTTCCCGGATTCTGCTACTTGACCATAGCATCTACCAATATGAAATTGGTCCCTTCTTAACTGCTTCCCAAAGCACCAAACAACCTTCTCATAGATATGGGTATGGTTTGAAAAGGTTTTGGTAATGTACCTTTCAAGGATTTAACAATGGAGAGGAAGAGAGTAGAGGAATTTGAAGAGTCTCTATGTGAAGATTGTGGATGAATCAATCTTGTTTTTCTCTAGGGTTTCTCTCTCAAAATTCTCTCTGGAAGCTCTCTACAATCTACATTTCGTAGGTATAAGGGTCTATATATAGTAGGGTGAGAAGGAATGTGAAATGTTAGTTTTTCCCAAACATGGTGGTTTGGCGACTTGGCCTCGCGAATGGGCTGAGTCGTGAGTTCAAGCCTCGAGTTAACGGCCTGGCCAACCTAGGACTTTTGTCCTGTAGTGCAACAACTGTCATGACTCTTCAGCTCCTTTGCATGCTTCACGCGTGTGCCAACTTTGGCGGCATGCCAGTTGTGAGTCACCTGCGAGTCTAGCCGCGAGTCTCTGCATCCTTGCACATTCTTGAACATTTCTTCACACTCTCTCACTCAGTACCCTTACAAGATTCCCACCTAAATACAGGGTTACTAATTGCTAAAACACAAGCAAATTTGGCACGAAATAAAGCCAACGAGATGGTTGATAAAATTCAACCTTACAATATTGGTTGATGCTATAGGCTATAGTGGAATCTAGTAAGCTAAAGAAGAAATAGGTTCGATGCAACCTCTTTGGAGTAGGAGCTTGGAGGGCTAAGGTACACTGGGTAGATTAGACTTGGAGGGTCTTCTGCTATTCATGTATCCCAACTACATTCTTTAGTGGATTATTTACCGTTTGGAGGGCGGCGGAGAGGTTTTATGCCGAGGGCTCTGGTTTCCTTTTTGATAACACATCATGTGTTGTCCTTGTGTTTGCATCTCTCTTCCCTTAATCTTTGCCATTTAATTTCTGTTGTGGATATGATTTTATTTAATCTTAGATTGATTATCAATTCTATTATATGCTTATGTTCATATTCCGCACATTAATTGTCCATGCAAAGTTAAGGAAAACTTCCAAAGCATTTTCTAATAAATCACTCGGTGATATACATGTATAGGACAGGTCTACTACTAGAGCTACCTTCGCAGTTTCCATGGCCACTTTAGGCTGTTCATTTCCACTTGAAACAATATGTACGAATTCAAAATCTATTTAGTTACTTAACCAATAAATAAGTAATGAACATAATATTCCATATTGGAAAATATTAAACTACAGTAAAAGTTATGACATTTAGGCAAACTTCAATTACAACATGTGTATATAGAGTTATTTTCTATCAGCAATGACCAAATAATAAAGACGAGACTCATCTAAGATCGTGCCACAATGCACAAACCTCGAACTTAGAACCATATGAAAACAATAGAAACTTACCCATTGTAGATTTTTGTTTGCTCCAGTAGGCTTGAATATAGAAGCCTTTGGATATAGCTGAAAAACTAAAGACTTCATATCTCCATAGAAATCCCCATGCCTCAAACGGCTGAGAAGCATATCCTCCACATACGCAACCTTCTTTATCCTTAATAATCAACATAGTCGGCCCATCGTCTTTTTTGCAGTTCAATTGAACCATTACCCATTCCACTCCTATTTAAAAATTAGTTGCAACAACTGAGAAATTGAAATAAAAATAAAAAGCATTAAGCATTTGTATTTCTTTAGGGAAAGCAAATAGGAAACAAGGCCAAAGCATTAATGCAATATAGTACAACATCAATGTTTTTATAAATAAAGAAGTCTTTACTTTATGGATAGGTATTTATGCAATTGTCTACAGGTTTCTTGCCACCATTAGAATCTTCTTATACTAGCTAAGGAAATCATCTCTACTACAGATTAGGGCCTCAATGGAAGCTGTTACTACCAATTTGTACAGAAAAATCCACTTTGTCTAAGCATGCATGATCAATTTAATTTTAATTAATTAATAAGAGAATGCCAGAAAAGGTCCAAACAGCAACAATAACAAATAATTTTGAAAAATTTGGAGTATCTAGAAATATATAAGCATGCATTCTTATTTTAAACTCTTCTAAACATAATAGGACTCTTGCACATTCGGAATCTCACACTAACTTTGAGAACATTTTATGGATAATGCATGTTCCATTTAAGTATGCTTGATATTAAGAATCAACATAACTGAGAAGTGAAGTGGCAGTTAGTGACAAGCACAGCAGTCTCCTTGTTTGTGTTTGTATTGTTGATATTAATGTCTATAATGCTTTCTTGGCATTTATGTAACCATTACAACACGATCTCATGACAACTTAAATTTCAACATCAACATCGTGTGTGGGAACAGAATCCATGAATCTTGTAGCCTCATTGTTCTTCTTCACGTAGTTTTTAGGTGTTGTTTTGTTTGCTTAATTAATACATAAGAAGTAAGAAACACAACATTTGGGGAATCATTTTCTTCAAGAAGTGCAACCTTGATTTAACCAAATTTAGCATTATCAAGTGCTAACAAGAAAAAACATGATGAACGATGCTTATAAATATAAGCAGCAGCAAAAGTGAAAGGTTTCTAATCCTCACAAGGCTAAGAAAACAAAAATCAAACAAACAGCTTGGTGCAGTCATGTCACATCCCAAGTTACATTTTCTGCCTTCATGAGAAAAATTCTTCTTGTAAAAACTATATATTGCATGGTTTATTTTCTAAAAAGTATATGAGCCTCAAACGCCTCATTTTGGACTCAAAACAAAGACGATCACAAATAAGGAAATCAAACTCAACTCACAAGGTTTAGGAATAAAAATTTATATCAACAAATTTAATGAGATATAAGTTAATGAGATCCACTCACGATATATTGCCCAAGAATGTGTTGAAACTTAGGCCATTGTAAGCACTAAGGTATAAAAGTTTCCATTCCTCCAGCTGCTGCTGCAAAAGGGCTTCTCCAATATGCCAAACATATTTTTTAGTCAATAATGATAGGCCACAAACTTAATGATCCGTTGTAATAGAAATTAATTAATTAATTAACCAAGTTATTAATTAATCAATTTATCATGCAAACGCGTGATAGCACAAACAAATCACCAATAAACTAATTATGCAGTAGAAAATAAATAACACGGTAATTTTTTTACGAATGAGGAAAACCTAACGGCAAAAACCCCATCACGTGATTTTCAAGTCACCACTCCTGAAACTCCACTATTATCACAACAAGCGGTTACAAGGAAAGGAATCCCAAGTACCTTACCAATCTACAGTTAAACCCTTACCCCAATACCCAATTGGACTTGTTCTGTAGTGACAGTTCCCCTTTTTGATGCACGGCTCCTAAGTACGTGACTAACCAATTACGCGGATCCCAGTACACGACTTCAATCACCAACTAAGAAGGTTGTTGGCTTTAAAGTTCTTCAGTTCATCTACACAATGAAGATCAAGAAGATGCTTGGTCACAAAATCCTACGGTGCAAATACACAGCAACTTCTTCAAGAGAAAGAGATGAACTAGGGCAAGAACTTCGTCTCCGGTCACAATTTGCTTGAACAGAGTTTGCTCAATGCTTGTGCAACTTGTGAACTCTTTGACGGCCCTTAAAACAATCATTTTATATGTTTAGGGTTAGGAGAAAAGAAAGCCCAAACACATAATCACAGATCCCAAGAAAATATATCAAAATTCTGAAATTCATAAACCTCGACAGATAGAAGGTGTCAAGCAGCAGTCGAGCAGGTGTCAAGCACACGGGCATGAGACAGCTTCTAAACCTCGACACATGCTAGCAGTCGAGCTAGCCGTCGAGCTTTAATGAATGTGCACTTCTTCAGCTTGTTTCTTTGACAGACTTAATGACTTCAACACTTGATCTTGAAACCTTGTTTCTTGAAGTATTAAAACACCTAGAACTACCCAATTACAAGTAAAGTGCATTTTGTCAAAAGATTAGCCAATTACAAAAAAGAATGACATATGTTCTTAACATGTGAACCACATATGTCCTAACAATCTCCCACTTTAGCAATCTGTGACAAAACCACAACAAACAAATGAAAATTTGAGAGAAGTCATAAATCACTCAACTCATACTCACTTGTTGAATACAATAAAATCTATCCTAACACAAACTCTTGAAAAACTTTGCAAGAAGAGAGTTTATGGTAAGTAGACTTTAACAACCTGTATTTCTAAAACACTTTAAACAAAACTCATAAAGGCATCTTAGTGTGAAACAGAAATAGTAGATTGCATACAATTAATAAGAAACATGTGTATAAAGGGAGAAAAGAAACAACATATGTAGAGGTAGGTGAAAGAAACATACATCCACATATAGAAAAAAATAAGAACAATGTATGTGTAAAAATGGTCACAAGACCCAATGTACAAGAACAATGTATCTATAAAAGAAGAAAAGAAAAGATACATAATATCCTCACTACATCCCTCATATCAACAACACTCCCCCTAACAAAATGGTCCTACACTAACTCTCCCCCTAAGAATGACTATTCTCATATCCAAAACTACTCCTTCTTTTTGTCACGAATGACAAAGGGTAAGAATGTCAAGTAGACATCTCATCGGTAGAGCTAGCATCTCCATCATCATCATTCGAAGCATCATCGTCATCACCATCATCAGCATCCTTGTCCTCAGAATCAAAAGCGATGGGAGGAGGTGGTGAATGAGTAGCCTCAGGAGCAAAACTGCCCATGGTCACCTGCCGCCTAGCAATACGGCCAACACGAACGTTTACCTGATACAACTTTGTGGAGAGTGTATCAAGGCGAGCATCCATGCGCTGTAGCTTTGCCATGATGTCACCCAGCGTCACATCGCCCATAGAAGAGGAGGGAGCGGATGTGGATGGAGTTGAATGGGAGGGAGGAGCTGCTGAATCCGACTGCCTCGACCGAAACTGCGCCTCACTAAGTTTTACGGTAGCAACATCTATAGCACACATGAAAATGAAATGGTCGGACAAGGGAAAAGGAACAGAAAAGTGGCGTAAGATCCTCGTGATAGCGGAAGGAAAGATGAGCTTATTACGGGACGCCGAATCTAGATGAACATCTATAATAGACAGAATGAAATGAGAAGGGAAGTCTATAGTAAGATTCTCAAGAAGAGATAACAAAAACTAATCACGAGGTTCTGTGATGGAGTTGTAGTGAGAGAGTGGATGCGAAACAAAGGTCATCACCATGTTCATGAATCTAGGACCTTTAGCAAAAGGCCTATATGGTGTAAAATGACGCTTACCCCAATCAGAAGGGCGCTCACAGAAAGCAAACATGAGCTCATCCTTGGACACAGTCTACAGATGCTCACAACTAGGATAGTTAGGAAACTCTATCCTAGGGACCCGACGCATATCCGCAACAAGTTGCAGTGTAATAGGAATGCGCGTACCTCGAACGCGAGTGAAGAAAAGAGGTATTGAATGATCAATCTCGTGCATGTTGGAGTAAAACTCCTGGATAAGCACGAGAGGACAAGTGACCGGGACGCACATAGTGACTCCCATTCTCGATTGTGAATGATTGTGGGCAGGTCAGTGTCGGCGAAGTCCGCCAAAATGACTTGGCGTTCCGAATGAACACCTCGTCTAGAAAAGTTCTCCAAAAATGCCTTGTGAGCATCATCATCACGGAACCAAAGAGAGAGAGGAGTAGAACCAGAAGATGAAGAAGCTCCGGAATGAAGAGGGTTCCAAGTTGGAGTAGATTTATGCTAAGGTGCCATAGACATGACTAACGTAAACAGAAAGAGAGGGAGAGAGAAAGAGACAATTAGAAAAGTCCCAAAACAGTTCACAATAGTAAGAATATGTGAAAAGAAATACATATGCATGGAGAATGCATGAACAGGTGACATGCAAAAGAAATTGCATCATTGGCTCAGCCCAATCCAAACCTATCAGCATACAAACAGTTTGCACACACTTAAATGCATGAAAATACTGTTATAATGCATATGTAATGCAATGCATGAAGTTTTAAGATAAAATTAGCATAACCCAACCCAAAATTGCAACAATAACTCATCAATTTTGAAAAACCCAAAATTTTTTAAAAACCCCAAAACCTAAGTTTTAAAACATGAAATGCATGAAGAATGAGAGATTAGAAGCTTACCAAGAGAAGAAAATCTTGAAAAAACTTGAAGAAACCTTGAGAAACAAGATTGGAGTGAGATGAGAGTGTTTGGGAGACAAAACAGAGAGCTATCAAGAGAGAGATCGAGAGAAATGAGGATCTGATCGCTCGAGGAAGCTTAAATAGATCCTCAGTAAATCTCAACAGATAAGGTGTCGAGAGGTGTTGAGCCATTTGTTGAGGTAGGTGTCAAGAAAAAGCTCGTCGACAAATGCAGGTGTCGAGAAGGTATCAAGGAATAAAAATACTTGATCAAGAATAGAAGCTCGATCGATCCACCAAGTGTCGAGAAGCTATTGAGGAGGCAGGAACTTGCTCGATTGATCCACCAGGTATCAAGATGCTAGCGAGATTGCAATAAGAAAAAGCTTAGGAAGATCTACAAATAGCTAGCTATCGATGAGGTGTCGAGCAAGCTTTTCAAAACAGTTTTTCAAGAGGAAAAAAACATAGACATGAATGCAATCAAGCATGCAACTCAACCAATGATCCAATCAACATATTAAGCTCTCAAAATCATCTCTCAACAATAATTTTTAAGCACATGGATCTCAAAAACACACACACACACACACACTAAACAAGTCTAACCAATTTTATATTTCAAAAACCAAGTCAAGACAGTTCAGTGAGCATACATTAACACATGTAAACCTTGTGATGGCCAAATCACATTGTACCTGCACATGTATCAAGAGTAGCAAAGAATTTTACGTGTTGTGTGTGAAAAACATTGCAAGATTGCAAATATGTCAACATGTTATGACGATTTGAGATATGAGAAAATCATTTTAACTCACACATAATAGTAACTGTTTGATGGGGACTATCACCTTCGAGGTACATCCTATAACTCCCACATCTCTTAGAATACATACTTGCAATCATATTTAAAAGCATTTTTGATCTTTTTGCTTTTCATTTTCTTTGCACAATTTTCTTTTTGAGCATATCATGTATGGGCATATAAGAGAGAGAAAAGAAATACCCAATGATTTTTAACATTCCAATTTTGCTATGCTGAAGCACATAAATGTCATTGACACTGCACTTTTGCTATGCTGAAGCATACATGTGTCATATTATGATTGGCGGGCAATAGTGGTGAGATGGTTATTTATGTCTTTTTCTTAGGATTTTCTAATCCTTCCCGTCAAAAAGAGTGATATAAGTGTTAAGTACAGGAGATAACTTAATCTTATTCATCACAAACAAGAGCCACATAACTCACTTGCTTAGTTGTGCATAGAGATGCTCATCTAAGCTACAAAAGATACAAAGTTTAGAAAAGTTTGTTTCAATGGCCATCCACGGTACACAAGTACCAATGTACACAAAACACACACTGTTTTTGTATTTTTTCATATTTTTCAATTTTTTTATATCAAAAACAAAATAAATAAAAAAACTGAAAAAAAAAAACAAACAAAAACATGTTAAACAAAGCAAAGCATAAAACTAGACTGACTCAAAATAGTAAAGCAAAACACACAATAAATGCAAACAAAAACAAGAAGATAGAGAGGAAAGTAATAGAATCACTTGGAGCCCTTTTCCTTCCACACCTTGGAGGAACCTTTCCTTTGATTAAACCTTTGAACCGGTAGTAAGGGGGAAGAATTGAAGCCGTTTAAACTCGAAAGGAACATGAGGGCTTTGAAAAGATTTCCAAGAGGAGCAAGAGAGGATTGGAGCTGATTCTGGCTTCCAGATGCTATCATGCTGTTGCTCTGTTGAGTGGCTAACCATTTATAGCAATTTAGTTGAGTATGACCGACAGCTCCACAATGATGACAGAGATACTACTTCTTTTGTTTAGGCTTTTAAGAGTTAGCCTTTTTAGCCCTAGGGTTTTTAACATCTTTCTTCTCAAGTTTAGGGGGTGCTCCTAAGATAGATTTACCATTGTTTATGTTCTCACTAGCTAATTCAATTTTAAACTCATTGTTCTCAATTTTAACATTATTAGCAGGATGAACAAAAACAGTAGTACTAGTAGAAGCAATATTAGAGGAAGAGAGACCATACCTTAAACCTGTTCGATCTAAAGCAGATTTCTGACTGTTGAGCATTTCATCAAGCTTCACACTTGAAGTCCTCTCTAATTGAGCTCTAACTTGAGACAGCTCCGCTTTAAGCTTCTTAGTCTTCCCAGCCAAAAAGTTGTTCTCAAACCTCAGTGCTCCAATAGTTTGATTAGCTCATTAAACTTTATGGACAACTCTTCACAATCAAGTTCCACATCACTGAGTTTCTTGGTGGCCAGCCTATAGAGTTTCTCATGCTTCTCAGAAAGCTTGTACAATTTCTCATAGGTTGTATGGATGTCATCCTGATCATCCATCTTCTCAAACTTGGACTCCACAAATTCCTCTTCTTCAACCACATCTTTAATAATCCCATCAATAGGATTAACAGTGGTAGTGAAGGCATTCAAGATTTCGCATCCTCATTGTTGGAATCATCCTCAAGCTCGGTGTTGCTCAAGGTAGCAGCAAGTGCCTTACTCTTCCCAATGCTCTTGAGATATGTAGGACACTCATGTTTCATGTGACCGAATCCGTGACACCCAAACCACTTCGTTCCTGCGGGAATAGTGTACTGACCACCATCCCTAGCATCCTTTTTCCCTTTGTCTTGACTCTTGAACTGAGAAGAACTAGATTGCCTACGGTCCTTGTCAAAACCCTTTCCATTGGCATTTTTCATAAACTTCTTGAATTTCCTAGTGATGCAGGACTTCATCTTGGAATCTTCATCCTCTGAAGACTCATCTGTGTCACTGTTCTTGGCCTTCAAAGCCATGCTCTTGCCTTTACTCGTCTTGCCAATCCTTATCAATCCTAGCTCGTAGGTCTGCAAGTTTCCAACTAGCTCAGTCAGAGGAATCTTGTCAATATCCTTTAATTCCTCTATTGCCGTGATCTTAGCATGAAATCTCTCAGGTAGAGATCTGAGCACCTTCCTTACAATCTTGGATTCAGGAATGGTTTCCCCAAGATTGAAGGCTGAGTTCACTATGTCCTTTAGCTTGGCATAAAACTCATCGAACGACTCATCATCCTCCATCTTAATCTCTTCAAAGTTTGTAGTGAGCCTTTGTAACTTTGAATCCTTGACAGCCTTTGTACCCTCATAGGTTGTTTGGAGGATGGTCCATGCTTCCTTAGCAGTTTTAGTAGAGGATATCTTCTTGAACTCCTCATTGGTGACTGCACTGAATAACGCATTCAATGCCCTGCTGTTGAAGTTTGCTATCTTGATTTTGGCTTTATCCCAATCGGCTGGCACTTCCTTTGGCTTAGTCCAACCTATCTCAACAACTTGCCACACTTTCTCATCTAAAGACTGCAAAAAAGTTTTCATGCGTACTTTCCAGTATGCATAGTTAGTGCCATCAAATAAATGAGGTATAATTAATGACTGTCCTCTATCCATGACAAACAAGGGTCAATGGATCAACACAGCAAAGATTAACCCTAATTAGAGTATGCCTGCTCTGATACCACTTGACAAGCCACAAACTAAATGACCACTTACGATAGAAATTAATTAATTAATTAGCCAAGTTATTAATTAATCAATTTATCATGCAAACGCGTGGTAGCACAAACAAATCACCAATAAACTAATTATGCAACGGAAAATAAATAATACGATGATTTGTTTATGAATGGGGAAAACCTAATGGCAAAAACCCCACCGGGTGATTTTCAAGTCACCACTCCCGAAACTCCACTATGATCACAACAAGCGGTTACAAGTAAAGGAATCCCAAGTACCTTACCAACCTACAGTTGAACCCTTACCCCAATACCCAATTGGACTTGTTCTATAGTGACAGTTCCCCTTTTTGATGCACGACTCCCAAATACGTGACTAACCAATTGTGTGGATCCCAGTATGCGACTTCAATCATCAACTAAGAAGGTTGTTGGTTGCAAAGTTCTTTAGTTCATCCACACGATGAGGATCAAGAAGATGCTTGGTCACAAAACCCTACAGTGCAAATACATAGCAACTTCTTCAAGAGAAAGAGATGAATTAGGGCAAGAACTTCGTCTTCATTCACAATTTTCTTGAACAGAGTTTGCTCAATACTTGTGCAACTTGTGAACTCTTTGACGGCCCTTAAAACAATCATTTTATATGTTTAGGGTTAGGAGAAAAGAAATCCCAAACACATAATCACAGATAGAAGGTATTGAGCAACTGTCGAGCAGGTGTCGAGCACACGGGCATGAGACAACTTCTAAACCTCGACACATGCTAGTTGTTGAGTTTTAATGAATTTGCACTTCTTCAGCTTGTTTCTTGGACAGACTTGATGACTTCAACACTTGATCTTGAAACCTTGTTTCTTGAAGTATTAAAAACACCTAGAACTACCCAATTACAAGTAAAGTGCGTTTTGTCAAAGGATTAGCCAATTACAATAAATAATGACATATGTTCTTAACATGTGAACCACATATGTCCTAACAAATAACATCATACTAGAATCAACACTCTCCCCATGCAGTAGACAAGGAACATACATGGACTGTAAAAAATTATTAATGCTGCATGCATCACTTATTAATGTTGTAGTAAATACTTTAAATTTGATGGATAGCTGATGATTGTTGCAATTCCTTTACTAACTAAGCTCCAACTTTAGATTCATACATATTAATGGATAGTTTTCGCTAACATTCTTAATTAGGTTGATTTGAGAATGCAATAAACTATATATTAGTTTCAGATTTGAGAATGAACTTAGGTTTATATATATTCTTTCCTTGTTGGCAGATTGTGAAAAGAAGAGGCATTACAAGTTCATGTGATCAAAGCAAGCGATTTTTTTTTTTTTGTGTTAGACTAAAGGTACTCTCTCTCTCTCTCTCTCTCTCTCTCTCTCTCTCTCTATTTGTGGTGAGTTGTTGAATTGGGGCAAGTAGGTGGCTTGCTTTTAGCTGACATTGGGAGTGTTGATTGTTTTGTGTAATATTAGATGATTCTTGTTGATTGTTTTTATTTGATTAATTAATTTTAGAGGCTTCTATCATTTTTTCACATGAGGAGCACTAAAATGAAATGGGATATTTAAAGAGATGTCCATTCCTAAAGAATATTGCTAGTAATGATGTTATAGTTACCAAATGTGTTGATAACTTCTCTATGCATTTAAATTCGTTGTTTTCTTAGGAACATAGCTGAAAGTGCATGATTAAAGATGATTTTTTTCTTAACCAATGTAATGATTAATTGATCAATTTGGTTTGATTTTTGGAATTGGATTTTTCAAAATTTGTGGTTTTTGAACTAAAACTCTTTATTCAAGTCAACTGATTGTTTATGAAGTAAAATTGAACAAATTTCAATGCATTAGAGCATGCATCATATGTGCATTCATTACATGCATCATATAGATTTTTATTTATTGAGATTTTTGTGCTCTAACCCTCTCTAATGCAGTCTGCCCTTGGTTATTTTTGTTTTTTTGTTTTTCCTCTTATTCTTTCCTTAAACCCTTTAGCATCATGGTTAGGAAAGCTAGAGCCGACAAGAAAACCTCCACCTCCTCTACCCCTGTGTTTCAAAGTGATAAGTTTAGAACCCTAAAACACGAAGAGAACTATGAGAAACTCTATATTTTTAGATCGGTGTGGGCTAAGCATAAGCTGATCTTAGATGAGTTAGACCCTAAGATACGTAGGAACTTTGAAAGTAGGGGTTGGCTACCACTTTCGGAGATTGAGCATCCTCCTCCAATTGCGTGGATCCCAGTACTCGAACCTCTCTGTCCACTCCAATGATTCCAAGACTCAATATGTGAGAAGTTGGATAAAGGGTGAAGAGTGTGTCATTACTCCCGTGGTAATGGCCTCTACTCTTGGTGTACCTTTGATATAGTAGCCTGTCTACCCTTACACCGAGGTACCTCCCCTTGATGACATTATGTCTCTCATTACCAATACTTCCATTAGATGGGGTTCTGATCCTCGTATCACTACTCATGATCTTATTGAGCTCAATTATCTGTTTTTTCAAATTTCTTATCATTTCATTTGGCCTATCTCTCATCTAGACACTATTCATATTGAGAGATGTGCGTTTTTGTACACTCTCGTCACCAATGCTCCTATAAGTTTTCATACTCTTTTTATTAAATCACTTGTTTAGGTTCATATAAGTAGTTCTAAATCTCATGGTCTTTTCTTTCCGATTTTTATCTATAGGATTCTTTTAGATTTGGGTTTAGAGGACTTTCCTGCATCCGAGCCTATTCATATTATAGCTCCCATAGGTGCCAACTTCCTTAGGCAAAGAGCGACTTAGTTGAAAGCTAGCTCTAACGCCCTAGAGTCAAGTCTTCTATAGGTGCTGCGTCTATGCCTCCTTTGGGTGATCCTATTGCTGAGGAGTATGTTGACCCTACTGCTGTTATGGATCCTCCACCGTCTTCATCGAGTGATTCTACTATTCAGAGTATGTTGGATATAGTTGTGACCGTACAAGTGGCTCATGGTCAGCTTTTGTTGGATGTGCTTAACAACCTTCATGCTTTGAGAGCAGATTTGGCAGGTGCTTGAGATATTGCTCCGCAGCCTCCACCTTTTGATGATGAGCCACGATTGCCAAAGGTGGCAATTTGTCACAAAAAGGGGGAATACATATTCTTGGAGACAGGGGGAGATTGGAGATAGATTGTATCTAGGAGCTTTATGATGTATTTTTTGTTTCGGCTTGTGATGTATTTATTTTTTTATGGGTTGTATATGTTAGGGAGAGACACTTTGTTTTATGTTTTGTTTCTTTTATTCTTTCTTGTTTCACATATGGTAACATTGGTTATTGATTTATATTATAAGGTTTTTTCATAGTATATGTCTTTTAGTTTAAGTTTTGTGAAATCAAGAATTTATTTTGGTTTACTTGTATTTTCCACGCATGGGTTTATGTGTTTGTTGAGCGTTTCAAGAATTTACAGGTTAATTCAGTCGTGGTTGCTGTCTACATTGACAATTGATAGATAGTAGTTAGGTTGAATTGTATTTAGGGCTGTTTAAATTGAATGGGCTGTTTTTTACTTTGAGCATTTCCTTTTGTGTGATGTGTTTTGTCACAGATTGCCAAAGGGCAAGTTTGTTAGGTTTTAAGACTTTAAGAGCTAATGTATTAGAACTTCATTATGTAATGTTTTGGCAAACCATGATCAGAACATAGAGTCTAGGTTTAGGCTTGCTCAAAGTGTGATTATTTGTAAAATTGGAATCGAGTAATTGCAAAAATTATTGAACTAATTTTGCAAGGCTCGATCAATCGAAAATTAGGCTCGATTGATCGAACCATGTGCATAATTATTTTTCTGTAGATTTTCCAATTTAGCCCAAGCCCGTTTGACATGTAGGGTTAAGTGTTTTACTTCAAGTATAAAAGGAAAAACCCTAACTACGTTTTAGAGGTCTTTGATGGTTGTGTATTGAATCTTTTTGTGAGATCTAGAGGTTTTTACCTTCATACACACTTAGGCTTATCAAGATCAAGATTCATGTCAAGAACTTGGTGATTGCTTCAGTTGTTGCTTAAAGAACTTAAAGAATACCACAAGTAGGAGAACTTGTGTCGGCAGTAGATCAAGAAAAGAAGTAGTCCGTGGACTCAGAGTTGTCACGCGGTCATGGTAGTATGTTTTCTACTTGAGGTAGCAATAGGATATTAGTGGTCTAAGTTCTATTGTAAAAACTTGAATTCTTTCATAGTGGATCTGTTTTACCTTGAGGATAGCTAGGTTAAATTCTCCCCAGGTTTTTTACCAGTTTGGTTTTCCTGGGTTATCATATTGTGTATTCTTTATATTTCCGCATTATTCACATGATATGATTTGAATGTGTTATCCTAGAACTAAATAATTTATCTAAGTAATCACTTGGCTAAATATCTAGGTTAAACAACTTGTGTTAAGGGGTCTAAAAACGTACAAGATTCATGGCCTACAGATGTTGTATAGGCTCACTTAGTGTCACATGGGATTTGTAGGGTTTATGACCCTTGGGTTTTTAATAGGGAATCATCATTTGCAAAGACTTCTATTGAAATTCCTAATAGTCATGTCCAAGAAAACTCGATAGAGTATGCTGATCTTCATGACATGCTACACGACATGTTCCCCATAAATGATATAGCATCTAAGCCAATGGAAGAAGTCCCTAGTGTGAAAAAACCCACAGAAGGTCCTGGAGAAGGTCATAATGAAGATGTACTTCAATTTATGAAATTACTTGATGATACTAATCAACCTTGTTATGAAGGTTGTAAGCATTTTAGCAAATTGTCAGTCATTGTGCATTTGTACCACATGAAGTGTTTTAATGGTTGGACCAACAAATCATTTACCATGTTGCAGCAATTTTTGCTAGATTTTCTTCCTTCAAATGCTAAGTTGTCAAATGATTGTTATGAGGCTAAGAAGATTATTAAGGATTTGGGCTTGACCTATGAGAAGATTCATGCTTGTCATAAAAATTGTATTTTATATTGGAAGGAGAATGCCAACCTTGAAACTTGTCCAAACTGTGGAGTTTCAAGATGGAAAAGTAATGAGTCTAAAGGTCAACAAAATACTAATGCTTCCACCAAGAAAAGAAAAAAGAAACCTACTAGGATCCTTCAGTGGTTCCCCTTAAAGCCAAGATTGAAACGACTTTTATGTCTCCTGAAACAACCAATCAAATGAAGCGGCATGCCAATGGTCATGTGAATGATGGGTTATTGAGGCATCCTATTGATTTTGAAGCCTGGAAATCATTTAACTCTAAGTGCATAGAGTTCTCATCCAAGCCTTGTAATGTAAGGCTTGGATTAGTAGCCGATGGATTCAACTCATATGGCAATATGAGTACTAGTCATAGTACGTAGCCTGTCATTTTGATCCCATACAATCTTCCTCCATGGATGTGCATGAAAAGGTCTAATTTCATGCCATCATTATTGATTCCTAGTCCAACCTCTTCTGGGAACGATATAGATGAGTACTTACAATCCCTAGTAGAAGAACTGAAGGAGTTATAGGATGTTGGAGTAGAAACGTTCGATATGTCTTCCAAACAATCATTCCAAATGCATGTTGCATTATTGTGGACTATAAATGATTTTCTTGCATATGGTGATATCTTGGGTTGGAGTACCAAAGGTGCTTTTGCATGTCCCCCTTGTAACTATGATAGTTAGTCTCTTTGGTTATGATATGGAAGAAAATTTAGTTACACTGGACAAAGGCGGTTCTTAGATAGTGATCATAAATTCTATAGGCAAAAAAAATCATTTGATGGGCATGTTAATATGAGATCAACTCCTATTATAGTATACAAACAGATGCTATAGCCGACCATGTGTTTGGGAAGAAACAAGTTAATTTAGGTAATAAAAGAAAAAGAGGGGAGGAAGCCTTAACTGTGTGGAAGAAGAGAAGTATATTTTTCACCTTGGCTTATTAGGAGGACCATGTGTTGTGTCACAATCTTGACATAATGCATATTGAAAAGAATTTAGTCGATAATATAATTGGCACATTGTTGAACTTGGATGGCAAGACAAAGGATAACTTGAAGGCATGCCAAGACTTAAAGAATATGGGTATAAGAAGTTAACTTCACTTGGAAATGGTTGGGAGTGATCAGACACGTATGCCACATGCCTACTACCATATGAATGCTAGTGAAAAGGATGGTTCTTTGCAAGTTTTGAAAGATGTAAGAGTGCCAAATGATTATTCTTCAAACATCTCATGTTGTGTCAAACTCAAATAACGCAAGATTAGTAGAATGAAGAGCCATGATAATCACATCTTAATGCAGCAACTTTTTCCGATAACAATACGCGGATCTTTACCCCTTGAAGTGAGTAGGAATTTAATTAACTTATCTTGTTTCTTTAGGGAGATATGTTCCAAAGTATTAAATGTGGAGGAACTTGGGGCTCTTGAGAAGAGAATTGCAGTGACATTGTGTGAGTTAGAAAGGACATTCATTCCCTCTTTCTTTGCAATGATGGTACATCTAGTCATGCATTTGGCTAGCAAAGCCAAAGTTGCTGGCCCAATTCATTATCGTTGGATGTATCCCACAAAGAGGTAACACATATAGTAACTTGGTCTATTTGGTTTTTTAACTTACCAATTTCTTGTTGTTAATCTTGGATTTTCCAATAGGCACTTGTCAAGACTTAAGTCTTACATGCATAATAAAACTTATCCAGAAGACTCCATTGCAGAAGGGTATATAGCAGAGGAATGCTTAACATTCTGTCGAAACTGTATTCAATCGGCCCGTAAGGAATGTTGAGGAATCCATAGGTGTGGTGGTGAGCATTACACTAGATTCAAATTCATGGATCCAAGCACATCGTCATGTGCTATTCAATTTTGAAGAAATCATCCCATTTCGCGAGTAAGTGATATGTCCTTGCGTATCCTTTCACAGCATTCCAATACAATATTGTAGCTTAACACTAACACATTTGTTTACACAATGTACACATAGCGGAGAGCAAGGTTGATTTCCCTTTTCATGTGATTGATGATGTTATTCAAAAGCAGCATATTGAGAAATTTTGCAACCGGTTTAGGGAATATGTAAGTAAAGCATATATATATAGAACGATTTTCAGTTATAACACTTTAGAGAGCATACTTATAATAAAAGTCTTTCTTTATAATAGGTGATGTCAATGGATGCCTCTAACGAAAAGCAACTATTTGATAAAGTTAGATGGCTTGCTCGAAATCCAAATAATGAAGCAAAACGGTTCAAGCGTTATGTTATAAATGGTTTGAAGTTTCACACCAAAGAATCTAAGGCAATTAGGAAAACTCAAAATAGTGGAGTTTGTGTTGTTACTGAAGGTGGTGCTACTTATTATGGTGTACTAATTGATATTATTGAGTTGAACTACTCTAACAAGTATCAATATGTATTATTCAAATGTCAATGGGCTGGCGTTATTAGTGGGAGTGGATGCAAAAAAGATGAGTTTGGATTTCCCCATGTCAATTTTTCAAGATTGATACACACGGGTGATCGATTGATTGATGAACCTTATGTATTAGCATCTCAAGCTTCACAAGTGTTTTACATGGAAGATGTGAGACATAAAGATTGGGTGGTGGTGCTCAAATCAAAACCTAGGGAGGTGTTTGATGTTGGTATTAATGCTTCACATGATGATGATGATGACGATGATGATGAAGATGATGTGGATACATATATGGAGAATGTCCCTTATAATGTAGCTACTGATGATGCATGTGATGATGTAAATGACAACCATATGCTTGGGCTCGAGTTGATGAAGAAGGAACCATTTATGATACACCATTGATTAGTGAGGATGAATTGCTTGAAGAAGACTTTATCGATGATGAGGAGCTTAGTGATGATGTTTATGAGTCCAATGATGATGGGTCCAATAATGATGAGTCTAGTGATGATGAGTCTATTTGATACTTTTGCATCACTCATTATATTTGGCATTAATGATTAGAAGTTGTACTTGCAAACCACTTATATTTTGCTTCATTTTATACGAATGTTGAAGGATAAACTGTTTTTTGGCATCCTATTTTATACTATCTTTCTTTATATATACATAGTGATCATTCTTATCTAATTTACAATTATTATTCATATATTTTTCTTAATATAAAAATTGAGTGGCATGATCTTGAACTGTTTAGGAAATTTAAGGCTTAAAGGATTAATTACCTTGCCTAGATTTTGCCCATACTGTTCCATGTTCAGGTTGCCTAGGATTAATAATGTGTTTGTGCTTTCTTTAGTTCTAGCCACCAAAAATTGAAGGTCTCAATGATAGAACTCACATCATGCTTATGATATTTTCTGCCGAATGTGGATTGGGTGGGTACAATTACAATACAATATATAAGATTAAATTAATTGTGTTTATTATATGGTTGTTTGTATGTTGTGGACAGTGTGAATGCTATATTATGCATGCTAATACTTGTATTATTATACAACCACGATTTTAAATTGTTGAGGCCATGTTTTATGAGAAAGATATTTGGGGCTCTTGTTGTAATATCATAATTATTACCCGTGACAATGTAAAGAAAGAAGGCATATTTAAAAATAAGATAGTTTTTAAATTTCTTTAGGTTCATAACCATATTGAAAATATTGTATTTGTGTTGTTTGAGGGCAGTCTTATATAGATTTGCTTTATGAGTTGTGTTTAGTTGAGTTAAGAATTGCATAAGTTGGATTGGATTTTGTTGCTTGATGGTAGGTTCTTATGATGTCCTGGCATAAGATACGTATGTCTATGAAGTAAAGTGTCAATTGAAAGAAGTTTTAGTGTTAAAAGTAGTTGGAGCTGTTGTATGTGCAATTACTTGGACCATTACTTGTACCATTACTTTTCATTGTGCTTATGTACTTATTTATTTTAGACTTTGAGAATTGAAATGGAAAGGCGAAAGGCAAATATGCACACGCGTTCCAAGAGTGTAACATTGGAAAGAGCTTCTTCACAAGATGCGGATCAAGTGGGGGACCAAGAAATGCACAAAGCTTCTATAGAAGGTATGGGTTTTTTACTCAATAGTTTACCATTCATAAACTAATGAGTAAAATTAATTAAATTTTTTTTTTTTGATTGGAAAATGTTTCTAAATTTTGATTTTAGATTGAGTTCATGATTGACTGATCAATAATTTGAGATTGTCAATTTATCAATAATTTTAAAACCACCTAGTTTGTAAAACACTAACTACTGAATTAAGTAGGTCAATTTTGTGTTAGGTCACTATTGGACTAGTTATGCTTATAAATACTAATTATGTCTAATGTGAGCCTCTCTTTAAGTTAACAAGGAATTAAAATAGAAAAGAAAAAATTTATTATTGACGTGTGTTTATGTCTAATGTTGCTATGTGTAAAGCAGACACGTTAGGAACATAATTGTAGATGATATTAAATGTTTACAAATGTCGTGCAAAGGTTTAATAGACTAATATATGAATCAGTGCACCATTGCTGGAAAACATTGGAGCGCAACTGCTTATAAATCTTCAACACAAACAATGATTGAGCTTTTAAAATTTTAGTATTATTGAGAAATAGCTCACATCATTCAAACCCAATAGGCTGCTCTATATGCATATATAGTAATATAATATATAAACTGTGTTATGAACGTCAACATATTATACAAAAATTAATTAGCTAATCATAATATAGGGACCCTTTTTTTCCCCTTTTATTGGTTAAGTTCATAATTTTATGACTTATTACCATCAACTTCTTAATAAAGTATACAATAAGTTTTGCCCATAAATCTCAATTGGAGGAATGAAATATTTGAGATTGTCACTAATTCTACAGAAAAATTAGAAGGAAATTTGCCTAAAGACCACCTGATTTGTGAACACTAACTACAAAGAAAACTTCATATGTTGGTTTATTTGGACGAATTATTTTAAATACAATGATTTGGTGAAGTGCAATCCCCCCTTAATTACATTCCCCCTCCCCCATTCCTTCGTATATTATATTATATAGAAGATTTTTTTAGGTTCTTCTTGTTTTTCTTCCAGCTTAAAATAAAATTCCTTATATACCCCCCTGATATGTTTTTTCATTCTAAAGAGAGAAACTGAAGCAAGCATGACATTCACATAAAAAATAGTAACTGTTGAATTTCAAATTGAAAAACATTCAGTAAAAAAGAAAATGATGAATTAAAAGTCCTGACCTTTGCAACCTGAATGTTGACTGAAACAGGCAGCCAGGTTGGCACCTTTGCCACCAGCAAGAGTCTGACCATTATTGGCTGAGATGGTCTCACCCACCTTAGGCAACCTATTAATCTCCAAATAAATATCTGCATTGGCTGATCCAAAAATTACAAGTGGGGGAATTGGGGTTTGTGTGCTGTTGTTGTTGGAAGGATTTATGGAATACGCACAATTTTGTTATGACTTCTACGGTTAAGAGTTGAGATATGGAAAAAGGTGGTATTTCTTTCCCCTTGTATAAGCCAATTCATTCTAGCTTTAATGCTCCAAAGCTCCTCCTCTAAAGCTAGAATTTTCTCAAGTTCCCCCGAAAGGAAATTATGAAGGTGTATCAATCTTTGGGAGGGATTTCTGGCTAAGGCTTGCTCAGCTCCCAGAATTCTCACAACAAGATTCTTCTTTTTCCAAAAAATGTTACCAAAAACTTTCCTGTTCCAGACATTAGCTTTATTGGTAAATTCACAAATGGCACTGCACACACTGTGGTGGTTACCTTCCCATGCCTCCCTAACAACACTGGGGAACTCTTCATGGCTAAGCCAAATGGGTTGAAAGCGGAAAGGTCTGACACCATTTCTAAAAGGAGGAGAATCCAACGAAAGAAGCAGGGGACAATGATCTGAATTAATTCTAGCTAAATGTTTCACCATCACTTCAGGAAATGTTGCCTTCCAACTTGAGTTGGCCCAAACTCTGTCCAGTCTTTATTGAATTAAATCAGTGATATCCCTTTTATTAGTTTAGGTATAGTTAGTTCCTGAAAATCCTAGATCAATATGGTTGCAGTAATCCATACATCCAATATACTCCGTAACCCTCCTCCTACAAATTTCATTCCCACCGAATTTCTCTTCCTCACAAGTGACATCATTAAAGTCCCCCATAGCAGCCCAAGGGAGGTTATGTCTATCTAATAAAATTTTTAAATTTTCCCACAGAATGCATCTTTCTCTAAAACGAGGACTACCATAAATTGCACTTAAAAGACAAGGTTGAGATTAGGGACTAACCTGGACTATAACATGTATTTCTTGCTCCGTTGCAGATAGAACATCCATGGATACAATGTCAAAGCGCCAGAGGAGCCAGATGCCACTTGCATGCCCAATGGTCTTTATAGAGTAAGCCCCATCAAATGGCAACCTCCTAATAATGTCATCAACTCTATTACCATAAATCCTAGTTTCCGTGATCATAAAAATTGCAGGATTGTGCCATTCCACCAGGTCCAAAACAGTTTTCTTGAAAGTAGGCTTCATCGTCCCCCTACAATTCCAGATTAGTATATTCATAATGGGATTGGGGGTACAGTGTGCATCAAACCATATCAAGGATGGTTCCTCCCCTGTCTCCCTCAATGTCCATGCTTGCCTTAGTGCAATCTTTTCCCTAATAAGTTTAGGAAACAGATTCACTGCGTGCCTCAGTATTCCAAATTGAGACTAGTTGCTTAGGATGTTCAGAGTGCATGCTATCATTGGCATTGAGAACTGTAGAAGCTTCACTAGGAATAGATTGCCTATGACTACCATCTCCATCGGTTTCTCTAGAAGGATTTTTCTTTGACATATCATTGGCTCCAAAAGAATCGTCTCCAAGGCACTCATTGATTCTTTACAAAGGTGCTTCCAACAAGGACTCCCTCGTTGCGCCGAGGGAATGTTGACTAGGGGGAGAAATTTTGGCTTGTTCATGTGAAAATGCTAGTACGGGTTTGGAGTTTTGACCCATGCTTTGTCCTTCATGGGAAGCTAACCCAGTCAAGCACTCACCTTTATCAGGGCAAAGATGTTTTTCCAAGCTACCAAAGCTTCCTCCTCGTACCAGCCCATAATGTCCATTAGGTCCCTCTGAATCCTTTCTATCGTTTTGTCTCTGATTGGTATCACCTTTCCCTTCAGAAAAATTGCCCATCTCTCTGTTGGTGAATTCATTTTCCTGATCTTTGGCCCTAAAAGTGAACCCACTGAGGCAACTAAAAGTATCTTAACCAAAGGGCTGTTAGGAGTAACCTAAAGAGGCCACTTTCTGCTCTCCCAATCCACAAAAGATTTTTTACCATGGTTAGGTAACACCTTCCTAGAGTTAAGTTTTTAGACCCCACTATGTTCATAAGACACCTCACTCCTATAGTTCCTTGCATTAGTTTGGTTCTGTTGGGATTGATCCGGTTTGGCATAACTACCCTCCAACGTATATTTCTTAGGAGAAATTATTGTGTACTCCCGGAGTATCATAAATGCGTGCTCCCTCCTCTAACATGAATGGTGGGTCCCAATAATTAAATTCATGATGGGACATATCATTCATGTGAGAGGAAGGAGTACACATTTATGATACTCCGGGAGTACTTAATAATTTTCCCTTTCTTAGCTGCCTTTCTTTTCACATCTTTTCTTTGGTCAGATTTTAAGTCTCGAGGGGTGTAACGTGTACCTCTCCTGTCATCATTGTCATCCTTATTCTCCGCACCTTCTCTGCCATAGCCCTTGCATGAGTTCATTCCTTTCCCATACGGTCTTGTCTTGCGTTTCACTACCATCCAGTCTCCATACACATCATTCGCATAAGCTTTTCCATCTTCTTGACTTGTCTCATTTGTACTAGCTTCCTTAGGACTCGAGTTAGTTTTAGAGGAGCTATTCCTTTGATTTTCCACCACCGGCTTTGGCCCCAACCAAGGACGGACAAGATTCTTTCTAATGACCAAGGCATCCACATGCAAAGCACAGCATTTGTATACCTTCATATTGCACTGGCTACACCATCTTCCCAATCTTAATAGAATTAATCAAGGGTTTATCAATGTTAATCTAGACACAAATTCTTGCAAAGCGACCTCTTGCACCATTAACAGTGTGAGCATCAATATGAAGCATTGGACCAATGGTACTCCCCACATTCTTAAGCATGATAGGATCATAGAACTCAATAAGAAGCTCAGGCAACCTAACCTAGACAGAAACAGATGAGCATGCTACCTTAGAAGCTTTGAATTCGGGTTCCCACTGCCTAATGGTCAAGAAACGTTGACCAACAAACCATGGACCCCTTTTAAGAACCTCGTCCAAATCTTGTAGAATTTCATCAAAAAAAAGAAAAAGAAAAAAGACAAGTTGTAGAAAAGTCATACATAAATCTATAAAAGTATTGAGATTCTAAATAGTATTGCACTATTGCAAATAGTAATGCTTTTTCTTTTGAAGACAAACCATACACATGTATAGGACATGGACCAAATTGTAATCTCAAATTTGTCAAAAAAAAATCTTCTCTAGATTTCAAGTCTTTAAGTTTAAATTTCTGGTATACTAGCTAGGACCTAAGACCGTGGGACAAAGTAGTAAAGAAGATAAAAAATTAAAAAAAGATCAAGAAACGACACAAACAGAGAGAGAAGAGAGAGAAATGAGAGAATCAGAGAAAGAAAAGAGTCAAAGACTCACCTGTGGTGGGTAACGCTAGGGTTTACTTATCTGGTATTTGTTCAAATGCAAATCTTGCTGGAGGTGTTCGACTGTGTGGTTGGTGATTTTTCTAAAATGAAGAGGAGATTTTCCTATCGTCAAATCCTAAAGTGAAAAGCCCAAAGGTTATGCAATGAAGATAGAGCAAAAATTAGAATCTTATTTTTTATTTTAAGTTTTTTTTTTTTTTTTTTTTTTTTTTGAGTAGGTATAATATTTTCACAACAAAGTTTAGTGGTAAATTATTATTGATTCTCATTTGGTCCATTATTAACATTATTTTTTTTACCTACTTGACAATTAGGATTTGTGTGAAATTTTTGGAAAAATATTGTGCTTTTAGCAATTTTTTTTTTATATATAAAAATCATATCCAAAAATTGGGGGGCCAGTTCTAATATTTTCTTAGAAAAATTTAGTTGTTTGGGATAATTATCATATTATTAAATACTAATTAACTATTTTTGAAATATTTTTGGGGGGCCGAGAACCCCCTCCGTCTCAACATGGTTCCGCCACTGGATCCTATGCAAGAATTTGTTCACCCATAATCATCGGAAATATAATTTAGTATTTAATAATAATTAGAGGGAAACAAGAAATCAATCATCATTGTTTTCATCATTTGCCAAGAACAAATTTCATGCTTCCTCGACAAATTCAGTGTAACAACCCCCTAATTTTAACATGGTAATTATAACTTTTCACATTTACTTAGTTGTGTAAATCATAAGAGAAGCAAAATTAAAATTCCATGAGGGTATGTCTCAATCAGCACGCATTGACATAAATTATAAAGGGAAAATTATTTTATGAAGCCCATTTTAAAATTTTTTTTTTGGACAGAAAGCCCATTGTTACTTAATTACTATATAAAGGGAATATTACTTTATAAAGGAAATAAGATAGTACTATAGTAGGAAAAAGATGAAACTCTAATTGCACAGATAAAACTCAGTTGCAGCACAGCTAAACAAATTAAATAGAAAAAAATAAGGGAGTAAACATGGCATTTTACGGATACAATTAGGAGAAAAATAAATGTTTTGAAAACAAATAAATGAAGAAGCAGAAACAGAATAGGGAAATTATTGTGTATTTCGGGACTACAAGGTCAGCTTGCTAACCTTGTAGTCCCAGCCAATAAATACATGACACCTCACTAAAAAAAAATGCTTATATAGATTTTCATGCCATGTCAACTCAATAACCCCTACCCATCTTAACATCTATTAACTCCATTTGAGTGAATTCAAAATTTAGATTAGGAATGAGCGAAGCTGTGAAACTTTTCAGTATAGAATTCAAAACTTAAAAATTTTCAATTTTCATTTTCCTGAAATATTCCTTCTACATCAAAGATTCAAAATACCTCTGTCCAAGACTACAAGATCCTATTTGTGATTGCCTTCCTAGGAGTGAAATCCAACCCAAATTTTAGCCGATCCCTCCGAAATTATGGCTTCGACCGTTGCACCGTCAAAGAGGTCTTCAAGGACAACACCGTTCGAAGCTCTGCCCCTAGATCCCTACCACTTTTTCTCTCCTCAAAATCCTAATTTTCATGTTTATTTACCAGATTCGTCTTATATGTGTGTATATATGATTGTTACTTTTTTTGATTGATGGTTTTCTTGTTCTTTTTCCTTGTGCATTACCAAACAAAAAGAACGGCCAAGAAGTCATCTCTTTCAGAGTCCACATCGCTAAATCCGAAATGGGAAACAATTGGTAGTACTGTTGGTCAAGGTAGCATTATTCCAAGATTTATGTGGTATTTTGATCCAAATTGTATGGTGTTATCATTTTTCATTTTTAACTTTAAATAAACAAATAAAATAAAATCTTTTTGCCTAAACATATTTTTCTGACCTGAGCTTATTGTTTCTAGGAGGATTGCACATTGTATGCAAGTCTTTTTCATTCTTTAATTAGTTTATATTATTGATTATTTAACCTATCAAATCATTCAAGAATCTCCATAATTTATAGAAGTTTGATTTGAGGAAAGGAGCCTTCGTATAATTGTTACGTGCACAGGTTTGTTGCAGGGCAGATGGTTTCTCTAAAGATTGGTTGCTGTGGTGTTTTCCTTGATTTGTGCTAAGTTAGTTTGGTATTTGAATGTCATGTCAGTTGTAGTTTTTTAAGGTTTGAGTTGTTATTTTGTTCTAGCTTTTAGGAGTTAGGAGTCTTCTTGTTATTTAGTTCTATTTTTTTAGGAGTTAGTTTAAGAGGATCACGATTGTGTTAGTGGACCTAATTTTATGCTTTGGAATGTTGACATCTATAGGAATAAAAGTTATCAGAAAAATTATCATCCTATAGAAAAATTATCATCTATAGGATTACTTCGAAATAATTCCGAAATTATCCATTGTTCTCTATTTAAATTCCACAGATAAGCCATCATAGGTAAAGATAAAGAGATATGTGTACCAATAATTGAGTTTAATTTCATAATGATATAAACATGAGAAGAATGCAGATTTTATGTGTTTACAATTAGGTCAATTTTATGGTTGTGATTGTTTTGTATCATTGGAGATGCCTTCTAATTAGACACGGTAGATTTTCGTTGCTAAAATTATTGAGTTGTTTAGTTTCCAGGTATTACAAAAAATCAATTTAATGCATTGATTTCCCCTTTCAGGAAGATGCGAAAAAACTTGACAATGTTGCTAAGAATTGCTACACAACATATGTATATGGTTTTGCTCTGGTGTATGTCCAGAGGATGGAAGATGTGTTTTGGAGTGCAAGGAAATGATGGCATGAAGCCTAAAGAGTATTGGAATGCAAACAGATGCTGCTGGAGCCCAATGCAGAGCAAATATTGCTGATGGGGTCCAATTTGTTAGCCAGAGTTATCAAATAGAAGATAGAGATTTAGTTGGATTAGTTCTTTAGTTTATTGATAGGCTTATCAGATAAAGGCTTCCTATCATTTAGGAAGAGTTACTTGATTGTTAACAAATTATTTTTCAAAATGCAATTTTTTATTATTGGTTAGTTGTTGAGCATATTAGTTGTTTGTAATTGAATTGAAGACATTGTATTTAATCAATGCAGAATAAATAAGAATCATTGAATACTACAATCCAAAATTTTCTCTTTCTCAAATTCTTGGAGGCTAGTCATCTCAAATTTGGACTTCAACCCTAGCAACTTTACTTTTTCTCCCACGGTTGCTTCAACTTAGCCTCTAGCCCTCAACCTTCGTTCATGGGGCAACTTCAACTGCTCTAATTTAGGCATCAATGCTAATTGTCCCTACAAGTAAAATTTCATGAATATTAATTAAAAAGAAATGATTGCTAAAAGTAATATGCATGTGACATCAAATCTAATGGAACTAAGCAAGAGATGCTTATGCATTGTTGCATTTGCTTCTTGTTCAAATTGATTCTACATCAGTAAAACCCAACAAACCATTTTAATTTACACTATACAAACATCCATATGCATTTTTCTCAAACAACTTGAAAGTTCAAATAGTGTAAAATACACTATGAACGTTTAGACCCCCAAATCAAAAATAACCAATTCAAGCTTTATGACAAACACAAAGTGTGCAGAAAATGAACACAAGCTATAAATAAAATTGATAAACAATCTAAGCTAATTAAAATCACATCCACAACAAAAAATAAAAGGCAAAGATAAGGGAAGAGAGATGCAAACACAAGGACAACACAACGATGTGTTATCGAAGAGGAAACTGAAGCCCTTGGCGTAAAACCTCTCCGCTGCCCCCTAAGCGGTAAGTAATCCACTAAAAAATGTATTTGGGATACATGAATAGTAATAGACCCTCCAAGCCTAATCTACCCAATGTACCTAAACCCTCCAAGCTTCTTGCTCCAACGAGGTTACGCCGAACCTATTTCTTTTCTAGCTTCCCGAATTCCGCTACTTGACCATAGCATCAACCAATGTGAAATTGGTTCCTTCCTAACTACTTCCCAAAGCACCAAATAGCCCTCTCACAGAAATGGATATGGTGAGAAAAGGTTTTGGTAATAAGCCTTTCAAGGATTTGACAATGGAGAGGAAGAGAGTAGAGCAATTTGAAGAGTCACTTGGGTAAAGATTGTGGATGAGTCAATCTTGTTTTCTTTAGGGTTTCTCTCTCAAAATTCTCTCTGGAAGCTCTCTATGAATCGTGGGTATAAGGGTATATATATAGTAGGGTGAAAAGGAATGTGAAATGTCATATTTTGCCAAACAGAGTGTTCTGGCAGCTTGACCTCACAACTGGGTTGAGTCGCGAGTTCAAGTCACGAGCAAACGGCCTGGCCAGCCTGGAACTTTTGTCCTGTAATGAACAGCTGTCGCGACGCTTCAGCTTCTAGCATGCTTGACACGTGTGCTTCAATCTGGCGGCTTGCAGCTGCGAGCCACCCGTGAGATCCAGCCGCGAGTCCTTGCTTCTTTGCACACACTTGAGTAATTCTTCACACTCTTTCACACACACTACCCTTACATGATTCCCACCTAAATACAGGGTTTCTAATTGCTAAAATACAAGTAAATTTGGTACGAAATAAAGCCAACAAGATGGTTGATTAAATTCAACCTTACAATCTCCCCCTTTGGCTATTTCGTGACAAAACCCTAAAACAGACTCTAGACTTAACATGTGAGTTGGGAACAGTTGAACATAACTTACTCACACCTAATTCTAGAAACTGTGAAGCTCTTGAATCATATGAACATGAATCTCCTGAAACACAACAATACACCATGAGCATTGTATGCAGAAAAGCATGAAATGCATATGAAGCAAGCATGATGTGATCAAGCAAAGATGGAGTTAAGAAACAGACCATGGCTTGATTAAACAAGAAATCACTATAAGGTAGTGATCACAATGCTCATTCACACTTGGAATGAACACTTGGACATACAGGTAAATAAGCTCAATGCAAATCACTTGCATGCCCAACACTCAACCAATGCATAATACACTAAGTATATGCATCTAGGAACAATCCTACAAGGGCACAAGAGTGACAGTACTTAAAAGGAAAATGCATGACATTTAGATAGAAGTACTGAATAAACAATGCATAAAAGCATGGTACACACCATAAAGCCTACAAACATGCATAAAACAAAACCCTAAAAGCTTACAAAAGCAACATGGGTACAAAAACATAAAGATATACTGAATAACAACTAAAAAAAATGTTTAAACTGTTTGCTGAAAATCTCCCCCTTAGATAATTTCCTCCCCCTTTGATCAAGCTAACACTGCCCTTTCATTGTATTCCTCTCCCCCTTTTTGTCATGGAATAGCTACATATTCTCCTCTAGCTGCCTTTGAATCTGATCCAATTGAGTCTGTAGGGAGGTAAACTTCATATCCCATCGAGTGTTGTGATGGTGTAAAATAGATGTAAGTTCTGACATCTTGGTACTCAACTCGTGAACAAATGGCACAATGTTGTCGAGTTTTTCATCAAGGGATAATGTGCTAAAGCACGAACCACTGTGAGATGCGGAAGTTTCCAGTTTGACTTTCTTCCGACTATGACCAATGCTTGCGTTGAATGTACGCTTATTGATCGGACACGGTTTTGTGCAAGGAGACTCATCTGCTGTCGGGAGAATTCCTTTAAGCTTCAAAATCCTAGAAATGAGACAACAGAAAGAAACACATATTTGTGATTCAGTTTGTAGAACTGTGTTGCGTAGAACATGAAAGATATGAGCATAGATGTTAATCTCTATATCAGAGATTAGGTCATGAAGAAACAAGGCACGTCCGAAGTTCATATACCCAGTGTTGGATAAGGGGTACAAGTTGTGGAACATCATTATTGTAAGCACTCTCAGTTTAGGAGGGAGAGAGGAAACACTGACTGAGTTGCCATTGGATGAGAATTCCAAGTCTTGTCCAAGGCCATCCCTAAGCAGCTCTTTATCTGGACAAAGGTCATTATAAACTGGTGGGTTTTTAAGCATCAATCGGTTGATGTGAAGTATTTTTGCCAAATATGCAGGAGAGACTGAAAAACTTTTTCTCCTAACCCAGCACTTAAGTTCTTCACCTTCCACAATTGCATTGGCATAAAAATCTTTTACCAAATTCTCATAAGCTTCATCCAAATCGGAGAGAAGATAATTCCAATCCTTGTGAGAAAACCATTGTGGAATTTCGGTGTCATGAAGTGAAAATTGATCAACAGGTCTTTCCAGTAGTGATGTAGCATCTCGGAAATAATTCTCATGAGTCTGAAAGGCTGCATAGGATTTGAACTTGTTGGGATCGAACACTCCTGGTGGGGAATGAGTCCTTTTTGTTTTAGGTGAGAAATCATCGACCTCAATGACAGGCTCCTTTCCTTTGGAACCACCTCCTTTCATAGTTGCTTTCTTGAATGGAGACATTTTCAGTCTGCATCATGTAACAGAAGGGAAAAAAAAAAAAAAAAAACACAATACAAAAGACATCATTAGCAATGAGTTAGTGTTAACATATGGATAATGAAGAAAACCCTAACTAGATGGGAATGTCTAGAAAAAGACAATGAGTGATCATGTGTCAGTAATGACCTAATGTTGTCACAATATAGAGTATAGCAGTATATAACCACTGGAAAACACACAATGAAGACACCAGATAGACAGATACTCAGGGATTTAAGAAAAAACATGTCCGCACAGTATATCTTAATCTACAGTGATAACTCAACAAAAAGAAAATTGTTCTCAAAACATGAAGAAAACAAGTGAGACAGAGAAAACCCATACCTTTTTCTTGAAGATTTGAGAAGGAATGATGCAAAAATGGAGATTGAGATGTGTGACACAGAGTGTTTGGGTCAGATTCAGTTGAGAGAGAAATGAGGAAGACAGTGAACAGTCACAAAAATTCGAGGGAAAACTGAAAAAGGTTTAAAAACTGACCCAGTTTTTGCCAAACACGCGATTTTCGCGACTGAAGTGAGTCGCCAACAAGTCGCCAGGTCTAGCCGCCAAAACACTCAAAGACAAAATTGTGAAAAATTTTCTAAGTGTTTTTCGCGATTGGAAGGTCTACCCGCGAGGGAGTCGCTAGCTGAGTCGCGAAAATCTCTGTGTACCCCTCGCGACTGAACCCTTCACTCGCGAAAAAGTCGCCAAAATTAACACGCGAGCTCGCAGCTGAAGCATGCGACTTGGATAACCCGCGACTGAGTCGCCAAAACAGGGCAACACTGTTTTTGAAAATTTTCAGTTTTTGTAAAAACAAAATACTTTCCAAAAACACTTAAAACACTCAAAAATCTTTTTGTGTTTGAATCAACAAAGATTGAGCATGTAAAAACTCATTTTAACAAGTACAATCACACAAATGAATATGGCATTCATAGAACATAAACTTGTGTGTTATGTGTGGATATCAACAATGAGATAGTCCTTAGTCTAATGTAAAGCTTCAATGATCAATTCAACCAAGGCATACACAATTAGCACTAGATCATGTGATCTATCTCAATTATAGAAGTATGCATATATGACCTCCCACAAAACTTGATAACTTAACTTGGAGCTTTACATTTGACTCCATCATTAGATCTTTTTGATCTTTTTGACACAATTACATCTCATTATGACAATGTCTTTTGATATTTCTCCTTGATGGGATAGCCTTTGGCCTTTTGAATAATCATACACTTTTTTTTCTTCTTTTGGTCGCTTTCCCTTTTTCCTAGTCGAATACTAGTATGTGCGACAGGCTTTTGCAGCTCAATATCTCTTTTCATTTGGAGATTTACATTTGGAGAGCTCTTTTTAGCAAAAACAAAAATAAATAAATAAATAAATAAAGAGTGGGAAGATATATAGGCACATGTCTATGCATGTCTTAAAATCAACAAAAACATTCACTAATCATTCATGACAAGTTTGAAGATCTATTTACAACAGTCACATAGATTTCAAGATTTCTTCCATAGTGATAAGAGTGCAAACGAACAAGCTACGCTCGTAAATGCACAAAGCCATTAGCACAAAAGTACAAGGCAAACAAGTTTTGAGACAAAACTCAACAATGTTAATCAAACTTTTGATTTTCTACTTTTTATGTGGTTTTTGGATTTTTGACACACAAGAATGAAAAGATTGATTAAAAGCAACAATGTAAAGACAACAAAAACAGACAAAGCAATAATAACAACAATAATAATAACAATTGTCCAACAAAGTAGTGTGTGACCCACAAACAAAGTAACACGATATAAGCAAGTGAAGCACACATCACACAAGAGATTCAAGGGATTGTACCAACGCCAATGGTCTTACGGAGGGATTCAAACCGTGGACCATCGAGAGGCTTGGTGAAGATGTCCACCTTTTGATTGTCTGTGTGGATAAATTCAAGACACACAACTCTTTCTTCCACTAAATCTCGAATGAAATGGTAACGTATCTCTATGTGCTTAGATTTTGAATGCTAGACCCGGTTCTTAGAAAGATTTATGGCACTGGTATTATCACAGAAAATACATATTGTATCTTGAGGAATTCTATAGTCATGAAGTAGCTTCTTCATCCAAAGAAGTTGTGTACTGCAACTTCCAGCGGCTATGTCCTCTGCTTCAGCTGTAGAGAGAGACACTGAATTTTGTTTCTTGCTCATCCACGAGACAAGATTGTTACCAAGGTAGAAGCAGCCTCCTGAAGTACTCTTTCTATCGTCCATATTGCCAGCCCAGTCTGCATCTGAATACCTGGTAAGGCAAGCATTTGAGTCTTTTGAATACCACAAACCATAATCTGGAGTTCCATTGATGTATCGTATAATTCGCTTCACTGCAGTCAGGTGTGATTCCTTTGGAGCAACTTGATATCTAGCACAAACACCAACGCTAAATGCAATATCCAGTCTACTAGCTGTAAGATAGAGTAGACTCCCAATGATACTCCTATACAAGGTTGGACTCACTTTCACCCTGGAAGAATCAACATTCAGTTTGGTAGACGAGCTCATTGGAGTGGAGGCATGTTTTTTGGAGTCTAGTCCAAACTTCTTGACAATGTTTCTAGCATACTTCTCTTGGGAAATGAATATGTCTTCCTTCTTTTGTTTGACTTAAAGGTCCAAGAAAAATGTGAGCTCCCCCACCATACTCATCTCAAATTCTTTCTTCATCTCCTTAGAAAATTCTATAGCCCGATCATTGATGGTAGCCCCAAATACTATGTTATTAACATATACTTGAGCCAAAAAGGAGGTAAGCTTCATCATTCTTGACAAACAAAGTTTGGTCGACATATCCCCTTTTGAATCCTCTATTTAGGAGGTAATGGGTAAGACAATCATACCATGCTCTAGGAGCTTGTTTTAAGCCATAAAGGGTTTTCTTCAATCTCAACACATGATTAGGAAAGTGAGGATTCTCAAAGCCTTTTGGTTGTTCAACAAACACTTTTTCATTTAGGTATTCATTTAGAAATGCATATTTTACATCCATTTGGTAGAGTTTGAAGTTCATAATGCATGCAATGGGCATAAGAATTCGAATAGACTCAAGTCTTGCCACAGGAGCGAATGATTCATCAAAATCTACTCCTTCTACTTGAGTGTATCCTTGAGCTACTAGCCGAGATTTATTCCAGATTATCTCTCCATCTTCATTGGTCTTGTTTTTGAATATCCATTTAGTGCCAATGACATGAACATTTTCAGGCCTTGGAGCAAGTTCCCACACATCATTTCTCACAAATTGATTCAGCTCTTCATGCATTGACTCAACCCAATTTTCATCTTGGAGAGCTTCTTCTACCCTTTTTGGCTCAAATTGAGCAAGGTTGCAATGCTATGTTACATGATTGGCCAAAAGGATGTTTCCTATTCTAAGGCGAAGACCTTCATTTAAAGACCTTATAATGTTGCTACCCGGATGATTCTTAATCACTCTTGATGATGGCTTCTTTGATGTAGAGACTTCATCATTCCGTGAGATGGGAGGATGAATTTCCAGAGGTGTGAGAGGACTTGGTGTTCTAGACATTGATCTTGTTTCCATTCTTGGGTTCATGGGAGTTGATTCTTCTACTGGTGTAGATCCTTCAACTTCTATATCAAGTGCTTCGACCTCAACATCAGGTTCTTTGATGCGCGGCCCTTCTCCATCATTGATCATCTCTACCTTTGTTAAGGCATCATCAATTTTGATATTGATGGACTCCATTACTGTCTTAGTTCTCTTGTTGAAAACTCTATACACCCAACTAGTAGTAGAGTACCCAAGAAAAATACCTTCATCACTTTTTGCATCAAATTTCCCAAGGTTCTCCCGATCATTTAAAATATAGCACTTACTTCCGAACACTCGAAAGTACTTCACTCTTGGCTTCTTTCCATTCCAAATCTCATAAGCGGTCTTCTTTGTTCCCACTCGGAAGAATATTCTATTGCCAATGTGACATGAGGTGTTCACGGCTTCTCCCCAAGACTTTTGAGGTATTTGCTTGTTTAGTAGCATAACTCTTGCCATTTCTTGAATCACCCAATTTTTTCTCTCTACCACTCCATTTTGTTGAGGAGTTTTGGGGGCTGAAAATTCCCTTTTGATTCCATTCTTTGCACAAAATGACTCAAATCTTGCATTCTCAAATTCCTTCCCATGATCACTTCTTATCTTGACAATAGGAGCCCCTTTCTCGTTTTGTAGTTTCTTGCAAAGGATTTCCAACTTTTCACATGCTTCTGATTTTTCTCTAAGGAATTCAACCCAAGTGTATCTTGAGAAATCATCAACAATGACCATAATGTATCTCTTTCCTCCTAGACTTTCAGTTCTTATAGGCCCTATTAGATCAACATGAAGAAGCTCTAAACATCGTGAAGTAGCAATCACATTCACCTTTTGATGGCTTGCCTTCGTTTGCTTTCCCATTTGGCATGCACCACAAATAGTCTTCTTCACCTTTCCAAACTTTGGCAGTCCCTCAACTGCGTCAAGTTTAGATACTTTAGCTACTTGTTTAAAATTCACATGCCCAAATCTGTAATGCCAAAGATCTAACATGTCAACACGAGCACTTCTACATGAAATGGGTGCTGTAGGAACTACTCCATAGCAATTATCTATAGTCCTATTTCCCTCCAAGACTTGAATCTCTTCTTCATTGATGATTATGCATCCCTTCTTTGAGAATTGGACAAGGAAATCCTCATAACATATTTGAGTGATGCTCAAAAGATTCATCTTCAGCCCTTTGATGTATAAGACATCTTTCAATAGAAGTAATCCTAGTATCTCAATAGTCCCTTTGCCAAGAACTTGAGCATGACTTCCATCACCAAAAGTCACATAGTCACCAACCTTCTCTTTGAGTGTCTTAAACAGTGTTTTATCTCCTGTCATATGACGAGAACAACCATTGTCAAGATACCATAAGCATGAATTAAACACCTTCAATGAGGTATGTACAAACAAGCTTGCATGAGACAAACATTTTTGACCTTCAAATATAATTTTTTCTTCTCTTTCAATGCTTCTGTTAGATTGACATTTCTTTTTCAGATTATCAACCTTCTCACTCAACATTCGATTTTTTCTTTTATACTTCTTAATCAAAGATTTAGATTCTGATATGCTATTGTGTAAGATGTAATTCCCATTTACAAAATATTTCAGCATGTGAACAAATATCCTAGCATGTTTCTTTGTTTTTAATAACTCTAAGAGTTCATTGTTAGAACACTCTTCAATCATACTCATATAGTCATTATCACAAACACTTAGACCACAATTCAGCAAGACCTTTTTCATAGCAGCAAACAAAACCAGGGGTCTAGGATCGCACTTGGGTAATTAAACCACAGCAAGTGCACCCGCTCTGATACCAATTGAAAGTTCAAATAGTGTAAAATACACTATGAACGTTTAGATCCCCAAATAAAAAATAACCAATTCAAGCTTTATGACAAACACAAAGTGTGCGGAAAATGAACACAAGCTATAAACAGAATTGATAAACAATCGAAGCCAATTAAAATCACATCCACAGCAGAAAATAAAAGGCAAAGATAAGGGAAGAGAGATGCAAACACAAGGACAACACAACGATGTGTTATCGAAGAGGAAACCGAAGCTCTCGGCGTAAAACCTCTCCGCCGCCCTCCAAGCGATAAGTAATCCACTAGAAAATGTAGTTGAGATACATGAACAGCAATAGGCCCTCCAAGCCTAATCTACCCAATGTATCTAAGCCCTCCAAGCTTCTTGCTCCAACGAGGTTACGATGAACCTATTTCTTTTCTAGCTTCCCGGATTCCGCTACTTGACCATAGCATCAACCAATGTCAAATTGGTTCATTCCTAACTGCTTCCCAAAGCACCAAATAGCCCTCTCACAGAAATGGATATGGTGAGAAAAGGTTTTGGTAATAAGCCTTTCAAGGATTTGACAATGGAGAGGAAGAGAGTAGAGCAATTTGAAGAGTCACTTGGGTAAAGATTGTGGATGAGTCAATCTTGTTTTCTCTAGGGTTTCTCTCTCAAAATTCTCTCTAGAAGCTCTCTATGAATCGTGGGTATAAGGGTATATATATAGTAGGGTGAGAAGGAATGTGAAACGTCATATTTTGCCAAATAGGGTGTTCTGGTGGCTTGACCTCGCGACTGGGTTGAGTCGCGAGTTCAAGCCGTGAGCAAACGGCCTGGCCAGCTTGGAACTTTTGTCCTATAGTGAACAGCTGGCGTGACGCTTCAGCTTCTAGCATGCTTGGCACATGTGCTTCAATTTAGCTGCTTGCAGCCACGAGCCACCCGCGAGATCCAACTGCGAGTCCCTACTTCTTTGCACACACTTTAGCAATTCTTCACACTCTCTCACACACACACTACCCTTACATGATTCCCATATAAATACAGGGTTTCTAATTGCTAAAATACAAGCAAATTTGGCACGGAATAAAGCCAACAAGTTGGTTGATTAAATTCAACCTTACACATCTCATATGCAAAATTATATTATAAAACACATGAACCAAGTGTAAATAGGAAAAATAGATTATGCTCTTATAGGACAAAGCATATATTTCCCCCTTCTAAATCCCCTTCCAATGGCCCCAACACAGCTAAAACATGCCTACCACAAATGACACCATCATATACCTACCCACCACAAATGAGAGCATAAGCCAACAACAACAAAAAAAAAAAAAAAAAAAAGCATTTCCACAAACACCAATCTGTCAAGAGGTCAATGGAATCTCAATTTGAAAGTCCATTTACAAATGTACTAAATATTTAGTAAACTATCAACATCAAATACATGAAATACTTAACTACAATAAGTTTTGACTCACAAACCAATAATAAAGGTAAATATTCAAGATACTGAACTGTTCAATCAGGTCAAAGAAAGGAATTATTAGAACAAAAACAAGAACAAAAATGAAATATTTGAAACAAAGAGAGCAAGAAACTCAATTGAAATCTAAAAGGTTTGGATTTCCAAGCAAAACATCAGTACCCAAGAAACAAAGGTGAAAAATCAATCTAAATCCAACAAAAAAAATCCTAAATCCAAACTAAATCAATATTCTTCAATTCAGAAACCCTAAAATGAACTCCAAATGAACCTAGTCCTTAAAACAAAACAAAAAACCCTGAGATTCAAACTCTTTCACCAAAAAAAAAAAAAAAAAAACTAGCTAACTCCTCAAGCAGAGAGTTAGAGAGAGACCTGAAGAGAGCAATCTGAGGGGTGGGAGATCTAAACATAAGGGAATCACAGAGAGAGAGAGAGAGCTAACCCGAGGGGAAGGAGATCTGAGCTTAGGTCTGTAGAGAGCGATTTGAGAGCTGATGGAGGAGAGGTGGATACTACTATGGCAGGGAGACTGGGAGATAGCAGGTTTTTGGAATTTTGATGCAGATGGCATATTCCAAAAAAGAATACTTTGAAAGATTTGAGTTTTGATTGAGACTGCAATTCCAATGAAGCCCGCCCAATTCACTTCTAAATTTTGAATTCACTCAAACGGAGTTAATAGACATTAAAAATGAGAGGGGTTATTGAGCTGATGTGGCATAAAAGTACATGTAAGCATTTTTTAATGAAGTGTCATGTATTTATTGGCTGGCACTACAAGGTTAGCTTGCTAACCTTGTAGTTTGGGATTACACAATAATTCTCTGACAGAATGGAATGCACCTTGTCCACCATTAAAGTCTCTTTCCTTATTGACATGCACTTCAAAATCATAGCAAATTTTCATCATAATACTATTCCTAAAAAAAGCCCACCTTAAATCAAGAGTACAATAAATTTGAAATCTAAATGTTTCTAGTAATAGGGCCGGCTAAATAATTTTGGGGGCCTTAGGCAAAAATTTTAAGTGGATCCTTTCTTAAACTTTAAAGTCTATAGCTGCACAAATAAAAATTAATTTATTACATGGTTCAATAAATTAGTATCACTATAATACAAATGAGTTGATATAATATACATCAAATTATTAATTGGTGTGATAATTTATAATAATTAATAAAGTAAGAATTTGCATTAAAAAAAAAAGATGTGATAACTTATTAATTAGCGTGGGTCTATATGGGGGCCAGCTATGAAGTCAGTAGTGTAAACTATGGGCTTAGCATAAGGCCTACTGATGTGTTGTGGCTTGTGGACAAGACTGCACAGTGCACTGTTATTTTAGGATACAATGTGGCTTTTTTAATGCATTTTATTGACCAATAAAAGTACTTAAATTTTTTTTTGTAATTAAAATGTATAGATAAATATATTTTATATATATAATTTTTTTTTTTTACAAATGGGGGCCTTTTTTTATTTGGGGTCCTTAGGCGATTGCATCAATTACATCAATTGTTCAGCCAGCCCAGTCCAGTAATGCCAAGAGATGTCAATTAAGCTAGCAGTGACCTTTTATTCATGTTAGGTTAAACTATACTTTTAGTCCTTGAAAGATTCACAGAGTTTAAATTTGGTCCCAGAAATATTTCTAATGTCAATTTAGTCCATGTTTTTCTAAAACGTGTGAATGCCTTAATGTTTAATCATTTTTATAACACTGTGACCTTTTATTGAGGAGCATATCACCTGCAATATTCTGAGGTGGTCCAATAAAAGAGTGACAACTCATAGGAAATACCACATTATCATCAACTCAGCACGACACAAACAACCCAAACAAATCTACATCTTCTTAACTTCAAATTTTATTCATTCAAATTTTATTTTATTCATAAAACTCATGCAATATTAATGAAAGCATTATTAAAAAAAGTTGCATACAAGCCAATAGTTTACAGCCTCAATATAAAGTGCCATGACTTGTCCAGTTTGACTAGCAAGGAAACTGGAACAAGAAGAGCTCAAACCAGATAGTTGGAGACTTATTTGTAAAGTTCCATGACTCCCCAGACAGTACAAGCACGGCATATAACTTGAAAACCCGAAAATCCAGAAGCCTTGCTCAAGGCCTCAAACTCTTTCTCGGTTCTTTCCTTCCCTCCAGGTGGAATAACCATAGCACTATCAAGCATAGAAACAAACTTAGCCCCATTACTTGCGTCAGGTACCTCTGGCATTATTAAGTCCATGATAATCACCTTCCCATTTTGTGCCAGTGCTTTGTTGCAGTTCTTCAAGAGTTTTATGCATTGATCATCATTCCAGTTATGGCATGATGATGCCAAAAAAATCACCAGTGAGCCACATGGTCCTCACGTGCTCTTGACAAGAACCTGCACAATACAAAAGCTGAAAACCTTAAGAGTACCGGTGTGGTACCGGCCAAATACCCTCCGACGGTCAAGTTAGAGAAATCTCTTGTTCACAACTCTAGAATGCTAGAGGTGTAAAATTGTGCGTACCTTGATTTGTGAGGGTATTGGGGTTTTTATAGTAGTAGAGAGTTTACTTCTCCTCCTTGGATTACAAGTCTTTTCCTTATAGGAGTTTTCTTGAGCGTATTTTGCGGGATCCTTTCCTTATAGGAATCCCTTTGGGTATCACCAAGTGTGGAGAGCAAGACATTTCCTTATATATGCAATCATGGGTGGCAAGCAATCCTTTATCAAGGTCGTCAGCTTACCTTACCCCTTCAGCCTTAATGCCGTCAGCTTCATGGTGGCGTCAGGGTCGTCAGCTTACCTTACCCCTTCAGCCTTAACGCCGTCAGCTTCATGGTAGGGCGTCAGGGTCGTCAGCTTACCTTACCCCTTCAGCCTTAACGCCGTCAGCTTCATGGTAGCGTCAGGGTCGTCAGCTTACCTTACCCCTTCAGCCTTAACGCCGTCAGCTTCATGGTGGCGTCAGGGTCATAAGCTTCGTAGGTCTAAAAATATCCTTATCAGTTGCCCCCCATTCCGTAGTCGTCACGTAAGTGGACGAGTGCGGAATACAAAGGCTTGTGTTGTAATCGTAGAGTATTAAGGGTTTTTTCTTGCCCCCCACTCCATAAGCAATTTAACTAGAGGATTGTTACTTAAGTCAATTGTCATCGGAGGATTGCTACTTGACGCGATCATCTTTAGGGGATCGTTCGTCACCTTGGTGACTTGGTTCAATGATTTCTATTTGAGTCAATTATCTTTGGAGGATCGCTTGGATCATTCGTCACCCTGTAAGTAGGAAGATCTATACTTTGGACTGTCCATCGTAGGCGACTTTGGTCGTTGTCTTTCCATCTTGAGGATAACTTTACTTTGGACCGTTCACTTGTAGGCGAACTTAGTTTTCTGTCCATCCGTAGGCGACTTTGGTTGTCCGTCCACCTGTATGCAACTTTGGTCATCGTCCGTCCCTCTTGGGGATGACTTTACATTGGACCGTTTACCCTTAGGTGACTTTGTTCGTTTGTTCGCCCGTAGGTTGGACTTAGCTTGCTATGAGGATCTGGTGCCCATCGGTGTTTTAAAACGTCGATCAATCCCGTAAGGATGAGGATTAGGTGCCTGTTGGATTCCTTGATCGTCGGTCTGTTTCATACGTAGGACTTAGTTTAGGAGCTAGTAAGTATCTTTGATCGTTGGTCTGTTAGTACTTAATAACCTGTAGGCGTGAACCAGTCCACTTTGGACTTAAGTCGTTCTTTTTAAGGATTTAGTATCAGACTCGTCCATTTATGGACTTAGTAATGAATTTGTCCACTTAAGGACTTCGTACTCTTCAGCTTTGCTGATCATCACCTTTTAGTGGTGCTTAGTTGGTCGTCACCTTTTAGTGGTGCTTAGGAGTAACTCTTTTTACTCTTCAGCTTTGCTAGTTGTCACCTTTTGGGAGTAAGTTTTTTTTACTCTTCAGCTTTCTTCCCGTCAGCTTTTCATTCCGTCTAGGCGTAGATGCCAGCAGGTCATAAGATGAAGTCGTCAGCTTAAAGGTTCGTCTTGTGTGAAGTCGACAGCTTGGAGACTGACAGCTTCATCTTTCGTGAAATCTTCAGCTTAGAGACTAACAACTTCATCTAGCGTCATCTTGCGTGAAGTCTATAGCAGACTGACGGCTTCATCTTGCGTGAAGTCTTCAGCTTAGATACTGACAGCTTCATCTTGCGTCATCTTGCATGAAGTCTTCAGTTTAGAGACTGACAGCTTCATCTTGCGTGATGTCTTTAGCTTAGAGACTGATGGCTTCATCTTATGTGAAGTCTTTAGCTTACTATCCCCAGCTTACTATCTCTAGCTTACTATCTGCAGCTTTACTATCTCCAGCTTACTATCTTTAGCTTACTATCTTTAGCTTACTGTCTTCAGCTTTACTATCTTCAGCTTACTCTTCAGCTTACTGTCTTCAGCTTACTCTCTTCAGCTTTACTATCTTCAGCTTACTCTCTTCAGCTTACTGTCTTCAGCTCTACTGTCTTCAGCTCTACTCTTTTCAGCTTACTGTCTTCAGCTTACTCTCTTCAGCTTTACTATCTTCAGCTTACTATCTTCAGCTTACTGTTTTCAGCTTACTGTCTTCAGCTTACTGTCTTCAGCTCTACTCTCTTCAGCTTACTGTCTTCAGCTTACTGTCTTTAGCTTTACTGTCTTCAGCTTACTGTGCCTAAGATGCAGCTGTCAGACATGGGGTGGAGCTGTAGACTTTGCAACAAGGTTGTCTCTCATGAGTGAAGTTGACAACCTTGTTATGTCCGTCGCCTTTTGTTTCGTCATGGGTTAATTACAAAATTACCCTTATCAGCTGCCCCCTACTCCATAGTCTCGTCAGCTTTAGCTGATGGGTTATGGAGTTAACGTCGTGGAAGGGTCATTTATATGTGATGCCTCAAGATATGTTTTCGCAAGTTTAGAGACGCACCCGTATATTTAGTTAGGTCCGTCCACTTGTTGTGGATCCATCCATTGTTTTGTGGACTTTATTTTGTTAACCCATCTTCGTGGGATGAACCAAATTATGGACCTATCTGTGTTTAAGTCCGTCCATTTATGGTGGATCTGTCCATTGTCTTGTGGACTTTGTAATGAGGTTGCTCACTTTGTGGATTTAGTAATAATCTCGTCCACTTTTGTGGGGTCGTCCACTTTGTGGGCTTAGGCTCATCTACTTCGTAGACTTGGTAATATGCCCGTCCACTTTGAGGCTTGGGCTGGTTTGCTTTGTAAGCTTGGTAATGGTTTTTTGTCCAACTTTTGGACTTATATTAAACTCGTCTACTTTGTAGACTTTGGTGATAGGCCCATCCACTTCGTGGTCCTAGGCTCGCCTACTTTGTAGACTTGGTAATAAATTCATCCACTTTGTGGACTTAGCAGTAGACTCGTCCACTTTGTGGACCTAGTAGTAGACTCGTCCACTTTGTGGACTTAGGAGTAGACTCATCCACTTTGTGGACTTGTTGAGGTGACTAAGTGTTGTTACCTTGTCACCTTGTAAGTCGTCCACTTGGGGTCATGGACTAATTGAGGTGACTAAATTTTGGTGCCTCGTCACCTTTTTGGGTTGTCTACTTGTAGGCGACTTAGGATGGTGATCATCCACCCATAGTCGACTTCAGTCATGCGTCTACCCGTAGGTGACTTAACGTAGTGACCATCCACCTGTAGGCGACTTTGGCCAAGCGTCTACCCGTAGGTGACTTAGCGTAGTGACCATTTACCCATAGGTGACTTTGGCCATGCCTGCATAAACTCCTCTTATTATAATAAGCCATGCATTCATAGAAAAAACAGTTCTTAAAAAGAAAACGAAGACCTGCCCTTTGGGCTTTTAAAGAGTTATTATAGCAAAAACTAAAGTAAATAGAAAAATTGAGGAGTATAGCTAAAATTCACTAAGGTAAACCAGAAATAAAGGGGTGCTGCTCTTCATGCCATCCTTTTTACTGGCAGTACTTCCATAGGTGCTTGGTGTTCCACGGGTGGTGTAGCTTCTATCCGTCCAGCGTCTCCAGTTCTTGCCATCTTTCGCCCTCTGTCTTGTCGCGTATCCTCCTGCCTTTCTCTCTTCTCTCGAGTCAGAAGCGCATCTTCAGCATTCATGTACTTGGTTGCCCTGTAAAGCACGTCCGACATAGTCTTCGGGTTGTTCTTGTATAGTGAAATTAGGAACTTACCCTTCCGCAGCCCATTTGTGAAAGCGGCTACAAGTATCTTGTCGTTAGCTTCATCGATTGAAAGCGCCTCTTTGTTAAAGCGTGCTATGTAAGACCTTAGCGTCTCATCTTCCCGCTGCTTGATACTTACCAAGCATGTTGTAGACTTCTTATACCTGTGTCCCCCGATGAAGTGTGCAGTAAATTGATTGCTTAGCTCCTTGAAAGTGCTGATGGAGTTGGGCGTCAATCGGCTGAACCAAATTCTTGCTGTACCCTTCAGTGTCATAGGGAAGGCCCTACACATGATTTCATCCGCAACTCCTTGGAGGTGCATCAGGGTCTTGAAGGTCTCCAGGTGGTCTAGAGGATCCTTGACTCCGTCATAGCTATCTATCTGCGGCATGCGAAACTTGTGCGGCAGGGGGAAAGAGTTTACGGTGGTAGTGAACGGGGAATCAGTGCGGTTGATGAGATCGTCAAGATCGCTGGACACTCGTCCCTTGAGAGCGTTCATCATCACCTCCATTTGCTCCTTCATCGCCTGTATCTCCGCGACAACAGGGGGTAGAGTCGCATCCATGAGGGATGGGATGCTTACATTTTGCCGCTCCAGTCTGCTCGGGGCGTTACTGCCTTCCGGTCCTTCGCGGTCTCGTTGCTCAGCACTGGAATCTTCTAGGTCCTCTGCAATATTGTTGCCTGTCTTCCGATGTAGTTGCTCTTCCAAGACCTGGTTTTGCTTCGTGAGGCGTTCGACGGCCGCTGTCAGGATCTGCACTTGCTTCTCTAGAGCAGTTGGTCGCGGCCCGTCTTCCTGAACGTTGTTGGTGGTTGCCATTGATCGAGTGAGTACCATGCAACTCTTTTGTCAGGGAAGCGTTAGCTGTGGCTTACGACACTACTCGCGTTTCCCACAGACGGCGCCAACTGATGATGCCAAAAAAATCGCCAGTGAGCCACACGGTCCTCACGTGCTCTTGACAAGAACCTGCACAATACAAAAGCTGAAAACCTTAAGAGGAGTACCGGTGTGGTACCGGCCAAATACCCTCCGACGGTCAAGTTAGAGAAATCTCTTGTTCACAACTCTAGAATGCTAGAGGTGTAAAATTGTGCGTACCTTGATTTGTGAGGGTATTGGGGTTTTTATAGTAGTAGAAAGTTTACTTCTCCTCCTTGGATTACAAGTCTTTTCCTTATAGGAGTTTTCTTGAGCGTATTTTGCGGGATCCTTTCCTTATAGGAATCCTTTTGGGTATCACCAAGTGTGGAGAGCAAGACATTTCCTTATATATGCAATCATGGGTGGCAAGCAATCCTTTATCAAGGTCGTCAGCTTACCTTACCCCTTCAGCCTTAATGCCATCAGCTTCATGGTGGCGTCAGGGTCGTCAGCTTACCTTACCCCTTCAGCCTTAACGCCGTCAGCTTCATGGTAGGGCGTCAGGGTCGTCAGCTTACCTTACCCCTTCAGCCTTAACGCCGTTAGCTTCATGGTAGCGTCAGGGTCGTCAGCTTACCTTACCCCTTCAGCCTTAACGCCGTCAGCTTCATGGTAGCGTCAGGGTCGTCAGCTTACCTTACCCCTTCAGCCTTAACGCCGTCAGCTTCATGGTGGCGTCAGGGTCATAAGCTTCGTAGGTCTAAAAATATCCTTATCATGGCATGTAGTCTGCAATATTATACATGAAAAATATTGGAATATCCAAACACTGGTTTTAATTCAAGTGTCAAATAAGTAGTTAATTAACAGACCTTTATCATAATGGCGTCACCTTTTGGAACACTTACATACATGTCCCCTCCAACATGCTCAATACCTGCATAGATTTAACAGCCATTCATATAAGAAGATTAAAAGGCCTGTTCTAAAGCTAGGGGCAGGCTAATAGTACAGGAGCAATTATAATTTTCTCATTAATATGGTCATTTAACTTTAGGTGTTGCTTCCATTAAAGTAATTATATAAAAAAACCTTTGAGGGTTGCTTAAAGTAACTAGTTGTATGAATATATCATTTGTCATCTTGCCCGCACATTACGAGAAAATACACCATGTTTCGAGTGTATGTTTCCTCTCACTCACAGCCAGTGGGACCCACCAGCTGTAGGATTCACTCAGCTGTGAGTGGGAGGAAGCATACACCCGAAACAGGGTATACTTCCTCGCACATTGCATAGGCCTACTACTTATCCAAAAAAAAAAAAAACAATGATAAGCCTACAATATTTAATAGAATCAATTATTAATATATTTTTGTACCAGGATAAGATGGCGCGTGTTGTATAACTTGAGGCAAATCAAAGTTGACGCCTTTAATGGAAGGGTACTTTGAAATGATCATGTTAAGGCATGCTCCGGCACCACCACCAACATCAACCAACAATGATACCCCCTCAAAACCTTCGTATTTCTCAAGAATTTTTTTCATGTGTATTCTGGAGGTTTCAGTCATTGCCTTGTTAAAAGAATCATTCAATGTTCGATTAGCTTTCATGTATTGGAAGATGGACATCCCGTGGACCTTTTCAAATAGATTACCTCCTCCAAGAATAGCATCCTTAAAATGTAGCCTATAACACAATGAATCCTATTAAAATCAAAGAAATAGGAAGAAGATCAAGGGTTTTTCACTGATTAAATCTTTGTATTTTCTATATGTAATATTGTCTATACGATATACGACAGGTATGCTAAAGTTGTATTGTTTGTATGTTGTTATATATATATATATATATATATATATATATATACTACACACCCTGATCACATATCAATCCTGACCAAAACCAAATAACAACACATATCATAGAGCTCTCTCTTCGATTTGATCTCTAATATGATTTTCATGAATTTCATCACATCTCTCTTCTTTATTTGACTATCACGGCATCTCCAAGACTCTAAGAATAAAAAATGAGTGTTTGTGAGTTGTGAGTGTCTCTCTTTTTATTATAAACTAGCTGCAAACTCACGTGATATGTGGGAATAGATAAATATTATGTAATGGGGTGTGTAATATATAAAAAGTAACAATTATTTGAAGAATTGTTTATTAAAAAAAAAATTCTACAAATATTTTTTATTTTTTTATCTCTACTAATATAATATTCTATTATTTTTTGTGTGTTTGATTAATATTTTTTAAAATGAATCATATTCTTCTAATTTCTATTGCAATGTGTTATATTTGCCTAATATACAACTAAGTTTTATAAGTTTCAAATTTATTATTCAAATTTCTCAACTCTTAAGGAATAAGGAGATTATTATAATAATCAAAACTCATCACAAAATTACTATATAATCTTAACCAAAATTAAAATAAAACCAAATGAATAAAATTTATACTTTATAATTATTTATTACTCAAATTCCAAAAAAAAAAAAAAAATACCAAGTATTAACCCAAGCCAAAATTCAACCAAAGCTATAAAAAATGAGAGAGAAAACTTTGTGATGAAAAATAAAAATAAAAAACACAATATCAAAATACATACTAAAAAAAAAAAAACCACCAACCTTAGTTAGAGTTATAAGAAAGAACCCCATAAAAAAAGATTTAAAAAATGAACAATAATACATCAAGAGAGAGAGAGAGAATACTCATAGTTTTGTGTGAGAAAATATAGATTGAATGGTAGAAATGATATCGAATATATAAAAAATAAAATGGGAAGAAAAAAAGTCAAAATATAAGAAAAAGAAAAGAATGAAGGAGGTGTAACGGAAAAGTAGAGAGTAGTGAGGGATAAAGAGGCAAAGAGGAGGGGAAAGGTCGGAAGAAGTGTAACAGTAAGTGTGGAAGGAGAAGAAGAGTTTTTTTATTTTTTATTTTTTTAAATAGGGGGAAGAAAATTTTAAAAAGAAAAAAGAAAATGTAGAAAATAAATAGATGATGTGGATGTTGATGTGGCTCAATAAAAGTGCAACAACAATAAATACTACACTTCAACTTTTAGATATTAAAATGAAACCAAATGAGTAAAATATATACTTTGTAATTATTTATTACTCAAAAAATAAGTAGGTATATTCAAATTTATAGCCATGTAGATTTCATTTTTTTATATAAACTTAAATTCCTATAAAAAAAAATAAAAACCAAGTATTAACCTAAGCCAAAATTCAACCAAAAGTATAAAAAGGAGAGAGAAGACTTTGTGATGGGAAATTAAAAAAAACACAATACCAAAATACATACTTAAAAAAAAAACCATCAATCTTAGTTAAAGTTATAAGAAAGAACCCCATAAAAAAAAGATTTATAAAAATGAAAAATAATACACAGAGAGAGAGAGAAAGAGAGAGAGAGAGAGTACCCACTATTTTGTGTGAGAAAATATAGATTGAATGGTATAAATGATATCAAATATATACAAAATAAAATGGGGAGAAGACGAATTAAAATATAAGAAAGAGAAAAGAATGAAGGAGGTGTAACAGAAAAGTAGAAAGTAGTGGGGAGATAAGAGGCAAAGAGGAGAGGAGAGGTTGGAAGAAGGGTATAAGTAGTTGTGAATAGAGAAGTAGAGTTTTTATTTTTTATTTTTTATTTGTTTTTAGAATAGGGGGAGAAAAGTTCAAAAGTTTAAAAAAAAAAAAAAATGTAGAAAGTAAATGGATAATGTGGTTACTGATGTGGCTCAACAGAAGCGCGACAACAATAAAAATTACCCTTCAACTTTTAGATATATATATATTTGATACTAATTGTGTGTATTTTTATTATTATTTTGTTATAATGTTATCTGTGTGAATAGTGATATGTGTGAATGTGTGTTACATGGTATGATATATAGCAGAACTATATATAATTTAATAATTAGGAAATACAGAGGGCATATTACATGTGTGTATGTTGTTATCATGTTATAAAATTTTTGTTATAAAGTTAGCGAGTTTTCAAGTATTTGATTGATTAAGTAAACACCTAGTGTGTTATTTATATATGGATGAATGTGATTGTGTGAGTCAATATAATACAATGTCAGTGGGTTGAGTTTTGTCATTTTTTTAAAATATTTTATAACATCTATGACTAATAGATAATGAAAACTACATAAAAATAAAAAAATGTTATACAAACATAACAAAATAAAATGATTATTCCAACCCATATTGACAATAAATAATGACAACTGATAATGAATTATCTTGTAATAATTTCAAAATATGAAAACTTGTACAAGAAAATTGTAAAACTTCATGTGTTTGCGTGTTTTTTGGTGTCAATAACTCAAAATATTCAAATTTTCTTTTTATTAAACTTTGCTTAATTTAAGTTTTTTAATGAACCCTATGAAAAAATTTCTAGAGCCATCACTGTTGTCAGATTTAGAAAATAAGATTTGAACTATGAAACGGACGAAATAGATGGGGCATGAAAGAGAGGACCCTCATTTTAAATATGTGATGATTGTGGTTGGAATGAATTGGTATGGAGTTTATGCTTAGCAATTTTAGTAGATTTCGGCTACTATCATCACTGATAGTCACCTTATTTGGACCTAATAACGAGAGTGGAGTGTTGGGTATGCATGGTTTTTAAAGAGTATTGGCTATTGATGGGTGGTGTTGGTAAGATCTGTAAAGTTGCGAATTACAACTACATTTTATGTTAGCTTTTATTATGTGTCAAATTTGATTGTAATTCTGTTCAATCATTTCTCTATATTTTTGTGGGATTTAATGTAAAGGCTGTGTGTGAGAGTTTGTTGAAGAATTTGTGAAGAAGAGGATTTCGCGTCTAACTAACAAGATACAACACATCTCAGCCTTAACTAACTAACTAACTAAGTACAACTCTTAATGCATCAACAATTAACCAACTGCTTGTAATTAACTCTATATAAGCATCCCTCGCCTTTTTGCCTCTCTGTATGTACAAGCCTTCCACTGCCCTGCCCACAACAACAACACAGCAACACACTTCCTTGCACCATACAAGCACCCTTCACTGCACTACCTAGCCACAGCTACACCATATAGCAATGCACCCCAATCAAAGTCCTAACATTGCCCCTTCCTTCAAAGCACCTTACTCACAAGGGTACTGATTTTGCAATTTATGAAGAAATTCCCAAGTTGCATTAGCTGGAGATAAGCCTTCCTAATGAACCAAAACCTCAGTAGCATCCTTGTATCTTCTTAGCTAACACGGCCTTTGCTACAAGATAGCCTTTAGTTCAGGAGTGAGATGGCCCTGAGCATCTACTAGTGGAAGTGTTGGAATTGGAGTGATTGTTTGCCCAATCTTAGCATTCAAGCAAGAAACATGAAACACAGGATAGACCCCTGAAGTTAGAGGTAGATCAAGTTTATAAGCCACAAACCCTTTCTTCTGCAAAATCTAAAAAGGCCCAAAGAACTTAGGTGCTAAATTCCCACCTTGTTCCACTAAAGGGAGTGTTGTTTGAAGGGTTGCAGCCTAAGGAAAACCCAATTACCCACCTCAAAGCTCCTTTCTTGCCTATGCTTGTCAGCCTGTAACTTCATTCTGTTTTCAGTAGTCACTAAGTTGCTCTTGAGAAGGCCCAAAATTTGTTGCCTATTCAATAAGAATTCATCCACAGCAATAACCTTAGTGAGGCCAAGAATATAATCCAGCAATTTAGGAGGTTGAAAACCATAAAGGGCTTCAAAAGAAGTCACCTTAGTGGTAGTGTGGTAGTTAGTATTAAACTAAAACTCAACCAAAGGTAACCACTCCGTCCACTATTTTGGCTTGTCCCTTGCAAAGGCCCTAAGATATTACTTAAGACTTCTATTAACCACCTTAGTTTGACAATCAAATTGAGGATGATAGGCTGAAGACATAGCTAAGTCTACTCCTTGCAATCTAAACAGCTCCTCCTAAAATCTTGAAGTGAACATAAGGTCCCTATCACTCACTATAGAGACGGGTAGCCCATGTAGCTTGAAAATGTGATTCAAGAACAAGGTAGCCACCTTGACTGCAATGTAAGGATGGGACAGTGGAATGAAATGAACATACTTAGTGAGTCTGTCCACCACCACCATCACCACATCATGCTTCAAAGACTTAGGTAAGCCTTCCATAAAATCCATGCTTATGGAAGACCAAGGAGTATGAGGAATCACCAAAGGTTGCAACAAACCAGTTGGTTTACTAGTTTCCTATTTGATCCTTTGACATAGCTCACAACCCTTAATATAATTCTTCAAATTCTTCTTCATTCCCTTCCAAAACCAATCCCTTTTAGCCTGAAAAGTCTTCAAGTAACCAAAATGTCCAGCTAATGGACTGTCATGCACGAAACTCATCATCTTAGGCTTTAGACTACAATTAGAGTCCAAGTAAATCCTACCTTTGTATAACAAGAGTCCATTCTACAGATTGAACTTGCCAACAACATTTAGATTAGTATGGAGTGCTTGTAGGATGGCTAGCACCTCAGTATCAGTTGAATAACTTGATTTCAATTCCTCAAGCCAAGTAGAATGGGGAAAAGAAATGAGGAATAAGCCACAATGACTGTCCAAGAAAACAAACTAAAGTTAGAATGATCACAATGGACCCTCCCAAAAACTGAAGATGCATCAAAATCAACTAACCCCACCCCATTGAGCACAACACCAACTGAATCAAATTGACCCCTCTTAACTTGTTTAGATAAGGCATCAGCTACCACCTTTTTCCTTTCCCTTCTCATAATCAATGATAAAAGAGTATCCAAGAAGCTGAGTTATCCACCTTTGCTGTATAGGAGTGCCAGTTCTTTATTATAATAGGTACTTTAAACCCTAATAATCAGTCTTGATCACAAAGGGCTTCCCAAACAAATAAGGTCTCCACTTCCTCACAGCAGTAACAAGGGCCAATAGTCCCTTCTCATAAGAAATAAACACTCTTACCCTTCAAGGCATGACTAAGGAAAGCAATAGGCCTCGCTTGCTACATCAACATAGCTTCAATCCCAAACCTAGAGGCATCACACTCTACCATAAAGGACTTAGAAAAATTAGGTAAGGCAAGGACAAATGGATGAGAAATAGCCTGCTTAAGGTTCTAAAATGCTTGGTCAGCTTGATTAGTCCACTCAAAGGCATTCTTCTTGAGAAGATTAGTCAATGGGGCAGCAATGGAACCATATCCTCTTATGAATTTCCTGTAGTAATCTGTTAAACCTAAGAATCCCCTCAAGGCTTTCATTGTTTTGGGAATAGGCTAATCCAGCATAGCTTAAGTCTTTTTAGGATCAGTCCTCACACCATGACCAAATATAATGTGCCCCAAATACTCTACCTCAGAGTAAGCAAAGGTGCATTTGCTTCTCTTGGCAAACAATTTGTGATCAAATAGAACTTGTAAGATTGATTTGAGATGTAAAACATGAGTAGGCATATCTCTACTATATACAAGAATATCATAAAAAAATACAAGTACAAACTTCCTAAGGAAAGGCTTGAACACATCATTCATGAGAGATTGAAATGTAGAAGAGGCATTAGTTAATCAAAAGGGCATTACCAAGAACTCATAATGGTCCTCATGAGTTCTAAAAGCTGTTTTCTCAAAATCTTCCTCCTTCATTCTAATCTAGTGATAACCAGATCTTAAATCCAGCTTTGAGAACACCTAAGCACCACTTAATTCATCAAGGAGCTCATCCACCACAGGAATAGGAAACTTATCATTGACAGTGTCATTGTTAAGAGCTCTATAATCTACACACATCCTCCAACTCCCATTTGCCTTCCTAACTAATAGCACAGGTGAAGCAAAAGGACTTTGGCTATTCCTAATTGAACTAGACTCAAGTAAGTCCCTAATAATGTTTTCAATTTCAGTTTTCTAATAGTATGGATACCTATAGGGTCTTTGACAAGTTGGTTGGGTACCTGGTTTGGGGATAATTTGGTGTTCATGCCCTCTACATGAAGGTAAACCCTAGGATTCCTCAAAGACAACAACATACTCCTCAAGCAAGGACAACACTTCTGAGGGAACTTTTGAAGCCTTAGACCTGTCAGCAACTTTAGTGGACACAATCTGCAATAACAATCCTTTAGTGATTGGCTGTTTAAGGAATTCATTTGCGGCCTAAATCAAGGAACTAGTGGGCTTAATACCTTGGAACTATATTTGTTTATCCTAGTACATGAACCCCATCACCATCTACTTGAAATCCCAACTAATAAGGTCAAGTGTATAAAGCCATTGAGTTCCCAACACCACATCACATCGCCCCAAGAATTAACACATGCAAATTCACATGGAACTCATTGCCTTGCATTTTAAGCAATAGGTCCCTACATTCTCCCTTGGTTCTAATCAGGTCACCATTAGCCACTTTAACCTCTAAGATTTTAGTAGTATCCACAACTAATTGCAAAGTCTCGACCAACATAGTATCAAGGAAATTGTGAGAGCTACAAGTATCCAAAAGAATCACCACCCAATGCCCCTTAATTTGACCTAATACCCTCATAGTGCCTGGAGAAGGATAGCCAACAGTGTATACAAGGTAATATCAGCTTAATCCAATTGAAAATCTGTAGTAACATCCACTTCCATAGCTTCCACTTGATTAACTTCTTGTACTTCATCAATCATGAATAGTTTAAGACCCTTGAACTTGTGTTTAGGCTGCCATTTCTCATCACAATAATAACAAAGGCCCTTCTTCCTTCTCTCTTCCATCTGAGTTGATGTAATCTTTTGTATAGGCACTTTGGTTGAAGATTCTGCTTTACTGTCATGCTTGTTCATTTGGATTCTTGCCAATTAATCTTGTTAGACTCATGAAATAGCCTATAGACCTTCTTACAAGTGAACAAATACTCCTCCTAAATCTTTGCTAAACCAAAAGTAGCACTCAATGTTCTTGGATTTTGCAGCTGAGCTTATGAGACTCAGGTAAGTTTCCGATTCTATACTCGACATTTCAAATTGACTCTTATAAGCAGCCACAGTGATAGTTTGCTTCAACTTAGTCAAGGTTTCCATAGGATCATCATCTGATGAAGGTCCAAACCTGACTTGAACGGCCCTAACAAAAGTTTCCCAAGAATCCAATGATCTTTCACAATCTTGGAACCAAATCAATGCCTCATCATCAAGATGATAAGAAGCATTCAAAATCCTCTCTTCATCAGGAATTTCATAATATCTAAAGAATTGGACAGCTCTAAAAATCCAAGCAGAAATACCACATCCACTAAACCTAGGGAACTCCAACCTAATAGGCTTAGGAATTAGTGCACCTACCTCAGGTCTTGGATGAGGATGGGGTGGCAGCACCTTTGCTTGAGGATGGTTTTCTAGTTGAGGAGCAAGACCTTTTTGTGGACCTTCTCGTTGCTGCACTTTTGGAAGTCTCTCTTCAAACATAGCTTGCAAGCCTCTAAAGTTGTTGTTCAATGCTTCTAACCTTCATGAAATCATTTCCATGACAGAAGCATAATCATCCAATCTTTGTTGAACCAATGAAACAGTATTGCTCAAAAGGGAGTATCTAGTTTCTTACACCATGATTGAACCAGCTCTGATACCAAATTGATAGGACTGAATTGAATTAAATTCTGTTGCTTTCAATCTTGTAGTTCTTCGAGGGAACTAGGCCTCCATGGATTCTTCAAGGGAATCAACCTCTAATAGCATTTCAAGAATAGCTATTCAATTGTACCATTCATCAATGGAATTCATATTACAATCTGAACTGAACCTTATATCCTACTTACTAACTAACAAGGTACAACACATCTCAGCCTTAACTAACTACAACTCTTAATGCATCAACAATTAACCAACTACTTGTAACTAACTCTGTACAAGCATCCCCTGCCTCTCTGCCTCTCTGTATGTACAAGCCTTCCACTATCCTGCCCACAATTGCAACATAGTAACACACGTCCCTACACCACATAAGCACCCTTCATTGCACTACCTAGCCACAACTGCACCATATAGCAATGCACCCCAATCAGAGTCCTAACACTTCTACTACTTTTTTTCAAGTCATTATTTAAGTCACTTAAAAAGAGAAAGAGGGAGCATTAGAGCTCTCTCTCTCTCTCAAAGATAGCAAGAGAGAATTTTCTTTTGTGTTCAAAAGCCCGTTGCTCACTTGCTCATATGAGAGAGATAGAGAAATACCAAATCTAGGGAGTCAAGTTGGGGGGCGGGCCTAGCAACTCACTTGCTACCATGCTACTATTGCTGTCTCTCCCTTTTTTACTTCAGTTCAACCATTCAAACTATGAGTCCCTCAATTAGGGATAGGGTTTTTTTTTTTTTTTTTTTTAATAAATTAGTTTTGTTTTAAATTTTTTTCTTTAGTTTTTCGATTTGTGATTTTTGTTGTTGGGTTAAATTTTTTGAGCTTGCTAAAATGACAAAAAAAAAAAAAAAAAAAAAAAAACCACACAAACACAAACAAACAAACAAACAAATGTGGTTCATCCAAATAGTCCATATTCACAACAAAAAGACTAAAATAGCTATATATTTACTAGTGTTTGTGTTTGTGTCAATAAATCCAACATAGGGTAAGTGTTTAATTAACCCTAACTATGCTAAACCAAATGTTGTAGTACTTCTACAGTCATACTACAATTAGGATTAGCATTAACTTACTTGCTTTATAAATACATGTACCTATAATACAAGTTTGGGTTTGTTGGACCATAAAACCCTTAAGACAATGCAACTTATTTTATTTTCAAAATCAATGATAAAGATGATTTGTACAAAATATATATACGTATAAGATTTCTTTTATTTATATATACGTATGAGGTCCCTAGTTCGAGCCTGGGCGGGTACCTAAGGAGGAATGTGAGAATCCTCTAGCAGCTAGCCCCTGGTTGCCAACTCTCTCATAGTGTTAGGGTGAGGTCTATGGTCAACTCGGATTAGTAGCTATAGCTCATTCTAACATTCCCTAGCGGAGGGGTGCTCCTATGGTTACGCCTAGGGGGATAAGTCACAATAGTTGCCTCCGTCCCCCCTTTTGTTCATCAAAAAAAAGATTTCTTTTATTTATTTACACTTGGATTCGATATATATTAAATACAAGGAGGAGGAAGTGGGAATACAATTATATGATTAATTATACATACCAAACCTCAAGTGTGGCACGTTGGAAAGCAAATAATGAGATCGAACCCACAAATCCTCCATCTTCATCCTGAACAAATAACTTGCCAGCTTGTGAGACCCGATAGAGTCTCTCAACACTTCCATCTTCGCAGGTGCGCATAGAACAACTAAGAAGTGAGTAGCTAGCAAGTAAACGGAGCATGCGATCTAGCATATAAGGAGCATCGGGGTTTTGTGTGGGAAGCTGAGAAGCAATCTCAGAGGGCGACATGTAAGCATCGGGGCTTGCCCGAGCAATGATCTCAAACAGGTTGAGCTCAATGGCAGCGCGTAGTACCATGGGAAATACGTGAGAGCATGACAGTAGCATGGCATAGAGACATGCATCGTCATCTTCTTCATTAACCGTGGGTGTTCCCTGGTTTTGACTGGAACTCATTTTTAAATTGCTTCTTAATTTGCTTTTTCTTGTGCTTGAGGCATGACCTGCTGTTCCATTTCAAGTAGTTTTTTTCAGTTCAAATACCAAAGAATCCTCACTTCTCACTTTCACTCCAACTTTTGGAAATTTTCTCTGAGCACCTGACTGTCATCCAACTAACGTCTATTGGACTCGTTGGCTGAGATTCTGAGAACCAAAAATGGGGAAAAAAATAATAATAATCTCGACATAACAAAAATGATAAGACAACATAAAATGTCACAAAATGTGGCATTTTATGTCGGTAGAATAAAAAAAGGTCCAATAATGTGAAAAACAGATTCCTAACATAATGTGATTGTCCAATATTGTCATGAATTATACCAAACAATCCTCACTTCTCACTTTCACTTCAACTTTTGGAAATTTTCTCTGAGCACCTAACTGTCATCCAACTAACTTCTGCTGGACTTGTTGGCTGAGAACCAAAAAAAAAAAAGAAGAGGAATCTCGACCTAACAAAAATTATAAGACAACATGTTTTTTTGGTGATAAAAATTATAAGACAACATAAAATGTCACAAAATGTGGCATTTTATGTGGTACTAGACGGCAGAATTAAATAAGGCCCAATAATGGATGTCCTGTTTCGTTGGTACAAATGTGATAAACTGAATCCTGGCAAAATGTATTTCTCCAATCTTGTCATGAATTATCGCTACTGGTTCAAAATAAGAGGAAATGTCCTTACGCGATTTTACACACATTAACTATATTTTGCAACATTAAACAAAATTAAATAATAATATTTCTGAATGTGAAGTTTTTTTTTTTTTTTTTTTTTTTTTTTTTTTTTTTTTTATTATTATTATTTAATATTGTTAGGTTCTAAAAGTCCAAAACAATTGGCAAACCATGAATACAAACTTATCTAGATATAAATCATAGAGTCTATAGGATTTATTATACAATGTTCAAGATGTTGCGAGTAAGAATACAAGAAAAAGAAAGTTTTACATTTAGAAATTTAGAATATGCCAAGTTCGACGGATCGAGACATGGGTTCTACAAAATTTAATTACAACTTAACAGTCCATTAAGCCCATTAAGTGATTAGGGTTTCATATCTAATTCTCCTAGTAATTAAAGAAAATCCTAAGGCACGTTTGTTATGACTTTGGAACTTCTCTTTTGAGATCTAAAAGGTATTGTGTCTCCTCATTTCAAAGTTACTACCATAAATCATTCACATACCAATAGAACTAGTAGATCTAAAGTTGCTGCAACAAGATCAACAACTACTGATGATCTTAAATCTTTGCTGTAGGATCTCAAAGTCACAAACATGAGTGTTTATGTTTAGCGAATTCAAGATAGAAGAGTCCGTGGAGTCAGAGTTGCACGTGGTTGTGTTAGTAAGTTCTATAAAAGATAGATTTAGATTTAGGGTTTAAATCTATTGTAAACTTCATTCTATCATAGTAGATTTGTTTACCTTGAGGATAGTTAGGTTAAGCTATCCCCTGGTTTTTTACCTTGAAACAGTTTGTTTCATTGGTTTTCTTGAATTATCATATTGCTCTCTTATTTATTTTTCCAACCTAAGTAATATGATTGCATGAGTTTAACGTAGATCCGAATAATTAGCCTAGGTAACTAATTGGCTAATTCATTAGGTTAAACTAATCTGATTTATAAAGGTCTAAACAAAACAAACATATATATATATCTAGCATTTTTATAGAACATAGATGATTCCAAACATTACTATTATTTTTGTTAGAGATGCTAAAACTGATGACTTGTGCAAGATTATTATTATTATTATTTAATTTTGTTTGATGTAGCAAAATATAGTTAATGTGCATTAAATCGCGTAAGGACATTTCCTCTTATTGTGATCCTGTAGCGATAATTCATGACAAGATTGGAGAATCACATTATGTTAGGATTCTGTTTTTCACATTTGTGGATTGTGTGGTGCTCAACGAAAAGGACATCCATTATTGGACCTTTTTTTATTCTGCTGTCTAGTATCACATAAAATGCCACATTTTGTGACATTTTATGTTGTCTTATAATTTTTATAACCAAAAAAACATGTTAGGTGCTCGGAGAAAATATCGAAAAGTAGAAGTGAAAGGGAGAAGTGAGGATTGTTTGGTATTTGAACTGAAAAAAACTACTTGAAATGGAACAACAGGCCATGCCTCAAGCACAGGAAAAAGAAAATTAAGAAGCAATTTAAAAATGAGTTCCAGTCAAAACCTGGGAACACCCACTGTTAATGAAGAAGATGACGATGCATGTCTCTATGCCATGCTACTGTCAAGCTGTCACATATTTCCCATGGTACACGCTGCCATTGAGCTCAACCTGTTTGAGATCATTGCTAAGGCAAGCCCCAATGCTTACATGTCGCCCTCTGAGATTGCTTCTCAGCTTCCCACACAAAGCCCTGATGCTCCTTATATGCTAGATCGCATGCTGCGTTTACTTGCTAGCTACTCACTTCTTACCTGCTCTATGCGAACCTGCGAAGATGGAAGTGTTGAGAGACTTTATCAAGTCTCAACAGGATGAAGATGGAGGATCTGCGGGTTCGATCTCATTGTTTGCTTTACACAGAGCCACAGTAGAGGTTTGGTACGCATCTATATATTAGGGCCGGTCCAAGGCCTAGGCAAGTTAGGCCCGAAAGGCCTCACCAAAAAAGAAATTATTCTCCTTAGGAAAGAGACCCCATTTTCCATAGTTAAAGGTCCAAATTTTTATAAAATTATATATATATATATATATACACAAATACAAATTGCCATGTTATAAATTACAAAAAAAAGTTATTTAAACATTCATTAGTTAAATTGATGAAATCCATTAATAAGAGTCAATATCATATTATATTTTGAATATTTTATAATGCTTTTAGTGCATTTTTTTCCTTTTCATTTCTATTAAAACTCTCAAAGTACGAGACTAATAAAACTCCAACCAATTGAAGCCCTAAAATGTTTCAAAAAGGGTTGCAAATGTATTAAATCATTAATTATATATTAATCTCTCATAATAATTTGAGAAGTTAATTTTTGTAAACTGATATCCTATAAAGCCACACACCAAATAATATCTATCTCTCTCTCTCTCTTAAAAACAAGATATAAAATTAAAAATTAGATTACAATTTTACTTAACTATGCATCGTCATATATCCAAAATAAAGTATCTTTTTTAATTGTAATATATTTCTTTTTTAAAAAAAAAAATATTTATGGTTCAACTATGATATTCAATTTTCTATATATAATTAACATTAGTTTAGTTGGTATTATTTATCAAATTATGTATTTCATGTATCAAGTTAACCATGATTTGATTAATATTAAATAATTTTGTGTAATTGATATTCACATATTAAAGGACTTGCATAAATTTTTCGCCTTAGACACCAAATTATGTTGGGCCGCCCCTATCTATATATAATGTAATGATCTAATGAAAAACACTAATCATAATCAACTTACAATTTAGACTTCTTGTAGAGTCTAGTTACAACCCAATATATATTTGCAATGTGATACTCAGTATATATCCACATAACATTTAGTCAATATCCAATCAATCTGAGATATCACAACTAACTTATTCCTTTACCATATAGGGTGAGTTTTATATCAGCTTTTAGTTTTTAACTTTTATGTACAACTTTTTAAAACCTCACTTTTTTCCCACTTTTCTCTACTTTTCCTCACTTTTTTTTAAGGCGCAAGCATACTTTAGCTTACTTTCAGCAAAAAATTAGATATTAGCTGAAACTGAAAATTTTTTGCTGTAAGTATTGTAGATAAAGCTAAAAACTAGCTGAAATAGTACAGTGAGACTCATGAATAGTACCAAAAGTGCAGTGAAATCTATGAATGGTAGCAAAAATAAGCTTAATAGTAAAAAAGTTGCATTTTTCAGCCAATGCCAACACAACCATAGTGTGTGTGTTTGGGACTAGCTTATAAGCTAGCTTTTTGCTTTTTTTAGCTTTTATATACAGCTTTTTAGAATCTCATTTTTAAAATATATATATACACATTTTTTTTTCTCACTTTTCCAAGTACAAGTATATTTTAGCATACTTTAAGTAAAAAGTTAAATAAGTTGTTCTTAAACGAACACATAGTAAAACCATGACTAAATTTTTTTTTTCTCATTTTACAAATTTATGAATTTTTTTGTATAAGTGTACTGTTTATATTATCAATAAACTGAAAATAATTAATTGACATCATATGAAATATATTTACAAAGTTATACCATCTAGAACTCTATAAAGTAATATTTGTACAAGTATACATATAAAAATATAATATTTTATATTTTTAAATAGAACCACATGTTCTTGAGTTTGTTCACAAACATATTATAATAGTCAAGCCTAAATGGAGACTTGAGCTTGGTTTAATTACTAAACTTCATTACTTAAAATTTTTTTTTGGCATACATTGTGTTATAGGCTACATTTTAGGGATGCTATCCTTGGAGGAGGTCATCTTTTTCAAGAAGTCCAGGGAATGTCCATATGGACATTGAATAATTTTTTTAACAAGGCAATGGCCGATCTCTCAGGAATACATATGAAAAAAATTCTTGAGAAATATGAAGGATTTGAAGGGATATCATTGTTGGTTGATGTTGGTGGTGGCACTGGAGCAAGCCTCAACATGATCATTTCCAAATACCCTTCCATTAAGGGAATCAACTTTGATTTGCCTCAGGTGATACATCACGCGCCATCTTACCCAAGTACTAACATATCTTAATAATCGATATAAGTGTACTAGTGTGCAAGCAAGATCATAAATGACATGTTCGTGCAACTATCTACTTTTAAAAATACCCAAATTAAAATTATCACAAGAAACCATATTAAAGAAAGAAAAATCGGGCTTGTATTATAGTGCTACACTTTCTCAAGCTAATAGCGATGTATTTGTACTGGTTGTAAAAAGGAAAATTGAAATATCTGGACTATAAAATTGGAATGGAGGAAAATAGGTCTTAGATTGAATTTAACTATATATACATACATACATATATATATATATATATATATATATATATATGAGAGGTTAACATTTTGAAAATCCAGTCAATGTATCCAATAATATTTTACACCCTTGATAGCATTCTGCATCATGCTAGCGTTAGAACTGTCCTTTTGCTATTTATTCTTATTAGGATGGATTTTTTAAAGAGCAAAGTGAAATTCTATGTAGGTATTGAAAATGTTGGAGGGGATATGTATGTAAGTGTTCCAAAAGGCGACGCCATTATGATAAAGGTTAGTTAATTAACTAATTATTTGACACTTGAAAGCAGATGGGCATGGCTTAAAAAAAGAAGACAAATTAAAGCAAAAAATATGAACGTTTGCCTTTTCAATTTTTTCATGTTCAAAACTGCAGGGTACATGTCATAACTGGAACGATGAACAGTGCATAAAACTTTTGAAGAACTGCAATAGTGCACTGCCAGAGATTGGAAAGGTGATTATCATGGACTTAATAATGCCAAAGGCACCAAAAGCGAGTAATGCTGCTAAGTACATCTCTGTGCTGGATAATGCCATGTTTATTCAACCCGGAGGGAAGGAAAGAACTGAGAAAGAGTTCAAGGCCTTGAGCAAGGCTTCTGGATTTTCAGGTTTTAAGGTTGTTAGAAATACTAAATGATTGTATTGTATTTCTCAAGTAATAGAATATACATGAGTGCCTTTTATATAGAAAGCAAAGTGTGTAATACAAGTAAGTGTGCTATACAAGTAAATAAGGTGAGCCTAAAGCCCACATACCCTAATACACGTTAACAGTCCCCCTCAAACTCAAGGTGGATGTGAGACCAACTTGAGGTTTTCAACCAAAGTACGAAGACATCCCTTAAGATGTGACTTGGTGAAGATATCTGCAAGTTGATCTTTAGAGGAGACTGAGATCAACTTGAGAGCACCATGGATAAGATGATAATGGATAAAATGACAATCGATCTTGATGTGTTTAGTCCATTCATGGAAGACATCATTGTGAGTAATATGAATGGCACTCTGGTTGTCACAATAAAGAGGAATGGCAGAGGATGTGGACACACCTAAGTTTTTGAGAAGCCATCGTAGCCAAAAGAGTTTAGATGTGGTATCAGCAAGGGCATGATATTCTGCTTCAATATTGGAGCGGGCCACATGAGTTTGTTTCTTGCTTTGCCAAGAAATCAAGGAAGAACCAAGAAGAAAGCAATAACTAGTGGTGGACCTATGATCAGTGGGATCTCCTGCCCAATCAGCATCAGAAAATGCACAGAGAACAAGAGGAGATTGAGCAGAGTAGAAAAGACCATGGAAAAGAGTGTCTTTTAGGTATTGAAGAATGTGCAGAATAGCAGCATAGTGAGTCGATCGTGGAGCAAATAGATATTGGCTCACCTGGTGAATAGTATAGGAAATGTCTGGATGAGTAACAGTGAGATAAACTAGGCTGCCAACCAAGCGTCTGTAAAGAGAGGGATTAGATAATGGTTTCCCTCCTGTGGGAGTCAGATACGCATTAAGCTCAACTGGAGTGTCAACAGTCTTGCTATCAATGAGTCCAGCTTGAGACAATTGTCCAGAGGCATACTTGGCTTGAGTAATATAAAGTCCATATGTAGAATGAGTGATTTCAATACCTAATAAGTAGCTGAGATGTCCAAGATCTTTCATCTCAAACTACTGATTGAGAAAATCCTTGAGTTCTTGTATGCCACTAAGGTCATTACCAGTTATGATCATATCATCCACATACAGGAAAAGTAAAATAGTGCCTTTGTCAGTGCGACGAGGAAATAAGGCAAAATCATAATGACTAGCCATGTAACCCAAGCGAGAGATGGTAGAGGTGAATTTGGCAAACCAAACTCGTGGAGCTTGTTTAAGGCCATAAAGTGCACGTCGAAGGTGACAAACCTTGTTTGATTCAATAGAGAGACTAGGAGGAGGTTGCATGTAAACTTCTTTACTTAAATCTCCATTAAGGAATGCATTTTTTACATCCATTTGAAAAAGGTCCCATTTACTGGCAACAGCAATAGCTAAGAGGGCATAAACAGATGAGAAAAGAGCAACCAGAGTAAAGGTCTCTTCATGATCAATTTCATACTACTGTGTAAAACCATTTGCAACAAGACGAGTTTTGTAGCGCTCAATGAACCCATTAGAGCGAGTCTTAATCTTGTAGATCCACTTACAACCAACCACAGATTTCCCAGGAAGTAGAGTCACCAAGTCCCAAGTATGGTTTTTAGATAATGCATCAAGCACCTCTTTCATTGCAATCTACTATAAAGGGTCAGTGGAAGCCTCATGATAGGTGTGAGGCTTATGCAATGTAGCAAGGGTAGTATAACAATGATAGTCAAGTAAATGTGTAGAAATGAATCTTACCTGAGTTGAGTGACAAGGTGGAATGTCTTGTGCATGATCGTCAGGCGGAGCAGGAGCAGGGGACCCAAACTCAGGGTTGGGTAGCTCATCTTCAACCTGTTCATTAAAGGGTGAGGATATCTGGTGGTTGGACAGAGAAGTCTACAGGAGAATCAGGAGCAACTACGGAAGGATCAAGAGTAGCTACAAAAGGAATATGTGCCTCATTTGGAAAAAGATCTAAGACAGAGGAGGAAGATAGGGAGGCACGGAAGTGAGAGAGCTCGACAAAGGGGCGATGTTCCCAAAAGACAACATTGCAGGAAACACGAAGATGATGAGAGACAAGATCATAATACCTATACCTCTTTTGAGTTTTGCCATAGCCAAGAAAACAACAAAGCCTTGACCGAGGCTCATGTTTGTTATGCTCATGTGGCTGAAGAAGAACGAAACAAGTAGAACCGAAGGAGCGAAGGTGGTGATAGTTTGGAGGTGACCTAAAAAGGCGCTCATATGGAGTTTGATTGTGGATAACTGGAATTGGAATGCGATTAATAGCATGAACAGTAGGTTCGCCCCAAAAAGGAGCAGGAACTTTGGTAGAGAGAAGGAGAGCACGAACAGTGTCAAGAATATGACGAAATTTTCATTCAACTCTATCATTTTGCTGAGAGGTACCTGGATAAGTTAGTTGATGAACAGTACCATAGGAATGCAAAATAACTTGGAAAGCATATTGAGTGTACTCAAGAGCATTATCAGATCGAAAATTTTTGATACGTTTGGAAAATTGAGTTTCAACCATTTTTGCAAAATTAGAATATACTTGCAATAATTCAGAACGATGTTTCGTATGAAAAATCCAGCTATAGCGGGAATAATCATCAATAAAGACAACAAAATATTGAGATCCACCAATACTAGAGACAGGGGAAGGCCCCCAAACATCAGAATAAATAAGGTCAAAGATATCGGTGGATATTGATTCACTAGAATTGAAAGGCAAAGCTGGTTGTTTTCCTAACTGACATGAGACACAATCAAAATTTTTTGTAGACACTAAACCTAACAAAACTCTAGAAGCCAATTGTTGTACCCGAGAGGAAGATGCGTGACCAAGTCGAGCATGCCAAAGTGCAAAGGAAGGAATTGAAGAAACTGCAGCAGCTGCAACAACAGAAACAAGAGCAACAAGTGGAAGATGAAAGTTGTCCATGGGAAACATACGCCAAACTCTGGGACCAGTTCCAAGCTCCTGTCCCATCCTTAAATCCTGCACAATACACCCAGAATAATTAAAGATAATGCAAGAACCTAACTCAGCTAATTGTTTTACAGAGAATAAATTCTAAGAAATGTCAGGAACATTAAAGGCCCTAGGAACCGAGAGGTTGGAGGTCGAAATGGAACTTATAGATATTGTGGAACCATTTGCTGTGCGAATATTAAGAGGGTGTGATGCAGGTCTAAGTTCAAAAAATAAGGACGAGTGAGGTGTCATGTGATTGCAACAAGCAGAATCTATAAGCCAAGAGGTAGGAGACATACCAGATAAAGATGAGAGAGAAAAGGAATAAGATGCATTATCAACCATACAAATGACATTAGCAATGATGTTTATAAGGTCATCTCTGGAAATGGTGAAAGTGGATCCAAAAGACTAAGTAGCCATGGGTTGGACACTCTCAGTGTTAGCAACTGTAGCAGAAATGGAAACAGTTGATTTGTTGCGTTGATAGAAAGTCTCAATATTATGGCCAAAACGTTTGCAAAAACATTTGTTGGATTGTCGGCGACAATTGTTACAAAAGGAAGAAGACTTGTCCTTATTCTTCATTTAGAAGCAAAATATGCAAAAACGGATTGCAAAAATGAAATCTACGTGAAAAACTGGGCAAGGAGCACCTAGATTGCAAAAAGTCAACTCTGATAAAAATTCAATGGTCAATGGTTAATAGCCAAAGTCAAAGTCAATGGTCAGCTCCTATGACGACGTCATCAAGATGACGTAAGCTGAAGACGTCAGCTAGGGCTGATGTGGTAGTGATGACGTCAGTAAGTGACCAGCGGCGCGTGAGGGCGCCTGGAGAGTCCAATGAGGCTGATTCTTCTCTGGTGATGTAGATTGGAGAAAGACGATTCCGATGATGGCGGCAATGAGTTGATCGGAGCAATACTGATGGTGCGTAAGGCGCGTGGAAAAGCTGCCAAATCTTTAATCGATGCGTGGCAACGCGTGGATGGTCAGATGATGATGATTCCGGTGGCTTTGTGTAGATCGGTTGAAAATCTACACGATGATATGTCTTATGTCTTAATTAGAGGTCCAACGTGGAAGATCTGACTGAGACTATGATCTTGGTGGCGGTGATCGAGCTTCTGGCAGTGAAGATTCAACCTTGGCATCTCTGACGGCGGTGGAGCAGTCAGGAGAAGGCACGGAAAAGGTTCACTAATCAATAAAGTCAAGGCAGCGAAAAATACCAACAAAGACAGGACTGCAAGACACAAGAAAGTTAGAACAATGGCTCTGATACTATGTTAGAAATACTGAATGATTGTATTGTATTTTTCAAGTAATAGAATATACATGAGTGTCTTTTATATAGAAGGCAAAGTGTGTAATACAAGTAAGTGTGCTATATAAGTAAACAAGGTGGACCTAAAGCCCACATACCCTAATACACATTAACAAAGGTTATTTGTCATGCCTTTACTGTCTTGGGAGTCATGGAACTTTACAAATAAGTCTTCAACTATCTGCTTTGAACTCTTGTTTTTCTAGTTTCATTGCTAATAAGTCGTGGAACTTTATGTTCAGGCTGTGAGGCCTTGTGCAAGGCTTCTGGATTTTCAGGTTTTAAGGTTATTTGTTGTGCCTTTACTATGTTGGGAGTCATGGAACTTTAAAAATAAGTCTTCAACTATCTACTTTGAACTCTTGTTGTTCTAGTTTCATTGCTAATAAGTCATGGAACTTTGAGTGTATGCATGTGTTTGAGTTTCAATAAATTTTGTATTTCAAATACAGTAAATATTTCAAGTTCATTGAGAGTTTGTTTGGATGGAGAGAGAGGAGAAGATAGTAAAGGGGAATAGGCAGAAAGGGGTGGTGTAATGAACCTTGTGTGGATGTTTTACAAAGAAGCTAAGGGAAGGGATTCGAGAGATTTGGAGGGTATCTATCATTCCAATTATACCCCTCATTTTAATTCCTCGAAATTAGGAGAATTTAGAGGGGAAGAGGAGATGGAGTTTTCTTTGATATATATAAATAGTGATTGTCAATGTTTTCTTTGTGATGCCAATTTATATCATTTTATTTTCAAATTAGCAAATGAAGGGGTTAAAGTGATGGCTCAGTGATAGTGACATCTTTTGTGGATTAATCCCCACCTGCCCTTCCCCTTCAACTTGCTCACCATCTACCTATCTTTTTTTAAATTAAAATAAAATAAAATAAAGATGTAAATGAGGGTTATAATTGTTAATTTATATAATAATTCTCCAGCCTTCTATTCCCCTAACCTAATTTTTAAAACATCTAACTAATTAAAAAGGAAAGAAATCCATTCCATTCCCCTTAATTAATTTTTAAAACATTGAAATAAGGGGAATGGGTAATCATTTCTCTCTACTCTCTTCCTTTGTCATCTTCTTCTCCCTTTACCCTCTACTCTCATCTCCCTCAAAACACAATTAAATGATTTGGAGTCAAAGACTAGATTCGGGGGCTAAGTTACTATGTGGGAATATGTTAGGCATCTGCCCCAATCAACCTATAAGTTGGTCTTACAGGGCACAATGGCAAATAAAATAGTTAGCCTATCCTATAATACAATCATATGTTAAAATAAATAAATAAATAACTGAAAATAACTCCATATATGCACATAAAGATCACGTAGTAAAAACAATTTTCTTCTAAAAAAAAACGTAGTAAAAATAATTAACTAACCCAAACACAAGCGGGTTAGTAACTAATTAAACACGTGACAACATGATAAAGGGGAAATAATCAAAAGACACAAACTGACAAAAGTGCATTCTGTAGATAAAGTGCATGTTGTAGATGAATGAATATGAAAGTGCATGTTGTAGATGTCGTTTGACTCGTTTCTACATTCATGTATAGATATATTTTAAATGTAATTATAAAAGATCAAATTACATATCAAATAATGTTGTAACCTATTCTCTTTATATATTTTATGGTATATATATCTTAAATGACATGTGGATGATATTAAAAAAATAAAAATAAAAATTTTATCTTTTTGTCCTTTTATAATTTCATAATTTTTTTATGATGCAAACATAAAAGATACATGCTGATGTTTCCATTAATACTGCATGAACATGTTTCTAAATACATGAAATCAAGAAAATCATATGAGAATGCATAGACATGTGAGAATATCAATGTTATCAAGAAATTAACTACAGTTGACAAACATAGAAAATCTCTCAGAAGTTTTTTTTTTTTTTTTTTGAGAAACAAAAATCTTTGAGAGTTAATTAATAAGCAAATTTTGTTTGGTTACGTGACAAACAAGCTTACTTATTACCAACTGACTTTTTTTTTTTTTTTTTCAACCTTAAATATTATATTTGAAAATATTAAAAGATGTTAATCACTTAAATTAGACAATTAACTAAATTATCATTTTTTGAGAACTTGGATTTTGTTTAAAATTTTATAAATACAAAAGACCCCAACTCAGGTAGCCTTCTACCCATTTTTTTTGTTTATCAAAAAAATGTTGTAAAAATGAGTATTAAACAGGATCCTAGGCGCTCCCCTTCCCATGCCGTGGGTAATCAAATACCAAGCAATAATATCTAATATAAGTAGCATCCAAAATTAAGAAAATTAAGAATATATATATATATATATTAATAATCTCTAAAATACCAAAACATGATAGGTCTAAGTATCATACAAAAGCCAACCAAATGTACTCTAATCTAACCCTTTTCTTTTTCTATTTTTAATTCTTTTAAAAGAAGAAAATGTCTATCTTAACATGCTTAAACGAATAAATCCTAATTGCTAAGGGGTTTGAATATACTGATGGGTATGAAAAATTGATGGTCACAACACAAGTGGATTCTTGATCCTTCCATACAATTCTATGATCGTCTTTGAATTGTCATTGTCTTTTCTCCTCTAAATAAATCTCCAGATTCTAAAACTATCTTATCAAACCGGCTGGTCCTAGAATTTTCGGGACATCAATATTCTCACCAACCCATTGGGCCTCGACCACTAGTATTGTGCCACCACTTCTTCCTCTTTTGGTACACTCTGAGTATGTTTGGCATGAGCATATAAGTTCAACTTTTAACTTTTAGCTTTTATGTACAGTTTTTTAAAACTTCAATTTTCCCATATTTTCTTATATTTTCAAAAAAAATTTAAGATACAAGCATATTTTAGCACACTTTCAACAAAAATTTTTCAATTTCACCAAAAAAAAGGTGTTTGGGAATTTTCAAAGTCGAGATTTTATAAATTTAGCATAGATTAGGCTAGATTTCAAACAGGGTCCCACACAACATTTTTACACTGAATTATAAATAATTAAATATAATTTGTTACTGGTTTTAATTTGAATTTACCATTAAAATTATTTTTTTTATCTACCAATAACAGTTAATAGCAACCTACCATTTATTTTTATTTTTATTTTTATTTTTTAACAAATAAGGTATTTAGACCTTTTTAAGTATATAATTAATCTCTCGGGTAAATGCAATCCCCCCATCCTACTTTCACCCAACTTGTCATTTATAATTTTTTGTGAAAGTATTTAAAAAATGTAGTGGATATAACATTTCTTATTTTTTAACTAGTTTAAGAAGATAAATTAATTAAAAAATTAAATTGCACTTGATTGTTCTAAAAAGAAATAAAAAATGATAAGACACTATTTTTTTTGAAACTATTATTAGATACTAGTATATATTAGGAGAGGAGGGAGGGGGGAACTGGGTAGTGTTCATTGTGAATTGCTATTAGCTTTATTCTTTTTTTATTCTTTTTTCTTTTTTCCTTTTTTCTATGTGTGAGAGAGAGAGAGAGAGAGGGGCTTCCATATGATTTTTTTTTTTGGTCCATTTGGTAAAATTTTCCACACTTTCCTTGATCTAAGGAAATAACTTGAACAATGTTTGTGAGTGTATTTAGATTTCTTGTGTAAAATTAAACAGAATGGAATGAGAGTTATTATTGTCACGGTAATGAATGTGCAGGGTTTAAATTGTATGTTTAAAAAACTAATGAGTATTTTTTTTTTTTTTGGTTGTTGTTGTTGTTGTTAGAATGTGTATGAATTGTCATAAATATAAAACTTAATAATTTTCCCCCCTACATTAAGAGTCCCACTATGGAGGTTTGAATCCTAAATGTCTCCTTTAGGAGATATAAGGTGATACCACTCGACCACTAATGTCATTGGCATAAATCTTAATAGGCAACTATCAATATTAAATTATGAGGACATTATAAATCTATGCCTTAAATTTTGTATAAGTTTTTAGGACTGTTATAAATTGACTAGAAGGTAATAGAAGATGAAGACGCGATAATCTTCATTTTCTTCTTTGCGTCTGATCTAGTTCCTAGGTAAGAATACCACTACCATCTCTTAGATCTAGCCCTCTCTTTCCTGCTGAAACTAGATGTGCGTCTAGTGCTTTCGTTCCCTTCTTCTCTTTTCTATCTTTTCTTCCAACGCACTAGTAGGCTGCTCAGTCAGCAATCTCAATTGCTTTTTGTGATTCATTTCAATTGAAATTCTCCATCTTTGGTGGGCTTCCGATCGATGGACCTAAAATGGTAACAAACCTGATCATTCAATTTCATAATTTAATGCTAATAAGTTATTTTTATAATGAATAATAGTATAGTAATTATAGTTATAAATTGGAACATTTGTTTATTTATTAATTTATTCGATTCTTTTTATATTTGTATTTGAATTTAAATTTAGATTCTAATATATATATACATATACATATATATATATATTATTGATTTTTGAATAACCATTCTATTATTATTATTATTATCTATACTACTATTTAAGGGGCTTTCCCTGTTTGGATTCCTCATTTTTTTAATTAAAAAATATCCCTACACCCTTATATTTATGCAGAGATAAAATTAAAGGACAATTCAGTAAAAATACAATTTTAACTTCCACTAAAACATTGCCTAAAAAATAGGGTCACTCTCCTGTTGATTTCCAAATTGTTTTATTCACTTATAAATTAGATTTTCAAAATAAAAATTATATATATATAAAATAAAGACATAGAGTTTTTTTTTTTTTTTAGCTAAAAAAAAAAGCCTCATTGCACGCGCGAAGCGCGTGTGATGAGGTTAGTTATTATTATTATTATTAGCTATTCGAAACTATTATTTATTATTATAATCATAATGAATAATATTTATGGACTCATCATAATCACAAGAATGCGTATTAACCCCTAAAAGCTTGATGTGACTTGATCTTGCAATCCGATCATTTGATTTATGCACATGAGATGTCATTTTTTATCATTAAGGACTTTTAAATATGTTTTCAATCAAGTATTTGAAACCCAACAAGAAAAATTGTAATTTTAGTCTTACGTAATAAAATTGTACGTTTTTAAACCCCTTAAAACACAAGTTGATTAACCTAGTTATTTAGTCAAGTGATTACTTAGATAAATTATTCAAATCTAGGTTAACACAAGTAAATCATATCATGTAAATAATGTGGAAAATAAAGAATACAATGATATGATAACCTAGGAAAACCAAACCAGTAAAAAACCTAGAGAAGATTTAACCTATCTATCCTTAAGGTAAAACAGATCTACTATGAAAGAATTGAAATTTTACAATAACGACTTAGACCACTAACATCCTATTGCTACATCGAGAAGAAAACTTACTATCACGACCACGTGACAGCTCTGAGTCCACGGACTACTTCTTTCTTGGATTCATAGCAACCACAAGTACTCCCACTTGTGTTTTCTTTAAGCTCTTTATGCAGTAATTGAAACGATGACCAAGCTCTCGACGTCAATCTTGATCTTGATAACCCTAAGTGTGTATGAAGGCAAACACCTCTAGATCTCACAAGAGATTCACACACACAGCATAAACAACAACCTAAACACATGGCTAGAGTTTTTCCTTTTATACTAAAGGCAAAACATAAAACCCTACACATCATATGGGCTTGGGCTTCAGTTGGAAAATTCTACAGAAAAAAAATATGCACGAGCTTTGATCGATCGAGTCTAATTTTTGATCAATCAAGCCTTGCAGAAAGTGAATAGTAGTTTTTTGCAATTACTCGATTCCAATTTTACAATCAACATACTTTGAGCAGCCTAAATCTAGACTCTAAGTTTTGATCATGGTTTGCCAACATTACACATTGAAGTTCTAAAACATTTAGATCCTAAATCCTTAAAACCTAACAAACTCCCACTTTGGCATTCCATGACAAAACACATAATAAAACAAAATGCTCAAAGTTACAAAAACAGCCCATTACAATAAAATTGCCCAATCAAAATTAATTCAACCTAACTACTATCTATCAGTTGCAAGTGTAGACAGTAGCACAACTGAATCAACCTGTATATTCTTGAAACACTCAACAAACACATAAACACATGTGTGGAAAATACAAGTAAAACAAAATAAATTCTTGATTTCACATAACATAAAATAAAAGACATATATCATGAATAACCTCATAAATATAAATCAATAGCCATTGTAGCACAATGTGAAACAAGAAATAGAAATAAAAACATAATGTCTCCCCTTAACATATACAACCCATAAAAATTAAAGACATCAAAATAAATACATCATGAGCCAAAAAAATAAGTACAAGATGAAGCATCTGGATACAATCTAAAGCTCCAAAACTCCAAAAAAAAGAGTCTCCCCCTATCTCCATCGATATGTACTCCCCTTTTTTTGTGACGAATTGCCCAAGGGCAATCAAGACTCATCATCAAAAGGAGGTGACGGAGGTGACCGTCTAAAGCTCGCCAAATCTACATGCAAAGCCTGAAGCTCCATGAGCACATCCACCAAAAGTTGACCATGAGCTGCTTGAACGGTCATGACAGTGTCCAACATACGACGAATGCTAGAATTATCCGAAGTAGAAGGTTGAAGAGTAGTAGCAGTAGTCGGATAAAAAAACTCCTTAGTAGTTGGATCACCTGAAGAAGGAGGAGGAGGAGGAGGTGCAACACCCAAGGAAGACTCAACTCTAGGGCGTTTAGAGCTAGCTCTCATTTGAGCAACTCTTTGCCTAAGGAAGGTGGCACCTATGGAAGTTATAATGTGTACGGGCTCAGAAATAGGAAACTCATCTAAACCTAGATGTAACAAAATCCGATGTATGAAAACAGGGAAAAACAGACCATTTGTAGTAGAGCTACTCCTATGAACCTCAACCAAGGATCAAATGAAAAGATGAGGAAAACTTATAGGAGCATCTGTCACAAGTGCATACAAAAATGCACATCTCTCGATAAGAATGGTGTGCAAATGAAAGATGGGTCAGATGGAATGGCAAGAAATTCGGAAAAATAGATAATGAATCTCAGTCAACTCATGAGAGGTAATCCGAGGATCAGTACCCCACTGAATGGAAGTACCAATGAGATATGACATAATGTCATCTAGAGGAGGAGTCTCATCATATGGGTACGTAAGCTGCTGTACCTTAGGCACCCTAAGAGCAAAAGCCATTACCGAAGGAGTAATGACATACTCTTCACCCCGTATCCAACTCTTCACAAACTGAGTGTTGGAATCATTGGAGTGGACATAAAGGTTCGAGTAGAACTCACTAATCTATATCCATCAAAGGTAACCATACACTCAAAATTCCTCCTAATTTTTGGATCAAGCTTATCTAAAACAACTTTTCTCTCAACCCACACTAATCTAAAGATGTTTAGCTTCTTAAAGGTCTCTTGGTTTTTCTCAGTACGAAACCTATCACTCTCAAACACTAGAGTAGAAGAGGAGGTGGTTGTCCTATGGGCTCTAGTCTTCCTAACCATGATGCTAAGGATTGGAAAGGATAGACAGAAAAGAAACCAAAGAAAGAAAACAAAGAAAACCAAGGGCAGACCGCATCAGACAAGGTTAGAGAGAAAGCAACAATTGAAAATATCACTCTATATGATGCATGAATAGAATAAACACATAATGCATGCTCTAATGCATTGAGAATAGTCCAATTATACTTTAAAAACACAAAATTGGCTTGAACTTAGAGTTTTAGAACAAAAACCCAAACTTTGAAAAATCCAATTTCAAAAATCCCAACAAATTGATCAATATATCATTACACAAGTTAGATAACAGTATATAATGACATAATTAATCAATTACACAAGCCAGTTTTATCAAATTAAACTCAATTGAACAAAATCCCCAAATTCGTTGAGTTTCAAGCCCTAGAATTTTCAATTCTTCCTAAATCACCAAATTGATCAAAATAAATCTTGAGAAACATGATTACATCATCCACTAACAAAAACCCATTGATCAATTGTGAAAGAAATCAACTAAAACATCAAAAACCCCAAAAATTATTAGGTCTGAAAATGTCCCTAAAATGCATGAAAAATGAGATTAAACTAAAAAAAAGGGTAGAGTAGTCTTACCGGTGCTAGACGACAAAAACCTTGAGAAAAATTTGAGGGAAAACGACAAAAATTTGACTTTGAATCTAGATCGGTCGAAGGAGAGAATAGCTTTTTGAAAACTTTTGAAATAGTGAAGAATAGGTGAAAAGCTCATGTTTTAAAAAACTCTCTGACCGATTTTCAATCGGTCAAAAAATAGGTTCGATTGATCGAAAAACACATTTGATCGATCTAGCATCAATCGAGCAGCGATTGAGCCAAGCAGATTCAAACCAAAATTTTAATCGCAATTTTGATTGATTGAGCAACAAGTTTGATCGATTGAAAATCTAGAAAAATCAATTTTTTGAAAAACAAAGCATTTTAATGCAGAAACTCCTTAAATCACAATGTTTTATGAATAGAATGCATGAGAATTAGATGAAACATTTTTCAAAAACCCTTGAATTTGACCCAGACCTTACAAAAACAAGATTTTCAATTAATTTGTCCTCAAATCTCAAACTTTAAACACATTTTGCATTAAAATCAAGGAACTTTTAATCTTGAATGGCCACAACAAGATCACACACAATATCATGTATTAAGCTTAGCAAAGAATAACTTGTGTAGTGTGTGCAACTTGAATAGCTTGAGATACATGTGAGGTGATAAGTAAATAGTGATCAAACACAATTTCTACAAAATTCATCACATAAGTTTGTAAGTGACTATCATATAACTCTCACATCTCCTAGAAAACAAGTTTGCAATCATGTAAGTTTCTTGATTTGCCTCATAATGTACACACCAATTTTATTTGATTTGAAACTTATTAAGATAGCCAAGATAATGTACACACCAATTTTATTTCAATTTGAATTTTATTATAAGCCAATGCTACACCTTATGTTCTTTTTGTGCATGTGCTACACTTTTTTCAAGCACAAAATCATATGATATGCACCAAGGTGTTCATGATTGGCTAGTAAACAATGGTGAGATGATTATTTATGTCTTTCTCTTAGGATTTTTTAGTCCTTACAATCAAAAGCATGTGACTTCAAAATCAAGATCATGTGATCAAAAACTATTGTAAAGTTGTGATTTACAACTATTTTGTATTGGCTTTAATTCCATGCCAAATTTGATTGTAATTATGTTCAATCATGTGTATCTTGTATTTCATGTGAGATTTCATTGTAAGGATTGTGTGTGAGAGTAAGTGTGAAGACTCTAGGCAAATTGAAGACGAAGAAGTTTTCGCGGGTAGCTCACGAGTATCCTTCCTGCGAAGTGAAGCATATGCTCAGCACATGACTGGAATGCGAAGAGTCATGATAGGATGGTGACGGTTGGTTTTTGCAAGTGTCTCGCAAGTAAGGCCTTCTCGCGAGATACCCGCAAAACATTTTGCTTCGCCAATTTGTCATATCTGATACACCCTATCCCTAACTACACTATATATACCCACATTACTCATAGATGTTAAGGAGTGTTTTCAGAGAGAAAACCCTAGCCACAAACCTTAAGAGTGAGAGATTTTTATACCCACAATTCTCTACACAATCCATTGTGGTTTTCCTCAATTCCTACCTCTCCATTTCCATATCCTTGAGAGGTTGATAGCTCAAACACTTACCACACCCATTCTGAGTGTCAAGTGAGGTTTTGGTGCTGTTGGGAAGCATTGGAAGAAGCCAAGTTTTGGTGAATGCAATCAGGCGTATTGCAGGATCCGGAAAGCTAGACAAGACATGGTTCCAAGAAGCCTTGTTGGAGTAGGAGCTTGGAAGGCTTAGGTGCATTGGGTAGATTAGGCTTTGAGGGTCTTTTGCTATTCATGTATCCCAACTGATTTTCTAGTAGATCGATTTACCACTTGGAGGGCGACAGAGAGGTTTTTCGCTGAATTCTTCTGTTTCCTCTTCGATAACGCATCAATGTGTTATCTTGTGTTTGCATTCTTCTTCCTTACTCTTTTAGCTTTCATTTTACTGCTGTGTTTTAATGAATATGGCTTAGAGTAGTTATTTTGTTTGCTCACTCGCATTTACTCTATTCCACACTTAGTTTAAGTTAGAGTAAAATCAACCAAGTCATAATCTTTAATTTGGGGGTCTAAATAGCTCTTGTTTTTTAACACATTTTCAAGCTTTCAATTGGTATCAGAGTAGGTACACTTGTTTGGTTTCATTATCTAAGCGTGATCCTAGACCCCTTTTATGATGGATCGATCTCAATCGCTCAATGCTCCACCATTCTTTGATGGAAGCAACTATGCGTTTTGGAAAGTCCATATGAGGGCATTCCTCTGTGCTATAGATGAGTCGGTATGGGATTCTGTCGATAATGGGTATGTTAGACCCACGACACCCAAGTCCGAATAGGACAAGGCAGCTCTTGCTTTGGCAAATGCAAATAGTAAAGCAATTAACGCTATTTTCTGTGGTGTATCTACTGATGAATTTCACAGGATATCGCATATGGAGATTGCCAAGGAAGCTTGGACGATTCTTGAGACTACCTGTAAGGGTACCAAGAAAGTTAAGGACACAAAGCTCCAAATGCTTACCACTCGAAGAGCTTAAGATGGGTGACGATGAGTCTTTTGATTCATTCTATGGCTAGCTCAATGTAATCATAATTCCTAAGCTCAATCTCGGAGAGAAAATTGAGGATGCTAAGGTGGTGAGAAAGATTTTGAGGTCCTTACCGGAGAGCTTTCGTGCAAAGGTCACAGCTATAGAAGAGAGTAAAGATTTGGATGAGATCAAGATCCAAGAACTCATTGGATCTCTCCAGACATGTGAGCTTGGATTGCCTTCCCATAAGTCGAGCAAATCACTTGTCTCAAAACCATCAACGAGGGAATGGATGACTCCTCAGAAGAAGATGATGTAGAGAAGGAGGTAGCATTCCTTGCAAAGAACTTCCAAAAATTTTTGAAGATGAAAAACAATAGGAAGTCATTCAACAAAGGAAGGTTTTCATCCTCCAAAGGTGATAGGAAGGAGTTCAAGAAGAGAGATGAGAAGGATTCTCAATCCCTTCAAGGAATTGTATGCTACAATGGCAACGATTATAGACATCTCAAGAAGGAGTATCCCAACTACTTGAGAGGGAAGGGTAAAGTGTTTGCCACTACCCTTAGTGAATCTAAAAGCTCAAATTCAGACACGGAAGGAGAATGTGATAGTGAAGGAAATTATAGGGCCTTTATGGCAATTACCTCCGTTGATTCATGGGATGATTTGAGTAATTTGGTTGATGAACTTGGTGAATTTTCCAAGGATGAGGAAGTTGAAGAATTAGAAGATGAAGACGTATGCCAAAATGAAGGCGAGAACAACCTTCAAGAAGCATATGATTCTCTGCTGGAAGATTGTGGCAAATACGCCAAAGTTGTGAACCTAGTTGTAAAAAGAACCATTCATGCAAAACCAAAGGAAAAAGGAAAGTCATTACCTAAAAATCAAACGGGGCCTCAAGTAAAGCACTTGTGTCATCATTGTGGTGTACAAGGGCACACAAGGCCGAATTATTTCAAGCTCCATGCACTCAAGAAGGCTGACTCTATGTGTGGCCAAGAAAGTTCAAAGAGAAGACCAAAGGGAGCACAAGCTAAGGGAGATAGTGAGGGACATCTCATTGGAGACATTATGGAAATGTTGAAGAACATATCATTATGCCTTGCTTGCTTTACTCTGAAGTTTGAAAAATATGTTGGTCATACCCCTCCATCTAAGGCTCTCACCCAAAACACTCGTAAAGTGTGGGTGAAGAAGGGTACTTATGCATGATCACTCTCTATGCCTATGCATTAATACTTCCGATGTTTAGGGTCGTAGGTTTATGCATCATGAAATACATAATCCTCATGTGTCGTTGCTTCTAGTTTATAGCATGTTTCTTTTACAAGTTTTGTTTTGTACTTTTTTTTTTTTAATCTTACTTCACATGTTCTGTTTTTTAGTGTGTTAAAAAAAATTTAGAAACCCATAAAAATTGAAAAATCTCCAAAAAGTTTGATCGCTTGTGTTGTGTATATCACATGTAAGTTTGACCCAGTACCTTCGTACTAACGGCGTAATGCATTTATGAGCTTAGCTTGTTTTGTATGCACATCTATCTTTGTAGGAAAAATCTTGAAATCTATGTGTGATTGTTGTAAATCGATCTTCAAGTTTGTCATGAATGATTGGTCAATAGTCTTGTTGGTTTCGATACATGCATAGACTTGTGCCTATATGTCTTCCCACACTTTTTATGTTTTTTTTGCTTAAAGAGCTTAACAAATGTAAATCTAAAAATAACGAGAGATAATGAGTTGCAAAAGTCGTCGCACATACTAGTATTTGACTAGGAAAAAGGGAAAGCGACTTGTATTGAAATGTATGGTACCCAAAAAGCCAAAGGCTTATTCTCAAAAGTGAAATATCAAAAATTTTAGGCATTGATCTCAAAATGAGATGTATTGTTCGAAAATGATCAATTGTTATGATTTGTAAAGAAACCAAATGAAAAGCTTCAAAGATGTGTAATCATTTTCTTGTGAGATGTCATATATGTTCATTTCTATAATTGAGATAGACAACTTAACTTAGTACCAGTTGTGTATGACTTGATTGAATTGATCATTGAAGCTTCACACTAGACTAAGGACTATTCCACATTTGATACTCACACACAACACACAAGACTTTTGTTCAATGAATGCTTATTTCATTTGTGTGATTGTACATGATCAAGTGTGATGTGTTTGCTCAATTGCTTGACAATCAAACCCAAAAATATTTTTGAGTATTTTATATGATTTTGAAAGTGTTTTTTATGCTTTCATGTTTTTAAGTTTTTGTTTAAGTTGCATTTTCAATGTTTTTAATCAAAAACTTCTTTAGAGGGATTTTTGCGAGAAGCTTGTGACTAGGCACTTCCCACAAAAATGAATTAAGGCAAAATAATGAAAACACAAAATTTAGACAAAGACTTTCGCAATTGTCTTGCGCCTGTTTCGCAACTAAAGGCTTCCCACAAAAATCTTTGTGCTTTAGATGCATTTTTCGCAAGTAACTTCGCGAGTATGTAACCTGTGAAAAATGCATGTTTTTAGTTTTATAGGGCTGATGTGACAGATTTTCAAACACATCATAGTTTCCCTCATTCTGCCTTCCTTGTGCCTTACTCAATCCCAAACTGTTTTTCACTCAAAAACCTAATCAATTTCAAGTTCAATCTCTGCAAAATCACTTCAAAGGTATGTTTTCAATAATCTTATCATCTTTTTTTCCTTAGATTGTGCAGAACTTGTTCTAGATTACTTGAATTGGGGATTTTCGAAAATGGGGTTGGGAATCATGATTTGGTCAAAAAAGTTTCAAATTTTTGATTGGGCTCTATCCCATTTGACTTGTTTGTAACTATGTTGGCCCCATATGGAAATTCTAACATGTATTTAGGCAAATTTTCACATGTTCATGCATTGCCCACATGTTAAGTATTGTGTTGCATATCAAGTGTTTGATAAAATACTCAAGTGGCATTTTTATGTTGTTTTGGACTCCAATGAGTTCCAAATTTTGGGATTTACCTTGATTTAACTTGTTTATCATGTTTTAATCATAGGTTGTGTGTTTTACACACTTTGACCCAAATGTGCTTCATCATGCCTTGCCATGCATCACCTTATGCATCACCTCATGCACATTTAATGCACACACATGCACAGTTGTCATTTTTTTTGCACTTTAATAATAATTACATGTTTTAGCACTCATATCATGTTCATTTGACACTTTTGTGTTCTATTTTAAGTTTTTGTACTTATGTTTATGGACTAACTTAACACTAATAAAGTTTGTGTTTGTGTTTTGTGATTTGCACTTGTGTTTTTTTGTTTTTTGTTTATATGTGCAAATGTCTCCCACCAAACACTTTGCTTCCAAGAAATCCTCCAAACCTCCATGCACGGACTCCAACAACTTCAAGTCCATTGAGGCAAACATGGCATATAATGATTGCTACAAACAAGCAACAATCATTATGGAGAGGGTTGTTCAATTGGAGACACTTAAGAACACTTCCACCCTTAAAGTGTTCAAGGAGAGAACTTGGACAAAGCTGCTGAATCCAAGTGGCAATGTTTTTGAGGAAATCATTTGGGAATTCTTTGCTAATGCCACTGTGGATGAAGACCACATTAACTGTTGGGTGCAACACAAGGAATTTGTTATCACAAAGGACTCCATCCAAGAATTCTTAGAAGTGCGTCCACCTTCTCAAATTGAGGACATGTCGATGGCACAGGGATTCAACTCAAAGTCTGAGCAGTTTTAGCTTCTTTGGCCATTTCGGTCAAAAATGGGGAGAAATTTTTGAGGGGGAGCAGAACATAGATATTGGTTTATTGTTGGTGGTTTAGCGGTTTTTTGGTTGTTTTTAAACTTTATTAGTTTTTACAACCCTTAGAATTTTTTATTGCTTTCTTTTGAAACTTTAAGTACATTGGTTTCATTTTAGTTTAATATTCAGTGCTTGTTTTATCACTACTTTGTAGTATTTTTTTAGTACTTTTAGATTATCTTGAGTACTACACACTTGTACCCTTGTTGGATCTTGTATCCTTGATGCAAATACTTCTTGTATTTCGTATTGGTTGTGTGTTGGACATACAATTGATCCTTGTGATTGGTCTTAATTGCATTGCATGTCCGAATGATTATTTACTAGCTAAATGATCATTGTAGTCATTCTTTACTGACTGTTCTTGTATGATCAAGATATGCTTAACTGTTTATGTAGTGTTTACTACCTTAATCGCATTTTACTTGCTTATATACATACCGTGTATTCAACTTGTCATAAACTTGTCATATGGGATTTCATTGTAAGGGTTGTGTAAGAGAGAGTGTGAAGACTCAAGGCAAATTGAAGATAAAGAAATTTTTGCGGGTAGCTCGTGAGTATCCTTCCTGCAAAGTAAAGCATGTGCTTATCACAAGACTAATATGCGAAGAGTCATGACAGGATGGTAACAGCTGGTTTTTGCGAGTGTCTTACAGGTTAGGCCTTCTCGCGAGATACCCGTGAAACATTCTGTTTTGCCAATTTGTTATATCTGATACACCCTGTCCCTAACCACACTATATATACTCACATTACCCACAAACGTTGAGGAATGCTTTCAGAGAGAAAACCCTATCCATAACCCTTGAGAGTGAGAGATTGTTATACCCATGATTCTTTACACAATCCATTGTGGTTTTCCTCAACTCCTACCTCTCCATTTCCATATTCTTGAAAGGTTGATAGCCCAAACACTTACCACACCCATTCTAAGTGTTAGTTCACCAACCATACTCATTTCAAACATCTTCTTCATTTCATTTGCAAAAGATTGAGCAAGAGAATCATGAGTAGCACCAAAAATAATATCATCAACATAAATTTGAGCTACTATAATATAATTCTTATCCTTTCGTATGAAGAGAGTAGTATCTGCAAATCCTCTTTTGAATCCATGCTCAATGAGATATGCGGTTAACCTATCATACCATGCCCTGGGAGCTTGTTTCAAACCATAGAGGGCTCTCTTCAACTTGTAGACATCATCTGGTCTGTGAGGATCAACAAAACCCTTTGGTTGTTCAACATACACCTTTTCTTGCAACATCCCATTCAAGAAATCACTCTTGACATCCATTTGATACAACTTGAAATTCAAATGACTTGCTATGGCCAAAAGTATCCTAAAGGATTACAATCTTGCTATTGGTGCAAAAGTCTCATCACAATCAATCCCTTCCACTTGTGTGTATCCTTGAGCAACAAGTCTTGATTTGTTTTGAATAATAGTACCATGTTCATTTGACTTGTTCTTGAAAATTCTTTCAGTTCCAATCACATTTACTCCCTTTGGTCTAGGAACTAATTCCCACACATCGTTCTGAACTAATTGATGAAGTTCTTCATGCATAGAATTAACCCAATCAGCATCTTGAAGTGCTTCATCCTCCTTTTTCGATTCAAATTGGGATCGATAGCATGAGTGAGTAATTACATTCAAGGCTTTGGATCTCAATCTCATGTTGTCATTCAAACTACCCAATATGTTTGTGGTAGGGTGATTTAGTTTTACTCTAGAAGATGGACCTTTGACCAGAGATGTGGAGGTACCTTTTTGTTCTGATGAAGGACTAGGCTCACTTTATTCTTGTTGAGTTTCATGAACCGGTGTGGATGGTTCTGAACTTGATGGTACTAAAACAACATCATTCAACAACAGTAGCTCTTCATCACTATGCTTCTCAATATAATCATCAGGAACAAGATCATCAACCTCCACAGTCTTTTCTTGTATCGGAGGTGTGTTTTCTGAATAAGTCTCTGAACACAGTTCATCATTGATCACCACACTTAAAGACTCCATGACCGTTTTAGTTCTTAGATTGTATACTCTATATGCTCTACTAGTTGAAGAGTATCCTAGAAAGTATCCATTGTCCCTCTTTGCATCAAACTTTTCTAGGTTCTCCCTATCATGCAGAATATAACAGTCACTGCCAAATATCCAGAAGTATTTGACAACAGGCTTCTTTCCTCTCTAGAGTTCATAAAGAGTTTTCTTGGAGTTAAGTCTGAAATACACCCGGTTGAGTGTATGGCAAGCAGTGTTAACTGCTTCTCCCCAAAAGGACATGGGCATCTTTTTGTTGTGTAGCATGACATGGGCCATCTCTTGAACAACCCTAATCTTCCATTCCACTATTCCATTTTGTTTTGGTGTCTTGGGTGAAGAGAACTTTTGATGTGTGCCTTGATCATTGCAGAAGGTAGCCAGCTTTTGATGTGTATCATCTTTTCAGGAGCCTCAGCTTTATCTCTCAAAAGCACAACCCAAGTATATCTAGTAAAATCATCCACACCAACTAGAATATACCTCTTTCCACCTAAACTCTGAACTCTGGTAGGACCCATGAGATCAATGTGCAACAACTCTAAAGGTCATGAAGTTTGAACTTCAGTTACAAACGGATGTTTGGACTTCACTTGTTTACCCATCTAACATGATCCATATATGCACTTTTCTATCTTTTCAAACTTGGGCAAACCAATAATTGCATCACACTTGGAAATCTTCTCTAATTGCTTGTGACTTGCATGTCCCAACCGTTGATGCGATAAGTCTACTTGGTTGATCTTTGCACTGAAACACTTATTGCTTATACTTGGTGTTATACCATAACAGTTGTCACCTGTCCTCACACCAATACACATACAATCACCTCCTCCATCAAGTATCTCACATTCATACTTGGTGAAGAGAACATTCAGTCCATTGTCACAAATATGACTGATGCTAAGTAAGTTAGCCTTCAACCCATCAACATACCAAACATCTTCAAAAATTGATAACCCTGGAATGTCGACAATTCAAATGCCTTTGATCACAGATTTGCTTCCATCTCCAAACGTGACTGTCCCAATCTTTCCTTCAAAGAGTGCCTTGAATAAAGCTTTATTTCTTGTCATGTGCCTAGAACAACCACTATCCAAATACTAAATACAAGAATCACATGCCTTTAAGGCGGTTAAAGCAGTGTAGCACACATAATTATCATCACATGTGATTATACCAAGATACTCAAAGGAAGACTTAACAAAAGCAACAAAAGACAGAAACCAAAAGTAGACAAGATGGAACTTTAGCAATAAGATCTTCCAAGAATCCAAGAGAATAGGGGTCAAGGATCAACTCTTAGATCAAAGGATCTAAATACTAAAGCTAACTCGCTTTGATACCATTTGTACGTTTTTAGATCCCTTAAAACAAAAGTTGATTAACCTAGTTATTTAGCCAAGTGATTACTTAGGTAAATTATTCAAATCTAGGTTAACACAAGTAAATCATATCATGTAAACAATGCGGAAAATAAAGAACACAACGATATGATAACTCAAGAAAACCAAACTGGTAAAAAACCTGGGGAGGATTTAACCCAGCTATCCTTAAGGTAAAACAGATCTACTATGAAAGAATTAAAGTTTTACAATAACAACTTAGATTGCTAACATCCTATTGCTATCTCGAGTAAAAAACTTACTACCACGACCATTTGACAACTCCGAGTCCATAGACTACTTCTTTCTTGAATTCACAGCAACCACAAGTACTCCCGCTTGTGTTTTCTTTAAGCTCTTTATGCAGTAGCTGAAACGATCACCAAGCTCTCGACATCAATCTTGATCTTGATAACCCTAAGTGTGTATGAAGGCAAACATCTCTAGATCTCACAAGAGATTCACACACATAGCATAAACAACAACCTAAAAACGTGGCTAGAGTTTTTCCTTTTATACTTAAGGCAAAACATAAAACCCTACACGTTATATGGGCTTGGGCTTGAGTTGGAAAATTCTGCAAAAAAATAATCTGCACGAGCTTCAATCGATCAAGTCTAATTTTCGATTGATCAAGCCTTCTAGAAAGTGAAAAGTAATTTTATGCAATCACTTAATTTCAACTTTACAATCAACATACTTTGAGCAACAAATCTAGACTCTAAGTTTTGATCATGGTTTGCCAACATTACACATTGAAGTTCTAAAACATTTAGATCGTAAATCCTTAGAACCTAACAAAAATGATTGCTTTACTCTTAAAGCACGGTTAAATGAAGGTTGCAAAACGAGGTGTCTAAAATAACATATCATTCATATGTTGGTATGATCAAGACAAGTGTCTTTTCTCCATGGTATGCATGAAGACCATTTATAGAGGGTTTCATGAAGGTAAGGTCCTTTCCCCATAGTAGTGTGCATCAGTACCAATTCACATGTCCCTTTCTCCTTGTATGATTTTGGGTAGCTTAGAGGTTCACTCATAAAGCACGTGAAGATTGCCTATGGATGAGCCCTCTAGTGTAAGGCCAACATAAAAATGATAATGTGCCTGAAGTCTAAAGACCGCCTAGAACGAAAACGCAAACCAAACATTCTTGCTAAAATGATGCACATGCCATGCATGTACATCCTTCATGCCCTTGCCTAAACCTGATAGGCCACAAATTGAATGACCCTTTGTGATAGAAATTAATTAATTAATTAGCCAAGTTATTAATTAATCAATTTATCATGCAAACGCGTGGTAGCAAAAACAAACCACCAATAAACTAATTATGCAGCGAAAAATAAATAACATGGCGATTTATTTACAAATGGGGAAAACTGAATGGCAAAAACCCCACCCGGTGATTTTCAGGTCACTACTCCTGAAACTCCATTATTATCACAACAAACGGTTACAAGTAAAAGAATCACAAGTACCTTACCAACCTACAGTTGAACCCTTACCCCAATACCCAATTGGGCTTGTTCTGTAGTAACAGTTCCCCTTTGATGCATGGCTCCCAAGTATGTGACTAACCAATCTAATGTGTGGATCTCAATACGCGGTTTACTCATTTGCACGAATCCCAATACGTGACTAACTCCACAGCAACCCTTTGATTGTTGTAGTTGATTTGCAACAGCTTCACATAGAAACACTAATAAGATCTTCAATGTTGGTGCAAGAGACTTTTCTTAGTTACAGAACCCAAAGGCGTACAAGAAACGCAGCAAGAACTCTTTCTTATTTAGGAGGAAGCTAGGGTTTCAAAAAGAAAACCTTATGAAGCTCTCTAGGGTTAGGTTTTTCTTTTTCCCACCTCCTTTAAATAAGAGCTTACTAGGCTCTCCTATTCCAAATAGGTTTACACAAACCTTGGGTTTTCCTAGTCAAATAAGGATTATACAAACCATAAACAAATAGCCTTTTAGAATAAAAACATTGCTAGCTATAATCTAAAAACCTGTAAGCTCGATCGATCAAGACATTTGTCAAGCTTTAATGAATCTCGACAAATCGAGCTTCTATCGAGGAGGTATCGAGGCCTACAGATTTGCACTTTTCTTGAGAAATTCTTGAGTAGTCTTCATGTCTTCAATTTAACCACTTGTAATGATCATCTTGAACCTACTTAAATTTACCCAAATAAAAATAAAGTGCGTTTTGTCAAAGGATATACATAAAAATATGTCTCTAACAATCTCCCCCTTTGGCAATTCGTGACAAAACCACAAGAGTACATTGAATGTCCTAGAATACATTCTACTCAAGATTACAAAATAAATAAGCCTAGTCTAAAAGACTTGAACCTTGGAAGTTGCTGCAAGAAGAAGGTTCGGAATCTTGACTTGGCTTTAACTTGTCTTTCCTGGAAGGCACTAAACAAAACACATCAAGGTACCATGTGGAAAATAATGACAAGTTAAATAAACAAGAAACATGTGTATAAAGAGAGAAAAGAAACAACACATGTGAGATAAAGAGTGAAACACATACATCATCATCTAATATAGAAACAACACATGATGTATGTAAATGGTTACAAAACCAAAAGATACACAACACAAAAAAATATCAATATCAATGTGTATCAAACTAACTCTCCCCCTAAGTTAGTTACATCAAAAACATTCTTCCCTTTAACATGAAGTTCTCCCCCTAAATCTATTACTCCCCCTGAGGAATGACATTCAATTCTCAAATTTCTCCTCCTTTTTGACACGATTGTCAAAGGGCATAAAAAGAAAAAGAAAAAGAATAAAGAACCATAGACCTATAAGAAAAAGGAAAACAAGATGCTATGGACACAAAGATAATCAAAAATATGCAAAACATGTGAAAAATAATGCATGCAAGAGGATCTCGATCGTTCGAGAGATGGCGAGACAAGTGTCGAGCATAATAGACGTCGATAGATGCAACTATCGAGGATCTGTCGAGGGACAAATCAAAAAAAGGTTAAAAAGATCTCGATCGATCCACCAGGTGTCGAGAAGCTATCGAGGAGACATGAGCTTTCTCGATTGATCCACCAGGTATTGAGAAGCTGTCAAGATTGTGATAAGAAAAAGCTTAAGAAGCTCGATAGACAGTAAGGTATCGAGGAGGTGTCGAGCTAGCTTTTAAAAGCAGATTTTTGAGAAGTGAAAAACATAGACATGAATGCAATCCAACATGCAACTTAAGCAATGATCCAATCAACATATTAAGCTCTCAAAATCATCTCTCAATAAAAATTTTAAGCACATGGATCTCAACAACACACACACACACACACACACACACACAATAAGTCTAACCAATTTTTATATTTCAAAAAACAAGTCAAGACAGTTTAGTAAGCATACATTAACACATGTAAAACCTTGTGATGGCCAAATCACATTGTACCTGCACATGTATCAAGAATAGTAAAGAATATTGCGTGTTGTGTGTGGAAAACTTCACAAGATTACATAAGTGTATACATGTTATGACGATTTGAGATATGAGAAAATCACTTTAACTCACACATAATCATAACTGCTTGATGGAGACTATCAACTTCAAGGTACATCCTATAACTCCCACACCTCCTAGAATACACGCTTGCAATCATTTTTAAATCATTTTTGATCTTTTTGCTTTTGATTTTTCTTTGCATATTTTTCTTTTAAACATATCATGCATGGACATATTAGAGAGAGAAAAGAAATACCCAATGATATTTGACATTCCCAATTTTACTATGCCTAAGCATACAAATGTCATTGACACTGATCTTTTGCTATGTCGAAGCATACAGGTGTCATTTTATGATTGGGGGGCAACAGTGGTGAGATGATTAGTAATGCATTTCTTTCAGGATTTTTTAGTCATTTCCATCAAAAAAAGTGATATGAGTGTTAAGTACAAGAGACAACTTAATCTTACTCATCACAAACAAGAGCCAAAAAGCTCACTTGCTTAGTTGTGCATAAATATGCTCATCTAAGCTACAAATGATACAAATTTTAGAAAACTTTGTTTCAATGGTCATCCAAGGTACACAAGTACCAATGTACACAAAACACACACTGTTTTTGTATTTTTATGATTTTTCATTTTTTTTATTCTTTTTATATGTAAAAAAAATAAAACAAAGCTGAAAAATAACCAAACAAAAACATGTGAAACAACATGAAAGCATGAAAGAAATATGCAGATGCATGAAAGCATGATTCCAAAAGCAAATAAGAAATCAAGCAAAGAGAGTCCTACTTTAGATAGAAAGAATTAAAGTAGAGGACAAACAGAAAAGACAATTAAGTCTTAGGATCCTTTATCACCCACACAGCACGAGTCTTTGGCCGTGAAGATGAAAAGGCACGTGTCCTAGTATGACTACTAAAGGACATAGAGGAATTAGAATTCCCCTGAAATTGAGTTAAAAAGCTCAAAAATTTTAGTAAGTCACCAAGAATAGGTACAGAACCTTTAGACAAAGGATGAGACTTATTGGACACTCGCTTATGAGGAAACAATTTGAAACAATTAGGACGAGTGTGACCTAAAGCACCACAATGGTGACGAACATGAGTAGTTTTAGAACTGCTCGGTTTCCTAGAAGGAGGTCTAACCTTAGAGGTTGACAGAGACCTCAACTTAGGACAATTTGGCTTAATATGACCAACAATATGACAATGATGACAAGTGGGGACAAATTCAGAATTTTTATTCAACCTAGGAGGAGTTTTAGACATTAGTTTAGGAACTTCAACGTTAACATCAGATTGTTTACTTTTTGTCTATCCTAGCAATATTAGCCTTCAACTCTTCATTATTCCTTTTAAATGGGGAAATATAAAAATCTTTTTCTTTTGAGTTAGGCTCAACAACAAGTTTGACACTAGTTAATTTTTCAACTTCAGTTTTAAATTCAACTAGTTGCTCTTCCAAACTCTTAATTTTGTCCACCTGCGATGAAATTTGATTTTTAAAATTCTCATTCAAATTATTGGTTTCATCCAATTTTGCAATCAAATCATCTTTTTCAAGTTTGACCTTTTTAAATTTAGCTTTTAATTTTGTAGAACATTCAAGAGATTTCATACTAAAATTATAAAGCTTGCAATAGGCATCTTGAATATCATCATCATCATTCAACATAGGATCATGCAAATCAAAACAATCAAGAGTTTCTATGACAACAGGGGTCAATGGATCACATAGCAAATATTAAAACCTAATCGGAGTATGCCTCCTCTAATACCACTTGATAGACCACAAACTGAATGACCCCTTGTGATAGAAATTAATTAATTAATTAGCCAAGTTATTAATTAATCAATTTATCATGCAAACGCGTGGTAACACAAACAAATCACCAATAAACTAATTATGCAGTGAAAAATAAATAACACGGTGATTTGTTTACGAATGGGGAAAACCTAATGGCAAAAAACCCCATTGGGTGATTTTCAGGTCACCACTCTTAAAATTCCACTATTATCACAACAAGCGGTTACAAGTAACAGAATCCCAAGTACCTTACCAACCTATAGTTGAACCCTTACCCCAATACCCAATTGGACTTGTTCTATAGTGACAGTTCCCCTTTGATGCACGGCTCCCAAGTATGTGACTAAACAATCTGATGCACGGATCCCAATACGCGGCTTACTCCTTTGTACGAATCCCAATACGTGACTAACTCCACAGCAACCCTTTGATTGTTATAGTTGATTTGCAGCAGCTTCACATAGAAACACCAATAAGATCTTCAACGTTGGTGCAAGAGACTTTGCTTGGTTACAGAACCCAAAGGCGTACAAGAAACGCAGTAAGAACTCTTTCTTCTGTAGGAGGAGGCTAGGGTTTCAAAAAGAAAACCTTATGAAGCTCTCTAGGGTTAGGTTTTTCTTTTTCCCACCTCCTTTAAATAAGAGCTTAATGGGCTCTCCTATTCCAAATAGGTTTACACAAACCTTGGGTTTTCCTAGTCCAATAAGGATTATACAAACCATAAACCAATAGCCTTTTAGAATAAAAACATTGCTGGCTATAATCTGAAAACCTATAAGCTCGATCGATCGAGACATCTATCAAGTTTTAATGAATCCCAACAGATCGAGCTTCTGTCGAGGAGGTATCGAGGCCTGCAGATTTGCACTTTTCTTGAGAAATTCTTGAGTAGTCTTCATGTTTTCAATTTAACCACTTGTAATGATCATCTTGAACCTACTTAAATTTACCCAAATACAAATAAAGTGCATTTTGTCAAAAGATATGTCAATTACATAAAAATATGTCTCCAACAAAACCCACACAATTTTTTTTTTTTTTTTTTGATTTTCTACTTTTCATCACAGAAGTTTCTAAACTTTTTTCACAAACAAAATACAATCATGTTGGTGAATGTGAGCATAATTAATGTGCTTCTATGTGTGAATCAACCGATGGACTACATCATTCACAACCAAATGATGGGATCCAAATGATGGCTATATGTCAAAACCAAAACTTGAGTGCACTAAGCTACAGCACCAATATTTCAAGTGTACCTTGTTATTAGCACCTTTTCTACTCACATATTTTCAAAATGTTCCATAACCCACAGTTGTTTTGTTTTCTTTGAAACCAAAACCGTTGATATCATTCTAGAATCAAGTTGAGTATTTTATTACATTGTATTACTTAACTCTAGGAATGGATAACCAAAACAATGTTGAACTTTTTGTCCAGCATTATGGAGTGTCTAGGAGCGGTTTAATGTATTTGGGGGCCTAAGACAAAAATTGAAATTAAGGCATTTTATATATATATACATATATATATATATATATATATATATTAAAATATGATTTTAAAAAATTAAACATTACTTAAATTCTATTATCATGTTTTAGATACAAAATTACTACTAATTAACATGAATCACGTTTTTTTTTTTTTTTTTGAAAGTCTATAAATAAAAAATTTGACAAAACTTTTCCCACCTATTTATGTGGCAGATTGATAGTAGTAAGTAAAAAAGTGATGAAAGTGGTGGACTTAGATAAAAACTAGTAAAAGTTTGTCAACTTAACTTGTGAAAAATGTTGTGAATATTTTTTTGTATTGTTTTTTTTTTTTTTTTTAGAAGTACTACATTCATAATATTTTCACAACAAATCATAGGTGTTAATTTTTACTGGTTCTAATTTGAACTTATCACTGAAATTAATTTTTCGTCATCAATAATACCCTGTAAAAACCTATCATTTAGAATTTTCTGAAAGTGTTGTGGATGTAACATTTTTTTTTCTTGTTTTTCATTTGATAAAAAAATATTATTTTATTTATTGGCTAATATTTGGACTTAATTAATACTATTATAATATTTAAAAAACCCTATTGGTTAAAATTTGTGAGCCTTTTCTACTTGGGGCTTTAGGCGGCCATATCAATTGCTTCACATATAGAGCCAGCACTGGGGGTGCCTAATATCTTCCTCACATGTAATCATACTCATAAATCTATGTTTCTGGTTTGAGATATAGTGTGATCTAGTTTAGGTTAGATGACTCTAGGATCCTTAGAAGTTATAACTGAACTTTAGGTAAAAGCAACGGAATTTAGGTGATCAATACCCTATGAATTCTTAATGATTGGTGGCAACTCCATACAATTTACACACTCCCCACACATAGTCATAGCCTTGTAAGAACAACTAGTGCAAGTTGTAGACATTGGAATTTGTAGTTGCCATTTAATCTTACATTAAGGGCAAAAACATAATTTTATAACATTAGAGCAAAATTGTCATTTTGACTATTGGATAAAAAAAAACCCACATGTCTCAAATGATATTTTACACCTCAAGTGAACAAATTGGATCCCCAAATTGCAAGATCAAGACATATTAAGTTTCAATCTATAATACACGTTCTTGAAATTAAGGATAGCCATGTGTGATTATGAGTGATTAATTATGATTGGTTCTTAAAGAATTAATTATAATTAATCACTAGTATTATACTTGTGCGATGCACGGCTTAATAGAAAAGTATATGTAAATTAAACAATTTATTTCAATAATATAATTAAGTTACTTATCTTAAAAAATTAAATTAAAAATTTTGAACTTATAAAGGAGATTTTAATTCTCTGATAATAAGTCTACATACAATTAAGGACAAATTTAATACATTGAGATGATGATTATATGAGAATAAAAATAATTACTTTAAGAAATACAAAAGGTTAGAATGGAATAACTAATCATTTAATGAATATACAACAATTTTCATTAAAGAAAAATTTATTTAAAAAATTATAAGTAGAGTTAATAGAGAAAAAAATTATTTAAATGAAATTGAATGGTTGTCCTTAAGAGTGAGAATTATATCTAAATTTACCTTATTTTTCCAAGAGGGTAATTGGAAGTTTAGAAAGGAAAAAAAAACCCAAAAAAAGAAAAAGAAAAAAGAGTATGACAACATACATAACATTTAGAAAAAGAAAAGGAAAATAAGCACAATTGAAACTAACTTGGGATTCATGCTGAAAGTCAATAGAGGCTTTGGCCTGAGATTTATTCCCTGTACTACTCTTAATCTCCTCCTGGCTTATGTTAAACAAAATAGCATCATAAACACGTAAGCTCTTGTTGTGTCTTATTGCATGATTGCACATCTTGTAAAGTTGCTTGATTGCATCCTATGAAGTTGTTTATTTTTTATTAGCTTATATATAGTAGATAAATATACATTATAGATTACCCATTTATGCTAATTAGGAATTACTATTATACTATAACTCATTCACAACGAAGATCGGTTTTATCTCAACAATCAAATAGATATAAGTATATAACTCTCCAACTCATGCACATGTCTAACTCTTCCTAACTATACACGTTGTTTTTATTTTTTTATTTTTTTTTATTTTTTAACTTTAAAATTTCGTGAGATAGCATTAGCACGCATCTAAAAAATTGTTGTTATTTTTATTTAAAAATTAGTGATAAAGCAATAGTTGATAATAACAAATAAGAAGTTGTTTTTATCTATAAATATGTGTAAGTGTGAAGCTAAAATCTAAATCTAAAAAATAAGTAGCATGTGAAGAGGAAATCTAAAAAAATAAAATAAAAATAAAATAAAGTAACCGTGTGTGAAGAGGGAATCTAGAGATTAAAAAAAAAAAAAAGTGACGTTGCTGTTTATTATTACGTGTAGTAATATAATTTAAGTAAACAAAAAAAAATAGTAAAAAATATATTTATAATAAAAGGATTAGAATTCTAAATTCATATGATAGTTTTAAATTTTCATTTCTATAATATCATCAACTTTGTAACATTTGACTTGTTTTGTCTGTAGCTTAATAAGATTGCCATCATTTTTAATAATAAAATAAGTATATATCTATTAGGAACCTTATATATAACGTTTAGGTTATAGAGCTATAGAAGTCTAATGTTATATGAAGTATTTGTTAAAAAAATAGTAAAAAATAGATTAATAAATTAAGTAAAAAAATAGTAAAAAATAAATTAATAGTAAAAGGATTAGAATTTGGATTGTAATCCAATTAAGATTTTTATCAATTTAGAAATTATAGGAAAAGAAGATAAAAAATATATATCTATTTTAAAAAAAAAAAATCTACAATTTGGTGAAGCCACTTAACGCAATCATGGTTTCTAAGCTCAACTTTTATTATAAAGTGTATGATGTGCCATAATTCTATTAGTTTGATCTTGAGACAAGAAATGGACATTAGCATGCACTGGATAACTATAATAGATGATTAGTTTTTTAGATAATTAATTAATTATCTTATGAAATAATTTAATCAATTAAAAATTAAAATTCCTAATTATCCCTTAGCATAATTTGATCCTAATGTGGTTGAAAACAAGTTTAAAACTCGTAATTCTCACAACACTTATTAAAAAAAATAAAAAATAAAAATAGTGAAAAGCTGAAAATTGGAAGCACTAAAGTGTTTGTTTGGGAACAACTTATCTAGCTTTTAGTTGAAAGTGTGCTAAAGTATACTTGTATCTTTAAAAAAAATTGAAAATGTAGAAAGAAATAAAATTTTAAAAAGTTGTATATAAAAGTTAAAAACTAAAATTAACCAAACAAACTCTTAAGTCAAAATGGCTGAAATTGCCAATCCACACTATGACTAAAAATCACGTACGAGTGCCCATCATCACTCAATGTTAGCTGGTTGCCTCTTTGTGTTTTTTATTCGAATTTTCGGTTCCTGCTTCATTTTTTCTATTATGCGTCAATATTCTATACTTTTGGGCTTAATTAGTCAAGAAAGCACTAAAAGGGAAAGTATTGAGTAGTTTTTTTTTTTTTTTTAAATAATTTTTTTATGGATATAAGCTCTTTGGAAAATTTTAAGTTTGAAGTTTGAACTCTAATACTTTGACCATGGTATACAACCTAAAGATAGGCATTAATTAACTAGCATTATTTTTGAAGAGATATATTTGGTTGTCCGCATAATATTTAAGTGAGCAACACTAATTTCTCAAAAAAAATAAAAAAAAAGTGAGCAACACTACTCCCTACATAATCCACTATTTACTTTATGTTCCATACTCACTCCAAGTTATACCCAGCACGCTTCATATTTCAAACATACACAAAACTCTATTAATTCATAGGATTTCTAGACTGACACTCAACCCTTTATCCGATAAAAAACATGAAACAAAGCACAATTATTCTTAAAGTTCAAGGAAAGAAACTGTGGAGTACGTAAAGGAAAAAGGTTGATTTGATGTGCTTAAACAGTTAGTTTTTAAGGGACAAACAACAAGGCACTGTTCCTTTTCATCCCTAAAGTTTATTGTTACTCATTTTAGTTTTTGAACTTAAAAATTTCTATTATTCTATATATAAAAGTACCTTAGATTAGGATTGGGTGCAATTATCCCCTCCCCATTAACAAATTTCTTTTTTACTATTTTCACTTTTTAACTTTTTCTCACTTTATTTATTTAATGGTTAAGATAGAAAGCTATTTTTTCAACTTTCAATCTCAACTATTAAGAGCTATTGTATCAACTGCAATACCCACTTAATTTTAATCCAGTATAGTAAGATGTGTACAATGGTAATTTAATTGATGAAAATACATCACTACAACAAACTTGACTTGTTTCAACCCACTTTTCTCAAGGGTTGACTAAAAAGTGCCGAAACCATCACTAAAAATGGGGGCTAAGATTGATTAGCTTTATTCGGAGGGTCATTAAAATCCTCGCAATAAACCTATACAACCCTTAGAATAATCTATTAAAATTAGGCAGGCTAGTTTATAAAATTAGCGCTAAACATTTTTACACTTTCATCCCCACACTCTGTTTTTACACGGCAGCACTAAATGTTTTTCAACATATCCTATGACAGCCTTTGATAGAAGATACCTCAAAAGTACAAATTAAAATACAAAAGGGAAAAATTATTTTTGTTCGAACTCCAAGCTTATCTCATCTCCAACAGGCTGATTTGAGGTGGTTAGTTATCTCATCTCCGACAACAAGCGAGCCGTTGTGTTATGTCCTCATGAGTACTTGAATGAAACTCTTGGATGATAACCGGAAGTAACAGAGAATCCGAGTTGAGATAAATTCGACTCTTAAAAAATAACACTCCTTCCTTGAATTCCCATGGACCAACCGCCTCCCTTTCTTGAACAAGCTTGACAAGGTGCTGCAATTTCGAGTTAGTGAGCACCTCCTCCTTAATGGTATCAAGCCATCTTGGGACAGGGGTGGAGATTGCCGCCAACTCTGCCTTTTCTTCCTTTCTTGAGAGTGCATCAGCCACTAAGTTCTCTGCTCCTTTCCGGTATACGACCTGAAAATCATATCCCATCAACTTGGACATCCATTTTTGTTGAGCATACGTTGTGATCCTCTGCTCCCATAGAAATTTAAGACTATGGTGATCCGTTCTCACTATAAAGGTTTGACCAGGGAGGTATGGCCACCACTTCTAAACAGCCAACACCAAGACTAACATTTCTTTTTCATACGTAGAGAGTAATAAGTTCCTCCCTTGCGGTGCTTGATTGAAAAAAGCAATGGGTCGTCTCTCTTGCATTAGAACCCCGCCAACACCGCTCCCTAAAGCATCGCATTCTTCCACAAATGCGTTTGCGAAATTAGGAAGAGCCAACACCGGCGCTTGAGTCATTGCCTCCTTAAGATCTTGGAAGGCCCTTTCTGATGCGGAAGTCCATGCGAAAGAATCCTTTTTTAACATGTTGGTCAGTGGCGACGCAATTTTCCCATAATCGTGAATGAATTTTCGATAGTAACCTGTAGGCCCCAAAAATCCTCGAAGGGCCTTTGGAATCTTGGGTTTTGGCCACTCCGTCATGGTAGCCACCTTTTGCGGATCCACCGATACCCCTTCTACATCTATCAAATGTCCCAGATACTTGATTTGTGTTTGCCCAAACTGACATTTTTCCCTCTTTAAGAACAGATTATGGCTCCGCAAGATGTCTAAAACAAATTTGACATGTTGCAAATGATCTTCCCAAGAATTGCTATATATCAAAATGTCATCGAAAAACACCAATACAAATTTTCGAAGGTACCTTTTAAAAATGCCGTTCATCAAAGATTGGAAGGTGGATGGCGCATTGGTCAGTTCGAATGGCATCACAGGAAACTCATAATGCCCATGATGAGTGCGGAAGGCAGTTTTCAAAATGTCAAGAGGATGGACCCATATTTGATGATAACCGGAGCGCAAATCCAATTTAAAAAAATACCTTGCGGCATGCAACTCATCTAGGAGTTCATCAATAACCGGAATTCGGAATTTGTCCTTCACTGTGATGCGATTGAGTGCTCAGTAATCAACACACATTCTCCATGAACCATCGCTTTTTTTGACAAGAAAGATAGGTGATGAATATGGGCTGTTACTTGGCCTCACGATACCAAACTTGAGCATCTCTTCCACTTGTTGTTCTATCTCTGTCTTTTGAAAGTGTTGATATCGATATGGCCTTACACTAACTGGTCCGCTTCCGAGTACCAATGGAATACAGTGATCATGAACTCATGATGGTGGTAGACCCTTGGGCTCTTTAAAAAGATCCTGAAAAGAATTGATGAGGCTAATGAGATTCTGATCCGTGAGGGTGTTGGCCATTTTTTCCTTCTCCCCCATAGCAATGGCGTGAAATTGTATGAAAGCACCATGCTTGCTCCCTTTAAGTATTCTTTCCACCTTATTCCCATCAATCTGCTTGTGTGGGTTAGTCATCCCCTGCAAGGAGATTCTTTTCCCACCATATTGGAATCTCATGAGTAATTTAGAGAAATCCCACTCAATCACTCCCAAGGTTTAAAGCCATTGTGCTCCCAAAACCACCTCATATCCTTCTAACGATAAAAGATAGAAATCTATATCAAGAGTAAACCCTTGAATCCGAACTTGCACTCCAATGCACCTTCCTCTGCATGAGATCCGTTCACCACACGCAACCTTTACATTAAACCGTTCTTCCATGTTACATGTCAATCCCAATTTTTCCGCTAACCTCTCTTCAATAAAGTTGTGGGTGCTCCCTGAGTCTATTAGCACAACCAGTGATTGTTGGTTGATGACCCCATGGATTTGCATGGTTTGAGGAGCAGAGGAACCAGCCATGGCATGCAAGGAAATCTCCAATTCGTCCCTGTCTTCTTTTTCTTCAATATCTCCAATTCCGTCACCACTATCCTCCTTTGGCTAGCACCCTTCAATCAAAAAAAACTTCTTACACCGATGCCTAGGAGCAAATTTCTCATAACAATTGAAGTAAAGGCCCTTATCTCGACGTTCTTTCATCTCAGTTGGTGACAGCCTTCGAATGGCGGAAGTAGATGAATGTGGGCAACTAGTGACTGTTGAGTTCGTTGATACAGCCTTTTTCGGCTCAAGGTTGAAACATGATTGCTTCTAATATTTAACCTCATAGAGTTGAGTCAAATCTATTGCTGCAAACAACGTTAGTGGCTTCATGGCTTGAACATCTATCCTCACACCTTCCTTCAGACCACCAATGAAACAAGCAACTTGTTGAGACTAATTCAACTTCCCCACTCGGTTGAGGAGTTTCTCGAATTGGCTTTGGTACTCTCGCACCGAACCAACCTGTTTGAGCCTTGTAAGATCTCGAAAAAAATCATCAAATTTCGTTGGCCTATACCTCGAATTCAGCCTTTCCTTGAGCGTGAGCCATGTAACTTCCCCTTCTTCTTCCTTTAGTATCTTATACCATAGTTGTGCCTCGCCTTCTAGATGATACGTCGCTAACGGCACCTTCTCTTCCTCGACAATTTTCTGAAATTCAAAGAATTGCTCCACTCGACAAATCCAACTCGTTGGGTCTTCATTGCCATTGAAGCGAGGAAAATCAAGTTTAGTGACTTTTGGAATTACCGCGCCATAAGACTCAGTGGAGTCACGAGCGCCTCTATAATTGAATCACCGAGACCCCCCACCATCGTGTGAACTCTCTCCTCATTCCAGACTTTGGCTGCCCGATATTTGATCTAATCGGGTATTCATGGACGTTATTGCCTGCATCAATGTTACCTGTAACTCACGGAACTTCCTGTCTTGCCTTGCTGCTAAAGAGCCTATCTTTGCCTCCAAACGATTGATGCGTGATTCATCCATGACCTGCTCTGATACCAAGTTGTTATGACCACCTCGACCACGGCTTCCACCACATCTGCCGTGAGGAGCTATGGTGATTCTTTGTTGTAACAGATTTGATCAAAAGGGTAAATATGGTTTTAATTTGAGGAAAAACCAAACCTCCCAATAGCAAATTGCTGTATAATATTCTGATTGATTTTTTATTAATATGCCATGAAGCTATATAAATAGCTTTACAAAATAAAACAACTCCAACATCCTTAAACCACTCAACACCTAGATAAGGATGAACAATAGTCCTAGCCAAACTCTTAATACTTCAATCTGATAGCAATTCAGATTGCTATTATTATCCTAAAACAAATTCAAATAAAAAATAAAACAATCCTAACAAAATCCTACTCAGCAACTCCTCTGCTTACTCCTCTGCCTCGTGAATACAGCAACTCCTCTTGCTAGTAGACATAATGTTTACTTTTTAGAAAGAGTGTCAACTGCAACCACAAGTCTCAAAAACAAAACCTCGGCCTTGTTTGGCAGAGCATCTTAAACACACATTTTCAGTTTTTAAACAACATTACATGTATTTTCACACATTTTTTCACCCACACGTATTTCAAAAAACTACAAACAACATTACTCAAACTCCTCTACCAAATGGGCCCTAAACCTCTGCTTTTGATTTCTGCTTCTCACAGTCGCCCCAGGTCTCTCTCTCTCTCTCTCTCTATATATATATATGTGTGTGTGTATATGTATGTATGTATGTTTGAATGTAATGATTCCATAATTGAGGATAAAAACTGTTACAGAAGTTATTGTAGTATGTGCATGATTGTTGAGATTTTTTAGGAGCAAGAAAGAAAACCCATGTTAATCCCCCAACACATTCTTCCATTAATCAAATCTGCTTTGAAGACTGCCCAAATAACCCCAGATGAAATAGATTGCCTCTGTTACACCAAGGGTCCTGGCATGGGAGCACCGCTACAAGTTTCTGCTATTGTTGTACGGATTCTTTCACAGCTGTAGAACTGTGGAAGAAGCCCATTGTTGTTGTTAATCACTGTGTGGCACATATTGAGATGGGGAGGATTGTGACTAGGGCAAATGATCCAGTTGTATTGTATGTTAGTGGTGGGAATACACAGGTAATAGCATATAGTGAAGGGCATTACAGGATCTTTGGGGAAACCATTGATATTGCTGTAGGGAATTGCTTGGATCGATTTGCTAGGGTGTTAGCACTCTCCAATGATCCAAGCCCTGGATATAACATCGAGCAGGTATGTATGTGAACATGGGTGGATTTTTTATTTTTATTTTTTATACTTTATGTAGCAGACATTAATTATGTATAAATATATTTTCAATGCTTTGGCATCCGAGGCTTTTTTTGGGTTGCTTTTGTTTTTATGATAGTTGCTTCTGTTGGTTTATTTATTGAATATTTTGATAAGTGCTTTATTTGTTGAATATTACTAAGGAAAAAAAGATTCCTTTTCTTCATGAGAACTACTAAGATTAATACATGCATGTTTGTTGAATGTGGTCAATGAGCTGTGGTTCACATAGCACCTCCTTCTCTTGTAAGAGTAAGGTGGAGGGTGAGGTCATGGATTCAAGACTCACGGTGCATATGTGACTTACTAATAAAAAAAGAAAAGAAAATTTATGTGTTGAATGTGTGTAGACATGTATTTATATCTTTATTTGCTTTAGAAAGCCCTCAGACTTTGTGCAAGTTATTGTCAAAGGAGAGGAGTGAAAACTATGATGATTCATGATATCTTGTATTTCTATTGACAATCTATTAATCCTTTTTTGGGGTTTCTCTTCTTTTTACTTTGAAGATTTACCATTAACACCTTCATTCCATAATAGCCATAACATATGTGCTCTCTGGGGTTTCCAATTGATTACCAGCACAATGTGTAGCTATGCATTATTGAATTGGTTAAATTACTTCTGTTTTAACCAATTGGTGTAGCTATATCTGCATTGCACTTGTGAGAATTTGTCCTGTGTTTTGCTCTGTATTAAGAAATTTACCTATGAATCATTCAAGGTAGTCAAAGGCTAAAAGCGACCTTAAGATGCCAAGGACTTGTATGGTCTGAGGTGTGAGGCGAGAAAAAGGAGCTAACCCAATTAAAGTGAGGCGGCAAATTCTAAATATAGTTATTATACATATAGAACTTAAATCATGCATGTCTAATGTATTGAAATATTATGATATGTGTGTGTTAAAATACTTAGTATTCTTAAAAGAAAAAGCAGTGGATTAATCACACATTGGAAAATGAGTGAGTTATAAAGGTTTAAAACCTGTGCTGTATATCCAAGAGTTAGGCGTTTTTGGATATACACCACTGTTAGTTTCTTTAAAACTTTCTCCTCTCTCCCTTTGTGTGTGTGTGTGTTAAAATACTTAGTATTCTCAATATATATATATATATATATTATGATCAATTGTTTTTGAAATGTGTTACATGAAGAAATTAAGTCTATTAATTGATTTCAATAGCCTTACCTCAGTTTATACTCTATTAATGATTCTAAAAATAAGTTATACAACAAGTTTTTATAAATTAATTAGTCTAACAAAAAGTTTTTACAACAAGCTTCTATAAATTAATAATTTAACAAAAGGATTTACATCAAGCTTCTTAAGTAAAAAGAAAAATTAAATTAAATTAAATTAAATTAAATTATGTAAATAAAATAAATAAAATCTGTAGCTCTAGCCTTAGTGCCCTTTTAATGATTTAATGCGCTTGCCTTTCTCGCCTAGGTTTAAAAAGCGAGTGCCTCAGTAATGGCACCTTGCCTTGGAGTCTTTGAGACACTCACCTGGGTGCCTAGGAAAACGCCTAGCTTGCATTTGACTTCCATGGAATCATTAGGAGACTCTTATGATAAAATTCTGGTCTCTTTTACTCAATGCAATGATACTTCATTGCTAACAGTTTCCTGATGTGAATGCAATCACGACCCAATGAGAGGGATATTTTTGAATTTGAAGATGATGTGGGAGTGAAGTATGATTTTTTGTTGGTTGGTTAGTGTATAGAAGTGGTTGTTAGTTTGAATAGGTATAGGGTTAGTGCAGGAAGAGCTTGATTGATAGTGATGGATGGTTATGCTAGGGCCTTATTCATGTATATTGGGTTACGAGGTAAGTTTTTTTTCGGCAATTACAATTTTTTTTTTGAAATTGCACTTTGGATTTTCTTTTTCTAATTCTATTTGGATAGGAGCTGTTAATTTTGAGGGTTATTTTGGTTTTGTTTTTCTGGGTTATCAACTTGATGTCGCGGAAGCCTAAAGAAAGTACACACGATGCTCTCTTGATGGGACAGAAACTAAACTAAACAAAATGTCTCTATTTTGCCACTGACGATTACAAAACATATAAATACTGAGAAAAAAATCTAAAAACCCTAATTCGCACTAATTACGCAATTAGGTGACAAAAATACCAAATTTTACCAAAAATGGCAAAATTGAGTTAAATGTAGAATCATAAACTACTGATCTTAAGGGTCGTCCCAAAACAAATGGGACCTTATTCTGACTTTTAAATTAAAAGTTATTAAGGAAAAACAAATATTACTATAAATAGCAAAATCACTGTTTTCGAGGCCTTAATGAAGGAATTTTCCTAAATTTTGGCGACGTTCATGGCATCATGAGTCTAGATCAGAATTCTGTTTCCCTTCAACCTGCCAAATTTCATGCAATTCCAACACTGTTACTCCGATGGCTCCGAACTAGCACCCCCTTTGATCTTGCGTTGCGACTTTCTGTGCCCTTGTTGCTCCAAGAAGGCATGTGCTATCTGTTCTACATCACAACTGGTGCCCCCAAGTATATGGAGGCATTGAGAAGAGGAATTTTACTTGGTGGTAATGTTCTTTGATCTTTCATTGGTGCAAAGTTTGGTGGTTTAGGTGATCAAGTGATACAGTGCAAATAATTGCTTCTCAGATATGCAACTGAATGGACGTAAGGTAGCTTGGGGTGGCTTTGGCTTAGGTTTAAAGTTTAGAAAAGGTTATACTGCATTTGGGCTTGCTGGGCTTTGGCTTTGGCTTTGGTTTCTGATCCATTCAAAATGCTTGAACAGTGTTGTGCAGATACTTCTTTCTTGACATGCCTGATATTATTTTTTTTTCTTCATCAGCTTGCAAAGAAAGGGGAACAATTCATTGACCTTCCCTATGTTTTCAAAGGGATGGATGTATCTTTCAGTGGAATATTGAGCTATATTGAAGCCACTGTTGTGGAGAAGCTAAAAAATAATTAGTGCACCCCTGCAAACTTGTGTTACTCCTTGCAGGTAAATTGTTGTGGTAAATTATTTGTATTTGAACTTTGCCATTCTTCATATACCAATTGTTAGGTGTTGTATCATCATGTATGTCAATTCTTTGTCTTCATTCTCTTCCTCTCAAGAGCTAACTCACCCTCTGTGGTAGGGACTTTTCTAAAAATTCCCATGTACTTCTCTCATGTTTTAATTATGCATTCAAAAAAAAAAGGTATATTAATGCTGATATAACATATAATATATTAATATGTTGCAGGAAACTTTATATGCAATGCTTGTGGAGATTACAGAATGGGCAATGGCACACTGTGACATGAAAGATGTTCTTATTGTTGGTGGTGTTGGTTGCAATGAGCGCTTGCAGGAGATGATGAGAACAATGTGCTCAGAGCGTGGTGGAAGGTTGTTTGCTACTAATGACAGGTATTGCATTGATAATGGAGCAATGATTGCATATACTGGTCTTCTTGCTTATGCTCATGGTACGGTAACTCCAATGGAGGAATCAACCATCACCCAGCGGTTCCGGACTGATGAAGTACATGCAGCCTGGAGAGAGAAAAAGGAGCCTTCTAACATGAATGGTCTCATTCAGGAAAGCAGCTAAATCTAGAAGATTTCAACGTATGGTCTTTGTCTTTCTAATACTGCCAGAAGAATTATGATCAATAATTATTTATTTCTTTATTTGCATATTAGTATGAAAATACACTACAAAAAAGATTGCTATTAGCGATGGCCAAAGTTCGTCGCAAAAACACAAAAAGCCATTGTAGATTAGTAGTGTCGACGGCAAAAGGCCGTCCTCGTCCGTCAGTAAAAACCTCGTCGATAATGCTATATTACCGACAAGGCTGTCACTAACACTGATTTTCGACCATAAAAACCGTCATAAGCAATTTATTTTTTCTGTCAAAAATACTTCTTCATAAGAGGAAGTTGGACGACCAAATACATTTTGTGATGAACTAAGGCCGTCATTAGTGTATTTTTTCGACGACTAAAAGTCATCATAAATACTTGTTTTGCCGTCGAAAATACAACTTTGTACGAGGAAGTTGGACGACCAAATATATTTTGCGACGAACTAAGGCCATCATTAATGTATTTTTTCGATGACAAAAAGTCATCATAAGTACTTGATTTGCTGTCAAAAATACAATTTCAAATGATGAAGTCAAACAACCAAATACATTTTGCGACGAACTATAGCCATCGTTAATATATTTTTTTCAATGACCAAAAGCCATTGTAAATACTTAGTTTTTTGTCAAAAAAACAAAATCTTAGTGACCATTTATGTCTTTTCAACGAACTTTGACCATTATTAAAAATTAGTTACCAAGTCACTAATACATTATTTGCAACAAAATAGCTTTGTCGAAAAAAAAAAAAAAAGAAGGCCATTTCTAGTAGTTTAATTGCAACAAAACAATTCAAAAAAAAAAAAAATACATGAATTATATGAAAGTAAATAAAATAATATATAAATTACAAACATACATCTCATAAAAAAAATTTCATTCAAATAACAAGTACAAATCCATAATAGTTCAAAACTAATAAGTAAATAATGCAATAAGAATGAAAATATTAAAAGGTCTACAAAATAGCATGATGCTCAATAATACATGAAAGCTATATTATATCCTTCACTAAACTTGAAAGTATAAGTATTGGAAGATCAGTCATCATTCGAGCTAATTTCCTCTAGCTGAGAGTCACCTTCCTTCTCAAAGTCATCTTGTGTAATTATTCACACTACGATCTCCTCCCTAAATATTTTAGATTAAACTGAATAAATATACAAAAATTATAACTACACAAATTTTTTTATGTTTACAGTAAATAATAAAGAATTAACTAAAATATATTCATTTAAAAATATTAACACAATCACTATGATAAAATGACAAAACATCAAAAATAAATCTATACTACCGACACAAACATTGCATCTATCATAAATTCTTACTACTGTCAAGAACCTTGTAGTTCTCCTGTGAATGAGAACTTCCAAGAATACATCCACCACCAATAACCACATTAATAGTACATCACCATCACTCTTAAAAATATATCCATCATCACAACAAGTCACATAAAATTATATATGAACTAAGAATAGCAATTAATTGAAAACTGTAATGAGCAAATTTATCATTGATTTAAACAACCTCAATAAAATAGGGAAAAAAAATTTTATGTTGGTTATACTGGAAAAAATTATATGTGTAATAGGTGCTTGCATATAATTAAAAGTAATCAACAAATTGGTTGGAGCCACCAATACACACAAACATTACACTATGGTCTAGTACCAAACTATCAAGAACTTTACCTACAATACGAGATTGTACATTATGATAGAGATATATCTAAACCAAACCCAAAATTTAGATAAAATAAATCAACCAACAAATCCATTTAGTAATCCACTACATTAACAAAATATATAAATCAAGATATAAGGATTTAAGAAAACTAACTTGGGCTATAGAGGCGAGAGCTTTTTCTTCTTTCTTTTCTTAGTGAGTGAAATAGAGTGTTAGTATTTGTGAGTAGAAAGGGAGGCGTGGGATTGAAAAAATAAAAAGGTGGGGCGCTTGTTTTTTAGTGATAGGGAGAGGTAGGGTTTTGTCTTCTTCTTTTTTCTTTTTTTTTTTTCTTTTTTTTTTTTTTTTTAAGTTAAAATGATATTGCCGCATGTGTTTTTTTAACAATGTGGGGCTGGATTTATTTTACTCCAATTTGACTTCTCTTTTTGTTTTATTTATTAAAATTATGTTTTTTTTTTTTTTTTTTAATGACAACTAGTGGCGGTCCCTCATTTGTTTTTTTTTTTTTTTTGAAACAAGTGGTGGTCCAAAGGACACCTACGTCACTTTCTTTTTTTGTCACTTTGAAATATCATTTTATTATTATTATTATTATTATTATTATTATTAATAAAAGATAGAAACACTATGAAATCTTACTTCTTGCAATTATTTTTTAGCAAATGTTCTTTTAAAAAATTTCAGGGAAATATAACCTCAATATTGTTTAGGTGGATTTATTTTACAGAAATATAACCTCAATATTTAAAAAATAAATAAAAATAAACTTTGTGTATTTTATTTGGCAAAACCACTCCATTTGAAGGAAAAGCCATTTTCCACTTGACATCTCATTAACCGAATTTTGTTAAATTAATATTAAGAATGTTGTGTACAAACCTACCCGCAAATTTCCAAAATCATCTTATTTCATAATTAAAATACATTGATTTCAAATTTTAATTAAAGATTATTTTAAAATATTTAGTATGACATTTTTTTAAAAGTTTTTCAAAGTGTTGTGAAGGGAAATGTCGTTGCAAGTATTTTGGTGCTTGATAAAATTTGTATTATTATTCTAAAATTTTCAGTATTGTATGTTCTATTCATTGTTAAACTTTGATAAAGAAAATTTTATAGAAAAGCATGAACGTCGAGAAAACCCAAAAATACAAACCAATACCCAAAATCCACTCAAAACCTCCCTATTCAACCTAATTTGATCTTATCGAGCGGTCATAGACCCAACTTCGATAGTTGACCATGTTTGACCAAATATTGACCAACTTTTGCAAACTTTGACTACTCATTTCTCACAATCTAGCTGTCTGATTGTTGTCATACTTTGCCAACACTAATATCTCACGACATTCTTCCAATCCAACGGTCGGATTTTGGATTTAAGTCTAGAGCATTATGGACGTGTTGTTGTACCAAGACACTAAGAAATCTTTCAAACTAATGATCAAAGTTTTAATCTAACTCTGGCACAAGATGAATGCATGTCGTTTATCCACCTATCATGAAACTTCAATCAATAAAAATATACAATACTCTTCCAATTGAGTTATAAACTATATAAATATCACTAAGAATCGAGAAAATGATCTACAAAATACAACCAAAACCCTGCAAAATGACCCCAATGGATTTTCATATAACCTTTGACTTTGCCATTTTTAAACTTGAAAATGATAAAGGCATAAAAACCAAAAAAACCTTAAAACACTGACTAATACCCAAAACCTACTTAAAACCTCCTAACCTACCTAATTTGATCAAATCCAATGGTCCTGGAACCAACTATGAAGTTTGACCAAAGATTGACCAAGTTTAATAGGCTTTGACGAAGTTTCGCAAGATTTGACTTTTCTGTTCTCACAATTTGATCATCTAATTATCATTGTAATTTACAAATACAAATATTTCACCATATTCTTCCAATCCAACGGTCAAATTTTGGATCTCCATTTGGTTGCATGATGGACATGTGTTGTTGTACCCACCTACTGGGAAACTTTGATTAACCCTGTTGACATAATCCGACCATCCAAAATGGCTAAAATACACCATCAAAGCTAGGAAATAACCAAAATACCCATAAACTTCTAAAGTGACAAAAGTTCCCCTAAAAGCTTCAAAATAATAAAAATACCTTTTACATGGAGGGTCTTGAAAGTTTTTTTTTTTTTTTTTTGCAATTTTTAAAATTAAGAAAAAATTCTACATTTTTAAGACAAAATTGAGGGAAATTTTCCATTCAAAGAAAATAATAAATTTTTATGGCCATATATATGTTGGAAATCACCATTATTGTGACAGATTTACCTTACCGACACCAATACCTTCTTCTAAGAAACTTTTAACTATTAACAACGACCAAAATGTCCGTCACAAATAACAATGCAATATATAGTGATAGAAAACAATTGTCAAACACATAAAATAAGGGCATGAATTCCCCCTTTTTATAAAAAAATACCATTGTCGACAGCTTAGGTCCATCATAAATATTATTTATTGGGAGGGATCCAATTCTATCACTAATACGTTCTTTCTTTTAAAGCAAATTAACTATTTACGACGGTCATTATGTTTGTCACAAATACGAACTCAATTAGAAAAATAAAAAAATTAATTGCGATGGATAAATGTCATCACAAATATTGTGATAAGTAAGGGGGAATTTTCCCTCCAAATATTTCACCATTTTCGATGGCTTCATGGCTGTCACTAATACCCTCTTTTATATTTACGATGGAAGAATGTTGCAAATAATAACACTATAAAAAAAAAATATTTTATATTTTTGATGTACAAAAGCCGTCACAAGTGTTAATAGTTCTGACGGTTTTTCTTCGGTCATCATAAATAATACCCTCTTTTATATTTACGATGGAAGAATGTTTGTCACAAATAATAACACCAAAAATATATATATTTTGTATTTTTGACACACAAAAACCGTCATAAGTGTTACTAGTTTTGGCGGTTTTTATTTGGTCATCGTAAATAATGCTTTATTAGTGATGAACATTTTTATGCCATCATAAAAAGTAAGGCGGGAAAACTTCCCTCCAAAACAAATCATATTTTTGACAAAAATAATAGGCATTCTCGACAAACTCATTTTGCCATCACAAATATTTTAATATTTGACGAGTAATTGTCGACGAAAAAGACTTGCTGTCGAAAAAGCTAGTTTTTCCGACGGCTTTTTGTAGTCATCGAAAAAGTTTCATCGCAAATAACAATCTTTTTTGTAGTGATATTGTAATATATGAAGCAAAAAAATGACTAAGCTATGTTGCCTTGGAATTTCAAATAGTATTTGATGCCAAACAAGAAACATACATTCTGGAATTGTACTTGTAAAAAGTACTATGTATTACTTATTGGGTGGCTATATGTTAGTTTACAGTGACTGTATGAGTTATCCCAAGGAAATTTTGTTTTGTGCTGGTAGACAAATCTTGATTGGATATACTTTACCCAGTGATTTAAGGACTTGGAAAGATGCGTAGGCTTAACTATCCTAACCTTTCAGGATAGGGCTAATGATATTGTGGAATCAAGTATTATGCTGATAGATTCTACCACGGTAGTTACTAGGTGAGAACATAGTAGAAGAACTTGCCAACCAGCTTGAGTTTTGTGGAAACAGAGTATAAGATTCTCCAAATTCTAATAGTTAATGGATTTTGCAAATTATGAAAATCCAGGCCAACTACCTACTTGTTCTTTTATTTTATTCACACAGAAAATGACCTACTCAAATTAAAGGAACTGAGACAAGAGCCTGTTTGTTTTAATGTCTCTGATTTAACTTTCAAGTCTTTGAGAATTCCCTGTTTCAGTTAATTCTTCTTTTCTCCATGGCTAGTATGCATTCCATTCAAACTAGTTGGTCAGGTTTGCAGGTGGGATAAGTATTAACGTGTCATATACTTGATATTTATCGTTGGCTTTCTTCTATTAGAACTTGGGGTCTGCAAGAATCGAAGCAAGTACCTAATACAATGTATGAGAACTATAAATTCTAGGGGGTTTTACACTTTTAGAGGTCAAATTACTCTTTACTATCCTAAACTATTTGAATGCACAATTTGCACCATAAACTATGATTCTTGTTACACTTTGCACCCTGACATTAGTTTCATGGTTAAGTTGGATGAAAATATGAAGCATGTAACTTGCACATGTGTATTGCCTAAATGGCACAAACTTAAAAGACCAAAATCCCCCTTCTTCCCAATCATTTACAAACCTTTTTCTTTTTTTTTTTCTTCTTTTTCTTTTTTCAGATCTCTCTCAAATGCGTATCAGCCCCTTTCCGCAAATCATAATCCTTGCAATCCTAAAATCCCCAAATCAAAATCATCTTTGGCACCACCAATGCTCCACCACCGTTATTCCTAGAAGCACATCAAATGATGATAGAGAAATTCAGTTGAAAAGCATTGTACATAATCCATTTATTAATACCCTAAAAATTGAATTCAAGTGCCCTTGTTACACACTGCAAGAGCACCAATTGCAAATTAGTGAACATTATTTACTTATTTTACTTCACAGATTGGAGTTTATGACTTTGTCCTAGACATTGGACAAACACGGAGGCCTCCATCAATCTGAAGAGTGAACATTGTCCTATATTGTATTATTAGATAGCTTAAATTGGAAGAAGTGGAGTAGAGCAATTGAAACCATTTTCATGTACAGGTAAGCAAAGTCCTTCCCTAGGTATTAGGAAGAATGTCAATTGTCATCCATATCTACACACCTTCCATTCTTGAAGCACACCAAAGAGACCACGATACCAATTATAAAAATATGAATGGAAAAAAAAAAATACTAGGTGGTGGAGCAGTAGTGCCATGGTGGTAGAGCAGTGGTGGTGCCGAAGATGATTTTGATTTGGGAATTTAGGGTTGCAGGGATTTTGATTTGGGGAGAGGGGCTAAATGGAGAAAAAGAAATTTTAATTTTTTTTAATTGATTGGGAAGAGTGGGTTTTTGGTCTTTAGGTTTGTGTCACTTAAGCAATAGACATATACAAGTCATGTGCTTCATATTTCTGTCCAACTTAACAGTAAAACTAACTCCAGGGTGCAAAGTGTAACAACGGTCATAGTTTAGAATGTAAACTGTGCATTCAAATAGTTTATGGTGCAAAGTGTAATTTAAGGCATAGTTTAGGATGGTAAAATGTAATTTTCCCCACTTTTAGAACATGGACCAATAACATATATCAAACATAGCATGCACCAATAGTTATTTTATTTACTGTGAGTCAGACAGGTTGTGTCATAGACAAATTCATTTTCCTAGTGGGAGGTACAACTACAAAACATAGCCACTTTCAATTAGTGAAAATCGATAATAGACACGAAGAAAAATATGAGAAAACATTTTTCTTTCTCCTTATTTAAGTAAGATTTCGCTCAGATTACTTACCCAAAAATGATATGGCTCAGATTGAATTGATCCAAACAGACACAAATGTTAGTGTATTTGTATACTTTAAGCTTCCACCTTCCCTCATATAGATTTGGCACAAATGCAAAATTAGGTTGTTTTACATGTGCTTCATCTTGGGAACACATCAGTTGTAAGTCTCCTTTTCTCTGTGGTGAATTGGTAGAAATTGATTTGGTTTCCACAATTAACTACTAGGCATGCTTTCATCTGTTGCTTGCAATGAAGGACATGTTTCTTACAAGAGGGGGGTGTTTATTGTGTTGTGCCCACTGTGCAGAGAGACCATTTTTTCTTTGAGTGCCCTGCTTCAAAAAGAATTCGGAGAATGATCATGGGTTTCAGTTTACAAGATAACCCAGAAATAAATTGGCAAAAGATAGTTGGGTGGGCTGGAGACAATTGGAAGAGGAAGAGTTCAAAAAGTTCTGATTTTTAAGCTTGGACTTGGTGCTACTTTTTACCATATTTGGAAGCTGAGAAATCTTGTTCTGCATAAGGGCTGCATTAATTACGAGGAACAGGTAATTTCTGCCATTTGGAAGCTAGTGAAAGCTAGAATTGAGTTTGAAAATTCATTTCATCCTACAGATCAGATCAGAGAGATATGTTGTAGGTGGGGTTTCACTGTAAGTTTACTTTTAGGTATGCCTCCTATTAGCCATTCTGTTTAGGTGAGGGGTTTGTGGTGTATTGTGTCTTCTGATTATCAGCTTGCTCTGTATTGTATTTTTTATCAACTTTATTCAGTGAAATTCAATTGATTATTCATAAGCAAAAAACAATCTAACTGCTGAATCAGGCTTTGGTTTCACATGACTGGGTTTTGGGTTTGGTGTTAACAAGCTTTCAAAACCTCTAACTGCGGAATCCTAATTTTTTTGTATTGACTTGACTGTTCTTAGTACCTACACATCTTCATCAAAACTTTTTTTTTTTTTTTTTTTGGGTTATAATTTCTGGAGTTATTGAAACCGGTAGGTTATGGAACAAAATGTCACTCTGAAGGTATAACAAGAAGAGTCAGCAAAATTTAGACAGAATAAACTATTCTGCCATGGAGATTTGATGGTAATTATTTATTTTTTTTAAAAACTTCCACATGGCATGAAAACCCAAGTGCTGTGTAACTAGAGCAAAGATAAGCCCAGTGATTGAGATTAAGATTTGGTTTAAGTTAGTGTAATGTTTGTTGCACACACGGGCACACACGGATGTTTTCAAATATATTTAGGGAGTGTAAATGCATGTGTGCAATAGAATTTTACCTTAGTTTAAACCACTATAAAATGTCATTATTGTAACACTTGATAACTAGACCACTGCCACTGTAAAATGTCAAACTCATGTCATGTTACAATTATAGTCAACAATTAATTCAAATACTCCTGGATAATTCAGATACCCCCTGATTAAGATCCAGCGTCTCTGATGCAATAACAATGAATTGTTGAGATTGAAAGTGATGCAGATTGGTTAAAGACGAATAAAATATTTTAATATTTTATGTTATTTTCTTTTTCCTAGTTGAATTAGGATTTTAATTGTTTTCCTTTTCCTAGTTAAATTGTTTTTCTTTTCTTAAGTAGAAGTAGGTTTTTTATTTCTTTTCCTAAAAGGAGTAGGAGAAATTCTATTCTTATAAATACTCTTTATAGAGAGGTTATTTATGTGATGTGTGTTTTTGAATAAAAGTTTGCTAGAGAGGTTTTCTCTATTATTTTGCCTATTAGCCTAGTGTTCTTGTAGAACTTAGGTTTAGTGGAAGACTTGTAGCATTTGTGTGTTATAGATTCTGCTTCTACACGCCTACGCTGCATCGGTTGGTATCAGAGCAAGGCTAGGTTCCTACAATGGCACAAAGAGAAGCATGTGGGGGAAGACTTATTGCCATAGATGACGTGTATAAATGCGATGAGGTTGTACGCGATGCACAATTAGAGGCGTTCTTTCAACCAATAGAGGAGTGGTTTGATGCGCTTTCAAAGCAGTTCACCGCTTTAGCCGTTGGAAGTCAACCTCAAAACTACCATCCAAATCCATGTTTTGTGGAGGAGGAGGAGGATCTTGATATCAAGTAGGAGGGCTGCGATATCAAAGAGGATGATGAATATATTGAAAGAGTTTGTCTAGTAGATTGGGATTCTCCACCAATTTATGATGACTATTCTGAAGATTTTAGTCAAAGAGAAAAGATTGAGCTTGATAAAAATAAAGTCATATACATACAAGATGAGCCCATAACTCACATCGTTGATGAGACTTTTGACATTCAGAAACAAAAGGTTATTGATCCCTTCTGGGAGAATTTTATTGAACAAGAATTGATAGAGGTCAACAAGAGGCATGAACGAGTGATTTTAAGTAATCTTTGTGGAGGAGGAAATATGAAGTTTTTGGATATGTGCATGGATTCTTTTTTAGTACTTGCTTCATATATCTCGCCGTGGCAAAAGAGGTCAAGAATAAAAATCTATACATCAAGATTTATTATGAGTGAGAAAAGATTGATAAGTAGCATATTGATTTGTCTTGTCTTGCACAGAAGAATAGGATGGAGATGATTATTTGGGGTTTCAATTGATCGTGGAAGATTACCACAAAACTCGAGGACGAGTTTTTCCCAACCCTGAGAGAATGATGCAGATTGGTTAAAGACGAATAAAATATTTTAATATTTTATGTTATTTTCTTTTTCCTAGTTGAATTAGGATTTTAATTGTTTTTCTTTTCCTAGTTAAATTGTTTTTCCTTTTTCAAGTAGAAGTAGATTTATTATTTCTTTTCCTAAAAGGAGTAGGAGAAATTCTATTCTTATAAATACTCTTTATAGAGAGGTTATTTATGTGATATGTATTTTTGAATAAAAGTTTTCTAGAGAGGTTTTCTCTATTATTTTGCCTATTAGCCTAGTGTTCTTGTAGAACTTAGGTTTAGTGGAAGAGTTGTAGTATTTGTGTATTATAGATTCTGCTTCTACACACCTACACTGCATCAGAAAGTTAGAAAAAGCAATTTTCAATTTCAACCATTAAATAAAAAATATTAAAAAGAAGTAAAAAGTTAAAGTTAAAAATGTAAAAAAATTTGGAAAAGAAATGGGGTAATTGCATGGTGCAATTGCACCTAATCTCTGTCCATCCCCTATTTAGTAATTTACTCTTTTCCTCGCAAAATACTTGTTGAGAACTGTTCAATGTTTCTGCATTAAATTAATTTTATTATTTGTCATGTTCAATGGAGGTGAAGGGTAGGAATGGAGGTGACATGTAGATACTTCTAATTGCAAAGCATTTAACATCTGAAATTTTTAGTCTCTCTATAAAATTGAATTTTGAAAGGACTAATAAACAACGGTTGTCACTAGTCAAAAGTTTTTCGCTTAACTAGCATGTTTTGGTGTTTCAAATTGAGACATCCAAATTTCAAATGTTTATTGTAACTATCTAAAAAAAACTGTTGTCACTATCAAGAGTTTTCCCTCATTATAGTTCTCAAGACCAACGGGCAAAGTCCATGAATTATATAGTATATAATGGGTTTATATTGTAGTATTATAGAATTTAACATAGTGATGATGCAATTAGTTTTATTTATCACCTTTTTAACAATTCAACGAATCTTCATAACTAAAGTGGCTTTTAGTTTCTCAAGACTAATTAAAATTTTGAGCAACCCTAATCACCTAGAATTTAACATAGTGATCATCGGTTAGCATTTCCCTTTTATTTATTATCGTTTCCACAATTCAACGAATCTTCATAACTGTAGCCTTATATAATGGGGCTAACACAGTCTGTATGTTCATTGTCCAAATTTTTAGGCAGATAACCTCGGAATTAAAAGTACTTTAGCACACAATTCTCTATGGAAAACATGCTGTCCTCATTATGGGACATACTTGCATATGGTAAATTTTATGATTGGCTGAAATCCATGATAGAAACAGGTTTGAAGAAATTGTCTGACAATATCAATGATTGGCTTGCTAGAGGAAGACGCTTTTGGGACAACTTCGCTGAAAATTTGAAGGAAATAATTATTAAAGCAAAGTTAGCATTTGATATGGAAATCAGGAAGGTTTCAGAAAAAATGAGCTCGGTGAAGAGGGCCTTATGCTCTTCGGCACTATCACTGAAGGAAAAACTCATTCAATTGAAACATTTGGTGGGTTCAATGGTCAAATGCATGCTTAAAATGGTTGAAATTTCTTTGAAGAACTTCTTTTACATAATGAAGGAAGTTGCAAAGGTCACTTTAATGCGGTGCAAAGAGATTAATGACAATGGCAATACGGTTCTTAAAATTTGTGAACTTCTAATTGGTTTCTTTTAACTGCTCGTAATATTGGGGCTGACTAAAGAATTTGAGAGAATGCGGAAAGAAGGCAGCCCACATTGTCTATGTTGTGCTAGTTCATTTGTTGAATGCCATTTTCTAATCTTGGCATGGTCCATGTTCGTCTATGGTTTTATTAGGCCATGTGTGATGAATGTCTCAAGGCATTTCTGAAACCGTATGCTACTGTCTTTTATGTTACCATTTTCTTGTCAAAGTTATCTTTTAGATAGAAGAAATCTTTTATCTAGAAACCATGTTTTTTTTTAGAATCATTTGAATCCACCTTATTTAATGTTCTGAAAATTCTATGAGAATTCAATAATTTGAAGATCCTTAATTGTTGTCTTGGGATGCTTGAAATCCTCAACTTAATTTGAATTTGAAACCCAATTAAAGGGGTGAACTAAAGTAGTCATATTGTGGCCAAAAATATTTCATAATGCAACATATTTTAAATGCATTCTTGCATCATATGTATCAAGAAGCAGCCAAAGGCTTTGTAACTGAATTGACACATTCTCATATATAAAATGCTTAGGGTCTAAGGAGAAAAGGCTTGAGCTGTAGGGTTACCAACATGTTATAATTATTTCTTAAAAAAAGAAAGAAAAAAAAAAAGATGTATCTTTTTAACAACAATGACTCATTAAGTTTTTATTAGTTTTTATTTTGGCCTATCATTAACATTATTATTGTTTTTTATTTACTGTTAAAAACTAGCTATCTAGGTATCTTCTTTTTTTTTTTTTTTTTTTTGGGTGTTTTTAGAATTATTAGAAACCAAAAAGCCACGTGGTATTAAAAACTGTGGCAAGAGCATGTTGCTCAATTGGTTGACACCTTTTGAGGTCTTTAATATTAATGAGTGGATCCCACCATGAATAAGGATGGCAATTGTTACCCGATCCATGGGTGCCAACCTAGCCTAACCCTAATAGTTTGAGTTTTACCTGAGCCAATAAATAGTAGGGTCGGGTCTGGGTTTTTAAAATAAAACCCAAAACAAGTTTAAGTTAGGTTCGGGTTTTTGCAATACCCATCCCGAACCTGAACCCAACCCGTTTAGAATAAAAATAAAATTGCAAAAAAACCTATATATATATATATATATAACTTATAACAAAACCTAACCTAACCTCTCATTTTCTCTCAATTCTCTCTCAACACACTCAGCCGCTGCCTCTCACCTCTCTCATTCTCATTTTCTCTCAGTCGCCCCTCACCCAATCACCCTCACTCTCATTCACTCATTGACCCACCTTCACCCTCACTTTCATCATGCGGTGGTTGCTGTTTGTCATGGTGGAGCATGGAACTTGTGGTTGTTGGTGTTTGTCATGGAAGAGCATCGGATTGTTAGATCAGTGCATGGGATTGTTAGATTGGAGAGAGAAGTCATGATCGGAGGAGCTCTTGGTTGTGTTGAGGTCAAGCGAAGCCCAGAGGTGGGATTGATGGCTGAAACCACCACCGATGGAGACTTGGCGATCTGAGTTCTTCATTTTATTTTTATTTTTTTTTTGGTTCATTTCCTCTCTTAAAGCTGTGAATCTCAAGGTTTTAGTTTTTTATTTTTTTTATTTTTTTATTTTTATAAATTTCATTAATGAATGTTTATTGTTTACAATTTATTTCGTTGTTAAATGTGAGTTTGTGTTGGTGATTTTTTGTGTTTGTGATAGGATTTGTGTTGCTGTTTGTGTTTTTTTTTTTGTTTTTTTTTTTTTTGTTTTTTTTTTTAAGATTGGGTTGGATTGGGCCACGGATTAAGGGCTTTAGATTAGGCCCAAAAGTGGTTGGACGAGGCCCGTAGGGGCCTGATGGGGCGGGTTTGGGGTGGTTAAAAAAAAAGAAAAAAAAACCGTTTATTAAATAGGCTGGGCTTGGGTAACAGGGGAGGGCGAGCAGGTTGGGTTTAGACATAAAAAAACCAGTCTCGAACCCGACCCATTGCCATTCATAACCATGAATGTGAGAGGAGGGAGCACAATTCTCCGTACTCTAGGAGTACTTAAGAATTACTTGATATCTCCAAACATGACAGCAAGATTCACTTCAAAGCTCATAAATAACCAATGGTCGTTACTCTAAAGAAAATAAGTCAATTAATCAATCTCAATCAAAGGTCAAAATTTCTAAATACCTATTTATTTGATTAAATTATGTAGGAAAATATTGTATTAGATAGCCTTTTGCGTTACTTGAACATTGAATTCATAAATTTACTTCCAATAAAAGTTACACATTTTTAATTATTTAAGTTCATTTAGACTACAAATTATCCCTTAAGAAGTTGCAATAATCTATATGTAACTCTAACAATATATGTTCTCTTATCATTAATTAATAGTAGGGTGATAAATACTTTTATTATACTTGTTCATCACAATTTTTATCCAGTAGTTTATTTGAAAACCTTTAAAATAGGTTTTATATCTAGTATATTGTGACTTTTAGATAATTTTTTCTCCTGTATTCTTTTAAAACATATTGCATTGTTTAGAGTATACTTGACTTTTATGAAATGAAAAATGTTAACATAAAAATTATTAGGAAACCCTGTGACCCTAACAAGAAGACATTACTTAAACCGAATGACACTTAACCAAAAAAATAATCAAACTTCAAAATATCACAATTATTTTGAAATCAATTTATAGATTATGTTAGGTTCTAAAGACTTAGATTTTATGTATTTAGAATCCTAATTTGTATTGTTGGCAAACCATGATCAAAACAATGTATTTAAGTTGTTTTAGAAGTGCTCAAAGTTGGTTCTTTGTTGTAAAGTTGGAATGAAATACTAAGCTAATTAAAAAATAGATTTAGTACATTTCGATCGATCGAAGCTTAGGCTCGATCAATCGAAAATCATACCTGACGTTTTTTTATTAGGTTTTCCAACTCAACCCTAAAGTGTTTTAATTGGTTTAGATTTCTAATTTACCCTAGGTATATAAGGGAAACCCTAGCCACGTTTTTGTGTTGCTCATATTGCGGTTTATGTGAATCTCTTGTGAGATCTTTGAGGAGGTTTCCTTCACATAAACTTAGGGTTTTCAAGGAGAAGATTTTTCTACACCTTGATGATCATTCCAGTTGCTGCCATTGAAGCTGAAAGAAAACATAAGCGGGTGTGCTTGTATTTGGTGGAGAATCCAAGAAAGAAGGAGTATGTGGATTCATAGCTTACACGTGGTCGTGTCAATAAGTTCTACTGGTGGGTAGCAATAAGAAGTCAAGCGTGGGGGCTTGTAAGTCTTATTGTATGAACTTCAATTCTTTCAAGATAGTGGATTCAAGTTTACCTTGAGGATAGCTAGGTTAAATCCTCCACAGGTTTTTACCGGTTTGGTTTCCTGGGTGATCATATCTTTGTGTTCTTTATATTTCCGCTGCTTTACTTGATATGATTATTTGATTGTGTTAACCTAGATTTAATTAATTTGACTAAGTAACAACTTGGCTAAATTTCTAGGTTAATCCAATCGTGTTTTAAGGGGTCTAAAAACCAACAGATTAAATAATCTTTATTCTTAAACACATCTTATCATTCAATTTTATATAAGGCATAAGGATACAAATTCTAATTTGTTCTAAATTCACCTTCAAAATAAGAAAATTTCTAAAGTGTATAATAATTGATGGCTAAGAAGTTTCTAAGAAAACTTATGGTGGTGATGATGGATTTGATCATCCTTATTCTCGGAGACGTGGGAGCTAATGACCTTACTCCTACCTCTTTTCATTTCTCTTCACATCCAATCTTGACTCGTCTTCCTTCTAAACTTGATAGTTGATGATGCACAAAAATCGTCAGTGAGTTGATCGTCCACACATGTGCCAAGGGGTGTACCTGAAGGACAAAAGAGAAGGACCAATCAAAGGGCACCGGTGGGGTACTGACCAAAGACTCTCTGAAGGTTAAATCAGTGATAGAAGAATCTCCAAGAACTCAAGAATGCAAGATCTAAGGAGGATTCACATACCTTAAGAGGGGAAGGTTTATGGCTTATATAGTGATAGAAAGCTGACCTAAATCCCTTGATACGGGGGAGTTTCCTTGCGGGGAGAAGGCCCCCCAAGATATTCTAGAAGACCTTTCCATTTATAAGAGATCTGATTGTGTGATAGGGCCTTTAGTCGTGGTGCACAAGTAATTTCCATGTAAAGATGTGTGGTCGCCCCTCATTGGGGTTTGATCGTCCCTCTGGGGCCGATCGTCCCTCTAGGACTAATCATCCCTCACAGGGGTTTGATCGTCCTTCTTGAGACGCATTCTTTCCTTCCGAGTTTTAGTCGTCTCTCTGTAGGGTAGGTCCAAAATTTTCCTCATCAATAGAAATCAAGGACCAGTTTATGCTTGCCTTGAAAAAGGCATTGAATTGTGTATGAAGCGTAGACGAAGATCCTGTTATGTTCGAGATGAAATGTGTATTACCAGGTGTTTTCTAATCTGCCTTCATAAATTCAAGAAGCTTAAAGACCAAGTGCATAAGAAGGCTTATGAAGGCTTTGAAGTAAGAATACGACAAACATGAGAATCACCTTGTAGGCGAAGCTTGTATACAAGATTGGTACCACAACCATATCAAAGATAAATTTTGAAAGTATTAACTATTGAGACATTATTTAACACAAAATAAAAGATGGGTAAATACTCTCTCTCTCTCTCTCTCTCTCTCTCTCTCTCTATGTCTATGTGTGTGTTTTTGGCATAACATCTGGTTTGCATCACATACAAAACAAAAATTGTGGAAGGCTATGTTAGGTTCTAAAGACTTAGGAACTAATGTATTTAGAACTCTAATGTGTAATGTTGGCAAACCATGATCAAAACAAGTGTTAGTCTTGTTTTAGACTCGCTCAAAGTGTGTGTGTGTTAATGTAAAGTTGGAATTGAGTGGCTGTAGAAGTATTAGTGATCTTCTGCCTGGCTCGATCGATCAAAGAACAGGCTCGATCGATCGAATCTCGGGCAGAATTTTATTTTCTGCAGATTTCCAACTCAGCCCTAGCTCATTTAAAACATTTAGGGTTTTATATTTTTGCCCCAGGTATATAAGGCAAACCCTAGCCACGTTTTAGAGGTTGCTCATATTGCAGTTTGTGTAAATCTCTTGTGAAATTTGTGAGGAGCTTTCCTTTACACAAGCTTAGGATTATCAAGAGGGGATTCGTTCAAGAACCTAATGATCATTCAGTTGTTGCACTAAAGAGCTAAAAGAAACATAAGCGGGTGTGCTTGTATTTGCTGGAGAATCCAAGAAAGAAGGAGTCCGTGGTCTCGAAGCTTGCACGTGGTTGTGTCAATAAGTTTCTATTGGTGGGTAGCAATAGGATGTTAGTGGTCTAAGTCCTATTGTAAAACTTCGATTCTTTTATAGTGGATTCAAGTTTACCTTGAGGATAGCTATGTTAAATCCTCCCTAGGTTTTTACCGTGTGGTTTCTTGGGTCATCATATCATTGTGTTATTTATTAATCCCCTGCTTTGCATGATATGATATCTTTGTGTTAATCTAGGTTTGTTAATTTGACTAAGTTAATCACTTGGCTAATTTACTAGGTTAATCCAATTATGTTTTTAAGGGGTCTAAAAACTAACAGGCTAAAAGGATTTACGTCTACAAACAAGGTAATATATGTACTTTGAGTTTTAGATTAATAGTTTGAAACACATACCTTGTTATAGTGAAAATCAAAACAAACTTGAGAAAGGATTTGGAAAGAACCTTCAAATTTTCATCTCAATTCCATAGTAGCCTTTAGAGAGTGGGCACTAAAAAAAAGTTGTTAATTTTTTTTATTTTTTCTTTTTCAATAAGTTCTTCAAGAGAATAACTCCACTTTTTTGAAAACGAAAGCACATAGATATAAATAAATAAATAAATAAGAAAAAGAAAAAGAAAAGACTGGCAGTTATTTTTATTTAAAATAAATAACTATTTGCCTTTCCTTTTTTTGAAAAAATTAACTAATTAATAAATTAATTAGTTTTCTAAACTTTTAGTTTGTGCCTTTAGATAGGGTCAAAGGATGTACTAAAGCTCTAACCCCAATGTGCTTTGAGCCTCTTGTTAACTCTTAATATACTCAAAGTTACTATTAATTATATTAACACTACTATGTAAATATAATTATACTCTAGGCTTTAGTCCCAAGACTCTATTATATTATCACTTGATCCCTCCACAAAATCACCCATAGTGAAATAAATTCATAAAATGGCTATCTCCACGGTTTAATATTTTAATTATTCTTATGTTTTATGAAATATAATTTCATTAAATATAAATTTACTTTAGTAACTATTTATTAAAGTGGTTGAGCCCAACACTTTGAATAACCAAATTCTCATTAATATCTCAATGAGATATGTGTTTCATGTATTTAGAAATTTCTTCAGTTTTAGAATTAGATCCTACATTCTTTTTAAACCTCAGTGGGTCATCAATCTTTATTGTGCCATTGTTTATTGCATCCTCAATTTGGGTTCCAACAGCAATCAAAGCTTTAAAGTTAGGAAAGTATTGTGCAAACAAATACTTGTGGTAAACAAGTAATAAATTCTTTACAACCATGACTAACTGTTCTTCCTCACTCGGCCTACTCATCATCTGTGCGGCCTTGGCTCTCCACTTGGTAATGAAAGTAGAGAAGGATTCTTTCGATTCTTGCTTGGTGGTCTTGAGGTCTCTTCTCATGATATCCACTTCCATATTGTACTTGTATTGCTTATGAAACTCTCAGCAAATGTCCTCCCAACTTCTTGCTCTTGCATCGTCTAGGTTGAGGAACCACCTGAGAGCAGTTTCGGTTGTATTTTGAAACATCTAAGCAAGTACTTCCTCGGTCGCGCCTAAGGGTTGCATAGCCCTCATATACATCTTCAGATGGAACTTTGGGTAGCCGGTCCCATCAAACTTGTCTAGGGTTGGCATCTTGAACTTGGGTGGCAACCTTGCATTAGGGAACAGGGAGAGAGAATCGTAGTCCATAAGTTCCTCCATCTTACGGGCTCTTCTAATCATCTCCTCCATTTTATTCATCCTCTCGTTGATCTTCTTCTCACTCCCTATGCCTGGTAGATCATGATCAGTCTTGTCCTCCTCTTGATTACTCTTCGAATTCTAAAACTGTTACATCATATGGTTCATGTCTTCCCTTAACTGAATTTGACTAGCTACCATGGTGTTGAGTAGCTCTTGGGTATTCATGGGTTCCTTTGTGTTTGGGTGTTCTCCCTCTTCCGCCATATTGCTAGGAGCTTCAAACTTCTTATGGCTTGAATTGTCTTGGAGGTAAAAAATGGGATTGTGATGTTGCAGCAATGGAGTTTCTTCTATGCCTGAAGGCTTCAGTATTGTGATAGGAGTTACAGGCTTGAAATTGGAGCTACTAGCTTGAGTGTCGGGCTTAGGTTCTCTTTATAGCCTTCCTTCAAATCTTGACCAGATTCTCCCTTAATGACAGGCTTGGTATGGTTAATCAAAGCTAAGACCCTATCCACATCCATCAATTAACCAAAACAAACACACACAACATGCAATGCAATTTTAATCGGGACCGACCTAAGGGTAGGTTCTAAGTCATTAAGTTGTAAGGTGGGTTTGTTGTTTCATTGTTTCCCATAGCTAGGATGTTACACCTTTTAACTTATAATGTAATGAACATTGCGTTGGTCCAAAAGACATGATTTGTCCTTCACAGTCGACAAGAAATGATCTAGTGACTTTAGGCTATGAGTTGGTGAGTTCCCTACTAGGTACTCGAATCTAATGAAGACCAGTGATCTGTGGTTACTACCACCACAAGTTGTTGAAAAGGGGTGCATACATTGTTGTTTAGATGGCACACACTATGACAATTACGGAAGGATTTTAACAAACAATACAAACAACAAAATACCATACACCAAAATATTATACAACATCTCATCAACCATAAATAAACAAACAAACAATAATATCATGCAAGACCAAGCAAATTAGGGTTACACATTTGGTCACTTAATTCTAATACGAAGCTTAGCCCTTGACATCCGCAATGGAGTTGCCACTGTAAGAGACCGAGGAAATTGCCTCTAAAAAAAAGAGAGATTTTTGGAGTGCTTTTTAGGGCACCTCTCTTTTTGGGTAAGTGGTGTGGAGTCGACACTTATTTTTTATACAAAAAATAAGAAAAACTAAATAATACATGACTGAATAGCATCCTTTCATTGATTGAATAAAAAATACATGTTTGAAAATTGAAATGACTTTGGGTCCTAGTTACAAACTACCAAATAATTACATGGCTTTTTGTCCTAGTTACATTCTACCCTAAATAAAAATAAAGACAAGGCCTAGATCCACCTATTCAAAAGACAAGGCCTAGGTCCACCCATTTCGCCCAGGCAGAGTCAGGTTTTCTAGACTCTTGTGACCTATGTACCACTTTTATGCATCTCATGAATGATATGTTGAACATGTGAAACAAAAATTAAATCACATAAATTTATTTATGAATTCATTCTCTTCTTTGTTAAAAAATTCAGATCTATTTTAGTGATAAAAAATTGGTCTTATTTTGGTTTAGAAAAAATTAGATATGTTTTTAAGCATCTAAAAGATATGGTTTTTGGAGATAAAAATTCAAATCTATGTTTATTACATAAAACAAAATCTTTTGATTTAAAAAATATCAAATATGTTTTTAAGAACTTAGAAAAATGGCTTTTGATTTATAAAAGATCAAATCTATTTTTAAGACCTAAAAAAATGGTTTTTTGATGACAGAAAAACCAGATCTATTTTTATATGTTTGGAAAATATGAAAAAGATTTTTTAAGAAGAGAATTTCATTCATAAGCTAAATTTATGCAATATGGACTAAACGCAACAAAATAACCATAAGCACAATCATGCATAATCTTTTTCTTTGTTTTAAAATCTGCATATATTTTAAGAAAAATCAGATTTGTATCTTAGGAAAGATACAAATCAGTTTTGATTTGAGAAAAATTCGGAAGATGTAGATCCCTTTTAATTTTGAAGAAAAATTCAGATCTACATCTAAGAAAGATGCAGATCTGTTTTTATTTTAAGAAAAATTCAGATCTATATCTAATAAAGATGCATATCTGTTTTTGATTAAGAAAAGTTTAGATTTACATCTAATAAAGATGCAAATCCATTTTTGTTTAAGAAAAATTCAGATCTGCATCTAAGAAAGATGCATATTTGTTTTGTTTTAAGAAAAATTCAGATTTACATCTAAGAGAGATGCAGATCTGTTTTTATTTTAAGAAAAATTCAGATCTACATCTAAGAGAGATGCAAATCTATTTTGTTTTAAGAAAAATTCAAATCTACATCTTAGAAAGACATAGATCTGTTTTTAATTTCAAGAAAAAGCATTGATCATATGCAAATTATTGGAATTAAGAAAGAGATCATAACAATTACATAGACAAAATCAAGATAATGCTTTAACTAAACAAGGATTAACAATTCATGTTATGGATAAAGGAAAACATGCATCATCATAGACAAGAATCATAAAAGAGAAAAAATAAAATGAATAGGGTGCTTGAAAACAACCTCTTGCATTAGGGCACTCCTTGTTCTTGAGAGGATGTTTTAGGGTTCAAAGAAACTTATTCAATTATCTTTGAAACCTAAAAACCCTAATTTTAGCAGCAAATATTAGAGAGGATTAGCAAATATCAGCAATTTGAGAGTCTCAAAATGTATGCCTCTCGGAGAGTAAAAAAAAGGTGCTAAATTATGAGATTTAGTTTCTATTTATAGAGGCTAGAAGACTATAAAAAATAGCTTTGATGTGTAGAACGCAAATCGGGACTCATCCTTCTGCAAAAAGATCGAAACGGGTGTGTCTTATCATCACTCGAAGGGAGTTGGGCCAAAGCCCAAAAGGAGCCAATTCGGCACTTTTAAAGTGCCGAATGGTGCTCTTGGACGCCAAACATTCTTTCGTGTTCGGGTACCTTTTGGACTCCATTTATAGATTTTTTTGAACCAGTCCTTGCACCTAGACATGTTTTCATCCTTAGTCTATGATTTTTTATCTCTTTTTCAAATTATTCAGACTTTTTAGGAACAATTATCTTGTGGATAAATTCCTTAAAATAAATCTTGATAAAGTTCAGATTATCCATAATTTTATTGTTATCCAATCATCCCTTTTATTCCTATGCATACATCCCTATTTTTAACACTAATTATCAACCAATCACAAAATGATTTAATTAATTTTAATTATCTCACCAATCAGAATTAATTTAAATAATCATGCCTGGTCGACTCTACCTAGACACAATGCATGTTTATTGTGCAAACTTGATCATGCGATATCTTTTTATCTGATGGTTCAATTTGGGAACTGGACACACTGTCATGACTGTTAGAATCTTAAGATCATTTTTATGATATGCAATGAATGAATTGATGCATGTAATGCAAAAACAAATTGCTAGATGTAATGCAAGAACAAATTGATGCATGTAATGCAATCATGATCTTTGGGGCACATGGAGGGTCATCCTAGTCATTTTCCTTTATTAAATCATGGGTGCAAAATTGAGTGTCCACAGTAGTTGCAGTGGTGGGGCGGAGAGATTTGAACCTTGAATGCGTACATGATAATTTTTGACATTCTTAACTTAGGTAGAGTTTTTTAGGTATAGTACATTAGGTTTTAGGATTAAATTCAAACATATGACTGTGCAAAATTTAATTGTCTTAAAAAAATTGTGTTTTATTGATCAATATAACCATGCTCTTGAATTTGATTTAGAAATTTTAATGTACAAATATAAGGAATTATAGCTAAATTTTGCATGGACTCATTTATGTAAGTGCTTCAATTCTTGGAGTTTGGATATTAAATGGGGCCATTATGCCTAATGGAAATATAACTTTCTGGCCCCACTAGTCATTTTCTATACATAGGAAATGAACCAAAGTCTGGAAGAAAATCATAGATAGCAAAGAAATTTAAGGCTCTTAATTAAGTGCCTTAAATTTATCAAGGCAGTTTTATTTTTGAAAAAGCATTAATCTTGACTGTTTATTTGAATACATATTGCATATATACCATCTTACAACAAGCCAACAATAGTTGGGCGAAGCTAATTAGAGGAGAGGTGAATATAATAACGAAAAACTTCAGGAGAAGTTAGTGTAATTTAACTTGAATAAATTTCCTTAATAAACATTTTCCTTGAGCATCTAGCGACAATCTTGAATTGTCACCGCTAATGTTGTTTCTAATGAATGCTCATTGTTGATAATTTAGTCGCTAATGTCCAAAATTCTTGTAGTATAAGTGATGTCTTAAACTAGCTAGTGTTTCTTCCAAAATATTTCATAAATTTAGGTCATTGGTTAGAAGAATCCTCTCTAAAATTAATATCAAGCTGTGGATTTTCTCTTCAAACACTTGATCACAATTATGCCTGAAGGTGTTTGGTCTCATTCCACAATGTATACTCCTTGTTTCTTGTGTTTTAAGAGTCTTGTGTGTTGGGAAATTTAGACTCCGACTGATAGAATTAACAAGCTTTAAACCCAAGTTGTTAATTAGATATTGTTATGAATAAATCTTGTTAAACAAACTAACATCAATATCATGCACAGCGGAAAAGTAAATATGACAAGATATGATGATTTAGGAAAACCAATGAAACAAACTAGTTTCATAGTAAAAAACCTAGGGTGAAACCTTTCCGAAAAGCGATTCACTATAGTAAAGAGAAGTTTCATATCTAGTACAAAACCTTTGTCCCTAGACTCTACAATTCCCGTAGACGAACTCACGACAGAAACCTTCTATCGCTTCAGAACCTCTGAATTCTTCAATATATGAATGCCACCCTTTTGCACGGATCCCATTATGTGACTAACTCACCAACTTGAAGAAGATTTTTGGCTGCAAAATTCTTCACTTCATCAACAATGAAGATCAAGAAGCACTTGGTTACAAAACCCTAAGGCACAAAGACACAGTAGCTTCTTTTAGAGAGAATAAGGTACTCGGTCACTTTTTGCATATGTTCTCCTTGTATTCTCTTATGTGATGGCCTTTAAAATAAGCCTTATATATGTCTAGGGTTGTGAGAAAAGAAACCCTACAAAAATACATAAGGATGGGCCAAAAATCATATCCGAAAATCTGAATTCATAATTCTCGATAGATACAGCTGTCAAGCTATCTATCGAGACCTCGATAGATATATCTGTCAAGACCTCGATAAATATATCTATCGAGCTATCTATCCAGATTCATTAATCCTCGATAGATATTATCTGTCGGCAGCTGTCGAGAATCTGTCTAGCTTTAATGAACAGCTTTTCTTCATTTGTTTCTTGGTCCAATCTTCATGGCTTTAATACTAGACTTGAACTCTTGTTCTTTGAAGTATTAAACACATCCTAGATCTACCCAATTACAAGTAAAGTGCATTTTGCAAGAAGAAAGTTCACGGCAAGAAAGACTTTAACAAACCTGTATTTCTGAAACACTTTAAACAAAACTCATCAAGGCATCTTAGTGTGAAACAGAAATAAAAGATTGCATACAATATAAAAACATGTGTATAAAGATAGAAAGAAACAACACATGTAGAGGTAGGTTAAGAAGACATACATCATCATATATATATATATCAAAGATAAGTACAATGTATGTAAACATGGTCACAAGACTGGTGTACAAGAACAAGGAGGTAAACACTCCCCTTAACAAGATGAAACCCAACTCTCCCTTACAAGGGCATATATTTCTCCCCCTCACATGTAGAATCTTAAAAAGAAACTACATGTTCTCCACAATTTCTCCCCCTTTTTGTCATGATTGACAAAGGGTACAAAAAGCTAGAAATCTTCACCTAAGAAACATAAAGATGATTAAGGGGGCACAAGGAATCCATATAAATGCATGAATGTAATGAAACAAGATATTATGGATGACAAGATAAAAGAAAGATACAAAACATGTGAAAAACAATGCATGCACGAGGATCTCAATAGATTGAGAAGCTGTCGAGTAGCTGTCGAGTAGAAGCCAACCTCGATGGATCGAGAATCTGTCGAAGATCTATCAGCCAGACAGAAAGTTTCTCGATGGATCAAGAATTTGTTGAGAAGCTATTGAGACAAAGTCCAGAAAGCTCGATGGATTGAGATTGCGTTAACTTCTGTCGAGACAAGAAGAAAAAGGGTCTCGATAGATAGCCTAGCTGTAGAGAGGTATCGAGAAACTGTCGAGATTGCTCAAAAATAGTTTTTCAAAGAGGAGAAATACACAGATATGAATGCAATTAAACATGCTACTTAACCAAAAATCCAAACAAACATTTTAAGCTCTCAAAAACATCCCTCAACAAGAAAAATGTCATGCATTTAGATCCAAAACACACACACACACACACTAAACTAGTCTAACAATTTTATACTTCAAAAACAAGTTAAGACAGTTTAGTGAGCATACATTAACCCATGTATTCCTTGTGATGGCCAAATCATATTATACCTGCACATGTATCAAGAGTAACAAAGAATATTGTGTGTTGTGTGTGAAAAACATCGCAAGATTGCATAAGTGTTTGCATGTTATGACAATTTGGGATTATGAGAAAATCACTTTAACTCATACACAATCATAACTGTTTGATGGGGACTATCACCTTCGAGGTATATCCTATAACTCTCACATCTCCTAGAAGACAAGTTTGCAATCATAAATAAAGCATTTTGATTCTTTTTGCTTATATTTTTCTTTGCATATTTTTCTTTTAAGCAAACCATGCATGGGCATATAAGAAAGAGAAAAGAAATACCCAATCATGTTAAACTTTTGACATTGCAGTTTTGCTATACCGAAGCATACAGATGTCATTTCATGATTGGTGGGCAACAGTGATGAGGTGGTTATTTATGACTTTCTCTTAGGATTTTCTAGTCCTTGTCAAAAAGAGTGATACGAGTGTTAAGTACAAGAGATTATTTAATCTTACTCATCAGAAACACGAGCCACAAAGCTCACTTGCTTAGTTGTGCATAGAGATGCTCATCTAAGTTACAAAAGATACAAATTTTTAAAAACTTTGTTTCAATGGCCATCCAAGGTACACAAGTACCAATGTATATAAAACACACATTGTTTTTGTATTTTTTTTTTCTCTCTTTTTATTTTGAAAAACAAAAAAAATAATGACTAAACAACCAACCAAAAACAGACAAACAACATGAGAGCATGAAAGAAAGGTGCAAATGCATGAAAGCATGATTCCAAAAGAAAAAAAGAAATCAAGCAAAGAGAGTCCTACTTTAGATAGAAAGAATTAAAGCAGATGACAAATAAAAAGACAATTAAGTCTTAGGCTCCTTTCTCACCCATACAGCATGAGTCTTTAGCCGTGAAGATGAAAAGGCACATGTTCTAGTATGTCTACTAAAGGACATAGAAGAATTAAAATTATCCTGAAATTGAGTTAAAAACCTCAAAGCTTTTAATAACTCTCCAAACGAAGGTGTAGGTCCTTGAGAGGAAACCTATGACCGTTTGGACACTTGATTTTGAGGATACAACTTAAAACAATTAGAACGATTGTGTCCAGAAACACCACAATGGTGACAAACATGAGGTCTAACAAAGGATTTAGAATTAGATATATTAGTTTTGAATTTCATACCTTTATCACCTTTCTCTAATTGGGGCACAAAGACAATCCTTGATCCAAAAGCCATGGAAGAGGAGGGGTCAGAGGAAATAACATATCCTAAGCTAGTCTTATTAGAACTTGGCTTTTGAGCACTCAATACCTTATGAAGCTTTGCACTAGACATCCTCTCTATTTGAGTTCTAGCTTGACTAAGCTCAACCTCAAGATTCTTGAGATTCTCTTCTAATGAGGTGTTCTCCACAACAAGAGTTTCAACTAACCTTGTTGTCTCATCTAGTTTGACTAACAAATAAGCTTTTTCAGTTTTTACCTCATTAAGCTCTTTTCTACAAAGATGAGAAGTCTTTCCCGATTTTATAAATTCAGTTCATAGCTTACCATAGGCTTCATAAAGGGTTAACTTCTTGGGCACTTCATCATCAGAAGAATCCTCACCATCACTAGCACTCTCCATAATCACCTTATCGGTTGTGGCAGCAAAAGCCATAAAGTGACCACATTTATCCACATACTCATCAAAAGAGTCATTCTCAGTATCACTCTAAGTAGCAACCAACTCTTTATCTTTTGACTTCTTGGTCTTTTCCTTCATAAGGTAGTTTAAGCACTCTATCCTCATATGACCAAAACCTTTGCACTCATGGCATTGGATGAGGGGTTTCTCATTCTTGCCTTTCCTTGAGGATTTAGATTTTCTAGGAGGTTTGCCCTTATCCTTTTTCCTAAATTGAAGAAGCTTGATAATCTCATCAGCTATGAAGGTTAGATCCTCATCCTTATCATCATCATCTTCATTTTTGCTTTCATCTTCATCTTCAGAGTCATCAATCTCTTCCTCTATACCCGTAAGAGCCAAGTTTCTACTTTTTCCACCTTTTCCCATTAAACCTAATCCCATCTCATAGGTTTAAAGGCTCCCTACAAGCTCAATTAAAGGAATTTGATCAATATCCTTCACTTCTTCAATGACAGTGATCTTGGCATGGAATCTTCTAGGTAAGGACCTAAGGATTTTCCTAACAATTTTGGATTCTGCTATAGATTCTCCAAGATTGAAGGCATAATTCACAATATCCTTGAGTTTAGCATAGAACTCGTCAAAGGTCTCATCCTCTTCCATCCTTATGTCTTCAAAACTACTAGTGAGTCTTTGAAGCTTCATAGTCTTTACTACCTTGGTACCTTTATAGGTGGTCTCAAGAATGGTCCATGCTTCCTTGGCAACTTCCGTGGATGATATTTTCTTGAATTCCTTATTGGTCACCCCACAAAACAAGGCATTTAAGGCCCTACTATTGAAATTTTCCGCTTTGATTGTTGCTTCATCCCAATCCACTAGCGCTTCCTTTGGCTTAATCCAACCAACTTCACCTAGAGCTTGCAAAAGAACTTTCATACAAACTTTCCAGTATGTAAAATTAGTGCCATCAAATAAAGGAGGAATCAAAAGAGATTTTCCATGATCCATGACAATGGGGGTCAAGGATCACACTCAGGAAATTAATCCAATCAGAGTGTACCCACTCTAATACCACTTGTTAGGAAATTTGGACCCCGGTTGATAGAATTAACAAGTTTTAAACCTAAGTTGTTAATTAGATTTATTATGAATAAATATTATTAAAACAAACTAACATCAATATCATGTCAATATCATGCATAGCGGAAAAGTAAATAAACAAGATATGATAACCCAGGAAAACCAATGAAACAAATTAGTTTCACAGTAAAAACCCTGGGGGGAAACCTTCCCAAAAAGCAATTCACTATAGTAAAGAGAAGTTTCAAATTTAGTACAAAATCTTTATCCCTAGGCTCTATAATCTCCGTAGATGAACTCACGGCAGAAACCTTCAACCACTTCAGAACCTCTAAACTCTTCAATATATGAACACCACCCTTTTGCACGGATCCCAATACGTGACTAACTCATCAACTTGAAGAAGATTGTTGGCTGCAAAGTTATTCACTTCATCAACAATGAAGATCCAGAAAAACTTGGTTACAAAACCCTAAGGCGCAAAGACGCAGTAGCTTCTTTTAGAGAGAATAAGGCACTCAGTCACTTTTTGCATGTGTTCCCCTTGTATTCTCTTATGTGATGGCCTTTAAAATAAGTCTTATATATGTCTAGGGTTGTGAGAAAAGAAACCCTACACAAATTCATAAGCATGGGCTGAAAATCAAATCCAAAAATCTGTATTTCATAATTCTTAATAGATACAGCTATCGAGCTATCTGTTGAGACCTCGATAGATTTATTTGTTGAGCTATCTGTCCAGATTCATTAATCCTTGATAGATACTATCTATTGGCAGTTGTCGAGAATCTGTCCAGCTTTAATGAACATCTTTTCTTCACTTGTTTCTTGGTCCAATCTTCATGGCTTTAATACTAGACTTGAACTCTTGTTCTTTGAAGTATTAAACACATCCTAGATCTACCCAATTACAAGTAAAGTGTGTTTTGTCAAAGGATTAGCCAATTCTAAATGACACATGTTCTTAACATGATTCACATATGTTCTAACATTGTGATTTAACAGCACTATGTCTGCCCCACTTGTTAAAAGAAAAAGAATATATCTTACCTTTGAGTCGAAGTTTTGAGTGTGAAAATTAAGTTATAGATGCATTGCATCATTGTATGGACAAGTGAACATCTAAAACGGATCTGTCGTAATCCTTCCTCTTGGTTTATTATAATTATTATGCATGCACATTGAATTTTATGCATAAAGACCTAGTCATAAGAGATTTTCAAGAGTCAAAGACACCAAGTTTCAGCCTCTGAGATGAATATATGGACAGTTCTTTTTGTCATTGAGATTAGGAATAGTAGTTGGTCGTAAGGGTGTTATGTAAGGGCTAGTTCCCATATGTGAGAGGGTGGTATAGTACACATGTATGCGTGATAATTTCTAACACTTAATTTAGGTACAGGCTTTAAATACAGTCTAAGATCAATGACTATATGGACAGTTCTTTTTCTCATTAATATTAAAACTAATAGTTGGCTATAAGGGTGTTATGTAAGGTAAGGGCTTCGTTCCCCTATGGGAGAGGATGACATAGTAAACAAGTATGCATAATAATTTCTAACAATTTTTACTTATGTAAAATGTTAGGTTCTAAAGACTTAGGAACTAATGTATTTAGAACTCTAATGTGTATTGTTGGCAAACCATGATCAAAACAGGTTGTTTAGTCTTGTTTAGACTTGCTCAAAGTTGTTTCTTTTATGTAAATTTGGATTCGAGCTGATGCAGAATTGATCGTGCATTTCAGCCTAGTTCGATCGATTGAAGTTTAGGCTCGATCAATCGAAATTCGAGCAGAATGCGTTTTTCTGCAGAATTCCAACTCAGCCCTAGCTCATTAAAACATTTAGGGTTTTATGTTTTTGTCCTAGGTATATAAGGCAAACCCTAGCCACGTTTTAGAGGTTGCTCATATTGCGGTTCGTGTAAATTTCTTGTGAGATCATTGAGGAGCTTTCATTTACACAAGCTTAGGGTTATCAAGAGGAGATTCGTTCAAGAACTTGATGATCATTCAGTTGCTACCATAAGAGCTTAAAGAAACACAAGCAGGTGTGCTTGTACTTGCTGAAAATCTAAGAAAGAAGGAGTCCGTGGTCTCAGAGCTTGCACATGGTCGTGTCAGTAAGTTTCTACTAGTGGGTAGCAATAGGATGTTAGTGGTCTAAGTCGCTATTGTAAAACTTCGATTCTTTCATAGTGGATTTAGGTTTACCTTGAGGATAGCTAGGTTAGATCCTCCTCAAGTTTTTACCGTGTGGTTTCCTGGGTCATCATATCATTGTGTTATTTATATTTCCGTTGCTTTGCACGATATGATATATCTATGTCATCCTAGATTTGTTAATTTGACTAAGTTAATCACTTGGCTAATTACATAGGTTAATCTAATTATGTTTTTAAGGGGTCTAAAAACTAACATAAAATTTTCTAAATACAATCTAAGATTACTATATGAACAATTCCTCTTCTCATGAAGATTAGGACCAATAGTTGGCCATAAGTGCGTTATGTAAGGGTTAATTTCCCATATGTAAGAGGGTGGCATTGAACATACACATGTGCGCACGCGCGCACACACACACACACACACACACACACATATATATATATATACATATATACACATATTAGTTTCTAACATTCTTAACTTAGGTATAGTTTAGATACAATATTTTAGGTTTTTACCAAGAATTTTATAACTTAATTAGTTGGCTCCATCTGGTATTTCCGTAGAAATATCTAGAGTTTAAAACACCCCTCCCCCAAAAATTGAATTATTAAAAAAGTAAACATTAAGTTCTTCAATTTAATTCAAATGCATGATTGTATCAAATTTAAATGTCTTTGAAAAAGGTTGTGTTTTATTTGTAATACATTTAATTTATTATGTGATTGAATTTAATTAAAAGAATATACAACACATAAGTAACTTTATTTAAGTTTTCCTTGACTTATATATGAAAGTAGGATTTTTTTTTTTTTTCAAAATAACACCAATTTTCAAACAATTTAGGAAACTAACATCTTGAGTCTTTAAGACTCAAGTTCTTTGTAGAAACTCGAGTATCACATACTTGATTTCTATGAAAATTCACATGGAACTCGAGTTTTACAGACTTGAGTTCCACAAAAGAAAACTCAAAAATCAAAACTTGAAACATACAAATGTAAAAATAGAATCATAGTAAAGAGGAAGAGCAAAACCATTCTTGTCAAGGGCCAACTTGGTAGCTCCAATATTCTCTTCACGAAGCACGTGAAGCTCAGATGGAGACTAAGCGTGATATGACCCTCCATTGCCACTAAACACCTTCTTAGCCAACTTTGGTGATAGATCAAGACCTAGAGAGAAAATAAAAAAGAATTAAGAAACCCACCTAAAGACCCGGAGAGCTCGATTTCAATCACCGCTATTGCCACCTGGGTTTGACTCTCTAAATTGCTCTTTTTGTCTTCGTGGTTTGGGCTTCGTTAGAAAGATTACTCTGGTTTGATCTCTTTGTTTTTTTGTCTTCATGGGTTTTTGGGTTTGATCTGAAGGATATTTTGAAATTGAGTTTATGATACTTGAGTTGCTACAGTGAACTCGAGTCTCAAGGACTTGAGATGTTAGTTTTCTAAATAGTTTGGAAATGATACTAACTAAAAATATTGTTTGAAAATTGGTGTTATTTTGAAAAAGAAGCCATTTCTAAACTAATGCAAACTCAATTATGGAATCTTTGTTAAAAAGGTTTGGCCTCTTGCAATTTGAGAAACCTATGGATAGACTTAATAGAAAGGGAAAAATATATATTAATTTTCTAGTTGTGGTCCCTTAAAATAAAAAAATAAAAAAGCAAATCCACTATTGTTATGAAATGATAGAAATAGATAAAACTAAATAAGAAAAAAACAAGAAATATATATTGATAAACTCTTGTATTCAAGTGGTCATCCACAATCCTTTTGATTTCTCTTAGATGTGTACAATAACAATAAAGCAATCCCACATATATATAGAATCTTAGAATGCTTGTAGAGTTCATGTGATAAGGTTGCAATAATCAGTACAATTATGAATATACATCTCCCCTATAAACTTTACACATTTCAGACTTTACACATCCCAAATAACCCTTTCATTCCAATCAGACTTTATTTCTAACACTCCCGCTTGGATGACAACTTTCTAAGAATATGCCTTGTTAAAACCTTACCAAAGAAAAACCTTGTGGGAAAAAATTTTGGCTAAGGAAAAAGAGTACAATATTCTTGTATAACTTCTAGTGCCTTAGGATTGCCTCATTAAGACCTTGTAAAGGAAAACCCAGTGGGAAAAAACTTTAGCAAAGGAAAAAGAGTACAATTAGCACACATCCTTTAGAAAATTTACTACCCCTCATGAGTACTTAGAACTTCCATTGTTCATGGTAGAAATATCCTTAAGTCAACGCATACCAATGTTATGCAACATCTTCTTACAAGTCACAATTGGTAATGGCTTAGTGAACATATCAACCAAATTATCACATGTTGTATCTGCTTGACATCAATATTGCTACTCTTCTGGAGCTTATGTGTATAAAAGAATTTTGGTGCAATATGCTTGGTTCTATCACCCTTGATATAGCCTCCTCTAATTTGAGTGATACAAGCAGCATTATCTTCGTATAATATCTTTGGACTATTTATGATTGATGATAATCCATAGTTCTCACAAGTATGTTGAATTACGATCTCAACCAAAAACATTCACAACTCACTTCATGAATTGCAATAATCTCTGCATGATTTAAGGAAGTAACAGAAATTGTTTGCTTAACAGATCTCTATGAAATAGCAGTATTTCCATAAGTAAATAAATGTCCTATTTGTGATCGGCCTTTATGTGGATCAGAAAGGTAACCTACATCAACATATCCAACTAACTGTGGTTTTAAGCCATTTGGATAAAATAATCCCAAATCAGTAGTCCCATTAAGATAGCGTAATATATGTTATTTCCATTCCAATGTCTTCGAGTTGGTGCGAAACTATACCTTAGTAGTAAGTTAACTGCAAATGCTATATCAAGTTGTGTGTAATTTACAAGATACATCAAAGCACCAATTGCGCTAAGATATGGTACTTCAGGACCAAGAGTTTCTTCATCTTGTTCTTGTGGTCGAAACGGATCTTTCTTGACATCAAGTGACCAACCCACCATTGGAGTGCTTAAAGGATGAGCTTTATCCATGTAAAATTGCTTCAGGACTTTTTTTGTGTACGTTGATTGATGAACAAGAATTTCATATGAAATATGTTCAATTTTCAGACCAAGACAAAATTTTGTCTTACCGAGATCTTTCATCTCAAATTCATTCTTTAAACAATTTGTTATTTTTGTAAACTCTTTTAGAGTTCCTACAAGATTTAAATCATCAACATATACTGCAACAATAGCAAATCTGGATTATGATTTTTTGATAAAAACACATAGACAAATTGGATTATTCTTAAATCCTTCTTTCAAAAGATATTCATTGAGGCGATTATACCACATGCGTCCGGATTGCTATAAACCATATAAGGATCTTTATAGCTGGATAGAATACATACTTCAGGATGTAGGATTATATGTTTCAGGCATTTTATATCCTTCAAGGATTTTCATGTAAATATCATTATCTAATGATCCATACAGATATGTTGTAACAACATCCATTAATTGCATATCCAAATTTTCTTTTGCTACCAAGCTAATAAAAAATCTGAATGTAATTGCATCAATTACAGGAGCATATGTTTCTTCATAATCAATACCAGGTCTCTGCAAGAAACCTTGTGCTACAAGTCATAATTTCATTTTTCTCATTTCGTTTACGTACAAATACCCATTTGTATCCAACAGGTATTACACCTTCAGGTGTTTGGACTACAAGTCCAAAAACTTCATGTTTAAGTAGTGAATTTTATTTTGCTTGAATCGCCTCTTTCCACATTGGCCAATCATTTCTACTTTGACATTCATCAACGGTTTGTGGTTCATATTCATTATCATTACTTCTGATAATATCAAGGGCAACTTTATATGAAAATATGTTATCAACAACAATTTTATTTCTATCCTATATTTCTCTTGTATGTACATAATGTATCGAGATCTCGTTTTTTCAGGTACTTGATCCTCTTTAGGGGATAACTCTTTAGAATGTTTATTTTCAGGAGATTTTTGTTCATAAGTTTTGGATAGATCAATTATTTTTGTAACTTGTTTCCTGGGTATAGCCTCTTTATAGGCCGCAACTTGTTTTTCTTGTACTTTTCTCTTCTGTGGAATTTTTTCTTTAACATCGATAGGTCTTCCACGCTTCAAGTGTCTTTGATTCATTTGGTGTTGTATTAACTGATTGTCTTACAGGGACTTCAATCCATGTTGGAGTATTAGCAGTTGGAATGTCAAATTTTACTATTTTCTTATTATCGGTGGATATATCCTTTGAACTTCCAGTTCACATTGATTTGTACGAGGATCGAGATGAGATAACTTTGAAACATTCCAAGTAATCTCACATTATGCTTCAGGCAATGACTTTTCTCCCTCTAATGGTGGGAAGATTGTTTCATTAAAATGACAATCCTCAAAACGTGCCTTAAAAACATCACCAGTTAAAGGTTCAAGATATCTAATGATAGATGGGGAATTAAAAACCGTATAAATTTCAAATCTACATTGAGGACCCATCTTAGTGCGTTGTGGGGGTGTAATAGGTACATATACAGTGCAACCAAATGTGGGCAAGTGAAAAATATTTGGTTGTTGGCCAAGTACAAGTTTCAATGGTGAGAATTTATGATAAGCAGTTGGCCTAAAGCGAACTAATGATACAACGTGTAAAATAGCATGACCCTAAGTAGAAACTGGTAATTTTGATTTCATAAGCAAAGGTTGAGTAATAATTTGAAGTCTCTTGATAAGTGATTCAACTAAACCATTTTGAGTATGTGTATGGGCAATAGGATATTCAACATCAATTCCAATTGATATGCAATAGTCATCAAAAGCTTGAGATGTGAATTCACCAGCAATATCTAAATGAATTTTCCTAATTGGATAATCAGGAAATTGTGCTCGTAACCTAATTATTTGAGCAAGAAGCCTAGCAAATGCAACATTTCTAGTAGAAGGTAGATATAGATGTGACCATCTAGTTGATGCATTAATTAAAACCATAAAATACTTGAGTGGACCACAAGATGGGTGCATTGGTCCACATATATCACCTTGAATTTTTCCTAAGAAAGATGGACATTTAACAATAATCTTTGAATGTGATGGTTTGGTAATTAATTTACCTTGAGAACATGTACTACATGGATAATCACTAGGTAAAAGAATCTTTTAGTTCTTTAAGGGATGTCCATGAGAGTTTTCAATAATTCGATGCATCATCATTGATCCTGAACGTCCAAGACGATCATGCCAAAGCATAATAACCTTTGAGTCCAAACACTTCTGGTGTATTGCAAAATTTGTTTCAACTGTTCTCATTGTAGTATAATATAACCTAGACGAGAAAATTGACAATTTTTCTAATATGATCTTCTGGCTCGATACTATTAAAGTAATATAAAGAAATTCTTCACTGCCTTCGTTATTTGTTTCAATATGATAACCATTATAACGTATATCCTTAATGTTGAATAAATTTCTACTTGATTTAGAAGAATACAAAGCATCATCAATACAAAGTTTTGTGCCCTTTGGCAACATGATAATCGCTCTTCCAGAGCCTTCAATTAAGTTTGATGAACCTGATATGGTATTGAAATTGGTTTTGCATAATTTTGAAATTTGAAAATATTTTTTATCTTTAAGGATCGTATGAGTTGTTGCACTGTCTGCTAGAAAAAAATCTTCCTTAGTCATCAAAAAATTGATTTTACTTGTAGGACCCATGTATCTTCATATATGCAAAACATAAATTAAACTTTATTACTTTAAACATAAATAAAACATATCAAAATAAAAATACTTATTACAATGCAATAATATAATAAAAGAAAACAATTAATTTGTATGGAGATTTCCACCACTAATCAAATTATCAAATTTTCCATCAACGACATATCAAGATGAGTCATATCCACTCCATTTGAAAAAATCAAGATAATTCATAGGATCTTCAAGACCATTATGTTTAGCAATGTTCGTTTCAATTCCCTTTTCCTTTTCTTTTATGGAGGCTTGGGATAAATCTACCAAATGTTGAAGAGTACAACAGGTACATGACCAATGACCTTCCATACCACACCTATAACACTTAATTTTATGGCCCTTTGATGGTTTTAAGCAACAACTCATTATTTTGTTAAGCCATTAGAAGATAAAACATTAGTTCATAACACTATATGAACATATACATTCAATATTGCTACTGCAGGAACACATTCGAAACATGATATATATGTCTTCTATTATATAATTGTATGTTTTTAGACTCCTGTAAACTAGATTGTTTAACCTAACTAATTAAACAAGTGAATACTTATATTTATTATTCAGATTTAGGTTAAAACAAAACAATCATATCATGCAAAGCAGCGGAAAAATAAATAACAAAACAATATGATGACCCTGGAAAACCAAATCGATAAAAAATATGGGAAGGATTTAACCTAGCTATCCTCAAGGTAAAAGGAAAATCCACTATGAAAGAATTGAAGTTTGTACAATAGAACTTAGACCACTAACATTCTATTGCTACCTCGAGTAGAAAACTTACTACCATGATCCTGTGATAGCTTCGAGTCCACAGACTACTTCTTTCCTTGGCCTTTGCAACACAAGCACCCACACTTGTGATAAAAAACACAAACTCTCCTGTTTGTGACTCCAAGACCACCCTTGAAGGTTTAGATCATTAGCACCTTTGATGACTAGTGAAGGCAGCAACTTCTATGACACCGAATCTTGAGATTCTTCAAGGAATAACACCAGTAGAAGACATTAGAGAGCTTTTAGGTACAAAACCCTAGATCTACAAAAGAGGCACACTTTTCTCTCTCTAAAAAGCCTTTTAAAAACATGCTTAGGGTTTCCTTTATATACTAGGAGAAGTAGATCTGAAACCCTAATCCTTAGTGGGCTTGAACTGCTATTTGGGCTTAATTAGAATTCTGCAAATACAATTCTTGATCGATCAAGCCTTACTTTCAATTGATCGAGCTTTGTAATTTTGCACAATAAGTTTCTGCATTCAGCTTGATTCAAACTATAACAAATAAACTTTGAGCAAGCCTAAACCTAGACTCATTGTTTTGATCATGGTTTGACAACATATACAAAGTGAAGTTCTAATACATTTAGTTACTAAAGTCTTAGAACTTAACAATCTCCCCCTTTGGCAATTCGTGACAAAACACAATACAAGCAATAAAATGCTCAAAGTAAAAAAAACCTAATTACACATTGTTGCCCAAAAAACAACACAAATCCCAATCTAAAACTCCTAACCTAGAAGTTCCAAGAAGAGGTAAAAGGTTTTGATCAGAATGTACCTGTCTTTCTTGAAAACACTTAAAAGAACATATCACCGCATGTGTGGAAAGAAAGACATATAAACAATATGAAACACAAATATAAAAACAAAAGTAAATTATAACTCTCCCTCTAAGTTAGATACATAAATAAAATAAAATAAAATAAAATAATTTATATTCTCCCCTTTTCAAAAACAATCTTATTCATCTATTTCTCCCCCTTTTTGTCACATATTGACAAAGACAACTCAAACAAAGAGTAAATAGTAAACATATGCTATAGAGAATAAGAGAAAATAGAGAATTAAGGGAATACAAAACAATTCAACTCTATAGAAAATAGAGATAACTCCCCCTATGAAGAGCAATAACTCCCCCTATAAACAACATAGGTTTTAAAAACAGATTTCTCCCCCTATAAAAATAGGAAAAACGAAACAAGTTTTGAAAAAACAGTTTTGGGGAAAATTTAGGAGGTGGGGAAAAATAAAAAGACACAAACCAAACTTAAAAACTAAGTTGAGGATACACATGAAGAAAAATATTATCTTTTTCAATAAAAGCAAACTTGACACTATGTGACCCATAAACAATTGCATGAGTAGAGAAAATATTTGCACATTGATTACCCATCATATCTCTTAAGAAAAAATATTTTTTGTAGTTCACACATAAAAAATAGCATATACTAAAAAGTACATAACTCAAAAATTAATCAATCAATTTTTAAATCAAGTTGAGTACCTAATTTAGTAAAGTGTATGCATGTTCTGTGTGAAAATAATGAGAGATATGACTACAAAACTACAAGATGGATACAAAAAAAAAAAAAGAAAAAAAAAAAAAGAAAAAAGCAATGCATGTGAATTCAAATGATGCATGCAAAAATTTGGTCAAATACTTAAAAACTGAAAAAATTTTAGTTTCGATCAATCGAGTCAAGCAGAAGCAAGACTTGAAAAATCTAGATATTTTTGATTGATCGAAAATCACACTCAATCAATCGAAATTCTGGAAAACTGAATTTTTTGAAAAATTGCAGAAGATTGTTAAGGACACTTTTTTCACCCCACATGGCACCACTTCATTGGCAACCCACACCACATCAACATATTATTGATTTTTTGGGTAAATCTCTTTAAAGTCCAAAATAGGCTCATATCTCATTCAACTATATGAATTGGGCTCACATGGCCCATAAGATCCTTGCTTCAAGAGGCAGATATATGGTCCACATTTCCTTTTCTTCAATTGGGATCATAACCCAATGACATCATCAATATCAACATATGGATCAAGTTCAAACAATGAATTAAAACTCATGATCCATATTACCTCTCTTACACTTATGTCAAGCGCTTCTTCAACAAAAGCCCATATTTACACAAAATGACAACAAAACCCAAGGTATGTCATCTCATCTTCGACTTATGATCCAAGCTTATGAGTCTCTTTGGGGAAACTTTGGAAGCTGTGGTTTGGAGGGCCAAGAGGTATGTTCAGTAAAGCTTCAATAGTTTAAAGCTGATAAAAGAAACATGTTGCTTGGCGTGTCTTCTCCAACTCCCTAAACTCTGACAAGTCCATGTGTAGCGAGTAACATATGGTAAGCATCTCTTATCACATAGCACTTAAAATGATAAAATTCCCTATTGCTGTTTTCCTAAAACTTAATATTCATCATATGACAAATACTCAATATCTCTAGTTATCTAAATGCTGAGAAAATAACTATTCATTCAACCTCTAGCTGTTTCTGTACAAATTTAGAAACTTCATTATATTATTTTACATAAATCTTATTACTACTTTCAACTAAAATCCAACTCAAACACATGGCCTAATCTGATTGGCTATCTTTAATCTCCAAATATATAGAATATTCATGATATCTCTAAATATCCAATTTCTGTCTGCCACAATCAGACCAAATATTTCTCTGCTAGCTGCTAGAGTAGAGCATTAAATACTCTTCTTGCTCACCAAGATTAAGTCACAACATAATGAGACCTTGACTAGATCTCTAAAGTTTCATTAATTTTCAACTAATCCTTCTATTGCTTACTAAAAATATTTTGTAATGGAACCTTGGATCAAAAATACAAACACCCAAAAAAGGAAACATTTCAGACAGGACTCCAGCAATGTGTTCAGCACTTGACACCTGGCTGGAAGTGACATCATCAGCCCTTTAATGCTCAAATCTCATTAGCCTTACATTTGACCTCATCTGCTTCTACCTCAAGCAACATCTATCTTATGACAGCTGTAATAGCTGTCTCATGATAGCTATCACAGCTTTTCCTGATAATTAGGACAGCTTTTTCAGAACAAATGTAACAGTTGATCCAACAGTCTTGAAATTACCAATTTTTCCACATTTGACTAAAAACCAAATCCAACTAAAGTAACTACCTTTTTCTTGCTAAAACACTTTCCTTTTCTGCTACTCTTTCCCAGTAGCTCTTACCCAAAACAACAAGAATACCTTTAACCTAAACATACCATTTTTGGCCAGATCTTAAGATGGATTTTCTGAAGATTCAATGCTAAGTGGGACAGATTTTGGTTGAGATTATTTGCTAACCCCCCCCCCCCCCCCCCCTTAAACTCAACTATAAATAGAACCCTTCATCAACACACCAAATGGGACACCAATAGAGAAGAACAACCCTTTCATAAAATTCTCGCTCCCTCTAATTATCTTCTTAAGCTCTTAATGAAGTTCTAAGCTTTTGAGTTTTTAGTTTCCAAATTAGAAACTAAACTCCAAGCTACTGTGATAACACATGTCAATGGGCCTTTACTTTTAAAACTAACAACCATATACACAAGTCAAACACAGTATACAAAGATTGAGTATCTGATTTTAATTATTTAACAATTTCCACATGTAGATGTACCCAAGTTCCAGTGGCGAGAAATTATGCAGTCCTCATGGTGAACCACGTTATTTGTTCACTGTTCTACTAAAAGATTTTGAACTTTTTAAAATTACTAAGTCAGTTTAAATTTTTATTTATTTATTATAAACTAACTCAACAGTTTTAAACATATAACTTTTTTCTCTCGTAATACAGAAGCTGCTAGTCAAAGCAGTCACCATACCTTAAAAAAAAAAAAAAAAAAATTACAGAAAATCTAGGGTCACATGGACATGGGTAGTTAACCATGGAGCCAAGATTGTACAGTAAAACCCATTAATTTATATATATATAAAATATATATAAAATCAAATGGTCTATTAAGGAGAATTGACTTGGGGTTCGACATTTGTGGGCTAATCCGAAAGGCATATATGGTAGAATATTCCTCATTTTCTTTGAAGGAAAAAACAAAGAAAACCCACAGATTCCCCAAAATTGAAATAGTATTGATAGAAGAGTTGAGATTTTTGTATTAGAAAGGTTTAAGATAACTTCATTTCAAAGTAAAAATATATTTAGACACATCCTGGGCAAGAAGTTGTTCACCCATAATTATTGGCCATTAACGTCATATTTCATAAAAATCATTAGGAAACAAGAAATCAATCATCATCGTTCTCATTGTTTTTGCATTTACAAAGATAATTAGAAGAAAATGAAATGTTTTGAAAACAAATATATGGAGAAGCAGAGATAGCACTCAAATCAAGATTCCTTTATTTTGGAATTTGGAAATTGCATCAAGTAGAAAGGCCAAGACTTTAACAACCCAACAAACAAAGATACGTGAAGAAGACAAATGAGGAGCGAGGAGGAGCACACAACACAAGGACATATTCTAAGAGGACAAACACAAAAAGGATACTGACTCTGCTCAGGCAAAGAGGTGACAGTCTCTTTCCTATTGACATCAAGTCGTTGATCTGTCATTGGGCTAGAAATTTCCATGAAATCCCAGCTACATGATATACTAGCTCCTTATGCCTCTTTTCCCCCCTTAATTTCCAATAAATGTCACATGTAGCTATTGATAATTTGATGGTAAGGAGAGAAATGAGATTTGAACTCCGATGTTTCCTTTGGAAATACCAAAAAGTATCAACCAGTTGAGTTATCTATATATATATAAAAGCAGAAACCTTAAGGAGGTGCTGCCACGTTAGGAAAAAAGGTCCTTTACAATGCTGACACGTATACAACTTTTAAGTAAAATCAGCCGCACGTTACAACATTTGGCCTTCCAAATCTCTATCACGCTTGCAATTAAAAAAAAGGGATAAATTAAATAACCGGTTAAAAAAAAAACACGTTAAAATAAAATAAAAAAGCCTCTCTATAAATAAAAAAATTAACCGGTGAAAATACAATTAGGCTTGCGATATAGAGACAGAGAAGGAGAAAAAAAGAATAAGAAAAAAAAGCTTGCGATGCAGAGATGAGAAGGAAGTAGAGTTCGTACGGCCGGCTGGCTGTCACCATCATTTTCCCACCACCGTTCGTCTCTTGTCGGACTTAGACTACCGGAACCGGCACTGGTAACCTAAAGGTGGACGCAGGATTTGAGGTACGGACATAGAGACAGAGAGAGAACTACCACTGGTAATTATTTATTTATTTATTTTTCATTCTTTCTTAGATCTGGGTATGAAATGAGAATTGGTTTTGAGAAATTTGGTTGGATTGATTTGTATTTAGGTATTTGGGTTACATTAGGTTTTGATTTCATTTTTTTTATTCGATTTAGTTTCTCAGTATACTAAAAACTTTTGGGAGTATTTGGATTCAATTAATTTAGGTTTGATTTTAGGGTATTTATAATTGGCTTTGGAAAATCAAGGTTTAGAGGTCAAAAGCTCGAGAATGGTAGAAAGAGTCGGTTAGACACAGGGTGCAGAGAGATCGATATATTGAAGATTTTTTTGGAAGAAGAGGAAGAATAATTGTTAGACTGTTAAGTTAATGCACCATGGATTGAGAGAGGGGCGCCACCACAAGTTTTATCATCACCGTAAGCCTCCACCCACTATCAGACTACCAGAATCGCTACCGGTAAAGTTCTGTTTTAAACTAAAAAATTAAGGGTTTTTGGTTTTTATTTGGAGAATCAATTGGGGGTTAATTATGATTTAGATTAGTATTTTGGGTAAGGTTTGGTTTTGATTAAGGGATTTTGGTTAGAAGAAGTTTTGTTTTTAGGGTATTTGGCTTGGCTCAATGTTTTGGGTATTTAGAATTGATTTTGAATAATTGGGTGCTTTGATTTTGAGTTCACATAAAATGCAGATTTGCTTTGTTACTCAAAGCGCAAACCTTTGAGTAATCAATACTACCCTAAAGTTTTATTTTAAATTTTAAAGTTTTTGTGTTTGTTGTTTCTGAATGGTCCCTTTTTTAAAGCCATTGGAACTATGTAGATTAATTTTGAACCACTGTGAGTGTTGTTAAGAATGTACCTTCATTTGAAATTGAAATTGAAAAGAGAGAAATAAATTAGAGAAGAAGACAACTATTTGAAGTGGTAATTATGGATCTAACTCTATCCAAGTTGCATTGGCAAGTGTATCTACTGTATAGATATAGTTGTATTCCTAACTTATTGTAGAGAAACTTAGTACAAATTATATTTGCTATGATTGATTGTACCAGTTTCATTTAATAGCTCCTTATGGTGATTGTTAGGAAACATGATCTAGGACATTAGGTGAACTGCCCTGTTTCTTAAATTCTTCTCCTACTGCTTTCTTTCTCTGCCACATATCTCTGCTTTGTTCATTATATGCATGTACATTTTAAAAGTGAAAGGCTACACCAGTTTTGGGAATCTTAATACACCGTTAAGACCGATGTAAAATAAAGCAGAAGGGCTGCCTTGACTGTTAGTTTTCATGCCAACGCCAACCTTAGACAGCCAGAACCATAGGCAAACACACCATTAGATCGTTAAAACCTCCACCAGGAAAGGTTTTTTTTTTTTTTTTAACCCTTTTTAGATTTGGGTTAAAATACGACTTAGTTTGGACATTTTGATGGATTTGTATAGGTTTAGGTATATGTCTTAGATTCAGTTTAGTTCTGGATTTTGGTCTTCTTGGTTGCTACTGTTACGGTTCCATGGTTCCATGGTTGGTACTGCTTTGTTCATTATATGGCAGCCTTGAAATCTTTTTTTTTTTTTTTTTTCTAATTTTCTGGGCTGTTGTTGTTTTTTTATCTTCTCCTTTTTTTTCCCTTATATCTGCATATAGGATTTGAATGATGATCTACGTATGGAATTACATTTTTTTGAATTTTATAGGTCTTGATGTTTGAATGAAAGTGAAGCACCTTGCAGTCTGCATTGCTCTATACCAGGAAAGGGATTTCAATTGGATTAATATGCATGTTGCAGGAAGTGCAAGGATAAAAAGAGGAAAGCTTTAAGACAAATAGCTCAAACTCAACAACAAAAGTAAGATGGAATATTGTATGAAATTATTATGTTGTACATTAAGGATATTTTCATTGAATTATGAAGTAACTATTCAATTTATTTGTTTTTATTTTCTGCAAAAAAAATTGTCTAACAATATATGGAGTTATGGTATTTTTTGTGGTGTTAAAGTGATAGAATGACTTTGTATATAGAAAGTAGACACTTCTCTCTACATGGTCTAAAATTTTGCCAGTTGGTGCAATCATTGCAATATTCTTTTGTTTTTAATTAATTTTTTAAAGGTTCTGTGAGATTACTTACTACTGTAGTCTGATGTAATTCATTACTACTATAGGATTTGAATTTCATGATATTTTAATTATTAATTATTATTAGTTGAAAACACCGATTCTTGCTTCTAGCAAAAACAAATACAACTATTACATGCTTGAGCGCATGTGTGATGAAGGAAGACGATTTTTTCTTTTTTGGTCTATTTCGAATTTTGTTGAAAGAACAAGAAATTTCAAGATTAGATTTCATAGTTTTCTTTCTTGCAATTTTTTTTTTTTTTTAAACACTTTTTCTCAAGATTAGATTTTATACTAGCTTATAAAGTGTTTATATTTTCACCTACAATTTGTCTTTTGTAATAAACAAGTGTCCCGCACATTGTGCGGGTTATAAGCTAGTAAGACTAATAGTGAAATTGCATAATTTTAGTATTTCCTTGACCACTTTGTACTTTTATATTTATAAGTTGACAACAATATAAGCGTGCATGGATTAGGTTGGACTCTATGTTTTTTAATCAGACCCTACTTGGTTGAATTGAGAAGTTCCTAACGTAGCTCAATTCATCACATGTGAGGAAAGTAACTCCACTGACACGGGTCGGGTTGGATCAGTTTTGTCAGGTTGAATGTGCAACTCTAGATGACATGATCTTTTTTGACACACTAACAAAACATTAAAGACTTAATTGAATCTTTTAAAAGATTAATGCCTATTATAGAATATAACACAAAAGTTGAAGACCAAATGTTATTAAACCAAAAAGAATTTATATGCTGGGTGATTAGTTAGTTGGGCTGAACAAGAAAGAAAATCTTCATGAATTGGGCTATTATTTTGTTAGGCCCAAACCTTAACCCACTACCCCTGTGCATAATTCAACTATCCCTTCCCTTATGTTTGTCCTACCATTCAATCACTTTTTTGTTTAATGATTATTCCATTTTTCCATTTCTTTTTTTAATCAACTTGCATGCTATGTATTATCTTCGGTGGGGTCCATGGTTAGTCGGTAACCTCTTGTTTATGTGAGGCTAAAATATACTTTTACTCTTTGAAAAATCTACAAAGTTCAAACTCGGTTCTTGAAAAATTACTCATGTCAACTTGGTTCCTATTTTACTCAAAATGTGTCAATGACTTAATGTATACATTCTATTATAACAACCTTTTTGGAGCATCACCAACAATATATGCTGAGGTGATCTTAAAAAAAAAAAAAAAAACTAACTATTTATAAATGATAATGTTTGAGGACACAATTTTTGTATCACAACTATTGTTACAATCCTAAACACGTAGGGTTATGAGTGGTGCAAAAAGAAATGTTAGATACATGAGAAAGTGACAGTTCACCAATCACAATCACACATGCTATCAAGTTTTAGCGGATAGTATTCTCCTAAAAGAGTTGATAATAATCATTCTTAGAGTCATCACTATATATAGTAACAACCCAAACAAATCCTAGATCTTCTTAACTTCCCATATATTCGATCAAACTTTATTTAATTTATAGAACTCATGCTTTTAATGAAATCATTATTAAAAAAGTTTCCTACATGCAAATAGTTAATTACAGGCTCAGTATAAAGTGTCATAACTTGTCCAGTTTGACTAGCAATGAAACTAGAACACAAGAAGAGCTGAAACCAGATAGTTAGAGATTTTATTTGTAAAGTTCCATAACTCCCATGACAGTAAAGGCTCGACAGATAACTTGAAACCCTGAAAATCCAGCAGCCTTGCTCAAGGCCTCAAACTCTTTCTCAGTTCTTTCCTTCCCTCCAGGTTGAATAAACATAGCGTTGTCAAGCATAGAGACATACTTAGAAGCATTACTTGCCTCGGGTTCCTCTGGCAATATAAAGTCCATGATAATCACCTTTCCATCTTTTGGCACTGCTTTGTTGCAGTTCTTCAAAAGTTTTATGCATTGTTCATCATTCCAATTATGACATGTACCCTGCAATATTGTACATGAAAATTTTCAAAAAGCAAATGGTGGTTTTTAATTTTTAATTTTTGACAATTCCATAATTACAAAAATTAATGGGGTGGAAGAATCGAACCCTTATATCCCATTGAACTAGTTTAAATTGTAAAGCTCTTGACAAGCCGATCTAATATAATCATCAAATAATTAAGTAGTTAATTAACTAACTGACCTTTATCATAATGACGTCACCTTTTGGAACATTTATATACATATCCCCTCCAACATGCTCAATACCTGCACAGATTTTCACCTTGCTCTTTAACAGAAATAAATTCAAGATAAAGAAATAAGTCCGTCTTAATAAGAAAATGAAAAGGACTGTTTTAGAGCTAGATATATCAAGGGCTGTAAAAAAATATTGTATATATATATATATTGACTCGATTTTGAAAATGTTTACCTCTCAGATACAATCAAATTCAATCTAATACATCTTTTCTGCCACCCCAATTTATAGTCTAAATCTTTCAAGTTGTGTACTGACAACTAGTGAAAATTTAGAAACTGTAGCATTATATAATTAATGGTAGAATCAGAAATTTCTCTTTGAGTTCCGAATAAAAAATATGATCATTAAGTATTTTTTTTCTTTATATATATATATATATTCTTATTATCCATAATAGTATAAAATAGTACCATACAATTATTTTAAATGTAAATTAAGTAGTAAGTACTTTACTATCCAATATGTGTATTATAAGAATTGTCAATATTAAATTTGACAAATTGTTCCAATATTGATATAGATTTGAAAATTTTTATAAACCCATCTTTAATCAACAATAGAGCAAAAGCGTAGCATCTTTTTTTAAAATAAGACCACAAGTCCGTGATTCACTAGTTTGGGAATTAAGAAAAAGGATTGACACCGGAATGGATCCTACATATAAAATTTTATAGTGTAGTAGTCAAAGGAAAGGCCGAAAAAGAAGATATTCAAATATCTATCGTCCGGGCCTGCTATTCTTTTATCGAAGCAAGTCATCAAGACTATGCTGCTGCTGCTTAGGCTTTCTATTCTTTTGCTTTTGTCTTCGTTTTATTATTTATTTTTCCTCGTTTGGTGCTGCTGTCTATCTCCTAACCCCATTTTCAATTGGTGCTACTCTCTTTTGGTGCTGCTCTCTACTCTTAGTTTAGGCTAGACCAGAATTTCTATCTTGTAAGAAGAAAGAAAGAAAGAAAAAATAAAAACCAATTTCAATTCCTACCCCAACTAACTCTTGATGTCATTAGCATTTTGAGTAGTACAATAATTCTAAAGTCAGAAATCTTAGACTATAGGATGATATTAGTGGTGAACTCAAATAAAAATAAATAAAAACCTGTCAATTTAATTTCTATAAACAAAATTGTATTTATAACATTGCCCTTTTATGAATAGACACTAATTAGAGTTAGAATTATAATTAAATGATTAAATTCACATGTACCTAGTTCATGAGTTTCATCATGTCTAGATCTCCACTCTACCTCATATTTAAAATGTTAAAAATTTCATGTGTTGGACTCTACTAATTAAACTAGTCACTAACCCATACTATGCACGGGAACCTATCTATTTGTGAGGTAGACTAAAATAATTTTATAAAAAAATTAAGAAACTACACCATTGCATGATTTGCTCCTGTATGACGTTAATTTGTGTTACAATTTGATGAAAAAGTCATTGCTTAAACGTGCAATGACTTACAAAAAATTTGATAGAAAGTTTCAAATATTGCAAAAAAATAACTCAAAAATTTAGAAATTAAAACTTCTGAAAGACTAAAAAATATTAAAGAATTAGATGATTCACTGTTTAGAAATGACTGAAACAAAACAAAATACATATGACTAAACAATAGAGCTAGAACTATATATAAGAGAAAATTGGGTTACATTCAAAAGAATAATTTCAATTATTGTAAGCTTTTTTATCTTGTAAAAAATGGCTAAAGAGAGTTTGGTAGTTCATGTATGAAAATTAATTTTTAAAAAATACATGAAAAACCATAAAATATTTTTTATTTTTATTTTTTAACAAAGTAGAGGAGAAGAAAATAACATAAGAAGAGTCCATACCTCTACTAGTTTTTTTTTTTTTTTTTTTTTTTTTTTTGGGTTTACTTTACTTTTATATTATTCATAATTAACCTCGCAAATTTGGAAATAAATTATCAATGTTTGAGTTTAAGTTGGACTTGTTAGAAAGATAGAGTTTCACTTCTTGTTAACTTTGAATTAAACAAAGATAATTTTGTTTAAAAAAATGATAATGAAGAATTTGAGTTTAAGTTGAACTTGTTAGAGAGATAGAGTTTCACTACTTCTTAAGTTTTTACTAAACAAAAATAATTTTATTTAAATAAAATGATAATTTTATCTAAATATTGTCTAGATGTGGAAAATTGTGAGAGTTTCAGATGTTTTGGTTATATATATATATATATATATTACAAGTCATAAAATGTATGGACTAAAATCCTTATTTTTTTTCTCATTATTGCTTTAGATAATTGGTAGATAACTAAATATTGTTCATTATAATTTTTTGAATATCTAATTAATTTAAGTAATTGATATATACAACTTATCACCAATGAGAATGTGACTCTATTTAAATAAATTTAAAAAACACGAACTTAACATAGAAAAAGTATGTACTTCTAAAAAATAATTATAATTGTAGATAGGAATAAATTTTGATTAGCATTAATTTAAGGTGTCATAAACCTAGTTACTTTGTCCGTTCTTATGGATAAGTATGCCAGTTAAAGTTTTTTTTTTTTTTTTTTTTATATTTTTTTTTTATTTTTTAAAGAATTTAATACATATACGCTTAATGATTTTAATTTTTTTTTTTAAATTATACATACTTAAGTTTTATTTGTTAATTTCCACATATGAAAAAAGAAAGGATTTGGGGGTCATGTTTTTGCTACTTATTGTACTACGGGGGCACTATATATATATATATATATATATCTCTTTTTTTTCTTAATATCCTCATTTGTGGTAATTTATATATATAAATATATATTTTAAACATCATAAATGGTGGGAGGGGGATTCAAACTTACACGTGTAAGTTGGGAACACTATAAAGTATTAATTGATTTAAAGGTCTAAGACAAACCAACCATTTAAGAAAAAACATACATATCAATTATTAAGATATTTTAGTACCTAGATAAGAGGCAAATCAATGTTAGTGCCTTTAATGGAAGGGTACTTATATATATATATATATATATATATATGTTAAACATTATAAGTGATGGGAGGGGGATTCAAACTTACACATGTAAGTTGGGAACACTATAAAGTGTGAATTGATTTAAAGGTCAAGGACAAACCTACTGTTTAAGAATAGACATGCATATCAATTATTAAGATATTTTAGTACCTGGATAAGATGGTGCGTGTTGAATCACTTGAGGCAAATCAAAGTTAATGCCTTTGATGGAAGGGTACTTGGAAATTACCATGTTAAGGCTTGCTCCAGTGCCACCGGCAACATCAACCAACAATGATACACCCTCAAATCCTTCATATTTCTCAAGAATTTTTTTCATGTGTATTCTGGAGAGATCAGCCATTGCCTTGTTAAAAAGGTTGTTCAATGATGCATCAGCTTTCATGTATTGGAAGATGGATTTCCCATGGACTTTTTCAAATAGATTACCTCCTTCAAGAATGGCAGTCTTAAAATTCAGCCTATACCACAATGAATGCCAAACGAGTCAAGTACATATTGGTTGGAAAAAGAAGAGTGATATGCAAATGATGTGAGATTAATATGCTTACTTCCTTTATTACTTACTAATTTGAGTTCCAACTATCGCACTATTACTATTTGGAAAACACAATTTTACCAATTTGCAATCTTATCACTAGTAAGATATCATGACAAAAGAGGCACTACAGTCGCAGCATTATGATGTATTCTTGAGCCAATACACGTGGTATATACATAGAGATGTAGCCAAGACTTAGAGTTAGGGAACAACTCTATTTATGGCTATGTGTAATAGCTATAGCCTCTGGCTTTGCTACTGCTTAATCAATAGATTTTTTTTGTTTTTTGGTATGTGTGTGTCTTTGATGTGTACGTCTGCTACTAGGTAATGACAAATTGGTTTATTGTGTTTAATTTGAGTAAAATTAGTTGATTGAGCTTAATTTGTTTTTTAGCTTTACTATTGCTAATTTTTGTTGTTGGCTAAATTTTTTGGGCTTGTATACTTTGTTATTTATTTTAGATCTATAGATGTTTTTATGGTCTTTAAAAAGAGAAAAATGTGAGATCTATAAACTTTTTTTATAAATTGCTAATGTGGTGACTAATCATTAGTAAGTAAAAAATTGGTATAAGTGATGGGTCCAAAAACAAACCAATAAGAATACCAAAATATATAATAATAGCAATTTTTTTTTTTTTTGATAAAAATAAGTTTCAAAATCTAAAATAAATCAATTAATTTTTTTAAACTATTAACGCAGTGGGTTTGGCTGGGTTACATGGGTTGAATATTTGGCCAGCTTGAACCCGGTCTCCAAGCTTCACTCAAATATTCAACCCATGACAAACCAACTTGAGGAATCGATCAGATTGGTTTGGATCTAAGAGGATAATTAGTGGGAGGTGAAAAAATCTAAAATGCCAATTAAACCAAGACACCTAAAGTACATAGGTTATAAACATTTTGGACGGCTTATGTTTATTGGGTTTTCCACGACCAAAGTTCTAATAGTCAAAACAAAAATAATTCAAAGATGTTCGTATTTTTCAAGTAATTTTGGGTTAGATTTCAACCTAGAGAACAAAAATTCTACCTAAACATATGAATTTTAGAATTTCCAAGAATAGTCACCACTAAAGCTTAGATTTGACGTCGAAGTCAATCTAAATACGAGCTAGTACCAAATATATCACTAAATAAGATAATGTAACTTTTTTACGTAACTTAATACAGAAATAGTTCATTTTAACGTTTATCATCAAATCACTAAATAAGATGATTTGTTCAGACTATTTATGTGCATAAGTTGGTAATTAGCATTCTTATTATACTTAATTATTTATTCACGTTTCAACATGCATTCAAGACTCTATGGATTAAGTGGGAATATACGTACAAAACCTCTACTGTGGCCCGGTGTAAAGCAAAAGCTGAGATTGAATCCACAGATCCTCCATCTTCATTCTGAACATAGAATTTGCCAGCCGGTGAGACTCCATAGAGTCTCTCAACCCTTCCATCTTCGCAGGTGCGCATGGAGCAAGTAAGAAGTGAGTAGCTAGCAAGTAAACGCAGCATGCGATCGAGCATATAAGGTGCATCAGGGTTTTGTGTGGGAAGCTCAGAAGCAATCTCAGAGGGCGACAAGAAAGCATCAGGGCTTGCCTTAGCAATGATCTCGAACAGGTTGAGCTCAACGGCGGCGTTTAGTACCATGGGAAATACGTGAGAGCTAGACAGTAGCAAGGCATAGAGACATGGATCATCATCTTCTTCACTAATGGGGGGTTTATGACAGTGGTTTTGTGTGGAACTCATTTTTGCTGCTTTGATTTTTCTTGGCCTTGAGGTGTGGCCTTATGATTCTATGTTGTACCGTTTTCGATTAAACTCTTGTGATAAAGAGTTTTACTTGAAAATAGTTTGTGTTTAGAGAGCTTTGACAAATTACAATTTTGATAAAGTATTTTGAAGGTGGTACTGGTTCTTGATAAGGTGCTTCTAGAATGAGAGAAATGACAAAAGAAAACATAATAATTTTCTTTCATAGATAAGTCGTAATCAGTTGAATTAATGACCATCATCATCAATCAGCATCATCTATCTCTAACAAGTGACAAAATGAGTGGAGTTATACTTTATGAGACTTTCTATTCACGTTCAAGTTATACTCGATGTGTTCCCTCGAAAAAAAAAAAGTTAATTAGACCACTAATGAATTTTCCTTTAAAATTTCCGCATTGATGAAAACATGCGTAGAAATATTTGGTTCTTCCGTCCAAATCAAATGCGCATCCAATATTGACAACTTACCTTGACTTTGAAGTGTTTGAAGGGTTATGGGCTGTGGAAAACGCAATTACAGACGCCATACAAAACAAGTCTATAACAGTGTCAGACGTTGCATCTCCATCAATGTAATTTTTGGCTGAGCACCTAATTAAATGTGAAATTCATCCGTATCCATCTAACTCTATTGGAATGTTTGGCTCAGAACGTGCATATCAAATCCCATATCCACCTAGTTAACTATGTTAAATTTTGTAGCTGTGCACGTTAAAAATGCCAAATCCGATATCTAATTCTTTTTTTTGTTCTTTTTTTGGCTGCGAATCCGATGTCCAATCGAGGGTGTTGAATGGTTCCTCAAAAAAAAAAAAAAAAAAAAAAAAAAAGAGAGAATGGTTCCTCAAAAGAAAAAAAAAAGGGTATCGAAAGAATTCACTTTTTTTTTTTTTAATTTCATTTTCAGTCCCAATTCCTTTTCCAAAGAAAAGTAAGTGTACTAGTGTATCTTTAAGAAATTTGCATGCATAAAATAGTAATGTTATGGCTAAATTTTGTCACAACTATGTAATAAGTTGTGAGTGATAGAGATGAGGACTCATCACTTTTCCTCCACCACTCACAACTCACCAAATGGATTATTTGTGACAGAAATTGTAACTTTAATTGTGATATTCCTAGCATTTTTGTATGTAAAATCAAGGAATTTGTGCATGAAAAAAAATCTATAATCACCCTTCGAGAAAAGTCTTTCGTCTTTTAATGGACTATAGAAAAGTCTTTCAAATAGACTACACTCACGTGCTTGGCTATCAAGATATTTATGGCACACAATATATATATATATATATATATATATATATGGATTCCAGTTAGTCTAATTAGTAAAGTGTTGAATGGTTCCTCAAAAAAAAAAAAAATCAAGGTATTAAAAGGATTCACTTTTTTTTTTAATCCTTTTCATTCCCAATTTCTTTTTCAAAGACAAGTGTACTAGTGTATCTTAAAGAAATTTGCATGCTTAACATAGTAATGTTAGGGCCACAACTTTGTCATGATCATGTAATAAGTTGTGAGTTGTGGAGATGTGGACCCACCATTTTTCCTCCACCACTCACAACTCACTAAGTGGATTATTTGTGACAAAAATTGCAACTTTGGTTGTCATATTCCTAACTTTTTTGTGTGTAAAATTAAGGAATTTGTGCATGAAAAAATCTATAATCACCATTCGAGGAAAGTCTTTCGTCTTTTAATGGACTACACTCACGTGCTTGGCTATCAATATATTTATGGCACCCAATATATATATATATATATATGGATTCTAGTTAATCTAATTAGTAAAGTGTTGAATGGTTCCTTAAAAAAAAAAAAAAAAAAATTTGAGGGTATTAAAAGGATTCACTTTTTTTTTTTTTTTTTTATCCTTTTCATTCCCAATTCCTTTTTCAAAGACAAGTGTACTAGTGTATCTTTAAGAAATCTACATGCATAAAATAGTAATGTTAGGGCCACAACTTTGCCATGACCATGTAATAAGTTGTGAGTTGTGGAGATGTGGACCCACCACTCACAACTCACCAAGTGGATTATTTGTGACAGAAGTTGCAACTTTGGTTGTCATATTCCTAGCATTTTTATTTCTAAAATCAAGAAATTTGTGCATGAAAAAGTTTATGATCACTATTCGAGAAAAGTCTCTCATCTTTTAGTGGACTCCACTACAATCACATGCTTGGCTATCAAGATTTTTATGGCACCCAATATATATATATATATATATATGGATTCTAGTTAGTCTAATTAGTAAAGCGTTGAATGGTTCCTAAAAAAAGAAAAAAAAAATTGAGGGTGTTGAAAGGATTCTTTTATTTTATATATTAATCCTTTTTTGTCCCAATTCCATTCCAAAGACAAGTGTACTAGTGTATCTTTAAGAAATTTGCATGCATAAAATAGTAATGTTAGGGTCACAACTTTGCCACGACCATGTAATAAGTTGTGAGTAGAGAGATGTGGCACCACTTTTCCTCCACCACTTACACTCACCAAGTGGATTATTTATGACAGAAGTTGTAACTTTAGTTGTGGTATTCCTAGCATTTTTGTGTGTAAAATTAAAGATTTTGTGCATGAAAATGTCTATGACCACCATTCGAGAAAAGTGTTCCGTCTTCTAATGGACTACACTTCAATGCTTGGCTATCAAGATATTTATGGCACCAAAATTTATATATGGATTCCAGTTAGTCTAATTACACTACAAAAAACTAGGCTTAGAGTGGCATTATTTTTAGTGGCGTTTGTCAAAAACGCCACTATAGGTACCCTACAGTGGAGTTGTCTATAAACTCTACTATAGGCATATCTATAGTTGCGTTTAGGAAGTCCTATAGTAGCATTTTAAAATAATGGGTCTATAGCAGCGTTTTTAAAATACCATTATAGGTCCTGGTCTTACAAGGGCTTATAGTGGCATTTGTCCTAGTCTTACAAACACTGCTATAGGTTTTTTAAAAAAAAAAAAAAACCAAAAAAAATAAAATTAAAAAAAGACCTATAGTGGCGTTTGACAACTGCCACTATAGATACTTTTTTTTTAATAAGAGCCAGAGGAGAAATAAGACCTATAGTGGCGTTTGATAAACTGCCACTATAGGCCCTAGTAAGAGAAGGACCTATAGTGGTGTTTGACAGCTACCACTATAGGCACTTTTTATTTCAGTTTTTTTTTTTTTTTTTTTTTTGGGTTGAGTTTTTTATTTAATAAGGGCTATAGGAGGAAAAAAGACCTATAGTGGTGTTTGACAAACGCCACTATAGGCCCTTGTACGAGTAGGACTTATAGTGGCATTTGACAAACACCACTATAGGCCCTTTTTTAACTTTTTTAAATGAGCTATAGTGGCATTTCATAAATGCCACTATAGGTCAAGAAAAAAACAAAGTTATGGCCATCATAACCACACACAAAGTCCAAAAAAGGGTGATGTCAGAAAAATGACTTGACAAGTCTATAGTGGCTTTTGTAAAACGCTGCTACAGCCCAGCGCAAAAAAAAATAAAATAAATAAAATAAAAATCTAAATAAGTTCAGGGGCAAAACAAAAATATGGCATACTCTAAGAATATGCCTAGAATATTGTATGGCATATTCCAAAATATTCAGTTATATATATATATATATATATGAGATGGATTCAAGTTACACTTAGTGTAACTTGACAAGAGTTATACCATTTGTAGACCGTAGATTTGTAATTGAACTAATGGTTAAAAAAATAGCATTAAATGCTAATTGACTTACACCTCATTCACTTAATTAATAGCAATTTTGTTTCTTTCTCCTTATTTATCATTTAAAACCTTTTACATATATTCTTTTTATTGCCAATGACTTTACAAATATATTTGCAATACTTTTTTTTTTGTTGAGTTCGTACTACTCTTTTCTTTTCTTTTTTTTTCTTCTTTTGCCGATCATACTCTTATAGTTTTATCAATTGTGAATATCTATCATGTCTCCTTAAAAATAAATAAATGGCTAAGTGTTGTTTAATGACTGACCAAGCTTGTAATTTTTTTATCTAAGATAGAATTTAATCTTCACAAAGACAATGTGAGACCAAGGTACTTTGTACTTCCCTCAGCAGTTTTTGATCTAATGACTGACCAAGCTTGTAATTTATCCGATGCCACTAGTGCTAATCTAATTTCTGTTAATTTTTTTGTCCCTTCAAAAGATGTGTCTACCATAACTTTGTATTTTTAACATAACTTTATTTTTCTCATTCACGGACAGTAATACAATCTATTATGATAATCAATGTGTCTGATGTTGGTATTGTCTGAAACGATGGTTTCGTTCATCGAGCTTGGATCACCTATGATGGTCCACATCATTGGATGGACATTCGTTTAGGATCAAAAGATGAAGATTACCCAACAAAACCAATCTTCTCTAAGCAACTTGATCTCTCACCGTTTCTCAATGAATACATGTTCATAGGATTTTCAGCTTCCACAGGCAATTTGACTCAAATCCACAACGTCTTGTCATGGAATTTCATGTCCACAAGCCAAGCCTTTCTTCGTATTCCTTCAACAGAAACATGTGAGAGCAAGATCATTGTTAAGGATGGTTCTGGGACTAGGAAAGCTCGTGCAGAACCACCAAGTAGCTTCTTGATTTTTGTGGCTGTGGTAGCGTAGAGAGAGAGTCAGACAACACTTTTTTTTGGATTTAAAGATAAGTATAAAATATAATAAATGAGGGATAATTAATAAGATCATAATCAAAATATTAGCATTAATAATTGTCTTTTTTTACTATTAGAACTACTTAAATCAAATGGTTTTAAAAATGTGTAACTCTTGTAACTTGAACTCATATAAATTTAAAAAAAAAAACATTAAAACCCACCTACCCCCACTCCCATATTTCTCCCTTATCTCCACGCCAAGCCTCAGATTTCCTTTCTCTCTCTCTTTTTTTTTTTCTTTTTCCCCTCCCTTATCTCTACTCCTCCATCTTTCTTCATTTCTTTTTCATTCACTCTTCTTTCACTTCACACTTGGATTGATTCTTTTCTCTTCCTCTCCATTTTGATTTTATTTCTTCTGTTTTATTTGTGGTGGTGTCAATGTTTATGGGATTTGGATTTGCAAATGGTGTTACAGCTTACTGATTTTGTTCAAATTTGTAGATGGTGTTTGATGCCATTGGTTGTATAGTTGTAGGTAAGCATTTAAAAATAAAAACAAAAAATTAATGATTGTTTTGGCCTATTCATTTTTTTTATAATAGTTTTGGTCTATTCCTTGTTTGCTGTCAACTTTGCTTCGTGGGTCTCTGAGATTTCTGATTAATTTTTGTGAATTCTTTGGCTTTTTTTTTATTTTTTTTTAATTGATAGGTCTATCTCAAGTGTGATAATATCTTTGTTAATAGAACCAAGAAAGTAGTGAAAAATTCAAAATCAATTTGACGATTTCTTTTTGCAGGTTGGTCTATGGTGGCTAAATGTGTTGGGGTGGACTTGCTATTATTATTGTTATTATTATTTTTAATTTTTGGATGTGAGCATGTTGTGTTTGATTTTGAATTTTTTTAGGCGGGTTTGTGTTTCATTTTGAATTTGTTGGGCTAGCTATAGTGTTTGTATTTTGTTTTATTTATTTTTTTTGTTTTGTTTTTTATCTTTTAATTTAATTAAAATTTTAATTCAATTAAAAAAGAAATGGTCTATAGTTACGGTACAAAAGTGGCATTTGTAAATAGGAATGTCAACGGGTCGGGTTCGGATCGGGTTTTTCCATATCCGGACCCGACCCGTGGGGCAAGACCCGTGGCCCAGACCCGCCCCGTTTAGGGTACCGGGTTTTTTTTCGGGGCCCGGACCCGCCCCAACCGGGCCCCACTGGCCCCGTTGGCCCCGTTTAGAGATTGGGCCCAATTCGTGACCCAACCAAAAAAAATAAAAAAAGCCCAGATTTATTTTTGACATTCAATCCAAATAAAAAAATTAAGTCCAAATTTATTTTTGCCTACATTCAAGCCTGCATATTCAAATTCAAGCCTACATAACGTGGCCCAAATGCCAAATCATAGGCTACTAATAATAAATCACTAAATCACCTATTAATTATAAATCTATAAATCAATAAACCATAACTAATATCATAATCATAATTCAATAAATCATAACCAAGATTTTAAATCAATAAATTACCTAGATCATAACTAAAATCACTAGCTAAGCATAAAAATAAAATAAATCAAACAAGTCCAAGAAATAAGTATCAAAAATCCAATGAGTCCAAGAAATTAAAAAGCTACAAAATAAATCTCACAAGTTTAGAATAATTACAAGCCAACAAATTATTCCAACAAGTCTAAGAAATTAAAAAAACTACTAAATTAATACAAAATGTTTAATCTTCATCAATTGTGATACAACTCCTAACATCTTCATTTGGCTCCCCATCGTCAAGAATGGATTGAAATGTACTATCTCCAAATATAGTTGAAGAACCTACAACAACAATGAATTAAAAAATGGAATAACTTTCATTAAAATATAACTAGCAAATATAAAAACACAATCAATTTTCAGTAATCTATATTCTATCTTCACCCTGCAAATCAATCTCCATTTTCCATAACACATGAACAAATTCAACCTTATGAATAGCAAATACTTAAAACTAGATTAGCTTATATACAAAGTTTCAAACATTATCCTGAAACTCACACACACACACACACACACACACAGAAATTCAGCAAAACCACAGGCACAGATTACAAACCCATCTGGAGCAGCCTATATTCTCACCATAACCCCACAAATAGAGAAAACCAAAAGCCATAGAAAATCATAGCAAGAACATGGTCAAGTACACAGAAAAATGAAATTGTAAAAGCCCAAAATAAGACCAACTCAGATGAGTGTTATCACATCAAAGCCAAAATCTACTAGACACGATCTAAAACAACAACAATTTAAGAATTTACGAATTTAAAGAACAGCTCAAACCCATTAAGAAACAAATACCCAGAACAGGAAAAGCCAAAAAGAACTTAAAAAAAAGCACAGAATAGAACAAAGAGTTAGAAAAGAGAGAGAGAGAAAGTTACAGACAATGGGCGTGACTGCGTGGGGCGTGAGGCGTGACTGAGTCTGCGTGAGGGAGAGGGAGGCGTTGAAGATTGAAGATTGAAGACTGCGCTGATCGGACTGAGGACTGCGCTGATCGGACTGTTGGACTGAGCTGATCGGACTGTGCGGAAATGAGGGAGAGGGACTGCAGATCGGCTGAGGGAGGGAGGCAGCTGAAGATTGAAGAAATGAGGGATTAGTTAGGGTTAGATTATAGGTATATATATATATATATATATTAGGGTATTTTTGTAATTTTGGGTACCGGGTTTTATACGGGTTTTTATACGGGTCGGGTCTCGGGTCGGGTGTGGGTTTTTTAAATAAAACCCGAACCCGACCTGGACCCGTTTCGGGTTTTTTTTTTAAAACCCATACCCGACCCTATTTCTAATCGGACCGGGTAAAACCCGGCCCATTAGGGTCGGGCCGGATCGGGTATCCGCGGGTCGGGCAAAAATTGCCATTCCTATTTGTAAATGCCACTATAGCAAATGCTGCTATTGCCCAAATGGGCCTATAGTGGCGTTTGTCCAATTTTTTGTAGTGTAAGTGAAGTTTTTTTTTTTTTTTTTTTTGGGGGGGGGGGGGGGGGGAGGGGGACAAATAAGGAATTTAGGGTTCAACTCCACCTACACCATAAACCAATTAGTGTCTTAGCCCTATAATAGAGAACAATCATCATGAAATGGACACCATAAGTTAATACTATTGTTGTGTGTGTCTATATGTATAAGCAAGTACAGAGCCAAAAATTTAGTGAAAAAGGATTCATACATTATTTTCATGATTTAAAATAAACAATAAATTCAATTTTTGATAAACGATTGCTTTAAAAAATATTTTTAAAAAACAAATATTTTGTGTATTTTTTTAATAATATTTTGTTGACATGTGTTCTAGTTCTATTTTTCATAGTATATTTGGTCTTCAATTTTAGTAAATTTTTCATACTTAAATTTCTCTCATCATGTACTCCCTGTAAGCAATGTAAACATCACACTCATATTGTTTACCAAGAAAAAAAAAAACATAAACCTTGTATGTGTTGTATCCAAGGAAGTCAATATTGTACTATTTAACTGGTACCAATACTCCTCCAAAACATACCAAAAAAAAATACCCGGTTGTACTGGCCTATTTCAGTCGTACCAACTTTTATCGGCCCGTATCGGCCGGTATTTTCCATTTCAGCTAGTACAATAAAAAAAATAAAAGATTGAAAAAAAATATTAAAAAAATATTTTATTTAATCTAATATATTCGTAAATGTACTTAGGCTAATATGTAGGTTTATAAAATATGTGGATTTTAAATTTTATGTTGATAAACATAAAATTAATAAATTCATACTTAGAAAAATAATACAAAAATATATTAAAAATATATAAATAGTGGTAAACTCAAAATGGTACACCGGTATTAACTGATACCGAAATATTTCGTTTCCCTGACTAAATCAAAATAGCCTCTGGTTATCCCCCAGGTCCCTCACACCGTAGACATTGGCATTGTTGTTTGAATTGCATAAAACCCCCTTTTTCAATTATTATTTTCTTTCTTTTTTAGGAGAGCACTTATTAATTACTTGTTTGTCATTGTGATCGAATAACAAGATCATTGCATCATGATTAAAATTGTAAAACATGAACCATTCTAAATGTTAAAGCACATACTAGGAAAGAAAAACTGGCTAGTTTGAAATCATTTTGGGGAGATGCAGCCTAGGTGAATTATGAACAATAGAAAAAACTCATAAGCAATTTTGATTTCACAACCGCAATAATATCAAATTTTGTGTACTCTATGAAAAAATCAAAACTCCTCGTCTCTCTCCTTGTGCTCTCTTTCAAGAACAAATTTCTTTTTCCTCTATTCATTCTATGCTTGATTCTAAGATTATTTTCCTTCGCTCTGTTTGGGAGGACCCTTAGGCTATAATAATGATGAATCATGACAGGAAGAAGAGTTAGGACATAGGGCATGACTAGATCCTAGAACACTTTGAGTTCACAAGAAGTTAGTACAGAACTAGACTCTGAAACACTTGGAATCCACAAGGTTAAGAATTGAGATATGGAATTCACAAGTAAAAAAATAAATAAATAAAAAAAATAAAAAAAGCTAAAAAGGATTGAAGTTGTATTGAAAGAAGAATTAATTTTTTTATTACAATTTTAGAAAACTTCTTTGCAAAGAAAAAGTACTTCCAAACAGATCCTAATTAGTGGTGGAGCCAAGAATTTGCATTTGGGGGGGGGGGGGGGGGAACTTAAAATAAGAGTAATAATTTTTTCCTAACTATACTATATGCATATCTCTATACTATATAAAATAGTTAAATGAGATGATTAAAGATTGTTAAAAGACTTACAAGAAAAAAACAATTGTCAAGAGTCTTGTAACTTAACTTGCATCTTATGGTATTTCTAACAGATGCATCTAAAAGTTCAAATCTTCCAATTTTTTGTTATAATTATTCATTTTGTCAAAAATAGTGAACAATTATTGAAAAAGTACAAAACCATATAATAATAACCATTACCTATTCATCAAAAAAAAAAAAAAAAACACTTACTTACCCATATAATTGTTTTTATATATTATTAATTTAACAACAAATGACAAGTTTTTTGGTTAAAACATGCACATATATTAAAACGACTAAGGCACCACAAGTCTATTACAAACATGGCTGGCTTTACACTAGTGAGGATATCTTCCACCACAGGCAGTGGGTTATACAAAATAAGGTGGTCTGAATGAAGATCAACCCTCATCCTAGCTAATCTATCAGCACACCTATTCGTCTCCCTATAAACATATGCCACAATGCAATTAAGGAACATCTTCATCAAGTTCCTATAGTTAGATAACAAAGGTTCAAGGCTAAGGTCATCCACAGAAGAATTAGAAAGCAAATAAACAAGGAATTCAGCATCCATATCCACACAATTGTTTTCTAAGTTAAGCTGTTTGGTGAAAAGAAGCCTATCTTGGAGAGCCCACAGTTCAACCAGGGTACTTGGAAATGTTCCCTAGCTTCCTCAGACAACCCGCAATCCAATCCCCATTGCTACATCTAAGCACAACCCCTCCTTCAGCCTTCTTCGGGTTTCCCAAAACCGAGCGATTCGAGTTCAACTTCACCCATCCCACTTGGGGTTTAATCCAAGTCACCTGGGCTAGAACACTTCTCGGCTTTTTGGGATTTTCAGGAACAATCACAAAGAACTCATCACCTTTTTTAACGCAGTGAGTAGTGACATTAGGATTAAATCTACCATCACAGAATATAATCTTGTTTCTTTGGAGCCAGATTAGCCAAAATGCCTGAGGGAAGAGCATTTTCCAGGGAATACGAGGCCGAAAATAAAATTCAGATGAGCTGCAATTGCTCTTTAGCCATTCCAGGAGGGGAAGATCATAGAAAGCCTGATTTGTACTCGAAATGCCCAGTTCTGTCACACTCTTTTAGCCCCAGGGCAGTCACGCAGGGCATGGATGGTAGATTCAGCTATATTTCCACACACTTCACAAGTCATACAAAGGTTGAAACCCCTTGAACCAAGCACTACATGGGTAGGAATGCTATTATGAGATAAAAGCCACAAAAAAAGTTTGATCCTCAGTGTGGTGTTAGAGTCCCAGACCCACCTACAAGGAAGAGTAGCAAGGTTCAAAGGATTTAAACCTTTTGCAAGGAGATATGTAAACTTTAGGGAGAAGGAACCATCCTTTGAGAAAGCCCAAATAAGCCTATCTTTTTGGTTTGGACACGAAGCTAATGGTATACCTTGTATATCATTCACAATGTTTGCTGGAAAGTTAAAGGAAATCCCATTGGGGTTAGTTAGGAACATCTTCACTGACATATTGTTTTCTCCCTCGGTAAGGGATCCCTCAATTTGCTTCCTTAAGGGACCTGATGGGAGCCAAAAATCATCCTATAAGCCCACCTCTTCTCCATTGGCTATTGCCCATTTCAAACCTTTATTGAAGATAATTCCCCCTTCTTTGTAGGCAGCCCAAATTTTTGAACCAAGGAGTTTTCTACCTCCTTCTCTAAGTCTCGTGGCAGTTAAATATTTGCTTATTAGCATTTGTGCCCAAAGGCAGTTTGGGCTTGAAGCAATTCTCCAACATAGTTTTACCAATAAAGCAGCATTCCTAGCTTTCATTTGGAAAATCCCTAATCCTCCAAGATCTTGAGACATCATGACTTGACTCCATCCAACCATATGCATCTTCTTCTTCTCTACCGTAGACCCCTAGAGAAAATTCCTCACAAGCTTGTCAACTTCATCACAGATTCTAACTGGGATCTTATAACATTGCATAGTATATTCTGGTATAGCAGTCACAGCTGCCTTAATAAGCACAAGCCAACCTACAAGAGAGAGACATTTGGTTTTCCATCCCGCCAATTTCGCTTGAACTCTTTCAACCATAAATTGGAAGTCATTTTGGCATCTCCTTTTATGCAAAATAAGGAAGCCAAGATATTTTCCTAGATTAGAAGTTTCATTGATCCCCAACAACTGCACTATCTCTAGCTGGCTAACATTAAACAAAAGAGTTGCTGAAGTGGAGGAAATGCAATTCATAACCAACTCCACTGTGTCTTCATGAAACCTAAGGCTAAACATCATGCTTCTCACAAAGCTCCATTCCAATCTATCATACGTTTTCTCAAGATCTAATTTTATAACCATAAAGCCAACTTTCCCTTTCTTATTTTCTAAATTATACACAAGTTCTTGAGCCACAATGACATTATCCATTCCTCTTCTCCCTGAAACAAAAGCTATTTGTGTGGGAGATACAAGGGTTAGCATCAAGTGTTTCATCCTAAGGATCAAAATCTTTGAAACAATCTTATAAATGATATTGCACAGGCTAATGGGGCGTAAATGATTAATTGTTTCAGGTCCTAATTGCTTCGGGATGAGTGCAATGATAGTTTTGTTCAATTGAGGGGGGATTCTTTTCAATCTGAAAATTTGCTTGACTTCGTGCTTCACAGACTCTCCTACCACCATCCAAAATCTTTGAAAGAACCTTGCGTGCAGCCTGTCAAGGCCAGGGGCTTTAAAAGCTTTCATGGAATTTAGAGCAAAAAGGATTTCAGCATCCATGGGAGCAAGGGTAAGCTTGATAGCCTCGGATTCAGACAAACTATTTCCCCAAGCAAAAGTATTAGCGGGAATTCTAAGGCTTAAGATTTGCTCCGTTCTATATAATTTTGCAAAACCTTCTAGGAAAATTTCCTTAACCCTGTACACATCCTCTTCCCAAATCCCATCAGCATTTTGAATACACACAATTCTATTATGACTTCTACGGTTAAGAGTTGAGATATGGAAAAAGGTGGTATTTCTTTCCCTTTGTATAAGCCAATTCATTCTAGCTTTAATGCTCCAAAGCTCCTCCTCTAAAGCTAGAATTTTCTCAAGTTCCCCAAAAAGGAAATTATGAAGGTGTATCAATCTTTTGGAGGGATTTCTGGCTAAGGCTTTCTCGACTCCCAGAATTCTCGCAACGTGATTCTTCTTTTTCCAAAAAATGTTACCAAATACCTCCCTATTCCAAACATTAGCTTTATTGGTAAATTCACAAATGGCATTGCACACACTGCGGTGGTTACCTTCCCACACCTCCCTAACAACACTGGGGAACTCTTCATGGCTAAGCCAAATGGGTTGAAAGTGGAAAGGTCTGACACCATTTCTAAAAGGAGGAGAATCCAATGAAAGAAGCAGGGGACAATGATCAGAATTAATTCTAGCTAAATGTTTCACCATCGCTTCATGAAATGTTGCTTTCAAACCCGAGTTGGTCCAAACTCTGTCCAATCTTTACTGAATTAAATCAGTGATATCCCTTTTATTAGTCCAGGTATACTTAATTCCTGAAAATCCTAGATCAATAAGGTTGCAGTAATCCATACATCCAGTATACTTTGTAACCCTTCTACAAATTCCATTCCCAACAAATTTCTCTTCCTCACAAGTGATGTCATTAAAGTCCCCCATAGCAGCCCAAGGGAGGTTACGTCTATTTGATAGAATTTTTGAATTTTCCTATTGAATGTATCTTTCTCTAAAACAAGGACTACCATAAATTGCACTTAAAAGCCAAGGTTGAGATTGGGGACTAACCTGGACTATAACATGTATTTCTTGCTCCGTTACAAATAGAACATCCATGGATACAATGTCAGAGTGCCAGAGGAGCCAGATGCCACCTGCATGCCCAAGGGTCTCTATAGAGTAAGCTCCATCTAACGGTAGCCTCCTAATAATGTCATTAGCTCTATTACCATCAATCCTAGTTTCTGTGATCACAAAAATTGCAAGATTGTGCCATTCCACCAGGTCCAAAATAGTTTTCTTGAAAGTGGGCTTCATCACCCCCTTACAATTCTAGATTAGTATATTCATAATTGGATTGGGGGTATGGCATGCATCAAACCATATCGGGGATGGTTCCTCCCCTATATCCCTCAATGTCCATGCTTGCCTTAGTGCAATCTTCTCCCTGATGAGTCCAGGAAACAGATTCACTGCATGCCTCAGTATTCCAAATTGAGACTGGTTTCTTAGGATGTTCAGAGTGCATGCTATCATTGGCATTGAGAATTGTAGAAGCTTCACTAGGAATAGATTGCGCATGACTACCATCTCCACCGGTTTCTCTTGAATGATTTTTCTCTGACATATCACTAGCTACAAAAGAATCATCTCCAAGGCACTCATTGATTCTTTGCAGAGGTGCTTCCAACAAGGACTCCCTTGTTGCGTCGAGGGAATGTTGACTAGAGGGAGAAATTTTGGCCTGTCCATGAGAAAATGCCAGTGTGGGTTTGGAGTTTTAACCCATGCTTCGCCCTCCATGGGAAGGTAACCCAATCAAGCACTCATCTCTGTCAGGGGGAAGATGTTCTTCCAAGCTACCAAAGCTTCCTCCTCGTACCAGCCCATAATGTCCGTTGGGTCCCTTTGAATCCCTTCTATCGTTCTGTCTTCGATTGGTATCACCTTTCCATTCAGAAAAATTGCCCATCTCTCTGTTGGTGAATTCATTTTCCTGAGCTTTGGCCCCAAATTTGAACCCACCAAGTTAACTAAAAGTATTCTTAACCAAAGGGCTGTCAGGAGTAACCTTAAGAGACCACTTTCTGCTCTCTCAACCCATATAATATTTTTTACCATGGTTAGGTAACACCTTCCTAGAGTTAAGTTTTTGGACCCCACTATGTTCGTAAGACACCTCACTCCTGTAGTTCCTTGCATTAGTTTGGTTATGTTAGGACTAATCAGGTTTGGCATAACTACCCTTTAACGAATCTTTCTTAGCTGCCTTTCTTTTCACATCTTTTCTGTGGTCAGATTTTGAGTCTCGAGGGGTGTAACATGTACCTCTCCTATCATCACCATCATCCTTATTTTCTACACATTCTCTGCCATAGCCTTTGCGCAAGTTCATTCCTTTCCCATATGGTCTTCTGTTTCATTTCACTACCATCCAATCTCCATACACATCATCTGTATCAGATTTTCCATCTTCTTAACCTATCTTATTTGTACTAGCTTCCTTAGGACTCAAGTTAGTTTCAGAGGAGCTATTCCCTTGATTTTCCACCACCAGCTATGGCCCTCTAACCAAGGATGGACAACATTTTTTTCTGATGACCAATGCATCCACACGCAAAGCACGGTATTTGAATACCTTTGTATTGCACTGGTTGCACCATCTTCCCAATCTTAATAGATTAATCAAGGGTTTATCAATGTTAATTTGGACACAAATTCTTGCAAAGCGACCTCTTGCACCATTAACAATGTGAGCATCAATACGAAGCACTGGACCAATGGTACTTCCCACATTCTTAAGCATGATAGGATTATAGAACTCGATAGGAAGCTTAAGCAACCTAACCCAGACAGCAATAGATGAGCATGTTGCCTTTAAAGCTTTGAATTCAGGTTCCCACTACCTAATGGCCAAGAAATGTTGACCAATAAACCATGGACCCCTTTTAAAGAACCTCGTCCAAATCTTGTAGAATGTTATCCAAAAAAAAAAAAAAACAGACAAGTTGTAGAAAAGTTATACATAAATCTATAAAAGTATTAAGATTCTAAATAGTACTGCACTATTGCGAATAGTAATGCTTTTGCTTTTGAAGACAAACCATACACATGTATAGGACATAGACCAAATTGTAATCTCAAATTTGTCAAAAAAAAAATCTTCTCTAGACTTCAAGTCTTTAAGTTTAAACTTCTATAAAACTAGCTAGGACCTAAGACCGTGGGACAAAGTACTAAAGAAGATTAAAAAAAAATACAAACAAACAAACCAGATCAAGAAATCACACAAATAGAGAGAGAAGAGAGAGAAAGGAGAGAATCAAAGAAAGAAAAGAGTCAAAAATTCACCTGTGGTGGGTGACACTAGGGTTTACCTATCTGGTATCTGTTCAAATGCAAATCCTGCTGGAGGTGTTCGACTGTGCGGCTAGTGATTTTTCTAAAATGAAGAAGAGATTTTCCCACCGTTAAATCCTAAAGTGAAAAGCCCAAAGCTTATGCAATGAAGATAGAGCAAAAATTAGAATCTTATTTTTTTATTTTGAGTATTTTTTTTTTTTTGGAGGTTTTATTTTTTGAGTAGGTATAATATTTTCACAATAAAACTTAATGGTAAATTATTATTGATTTTCATTTGGTCCATTATTAACATTATTTTTTTTTTATCTACTTGACACTTAGGATTTGTTGTGAAATTTTTGTAAAAATATTGTGCTTTTAGCATTTTTTTTATATATAAAAATCATATACAAAAATTAGGGGTCCAGTTCTAATATTTTCTTAGAAAAATTTAATTAAGTTTGTAGGGGTGATAGGCCCAAGAGCCCATATCCACGTGTATATTAGGCCAGGGGCCCAACCCGAGGATGTCAGACAGTCCGAGGACGAGTAAACACTTTCATGAGAACTCGTGTTAATGAGTGGAGAAGTGGAGTGTGGTCATGGTCTTCCTAGGAGGTGGGCCGAGGATGAATGCCTCCTCGGCCAAGCAAAGCTGAGGTCAAAAGGTATGGTTTGACATCAAAAGCAACGTTCTAGACAATTCCACTGATGAGGATAAGTATCAAGAAGGAACGGGATATAGGGAGGCCATGAAATATCTCAAGGGAAAGCTACTACCACCGCATTAAATGCTCTGCAGCTAACTTTCTAACTGCATTAATGTGGAGAAGACCCCTGAATAGTGCTGCCTTGGCTGCCCCAACTCACATAGGGCCTGAGAGGGTGTCTGATAGGACAAGCAATCAAGTAGTGGTTTGGATGATCAACAAGTGGGGGGCCAAGATCGTCCAAAGAAAACTATATAATGTAAGAGACCCTCCATGGAGAAGGATGGAGAAATTAAGAGAAAAACACTGTAGCAATCAAGAATTGAATTTGTAATCAAACTTGAGAGTAATATATAAGAACCATCCTCTTTGGACTGTGCTAAGGACGATTTTCTTTAGATTCAACCAATCTATCTTCATTCTCTTGTAACCTGAATCCACTTTATTTGTTGTTTGATTCATTAAAGCCCAGTTTTGCAACCCACTTTCTACAAATTCATTGTATTGGGCTTTTTTGGCCTAAGTTTATTCATCCTTTGGGCTAGAGACTCAAATCTGGTCCTTACAATTGGCGTCATCTATGGGAATTATTGTGTTTTAGTGAGTTTGACGTTCAACTATGGTAGGTTCAAGTCCACACCTAGCAGAATCTATGGGGTCCTAACGTGAAGGTCATTTTGTCAACCTTAAGCAAAGAAGGGATTAGGAGGTTAGTGTGCATACCACCCATACTGGCAGGAACTAGTCCCGAAATGGGAGCCACCTTTCTCATGAGGAGGATACTAGAGCCTTGCAACTGGAGATTGATCATTTGAGGAGAAAGCTACGCCACGAACGATGAAGGTGAACTCCCTCCAACTCTGACTTCCCTTCTGACGATAAGGAGGATGATAGTTATAAACCTAGGTCAAGGACACCTCCTAGTGAGTCCTTCTCATATGATAAGGACTATTAACATGAGCACGGAAACAGGAGCTCATCTTCTAAAGGCTTGGGAAATGATGCGATGAGCAGAGTGCTCAACCAAATTTCCAGGTCACCTTTCACGCCTAGAATTGAGCGAGGGAGACTCCCTTGGCGGTTCGCTCAACCCACGTTCACTCTGTATAGTGGCTGAACAGACCCTATGGAGCATGTAAGCCACTTCAACCAGAGGATGGTACTACATTCCAAGAACGAGGCTCTGATGTGCAAAGTATTCCTGTCCAGTTTGGGTCATGTGGCAATGAGGTGGTTTGATGGCCTGGGAGCAGGTTCCATTGATTCTTTCAAGGAACACACTCAGGCGTTTGGATCTCGCTTAATTACGTGCAGTAAGGTTTCTCAGCCTTTGAACTCATTGTCTATGTCCATGAGAGAAAGGGAGACTCTGAAAACGTATTCGGACAAATACTGGGAGATGTTTAACAAGATAGATAGTGACTTTGACGATGTAGCCATCAGGACTTTCAAGGTCGGCCTACCTGTCGAGCATAGTTTGAGGAAGTCTTTGACTAGGAAACCTGCTACCAGCGTATGCCAGCTCATAGACCGGATTGATAAGTATAAGAGGGTTGAGGAAGACCAACAACATGGCAAGGGGAAGGGTAAGGTTATCCCTCAAGAGATGAGAGATTTTAGGTCAAACCGCTACAATAATAACAAACCCCGATGGGATTTTGTTGGGCAATCTAGATCTATGGCTTCTCAAGTGGCTAACACGGTATTCCGAGAGCCATTACATCAATTCCTTAAGAAGATCAAGAATGAGTCATACTTCAAATGTCCAAATAAGATGGGAAGAGACCCCTTAAGGCGTAACCAAAGTCTTCATTGCTAGTACCATCAAGAGCAGGGGCATACCATCGAGGGTTATAGAACTCTGTCGAATCATCTGGAGCAACTGGTCAAAGATGGAAGGTTACAACAATTTTTGTATCGGCCCAATGGGTAGGGAGACCATGCAGGGTCGAGGGCTCAAGGGAATGCTTCTTTAAGGCCCCCTTTAGGCACAATTAATGTCATCTTTGCTGCTCTTGGGAGAACTGGTTCCTACCCCTCTAGGGTGATGTTTATAGCTCAACTACCCACTGAGGACTCTAATTTTGAGCCGAAGAGGGCTAGATTAGAGGTTCGACCAGCGTTGAGCTTTTCAGATGATGACAAGGTTGGGACCATACAGCCACACGATGATTCTTTAGTGGTCACACTTAAGATAGGAGGGTATGAAGTGAAAAGAGTGTTGTTTGACCAAGGCAGTGGTGCAGAGATTATGTGCTCTGACTTATACAAAGGGCTGAACCTGAAGCCTAAGGATTTGACAGCATATGATTCACCTTTGGTAAGTTTTGATGGAAAAGTTGTCATTCGAAAGGGCCAGATTAGACTACCCATACAAGCAGGTTCAGATGTAGTAGATGTGGACTTCATTGTGGTGGATGTTTATTCTCCCTACACAGCCATTGTGGCAAGACCTTGGCTCCATGCCCTAGGGATTGTTTCTTCCACCCTGCATTTGAAGGTAAAATATCTGTCTGGGGACTAGGATGAAGAGCTTGTTAGAAATCAATCCATGGCTAGGCAGTGCCTGGTGGTTACAATCATGCACCAACCCGAAGCTAAGTCCTCGGCCTCTACTGAGGGGGGCTCATAGCAATCAAGGATTCCGATCCTATCTATGGATGTGGTGTCGGAGGAGGAAAAGTGTGAGAAGTTGGATAAAGTTGTTATAGATGGTGATCTAGAGAAATTCTTTCAAGTTAGAGCTCAACTACCTCCTTGGGAGAAGGAAAAGTTGATAGCGTTTCTTAGAGAGGACATTGATCTATTTGCATGGAATGCTTATGAAGCTCATGGGGTGGATCCAGACTTCATTTGCCATCATCTGAATGTCAACCCAGTTATCCTCCCTAGGAAGCAACCACCTTGGTGTTCATCCAAAGAACATTCTAATGCTGTCAAGGAGTAGGTGAACAAGCTTAAGCAAGATGGGGCTATTAAAGAAGTGTACTACCCAGAATGGTTGGCCAATACAATGGTAGTAAGGAAGAAAAGTGGAAAATAGTGAGTTTGTGTGGATTTCACAAACTTGAACAAAGTTTGTCCAAAGGACCCTTTCCCTATGCCTCGGATTGATCAGCTAGTGGAGACAACTGTAGGCCATCCTCGGATGAGCTTTTTGGATGCCTTCTAGGGGTACCACCAAATACCCCTGACTTTGAGTGATCAAGAAAAGATAGCTTTTGTCACCTCCACTAGAAATTACCACTACAAAGTGATGCCTTTTGGTTTAAAGAATACGGGGGCTACCTACTAGAGGATGATGAATAGGATGTTTGAGCCACAGCTTGGGAAAAATATCGAGATTTATATAGACGACATGGTGGTCAAGAGTAAGTTAGAATTCGAGCATGTTAACGACCTCGAGAATATCTTCAAGATCTTGATGAGGCACAAGCTGTGCCTTAATACTTGTAAATTTCTTTTGGTGTTGATTCAGGAAAGTTCTTGGGCTATGTGATCACTCACCATGGAATTAAGGTCAATCCTGATTAGATTAAGGCAATTAATAGTCTACAACCACCTTGGAATCCCAAGGAGGTCTAGAAGCTGACAAGAATGACTGCTGCCTTAAACCAATTCATCTCTCAGTCAGCAGATAAGTGTAGGTCTTTCTTTTAGTTGTTGAACAAGTGGAAGAGATTTGAATGGAAAGTGTGTCTTGGCTTTCCAGCAGTTGAAGGAATACCTTTCTCGGCCACCCATTATATCTAGACCCAAGGTGGATGAGATTTTGTTTGTTTACATTGCAGTGGCCTTCAACGCGGTGAGCTTGGTGCTGCTACAGGTTGATAATGGTGTGTAGAGGTCAGTTTACTATGTGAGCAAGTCACTACATAAGGCTAAGGTCTGTTACCTACCACTAGAGATAGCCATTTTGGCAGTGGTGCATGCTACGCATAAGCTCCCCCACTACTTCCAATCGCACACAGTTGTTGTCCTAACCCAACTTCTGCTCAGATCTCTACTCCGAAGTGCTGATTACACAGGGAGGACGGCTAAGTGAGGCACGATCCTAGGGGCTTTTGATATCAAGTACATGCCTCGCACCTTTGTCAAAGGTCAGGTCCTTGCTGATTTGGTGGCCGGGTTTGCTGAATCCCCCTTAGAAGAGAGAATGGAGAAGCAGGACATGGATTGAAAATCGGTTGGGTTAGTCTCCTTATAAAAACCTTTGTCCTTGAGGGAATACGTTGATGGTGTAGCGAATCATAGAGGATTTGGGGTGCGGCTAGTTTTGATATCTCCTGAGAGGATCATAATTGAAAAATTCTTAAGATTGGACTTCTCGACCACAAACAATGAAGTCGAGTATGAAGCTTTGTTGGTGGGAATAACCATGGGTCAAAAAATGGGTGGAAAAGCAGTGGAGATGTTCTCAGATTCAAGGCTGGTTATGGGCCAAGTTTAGGGAGAGTTGGAGGCCAGGGACGTGAGAATGCAAGAGTACTTAAGTCAGGTCAGGCATTTACAATCAGGATTTGAGTCTTTCAATTTACAGCACATTCCTAGAAATGGAAATACGCATGCCGATTCTCTAGCCACTCTAGTAACCTCCTCGGCACAGAGCCTACCTCGGGTTGTCCTTGTTGAAGATCTATGTAAGCCTACTGGGATGAAGAATGAGGTAGTCCATATCCATCAAATCAGAGTGGGACCTAGCTGGATGGACTCCATAGTATTTTTCCTTAAGGAGAATATCTTACCCAATGAGAAACCAGAGGCTGACAAGGTGCGAAGAAAGGCTCCTCTGAGGATCAAAAGTTTTATAAGCGCTCTTTTTCTAGGCCGTACATGCTATGCATACACCTTGAGGTATCAAAACTACTTTTGGAGGAGTTATATGAAGGAATTTTTGGAAGCTACACAGGAGCAGATCCTTGTCTTTCTGAGCCCTTACTCAAGGGTACTGGTGGCCGAACATGCAGAAGGAAGCACAAGAGTATGTGAAGAAGTGTGATCAATGTTAAAGATTTACACCAAACATTCACCAACTAGGGGGAGTCCTTAATCCTCTGTCCATCCCTTGGCCATTTGCTCAATGGGGCTTGGACATTGTAGGTCCTTTCCCTAAGGCAACTAGGAATAAAAGATATTTGCTAGTCAACACGGATTACTTCACCAAGTGGGTTGAACCTGAACCATTGGTAAACATCAGGGACATGGATGCCAAGAGATTTATCTGGAAAAATATTGTCACTCGGTTTGGAATCCCTCGTACACTTATCTCAGACAACGGTCTCCAGTTTGATAACAAAGCCTTTAGGAGGTATTACTGTGACTTATGCATAACAAATAAATATTCCGCCCCGGCATATCCACAGGGGAATGGATAGATCGAGGCTGTCAATAAGGTCATAGTGAGTGGGCTCAAGAAGAGGTTGGATGACGCAAAGGGAAAATAGGTGGAAGAGAAGAGCGAAGAGAAAATGTCATGATCCAACTGGCATACTATCAACACAAGCTCAAGCAACGGTATGATTCAAATGTAAAGTTAAGGCCACTAATGCCTAGGGACTTGGTCTTAAGAAAGGTTTTGGGAACTACAAAGAACCCAGCATGGGGAAAGTTGGGACTAAACTGAGAAGGGCCATATCGTATCACATCAGTGGCTGGAATAGGTGCATATTATGTTGAAGATCTAAATGAAAAATTTGTACCCCACCCTTGGAATGTAAGCAACCTGAGAAGGTATTATTGTTAATGAAATTTTTCTTTACCATATTTTGGTTTATTATATTATGAGTCACGTGTTCTATTATTGGTTTAAATGTCAAACAGAACATTGGTCATGCCTGGCTCTTTGGACCACATACCTTGGGTAAATTGATATTTTAAACTATTTTTTCTAAGTGTTAAACAATTCTTTAGTTATGTCTGGTTCCTCAAAACATCTACTTTGGGTAAATTAACACTTCGTAACATTTTTCTAAGTATTAAACAGAACCTTAGCTATGCCTGGCTCCTCGGACCACATATTTTTGGGTAAATTAATACTTCCTAACATCTACCTAAGTGTTAAACAGAAACTTAGCTATGTCTGGCTCCTCGAACCACAAGCTTTGGGTAAATTAATACTTCCTATTATTTTCCTAAGTATCAAACAAAACCTCAGTCATGCCTGGCTCCTTGGACCACATACCTTAGATAAATTGATATGTTAAGTAATTTTTCTAAGTGTTAAACAGAATCTTAGTTATGTCTGGTTTCTCGGACTATCTACTTTGGGTAAATTAACACTTCGTAACATTTTCCTAGGTATCAAACAGAACCTTGGTCATGCCTGGTTCCTCGGACCACATACCTTGGGTAAATTGATATTTCAAGCTATTTATCTTTCTAAGTATTAAATAGAACCTTAGTTATGCCTGGTTCCTCAAACCACATACTTTGGGTAAATTAATACTTAGTGACACCTTTCTAAGTGTTAAACAGAACTTCAGTCATGTCTGCCTCCTCGGACCGCATGCTTTGGGTAAATTAACACTTCCTATCATTTTACCAATTATCAAACAAAGCCTTAGTTATTTTAGGCTCCTCGGACTACATGCCTAAAGTAAATTAGTACTCCTTATGGATTCTTTGAATATCAAACAGAATCAGCCATCCTACATGGAAAAGATCTTTACTATAGTAACATGTTCAAAAAAAAAAAAAAAAATTGTGGGAATGCTCATGAGCATCACTTAAAGCATTTGCAGGATTATCTATGTCTGTTTGTGAATTAATTGCTCCTCTAGTCCCTTAAACTTACTAATGAATGGAGGATTGAGTAGAGTTAAACTTGTATGTATACTAAATCAATGTGTTCATTTTTAAAGTTAAAGCTATACTTTGCCAAGGTATTGGACTTAGCAGATTTAACTTATCTTGCTGCTAATCATATAAGGTGGGATAACTATGTTGTCACTTATGTAGAAAACTAAATGGCGCTTTATCTCATTTCCATGTTAATTAAGTGTTAGATAAAACATAAACTATGTTAGAATCAACATCAATATCACAAATATAAAGAAAAAACTTGTAAATTATCATTAATCTGAGCCTTAGAAAAAGGCCAATTGTTTACAAAAGATCAAACTAACTTACAAGTTCTGAAAATAAAAATTAAAAATTAAAAAAAATAAATAACTAAAAACTATTACTCTAAAACTACTTCTTCTTTATTACAATTTTCTCTTTTGGTGGACCCTTAGTAGTTTGGGAGGGTGCTACCTCTAAAGATCTTGAATCTTTGCTTTTGAGGTCACCCTGGGTAGGCAATGGGAGAGTTGCTAGAACTATCTCCATTGTGGAAGGCGCCTCTTTCTCTTTAGGTGGATCTTGAGGAACAGTTGGTGGCATCAGAGGCCACTCCCTTGTCAACATCAGCTTCTTTCTCAGCAACCTCCTACTGTTGGGCCTCCTCAAACATGCTACGAGAAGAAGGAAGGGCCTTGGCCAGGCTGCCCTTTCCAAGTGCTGCCACCTCAGAGGAGGTGTTAGCCTTGGAACTAGCTGAGCTTGGTGCGCAGATAGTAGGAGGGTAGTATACACTCTCTGCTCTCCTAAGTGTAGAAGAGGCCTCAATCCCAACCTGGTTAAGGGTCTCATTCCACACTTGGAGGCAGTAATTTCTACATACCCCTAAGACCTTAGCCTTGAGGGCCTTTTCGGTCTATGCTATCCCCATGTCATAACCTTCTTGCTCGGCTTGGTATCTTGCCTTTTCGACCTCCTCCAATTTTTTCTTTAAGATGGCAATTTGTCCTTTGACAGCGGCCAGTTGATCCTCCGCATTGCGAAGGAGTACCCGTTGACCTTCAGCCTGCCTCTTAACACTGTCCAAAGCGGCCTTAGCACTCTTTTTGTCCCTCTCTACCTCGAACAATTTATTCTTCATTTCATTTATTCTTTTTTCGGCTAGGTTAAAGGCCTCCATGGTGGCATTGCGCCTCCCTTCTTCTTCTTTCATTTGGCAGTGGTAGTAATTTGTTATCTCCTCTGCCCCGAACGTGGCTTAAACGGCCTACCGAGGAAAGAAACATGGTAAAGGTCAATAAAGAGGGATAGTAAAAGGAAAAAAGGGGAGGAAACTTGTAAAAAGAAAAGAAAAAAGAAGAAAAAAAAGCGAATTAAAAGACTTACCATCGCGAGGTCCCTTTTCAGACTAAGGAAGACCTCATGCCTCCCTAAGGACCTTAGATCGGCCATATCTTCGAGGAGTAGCAGTGCCTATTCCACCGCATTGGTGACATAGTTGGCTTTCCCACCTCGGAAGTCCCTGATGGAGGCATTGGAAGGTAGAGGAGCCCCATCCAGCATTGGAGTAGGGGTCTAGGATAGAGGTGTGACTTGAGAATCACTCCTCTGGTCAGCTCCCTTTTTCCCCAACCTAGCTTGTTTGGCCTTTCTTTGGGCCTCATCTTCTTAGGAGGGGTGAGTTTTTCCTCCTTCCACCACCTCTTTGCATTTCTGCTCTCTTTTCCTTTTGACGTCAGCAGGTTCGAGTAGGAGAAACTGGGTAGGTAGAGGAGTGGGAAGCCTGGTTTGGGTAGCCTTCCCAGGTGCATTCCCCCCAGGCTGAGACTCTAATAGTTCTTAGAGAGTGGACCTCAGCTTGCGTTGGATTCCCATATCGTTTGGTATGGAAGTAACTTCTTGGTTATGGCTGGGTTGGACTGGGAATGGATGGCCGAGGTAACCAGTTGAAGCTTCTGGGGACAAAGGTTGATTGAAGACTTTGAATTCATCCCCAGAGTTAGATACTTTAACTACTTCTTCTTCTTTTTCTTCTTCTTCTGTAATGGTAAGGTGAGAAGAAGTGGCCTCTCCGGTTGTATGTTGTGGTGGCAAGGCTACCTTTGGTATACCTTCAAGTATGGGATCGGTGGTGAGCATGCCCTCTGGGATTGGACTGGTGATGAGAAAACCCAGGGCGACTACATTTATCCTATGTAGACGAGGGTCCTTTGCTCTGATGACGCATTTTGGCGCCTGGTAGCTTTTGCATATGGGGGTGTAGCCAAGGATGAGGTGTGTTGCTTTAGGCTTGGTTGATTGACAAGGTTGAAGTTAGGCACAGTAGCATTCTTATCTGCAAAACTATGGGGAAAAACCAAAAAAAAAAAAAAAAAATTAGCAAAAAACAGAACAAGCCAAAGGAAAACTCAAATACAAATATTTAACCTAGACCTAAGACCCCACCTAGTGTCCCCTCTCTCGCCGGGTAGGGGGGCCATCGTGCCACTCCCTTGACATGATCAAGAAGTCCTTATTTAGGAATCAGGGAGGCACTGGATGAGCCTAACCTCAAGGTACCTAGATTTTAGGTAATACCCCTGCCCCTTTAGGTGATGAAGGTTGTAAATCTAGTTAACATCATGATGGGTCAACCCTAAGCCCATTTTTTCATTAAAGGCGTCTACACTCCCTAATATTCTAAACATATTTTGGGCACATTGGGTGGGAGTAAACCTATAAGCCCTAAGGTAGTTCTTGGTAATGGTGCCCATGGGAATCCTCATCCCACCCTCCATAAAGGCAATCATTGGGATTACCACTTCTCCCTCTTGCCTTTTTTCATGCCACTCTCCCTCCTTACAATACCTAATAAACACTCTTGGCGGGATCCTATACAGAGCTCTAAAGCTCTCTATACCTTCCTCGGAGTCTACCAAATTGGCGAACCTACCCATTCCTAAAAAGGATTTAGAGGTGCTAAGAAGAGCCAAGGAGAAAAAGACAAAAATAAATAAATAAAAATAAAAAATAAAAAGATAGAAAAATAAGTGAAAAGGTTTATGGAGACTTAGATGAAGAAGACAACTCTCCTCGAACTGGCTCTTAATAGCTGTGAAAGCACGAGTGAGTTAGGTAAATTTGCAGGTTTAGTGTATGAGCTCTAAAGTGAAATGAATGCTAAAGTGAGGGGATGATTGATTTGGGTAGTATTTATATCAAAAAGATAGTTATAAGCGGGAAAACTCCCACCCAGGTTCTAGCAAAACCCTCAGCCGTTGGATCTGCATTGCGCTGTAGAACGCAGGAGATAATGAGCTGTAAGAATTTAATGAAGGCAAGTCTCGAATGCCAAAGCATCTGGAGCGTGTCTTATGCAGTTAAAAAGGCATCTTCACAGTCAGAGGTGGCATACGATGAGCAAAGAGTAACTACAGTGACATCAAAATCCTCCTTTCTTCCTGAAGAGCTAGAAAGAAGAATCTCGAGGGGCTATTGCAAGGGTGATAGGCCCAGTGTTAGGATTAGTGCCCTTAAATCCTATTGTATGATGCTATGTATGATATTATATGTGACATTATGCATGACATGATGTATGACTTAATATTTTAATTAATAAATTTGTTTTGTTGTTATCTGAAATAATGGTAACATGAATATTTAGACATTATCATATAGTCCATGAGATGCATAGTATGTGATTTATGTGAAAATTCACAGAAGATATAAATTACAAGTTCTTTGTAAACTCAGAATTTAATTCATAGTCGGTGATGAAATTGGGCGTTTCATCTGTGAAGACTATAACGTATCAACTAAGATGATTTGTCTTGATCATGGAAGTAGTGACTTCTAGTTGATATGTTGATGTGTTTTAAGAGTTAAAACATATTGAACTGGACCGCGGTGAGATTTATTATTCTTGTAAAGATTGTCAATTGAATAATAAATCTCACGACTTATATTTGCATGAACTCTTAATCCTGAGAGAATAATGGACTTGATCATGAAGTGTAGGTTGCTTTGATATATCAGGAGTGAGATCTAAAGTAACGGTCAAAACCTCAGTATATTGGACAGCCACATTTAGTGTTGATGGAACATATATTCTCAAGATAGAATTCATAGTCTCTTAACGGAGATATAAAATATTCCCTTGAGATAAGTTTAATGGGTTTAGTTATTCAGAGAGTTAGGCCTTACCACTTTAGTAAGAAATTACTAAAGTATATATTTATGAAATTGGATTTCATAAATATATGGTGAATAACTTAAAAGGATTAAACTGAGTACTCAAGGATTAAGATGTAGTAATTTACAAAGTGGCAGTCTACATTAATTACTTTATATTACTACGAATATTTTATGAAGGGGTTGTATGTAAAATAAAGTCCTGGGATATAATTTATAGATAAGGCCTAGAATGCAACTATATTTATATAGTGGTATTAAATATAGTTAATGGTAACTTTGGACTTATCAAGAGTTGACAGAAAAGCCCAAGGCCCATTGGAGCTAGTGTCTTATTGGTCCATTTTGGTCTCACTCCAAACCACACACTTAAGCCCAATTGGAAAGGCCCAAAAGGTCAGCCCAATTAGATAATTGGTTAGATACAAAGGGAAAAACGTACAGAATTTTATAAGTGAGAAACATCATTGACAAATGGTGTAGATGAGTGAAGATTAAAGTATTCCCAAGTGCTTCGATCTTTGTTTTGAAATTCACCGCTTCAAGGTATGCTCTCTTATACTTGAATTCTGAAATTTACATAGTGCATGTTATAGATTGTGAATGAAGTAGATCCGTTTAACTTTCCGCTGCGTATATGCATATTTCCTACAATTGGTATCAGAGCAGTCTTCAATTTCCAATTTGCTTAACATGTTTTGTGAATTTTAGAATTAGAGATGATAGTTTCATATTGCTAGAAGATTATGTTTTTTAATTTTCTACATGTTGTTGAAACTATGATTTGATGAAAACTGAAATTGATGTTATGATGTTGTTTAAATTTAAATTTAAGTATGATAAATTGAATCTTAAGGCTATAACATCAATAGAATTCAGTGTTGACATCAATCTCTGTCTGTAATGTTCATATGTTGAATGTTTGTTCATGAAAAACGAAGAAAACTGCCTTAGAAAAATTCTGGAAATTCGAGTTTCACGATTTTCGATCGATCGAAAATCACTTTCGGTGGATCGAAAATCACTTTCGATCGATCGAACAAGTCAGAAGGTTAAGTTTGAATTTTTTAATTTTCTCAATCGATAGAAGGGAACATTGGATCAATCGAAAGAAAGAAAATCAGAATTTTTTCTAAGTGTTTTCACATATAAAAAGAATAAGACTATGTGTAATTAGATTATGCATGTTTTAAATTTAAAAACCTTTATTTTAAAACATTTAGTGGGAGAGAGATACAAGGGTTGAATCTCACGGCCTCCATTGTTGGTTCATAATTGTGTGAAATATATACTTTGTCTTAGCCTCGAGCTTTGCATTCCATGCGAAGAGTATTTGTTTCATGGTCCTACAAGAATGAATTACTTGGTTTATAGTAGTTTGATCAAACACCTTGTCTTAGCCTCGAGCTTTGCATTCCATGCGGAGGGTGTTTTGTATCATGGTACTACAAAATAAACTTGTCAAGGGGATGAAATGTGGCTACACATGATTCTAGACAACGGTATACACTAGACTAAATATTATAGTATCCTCTATGCTGAGTTCTTACTATTATCATTTAGAGGCCAAATGTAAAACAGCATGTTATTAGTGTTTGATAAGAGTTATCATGATAGCACTAATAATGAGAAGAGTTCTCATTTAATCATAGTATTTAATGTTCACTCTATGCTGAGGGATATTGAATATGGGATTGGGTTGTCGTTGCATATATTATATTATGGTTTTGTTAAGGTTCCATACTATATGTTTATATGCTAAAAAGATAATGTCTGGTTTACTTATTATATTCATGTTTATTATTTTCAGATTTGAACATGGCATCATTTAGCCCACTTGTAACTATTCTTAATCAAAACAAACTGACTGGATCCAACTATGTTGATTGGAAAAGAAATTTGGACATAGTTCTCACAACTGAAGAGCACAAATATGTGCTTACTAAACCATATCCCAGCTTTCCTTCATTAGATGCTCCTCTTGAGGAAAAATTACGATATGATTGTTGGCAGAAATCTAATGAGATGGCCAAGTGCTACATCCTAGCATCTATCTCAAATGTTCTACAGCATCAAATACAGGATGTAGAACTAGCTTCAGACATCATGCTAAGTTTGAAGGAGATGTTTGGTGAGCAAGGCCGCTCAGCAAGGCAAGAGACCATGAGGCAAATTTATAATACCAAAATGGCTGAAGGAAGTTCAGTAAAGGAGCATTGTCTTACAATGATCTCTAATCCGAATACATTGGAAGTTTTAGGTGCCGATATTGATGGAGAATCCCAAGTGGATATGATACTCCAGTCACTACCGGAATAATTCAAAGAATTCAGACTTAATTACAATATGAACAAAAAGATTTACTCATTGTCTGAATTAATGAATGAGTTGGTAGCGGTGGAAGGCATCCTTGGTACTTCTAATGTTGAAGCCAATGTGGGTGAAGCTTCTACTTCTCAACCTAAGTCGAAAGGCAAGGGTAAAAAGAAGAAGAAGATGGACTTCACCAAGCAAGAGGGTAAACAAATTGCCTTAGGGGTTGCTGAGAAAGGAAAGAAGATCAAAGGAAAATGTTTCCATTATGGTGAGAAAAGACAATGGAAGAGGAATTGTCCAATATTCAAGGCTACCAAGAATAAGGGTATGAATAATACATTCCTTCTAGAAATATTTTGGTACAGAATCCAACAGATTCCTGGTGTGTGGATTCAGGTTGTACTAATCATATCTGCAATTACTTGTAGGAGTTCTAGGAGACCAGAAAGCATAAAGAAGGGGAATTGTTTCTTACTTTGGCTAATGGGAGCAAAATTCCGGTTATAGCTGTTGGTGTTTATAATTTATGTTTTGAGTCTAGAGTTTTAATATTGGAAGACTGTTTGTATGTACCCAATGTTCGTAGGAATTTAATTTCTGCTACTTACTTAGGTAAACATGGATATTGTGTTTTCCTTAAAGACAATGTTGTAATAAAGAAGGGTAAAATGTTTATCTGTTCTAGCAATACTGTTGATGGTCTTTATATTTTAACTCCTGATAACCATAAATTATATAATTCTGAATTAGATAATGATTCTCATGTAAAATCATTAAAGAGAAAGTTTCCTTCAACTAGTGACGCATATCTTTGGCACTTGCGTTTAGGCCATATTAACTCAAATAGGATTTGAAGACTGATCAAAGATGGTCTCTTAGAGCCCATGGACTTTGATGAATTTCCAGTTTGTAAATCTTGTTTGTAAGGTAAAATGACCAAACGACCTTTTAATGCAAAAGGTAGAAGAGTCCAAGATTTTCTAGAATTAATACATTCAGATGCATGTGGTCCTATGTCAATCCAAGCAAGAGGTGGTTATGAGTACTTCATCACTTTTACCGATGATTACTCTAGATTTGGTTATGTGTACCTAATGAAACGGAAGTTCGAAGCCTTTGAAAAGTTCAAAGAGTTTAGGGCTGAAGTTGAGAATCAATTAGGTAAACGCATAAAGGCCGTTCGATCTGATCGAGGTGGCGAATAACTTCTTGGGGATTTTAAGGATTACTTAACTAAGAATGAGATTGTATCCCAATTGACTGCACCTGGAACTCCACAATAAAATGGTGTAGCGAAATAGGCGTAAGCCTAGTATGAGACATCTCCATATTTGGGGTTGTCCAGCACATGTGTTGAAAGGAAAGTCTGACAAGTTACAATCTAAAACAGAAGTGGTTTTCTTTGTAGGGTATCCAAAAGGAACTATTGGAGGTTTATTCTATAGTCAAAAAGATAATAAAGTGTTTGTTAGCACAAATGCCAAATTCTGGGAAAATGACTATATGAATGATTATACTCCTAGAAGTAGAGTTGTGTTGGCAGAAATGAAAGAACCTGTAAATGTACAACCAATAGATGAAACTAGGGATGATGTGAATGTATTAGATACACCACAAGATACTACTCAAGAGATGTATAGTACACAGGTGCCTCGTCGTAGTGGGAGAATTGTTCGGCCTCCTATAAGATTCATAGGTTTAGGAGAAACTTATGAAGCTATCTCAGAAGAGACTGAATCAGATCCTTACACTTATGAAGAGGCTATTAATGACATAGATGCACATCATTGGGTTCAAGCTATGAAATCTGAATTAGATTCCATGTATTCCAATCGAGTTTGGGATCTTGTAAAGGCGCCTAAGGACATTAAACCTGTTGGTTGCAAATGGGTTTACAAGAGAAAGAGAGGGATAGATGGAATGGTTGAAACCTTTAAAGCAAGGCTTGTGGCGAAAGTGTATACACAAAAAGAAGGCATTGATTATGAAGAAACCTTTTCACTAGTTGCAATGCTTAAATCTATCAGAATTCTCATTTCCATTGCTGCTCATTATGATTATGAGATTTGGCAAATGGATGTCAAGACTGCTTTTCTTAATGGCAATCTTGATGAGGAAATCTATATGAAGCAACCAGAAGGTTTCATAGCAAAGAACCAGAAGCATATGGTATGCAAATTGAAAAGGTCCATTTATGGACTTAAGCAAGCATCTAGGTCATGGAACATCAGATTTGATCAAGCAATCAAATCATTTGGTTTTGAACAAAATCTTGATGAACCATGTGTGTACAAAAGACATCAAGATAAAGTAGTAGTGTTCCTAGTGCTTTATGTTGATGATATTCTACTCATTGGAAATGATGTAGGGGTAATGTCATCAATAAAGGTTTGGTTGTCAAGCCAATTTGATATGAAGGACTCGGGCGAGGCTAATTTTATTCTAGGGATCAAGCTTTGTCGAGATCTCAAGAATAAGATGTTAGGCTTATCACAAGCTGGATATATAGATAAGGTTCTAGAACGGTTTAGCATGCAAAACTCCAAGAAAGGTTTACTTCCTTTCAGACATGGAGTTCCTCTGTCTAATGACCAAAGGCCTAAGACTCAAGAGGATGTAGATATGATGAGACAAGTTCCTTATGCTTCTGCAGTGGGAAGTCTTATGTATGCCATGCTTTGTACTAGACCAAATATTTGTTATTCAGTAGGCATGGTCAGCCGATATCAATCAAATCCAGGACCAAAACATTGGCAAGCTGTAAAGAACATTCTCAAGTATCTTCGGAGAACGAGAGATTGTATGCTTGTTTACCGTTGTGAGGATTTGATTCCCATTGGCTATACAGACTAGGATTTTCCATCAGATCTAGATTTCAGAAAGTCCACGTCGGGATGTGTTTTCACCTTGGGGGGTGGAGCCATAACATGGAGGAGTGTCAAGCAATCTTGCATTGCAGACTCCACCATGGAAGCAGAATATGTTGCTACTTGTGAAGCAGCAAAAGAAGCTGTATGGCTAAAGAAATTCCTTTCTGACCTTGGTGTAGTAAGAATTGAGCAAGTTCCCATTACTTTGTTTTGCGACAATAGTGGAGCAGTTGCACAATCTTAAGATCCAAGGAATCACAAGAAAGGAAAGCACATTGAGAGAAAGTACCACATCATTAGAGATATTATTGCTCATGGAAATGTGGTGGTAGCAAAGATTGAAAGTGCAAATAATCTAGCAAATCCCTTTACCAAAGCATTACCTCAAAGGACCTTCGAGTCGCATTTGGAGGGAATGGGAGTTAGATTAGTGCACAATAGTCTTTAGGACAAGTGGGAGATTGTTAGGATTAGTGCCCTTAAATCCTATTGTATGATGCTATGTATGATATTATGTGTTACATTATGTATGACATGATGTATGACTTAATATTGTAATTAATAAATTTGTTTTGTTGTTATCTGAAATAATAGTAACATGAATATTTAGACATTATCATATAGTTTATGAGATGCATAGTATGTGATTTATGTGAAAAGTCACAGAAGATATAAATTACAAGTTCTTTGTAAACTCAGAATTTAGGTCGTAGTCGGTGATGAAATTGGGCGTTTCATCTGCGAAGACTATAACGTATCAACTAAGATGATTTGTCTTGATCATGGAAGTGGTGACTTCTCGTTGATATGTTGATATGTTTTAAGAGTTAAAACATATTGAACTAGACCGCAGTGACATTTATTATTCTTGTAAAGACTGTCAATTGAATAATAAATCTCACGACTTATATTTGCATGAACTCTTAATCCTGAGAGAATAATGGACTTGATCATGAAGTGTAGGTTGCTTTGATATATCAGGAGTGAGATCTAAAGTAACGGTCAAAACCTCAGTATATTGGGCAGCCACATTTAGTGTTGATGGAACATATATTCCCAAGATAGAATTCATAGTCTCTTAACGGAGATATAAAATATTGCCTTGAGATAAATTTAATAAGTTTAGTTATTCAGAGAGTTAGGCCTAACCACTTTAGTAAAAAATTACTAAAGTATATATTTATGAAATTGGATTTCATAAATATATGGTGAATAACTTAAAAGGATTAAACCGGATACTCAAAGATTAAGATGTAGTAATTTACAAAGTGGCAATCTACATTAATTACTTTGTATTACTACGAATATTTTACGAAGGGGTTGCATGTACAATAAAGTCTTGGGATATAATTTATAGATAAGACCTAGAGTGCAACTATATTTATATAGTGGTATTAAATATAGTTAATGGTAACTTTGGACTTATCAAGAGTTGACAGAAAAGCCCAAGGCCCATTAGAGCTAGTGTCTTATTGGTCCCTTTTGGTCCCACTTCAAGCCACACACTTAAGCCCAATTGGAAAGACCCAAAAGGTAAGCCCAATTAGATAATTGGTTAGATACAAAGGGAAAAACGTACAGAATGTTATAAGTGAGAAACATCATTGACAAATGGTGTAGATGAGTGTATGTCACTCTCAAATTCTTCCTTCGTAACCAATTGAGAGTCCACACTTCTTGGGCGATAGTGGAATTAGAGTGAAGATTAAAAGTATTCCCAAGTGCTTCAATCTTTGTTTTGAAATTCACCGCTTCAAGGTATGCTCTCTTATACTTGAATTCAAAAATTTACATAGTGCATGTTATAGATTGTGAATGAAGTAGATCCGTTTAACTTTCCACTGTGTATATGCATATTTCCTACAATTGGTATCAGAGCGGTCTTCAATTTCCAATCTATTTAACATGTTTTGTGAATTTTAGAATTAGAGATGATAGTTTCATATTGTTAGAAGATTATGTTTTTTAATTTTCTACATGTTGTTGAAATTATGATTTAATGAAAACTGAAATTGATGTTATGATGTTGTTTAAATTTAAATTTAAGTATGTTAAATTGAATCTTAAGGCTATAGCATCAATAGAATTCAGTGTTGACATCAATCTTTGTCTGTAATGTTCATATGTTGAATGTTTGTTCATGAAAAATGAAGAAAACTGCCTTAGAAAAATTCTGGAAATTCGAGTTTCATGATTTTCGATCAATCGAAAATCACTTTCGATCGATCGAACAAGTCAGAAGGTTGAGTATGAATTTTTTAATTTTTTCGATCAATCGAGGGGTACATTGGATCGATCGAAAGAAAGAAAATCAGAATTTTTTCTAAGTGTTTTCACATGTAAAAAGAATAAGATTATGTGTAATTAGATTATGCATATTTTAAATTTAAAAACCTCTATTTTAAAACATCTAGTGGGAGAGAGATACAAGGGTTGAATCTCATGGCCTCCATTGTTGGTTCATAGTAGTGTGAAATATATACTTTGTCTTAGCCTCAAGCTTTGCATTCCATGCGGAGAGTATTTGTTTCATGGTCCTACAAAAATGAATTACTTGGTTTATAGTAGTTTGATCAAACACTTTGTCTTAGCCTCGAGCTTTTGCATTCCATGCGGAGGGTGTTTTGTATCATGGTACTACAAAATAAACTTGTTAATGGGGATGAAATGTGGCTACACATGATTCTAGACAATGGTATATACTAGACTAAATATTATAGTATCCTCTATGTTGAGTTCTTACTATTATCATTTAGAGGCCAAATGTAAAACGGCATGTTATTAGTGTTTGATAAGAGTTATCATGATAGCACTAATAATGAGAAGAGTTCTCATTCAATCATAGTATTTAATGTTCACTCTATGCTGAGGGATATTGAATATGGGATTGGGTTGTCGTTGCATATATTATATTATGGTTTTGTTAAGGTTCCATACTATATGTTTATATGCTAAAATGATAATGTCCGGTTTACTTATTATATTCATGTTTATTATTTTCATATTTGAACATGGCATCATTTAGCCCACTTGTAACTATTCTTAATCAAAACAAACTGACTGGATCCAACTATGTTGACTGGAAAAGAAATTTGGACATAGTTCTCACAGCTGAAGAGCACAAATATGTGCTTACTAAACCATGTCCCAGCTTTCCTTCATTAGATGCTCCTCTTTAGGAAAAACAACGATATGATCGTTGGCAAAAATCTAATGAGATGGCCAAGTGCTACATCCTAGCATCTATCTCAAATGTTCTGTAGCATCAAATGCAGGATGTAGAACTAGCTTTAGACATCATGCTAAGTCTGAAGGAGATGTTTGGTGAGCAAGGCCGCTTTGCAAGGCAAGAGACCATGAGGCAAATTTATAATACCAAAATGGCTGAAGGAAGTTCAGTAAGGGAGCACTGTCTTACAATGATCTCTAATCTGAATACATTGGAAGTTTTAGGTGCCGATATTGATGGAAAATCCCAAGTGGATATGATACTCCAGTCACTACCGGAATCATTCAAGGAATTCAGACTTAATTACAATATGAACAAAAAGATTTACTCATTGTCTGAATTGATGAATGAGTTGGTAGCGGCGGAAGGCATCCTTGGTACTTCTAATGTTGAAGCCAATGTGGGTGAAGCTTGTACTTCTCAACCTAAGTCGAAAGGCAAGGGTAAAAAGAAGAAGAAGAAGGACTTCACCAAGCAAGAGGGTAAACAAATTGCCTTAGGGGTTGCTGATAAAGGAAAGAAGATCAAAGGAAAATGTTTTCATTGTGGTGAGAAAGGACATTGGAAGCGGAATTGTCCAATTTTCAAGGCTGCCAAGAATAAGGGTATGAATAATACATTCCTTCTAGAAATATGTTTGGTACAAAATCCAACTGATTCCTGGTGTGTGGATATTGGTTGTACTAATCATATCTGCAATTCCTTGCAGGGGTTCCAGGAGACCAGAAAGCTTAAAGAAGGGGAATTGTTTCATACTTTGGCTGATGGGAGCAAGATTCCAGTTGTAGGTGTTGGTGTTTATAATTTATGTTTTGAGTCTAGAGTTTTAATATTGGAAGACTGTTTGTATGTACCTTATGTTCGTAGGAATTTAATTTCTGCTACTTACTTAGGTAAACATGGATATTGTGTTATCCTTAAAGACAATGTTGTAATAAAGAAGGGTAAAATGTTTATCTGTTCTGGCAATATTGTGGATGGTCTTTATATTTTAACTCCTGATAAGCATGAATTATATAATTCTGAATTAGATAATGATTCTCATGTAAAATCATTAAAGAGAAAGTTTCCTTCCACTAGTGATGCATATCTTTGGCACTTGCGTTTAGGTCATATTAACTCAAATAGGATTCAAAGACTGATCAAAGATGGTCTCTTAGAGCCCATGGACTTTGATGAATTTCCAGATTGTGAATCTTGTTTGGAAGGTAAAATGACCAAACGACCTTTTAATGCTAAAGGTAGAAGAGTCCAAGATTTGCTAGAACTAATACATTAAGATGTATGTGGTCCTATGTCAATCCAAGCAAGAGGTGGTTATGAGTACTTCATCACTTTTACTGATGATTACTCTAGATTTGGTTATGTGTACCTAATGAAACGGAAGTTCGAAGCCTTTGAAAAGTTCAAAGAGTTTTAGGTTGAAGTTGAGAATCAATTAGGTAAACGCATAAAGGCCGTTCGATCTGATCAAGGTGGCGAATACCTTCTTGGGGATTTTAAGGATTACTTAACTAAGAATGGGATTGTATCCCAATTGATTGCACCTGGAACTCCACAACAAAATGGTGTGGTGGAAAGAAGGAATAGGATTCTTTTAGATATGGTTAGGTCCATGATGAGTTATTTAACTTTATCAATTTCTTTTTGGGGATATGCCTTAAATACTGCAATGTATCTTCTGAATTTAGTACCTTTGAAGTCTGTTCCAAAAACACCTGTAGAGTTGTGGAATAGGCGTAAGCCTAGTATGAGACATCTCCATATTTGGGGTTGTCCAGCACATGTGTTGAAAGGAAAGTCTGACAAGTTACAATCTAAAACAGAAGTGGTTTTCTTTGTAGGGTATCCAAAAGGAACTATTGGAGGTTTTTTGTTCTATAGTCATAAAGATAATAAAGTCTTTGTTAGCACAAATTCCAAATTCTTGAAAAATGACTATATGAATGATTATACTCCTAGAAGTAGAGTTATGTTGGCTGAAATGAATGAACCTGTAAATGTACAACCAATAGATGAAACTAGGGATGATGTGAATGTATTAGATACATCACAAGATACTACTCAAGAGATGTCTAGTACACAGGTGCCCCGTCGTAGTGGGAGAATTGATCGGCCTCCTATAAGATTCTTAGGTTTAGGAGAAACTTATAAAGCTATCTCAGAAGAGGCTGAATCAGATCCCTACACTTATGAAGAGGCTATTAATGATATAGATGCACATCATTGGGTTCAAGCTATGAAATCTGAATTAGATTCCATGTATTCCAATCAAGTTTGGGATCTTGTAAAGGTGCCTAAGGGCATTAAACCTGTTGGTTGCAAATGGGTTTACAAGAGAAAGAGAGAGATAGATGGAAAGGTTGAAACCTTTAAAGCAAGGCTAGTGGCGAAAGGGTATACACAAAAAGAAGGCACTGATTATGAAGAAACCTTTTCACCAGTAGCAATGCTTAAATCTATCAGAATTCTCTTGTCCATTGCTGCTTATTATGATTATGAGATTTGTCAAATGGATGTCAAGACTGCTTTTCTTAATTGCAATCTTGATGAGGAAATCTATATGATGCAACCGGAAGGTTTCGTAGCAAAGAACTAAGAGCATATGGTATGCAAATTGAAAAGGTCCATTTATGGACTTAAGCAAGCATCTAGGTCATGGAACATCAGATTTGATCAAGCAATCAAATCATTTGGTTTTGAACAAAATCTTGATGAACCATGTGTGTAAAAAAGACATCAAGATAAAGTAGTAATGTTCCTAGTGCTTTATGTTGACGATATTCTACTCATTGGAAATGATGTAGGGGTAATGTCATCAATAAAGGTTTGGTTGTCAAGCCAATTTTATATGAAGGACTTGGGTGAGGCTAATTTTATTCTAAGGATCAACTTTTGTCGAGATCGCAAGAATAAGATGTTAGGCTTATCACAAGCTGGATATATAGATAAGGGTCTAGAACGGTTAAGCATGCAAAACTCCAAGAAAGGTTTACTTTCTTTCAGACATGGAGTTCCTCTGTCTAATGACCAAAGGCCTAAGACTCAAGAGGATGTAGATATGATGAGACAAGTTCCTTATGCTTCTGCAGTGGGAAGTCTCATGTATGCCATGCTTTGTACTAGACCAGATATTTGTTATTCAGTAGGCATGGTCAGCCGATATCAATCAAATCCAGGACCAAAACATTGGCAAGCTGTAAAGCACATTCTCAAGTATCTTCGGAGAACGAGAGATTATATGCTTGTTTACCGTTGTGAGGATTTGATTCCCATTGGCTATACAGACTCATATTTTCCATCAGATCTAGATTTCAGAAAGTCCACATCAGGATGTGTTTTCACCTTGGGGGGTGGAGCCATAACATGGAGGAGTGTCAAGCAATCTTGCATTGCAGACTCCACCATGGAAGCAGAATATGTTGCTGCTTGTGAAGCAGCAAAAGAAGTTGTATGGCTCAAGAAATTCCTTTCTGACCTTGGTGTAGTAAGAATTAAGCAAGTTCCCATTACTTTGTTTTGCGACAATAGTGGAGCAGTTGCACAATCTAAAGATCCAAGGAATCACAAGAAAGGAAAGCACATTGAGAGAAAGTACCACATCATTTGAGATATTATTGCTCGTGGAAATGTGGTGGTAGCAAAGATTGAAAGTGCAAATAATCTAGCAGATCCCTTTACCAAAGCATTGCCCCAAAGGACCTTCGAGTCGCATTTGGAGGGAATGGGAGTTAGATTAGTGCACAATAGTCTTTAGGACAAGCGGGAGATTGTTAGGATTAGTGCCCTTAAATCCTATTGTATGATGCTATGTATGATATTATGTGTGACATTATGTATGACATGATGTATGACTTAATATTGTAATTAATAAATTTGTTTTGTTGTTATCTGAAATAATGGTAACATGAATATTTAGACATTATCATATAGTCCATGAGATGTATAGTATGTGATTTATGTGAAAAGTCACAGAAGATATAAATTACAAGTTCTTTATAAACTCAGAATTTAGATCATAGTCGGTGATGAAATTGGGCGTTTCATCTGCGAAGACTATAACGTATCAACTAAGATGATTTGTCTTGATCATGGAAGTGGTGACTTCTTGTTGATATGTTGATATGTTTTAAGAGTTAAAACATATTGAACTGGACCGCGGTGAGATTTATTATTCTTGTAAAGACTGTCAATTGAATAATAAATCTCACGACTTATATTTGCATGAACTCTTAATCCTGAGAGAATAATGGACTTGATCATGAAGTGTAGGTTTCTTTGATATATCAGGAGTGAGATCTAAAGTAATGGTCAAAACCTCAGTATATTGGGCAGCCACATTTAGTGTTGATGGAACATATATTCTCGAGATAGAATGCATAGTCTCTTAAGGGAGATATAAAATATTCCCTTGAGATAAGTTTAATGAGATTAGTTATTCAGAGAGTTAGGCCTAACCACTTTAGTAAGAAATTACTAAAGTATATATTTATGAAATTGGATTTCATAAATATATGGTGAATAACTTAAAAGGATTAAACCGGGAACTTAAGGATTAAGATGTAGTAATTTACAAAGTGGCAGTCTACATTAATTACTTTGTATTACTACAAATATTTTATAAAGGGGTTGCATGTACAATAAAGTATTTGGATATAATTTATAGATAAGGCCTAGAGTGCAACTATATTTATATAGTGGTATTAAATATAGTTAATGGTAACTTTGAACTTGTCAAGAGTTGACAAAAAAGCCCAAGGTCCATTGGAGCTAGTGTCTTATTGGTCCCTTTTGGTCCCACTCCAAGCCACACACTTAAGCCTAATTGGAAAGGCCCAAAAGGTAAGCCCAATTAGATAATTGGTTAGATACAAAGGGAAAAACGTACAGAATTTTATAAGTGAGAAACATCATTGACAAATGGTGTAAATGAGTGCATGTCACTCTCAAATTCTTCCTTTGTAACCAATTGAGAGTCCACACTTCTTGGGCGATAGTGGAATTGGAGTGAAGATTAAAAGTATTCCCAAGTGCTTCGATCTTTGTTTTGAAATTCACCGCTTCAAGGTATGCTCTCTTATACTTGAATTCTAAAATTTACATAGTGCATATTATAGATTGTGAATGAAGTAGATCTGTTTAACTTTCCGCTACGTATATGCATATTTCCTACACCTAGGAGCCCATATCCATGTGTATATTGGGCTAGGGGCCTAATCCAAGGACGTTAGACAATCTGAGGACGGGTAAACACTTTCATGAGAACCCGTGTTAATGAGTGGAGAAGTGAAGTGTGGTCATGGTCTTCCTAGCAGGTGGGCCTAGGATGAATGCCTCCTTGGCCAAGCAAAGCTGAGGTTGGAAGGTATGGTCTGACATCAAAAGCAACGTTCCAGACAATTCCACTAATGAGGATAAGTATCAAGAAGGAACAGGATATAGGGAGGCCATGAAATATCTCAAAGGAAAGCTACTACTGCCGCATTGAATGCTCTGTAGCTAACTTTCTAGCTACATTAATGTGGAGAAGACTCCTAAATAGTGCTGCCTTGGTTGCCCTAACTCACAGAGGGCCTGAGAGAGTGTCTAATGGGACAAGCTCTTAAGTAGTGGCTTGGATGATCAACAGGTGGGGGGCCAAGATCGTCCAAAGAGAACTATATAATGTAAGAGACCCTCCATGGAAAAGGATGGAGAAATTCAGAGAAAAACACTGTAGCAATCAAGAATTGAACTTGTAATCAAACTTAAGAGTAATATATAAGAACTATCCTCCTTGGACTGTGTCGAGGACGATTTTCTTTAGATTCAACCAATCTATCTTCATTCTTTTGTCCCCTTAATCCACTTTATTTGTTGTTTGATTCATTAAAGCCCAGTTTTCCAACCCACTTTCTACAAATTCATTGTATTGGGCCTTTTGGGCCTAATTTCATACGTTATTTGGGTTAGGAACTCAAATCTGGTCCTTACAAATTTGTTTGGGATAATTATCATATTATTAAATACTAATTAATTTTTTTTTTTGAAATATTTTTGGGGGGCCGAGACCCCCTTCGGTCTCAACATGGTTCCGCCACTGGATCCTATGCAAGAATTTGTTAACCCATAATCATCGGAAATATAATTTAGTATTTAATAATAATTAGAGGGAAACAAGAAATCAATCATCATCATTTTCATCATTTGCCAAGAATAAATTTCATGCTTCCTCGACAAATTCAGTGTAACACCCCCCAATTTTAACATGGTAATTATAACTTTTCACATTTACTTAGTTGTTTAAATCATAAGAGAAGCAAAATTAAAATTCCATGAGGGTTTTAATATGTCTCAATCAGCACGCATTGACATAAATTATAAAGGGAAAATTATTTTATGAAGCCCATTGTTAAATTTCTTCTTTTTTTTTTTTTTTTTGGGACAGAAAGCCCATTGTTACTTAATTACTATATAAAGGGATATTACTTTATAAAGGGAATAAGATAGTACTATAGTTGGAAAAAGATGAAACTCTAATTGCACAGATAAAACTCAGCTGCAGCACAGCTAAACAAATTAAATAGAAAAAAAATAAGGGAGAAAACATGGCATTTTGCGGATATAATTAGGAGAAAAATAAATGTTTTGAAAACAAATAAATGGAGAAGTAGAGACAAAATGGGAAAATTATTGTGTATTTTGGGACTACAAGGTCAGCTTACTAACCTTGTAGTCCCAGCCACAAATGACACCATCATATACCCACCCGCCACAAATGAGAGCATAAGCCAACAAAAAAAAAATGCCAAGAAAACAAGCATTTTCACAAACACCAATCTGTCAAGAGGTCAATGGTATCTCAATTTGAAAGTCCATTTACAAATTTACTGAATATTAAGTAAACTATCAACATCAAATACATGAAATACTTAACTACAATAAGTTTGGACTCACAAATCAATAATAAAGGTAAACATTTAGGATACTGAATTGTTCCATCAGGCTAAAGAAAGGAATTTTTAGAACAAAAACAAGAACAAAAATGAAATATTTGAAACAAAGAAAGCAAGAAACTCAATTGAAATTTAAAAGGTTTGGATTTCCCCAGCAAAACATCAGTACCCAAGAAACAAAGGTGAAAAATTAATCTAAATCCAATTAAAAAAATCCTAAATCCAAACTAAATCAATCTCTTCAATTCAAAAACCCTAAAATGAACTCCAAATAAACCTAGTCCTTAAACAAAACAAAAAAACCCTGAGATTCAAACTCTTTCACCAAAAAAAAGAACTAGCTAACTCCTCAAATCAATCTCAATCACATGAACTAATAACCAAACCAACAAGCAAAGAGTTAGAGAAAAACCTGTAGAGAGCAATTTGAGGGGTGGGAGATCTAAACAGACGAGAATCAGAGAGAGAGAGAGAGAGAGAGCTAACTCGAGAGGAGGGAGATCTAATCTTGGGTCTGTAGAGAGCAATCTAAGAGCTGATGGAGGAGAGGTGGATACTACAATGGCAAGGAGACCAGGAGAGAGCAGGTTTTTGAAATTTTGTTGCAAATAGCATATTCCAAAAAAGAATACTTTGAACGATTTGAGTTTTGATTGAAGATGCAATTCCAGTGAAGCCCGCCCAATTCACTTCTAAATTTTGAATTCACTCAAACTAAGTTAACAGATGTTAAAAATGAGAGGGGTTATTGAGCTGATGTGGCATAAAAGTCCATGTAAGCATTTTTTAATGAAGTGTCATGTATTTATTGGCTGGGACTACAAGGTCAGCAAGCTAACCTTGTAGTCCGGGATTACACAATAATTCTCTGACGGAATGGAATGCACCTTGTCCACCATGAAAGTCTCTTTCCTTATTGACATGCCTACACAAATAAAAATTAATTTATTATATGGTTCAATAAATTAGTATCACTATAATACAAATTAGTTGACATAATATACATCAAATTATTAATTGGTGTGATAATTTATAATAATTGATAAAGTAAGAATTTGCATGAAAAAAAAAAAAAAAAAAAGTGATAACTTATTAATTAGTGTGGGGCCTTGTGGGGGCCAGCTGTGAAGTCAGTAGTGTAAACTATGAGCTTAGCATAAGGCCTTTTGATGTATTGTGGCTTGTGGACAAGACTGCACAGTGCACTATTATTGTGTAATGTTTTGCATTTTGGGATATAATGTGGCTTTTTTAATGCATTTTATTGACCAATAAAAGTACTTAATTTTTTTTTTTTGTAATTAAAATATATAGATAAATATATTTTATATATATATATATATATATATATATTTTTTACAAGTAGGCGCCTTTTTTTCTTTGGAGTCCTTAGGTGATTGCATCAATTGCATCTAATGTTCAACCGGCCCAGTCCAGTAATGCCAAGAGATGTTAGTTAAGCTAGCAGTGACCTTTTATTCATGTTAGGCCAAACTATACTTTTAGTCCTTGAAAGATTCACAAAGTTTAAATTTGGTCCCAAAAATATTTCTAATGTCAATTTGGTCCATGTTTTTCTAAAATGTGTGAATGCCTTAATGTTTAGTCATTCTTATAACACTGTGACCTTTTATTGAGGAGCATATCACCTGCAATATTCTGAGGTGGTCCAATAAAAGAGTGCCAACTCATAGGAAATACCACATTATCATCAACTCAGCACCACACAAACAATCCAAACAAATCTACATCTTCTTAACTTCAAATTTTATTCATTCAAATTTTATTTTATTCATAAAACTCATGCAATATTAATGAAAGCATTATTAAAAAAAGTTGCATACAAGCCAATAGTTTACAGCCTCAATATAAAGTGCCATGACTTGTCCAGTTTGACTAGCAAGGACACTAGAACAAGACGAGCTCAAACCAGATAGTTGGTGACTTATTTGTAAAGTTCCATGACTCCCCAGACAGTACAAGCACGGCATATAACTTGAAAACCCGAAAATCCAGAAGCCTTGCTCAAGGCCTCAAACTCTTTCTCAGTTCTTTCCTTCCCTCCAGGTGGAATAACCATAGCACTATCAAGCATAGAAACAAACTTAGCCCCATTACTTGCGTCAGGTACATCTGGCATTATTAAGTCCATGATAGTCACCTTCCCATTTTGTGCCAGTGCTTTGTTGCAGTTCTTCAAGAGTTTTATGCATTGATCATCATTCCAGTTATGGCATGTAGTCTGCAATATTATACATGAAAAATATTGGAATATCCAAACACTGGTTTTAATTCAAGTGTCAAATAAGTAGTTAATTAACAGACCTTTATCATAATGGCGTCACCTTTTGGAAAACTTACATACATGTCCCCTCCAACGTGCTCAATACCTGCATAGATTTAACAGCCATTCATATAAGAAGATTAAAAGGCCTGTTCTAAAGCTAGGGGCAGGCTGATAGTACAGGAGCAACTATAATTTTCTCATTAATATGGTCATTTAACTTTAGGAGTTGCTTCCATTAAAGTAATTATATAAAAAAACCTTTGAGGGTTGCTTAAAGTAACTAGTTCTATGAATATATCATTCATCATCTTGCCTGCACATTATGAGAAAATACACCCTGTTTCGAGTGTATGTTTCCTCTCACTCACAGCTAGTGGGACCCACCAGCGCTGTAGGATCCACTCAGCAGCTATGAGTGGGAGGAAGCATACACCCGAAACAGGGTATACTTCCTTGCACATTATATAGGCCTACGACTTATCCAAGAAAAAAAAATGATAAGCCTACAATATTTAAAAGAATCAATTATTAATATATTTTTGTACCAGGATAAGATGGTGCGTGTTGTATAACTTGAGGCAAATCAAAGTTGATGCCTTTAATGGAAGGGTACTTTGAAATGTTCATCTTAAGAGCATCTCCAACCAGTTTTGCCATCACATCCTATTTTATCATCCTAAAAAGCTACTTTATCAATTATACCATACCATTTTACAATACACCCAACATCCAACAACTCTATTATTTTACCATTTTATTAAAATATTATTTTTTTAATATTTCTTTATTATTTACTTCCAACATCCTACCAAAACCACCAAAAACCACATTCTACAAATCAAAACCACCAACCAAAAAATAAACCACATCTAGTGGGTAGCAACCAACCCTAGCAACCTACAACCAAACCCGGCAAAGAAGAGTCTATGCCACCAACCCTAGCAACTTGCAACTAGCCACTGGCAGCCACCACCATTGGTGGCAAAAAAAACCCACAAAAACTCAACCACTGTGAACCCTTTGGGACCCATTCCAAATGCACCTGAGACCCACGGCCACACCCATCTGCAACCCAGGAAACCTCACCTGAGACCCACCTGAAACCCATGGTCACACCCATTTGCAACCCATGAAACCCACGACCACACCACTTGAGACCTACCCACCATACCAAAACCCAACAAGCCACAAATCACAAAATTGACAATCCGATCTCACCTCACAAATAATAAAAGCGGCAACCCAAACCCCACGAATCCGATCTCACCTCCAATGCCCACGAATCTGATTTCCACGCCGATGCCCATGAATCCAATCTCACCTTAACGCCGAGAGTCTTGGGTCTGAAGAGAGAAGCATCTAACTTATTGGAGAGAGAGGGGCATTAGAGAGAGTCTTGGGTCTGAAGAGAGCAGCGAGTATATGAGAAAGAGAGAAGGAAGAGAGAGAAAAATAAGAGAAAAAATGAGAGAGGAGAGAGAAATTCCTGGGTTAAAAAGGACCCCAAGTATTAATTTTTTTTTCCCATTCAGCTACAGTACCATCTTACATTTAAGATAGTACTGTAGCTATATCTCAAAAAAATTTAGCCTTTTCCCATTTGGCCTTCCCAATGTTGAGCAGTTTTTGGGCCTAAATGCCAAATGTACCTTACATTTGGCATATAGAAGGGCCACCACCAACATCAACCAACAATGATACCCCCTCAAAACCCTTGTATTTCTCAAGAATTTTTTTTCATGTGTATTTTGGAGGTATCAGCCATTGCCTTGTTAAAAGAATCGTTCAATGTTCGATCAACTTTCATGTATTGGAAGATGGACATCCCGTGGACCTTTTCAAATAGATTACCTCCTCCAAGAATAGCATCCTTAAAATGTAGCCTATAACACAATGAATCCTATTAAAATCAAAGAATTAGGAAGAAGATCAAGGGTTTTTCACAGATTAAATCTTTGTATTTTCTATATGTAATATTGTCTATACGACATACGACAGGTATGCTAAAGTTGTATCGTTTGTATGTTGTTATATATATATATATATATATATATATATATATATATATATATATATATATATATTGCACACCCTGATCACATATCAATCCTGGCCAAAACCAAATAACAACACATATCATAGAGCTCTCTGTTCGATTTGATCTCTAACCCGATTTTCATGAATTTCAGCACATCTCTCTTCTTTATTTGACTATCACGGCATCTCCAAGACTCTAAGAATAAAAAATGATTGTTTGTGAGTTGTGAGTGTCTCTCTTTTTATTATAAACTAGCTGCAGACTCACACAATATGTGGGAATAGATAAATATTATGTATTGGGGTGTGTAATATATAAAAGTAACAATTATTTGAAGAATTGTTTATTAAAAAAAAGATTTCTACAAATATATAAATATATATATATATATATATATATTATCTCTACTAATATAATATTCTATTATTTTTTGTGTGTTTGATTAATATTTTTTAAAATGAATCATATTCTTCTAATTTCTATTGCAATGTGTTATATTTGCCTAATATACAACTAAGTTTTATAAGTTTCAACTTTATTATTCAAATTTCTTAACTCTTAAGGAATAAGGAGATTATTATAATAATCAAAACTCATCACAAAATTACTATATAATCTTAACCAAAATTAAAATAAAATGAAATGAATAAAATTTATACTTTATATTTATTTATTACTCAAATAATAGGTAGGCATACTCAAATTCCAAAAAAAAAAAAACCACACACACAATATCAAAATACATACTAAAAAAAAAAAAAAAAAAACCATTAACCTTAGTTAGAATTATAAGAAAGAACCCCATAAAAAAAGATTTATAAAAATGAACAATAATACACCGAGAGAGAGAGAGAGAGAGAGAGAGAGAGAGAGAGAGAGAGAGAGAGAGAGAGAGAGGATACTCACAGTTTTGTGTGAGAAAATATAGATTGAATGGTAGAAATGATATCGAATATATACAAAATAAAATGGGGAGAAGAAGAATTAAAATATAAAAAAGAGAAAAGAATGAAGGAGGTGTAACGGAAAAGTAAAAAGCAGTGGGGAGATAAAAAGGCAAAGAGAAGGGGAGAGATTGGAAGAAGTGTAATAGTTGGTGTGGAAGGAGAAGAAGATTTTTTTTTTTTTTTTTTAATTTAAACAGGGGGAAGAAAAGTTTAAAAAGAAAAAAGAAAATGTAGAAAATAAATGGATGATGTGGATGTTGATATGGCTCAATAAAAGCGTAACAACAATAAATACTACACTTTAGATTTTAGATATTAAAATGAAACCAAATGAATAAAAGATATAATTTATAATTATTTATTGCTCAAAAAATAAGTAGGTATATTCAAATTTATAGCCATGTAGATTTCATTTATATATATATATATATATATATATATATATATATATATATATATATATATATATATATATATAAACTCAAATTCCTATATATAAAAAAAAAAAAAAAAAAAAAAAAAAAAAAAAAAAAACCAAGTATTAACCTAAGCCAAAATTCAACCAAAAGTATAAAAAGGAGAGGGAAGACTTTGTGATGGGAAATTAAAAAAAAAAAAAAACAATACCAAAAAACATACTAAAAAAAAATCCATCAATCTTAGTTAGAATTATAAGAAAGAACCCCATAAAAAAAGATTTATAAAAATGAAAAATAATACACTGAGAGAGAGAGAGAGAGAATACTCACTATTTTGTGTGAGAAAATATAGATTGAATGGTAGAAATGATATCAAATATATACAAAATAAAATGGGGAGAAGAAGAATTAAAATATAAAAAAGAGAAAAGAATGAAGGAGGTGTAACGGAAAAGTAAAAAGCAATGGGGAGATAAAGAGGCAAAGAGAAGGGGAGAGGTTGGAAGAAGTGTATAAGTAGGTGTGAATGGAGAAGTAGAGTTTTTATTTATTATTTATTATTTGATTTTAGAATAGGGAGAGAAAAGTTCAAAAAGAAAAAAAGAAAATGTAGAAAGTAAACGGATAATGTGGTAACTGATGCGGCTTACCAAAAGCGCAACAACAATAAATGTTACCTTTCAACTTTTTGATATATATAGATTTATATTATATGTGTATGAATGTATGTTTGATACTAATTGTGTGCGTTATTTTTATTATTATTTTGTTATAATGTTATTTGTGTGAATAGTGATGTGTGTGTACATAGTATGAAATATAGCGAAACTTTATATAATTTAATAATAAGGAAATACAGAGGGCTTGTTACATGTGTGTATAGTGTTATCATGTTATAAAATTTTTGTTATAAAGTTAGTGATTCAAGAAAAAAAAAATAGTAAAGTTAGTGAGTTTTCAAGTATTTGATTGATTAAGTTGTTAGGATTAGTACCCTTAAATCCTATTGTGTGATATTATGTATGCTATTATGTACGACATTATGTATGACTTAATGTTGTGATTAATAAAGTTTCTTTATTATTATTATCTAAAATAATGGTAACATGAATATTTGGACATAATCATGTAGTCCATGAGATGCATAGTATGTGATTTATGTGATTTAGTCACAGAAGATATAGATCACAAGTTCTTTGTAAACTCATAATTTTGGTTCGTAGTCGGTGATGAAATTGGGCATTTCATCTGCGAAGACTATAACATATCAACTAAGATGATTTGTCTTGATCATGGAAGTGGAGACTTCTAGTTGATACATTGATATGTTTTAAGAGTTAAGACATATTGAACTGGACCGCTGTGAGATTTATTATTTTCCTAACGACTGTCAAATGAATAATAAATCTCACGACTCCTATTTGCATGAACTCTTAATCCTGAGAGAATAATGGACCTGATCATGAGGTGTAGGTTGCTTTGATATACATGAGTGAGATCTAAAGACACGATCAAAACCTCAATATGTTAGGCAACCACATTTAGTGTTGATGGAACATATATTCTCAAGATGGAATTCATAGTCTCTTAACGGAGATATAAAATATTCCCTTGAGATAAGTTTAATGGTTTTGGTTATTCAGAGAGTTAGACCTAACCACTTTAGTAAGAAATTACTAAAGTATATATTTATGAAATTGGATTTCATAAATATATGATGAATAACTTTAAGGATTAAACCGGGTACTCAAGGATTAAGATGTAGTAATTTTCAAAGTGGCAGTCTACATTCATGACTTTGTATTACTACGAATATTTTTTGAAGGGGTTGCGTGTATAATAAAGTCTTGGGATATAATTTATAAATAAGACCTAGAGTGCAATTATATTTATATAGTGGTATTAAATATAATTAATGGTAACTTTGGACTTGTCAAGAGTTGAGAGAAAAGCCCAAGGCCCATTGGAGCTAGTGTCTTATTGGTCCCTTTTGGTCCCACTCCAAGCCACACATTAAAGCCCAATTGGAAAGGCCCAATAGGCCGGCCCAATTAGATAATCAGTTAGTTATAAAAGGGAGAAACATACAGAAATTTATTTTAAGAGAATCATAATTGTGAAGTGGTGTGTATGTGCAAGTGAAACCACTCGATTATTCTCCCTTAGAAACTGATTGAGAGACCACACTTCTTGGGCGAAAAGTGGAATTGGAGTGAAGATTAAAAGTGTTTCCAAGAACTTCTAATCTTTTGTTTTGAATTTCACCGCACCAAGGTACACTATCTTGTTCTCAAATTCTCAAAATCACATAGTGCATGTTATCAATCATGAATGAAATAGATTCATGAATGTCGCTTCCGCTGTGAGTTTTGTATGGGATACAAAACCAGATTTTCCTTCATAAGTAAACACCTAGTGTGTTATTTATATACGGATGAACGTGATTTTGTGAGTCAATATAATACAATGTTAGTGAGTTGAGTTTTGTCATTTTTTTAAAAAAATATTTTATAGAATCTATGACAAATAGATAATGAAAATTGCAATAAAAAAAAATGTTATACAAACATAACAAATAAAATGATTATACCAACCCATATTGACAATAAATAATGACAACTGATAATGAATTATCTTGTGATAATTTCAAAATATGAAAACTTGTACAAGAAAATTGTAAAACTTCATTTGTTTGTGTTTTTTTTTTTTTTTTTTTTTTTGGTGTCAATAACTCAAAATATTCAATTTTTCCTTTTATTAAACTTTGCTTAATTTAAGTTTTTTAATGAACCCTCTGAAAAAATTCCTAGAGCCATCACTGTTGTTAGATCTAGAAAATAAGATTTGAACTATGAAACGGACAAAATAGATGGGGCATGAAAGAGAGGATCCTCATTTTAAATATGTGATGATTGTGGTTGGAATGAATTGGTATGGAGTTTATGCTTAGCAATTTTAGCAGATTTCGGCTACTGTCATCACCGATAGTCACCTTACTTGGACCTAATAACAAGAGTGGAGTGTTGGGTATGCATGGTTTTTAAAGAGTATTGGCTATAGATGGGTGGTGTTGGTAAGATCTGTAAAGTTGTGAATTACAACTACGTTTTATGTTAACTTCAATTCTGTGTCAAATTTGATTGTAATTCTATTCAATCATTTCCCTATATTTTTGTGGGATTTAATATAAAGGTTGTGTGTGAGAGTTTGGTAAAGGATTTGTGAAGATGAGGATTTCGTGACTAACTAACAAGGTACAACACATCTCAACCTTAACTAACTAACTAACTAAGTTCAACTCTTAATGCATCAACAATTAACCAACTACTTGTAATTAACTCTATATAAGCATCCCCTACCTCTCTGCCTCTCTGTATGTACAAGCCTTCCACTGCCCTGCCCATAACAACAACACAACAACACACTTCCCTGCACCATACAAGCACCCTTCACTACACTACCTAGCCACAGCTGCACCATATAGCAATGCACCCTAATTAGAGTCCTAACTTTGCCCCTTCCTTTAAAGCACCTTGCTCCCAAGGGTACTAATTTTCCAGTTTATGAAGAAATTCCCAAGTTGCATCAGCTGGAGATGAGCCTTCCCAATGAACCAAAACCTCAGTAGCATCCTTGTATCTTCTTAGCTGACACAGCCTTTGCTGCAAGATAGCCTTTAGTTCGGGAATGAGATGGCCCTGAGCATCTACTAGTGGAAGTGTTGGAATTGGAGTGACTGTTTGCCCAATCTTAACCTTCAAGCAAGAAACATGAAACACAGGATAGACCCTTGAAGTTTGAGGTAGATCTTGGTTATAAGCCACAGACCCTATCTTCTACAAAATCTAAAAAGGCCCAAAGAACTTAGGTGCTAACTTCCCCACCTTGTTCCATTGAAGGGAGTGTTGTTTGAAAGGTTGCAGCCTAAGGACAACCCAATTACCCACCTCAAAGCTCCTCTCTTGCCTATGCTTGCCAGCATATAACTTCATTCTGTCTTGAGTAGCCACTAAGTTGCTCTTGAGAAGGCCTAAAATTTGTTGCTTATTTAATAAGAATTCATCCACAGTAGTAACCTTAATGAGGCCAGGAATGTAATCCAGCAATTTAAGGGGTTGAAAACCATAGAGGGCTTTAAAAGAAGTCACTTTAGTGGCAGTGTGGTAGTTAGTATTAAACTAGAAGTCAACCAAAGGTAACCACTCCATCACTATTTTGGCTTGTCCCCTGCAAAGGCCCTAAGATATTGCTTAAGAATTCTATTAACCACCTCAGTTTGACCATCAAATTGAGGATGATAGGCTGAAGACATAACTAAGTCTACTCCTTGCAATCTAAATAGCTCCTCCCAAAATCTTGAAGTGAACATAGGGTCCCTATCACTCACTATTGAAATGGGCAGCCCATGTAGCTTGAAAATGTGATTTAAGAACAATGTAGCCACCTTGACTGCAGTGTTAGGGTGGGACAGTGGAATGAAATGAACATACTTAGTGAGTCTATCCACCACCACCATCACCACATCATGCTTCAAAGACTTAGGTAAGCCTTCCATAAAATCCATGCTTATGGAAGACCAAAAAGTATGAGGAATCTCCAAGGGTTGCAACAAACTAGCTGGTTTACTAGTTTCATGTTTGATCCTTTGACACAGCTCACAACCCTTACTATAATTCTTCAAATCCTTGTTCATTCCCTTCCAAAACTAATCCCTTTTAGCTTGAAAAGTCTTCAAGTAACCAGAATGTCCACCTAATGGACTGTCATGCACCAAACTCTTCATCGTAGGCTTTAGACTACAATTAGAGCCCAAGTAAATCATACCTTTGTATAACAAGAGTCCATTCTGCAAACTAAACTTGCCAATAGCATTTGGATTAGTATGGAGTGCTTGTAGGATGGCTTGCACCTCAGTACCAGTTGAATAACTTGATTTCAATTCCTCAAGTCAAGTAGGATGGGGAAAAGAAATGAGGAATAAGCCACAATGACTGTCCAAGCAAAACAAACTAAAGTTAGAATGATCACAATGGACCCTCTCAAAAGCTGAAGATGCATCAGAATCAATTAACTCCACCCTATTAAGAACAGCACTAGCTGAATCAAATTGACCCCTCTCAACTTGTCTAGATAAGGCATCAACTACCACATTTTCCTTTTCCCTTCTTATAATCAATGATAAAAGAGTATCCAAGAAGCTGAGTTATCCACCTTTGCTGCATAGGAGTGCCAATTCTCTACTCTAATAGGTACTTTAAACTCTAATGATCAGTCTTGATCACAAAGGGCTTCCCAAACAAATACGGTCTCCACTTCCTCACAGTAGTAACAAGGGCCAATAGTCCCTTCTTATAAGAAATAAACACTCTTACCCTTCAAGGCATGACTGTGGAAAGCAATAGGTCTCGCCTGCTACATCAACACAGCTTCAATCCCAAATCCAGAGGCATCACACTCTACCACAAAGGACTTAGAAAAATCAGGTAAGGCAAGGACAAATGGATGAGAAATAGCCTGCTTAAGGTTCTGAAATGCTTGGTCAGCTTGATCAGTCCACTCAAAGGCATCCTTCTTAAGAAGATCAGTCAATGGGGCAGCAATGGAACCATAACCTCTTATGAATTTCCTATAGTAACCTGTTAAACCTAAGAATCCCCTTAAGGCTTTCACTGTTTTAGGAATAGGCTAATCCAACATAGCTTGAGTCTTCTTAGGATCAGTCCTCACACCATGGCCAAATATGATGTGCCCCAAATACTCTACCTCAGAGCAAGCAAAGGTGCATTTGCTTCTCTTGGCAAACAACTTGTGATCAAATAGAACTTGTAAGATTGATTTGATATGCAAAACATGAGTGGGCATATCTCTAATATATACAAGAATATCATCATAAAAGTACGAACTTCCTAAGGAACGATTTGAACACATCATTCATGAGAGATTGAAATGTAGAAGGGGCATTAGTTAACCCAAAAGGCATTACAAAGAACTCATAATGGTCCTCATGAGTTCTAAAAGTTGTTTTCTCAACATCTTCCTCCATCATTCTAATCTGGTGATAACCAGATCTTAAATCTAGCTTTAAGAACACCTAAGCACCACTTAATTCATCAAGGAGCTCATCCACCACAGGAATAGGAAACTTATCATTGACAGTGTCATTGTTAAGAGCTCTATAATCTACACACATCCTCCAACTACCATTAGCCGTCCTAACTAATAGCACAGGTGAAGCAAAAGGACTTTGGCTATTCCTAATTGAACCAAACTCAAGTAAGTCCCTAACAATGTTTTCAATTTCAATTTTCTGATAGTATGGATACCTGTAGGGTCTTTGACAAGTTGGTTGGGTACCTGGTTTGAGGATAATCTAGTGTTCATGCCCTCTACATGAAGGTAAACCCTTTGATTCCTTAAAGACAACAACATACTCCTCAAGCAAGGACAACACTTCTGAGGGAACTTCTGAAGCCTTGGACATGTCGGCAACTTCAGCAGACACAATTTGCAATAATAATCCTTTAATGATTAGCTGTTTAAGGAATTCATTTGCAACCTAAATCAAGGAGCAAGTGGGCTTAATACCATGCAACCATATTTGTTTATCCTGGTACATGAACCCCATCACCATCTACTTAAAATCCCAGCTGATAAGGTCAAGTGTACAAAGCCATTGAGTTCCTAACACCACATCACATCCCACTAGAGTTAACACATGCAAATTCACATGGAACTCATTGCCTTGCATTTTAAGCAGTAGGTCCCTACATTTTACCTTGGTTCTAATCAAGTCACCATTAGCCACTTTAACCTCTAAGATTTTAGTAGTATCCACAGCTAATTGCAAAGTCTTAACCAAGACAGCATTAAGGAAATTGTGAGAGCTACTAGTATCCAAAAGAATCACCACCCAATGCCCCTTAATCTGACCCAATACCCTCATAATGCCTGGAAAAGGACAGCCCAATAGTGCATACAAGGTAATATCAGCTTAATTCAACTGAAAATATGTAGTCACATTCACTTCCACAGCTTCCACTTGATTAACTTCTTGTACTTCATCAATCATGAATAGTTTGAGGCCCTTGAACTTACATTTAGGCTGCCATTTCTCATCACAATAATAACAAAGGACCTTCTTCCTTCCATCTTCCATTTGAGTCGATGTAATCTTTTGTATAGGCACTTTGGTTGAAGATTTAGCTGTACTGTCATGCTTGTTCATTAGGATTCTTGCCAATTAATCATGTTAGACTCATGAAATAGCCTATAGACCTTCTTGCAAGTAAGCAAATACTCCTCCTAAATCTTTGCTAAACCAAAAGCAGCACTCAATGTTCTTGGATTTTACAACTGAGCTTATGAGACTCAGGTAAGTTTCCAATTATATTACTCAACATTTCAAATTGACTCTTATAAGCAGCCACAATGATAGTTTGCTTCAACTTAGTCAAGGTTTCCATAGGATCATCATATAATGAAGGTCCAAACTTGACTTGAATGGCCCTAACAAACGTTTCCCAAGAATTCAATGATCTTTCACAATCTTGGAACCAAATCAATGCCTCATCATCAAGATGATAAGAAGCATTCAAAATCCTCTCTTCCTCAGGAATTTCATAATATCTAAAGAATTGGATAGCTCTAAAAATCCAAGCAAAAATACCACATCCACTAAACCTAGGGAACTCCAACCTAATAGGCTTAGGAATTAGAGCACCTACCTCAGGTCATGGATGAGGATGGGGTGGCAACACCTCTACTTGAGGATGGTTTTCTGGTTGAGGAGCAGGACCTTTTTGTGGACCATCTCGTTGCTGCACTGTTGGATGTCTCTCTTCAAACACAACTTGCAAGCCTCTGAAGTTGTTGTCCAGTGCTTCCAACCTTCGTGAAATCATCTCCATGACAGAAGCATAATCATCCAATCTTTGCTGAACCAATGTAACAGTCTCATTCAAAAGGGAGTATCTAGTTTCTTGCACCATGATTGAACCAGCTCTGATACCAAATTCATAGGACTGAATTGAATTAAATTATGTTACTCTCAATCTTGTAATTCTTTGAGGGAAATAGGCCTCCATGGATTCTTCGAGGGAATCAACCTCTAATAGCATTTCAAGAATAGCTATTCAATTGTACTATTCATCAATGGAATTCATATTACAATCTGAACTGAACCTTATATCCTACTTACTAACTAACAAGGTACAACACATCTCAGCCTTAACTAACTAACTAACTAGCTACAACTCTTAATGCATCAACAATTAACCAACTACTTGTAACTAACTCTGTACAAGCATTCCCTGCCTCTCTACCTCTCTGTATGTACAAGCCTCCCACTACCCTACCCATAACTACAACATAGCAACACACTTCCCTACACCACAAAAGCACCCTTCACTGCACTACCTAGCCACAGCTGCACCATATAGCAATGCACCCCAATCAGAGTCCTAATACTTCTACTTTTTTTCAAGTCATTATTTAAGTCTCTTAAAAAGAGAAAGAGAGAGCATTAGAGCTCTCTCTCTCTCTCTCTCTCTCTCTCTGAGACAGTAAGAGAGAATTTTTTTTGTGTTCAAAAGCTCATTGCTCACTTGCTCATATGAGAGAGACAGAGAAATACCAGATCTGGGGAGTCGAGTTAGGGGGTCGGCCTGGCAACTCATTTGCTACCATGCTACTATGCTACTACTACTTCCTCTCCCTTTTTTGTTTCAGTTCAACCATTTACTTTGTGAGTCTCTCAGTTAGGCTTAGGGTTTTTTTTTGGGTCTTTGATTGATAGATTAGTTTTGTTTTAAATTCTTTCTTTAGTTTTTCTATTTGTGATTTTTGTTGTTGGGTTAAATTTTTTGAGCTTGCTAAAATGACAAACAAAGAAAATGAAAAAAAAAAAAAAAACACGTGGTTCATCCAAATCATCTATATTCACAACAAAAAGCCTAAAATAGCTATATATTTACTAGTGTTTGTGTTTGTGTCAATAAATCCAATGTAGGGTAAGTATTTAATTAACCCTAACTATGCTAATCCTTATGTTGTAGTACTTCTACAGTCGTACTACAATTAGGATTAGCATTAGCTTACTTGCTTTATAAATACATGTACCTATAATACAAGTTTGGGTTTGTTGGACCATAACACCCTTAAGATGATGCAACTTATTTTATTTTCAAAATCAATGATAAAGATGATTTGTACAAAATATATATACCTATAAGATTTCTTTTATTTATATATACGTATGAGATCCCTAGTTCGAGCCCGGGCAAGTACCTGAGGAGGAATGTGAGAATCCTCTTGCAACTAACCCCTAGTTGCCAACTCTCTCGTAGTATTAGGGTGAGGTCTATGGTTACCTCAGATTAGTAGTTCTAGCGAAATCTAACATTCCCTAGCGAAGGGGTGCCTCTATGGTTACGCCTAGGGGGGTGAGTCACAATGGTCACCTCTGCCCCCCTTTTTTTCATTAAAAAAAAAAAGATTTCTTTTATTTATTTACACTTGGATTCGATATGCAGGAGGAGGAAGTGGAAATACAATTTTATGATTAATTATACATACCAAACCTTAAGTGTGGTATGATTAATTATCCATCTTCATTTTGAACAAATAACTTGCCAGCTTGTGAGACCCGATAGAGTCTCTCTACACTTCCGTCTTCGCAGGTGCGCATAGAACAAGTAAGAAGTGAGTAGCTAGCAAGTAAACGGAGCATGCGATCTAGCATATAAGGAGCATCGGGGTTTAGTGTGGGAAGCTGAGAAGCAATCTCAGAGAGCGACATGTAAGCATCGGGGCTTGCCCGAGCAATGATCTCAAACATGTTGAGCTCAATGGCAGCACGTATCACCATGGGAAATACGTGAGAGCTTGACAGTAGCATGGCATAGAGACATGCATCGTCATCTTCTTCATTAACAGTGGGTGTTCCCTGGTTTTGACTAGAACTCATTTTTAAATTGCTTCCTAATTTGCATTTTCTTGTGCTTGAGGCATGGCCTACTGTTCCATTTCAAGTAGTTTTTTTCAGTTCAAATACAAAACAATCCTCACTTCTCACTTTCACTTCAACTTTTGGAAATTTTCTCTGAGCACCTAACTGTCATCCAACTAACTTCTGCTGGACTTGTTGGCTGAGAACCAAAAATAAGAGGAATCTCGACCTAACAAAAATTTTAAGACAACATGTTTTTTTGGTTATAAAAATGATAAGACAACATAAAATGTCACAAAATGTAGCATTTTATGTGGTACTACGGCATAATTAAATAAGGCCCAATCCCCAATAATGGATGTCCTGTCATGTTGTGTTATAATGGATGTCCTGCCATGTTGTGATCCTGTAGCGATAATTCATGACAAGATTGGAGAATCACATTATGTTAGGATTCTGTTTTCACATTTGTGGACTGTGTGGTGCTCAACGAAATAGGACATCCATTATTGGACCTTTTTTTTATTCTGTCGTCTAGTATCATATAAAATGCCACATTCTGTGACATTTTATATTGTCTTATCATTTTTGGTATGTCAAGATTACTATTTGAAAATTCAAATAGTATATAAAACACTATGAACGTTTAAACTCTCAAATAATAAACTATCAATTCAAACTTAATATCAAACAGTTAATGTGCGGAATATGAATATAAGCTTAACACAGAATTGATAAACAATCTAAACCAAATAAAATCATATCCACAGCAGAAATTAAATGGCAAAGATTAAAGAAAGAAAGATGCAAACACAAGGACAACACACGATGTGTTATCGAAGAGGAAACCGAAGCCCTCAGCGTAAAACCTCTTCGCCGCCCTCCAAGCAGTAAATAATCCACTAAAGAATGTAGTTGGGATATATGAACAGCAAAAGACCCTCCAATCCTAATCTACCCAGTATACCTAAGGGCTCCAAACTCCTACTCCAACGTGGTTGCGCCGAACCTATTTCTTCTTTAGCTTATCGGATTCTGCTATAAACCATAGCATCAACCAATATGAAATTGGTCATTTCCTAACTGCTTCCCAAGTACCAAACGGCATTCTCACAGATGTGGGTATGGTGAGAAAAGGTTTTAGTAATGAACCTCTCAAGGATGTAACAATAGAAAGGATGAGAGTAGAGGAATTTGAAGAGTCTCTATGTGAAGATTATGGATGAGTTAATCCTGTTTTTCTCTAGGGTTTCTCTCTCAATATTCTCTCTAGAAGCTCTCAATATTTCGTGGGTATAAGGGGTATTTATACTAGAGTGGGAATGGAATGCAAAGAGTCAAGTTTTTCAAAACAGAGCTGGCTGGCAGCTTAGCCTCGTTACTTGACTGAGTTGCAAGTTCAAGCCGCGAGCAAACAAAATTGCCAAACTGGACTTTTTGTCCTGTAGTGCTCCAGCTGGCGTGACTGTTCATCTTCTCAGCATGCTTCACTCGTGTGCATCATCTGGCGGCTTACCAGTCGCGAGCCAGCCGCGAGTCCCAGTCACAAGTCTCTACTACTTTGCACAGTCTTAAGCATTTCTTCACACTCTCTCACACACTACCCTTACATGATTCCCACCTAAATATAAGGTTATTAATTGCTAAATTACAAGAAAATTTTGTACGGAATAAAGCCAACAAAATGGTTGATAAAATTTAACCTTACATTATTTTTTTCCCCATTTTTGGTTCTCAGAACCTCAGCCAACAAGTCCAATAGAAGTTAGTTGGATGAAAGTTAGGTGCTCGGAGAAATTTTCCAAAAGTTGAAGTGAATAAGTGAGAAGTGAGGATTGTTAGTGAATATTCAAATAGTGTGTAAAACACCTATGAATGTTTAAACTTCCAAAATACAAATTACCAATTCAAACTTATTATCAAACAATGTATGTGCGGAAAATTATTAGGACATATGTGATTCACTTGTTAGGAACATATGTTAATATTTTATGTAATTGGCTTATCTTTTAACAAAACGCACTTTACTTGTATCTTGGTAGATTTAGAATGTGTTTAAATACTTCAAGAAACCATGTTTCAAGATCAAGTGTTGAAGCCTTCAAGTCTGTCCAAGAAAACATGCTAAAAGTGCAGAGTTACTAAAGCTCAACAACTAGCATGTGTCGAGGTTTAAGGAAGCTGTTCAGCCTGTGTCCTCGACAGCTGCTCGACACCTCCTATCTGTCAAGGTTTAAGAATTTTAGAATTCTGATATGATTTCTTGAAATCCATGAATGTGTCTTTGGGCCTTCTTTTCTCCTAACCCTAGACATATAAAAGGATTGTTTTAAGGACCGTCAAATGGTTCACAAGTTGCACAAGCATTGAGCAAACTCTGTTCAAGCAAATTGTGACCGGAGACGAAGTTCTTACCCTAGTTCATCTCTTTCTCTTGAAGAAGTTGCTGTGTATGTGCACCGTAGGGTTTTGTGACCAAGCATTTTCTTGATCTTCATCGTGTGAATGAACTGAAGAACTTTGCAGTCAACAACCTTCTTAGTTGGCGATTGAAGTTGCGTACTAAGATCCACACAATTGGTTAGTCACATACTTAGGAACCGTGCATCAAATTGGGTATTGGGGTAAAGGTTCAACTGTAGGTTGGTAAGGTACTTGGGATTCCTTTTCTTGTAACTGCTTGTTGTGATAATAGTGGAGTTTCGGGAGTAGTAACCTGAAAATCACCCGGTGGGGTTTTTGCCGTTAGGTTTTCCCTATTCGTAAACAAATCACTGTGTTTTTTATTTTCCACTGCATAATTAGTCTATTGGTGATTTGTTTGTGCTACCACGCATTTGCATGTTAATTTGATTAATTAATAAACTTAGCTAATTAATCAATTAATTCATCACAATGGGTCAATTCTTTTTCGACCTATCAAGTGGTATCAGAGTAGGCACACTCTGATTAGGGTTTAATCTTTACTGTGTTGATCCATGACATTGACCCCTGTTTGTCATGGATAGAGGACAGTCGTTAATCATACCTCCTTTATTTGATGGCACTAACTATGCATACTAGAAAGTATGCATAAAAGTTTTCTTACAGTCTTTAGATGAGAAAGTGTGGCAAGCTGTTGAGATATGCTGGACCAAGCCATAGGAAGTGCTGGCCGACTGGGATGATGCCAAGATCAAGGCGGCAAACTTTAACAGCAAAGCATTGAATGCCTTATTCAGTGCGGTCTCCAATGAGGGGTTTAAGAAGATATCCTCAGCTGAAACTGCCAAGGAGGCTTGGACCATTCTCTAGACAACCTATGAGGGTACAAAGGCTATTAAGGATTCAAAGTTTCAGAGGCTCACTACAAGTTTTGAAGAGATAAAGATGGAGGAGGATGAGTCATTCGATGAGTTCTATGCCAAGCTAAAGGACATAGTGAACTCAGCCTTCAATCTTGGGGAAACCATTCCTAAACCCAAGATTGTAAGGAAGGTGCTTAGATCTCTACCCGAGAGATTCAATGCCAAGATCACGACGATAGAGGAATCAAAGGATATTGACAAGATTCCTTTGACTAAGTTGGTTTGAAACTTGCAGACCTATAAGCTAGGGTTAACAAGAGTAGGCAAGTCAGGTAAAGGTAAGAGCATGGCTTTGAAGGCTAAGAGCAGTGACACAGAAGAGTCTTCTGACGATGAAGATTCCAAGATAAAGTCCTGCATCACCAGGCAATTCAAGAAGTTTATGAAGAATGCCAATGGAAAGGGCTTTGATAAGGACCGTAGGTAATCTAGTTCTTCTTAGTTCAAGAGTCAAGACAAAGGGAAGAAGGATGCTAAGGATGGCGGTCAGTACACTGTTCCTACGGGACCTAAGTGCTTTGGGTGTCAAGGCTTTGGTCACATGAAACATGAGTGTCCTACATATCTTAAGAGCATTGGGAAAAGCAAGGCACTTACTACTACTTTGAGTGACACCGAGCCTGAGGATAATTCCGACAATGAGGATGATGGAATCTTGAATGCCTTTACTGCCACTATTAATCCTACTGATCGGATTGTTGAAGATGTGGTTGAAGAAGAGGAATTGGTGGAATCCAAGTTTGAGAAGATGGATGATTAAGATGACATCCATACAGCCTATGAGAAACTATACAAGCTTTCTGAGAAGCATGAGAAACTGTATAGGCTAACCACCAAGAAGCTCAGTGATGTGGAACTTGATCGTGAGGAGCTTTCCACAAAGTTTGATAAGGCTAATTAGACTATTGAAGTACTGAGGTTCGAGAACAATTTCTTGGCTAAGAAGACCAAAAAGCTTGAAGTGGAGCTGTTTCAAGTCAGAGCTTAATTGGAGAGGACTTCAAGTGCAAAGCTTAATGAGATGCTCAATCTTTAGAAATCTACTTCTAACCGAACAAGTTTAGGGTATGGTTTCTCTTCCTCTAATATTGCTTCTACTAGTACTACTGTTTTTGTTCCTCCTAGCAATACTGTTGAAATTGAGAATAATAATGTTAAAACTAATTTGGCTAGTGAGAACTTAGACAAAGATAAATCTATCTTAGGAGCACCCCCTAAGTAAGATAAGAAGGAAGCTAAGAACCTAGGGTTAAAAAGGCTGACTCTCAAAAACCTAAACAGAAGAAGCAGTATCTCTGTCATCATTGTGGAGTTGCTAGTCATACTTGACTAAATTGCTATAAGTGGCTAGCCACTCAACAGAGCAATGGCATGATAGCATCTGGAAGCTAGAATCAGTTTTAATCCTCTTTTGCTCCCTTTAGAGATCTTCTCAAAGCCCTCATGTTCCTTTCGAACTTGAACGGTTTTAATTCTTCCCCTTCACTGCTAGTTCAAGGGTTTAATCAAAGGAAATGTTCTTCCAAGGTGTAGAAGGAAAAAGGCTCCAAGTGATTCTATCACTTTTCTCTTTCTCTCTTTTTGTTTTGTCTGTACATTACTTGTGTGTTTTGCTTTCAAGTTTTGAGTCAATCTAGTTTTTATGCTTTGTTTTGTTTAACATGTTTTTGTTTGGTTATTTTTTCAGTTTTGCTTTGCTTTGTTTTTCATATAAATTTTTTTTTTTAAAATTGAAAATTCAAAAAATACAAAAACAGTGTGTGTTTTGTATACATTGGTACTTGTATACCTTGGATGGCCATTGACACAAAGATTTCTAAATTTTTTATCTCTTGTAGGTTAGATGAGCATCTCAGTGCACAACTAAGCAAGTGAGCTTTGTGACTCTTATTTGTGATGAGTAAGATTAAGTTATCTCTTGTAATTAACATTCATATCACTCTTTTTTATGGGAATGACTAAAAAATCCTAAGAGAAAGGCATAAATAACCATCTCACCACTATTGCCCTCCAATCATAATATGACACCTGTATACTTCAACATAGTAAAAGTGCAGTGTCAATGACATTTGTGTACTTCGGCATAGCAAAATTGGAATGTCAAATGCTTACCATTATTGGGTATTTCTTCTCTATCTCTAATGAGCCCATGCATGAATTGCTTAAATAAAAATATGCAAAGAAAATAAAAAGCAAAAAGATCAAAAATGCTTTAAATATGATTGCAAACGTACATTCTAAGAGATGTGAGAGTTATAGGATGTACCTCAAAGATGATAGTCCCCATCAAACAGTTATGATTGTATGTGAGTTAAAGTGATTTTCTCATATCTCAAATCGTCATAACATGTATACACTTATGCAATCTTGTGATGTTTTTCACACACAACACGCAATATTCTTTACTACTCTTGATACATATGTAGGTACAATGTGATTTGGCCATCACAAGATTTTACATGTGTTAATGTATGCTGACTAAACTGTCTTGATTTGTTTTTGAAAAATAAAATAAGTTAGACTTGTTTAATGTGTGTGTGTGTGTTTTTGGGATCCATGTGCTTAAAATTTCTGTTGAGAGATGATTTTGAGAGGTTTATATGGTGTTTGGATCATTGGTTGAGTTGCATGTTGGATTGCATTCATGTTTGTGTTTTTCATTTCTCGAAAAACTGCTTTTAAAAGCTAGCTCGACACCTCCTCAACACCTCATCGATACCTTGCTATTTGTCAATCTTCTTAAGCTTTTTCTTATCACAATCTCGACAGCTTCTCGACACTTGGTGGATCGATCGAGAAAGTTCCTGCCTCCTCGATAGCTTCTCGACAGCTAGTGGATTGATCGAGCTTCGATTCTTATATCTGATGGTTTGTTCCTTGACACCTCCTCGATATTTGTATCTGTCAAAAACCAATTTCTCGACACCTTCATCGATAGATGACTTGACACCTCATCTATCGAGATTTACTGAGGGTCTATTTATACTTCCTCATGCGATCCGACCCTCATTTCTTTCGATCTCTCTCTCAATAGCTCTCTCATTTCTCTCCTAAACAACCTCATCTCACTCCAATCTTGATCCTCAAGGTTTCTTCAAGCTTTTTCAATATTTTCTTCACTTGGTAAGCTTCTTATCACTTATTCTTCATGCATTTCATGTTTTGAAAACTAGGTTTTAGGGTTTTTGAAAAATTTTGGGGTTTTTCAAAATTGATGAGTTATTGTTGAAATTTTGGGATCGGTTTTCACTTAAATGAGTTTAAAATCTCATGCATTGCATCACATTAGCATTATAATAGTATAGTCATGCATTTAGATGTGTGCAAACTGTTTGTATGCTGATAGGTTTGGATTGGGCTGAGCCCATGATGCAATTTTTTTTTGCATGTCACATGTTCATGCATTTCCCATGAATAAGTACTCTCTTTTCTATATACTTGTTATATTTGAATTGCTTAGGACTCTTCTGATTGTCTTTCTTCTCTCCCTCTCTTTCTGTTTACGTTAGTCGTGTCTATGGTACCTAAGCGTAAATCTACTTTGGCTCGGAACCCTCTTCGTTTTGAAGCTTCTTCATCTTCTGTTTCTACTTCTCTCTCTCTTCGATTCCATGATGATGATGCCCACAAGGCATTCTCGGAGAACTTTTCTAGACATGGTGTTCATTCGAAACGCCATGTCATTCTGGTGAACTTCGCCAACACTAACCTACCCACTGTCATTCATAGTCGGGAATGGGAGTTACTATGTGACGTTTCGGTCACTTGTCCTCTCATCCTTATCCAAGAGTTTTACTCCAACATGCACAAGATTGATCGTTTAGTACCTCTTTTCTTTACTCTCGTTCGAGGTACGCGCATTCCTGTTACACCGCAGCTTGTTATGGATGTGCTTCGGATTCCTAGGATAAAATTTCCTGACTATCCTAGTTGTGAGCGTCTGCGGACTATGTCCAAGGATGAGCTCATGGCTGCTTTCTACGAGCGCCCTTCTGATTGGGGTGATCATCAGTTTACACCACATAGGTCATTTGCTAAAGGTCCTAGATTCATAGACATGGTTATGACTTTTGTACTCCATCCACTCTCTCACTACAACTACATCACAGAGCCTCGTGCTTGGTTTTTGTTATCTCTTCTTGAGCATCTTACTATAGACTTTTCTTCTCATTTCATTCTTTCTATTATAGATATTCATCTAGATTTGGCATCCGATGATAAGCTCATCTTTCCTTCCGTTATCACGAGGATCTTACGCCATTTTTCTGTTCCTTTTCCCTTTTCCGACCATTTTTCTATCATGTGTGCCATAGACTACGCTATCGTTAAACGTAGCTAGGCACAATTTCAGTCGAAGCAGTCGGATTCAACAGTTCCTCCCTCTCGTTCAGCTCCATCCCATTCTGCTCCATCCACATCAACTCCCTCCTTTTCTTTAGGCGATGTGACTCTAGGAGACATCACGGTGTAGCTGCCGCGCATGGATGCTCGCCTAAATACACTCTCTACGGAGTTGTATCAGGTGAACGTTTGTGTCAGTCGTATTGCATAGCGACCGGCATCCATGGGTGGTTATGCTTCTGAGGCTTCTCTTCCACCACCTCCTCTCGTGGCTTCTAATTCTGAGGATAAGGATGATGATGATGGTGATGACTATGATGCTTCAGATGATGATAATGGAGATGCTAGCTCTATCAATGAGATGTCTACTTGACACTCTTATCCTTTGTAACTCGTGACAAAAAGGGGAAGTAGTTTTGGATATGAGAATAGTCATTCTTAGGGGAAGAGTTAGTATAGGACCATTTTGTTAGGGGGAGTGTTGATATGTTTTGAGGGATGTAGTGACAATATTATGTATCTTTTTTTTCTTTCTTTTATAGATACATTTTTTTTGTACATTAGGTCATGTGACCATTTTTACACATACATTGTACTTATTCTCTTTATATGTGGATGTATGTTTCTTTCACCTACCCTTACATATGTTGTTTCTTTCCTCTTTTTATACACATGTTTCTTATACTTGTATACAATCTATTATTTCTGTTTCACACAAAGATACCTTAATAAGTTTTGTTTAAAGTGTTTCAGAAATACAGGTTGTCAAAGTCTACTTGCCATAAACTCTCTTCTTGCAAAGTTTTTCAAGAGTTTGTGTTAGGATAAATTTTATTGTATTCAACAAGTGAATACGAGTTGAGTGATTTATGACTTCTCTCATATGCTCATTTGTTTGTTGTGGTTTTGTCACGGATTGCAAAAGGGGGAGATTGTTAAAACATATGTGATTCACTTGTTAGGAACATATGTCAATATTTTATGTAATTGGCTTATCCTTTGACAACACGCACTTTACTTGTATTTGGGTAGATTTAAGATTTAAATACTTCAAGAAACCATGTTTCAAGATCAAGTGTTGAAGCATTCAAGTCTGTCCAAGAAAACAAGCTGAAAGTGCAGAGTTACTAAAGCTCGACAACTAGCATGTGTCGAGGTTTAAGGAAGCTATTCAGCCCATGTGCTCAATACTTGCTAGACAGCTACTTGACACCTCCTATCTATCGAGGTTTAAGAATTTCAGAATTCTGATATGATTTTCTTGGAATCTGTAAATGTGTCTTTGGGCCTTTTTTTCTCCTAACCCTAAACATATAAAATGATTGTTTTAAGGGCCGTCAAACGATTCACAAGTTGCACAAGCATTGACAAAACTCTGTTCAAGCAAATTGTGACCGAAGACAAAGTTTTTGCCTTAGTTCATCTCTTTCTCTTGAAGAGTTGCTGTGTATGTGCACCGTAGGATTTTTTGACCAAGCATCTTCTTGATCTTTATCGTGTGGATGAACTAAAGAACTTTGTAGCCAGCAACCTTCTTTGCTGGTGATTAAAGTCGCATACTGGGATTTGTGCAATTGATTAGTCACATACTTGGGAGCCATGCATCAAAAAGGAGAACTGTCACTACAGAATAAGTCCAATTGGGTATTGGGGTAAGGGTTCAACTGTAAGTTGGTAAGGTACTTGGGATTCCTTTACTTGTAACCGCTTGTTGTGATAATAATGGAGTTTCGGGAATGGTGACCTGAAAATCACTCGGTGGGGTTTTTGCCGTTAGGTTTTCCCCATTTGTAAACAAATCACCGTGTTATTTATTTTCCACTGCATAATTAGTTTATTGGTGATTTGTTTGTGCTACCACATATTTGTGTATTAATTTGATTAATTAATAAACTTGGCTAATTAATCAATTAATTCATCACAATGGGTCAATTCATTTTTGGCCTATCAAAAATGAAAATAAACTAAAATAGAATTGATAAAACAATCTAAACCGAAAATAATCACAACCACTGCAGTAATTAAATGGCAAAGATTAAGGGAAGAGAGATGCAAACACAAAGACAACACAACGATGTGTTATCGAAGAGGAAATTGAAGTCCTCAGCGTAAAATCTCTCCGTTGCCTTCTAAGCGGTCAATAATCCACTAGAGAATGAAGTTGGGATACATGAACAGCAAAAGACCCTCCAGGCCTAATCTACCTAGTGTACCTAAACCCTCCAAGCTTCTTGCTCCAATGAGATTACGCCGAACCTTTGTCTTCTCTAGCTTACCGAATCCCGCAATTACCCATTGCATCAACCAATATCAATTGGTCATTTCTTAATTGCTTCCCAAGCACCAAAAAGCTTCCTCACAAATATGGGTATGATGAGATAAGGATTTGGCTAATGTACCTCTCAAATATGTAAAAATGGAGAGGATGAGAGTAGAGAAATTTGGATAATCAAAAGATGAAGATTGTGGATGAGTCAATCTTGTTTTTCTCTAGGGTTTCTCTTTCAAAATTCTCTCTAGAAGCTCTCTACATTTTGTGGGTATAAGGGTATTTATAGTAGGGTGTGTATGGAATGCGAAGAGTCAGTTACAACCAAACAGGGTGTTTTAGCGACTTGGCCTCGTGACTGGTATAAGTTGCGAGTTTGAGTTGTGAGTTAATTTTCTGGCCAAACTGGAAGTTTTGTCCTATAGTAGAACAGCCAGTGTGACCCTTCAGCTTCCCTGCATGCTTCACACGTGTGCCACCTTTGGCGACTTACCAATCGCGAGATCTAGTTGCGAGGCCCTTCTTGACTGCACACTCTTTAGTTTTTCTTCATACTCTCTCACATACTACCCTTACTTGATTCCCACCTAAATACAGGGTTTCTAAATGCTAAATTACAAGCAAATTTGGCACGGAATAAAGTCAACTAATGATTGAATAAATTCAACCTTACAGTTTGGTATTTGAACTGAAAAATCTACTTGAAATCGAACAACAGGCCATACCTCAAGCCCAACTTTCCTATTTATTTTAAAGATGCTAATTCTGATAACTTGTGTAAGATTACTATTATTATTTAATTTTGTTTGATGTAGAAAAATATAGTTAACGTGCGTTAAACCGCGTAAGGACATTTCATCTTATCGTGATCCTGTAGCAATAATTCATGACAAGATTGGACAATCACATTATGTTAGGAATCTGTTTTTCACATTTGTGGATTGTGTGGTGCTCAACGAAACAGGACATCCATTATTGGACCTTTTTTTATTCTACCGACATAAAATGCCACATTTTGTGACGTTTTTACGTTGTCTTATCATTTTTGTTATGTCGAGATTATTATTATTTTTTTCCCCATTTTTGGTTCTCAGAATCTCAGCCAACTAGTCCAACAGACGTTAGTTGGATGTCAGTCAGGTGCTCAGAGAAAATTTCCAAAAGTTGGAGTGAAAGTGAGAAGTGAGGAATGTTTGGTATTTGAACTGAAAAAAACTACTTGAAATGGAACAGCAGGCTATGCCTCAAGCACAAGAAAAAGCAAATTAAGAAGCAATTTACAAATGAGTTCCAGTCAAAACCAGGGAACACCCACGGTTAATGAAGAAGATGACGATGCATGTCTCTATGCCATGCTACTGTCAAGCTCTCACGTATTTCCCATGGTACTACACGCTGCCATTGAGCTCAACCTGTTTGAGATCATTTCTAAGGCAAGCCCCAATGCTTACATGTCGCCCTCTGAGATTGCTTCTCAGCTTCCCACACAAAGCCCTGACGCTCCTTATATGCTAGATCGCATGCTGCGTTTACTTGCTAGCTACTCACTTCTTAGTTGCTCTATGCGAACCTGCGAAGATGGAAGCGTTGAGAGACTTTATCGAGTCTCAACAGCTGGCAAGTTTTATGTTCAGGATGAAGATGGCGGATCTGCGGGTTCGATCTCATTGTTTGCTTTACACAGAGCCACAGTAGAGGTTTGGTACGTATCTATAAATTAGGGCAGGCAAGTTAGGCGCATAAGGCCTCACCAAAAAAGAAATTATTCTCCTTAGGAAAAAGGCCCCATTTTCCATAGTTAAAGGCCCAAATTTTTTATAAAATTTTATATATATATATATACACACATTTACAAATTGCCATGTTATAAATTACAAAAAAAAGTTATTTAAACATTCATTAGTTAAATTGATGAAATTCATTAATGAGAGTCAATATCACATTATATTTTGAATATTCTATAATGCTTTTAGTGCATTTTTTTCGTTTTCATTTCTATTAAGACTCTCAAAGTACGAGATTAATAAAACTCTAACCAATTGAAACCCTAAAATGTTTCAAAAAAGGTTGCAAATGTGTTAAATCATCAATTATAGATTAATCTTTCATAATAGTTTGAGAAGTTAATTTTTGTAAACTAATATCCTATAAAGTCACACACCAAATAATATCTATCTATCTCTTTCTTAAAAACAAGATATAAAATTAAAATTTAGATTAGAACTCTACTTAACTATGCATTGTTATATATCCAAAATAAAGTATCTTTTTTAATTGTAATATATTTCTATTTTAAAAAAATATATATACATTTATGGTTCAACTATGATATTTAATTCTCTATATGAAATTAACATTAGTTTAGTTGGTATTATTTATCAAATTATGTATTCAATGTATCAAATTATAATGTAATGATCTAATGAAAAACACTAATCATAATCAACTTACAATTTAGACTTCTTGTAGAGTCTAGTCCCCCAAATATATATTTGCAATGTGATACTCAGTATATATCCACATCACATTTAGTCAATATCCAATCAATCTGAGATATCACAATTAACTTATTCCTTTACCATATAGGGTGAGTTTTATATCAGCTTTTAGTTTCTAACTTTAATGTACAGCATTTTAAAACCTCACTTTTTTCCCACTTTTCTCTACTTTTTCTCACTTTTTTTAAGGCGTAAACATACTTTAGCATACTTTCAGCAAAAAATTAGATATTAGCTAAAACTGAAAATTTTTTACTGAAAGTATTATGATAAAGCTAAAATCTAGCTGAAATAATACAGTGAGACCCATGAATAGTATCAAAAGTACAGTAGGACCTATGAGTAGTAGCAAAAATAAGCTAAATAGTAAAAAACTGCATTTTTCAGCCAATACCAACACAACCATAGTGTGTGTTTGGGACTAGCTTATAAGCTAGCTTTTTGCTTCTTTTTTTTAACTTTTATATACAACTTTTTAAAACCTTATATATATATATATATATATATATATATATATATATATATATATTCTCACTTTTCCAAGTACAAATATATTTTAGCGTACTTTAAGTAAAAAGTTAAATAAGTTGTTCTCAAATGAACACATAGTAAAACCATGACTAAATTTTTTTTTCTCATTTTACAAATTTATGAATTTTTTGTACAAGTGTATTGCTTATATTATCAATAAACTGAAAAATAATTAATTGACATCATATGAAATATATTTACAAATTTATACTATCTAAAACTCTATAAAGTAATATTTGTACAAGTATACATATAAAAATATAATATTTTATATTTTTAAATAGAGCCATATACATACAAAAATATAATATTTTATATTTTTAAATAGAACCACATGTTCATGAGTTTGTTATCAAACATATTATAATAGTCAAGCCTAAATGGAGACTTGAGCTTGGTTTAATTACTAAACTTCATTACTTAAAATTTTTTTTGGCATACATTGTGTTATAGGCTACATTTTAAGGATGCTATCCTTGGAGGAGGTAATCTTTTTCAAAAAGTCCATGGAATGTCCATCTTCCAATACATGAAAGCTGATCCAACATTGAATAATTTTTTTAACAAGGCAATGGCTGATCTCTCGGGAATACATATGAAAAAAATTCTTGAGAAATACGAAGGATTTGAGGGGATATCATTGTTGGTTGATGTTGGTGGTGGCACTGGAGCAAGCCTCAACATGATCATTTCCAAGTACCCTTCCATTAAAGGCATCAACTTTGATTTGCCTCAGGTGATACAACACGCGCCATCTTACCCAGGTACTAACATATCTTAATAATCGATAAGTGTACTAGTGTGCAAGCAAGATCATAAATGACATGTTCGTGCAACTATCTACTTTTAAAAAATACCCAAATTAAAATTATCGCAAGTAACCATATTAAAGAAAGAAAAATTGGGCTTGTATTATAATGCTACACTTTCTCGAGCTAATAGCGATGTATTTGTAATGGTTGTAAAAAGGAAAATTGAAATATCTGGACTATAAAATTGGAATGGAGGAAAATAGGTCTTAGATTGAATTTAACTATATATACATACATATATATATATATATATATATATATGAGAGGTTAACATTTTGAAAATCCAGTCAATATATCCAATAATATTTTACACCCTTGATAGCATTCTGCATCATGCTAGCGTTAGAACTGTCCTTTTACTATATATTCTTATTAGGATGGATTTTTTAAAGAGCAGAGTGAAATTCTATGTAGGTATTGAGCATGTTGGAGGGGATATGTATGTAAGTGTTCCAAAAGGTGACGCTATTATGATAAAGGTTAGTTAATTAACTAATTATTTGACACTTGAAAGCAGATGGGCATGGCTTAAAAAAAAAAAAAAAAAAAAAAAAAAAAAGACAAATTAAAGCAAAAAATGTGATCGTTTGCCTTTTCAATTTTTTCATGTTCAAAACTGCAGGGTACATGTCATAACTGGAACGATGAAAAGTGCATAAAACTTTTGAAGAACTGCAATAATGCACTGCCAGAGATTGGAAAGGTGATTATCATGGACTTAATAATGCCAGAGGCACCAGAAGCGAGTAATGCTGCTAAGTACGTCTCTATGCTTGATAATGCCATGTTTATTCAGCCCGGAGGGAAGGAAAGAACTGAGAAAGAGTTCGAGGCCTTGAGCAAGGCTTCTGGATTTTCAAGTTTTAAGGTTATTTGTCGTGCCTTTACTGTCTTGGGAGTCATGGAACTTTACAAATAAGTCATCAACTATCTACTTTGAACTCTTGTTTTTCTAGTTTCATTGCTACTAAGTCGTGGAACTTTATGTTCAGGCTGTGAGACCTTGTGCAAGGCTTCTGGATTATCAGGTTTTAAGGTTATTTGTCGTGCCTTTACTGTGTTGGGAGTCATGGAACTTTACAAATAAGTCTTCAACTATCTGCTTTGAACTCTTGTTGTTCTAGTTTCATTGCTAATAAGTCATGGAACTTTGAGTGTATGCATGCGTTTGAGTTTCAATAAATTCTGTATTTCAAATACAGTAAATATTTCAAGTTTACTCTGAGTTTGTTTGGATGGAGAGAGAAGAAGATAGTAAAGGGGAATAGGGAGAAGGGGGTGGTGTAATGAACTTTGTGTGGATGTTTTACAAAGAAGCTAAGGGAAGGGATTCGAGAGATTTGGAGGGTATCTATCATTCCAATTAAACTCCTCATTTTTAATTCCTCGAAATTAGGAGAATTTAGAGGGGAAGAGGAAATGGAGTTTTCTTTTATATATATAAATAGTGATTGTCAATGTTTTCTTTGTGATGCCAATTTATATCATTTTTTTTTTCAAATTAGTAAATGAAGGGGTTAAAGTGATGGCTCAATGATAGTAACATCTTTTGTGGATTAATCCCCACTTACCCTTCTCCTTCAACTCGCTCACCATCTACCTATCTTTAAAAAAATAAAAGACGCAAATAAGGGTTATAATTGTCAATTTATATAATAATTTCCCAGCCTTTTATTCCCCTTACCTAATTTTTAAAACATCTAACTAATTAAAGAGGAAAGGAATCCATTCCATTCTCCTTAATTAATTTTTAAAACATTGAAATAAGGAGAATGGGTAATCATTTCTCTCTACTCTCTTCCTTTATCATCTTCTTCCCCCTTTACCCTCTACTCTCATTTCCCTCAAAATACAATTAAATGATTTGGAGTCAAAGACTAGATTTGGGGGCTAAGTTACTATGTGGGAATATGTTAGGCATCTGCCCCAATCAACCTATAAGTTGGTCTTACAGGACACAATGGAAAATAAAATAGTTATCCTATACTATAATACAATCATATGTTAAAATAAATAAATAAATAACTGAAAATAACTCCATATATGCATGTTAAATATTAGCTCTGATACCATATCAAATATTAACATTGATATACTATGTTGAATATGTTAGTATAGATGCGGAAGCGAAAGCATAAAATATAGAACACAATAACACACGAGGGTTATGTAGTTCAGCCTAACGGCTTACATCCACGGAGGAAACCCTAAAGGGTTACATCAATAATATATTAGAGTGCAGTACAAATCCTGTATTATAATGAATCATAACATGTGTATATATAGTAGACTAAACCCTAGACTGATAGACTTCTAGTACAAGTAGGAGACTTAACTTGCACACAAAGTAGAATTAGGCTTGGGCCTATACTAATGGACTAATATATCTCTAACAATGCACATAAAGATCACGTAGTAAAAACAATTTTCTTCTTAAAAAAAAGGTAATAAAAATAATTAACTAACTCAAACACAAGCGGATTAGTAACTAATTAAACACGTGACAACATGATAAAGGGGAAATAATCAAAAGACACAAACTGACAAAAAGTGCATGCTGTAGATAAAGTGCATGTTGTGAATGAATGAATATGAAAGTGCATGTCGTAGATGAAGTGCATGTTGTAGATGTCGTTTGACTCGTTTCTACATTCATGTATAGATATATTTTAAATGTAATTATAAAATATCAAATTACATATCAAATAATTTTGTAACCTATTCTCTTTATATATTTTATGGTATATCTATCTTAAATGACATGTGGATGATATTAAAAAAATAAAAATCAGAATTTTATCTTTCTGTCTTTTTATAATTTTATAATTTTTTATGATGCAAACATAAAAGATACATGCTGATGTTTCCATTAATACTGCATGAACATGTTTCTATATACATGAAATCAAGAAAATCATATGCGAACGCATAGACATGTGGGAATATCAATATTATCAAGAAATTAACTGCAGTTGACAAACATAGACAATCTCTGAGAGGTTTTTTTTTTTTTTTTTTTTGTTTTTGAGAAACGAAAATCTTTGAGAGTTAATAAGCAAATTTTGTTTGGTTACGTGACAAACAAGCTTACTTATTACCAACTGAATTTTTTTTTTTTTCAACCTTAAATATTATATTTGAAAATATTAAAAGATGTTAATAACTTAAATTAGACAATTAACTTAATTATCATTTTTTGAGAACTTGGATTTTGTTTAAAATTTTATAAATACGAAAGATGCCAACTCAGGTAGTCTTCTACCCTTTTTTTTTTGTTTATCAAAAAATTATTGTAAAAATGAGTATTAACCAGGATCCTAGGCGCCCCCCTTCCCGTGCCATGGGTAATCAAATACAAAGCAATAATATCTAATATAAATAGCATCCAAAATTTAGAAAACTAAGAATATATATATATATATATATATATATATATATAGATACTAGTAATCTCTAAAATACCAAAACATGATACGTCTAAGTATCATACAAAAGCCAACCAAATGTACTCTAATCTAACCCTTTTTTTTTTCTATTTCTAATTCTTTTAAAAGAAGAAAATGTCTATCTTAACATGCTTAAACGAAATAATCCTAATTGTTAAGGGTTTGAATATACTGAAGGGTATGAAAAATTGATGGTCACAACACAAGTGGATTCTTGATCCTTCCATACAATTCTATGATCGTCTTTGAATTGTCATTGTCTTGTCTCCTCTAAATAAATCACCAGATTCTAAAACTATCTTATCAAACCGGCTGGTCCTAGAATTTTCGGGACATCAATATTCTCACCAACCCATTGGGCCTCGACCACTAGTATTGTGCCACCACTTCTTCCTCTTTTGGTACATTCTAAGTATGGTTGGCATGAGTTTATAAGTTCAGCTTTTAACTTTTAGCTTTTATGATAGGCCATAAATTGAATGACTCATTGTGATAGAAATTAATTAATTAATTAGCCAAGTTATTAATTAATCAATTTATCATGCAAACGCGTGGTAGCACAAACAAATCACCAATAAACTAATTATGCAATGGAAAATAAATAATACGATGATTTATTTACAAATAGGGAAAACCTAACGGCAAAAACCCCACCGGGTTGATTTTCAGGTTACCACTCCCGAAACTCCACTATTATCACAACAAGCGGTTACAAGTAAAGGAATCGCAAGTACCTTACCAACCTATAGTTGAACTCTTACCTCAATACCTAATTGAACTTGTTCTGTAGTGGCAGTTCCCATTTTCAATGCATGGCTCCTAAGTATGTGACTAACCAGTTGCGCGAATCCCCGGTACGCGGCTTCAAATACCAACTAAAAAGGTTATTGGCTACAAAGTTCTTCAGTTTATCCACACGATGAAGATCAAGAAGATACTTGGTCACAAAACCCTACGGTGCAAATACACAGCAACTTCTTCAAGAGAAAGAGATGAACTAGGGTAAAAACTTCGTCTCCGGTCACAATTTGCTTGAACAGAGTTTGCTCAATACTTGTGCAACTTGTGAACTCTTTGACGGCCCTTAAAACAATCATTTTATATGATTAGAGTTAGGAGAAAAGAAAGCCCAAACACATAATCACGGATCCCAAGAAAATCATATCAAAATTCTGAAATTCATAAATCTTGACAGATAGAAGGTGTCAAGCAAGTGTCGAGCATACGAGCATGAGACAGCTTCTAAACCTCGACATATGCTAGCTGTCGAGTTTTAATGAATGTGCACTTCTTCAGCTTGTTTCTTGGACAGATTTGATGACTTCAACACTTGATCTTGAAACCTTGTTTCTTGAAGTATTAAAAACACCTAAAACTACCCAATTACAAGTAAAATGCATTTTGTTAAAGGATTAGTCAATTACAATAAAAAATTTGACATATGTTCTTAACATGTAAACCATATATGTCTTAACATTTTATGTATAGTTTTTTAAAACTTTACTTTTTCTCGTATTTTCTTATATTTTCAATTTTTTTTTAAGGTACAAGCATATTTTAGCACACTTTCAACAAAATTTTTTCAATTTCACCAACAAAAAAGGCATTTGGGAATTTTCAAAGCATAGATTTTATAAATTTAGCATAGATTAGGCTAGATTTCTAACAGGGTGCTACACAACATTTTTACAGTGAGTTATAAATAATTAAATATAAATTATTACTGGTTTTAATTTGAATTTACTATTAAAATTATTTTTTTATCTACTAATAACAGTTAATAACAACTTGCCATTTATTTTTATTTTTATTTTTTAACAAATAAGGTATTCATACCTCTTTAAGTATATAATTAATCTCTCAGATAAATGCAATCTCCCCATCCTACTTTCACCCAACTTGTTATTCATAATTTGTTGTGAAAGTATTTAAAAAATGTAGTGGATATAACATTTCTTATTTTTAACTAGTTTAAGAAAACAAATTAATTAAAAAATTAAATTGCACCTGATTGTTCTAAAAAGAAATAAAAAATGATAAGACACTATTTTTTTTTTGAAACCATTATTAGATACTAGTATATATTAGGAGAGGAGGGAGGGGGGGAAGTGGGTAGCGTTCATTGTGAATTGCTGTTAGCTTTATTCTTTTATCCTTTTTTTTTTTTTCTTTTTTCTATGAGAGAGAGAGAGAGAGAGAGAGAGAGAGGAGTTTCCATATGAGTTTTTTTTTTTTTTTTTTTTGGCCTATTTGGTAAAATTTTCCACACTTTCCTTGATCTGAGGAAATAAATTGAACAATGTTTGTGAGTGTATTTAGATTTCTTGTGTAAAATTAAACAGAATGGAATGAGAGATATTATTGTCACGGTAATGAATGTGTACGGTTTAAATTGAATGTTTAAAAAACCAATGAGTTTTTTTTTTTTTTTTTTGGTTAGAATGTGTTTGAATTGTCCTAAATATAAAACTTAATAATTTTCTCCCCTACATTAAGAGCCCCACTATAGAGATTTGAATCCTAAATGTCTCCTTTAGGAGATATAAGGTGATACCACTCGACCACTAATGTCATTGGCATAAATCTTAATAGGCAACTATCAATATTAAATTATGAGGACATTATAAATCTATGCCTTAAATTTTGTATAAGTTTTTAGGACTGTTATAAATTGACTAGAAGGTAATAGAAGATGAAGACGCGATAATCTTCATTTTCTTCTTTGCGTCTGATCTAGTTCCTAGGTAAGAATACCACTACCATCTCTTAGATCTAGCCCTCTCTTTCCTGCTGAAACTAGATGTGCATCTAGTGCTTTCGTTCCCTTCTTCTCTTTTCTATCTTTTCTTCCAACACACTGGTAGGCTGCTCAGTCAGCAATCTCAATTGCTTTTTGTGATTCATTTCAATTGAAATTCCTCATCTTTGGTGGGCTTCCGATGGACCTAAAAAGGTAACAAACCTGATCGTTCAATTTCATAATTTAACGCTAATAAGTAATTTTTATAATGAATAATAGTATAGTAATTATAGTTATAAATTGGAACGTTTGTTTATTTATTAATTTATTCGATTCTTTTTATATTTGTATTCGAATTTAAATTTAGATTTTAATATATATATATATATATATATTGTGGGGGGCGAAAGCTTGAACTCTTATATTGGACCTTAAGCCCATTTACTGATAAGAATACGTCCAAGGAAGAGTAAACGTTTGGAAAGGCCCCATAGGGAGTAGTCGTGCAGGGAAATGTTCAAAGACACTGGTCCGAGATGGTTATCCTCCTCGGACCTGACGAATGTCAGTCAGGTAAGCTTTTGCTTGACTTGAGTAAGCTTCCAGGACGTTCCAGCAACGAGGATAGACTTCAGAGTTGTAAAGAAGGGATAAGAACACGGAAATATCTTGGGAAAAAGTTGCTACTACCGCATTAAATGCACTACAGCAACTTTCCTGGCCGCATTAATGTGGAGAAGACCTCTAAATAGTGTTTTCAACTACTACCGCCCACAGAAAACCAGAAAAGCTGCTAAGTAGGACAAATACTTGAGTGCAGGGTTGGATGATAAACAAGTGGACGATGGGAATGAATTGATGAGGACTATATAATGGAGGAGACACTCCATAAGAGGGGGATCGGAAAAAATACAAAGAGAGAAATAGTGAAAAAGAATTACTATAGCACAGTGAAGAACTAACTTTCAGGAATAACCAATTCATCTAAAAACCTACTCCTCGGACATATACACGATCCCTGATTATGGGTTTTTCCCTCCTCGGACAGGCTTGAAACCTCAATTAACCGTTAGAAAACTCATTAACAACCTAGTTCTTTCACCCACTCTCTTACAAATTTATTGTATTGGGTTTATTGGGCTTATTCCCCAATTCTTTTGTGTTTGGGCTACAATTTGTGACCCTAATATTGGCGCCGTCTGTGGGAAGAACTAGTGCTTGTGAGGATTATAATGGTTATAGCGGGATCAGGACCACACTAGACTAGTCCACACTATGCACAATCAACTAACGTTCATCAACAGGGCGAGCTCCATGACCTCGAGCATGGAAATGATATGGATAACCAACAGGAAGGTAGCTTGCAGACGCTCCACACAGGTGGAAGTGGTTATCTACGAAGAAGTCATTTAGTACATGAGCAAGCTGATGAGAAGGATCTGCAACGAGAAATTGATGATCTAAAAAAGAGACTTCGTCGAGCACAACGAAAGCAAACCCCTTCCAGCTCTAACGTTTCTTCCAATGACGACGAAGATGTAAGTTACAAACAACAATCAGGAACTCCACCTAGTGAGTCTTATTCCTGTGAAGAGGAACATTCTCGCAAGAGGAAGCGAAGAAGTCTATTTGGAAGGGAAGTAGGAACTAATGTCATGAAGAAAGCACTAAGCCAAATTTCTAAATCACCCTTCACTCGGGGAATAGAAAAGGCAAAGCTCCCCAGGCGTTTCCATCAGCCCACATTCACCATGTATAACGGACGTACAAATCCTGTGGAGCATGTGAGCCAGTTCAAACAAAAGATGGTTGTCCATTCTCAAGACGAAGCCTTGTTGTGCAGAGTATTTCCCTCTAGCTTGGGACCGATGCCGATGAGATGGTTTGATGGGCTAAGAACGAACTCCATCAGTTCTTTCAAGAAACTTACCCAATCATTCTGTTCCCGGTTCATCACATGCAGTAGGGTTCCTCGACCCTTAGATTCTCTGTTGTCTATGACAATGAGGGAAGGGGAGTCTGTGAAAGCGTATGCTGAAAGGTATTGGGAGATGTTCAATGAAATTGATGGCGATTTTGATGAAGTAGCTATTAGAACTTTCAAGGTCGGTCTCCCACCCGAGCATGGTTTGAGAAAATCTCTGACAGGTAAGCCTGTCACCAGTTTGCGATAGTTAATGGATTGAGTTGACAAGTATAAGAGGATAGAAGATGATCAACAACAGGAAAAAGGGAAAGCTAAGGTTGTCCCTCAAGAAAGAAGAGATTTTAGGTTGGACAGATACAACAACAACCGGTCGAGAAGGGATTATGTAGAGCAGCGAAGGTCAAATAACCATCAAGTGGCCGAAGCTGTATTCCGAGAGCTAGTGCATCAAGTATTGGAAAAAGTAAAAAACGAATCCTTCTTCAAATGGCCCAACAAGATGGTGGGAAATCCTGAAAAACGAAACCGTAACCTTTATTGCCAATATCATTGGGATCATGGCCATACAACCGATGATTGCAGGAGTTTGTGGGATTACTTGGACCAACTTGTCCGAGAGGGCAAATTGAAGCAGCTGTTACATCATTCTAATGGGCTAGGTGGATAGGCCAATTCTCGGTTCAAGAGAGAGACACCTTCAAGACCCCCTCTGGGAACTATCAACGTTATTTTCACTGCACCTGGTAGAACAGGATCATGCCCGTCTAGAGTAACGTCTGTTGCTCGCCTGTCTTCCGAGGACACTAGTCACGAACCGAAGAGAGCCAGATTAAACCGGCCACTGGTCATGGGGTTCTCGGACGAGGATAAGATTGGAACTATTCAACTTCATAATGATGCCTTAGTAATCACCCTCCGAATTGGGGGTTATGACATGAGGAGGGTAATGGTTGATCAAGGCAGCGCGGCTGAGATAATGTATCCTGATCTTTACGATGGGCTGGGTTTAAGAGCTGAGGATCTGACGCCTTACAGTTCTCCCCTGGTGAGTTTTGAAAGGAAGGTTATTATCCCAAAGGGTTAGATCAAATTGCCTGTGCAGACTAGCTCGGTGACGATGGAGGTTGATTTTATCGTCGTGGATGTATTTTCTCCTTATACAACAATTGTCGCCAGACCTTGGCTTTATACTTTGGGAGCAGTTTCTTCCACTCTGCATCAGAAGGTTAAGTACCCATCCGAAGGACAAATTGAGGAAATATTGGGTGATCAAGCCGTGGCGCGATAATGCATGGTTGAAGCCATCTGACACAGGCCCGAAGCTGAACCTATGACTCACAAAGAGAAAGAGTTATAGCAATTAAAACCCCCAGTGGAATCCATCGATAGGCCAGCCGAGGAGGCAAAGTGCGAAGATCTTGTGAAGATTACTATAGGAGATGATCCAAAGAAGTTTTTTCAAATCGGATCCAGCTACCTCAACAAGAGAGAGAGGAGCTGATAGAGTTCCTTAAACAGAACATTGACGTCTTTCTCTGGAATACTTACGAGGCTCTGGGGGTGGATCTAGAATTCATTTGCCACCATTTAAATGTTAATCCATTAATAGCCCCCAAAAAGCAGCTCCTTCGGCATCCATCCAAAGAGTATGCAGAAGCAGTCCGAGAGGAGGTAGCAAAACTCAAGCAGGCTGGGGCTATCAAGGAAGTCTTCTATCCTGAGTGGTTAGCAAACACGGTAATGGTAAAGAAAAAGAGTGGGAAATGGCGAATGTGCGTTAATTTCACGGATTTAAACAAGGGTTGCCCGAAAAATCCATTCCCTATGCCCAAGATAGATCAGCTGGTAGACGCTACTATCGACCATCCTTAGATGAGTTTCTTGGATGCTTTCCAAGATTATCATCAAATACCTTTGGCTTTGGACGATCAAGAGAATACAACATTTGTTACTCCTATTGGGAATTATCACTATAAAGTAATGTCATTCGGTTTGAAGAACGCGGGATCCACCTATCAAAGAATGATGACGAGGATGTTTGAGTCACTATTGGGGAAAAATATCGAGATTTATATAGATGACATGGTGGTGAAAAGAAAAATGGTTTCAAAGCACTTGGGAGACCTTCGAGCTATCTTTGAAGTCCTAAGAAATTACAAATTGCATTTGAATGCTTCCAAGTGCTCATTCGGTGTAGGGTCAGGCAAATTCTTGGGTTACATGGTCATTCATAAGGGAATCGAAGTCAATTCAGACTAGATTAAAGCTATTAACAACTTGCGATCTCCTCGGAATCCTAAAAAGGTGCAGAAATTAACTGGGATGGCTGCTGCTTTGAACAGATTCATATCCCGATCAGCAGATAGATGCAGACTTTTTTTCTTGTTAATAAACAAATGGAAAGGTTTTGAATGGACAGAAGAATGCGCCACAACATTCCAACAATTCAAGGATTATCTAGCTCGGCCACCAATCATGTCTAGTCCTGAGCCATATATAGTCCTTTTCGCCTACATTGTTGTAGCCCCATATGCTGTAAGTTTGGTACTAATACGAGTTGATAATGGTGTACAACGGCAAGTTTATTACGTGAGTAAGTCATTGCATGAAGCCGAAGTGCATTATCTACCATTAGAGAAAGCTATCCTGACAGTAGTACTTGGCACACATAAGCTATCTCATTATTTCCAAGCACATACAGTTGTCATTCTTATACAGCTCCCGCTTAAAATCATACTTCGAAGTGCCGATTACACAAGGAGGATAGCCAAGTGGGGTACAATTTTAGGGGCTTTCGACATCAAATACATGCCTTTTACCTCTATAAAAGGACAAGTCCTCACGAATTTGGTGGCCGAATTCACTGAACCCGAGATAGAAGAACTACCATCGAGTGGAAACATGGATGAAAAATTGGTTGGTACGATCTCCCAATATTGCCTTCCGACGTGGGAAGTATATGTAGATGGAGTATCGAATCAAGAAGGTTCAGAGGTTGGGTTAGTATTAGTGTCCCCTGAGAATGTTGTCATTGAAAAGTCTTTGAAGTTAGATTTTTCAACCACCAACAATAAAGCCGAGTATGAAACTCTGGTGGAGGGAATGGCTATGGTCCAAAGAATGGGTGGAAAATCCATAAGACTCTTCTCGAGCTCGAGGCTTGTTGTCAGCCAAGTGAGAGGGGAATTCAAGGCAAAAGATGAGAGGATGTAGGGGTACCTTAGCCAAGTTAAATGTTTACAGTTAAAGTTTGACTCCTTTGACTAGTTACATGTCCCTAGAAGTGGCAATGTGCACGCTGACTCCTTAGCTATGCTTGCAACGTCCTTGGCACAGCATTTGCCTCGAATAATTCTCGTGGAGGACTTGCATAGGCCCACAGAGGCAAGAGAGGTGGCTCAAATCCATCAGATTAGGGTGGTGCCCAGTTGGATGGATTCTATCATACGATTCCTGAAGGAGGACATTTTGCCTGAGGAAAAAATAGAAGCTGACAAGATACGAAGAAAGGCTACTAGTTATTGGTTATCGGAGGACCATAAACTATATAAGCGTTCCTTTTCAGGACCTTATTTGTTATGTGTCCACCCCAAGTTAATCGAGTCACTTCTAGAAGAGCTGCATGAAGGAATCTGTGGAAGCCACACTGGAGGCAGATCCTTAGCACACAAAGCCATTACCCAAGGTTACTAGTGGCCAAATATGCAGAGAGAGGCTCTGGAATACGTTAGAAAGTGTGACCAGTGCCAGCAGTTTGTGCCGAGCATACACCAACCAGGTGGAATCCTTAATTCGCTATTTAGCCCATGGCCATTTGCTCAGTGTGGCTTAGATATTATGGGACCATTTTCCAAAGCAGTAGGAAACAAGAAATATCTCTTGGTCGACGTAGACTATTTTACGAAGTGGGTCGAAGCGGAGCCTCTAGCCAACATTAGAGATGTGGATGTGAAAAAATTCTTTTGGAAGAACATCGTTACTCAGTTTGGAGTTCCTCACGTGCTCATCTCAGACAATGGCCTTTAGTTTGACAGTAAGATGTTCAGAAAATACTGTGGTGAGTTGGGGATTACTAATAGGTACTCTACTCCTGCTTCTCCCCAAGGGAATGGTCAGTCTGAAGCTGTAAATAAGGTCATAGTAAGTGGACTGAATAAAAGATTAGATGATGCGAAAGTTAAATAGGTAGAGGAATTACCACATGTACTCTGGACGTACAGAACCACGCCTCACAAGTCTACTGGAGAGACCTCTTTCTCAATGACTTATGGAGCTGAGGCTGTCATCCCTTTAGAGACTGGTTTCTCGATGACAAGAACCAGTTCATTCAATCCAAAAGATAATGATGAGCAACTAACGAGAAATTTGGACTTGATTGAAGAAAAGAGAGAAAATGCGATGGTCCAATTGGCTTATTATTAGCAGAAACTGAAGCAAAGTTATGATGCCAATGTAAAGTTAAGACCTCTAGCTCCTGGTGACCTGGTGTTACGTAAAGTTGTGGGCGCTGCAAAGAATCCAGCTTGGGGAAAGTTAGGGCCAAATTGGGAGGGACCTTATCGTATCACCTCCAAAGCTGGCATTGGAGCATAATTTTTAGAAGATCTGGACGAACATGTAGTACCACCTCATTGGAATGTAAATAACCTAAAGAGGTATTACTATTAATAAATGTTTATTTGATCAATATGTGTTCTTTATATAAAGTGTTTATGTTGTTCATCTTTTAGTTCTATTAAGTGTTTAAACTTAAATTCAAATCATGCCTGAAGTCCTCGGACTAGATGATTTGGGTTAGTTAACACTCGTTCTCAGTTCTTTTAAGTGTTTAAACTTAAATTCAATCATGACTGGAGTCCTCAGACCAGATGATTTGGGTTAGTTAACACTCGTTCTCAGTTATTTTAAGTGTTTAAACTTAAATTCAATCATGACTGGAGTCCTCGGACCAGATGATTTGGGTTGATTAACACTCGTTCTCAATTCTTTCAATTGTTTAAACTTAAATTTAATCATGACTGGAGTCCTCGGACCAGATGATTTGGGTTGATTAACGCTCGTTCTCGGTTCTTTTAAGTGTTTAAACTTAAATTCAATCATGACTGGAGTCCTCGGACCAGATGATTTGGGTTGATTAACACTCGTTCTCAATTCTTTCAAGTGTTTAAACTTAAATTCAATCATGACTAGAGTCCTCAAACCAGATGATTTGGGTTGGTTAACACTCGCTCTCAATTCTTTCAAGTGTTTAAATTTAAATTCAATCATGATAGAAGTCTTCAGATCAGGTGATTTGGGTTAGTTAACACTCACTTTAAGTTTTTTTAAGTATTTAAATTTAAACTTAAGAATATTACTTAAAATTCCAATTTGGGTTAATTATACTTATTGTTATCCTGTTACTTTTGAAGATGCTTATTCAATTTATGTGTTATGACCAAAGTCCTGAACCTTTTAGTTGAACTTAACTTATAATATGTTCTGTTTGCCTAATATAGCAATACATACTATTCAAATTAAATGAAGATGGCATCAAATTAGTTTTCCACTATTTTTAAAATTAAAAGAAACATATCTTCATTGATAGCGAAAGTGTGGTACATTTCCTTAACAAAAAGATGATACAAAAACAATAAACATAAAAAATAAATACATTACAAAAACTAAAATCCTAAGCTTATGCGTTGGGAGCCCCTGGATCAGCAGCTTGCTCGGGCTGAGAGATAGTGGTGTCTGAGGCTTTCTCCTTGCCCTTATCCTTGCCTTTGCGCTTATCCTTGTCCTTGCCCTTGTCATTGCCCTTATCCTTGCCCTGGAAAGCTTCAGCTTCTTTCCCTTTGCCAACATCTTGGCGAGAATCCATTGAAACTTCCATAGGGGCAGGAGGGACTTGGTCTGCTATGGGCACCTCAAACACTTGGGCAGGTTGCTCTGGGGGAGAGGAGCTAGGATCTGAGAGGTCGTGGATATCTGGGTCATAGTAGATGCTCTCAGTTCGCCTCAGGCTGGAATCAATAGGAATCCTAGCGACATCAAGGGCTTTACCCCAAAAGATATCGCAGTAATCCCTAGCTACAACGGAGAACTCCTCTGTGAGCCTGCCTTGAGTCTCCTGTACCCCCAGGGCGTAGGCAGCTTGTTTCTCGGCCTTGGCTGCCTCTTTGAATAGTTGGGCAGCCTCTCTGGCCTTGCGAAGTTCTTCGCGAAGCTCTGTCAGCATCTGTTTCTCCGTTGCCAGATTTATTTCAATATAGTGCAGGTTCTTGCGCACTTCTTCAAACTGTCTCTCCGTCGTCTTTAGGCCTGCCTCAGCACTATCTCTTACCCTAACAGCTTCTTTCAGCTGCTCGGCCATCTTAGCGTGGTTTTCCTTTAGGGCATCTAGCTCCACCTCCACTTCGGCTCGAGCATCCAAGGAAACCCTGGTTTCACCACGTGCATTCTTTACCCACTCCTCGGCCACGAAAAACTTGCTGTGTGACCTAGAAATAATTAAAAAAAAAAAAAACACAAACAAAAACAAAAGGTATTTCACCTTTACTATAAAATGTAAGGAAATGTAGAAGTATGAAAGTAGAACAACGAATCCAGTTGCTTACCATAGCCAGGTCCCTTTTAAGGGATAGAAAGAGATCGGGATGGTTAAAGTTCCTATAAGCCTCTATGTCCTTTGGAAGGAGAATGGGCTGCTCTAGAGCCTCAGCCATATGACCGGCGTGCCCCCCGCGGTAATGCCTAAGGGAGGCATCATACGCGATTGGCACACTGTCTACCTTTAGCTTTGGTGACCAAGTGCGGGTTGGTTGACGCACTTGAGCCACAGGAGGCTCCTCTCGGCTATCAACGGAGGTGGACCTTCTACCCCTTTGGTCTTGTGATTGCCTGGGCTGCTTGCTACCTTTGGAAGGGGCCATCTCACCTTCCTCAGGTGCCTCAATTTACCTCTTCCTCCTTAAATCAGGGTTGGGCTTTAGCCCGAGGTCAGCAGGAAGTTGAGGAGGAGGAGGAGGAGGATTCACTAGCGATTTGGACTTATTTTTATCTTTAGGTGAATGCGCTTTGTTCCTGTTTTTCATAAGGTCCCTTAAACTTGGACCAGTCTTAGGAGCCATTTCTTCTTCCTCGTTTGAGGAGTCACCAACATAGGTTACTATCTAGGCAGGAGTCTGAACGCACAAATACTCGTCCGCTTCTTCTTCAGCCTCTGATATAACGATGGCTTCCTCTTCAAATTGGAACCTGTCAATTTCCTTCTCAAGAGAAGAAAAAGAGGCAGCTCCTTCCTCGACAATAGCCTGTCCGAGTGGTACTTGTTGAAGTGGCTAGGCGGCAAAAGGTATTCCTTATGGAATAGGATGATCAACGGGTGGAAGATCGTGTAAAGCTAGGAAACCTGGCTGAGAGACGTCTATGCGAGCCAAATGATAGTCGTTTGCTCTGATAGAGTTGCCGACGTCTAGAAAAGTCCTTGAAATTGGTTCATAGTTTAGAATCAAGTGAACGGCATGAAGCTGTCCGTCGTCGTTCACAAAAATCTGAAACCTCAGCAAGTAGTTAAGCACTGGTACTTTGATTAAGCTGAGCTTGGGGTTGGTATATGTTTTATCTGTCAGATAAAAGAATCAAACAGTTAGAAACTCCAGCTTTAATGTAAAAAAAAATGATGAATGAAAATGAGACTCAGGTACAACAAAACAGGGCCGAGGACAAATTCCTTAAATCTAATGTTAGAAATCCTAGATCTAAGTTACTCCACCTAGCTCTCCTAGCTTGGTTGGGCAAGAAAGGCCGTCACTCCAAGGGCCTGATATGATGAGGAAGTCATCTTTCATCCCTTTGTTAGACTTGGGGAGACATGAGATTAGCTCGACAACATTGGATTGGGACTTAAGGTAAAACCTTGCCCGAGCTTCTATGTGGCCTTCATATAGATGAGCTACATCATACCAGGTCAGTCCCAATCCTAAATGTCGGTCCAAAGCGTCAATCGCTCCTAGAACTCTAAAGAAGTTAGGTGCACATTGTTGGGGGCAGAGCCTGTGGGCACGTAAGTAGTCCCTCGTAATCCTACCCATGGGAATAGTTATGCCTCCTTCTATGAAGGTAATCATTGGGATTATGACTTCTCCCACTTCTCGGTCAAATGCCAATCCTTCTGTGGAACAGTATCGTATCGATACTTCCTAGGGTATGTGGTATTTTTCTTTGAACAGTTCTATCAAAGCTGGAGTCTTCATTAAGCGTTCAAATCTACCAATTCTGAGTTTGTGGAAGAGAGAATGAAGAGCTAAGGAGATTATCCGAGGAGATAAAGGGAGTTGTGAAAACAAAACTTACGTAGACTAGAACGTGAACTAATCTTTGTAGTTCTTGAGGATCTTTGAAGTCTCTTTTTGAAAGTATGATGAACAATCTGATGGATAATGAGTTTGGAGGTTTGAATGCTCTGAAGATTATGAACTGCGGTGAAGAAAGAAGGAAATGATATTCAGGAGCCTTTATATAAGGAACCGAAAACCAGGGGGGATTTTGTCCCGCCCAAATCTTAAAGAGAAATCTGGACCGTTGGATTAGAGCTCCACCGTTGGATGCCTAGAGCATAACGCTGCCCAAAATACTTAATGACGTTTTGCGAGTTCCGAAGCGTCAGAAACAATAGTAAGATGACGAAATTAACCCTTCCACATGCGTAAGTTTGAATACCTTTGTGGTTTTTAACTTTGACAGTCAAAATTATATTTTTTCTCCTCGTGCAGGAGGGAAAAATTAAAATTTTGAGGGGCTATTGTGGGGGGCGAAAGCTTGAACTCTTATATTGGGCCTTAAGCCCATTTATTGATAAGAATACGTCCGAGGAGGAGTAAACATTTAGAAAGGCCCCATAGGGAGTAGCCATGCAGGGAAATGTTCAAAGACACTGGTCCGAGATGGTTATCCTCCTCGGACCTGACGAATGTCAGTCAGGTGAGCTTTTGCTTGACTTGAGTAAGCTTCCAAGACGTTCCAACAACGAGGATAGACTTCAGAGTTGTAAAGAAGGGATAAGAACACGGAAATATCTTGGGAAAAAGCTGCTACCACTGCATTAAATGCACTACAGTAACTTTCCTGGCCGCATTAATGTGGAGAAGACCTCTAAATAGTGTTTTCAACTACTACCGCCCATAGAAAACCAGAAAAGCTGCTTAGTAGGACAGATACTTGAGTGCAGGGTTGGATGATAAATAAGTGGATGATGGGAATGAATTGGTGAGGACTATATAATGGAGGAGACACTCCATAAGAGGGGATCGGAAAAAATACAAAGAGAGAAATAGTGAAAAAGAATTACTATAGCACAGTGAAGAACTAACTTTCAGGAATAGCCAGTTCATCTAAAAACCTACTCCTCGGACATATACATGATCCCTGATTATGGGTTTTTCCCTCCTCGGACAGGCTTGAAACCTCAATTAACTGTTAGAAAACCCATTAACAGCCCAGTTCTTTTACCCATTCTCTTACAAATTTATTGTATTGGGATTATTCCCCAATTCTTTTGGGTTTGGGCTACAATTTGTGACCCTACATATATATATATATATATATATATATATATATATTATTGAATTTTGAATAACTGTTCTATCATTATTATTATTATTATTAGCTATGTTCTATTATTATTAGCTATTAAAACTATTATTTATTATTATAATTATAATGAATAATATTTATGGACTCATCATAATCACAAGAATGCGTATTAACCCTTAAAAGCTTGATGTGACTTGATCTTGCAATCCGATCATTTGATTTATGCACATGAGGTGTCATTTTTTATCATTTAGGACTTTTAAATATGCTTTCAATCAAGTATTTGAAACCCAACAAGAAAAATTGTAATTTTTGTCTTACATAATAAAATGATTGCTTTATTCTTAAAGCACAGTTAAATGAAGGTTGCAAAACGAGATGTCTAAAATAACATATCATTCATATGTTGGTATGATCAAGACAAGTGTCTTTTCTCCATGGTATGCATGAAGACCATTTATGGAGGGTTTCATGAAGGTAAGGTCCTTTCCCCAAAGTATTGTGCATCAATACCAATTCACATGTCCCTTTCTTCTTGTATGATTTTGGGTAGCTTAGAGGTTCACTCGTAAAGCGCGTGAAAACTGCCTATGGATGAGCCCTCTAGTGTGAGGCCAACATAAAAATGATAATGTGCCTGAAGTCTAAAGACCACCTAGAACGAAAACGGAAACCAAACATTCTTGCTAAAATGATGCACATGCCATGCATGCACATCCTTCATGCCCTTGCCTAAACCCACACAATTCTTTTTTGATTTTCTACTTTTCATCACAAAAGTTTAAACTTTTTTCACAAACAAAATACAATCATGTCGGTGAATGTGAGCATAATTAATGTGCCCCTATGTGTAAATCAACCGATGGACTACATCATTCACAACTAAATGATGGGATCCAAATGATGGCTATATGTCAAAACCAAAACTTGAGTGCACTAAGCTACAGCACCAATATTTCAAGTGTACCTTGTTATTAGCACTTTTTCTACTCACATATTTTCAAAATGTTCCAACCCACAGTTGTTTTGTTTTCTTTGAAACCAAAACCGTTGATATCATTCTAGAATCAAGTTGAGTATTTTATTACATTGTATTACTTAACTCTAGGAATGGATAACCAAAACGATGTCGAACTTTTTTGTTCAGCATTATGTAGTGTCCTGGAGCGGTTTAATGTATGTGGGGGCTTAAGACAAAAATTGAAATTAAGGCATTTTATATATATATTAAAATATAATTTTAAAAAATTAAATATTACTTAAATTCTATTATCTTGTTTTAGATACAAAATTACTACTAATTAACATGAACCATGTTTTTTTTTTTTTTTTTTTGGTTGAAAGTCTATAAATAAAAATTTTGACAAAACTTTTCCCGCCTGTTTATGTGGCAGATTGATTGTGGTAAGTAAAAAAGTGATGAAAGTGGTGGACTTAGATAAAAACTAGTAAAAGTTTGTCAACTTAACTTGTGAAAAATGTTGTGAATATTTTTTTGTATTGCTTTTTTTTTTTTTTTTTTTCTAAGAAGTACTACATTCATAATATTTTTACAATAAATCAAAGGTGTTAATTGTTAATGGTTCTAATTTGAACTTATCACTGAGATTAATTTTTTGTCATCAATAATATCTTGTAACAACCTATCATTTAGAATTTATTCTGAAAGAGTTGTGGATGTAACATTTTTTTTTTCTTGTTTTTCATTTGATAAAAAAATATTATTTTATTTATTGGCTAATATTTGGACTTAATTAATACTATTATAATATTTAAAAAACCCTATTGGTTAAAATTTGGGAGCCTTTTCTACTTGGGGCTTTAGGCGGCCATATTTGTTACTTCACATATAGAGCCAGCACTGGGGGTGCCCAATATCTTCCTCACATGTAATCAAACTCATAAATCTATGTTTCTGGTTTGGGATATAGCGTGATCTAGTTTAGGTTAGATGACTCTAGGATCCTTAGAAGTTATAACTGAACTTTAGGTAAAACCAACGGATTTTAGGTGACCAATACCCTATGAATTCTTAATGATTGGTGGCGACTCCATACAATTTACACACTCCCCGCACATGGTCATAGCCTTGTAAGAACAACTAGTGCAAGTTGTAGACATTGTAATTTGTTGTTGCCATTTAACCTTACATTAAGGGCAAAAACATAATTTTATAACATTAGAGCAAAATTGTCATTTTGACTATTGGATAAAAAATTGCTTTAAAAAAAAAAAAAACCACAAGTCTCAAATAATAATTTACACCTCGAGTGAACAAATTGGATCCCCAAATTACAAGATCAAGACATATTAAGTTTCGATCTATAATACACGTTCTTGAAATTAAGGATAGCCATGTGTGATTATGAGTGACTAATTATGATTGGTTCTTAAAGAATTAGTTATAATTAATCACTAGTGTTATACCTGTGCGATGCACGGCTTAATAGAAAAGTATATGTAAATTAAACAATTTATTTCAATAATATAATTAAATTACTTATCTTAAAAAATTAAATTAAAAATTTTAAACTTATAAAGGAGATTTTAATTCTCTGATAATAACTCTACACACAATTAAGGACAAATTTAATACATTGAGATGATGATTATATGCGAATAAAAATGATTAATTTAAGAAATAAAAAATGTTAGAATGGAATAACTAATCATTTAATGAATATACGACAATTTTCATTAAAGAAAAAATTATAAGTAGAGTTAATAGAGAAAAAAATTATTTAAATGAAATTGAATGGTTGTCTTTAAGAGTGAGAATTATATCTAAATTTACCTTATTTTTCCAAGAGGGTAATTGGAAGTTTAGAAAAAAAAAAAAAAAAAAGAGTTTGACAACATACATAACATTTAGAAAAAGAAAAGGAAAATAAGCACAATTGAAACTAACTTGGGATTCATGCTGAAAGTCAATAGAGGCTTTGGCCTGTGATTTATTCCTTGTACTACTCTTAATCTCCTCCTAGCTTATGTTAAACAACATAGCATCATAAACACGTAAGCTCTTGTTGTGTCTTATTGCATGATTGCACATCTTGTAAAGTTGCTTGATTGCATCCTATGAAGTTGTTTATTTTTATTAGCTTATATATAGTAGATAAATATACATTATAGATTACCTATTTATGCTAATTAGGAATTACTATTATACTATAACTCATTCACAATGAAGATCAGTTTTATCTCAATAATCAAATAGATATAAGTATATAACTCTCCAACTCATGTACATGTCTAACTCTTCCTAACTATGCATGCTTTTTTTTATTTATTTAAATTTCGTGAGATAGCTTTAGCATGCATCTAAAAAATTGTTGTTATTTTTATTTAAAAATTAGTGATAAAGCAATAGTTAATAATAACAAATAGGAAGTTGTTTTTATCTATAAATGTGTGTAAATGTGAAGCTAAAATCTAAATATAAAAAATAAGTAGCATGTGAAGAGGAAATCCAAAAAAATAAAATAAAATAAAATAAAAAATAAAGTAACCGTGTGTGAAGAGGGAATCTAGAGATTAAAAAAAAAAAAAGTAACGTTGCTATTTATTTTTACGTGTAGTAATATAATTTAAGTAAAACAAAAGTAAAAAACATATTTATAATAAAAGGATTAGAATTCTAAATTCATATGATAGTTTTAAATTTTCATTTCTATAATATCGTCAACTTTGTAACATTTGACTTGTTTTGTTTGTAGCTTAATAAGATTGCCATAATTTTTAATAATAAAATAAGTATTAGCTAAAAAAATAGTAAAAAATAGATTAATAAATTAAGTAAAAAAATAGTAAAAAATAAATTAATAGTAAAAGGATTAGAATTTGGATTGTAATCCAATTAAGATTTTTATCAACTTAGAAATTATAGGAAAAGAAGATAAGAAAAAAATATATATATCTATTTTTTAAAAAATATAATTTTTTTTTTTTACAATTTGGTGAAGCCACTTAATGCAATCACGGTTTCTAAGCTCAACTTTTATTATAAAGTGTATGATGTGCCATAATTCTATTAGTTTGATCTTGAGACAAGAAATGGACATTAGCATGCACTGGATAACTATAATAGATGATTGGTTTTTAGATAATTAATTAATTATCTTAGGAAATAATTTAATCAATTAAAAATTAAAATTCCTAATTATCCCTTAGCATAATTTGATCTTAATGTTGTTGAAAGCAAGTTTAAAACTCGTAATTATCACAACACTTAATCAAAATTTAAAAAAAAAAAAAATTGTGAAAAGCTCAAAATTGGAAGCACTAAAGTGTTTGTTTGGCAACAACTTATCTAACTCTTTGCTGAAAACTTTTTTGTCGAAAGTGTGCTAAAGTATACTTGTATCTTGAAAAAAAATTGAAAAAAATTGAAAATGTAGAAAGAAGTAAAATTTTAAAAAGTTGTACATAAAAATTAAAAGTTAAAATTGATACCAAACAAACTCTTAAGTCAAAAGGGCTGAAATTGCCAATCCACACTATGACTAAAAATCACGTACGAGTGCCCATCATCACTCAATGTTAGCTGGTTGCCTCTTCGTGTTTTTTATTCGAATTTTCGGTTCCTGCTTCATTTTTTCTATTATGCATCAATATTCTATACTTTTGGGCTTAATTAGTCAAGAAAGCACTAAAAGGGAAGGTACTGAGTTTTTATTTATTTATTTATTTATGGATATAAGCTCTTTGGAAAATTTTAAGTTTGAAGTTTGAACTCTAATTCTTTGACCATGGTATACAACATAAAGATGGGCATTAATTAACTAGCATTATTTTTGAAGAGATATATTTGGTTGTCTGCATAATATTTAAGTGAGCAACACTACTCTCTACATATATAATCCACTATTTATTTTATGGTCCATACTCACTCCAAGTTATACCCAGCACGCTTCATATTGCAAACACAAAACTCTATTAATTCATAGGATTTCTAGACTGACATTCAACCCTTTATCCGATAAAAAACATGAAACAAAGCACAATTATTCTTAAAGTTCAAGGAAAGAAACTGTGGAGTACGTAAAGGAAAGAGGTTGATTTGATGTGCTTAAACAGTAAGTTTTTAAGGGAAAAACAACAAGGCACTGTTCCTTTTCATCCCTAAAGTTTATTGTTACTCATTTTAGTTTTTGAACTTAAACATTTCTATTATTCTATATATAAAAGTACCTTAGATTAGGATTGGGTGCAATTATCCCCTCCCCCAATAACAAATTTCTTTTTTACTATTTCCACTTTTTAACTTTTTCTCACTTTATTTATTTAATTGTTAAGGTAGGAAGTTGTTTTTTTCTACCCTCAATCTCAACTATTGGAACTATTGTATCAACTGCAATACCCACTTAATTTTAATCTAGTATAGTCAAATGTGTATAATGGTAGTTTCATTGATGAAAATACATCACTACAACAAACCTGACTTATTTCAACCCACTTTTCTCAAGGGTTGACTAAAAAGTGCCAAAACCATCACTAAAAATCCTCAGGAACCCTCGGAATAATCTATTAAAATTAGGCGGGCTAGTTTATAAAATTAGCGCTCAACATTTTTACACTCTCATCCCCACACTCCAGCACTAAACATTTTTCAACGCATCCTATGACAACCTTTGATAGAAGATACCTCAAAAGTACCAATCCTTGAAATAAAGTCCAAAATTAAAATACGAAAGGGAAAACTTATTTTTGTTTGCTCTCCAAGCTTATCTCATCTCCGACGGGCTGATTTGCGGTGGTCAGCTATCTCATCTCCGACGACAAGCGAGCTGTTGATAGACTGAGCACTCTTCGCCACCCCATTTTCCGATTACAGGTCTGTCTCTCTCTGTTTGTTTCCCGAGAAATTATGGAAATTACACTTATATCCGATTCTACTAGGTACGATCTTCTATGGCTTTTCATTTCATTGCATTTCTATAGATTTACTCGAATTCTGTATTTGGAGAAATTGTTTGAAATGAATAGGCTTTGTTTGAGTTTTTATTTATTTTAACAGTCATATTTATTTCAATTGCTTTAAAATTCTAGCTCAATTCGTTAGCTTTGTGGTGGAATTTGAGCTCGATTAAATTTCTTTGGACTCGTTTAGAATCTGTTTGGTTGTTGAGAAATTGTAGGAAAATAAATGAGTTTGTATTGTATCGGTTTTGTTGAGATTTTTTTTTGTTGAAAATTTTTAGTTTTTATAATTTTATTATTGGTGTTTTCAATTGGTAAATTTTCTAGCTTGAATCCCTAGCCGTTAACTTGTGCTGCAATTTGAGTTCTATTAAATTTCTTTGATTCATTTGAGAATCTATTTGGTTGTCTAAAAATTGTAGGAAACGAATGATGTATCGGAGAGGATTTTAGGATTGATTTGTACATTCTGGTTTGATTTGAGCTTAAATTATTGGTTGATTTTGCTATTTGTATTTTGGGTGAAAAATAGTAAGTAAAGCTTGAATTTTTAGGTTCTATGTGGAAAGATTATAGAAATAAACTTCTATGACTGCTGTTTGATGAAAGAATGCTTAAATTGCATTCCCAGTTGATTTTCCCTTCCTTTTAATGACAAGCAGTAGCAGTCATTAAAATTGAACTTTAGCTTTGTATTGGATGTTTGATCCTAACCTAGTTTATGACATCTTCAGAATCAGTGATCTATAAATCATTAAGATTGGATACTCAATGTTACTAAAGTTATTTAGAATGCCTATTAAGTTGAGTACTCAATGTTACTAACTGGAGTAATTCAAAATGCCCAGAAGGTTAGATACTCAAGCATGCTTTGTCACTTTCTTTTGCTCTCTGCTATGTGTTACTGTGTTTTTTCTGTGTTTCTGGCTGTTCCAGCTGTGCTTCTGTAGTGTCTTTGTACTGATCTGATGCAATTAGCAGCAGATCATGGACTCGTTATGAAATTTAAGGTTCTTCCAGAATAATGGCTGATGAGATAAATTGTTATAATGAATGCCTTAAGAACCCAGCAGCCCACTTAAAATGGTTTAGTAAAAGGAGGAGTAACATGTCTTTGTCCTGGGGTTCACTTCATTCATTATAACTAAAAATGTTTAAGTTTCTGATGGACTGGCACTACGATAGGTCAACTACTATTAGTGCGGCTAGAAAGATCCAAATTATAATGCACTATCTAAAACTAATTCATCTTTGAAAAAACTTGAAATAAGTGTCCAGGTATAATGGGGCAACTTAACAAATTTTTTTTTTTTTTTTTTGAGATAGTTACAGTATACTCAACCCTTTCCCTCCTAAGGCCCTTGGCAAATAGAAAAAAGGGCAACTTAACATGAATGTTAAATTCTAGTAGAAAAATTGGTAATTATACTCTACTCCTTTGAGGTTTGTGGAACTGATATTACACATTAAACTCGAAGGTTGAAAACACTTTCCTCTACTTGACATTTGATTAACCAAACTTTGTTAAATTAATATTAAAAATGTTGTGTTGTAACATGCCAAGCTTAAGGGTAGGTTTCCAAAATTATCTTATTTCATAATTAAAATTCATTTTTTTTAAATTTTAATTAAAGTGTATTTTAAAATATTAAGTATAAATTTTGTTTTTTGTTTTTTGTTTTGTTTTTTTTCAATGGGTTATGGAAAGATTTGTTGTTGCAAGTGTTTTGGTATTTGATAAATTTATATTTTTATTCTAAATTTATTAGTTATTTTTTTACTAACCATGCTTAAATTTTTGTAAAGAAATTCTTATAAAAATTTAGAATATTTCTTAATATAAACAAAAGTGGATGAGTGTTAATTTTTTCAAACCTCAAACAAGGAGAGTGTTTTTTCTTTTCAAGTTTTGAGGTAGAGTGTCAGTTTCCCAAACATTAAACATTAAGGGAGGGAAGTGTAATAAATAGGGAAAAAAAAAAAAAAACATGAATGTTTTTTTTTTGGAGAAACAAAAAACATGAATGGACAAACAATGACAAAAAAATCAATTTAATGGACAAACAATTCACCAAAATTTTAGGATTTACGATTTAGTCGTAATTGGGACACGGCATGGACACCTTCTTCAAGACATGGCTCACAAGTGCAACAAAGGCCTGGTGTTTAAGCTTGGCCTAACAGAGACAGTTTTTACTTTTTAGAAAGAGAGTCAACTGCAACCACAAGTCTCAAAAACAAAACCCCGGCCTCGTTTGGTAGAGCATCTTAAACACACGTTTTCAGTTTTTAAACAACATTATACGTATTTTTACACACTTTTTCACTTACACGTATTTCAAAAAACTACAAACAACATTACTCAAACTCCTCTACTAAACGGGTCCTAAACCTCTGCTTCTGATTTCTGCTCTCACAGTCGCCCCAGCTCTCTCTCTCTCTCTCTCTCTCTCTATATATATATATATATGTATGTATATATATGTATGTATGTATGTTTGAATGTAATGATTCGATAATTGATGATAAAAACTGTTACAGAAGCTATTGTAGTATGTGCATGATTGATGAGATTTTTTAGGAGCAAGAAAGAAAACCGATATTCTAGTTATCAATTATGTTGTTCCTTGCTGGTTCAAATCTCTAACTTTGTGTGTTTTCTATTCTGGGTGGCACTCGTTATTTTATTTTATTTTATTTGAACGGGTATACTTTGTTTAATTCACAAAATAAACATCCACGTTTGTGTGCTTTGTGTCTCTCAAGAACTGTGTTTTGTAATTGGAATTGGTTAAAACTAGCAGTTGTGGCCTTGTAGTTTCTAAAAACACTTTTGTTTATGTGGGTTCAAACTATTTTCAAAAAACTAAAGTAAAAATATCTTTTTAAATGATATCAAACCCAGCTGCATTTATTTTAGATTACTCAATAATTAGATGTATCGAAATAGGTTCAGGGCTTTAATGATAAATTGTGATTTAGCAATATGAATTTTATTTGATGTTACTTATTAAAAGGGAAAAAAAAAATTTGAATTTCATTTGATGTTGGTTGAGTATTTTTTTTTTTTGGAACATTGATATCTATTTCTTGAGAAGTGCCAGTGAAAGAAACTAGTTCCTCATTAAATTCTTTTGAACCCAAAAATGAAAATCATGGATTGTAATATGGGCAGGAGACATTTTCAGATATAAAAGTGGCTTTTATGATTAGTCTTAGGTCTGTAGCATCTGAATAGGCTTGTTAGTTGCTAGATGTTGTGCTCAAGAAATGCATGGCTTGGCTCAATTGCTCATGGGAAAGATTTCTCCAAGGATGGTTTCACAGTTTCTTAGCGATGTGTCTGAATCACAGGTTGAGAAACTGAAACAGGAAATGTGTTACGTTTTACATTGAAATAATTGAAGCCTATCAGAGTCATTTTTTGGGTGTAGTGCGGTTAATGGTTAGACTGTTGATGGAAAAGTACTAGATGTTAATGTGAGCTTAGTCTTCTAACTTAATGTGATTATAATATTATTTTGGACTTGTTAGGCTCCATCTTGTCTATTAATTTCCCCAAACTCAAAACAGTTTTTAAAATTGAATTGTAGCTAGACTTGCTATGTATAGTGTTTCAAAGATTTGTGTATAGTTTTATTCAATGTTATTGCTTATGAGAGTTCCTTGTTTTTATCATCATTCCTTGTCCATGTGTAAATTTATCTTCTTTTTTTTCTGACAGACTTTTGTTAGTGGAAGATATTTAAAGTTTTGTTAATGGAAGATATTTAAATTTTTGTTATGAACCGGAATTACAGGGTCTTCTTGGTATTATTTTAAAGATGAAGAAGATGATAGCACTAGGCTTTGAGGGTTCAGCCAACAAAATTGGTGTTGGGGTTGTAACTTTAGATGGCACCATTCTATCAAACCCACGACACACCTACATTACCCTCCAGGCCAAGGATTCCTTCCCCGAGAAACTGCTCAGCACCATCTCCAACACATTCTTCCATTAATCAAATCTGCTTTGAAGACTGCCCAAATAACCCCAGATGAAATAGATTGCCTCTGTTACACCAAGGGTCCTGGCATGGGAGCACCGCTACAAGTTTCTGCTATTGTTGTACGGATTCTTTCACAGCTGTGGAAGAAGCCCATTGTTGCGGTTAATCACTGTGTGGCACATATTGAGATGGGGAGGATTGTGACTGGGGCAGATGATCCTGTTGTATTATGTGTTAGTGGTGGGAATACACAGGTAATAGCATATAGTGAAGGGCATTACAGGATCTTTGGGGAAACCATTGATATTGCTGTAGGAAATTGCTTGGATCGATTTGCTAGGGTGTTAGCACTCTCCAATGATCCAAGCCCTGGATATAACATCGAGCAGGTATGTATGTGAACATGGGTGGATTTTTTATTTTATTTTTTATACTTTATGTAGCAGACACTAATTATGTATAAATATATTTTCAATGCTGCGGCATCCGGGGCTTTTTTTGGGTTGCTTTTGTTTTTCTGATAGTTGCTTCCGTTGGTTTATTTATTGAATATTTTGAAAAGTGCTTTATTTGTTGAATATTACTAAGAAAAAAAAAAATCCTTTTCTTCATGAGAACTACTAAGATTAATACATGCATGTTTGTTGAATGTGGTCAATGAGCTGTGGTTCAAATAGCACCTCCTTCTCTTGTAAGAGTAAGGTGGAGGGTAAGGTCATGGGTTCAAGACTCACGGTGCATATGTAACTTACTAATATAAAAAGAAAAGAAAATGTGTGCATTGAATGTGTGTAGACATGTATTTATATCTTTATTTGCTTTAGAAAGCCCTCAGACTTTGTGCAAGTTATTGTCAAAGGAGAGGGGTGAAAACTATGATGATTCATGATATCCTGTATTTCTATTGACAATCTATTAATCCTTTTTTGGGGTTTCTCTTCTTTTTACTTTGAAGATTTACCATTAGCGCCTTCATTCCATAATAGCCATAACATATTTGCTCTCTGGGGTTTCCAATTGATTACCAGAACAATGTGTAGCTATTCATTATTGAATTGGTTAAATTACTTATGTTTTAACCAATTGGTGTAGCTTTATCTGCATTGCACTTATGAGAATTTGTCCTGTGTTTTGCTCTGTATTGAGAAATTTACCTATAATTCAAGGTAGTCAAAGGCTAAAAGTGACCTTAAGATGCCAAGGACTTGTATGGTCCGAGGCATGAGGCGAGAAAAAGGAGCTAACCCAGTTAAAGTGAGGCGGCAAATTCTAAATATAGTTATTATACATATAGAACTTAAATCATGTGTGTCTAATGTATTGAAATATTATGATCTATGTGTGTGTATTAAAATACTTAGTATTCTCAAAAGAAAGCAGTGAGTTAATCTCACATTGGAAAATGAATGTGAGTTAAAGAGGTTTAAAACTTGTGCTGTGTATCCAAGAGTTAGGCCATTTTGGATATACACCACTTTTAGTTTCTTTAAAACTTTCTCCCTTCTCCCTTTGTGTGTGTGTGTTAAAATACTTAGAATTCTCAAAAAAAAAAAAAAAAAAAAAATTATGATCAATTGTTTTTGAAATGTGTTACATGAAGAAATTAAGTCTATTTATTGATTTCAAAATAGCCTTACCTCAGTTTATGCTCTATTAATGATTCTAAAAATAAGTTATACAACAAGTTTTTATAAATTAATTAGTCTGACAAAAAATTTTTACAACAAGCTTCAGTAAATTAATAATTTAACAAAAGGATTTACATCAAGCTTCTTAAGTAAAAAGAAAAATTAAATTATGTAAATAAATAAAAGCTGTGGCTCTAGCCTTAGTGCCTTTTTAATGATTTAATGCGCTTGCCTTTCTTGCCTAGGTTTAAAAGGCGAGTGCCTCCGTAATGGCACCTTGCCTTAGAGCCTTTCAGGCACTCACCTGGTTGCCTAGGAAAATGCCTAGCTTGCATTTGACTTCCATGGAATCATTAGGAGACTCTTACGATAAAATTCTGGTCTCTTTTACTCAATGCAATGATACTTCATTGCTAACAACTTCCTGATGTGAATGCAATCACGACCCAATGAGAGGAATATTTTTTAATTTGAAGATGATGTGGGAGTGAAGTATGATTTTCGGTAGGTTGGTTAGTGTATAGAAGTGGTTGTTAGTCTGAATAGGTATAGGGTTAGTGCAGGAAGAGTTTGTTGGATAGTGATGGATGGGTATGCTAGGGCCTTATTTACATATATTGGGTTACGAGGTAAGTTTTTTTCTGTCAGTTACAATTTGTTTTTTGAAATTGCACTTTGGATTTTCTTTTTCTAATTCTATTTGGATAGGAGCTGTTAATTTTGAGGGTTATTTTGGTTTTGTTTGTCTGGGTTATCAACTGGTGCCCCCAAGTATATGGAGGCATTGAGGAGAGGAATTTTACTTGGTGGTAATGTTCTTTGATCTTTCATTGGTGCAAAGTTTGGTGGTTTAGGTGATCAAGTGATACAGTGCAAATAATTGCTTCTCAGATATGCAGCTGAATGGACGTAAGGTAGCTTGGGGTGGCTTTGGCTTAGGTTTAAAGTTTAGAAAAGGTTAGACTGCAGTTGGGCTTGCTGGGCTTTGGCTTTGGTTTCTGATTCGTTCAAAATGCTTGAATAGTGTTGTGGAGATACTTTTTTCTTGACATGCCTGATATTATTTTTTTTTTCTTCACCAGCTTGCAAAGAAAGGGGAACAATTCATTGACCTTCCCTATGTTGTCAAAGGGATGGATGTATCTTTCAGTGGAATATTGAGCTATATTGAAGCCACTGCTGTGGAGAAGCTAAAAAATAATGAGTGCACCCCTGCAGACTTGTGTTACTCCTTGCAGGTAAATTGTCGTGGTAAATTATTTGTATTTGAACTCTGCCATTCTTCATATACCAATTGTTAGGTGTTTTTTTTTTTTGATAAGTAAAAATGTTATATATACGAATGGCTACTCTATGCATGAAGAACATAGAGCAAATCCAGAAAATACAAGAAGGAAAACAAAGAAAAAACAAAAAATAGGAACCCAGTCCACAAACTAATTACAAAGGGAAAGAGAGCTAATGAAAGAAGGGAGAGAATCACTAGTTGTGAGTCCCCAAGCTCGAGACCAATCAAAAAGAGTTCCACTAAAAGAAGCAAGCATCTGATCCCCGGAACTATCCAAATCCTCAAACGTCCGCCGATTCCGTTCCTTCCAAATACACCAAAAGATGCACAACGGAACTAAATTCCAAATCTGAGACGAGTGCTTCCCCAACCAATTCCACCAGCCAAAAAGCACATCTGGGATCGATCTAGGAACAACCCAAGACAGGCCATAAGTTATAAAGACAAAACTCCATATCCTATAAGCCATCTCACAATGAAGAAGTAAGTGAGCTACCGTTTCTCCACTGTGTCGGCACATAATGCACCAATCCACAAAAAATCTCCTCAATCTTAGATTATTACCTGTTAGGATCTTATTCCAAGCTACACACCAAAAAAAAAAGGAAACTCGTCTAGGGGCCTTTACTTTCCATATAGCTTTCCAAGGAAAGACAATTGAGGGAGAGTTCCTTAATTTGTTATAATATGACCGGATATCAAAATCCCCATTAAGCTTCAACTTCCATCTCATCCGATCTCCCACATCCATTGGAGGAGTATTAGCTCCCAAAATACGAAGAAAATGCAGCCCTTCATCCATCTCCCAATCATTAAATTCTCGAATAAAATGAACATTCCATACTCTTCTAACCTCCGCCCCCTGCCTTGACAAAGAAGCTTCAACAGATACCTCCTTATCAATAGCAATACCATACAACCTTGGGAAAGCCAAGTGAAGAGGTTGATCCCCACACCACCCATCCTGCCAAAACCTCACTCTATTCCCCAACCCAACAACAAAATGACAATTTTTGCTAAAATCCTCCCACCCCATACGAATGCCTCTCCACAAACCACACCCATGAACTCCCCTACCCAGTTTAGAGGTCCAACCCCCCCATTCTACCCCATATTTTGAAGCTACCACCCTCCTCCATAACCGATCCTCTTCCTTCCCAAACCGCCACAACCATTTCCCCAATAAGGCCTTATTGAAAGTAGTAAGTTTCCTTATCCCCAAACCACCATTGGCTATAGGCGCACAAACTTTATCCCATCCTACCAAATGAGATTTGCTATCACCCCATAGAAAATCCCTTTGCAACTTTTCAATTTTATTAGCCACATGAGTAGGAATTGTGAAAAGTGATAGAAAATAAGTAGGAAGGCTAGATAGTGTACTCTTGAGTAACATCAATCGACCCCCCTTAGACAAATACAGCTTCTTCCACCCGGCTAATCTCCGCTCAAATTTTTCCAAAATAGGATTCCAAATTGAAGGGGAGTTATGTGAAGCCCCCAAAGGCATGCCAAGATAAGACATAGGCAACTTTCCAACTTTGCATCCCAAAATTTCAGCCAAGGCATGCACATCATCAACCTCCCCTATTGGAACCATTTCACTCTTGTGCACATTAACCTTCAAACCTGTTACCGCCTGAAAACTAAGTAACAACAACCGAATATGAAGGATTTGCTCCACATCTGCATCACAAAATAAGATAGTATCGTCTGCAAACAGTAGATGTGTAACACATTCCCCACCACCTCCCCTCCCCTCAACTTTAAAACCACGGATCAATCCAGCTCCCTCTACTCTCCTCAACATCCTACTAAACACCTCCATCATTATCAAAAACAACATAGGAGATAGCGGATCCCCTTGTCTTAAACCTCTTGAACTACCAAAGAAATCAGCTGGAGACCCATTAATCAAAACAGAGAACTGAACTGTGGATATACAAGTACGGATCCACTTACACCACTTCACTCCAAAGCCCATTCTATGCAGCAAATTTAACAAAGCCTCCCAATTCACATGATCGTAGGCTTTCTCAATATCAAGTTTACAAATGACTCCAGGAACCCTACTCTTCCCTCGACTATCCACACACTCATTCGCAATAAGAACCGAGTCAAGAATTTGTCTCCCACCCACAAAGCTATTCTGAGCCTCAGAAATCAACTGATCTAAAACCACTCTCAAACGATTTGCCAAAACCTTAGACAAGATTTTATATACACTCCCCACCAAGCTAATAGGTCGAAAATCTCTAATATTAGAGGCATCATTCTTTTTAGGAATTAATGCAATGAAAGTAGCATTAAGGGATTTCTCAAACTTACAATGTTGAAAAAACTCTTCAAAGTCCGCTAAGACGTCTTTCTCCACTACTCTCCAACAATGATGATAGAATGCCATAGTAAACCCATCTGGACCTGGAGCTTTGTCCCCTTCCAAATCACGTACAACTTGAAGTATCTCCTCCCTCTCAAACTTCCTTTCGAGCCAAACCCTCTCCACATCCCCAATATGATCAAATTCCAAACCCTCCACAAGAGGCCTCCACCCCTCAGTCTCCTTGTACAAAGTTTTATAAAATTGTACTACTTGATTAATCACCTCGGATTCCTCCTCAAAAACCACCCCATCCACCTCCAAAGTCCTTAGATGATTAAACCTACGATGAGAGTTAGCCATTTTGTGGAAAAACTTGGTGTTATTATCCCCTTCCTTGATACATAACATCCTAGATTTTTGTCTCCAAGAAATTTCTTCCAAGGAAAGAAGATGCTCCACCTGGGATCTCAAAGCTACCCTATGACCTTTCTCCCCATCAGTGAGACCAAGATCCCCTTCCTTGGCATCTAATTTTTTCAGCTCCTCCAACAAATGTTTCTTTTGATGCTCTACATTACCAAACTCTCGGCAATTCCACTGCACAATGTCCTCTTTCAAAGCCTTCAGTTTTTTTGCAAACACGAAACTAGGTGTACCTACAAAAGAATGCCGATTCCACCAGAGTTGAACTCTCTCCACAAATCCCTCTGTCCTCAACCACATATTTTCAAATTTAAATGGACTTTTCCCCCTTGCCGTCCCCCCTGCCTCCAATAGAATTGGATTGTGATCTGAGATAGGACGTGGTAAAATCCTTTGAAGAACATCTGGGAAATGATCCTCCCAATCTGGAGTGACCAATGCTCTATCAATCCTGGACATCGCTGGTTGATCAGTCCCACTTGACCATGTATATCTACCACCGTCTAAAGGCAAATCAACCAAGTTAAGATCCTCAATAAATTCAGAGAATTTTTCCATAGCCAAGGTCAAGCGTGTCTCACCCCTACGCTCGCTAGGGAAGCGAACAATATTAAAATCTCCAAAGCAGCACCACGGTAACCTCCAATATTGCTGAATACCCACCAACTCATCCCACATGTGACCCCTCTCGATATTCTCATTTGGGCCATAAACCCCTGAACATGCCCATATAAAACCGTCCCCCACCCCTTGCCACTTTACCGAAACTGAGAAAGTCCCAACCAAAACCTCCAACTTCTCCAAAACCCTTTTATCCCACATAAGCAAGATCCCACCAGCAGTTCGATCAGCCTCCAAAACAGCCCAATCCACATATGGACAGCTCCACAAACTACAAACCAACTGTCTATTCATGCTAGCAATTTTCGTCTCTTGTAAACAAACAACATCGCACTTCCACTCTCGCAGCAAATTCTTCACCACAAGTCGCTTTTAAGGATCATTTAAACCTCTAACATTCCACGAAATCATTTTCATCTTCATAAGCACTAAACTAACCCCAACTTTTGACACCAACACAAAACCACCATTTATCTCCTGTCATAATTCACCGAACATAACAAGTTTTGCAACTCTCTGCGTCCTTTATTTTTGGCCTTAGCCACTTTTTTACTACCCGTTTCTCTCCTGTGTAACACATTGGCTGCTTCCATCTCAGTTTCTAACCTCTGTAAGAGAGCAATGCACAGCTTCTCATGTCGGGTTGTTGACAACCCAACCAATTTACTGAACCCAGGAATTCTGTGCTTCACCCAGCTAGAAATATCCAACTTATTCCCAATACTCAAAACCTCAGTGGCCTCCTCCAATTCTCTCAAATTTGTTGATACACCCGGATCAATGATTTGCAGAGGTAAACAATCTACCGCTTCAGTTTCACCAAAACCCACAGAAAAATCCACTGCATCCTTCACAAGCATGACCTCCCTAGGAAAACTTAAAAGTTCCTTACTAGAGAAATTATTTACCTCCTGACCCGATACTCCAAAACCCATTGACCCAGCTCGCAAAAACTCCAAAAACTGATCGGGAAAAGGAGTTCCGATCAATCTCGGCACAAATTCGAATCTTACCCACCTCTTTCCTTCAGAAATCGACCCACCCGACACCTTATTATAACCCAAAATGCTGTTCCGGTCAGAACTAAGCCTGAAACCCAGCTTCAGAGGAGTCTCGGTGCACCCCGACACTTCCACCGGCGAGACCCAACGCCGATGAATTGACAAAGCACCCTCTGCCTTGGTCAGCGTCGCCCCTCCCGGCGAAACTACATGCATCGGGTTGACCGAGAGCCTCCTTTCCTCATCGTCGCTTCTCAATACAACCTCCGGCGTAGCTAGCCCAGTTGTAAAAGCCGTGGGACTCTCTTCAATCTCATTGGGACTAATTGTAGATGGGAGTGGGCCTAAATTACTACTGGAACATTCTCCAGTTTCTAAAATGAGTGGGCTTGTACTCAAAGGGCCTAAAATAGGCTCACAGTGGGTATTGGGCTGTTTTGGGCCCAACCCAACACTCAACTTCTCTGTGACAGCCCGTGGCACCCATTTAAAAGCTGTTTTTCCTCCTTTATACTTATCCCAGGAAACACGTCTCTTCCCATTCTCAGCCACCTCCACTATTAATCCCTTCCCAGTCCAACGTGAATCCCTCAAATCACGCCCCTTGCCATTTTCAGTTTTATTTGAATTTAAACTGAAAATTAACGGAGATCTGATTTGATTCTGAACCGGTAAATCCTCACCTACATTAATGCCCAAATTAATGCTCCTCTCTCTCCCCTTCCCTCCCCTCACGGCTGCTGTACCAGGCTGACCCACCGGACCATCAACCACCTGCTTCCGAGCTTGATACAGAGGCACTGCCGTCATTTCCTTCATCCTATTCTGCTGTTTCTCCCCCATCGCCACATCTATATTATTCTGTCCTACAGCCTTGATTTGATGGAGAGAATGATTACCATCTTTTGCCTGCATTGGACCCTTCACAGTCTCAACAAAAGACCGAGATGGGTGAAACACTGAATTACGTTTCTGTGCCTGAGGGATAAACTTTAAATGGCCTGATCCACCAAAGGCATATTGATTGGGTTCTAACATCTTCCTCAATTCTAGACCAAAAGCCTTCCAACCATGTTTTTCTTCCCCTTCAGGGATTATGACAGACCTCCGGAGCCCGCCAATTTTGAGTTCAGTCACTAACAAAAACTGACCAAAAGAGTTTGATCCCCGTTGCAAGGTAAATGCAGTGTCTCCTTCCCTAAGCGTGAAAAACTGTTTGGGATTCACCCCAATCACCATATGTTCTATATTTTTCATCAACCATAATGCCGCGCTTTTGCCCATAAACACTGATTTCATGAAATATTTGCTCCGTTCAAAAATACGTAGCGCAAAAAAATTCCCTCCTTCCTCCACCACCAACTGAAAAAGCTTCGATTCAATGAAAAAACTACGTATCCCTCCCATACTAATGCGAATAAAAAGAAATAGAAGAGACAATATCTGACTCAAAAATTGGTTATAAATATTAATACATAAATATTAAATACCCCACCCCTCCCCCCTACGATTCGAAACTGAGACCACTTCATTTCATTATGCTAGGGAGGTATCATGCCGGTTCAACTTACCAGTGGTTCATAACGGAGATACTTCTTTCTTGACATGCCTGATGTTATTATTTTTTTCTTTCACCAGCTTGCAAAGAAAGGGGAACAGTTCATTGACCTTCCCTATGTTGTCAAAGGGATGGATGTATCTTTCAGTGGAATATTGAGCTATATTGAAGCCACTGCTGTGGAGAAGCTAAAAAATGATGAGTGCACCCCTGCAGACTTGTGTTACTCCTTGCAGGTAAACTGTCATGGTAAATTATTTGTATTTGACTTTTCCATTCTTCATATACCAATTGTTAGGTGTTGTATCATCATGTATGTCAATTCTTTGTCTTCATTCTCTTCCTCTCAAGAGCTAACTCACCCTCTGTGGTAGGGACTTTTCTAAAAATTCCCATGTACTTCTCTCTTGTATTTTACTTATGCATTCCAAAAAAAAAGGTATATTAATGCTGATATAACATATAATATATTAATATGTTGCAGGAAACTTTATATGCAATGCTTGTGGAGATTACAGAACGGGCAATGGCACACTGTGACACGAAAGATGTTCTTATTGTTGGTGGTGTTGGTTGCAATGAGCGCTTGCAGGAGATGATGAGAACAATGTGCTCAGAGCGTGGTGGAAGGTTGTTTGCTACTGATGACAGGTATTGCATTGATAATGGAGCAATGATTGCATATACTGGTCTTCTTGCTTATGCTCATGGTACAGTAAATCCAATGGAGGAATCAACCATCACCCAGCGGTTCCGGACTGATGAAGTACGTGCAATTTGGAGAGAGAAAAAGGAGCCTTCTAACATGAATGGTCTCATTCAGGAAAGCTGCTAAATCTAGAAGATTTCAAGGTATGGTCTTTGTCTTTCTCATGATGCCAGAAGAATTAAGATCAATAATTATTTATTTCTTTATTTGCATATTAGTATGAAAATATTGTAATATATGAAGCAAAAAAATGACTAAGCTATGCTGCCTTGGAATTTCAAATAGTATTTGATGCCAAACAAGAAACATACATTCTGGAATTGTACTTGTAAAAAGTACCATGTATTACTTATTGAGTGGCTATATGTTAGTTTACAGTGACTGTATGAGTTGTCCTAATGAAATTTTGTTTTGTACTGGTAGACAAATCTTGATTGGATATATTTTACCCAGTGATTTAAGGACTTGGAAAGATGCGTAGGCTTAACTATCCTAACCTTTCAGGATAGGGCTAATGATATTGTGCAATCAAGTATTACGCTGATAGATTCTACCATGGTAGTTACTAGGTGAGAACATAGTAGAAGAACTTGCCAACCAGCTTGAGTTTTGTGGAAACAGAGTATATGATTCCCCAAATTCTGATAGTTAATGGATTTTGCAAATTATGAAAATCCAGGCCAACTACCTACTTGTTCTTTTATTTTATTGACACAGAAAATGACCTACTCAAATTAAAGGAACTGAGACAAGAGCCTGTTTGTTTTAATGTCTCTGATTTAACTTTCAAGTATTTGAGAATTCCCTGTTTCAGTTAATTCTTCTTTTCTCCATGGCTAGTGTAACACCCGCCTCACTTAAATTACTTCTGGAGTGAAATTGATGAATTATTTAATTTATTTTGAGAGTGATATTATTTTATATTATGATATCTACAAAGAAAATAAATAAAAAAAGATGTAACGTGAGAGTTATTTTTGTGGATTATTCATATTTAACTTTTAATCTCCTTATCAGTTAGGGAAAAGGATAAGAGATTTCTTATTTGGATTAGCAGTTTAAGTGTTATTGGAATTCTTTAGAGTTTTAGCCTATCTAAACAATCTTAATATGAGTTTTAGTGGGAATTAAAGTCTTGGAAGCTTATTTAAGTTTTAGTGGGTCTTAAACTCTAGCCCTAGTAGGAGTGTTATTTAAGAGTACTAATTGGAGTGGGATTGATCTTCCTAAACTAAATTGGAGTGTTATTTTAAAGGTATATGTACTGGGTCTTTTAGGTTAGGCACGTGAAAGGTAGAGAGAGACGCTGGATGCTAAAAGCTACGACAAAAAGGATTATTGCCAAACTTTATAAAGACGACATCAAGGTAACTATTAACAAGTTGTTTATTGATTGTGTGTGGTATCATAGGTTATAGATACGTGTTGTTTATCTCCATACAGTAGAGTTTATATTACAATATTACATGGCGCAAGATATCTCTAAGTTGATAGTATAAGATTTCTTGGAGTTTCTACGTTATGACTTTATTAAGTGGCATGATAGGTATCTATATATATGTAGAGAATAAAGAGTCGATATTGATGTACATAGCATGGTGAGTCATAAGATTACATGATATCAATACCCTAATTGAGATCAAATTCCCTATATCCAATTTAAATAGACTATCATGAGATGTAAGTAATACTAATGATAGGCCTTTGGTTAAAAACATTGTTAGGACTTGACATGTCAGTATGATGTATAAAGGTTCATATTTGATTTTGGAAGAGGGATAGCATGAATGGTTTATATAAATAGTGTAAGTATGGCTTAACACAGCGAAATCATCTATTTGTGTATTAGGTTCAAGTGACATTGGCTTGGATAGTTGAGATCTAACGTGTTTGGTGATTTGAAGTAAGTGGACTTCAGAACATGACGTCTCTCAAGATGTATATATCTATATATATTTGTGGTAAATATATATATATATATACATAATTACAAAAGTGAAGTTTCCAAAAATTTATACCATTGTCAATGCTATATACATACCTAAATCTTATTATTTCTTGTGTATTACTTTGAAATTGTATAAGTTAAAAATGACTCAAAACTATATTTTTGAGAAAGAATTTGTTATATGATATATGATTGGTATTGACAATGATGTGTTAAAAAAAGAATGTTTTCAAATGGTTAGCTAGACAGTCTGCAACCTTTGCCAACACAAGTTCAAGTGTTGGTCTTCGGCCGATGTAATGTTATTGTGGTGTGGTGCAGTGTTATCATTTGCTCTTCGGAGCCAGTGTTGCCTTTTTGAAGTTAGTGTTATTGTTCCCCATGGGAATCACCCACCGAGTGTTTAGCAGTTTATGTTTCTATCTGGCTAATGTTTAAAGTTTTCCATATCAAACTACTGTTTTATTGTTATTGATATTTATAAGTGGAAAAATTGTTTATTGTCATAATATATTGTTTCTACCTATTTAGTGTATTTTTGGCTAACTAAAGTGGTTATTATTTTATTTAATCTTTATAGTGTTATAGTAAAATGTTTTACTCCTGATAGTTTTGTAAAATATATTATATTACTATTAACACTATATGCAAGTGTTTTGTAAAAACTATATTTTGTCAATGATATTAATATTTTGTTTTGAAAGACATCCTCATGTTATGAAGTCTCTTATTGGGCTTCTAGCTCACTCCCCTTTCTCCACCCTTTCAGATTAGAGCAGTGGAATATATTTTGGTGGTAGATCATTGGAGACATAGATTGAAGACTTCTTTTGGAGCTATGTTAGTTGATGGACTGTTTTAATATATTTTTCTTATGATAGTGAGTTTAGTATTCATGAAACTATTTGAGTTTGTATTTGGAAACTTTATTGTTAAAGTTTTAGTTTTATGGATTTATAAGAAAGACTCGATGGTTTGAAGTATATTTGTGGATATTTAATTACGTTCTGTTCCATTATATTAATGTTGATTATTTATAAGACAAGTTGTGCATCTAAATCCTTGTTATGGTTTTGGGGTGTTACAGCTAGTATGCATTCCATTCAAACTAGTTGGTCAGGTTTGCAGGTGGGGTAGGTATTAACGTGTCATATACTTGATATTTATCGTTGGCTTTCTTCTATTAGAACTTGGGGTCTACAAGAATTGAAGCAAGTACCTAATACAATGTATGAGAACCATAAATCCTAGGGGGTTTTACACTTTTAGAGGTCAAATTACACTTTACTATCCTAAACTATTCGAATGCACAATTTGCACCCTAAACTATGATCCTTGTTACACTTTGCACCCTGGCATTAGTTTCAGGGTTAAGATGAATGAAAATATGAAGCATGTAACTTGCACATGTGTATTGCTTAAGTGGCACAAACTTAAAAGACCAAAATTCCCCCTCTTCCCAATCATTTACAAACCTTTTTCTTTTTTTTTTTTCTTCTTTTTCTTTTTTCAGATCTCTCTCAAATGCGTATCAGCCCCTTTCCGCAAATCATAATCCTTGCAATCCTAAAATCCCCAAATCAAAATCATCTTTGGCACCACCACTGCTCCACCACCGTTATTCCTAGAAGCACATCAAATGATGATGGAGAAATTCAATTGAAAAGCATTGTACATAATCCATTTATTAATACCCTAAAAATTGAATTCAAGTGCCCTTGTTACACACTGCAAGAGCACTAATTGCAAATTACATTCATGAAAGTGAACATTATTTACTTATTTTACTTCACAGATTGGAGTTTATGACTTTGTCCTAGAAATTGTACAAACACGGAGGCCTCCATCAATCTGAAGAGTGAACATTGTCCTATATTGTATTATCAGATAGTTTAAATTCGAAGAAGTGAGTGGAGTAGAGCAATTGAAACTATTTTCATGTACAGGTAAGCAAAGTCCTTCCCTAGGTATCAGGAAGAATGTCAATTGTCATCCATATCTGCACACCTCCCATCCTTGAAGCACACCAAAGAGACCATGATACCAATTATAAAAATATGAATGGAAAAAAATAAATACTAGGTGGTGGAGCAGTAGTGCCATGGTGGTAGAGCAGTGGTGGTGTCGAAGATGATTTTGATTTGGGAATTTAGGGTTGCAGGGATTTTGATTTGGGGAGAGGGGCTAAATGGAGAAAAAATAAATTAAATTTTTTTTTTTAATTGATTGGGAAGAGTGGGTTTTTGGTCTTTAAGTTTGTGTCACTTAAGCAATACACATATGCAAGTCATGTGCTTCATATTTCCGTCCAACTTAACTGTAAAACTAACTCTAGGGTGCAATGTGTAACAATGGTCATAGTTTAGGGTGTAAATTGTGCATTCAAATAGTTTATAGGACAAAGTGTAATTTAAGGCATAATTTAAAGCGGTAAAATGTAATTTTTCCCACTTTTAGAACATGGACCAATAACATATATCAAACATACCATACACCAATAGTTATTTTATTTACTGTGAGTCAGACAGGTTATGTCATAGACAAATTCATTTTCCTAGTGGGAGGTGCAACTACAAAACATAGCCACTTTCAATTAGAGAAAATTGATAATAGACACGAAGAAAAATAGGAGAAAACATTTTCTATTTTCTTATTTAAGTAAGATTTCGCTCAGATTACTTACCCAAAAATGATCTGGCTCAGATTGAATTGATCCAAACAGACACAAATGTTAGTGTATTTGTATACTTTAAGCTTCCACCTTCAACAACAACTGCTGCATTTGTGTTGACTCAGGGCCGGCTCAATGGTATAAGCCATTGATGCGGCCGCCTAAGGCCCCAAGCAAAAAAAGGGCCCTTTAAATTTTAACCAATAGTATTAATTAAGCCAAAATATTAACCAATAAATAAAATAATATTTTCTTATCAAATGAAAAACAAATAAAAAAGAGAAAGAAATGTTATGTCCACAACATTTTTCACAACATTTTTACAAAAAATCTTAATAGCAAATTGTTAAAGGTTGTTATTGATAGTAAAAAATTAATTTTAGTGGTTGGTTCAACTAGAAAACAATAAGCAACTTAACACCTAAGATTTGTCATGAAAAATATCCTGAATGTAGTACTTCTAAAAGAAAAAAAACAATTCACAAAAAAATTCACAACATTTTTCACAATAGTCAAGTTAGCAAACTTTTACTAGTTTTTAACTAGATTCACCACTAACATCACTCTTTTACTTACTACTATCAATCTGTCACATCAAAAAATGTAAAAAGTTTTGTCAAATTTTTTTGTGTTTATAAACTTTTTTAAACAAAAAAAAAAAAAAAAAAAAAAAATTCTAGGTGATTCATGTTGACTAATAGTAATTTTATATATGAAATAAGATAACCAATTTTCGCTTTAGGCCCCCAAATGCATCAAGCCGCCCCTGTGTTGACTCCATCAACCGCCAGCATCATCTGTTAAACTGTAACATGAACCACCATAAGACTTTTTAAATGTTTTGCTATAATTTTTCTTTTCGTTAGGCCTTGAAATGAATTGGCAAAAGGTTATGCAAATATATAAAATATTCATTTATGTGAGATTTTCATTTCTATTTCAATGTTCCCATGGTAACTAATGGATCTTGTATTTACAGGTTTTGACTATTTATGATGGCTTGGGAGAACAAATCTCATTGTGTGCCAGACTTGAAGGACCTCAGTGGCATAGTATATTGTACCATCAGGTTCATCAATTAAATATGAAATTAATTTGTCAAAAAACTTATTTTTATTTCAACAATGACACTTATTTATGGTACAAAAGATTTCTAAAACACAATCTCCCTCTCTGTGTGACCTACACCACCACCCCCCCCCCCCCCCCCACCCCAAAAAAAAAAAAAAAAAAAACTCCATTATCGGAGGATTTCATCAAACTTTGACCAATACTTTTTCATTTTGAAATGGAAAGATTGTGAGAAGTTATTTGTTGAAGTTGTTGGTACATGAGTTTTTCTTGTAAGATTGTTGGTAGCATAACTTTTAGGGATTCTGGTTTGAGGTTTGAAGAGTAGTCTGTATCACTCCTCTAGTAGCATATGTTTTTCAAACCTTTTTAGAAAACCTAGATATCTTTTTTCCCAAAAATATAATTTGGATGTCTTTGGAATAACCATTAATGACTATTGAGACTTATTAAGACCATTCTTTCCTACCCTAATTTGAAGTGAGCGTTTCACAAACTCTAAGCAGCTGCAATTCTATCATTAGTCATGCAAAAATGAACTTCACGAGTGCAAGAGAATTTGTAAACCAAAGGAGATGGATTTCCAAAGTGTATTCTGTCTGATGGAAAGTAAAGTTTCCTCAACAATGCTCTTGGGGTTGGAGAAAAATCCTAAAAATTAGATAAATAGTGAGATTAATTATCAAAATCCAGATTGGTGATGTTTCTATTGTCTTTTCATGGAATGAAAATTGGCATCTGGATGACCATTTGTACTCAAGTACGGACATGGAGCAGTGTATGATGCTGCTAGTTCTGCCACTGCCAAACTGTCGGCTATTATTAGTCATCAAACATGGTCATGGTTGCCTGTTAGATCTGAAGATCTTTTAAGTATGCAGATCATGCTGCCAAAGGTTGTTTTTGGTGAATTGGATTGGTGACTTGAGTTCATACAAAATCAGGTTGTTTTACATGTGCTTCATCTTAGGAACACATCAGTTGTAAGTCTCCTCTTCTCTGTGGTGAATTGGTAGAAATTGATTTGGTTTCCACAATTAACTACTAGGCATGCTTTCATCTGTTGCTTGCAATGAAGGACATGTTTCTTACAAGAGATAGATTGGCTTAAGAAGGAGGAGGAGGAGGAGGAGGAGGAGAGGGGGGGGGGGGGGGGGGTGGTTATTGTGTTGTGCCCACTATACAGAGAGGCCATTTTTTCTTTGAGTGCCCTGCTTCAAAACGAATTCAGAGAATGATCATGGGTTTCACTTTACAAGATAACCCAGAGATAAATTGGCAAAAGATAGTTGGGTGGGCTGGAGACAATTGGAAGAGGAAGAGTTAAAAATGGTTCTGACTTTTGAGCTTGGACTTGGTGCTACTGTCTACCACATTTGGAACCTGAGAAATCCTGTTCTGCATAAGGGCTGCATTAATTATGAGGAACAGGTAATTTCTGCCATTTGGAAGCTAGTGAAAGCTAGAATTGAGTTTAAAAATTCATTTCATCCTACAGATCAGATCAGAGAGATATGTTGTAGGTGGGGTTTTACTATAAGTTTACTTTTATGGTTTGTTTGGATTGAGGGAAAGGGAGGGAGAATAAAGTAGAGTAGAGTAAATTTAGTACAAAATTAACTTATTTTTAGCCAACTCTACTCTACTCTACTCTCCTCCACTCCCCGTCCTTCCCCCTTCCATCCAAACAGGCCATTAGGTATGCCTCCTGTTAGCCATTCTGTTTAGGTGAGGAGTTTGTGGTGTATTGTGTCTGCTGATTATCAGCTTGCTCTGCATTGTATTTTTTATCAGCTTTATTCAGTGAAATTCACTTGATTATCCATAAGCAAAAAACCAATCTGACTGCTGAATCAGACTTTGGTTTCACATGACTGGGTTTTGGGTTTGGTATTAACAAGCTTTCAAACCTCTTTCATTCTGGATATTCTCCGGAATCTTTACTTTTTTGTATTGATTTGACTGTTCTTAGCATCCACACATCTTCATCAAAACTTTTTTTTTGGTTATAATTTCTGGAGATATTGAAACCGGTAGGTTATGGAACAAAACGTCACTCTGAAGGTATAAAAAGAAGAGTCAGCAAAATTTAGGCAGAATGAACTATTATGCTATGGAGATTTGATGGTTTTTTTTTTTTTTTTAACTTCCACATGGCATGAAAACCCAAGTGCTCTGTGACTAGAGCATGAGAAGCCCAGTGATTAAGATTAAGATTTGGTTTAAGTTAGTGTAATGTTTGTTGCGCACAGACATTTTCAGATATATTTAGGGAGTGTAAATGCACGTGTGCAATAGAATTTTACCTTAGTTTAAACCACCATAAAATGTCATTATTGTAACACTTGATAACTAGACCACTGCCACTATAAAATGTCAAACTCATGTCATGTTACAATTATAGCCAATGATTAATTTAGATACTCTTGGATAATTCAGATACCCCCTGATTAAGATCCGGTGTCTCTGATGCAATAACAATGAATTGTTGAGATTGAAAGTTAGAAAAAACAATTTTCAATTTCAACTATTAAATAAAAAAATATTAAAAAGAAGTAAAAAGTTAAAGTTAAAAATGTAAAAAAAAAATTGTGAAAAAAATGGGTTAATTGCATGGTGCAATTGCACCTAATCTCTGTCCATCCCCTATTTAGTAATTTACTCTTTTTTCCTCGCGAAATACCTGTCGAGAATTGTTCAATGCTTCTACATTAAATTAATTTTATTATTTGTCATGTTCAATGGAGGTGAAGGGTAGGAATGGAGGTGACATGTAGATACTTCTAAAGCATTTAACATCTGAAATTTTTAGTCTCTCTATAAAATTGAATTTTGAAAGGACTAATAAACAACTGTTGTCACTCAAAAGTTTTTTCGCTTAACTAGCATATTTTGGTGTTTCAAATTGAGACATCCAAATTTCAAATATATATTGTAACTATCTAAAAAAAACCGTTGTCATTATCAAGAGTTTTCCCTCATTATAGTCCTCAAGACGAATGGGCAAAGTCCATGAATTATATAGTATATAATGGGTTTATATTGTAGTATTATAGAATTTAACATAGTGACGATGCAATTAGTTTTATTTATCACCTTTTTAACAATTGAACGAATCTTCATAGCTGAAGTGGCTTTTAGTTTCTCAAGACTAATTCAAATTTTGAGCAACCCTAATCACCTAGAATTTAACATAGTGATCATTCATTAGCATTTCCCTTTTATTTATCACCATTTCCACAATTCAACGAATCTTCATAACTATAGCCTTATATAATGGGGCTAACACAGTCTGTATGTTCATTGTCCAAATTTTTAGGCAGATAACCTCAGAATTAAAAGTACTTTAGCACACAATTCTCCATGGAAAACATGCTGGCCTCATTATGGGACATACTTGCATATGGTAAATTTTATGATTGGTTGAAATCCATGATAGAAACAGGTTAGAAGAAATTGTCTGACAAGATCAATGATTGGCTTGCTAGAGCAGGACGCTTTTGGGAACATCTTTGAATTATGCACTGAATTGTATGCTTCGGTATAGTAAAAGTGCAATGTCAAAAACTTAAAATTTACTATGGATTTCAGTGCATAGCTTATTATAAGCTCCCTGAATGGTCAACTTCTTGGGTACTTCATCATCAGAAGAATCCTCACTGTCACTAGCACTCTCCACAATCACCTTATCGATTGTGGCAGCAAAAGCCATAAAGTGACCACATTCATCCACATACTCATCAAAAGAGTCATTCTCAGTATCACTCCGAGTAGCAACCAACCCTTTATCTTTTGACTTCTTGGTTTTTTCTTTCATAAGGTAGTTTGGGTACTCTATCCTCATATGACCAATACCTTTGCACTCATGGCATTGGATGAGAGGTTTCTCATTCTTGCCCTTCCTTGAGGATTTAGATTTCCTAGGAGGTTTGCCTTTATCTTTTTTCCTAAATTAAAGAAGCTTGATAATCTCATCAGCTATGAAGTTAGATCCTCATCCTCATCTTCATTTTTGCTTTCATCTTCATCTTCGGAGTCATCAATCTCTTCCTCTATACCCGTAAGAGCCAAGTTTCTACTCTTTCCACCTTTTCTCATTAAAGCTAATCCCATCTCATAGGTTTGAAGGTTTTCTACAAGCTCAGTCAAAGGAATTTGATCAATGTTCTGCACTTCTTCAATGACAATGATCTTGGCATGGAATCTTTCAGGTCCTAAGGATTTTCCTAACAATTTTGGATTCTGCTATAGATTCTCTAAGGTTAAAGGCAGAATTCACAATATCCTTGAGTTTTGTATAGAACTCATCAAATGTCTCATCGTATTTCATCCTTATTTCTTCAAAACTACTAGTGAGTCTTTGAAACTTCACAGTCTTTACTGCCTTGGTACCTTTATTAGTGGTCTCAAGAATGGTCCATACTTCCTTGGCAACTTCCATGGATGATATTTACTTGAATTCCTCATTGGTCACCCCACAAAACAAGGCATTTAAGGCCCTACTGTTGAAATTTGCCGCTTTGATTGTTGCTTCATCCCAATCCACTGGCGCTTCGTTTGACTTAATCTAGCCAACTTCACCTCGAGTATGCAAAAAAACTTTCATACGAACTTTCCAGTATGCATAATTAGTACCATTAAATAAAAGAGGAATCAAAAGAGATTGTCCACAATCCATGACAACGGGGGTCAAGGATCACACTCAGGAAATTAATTCAATCAAAGTATACCCGCTCTGATGCCACTTGTTGGGAAATTTAGACTCCGATTGATAGAATTTGATAGGCCACAAACTGAATAACCCCTTGTGATAGAAATTAATTAATTAATTAGCTAAGTTATTAATTAATCAATTTATCATGCAAACGCGTGATAGCACAAATAAATCACCAATAAACTAATTATACAGTAGAAAATAAATAACACAGTGATTTGTTTACGAATGGGGAAAAACCTAACGACAAAAACCCCACCGAGTGATTTTCAAGTCACCACTCCCGAAACTCCACTATTATCACAACAAGCGGTTACAAGTAAATGAATCCCAAGTACCTTACCAACCTATAGTTGAACCCTTACCCTAATACCCAATTGGACTTGTTCTATAGTGACAGTTCCCCTTTTTGATGCATGGTCCCCAAGTACATGACTAACAATTACGCGGATACCAGTACGCGACTTCAAACACCAACTAAGAAGATTGTACGCTACAAAGTTCTTTAGTTCATCCACATGATGAAGATTAAGAAGATACTTGGTCACAAAACCCTACAGTGCAAATACACAACAACTTCTTCAAGAGAAAGAGATGAACTAGGTCAAGAACTTTGTCTCCAGTCACAATTTGCTTGAACAGAGTTTGCTTAATGCTTGTGCAACTTGTGTAACATTTGACGGCTCTTGAAACAATCCTTTTATATGTCTAGGGTTAGGAGAAAAGAAGGCTCAAAGACATATTCACAGATCCCAAGAAAATCAGATTTGAATTTTGAAATTCTTAAACCTCGACAGATAGGACGTGTCGAGCAGCTATCAAGCAGCTGTCGAGCTTTAATGAATTTGCACTATTTCCTTGATTTCTTGAACAGACTTGAAAGTTTTAACACTTGATCTTGAAATGTGGTTTCTTGAAGTATTTAAACACATCTTAATTCTACCTAAATACAAGTAAAGTGCGTTTTGTTAAAAGATAAGCCAATTACATAAAATCATGACATATTTTCTTAACATGTGAAACATATATGTCCTAACAATCTCCTCCTTTGGCAATCCATGACAAAACCACAACAAACAAATGAACATATGAGAGAAGTCATAAATCACTCAACTTATATTCACTTGTTGAATACAATAAAATTTATCCCAACACAAACTCTTGAAAAACTTTGTAAGAACAGAGTTTATGGCAAATAGATTTTGACAATCTGTATTTCTGAAATACTTTAAACAGAACTCATCAAGGTATCTTTGTGTGAAACAGAAATAATAGATTGCATACAAATAATAAGAAGCATGTGTATAAAGAAAGAAAAGAAACAACACATGAAAGAGTAGGTGAAAGAAAAACATACATCAACAATATAGAAGAAAAAATAAGTACAATGTATGTTTATAAATGGTCAAAAGACCTCATATACAAGAACAATGTATCTAAGAAAGAAAGAAAAGAAAAGATACATAATATCCTCACTACATCTCTCAAAAGAAAAAAAAAAAAAAAAAAAAAAAAACAAACAATACTCCCCCTAACACAATGATCCAAAAACTAACTCTCCCCCTAAGAGTGACTACTCTCATATCCAAAACTACTCCCCATTTTTGTCACGAGGGATAAAGGGTAGAGTGTTAAGTAGACATCTCATCAGTAGAGCTAGCATCTCCATCAGAATCATCGGAAGCATCATTGTCATCACCATCATCATCATCCTCATCCTCAGAATTAGAAGCCATGGAAGGAGGTGGTGAAGGGGGTAGGCTTAGGAGCAAAACTGTCCATAATCACCTGTCGTTGTGCAATACGACCGACACAAACGTTCACTTGATACATATCCGTAGAGAGTGTATCCAGGCAAGCATCCATGCGCTGTAGCTGTGCCATGATGTCTCCTAAAGACACATCACCCGAAGAAGAAGGAGCGGATGCAGATAGAGCAGAATGGGAGGAAGGTGCTGCTGAATCCGACTGCCGCGACTGAAACTGGGCCTCACTATGTTTAACGGTAGCGTAATCTATGGCACACATGACGGTAAAATGGTCAGAACGGGAAGAAGGAACGGAAAAATGGCGTAAGATCCTCGTGATAGTGAAAAGAAAGATGAGTCTATCACGGGACGCCGAATCTAGATGAACATTTATAATAGAAAGAATGAAGTGAGAAGGAAAATCTATAGTAAAATGCTTAAGAAGAGATAACAGAAATCAAGCACGAGGCTCTGTAATGGAGTTATAGTAAGAAAGTGGATGCAAAACAAAAGTCATCACCATGTTCATGAATCTAGGATCTTTAGCAAAAGGTTGACATGGTGTAAACAGATGCTCACCCCAAGTAGTAGGGCGCTCACAAAAAGCAGACATGAGCTTATCCCTAGACACAGTTCTTAGACGCTTACAACCAAGATAGTCAAGAAACTCTATCCTAGGGACCCGAAGCACATCTGCAACCAGTTGCGGTGTGACAGGAATATGTGTACCTCGAATGCGAGTGAAGAAGAAAGGTATTGAACAATCAATCTCGTGCATGTTGGAGTAGAACTCCTAGATAAGCACGAGAGGACATGTGATCGTTACGTCACACAGTGACTGCCATCTCCTACTGTGAATGACAGAGGGAAGGTCGGTGTCGGCAAAGTCCGACAGAATGACTTGGTGTTCTGAATGAATGCCTCTTCTAGAGAAGTTCTCCAAAAATGCCTTAAAGGCATCATCATCACAGAACCGAACGTTAGAAGGTGAAGGATCAGAAGATGAAGAAGCATCGGAACGAAGAGGGTTCCGGGCTGGAGTGGATTTACGTTTAGGTGCTATAGACACGACTAACCTAAATAAAAATAGAGGGAGAAAAAGAAAAAAACAATCAGAAAAGTCCCAAGTAACATCAATAATATCAAATATATTGAAAAGAAGGTACGTATGCATGAGAAATGCATGAGCATGTGACATGCAAAACAAATTACATCATGGGCTCAGCCCAATCTAAACCTATCAGCACACAGATAAGTAGCACACATCTAAATGCATGTCAATACTGTTATAATGCTAATGTGATGCAATGTATGAGGTTTTAAATTCATTTAAGTGAAAACCTATCCCAAAATTTCAAAGATAACTCAACAATTTTGAAGAACCCCAAAATTTTTCAAAAACCCCAAAACCTAAGTTTCAAAACATAAAATGCATGAAGAATAAGAGATTAGAAACTTACCAAGAGAAGAAAAATCTTGAAAAAGCTTGAAAAATCACAAAGGAAGAGGTTTGGAGAGAGAGAGAGAGATGGTGTTTGGGAGATGAACAGGTGCGGACAGATAGAGAGAGATTGAAGAAATGAGATTCGAATCGCGAAGAAGGTATACATAGACCCTTAGTAAAGCTTGATAGATGCAGGTGTCGAGAGGTGTCAAGGAAGCTATCGAGGAAATGGTCGTCAACAATTGAGGTATCGAGCAAGTATCGAGGAACAACACATCAGATCCAAGAATAGAAGCTCGATCGATCCACTAGTTGTTGAGAAGCTACCGAGGAGGCAGGAGCTTTCTTGATCGATCCACCAAGTATCGAGGAGCTGACGGGATTGAGATAACAAAAGCTTGAGAAGCTCGACAGATAGTAAGGTGTCAAGGAGGTATCAAAGAGGTGTCGAGCCACTTTTTAAAACTAGTTTTTCGATAGTGAAAAACACAGACATGAATGCAATCCAACATGCAATTCAACCAATTATCCAATCAACACAATAATCTTTTAAAATCATCTCTCAATTAAAATTTTAAGCACATGGATCTCAAAAACACACACACACTAAACAAGTCTAACCAATTTTATACTTCAAAAACCAAGTTAAGACAGTTTAGTAAGCATACATTAACACATGTAAAACCTTGTGATGGCCAAATCATATTGTACCTGCACATGTATCAAGAGTAGCAAAGAATATTGCATGTTGTGTGTGAAAAAACATCGCAAGATTGCATAAGTGTATACATGTTATGATGATTTGAGATATAAGAAAATCACTTTAACTCACACACAATCATAACTGCTTGATGGGGACTATCAACTTCAAGGTACATCCTATAACTCCCACATCTCCTAGAATACACGCTTGTAATCATTTTTAAAGTATTTTTGATTTTTTTGCTTTTCATTTTTCTTTGCATATTTTTCTTTTAAACATATCGTGCATAGGCATATTAGAGAGAGAAAAGAAATACCCGATGATATTTGACATTCCAATTTTGCTATGCCTGAGCATACAAATATCAATTTATGATTGGCGGGCAACAGTGGTGAGATGGTTATTAATGCCTTTCTCTTAGGATTTTTTAGTTCTTTTCGTCAAAAAAAGTGATACGAGTGTTAAGTATAAGAGACAACTCAATCTTACTCATCACAAACAAGAGCCACAAAGCTCACTTGCTTAGTTGTGCATAGAGATGCTCATCTAAGCTACAAGAGATACAAAGTTTAGAAAACTTTGTTTCAATGACCATCCAAGGTACACAAGTACCAATGTACACAAAACACACAGTGTTTTTGTATTTTTCTGATTTTTCAAAATTTTTTATTATTTTTTTTTATTTTTATATAAAAAAAAAAAAAAAAAACAAAAACTAAAAATAAACAAACAAAAACATGTTGAACAAAGTAAAGCATAAAACTAGACTAACTCAAAATAAAAGCAAAACACACAAGTAATACAACAAACAAAAACAAGAAGATAGAAGAAAGTGATAAAATCACTTAGAGTCCTTTTTCTTCCATACCTTGGAAGAACATTTCCTTTGATTAAACCCTTGAACCGGCGGTGAGGGCGAAGAATTAAAACCGTTCAAGTTCGAAAGGAATATGAGGGCTTTGAGAAGATCTCTAAAGGGAGCAAGAGAGGATTGAAGCTGATTCTGGTTCCCAGATGCTATCATGCTATTGCTTTGTTGAGTGTCAAGCCACTTGTAGTAATTTGGTTGAGTATGACCAGCAGCTCCACAATGATGACAGAGATGCTGCTTCTTCTGTTTAGACTTTTGAGAGTTAGCCTTCTTAGCCTTAGGGTTTTTAATATCTTTCTTATCTAGTTTAGGGGATGCTCCTAAGATAGATTTACCCTTATCTAAGTTCTCGCTAGCTAGACCAATTTTAACATCAGTGTTCTTAATTTCAGTATTACTAGTAGGAGGAACAAAAACAGTAGTTCTAGTAAAAGCAGTATTGAAGGAAGAAAGACCATATCCTAAACCCGTTCGATCTGAAGTAGATTTTTGAATGCTGAGCATCTTGTCTAGCTTAGCGCTTGAAATCCTCTCCAATTGAGCTCTGACTTGAAATTGTTCCGCCTCAAGTTTCTTGGTCTTCTCAGCCAAGAAATTGCTCTCAAACCTCAGTGCTCCAATAGTCTGATTAGCTTCATCCAACTTTGTGGATAATTCTTCATGGTCAAGTTCTACATCACTGAGTTTCTTGGTAGCCAACCTATAGAGTTTCTCATGCTTTTTAGAAACTTTGTACAATTTCTCATAAGCTGTATGGATGTCATTTTGATCATCCATCTTCTCAAATTTGGACTCCACCAATTCTTCTTCTTTGTCCATATCTTCAACAATCCCATCAGTAGGATTGATAGTGACAGTGAAGGCATTCAAGATTCCATCATCCTCATTGTCGGAATCATCCTTAGGCTCAGTGTCACTTAGCGTAGCAATAAGAGCCTTGCTTTTCCCAACACTCTTGAGATATGTGGGATACTCTTACTTTATATGACCGAAACCTTGACACCCAAAGCACTTAGGTCCTGCGGGAACAATGTACTGACCGCCATCCCTTGCATCCTTCTTCCTTTTGTCTTGGCTCTTGAACTGAGAAGAACTGGATTTCCTACGGTCCTTGTCAAAGCCCTTTCCATTAGAATTCTTCATGAATTCTTGAACTGCCTAGTGATGGAGGACTTTATCTTGGAATCTTCATCATCGGAAGACTTATCTGTCTCACTGCTCTTGGCCTTCAGTGCCATGCTCTTGCCTTTACCCGTTTTGTCAATCCTTGTCAACCCTAACTCATAGGTCTGCAAGTTTCCAACTAGCTCAGTCAGAGGAATTTTATCAAATCTTGGGTTCAGGAATGGTTTCCCCAAGATTGAAAGCTGAGTTTACTATGTCCTTGAGCTTGGCATAGAACTCATCAAACGATTCATCCTCCTCCATCTTTATTTCTTCAAAGCTTGTAGTGAGCCTCTGAAGTTTTGAATCCTTGATAGCCTTTGTACCTTCATAGGTTGTCTGGAGGATGGTCCATGCTTCCTTAGCAATTTCTGTGGAGGATATCTTCTTAAACTTCTCATTAGTGACTGCACTGAATAAGGCATTCAATGCTCTGCTGTTGAAGTTTGCCGCCTTGATCTTTGCTTCATCCTAATTGGCTGGTGCTTTCTTTGGCTTGGACCAGCCAATCTCTATAGCTTGCCACACCTTCTCATCTAAGGATTGCAAGAAAGCTCTCATGCGTAATTTCCAGTATGCATAGCTAGTGCCATCAAATAAAGGAGATATGATTAATGAATGTCCTTTATCCATGACAAGTAGGGGTCAATGGATCAATACAGTAAAGATTAAACTCTAATCAGAGTGTACCTGCTCTGATACCACTTGATAGGCCACAAACTGAATGACACCTTGTGATAGAAATTAATTAATTAATTAGCCAAGTTATTAATTAATCAATTTATCATGCAAACGCGTAGTTGCGCAAACAAATCACCAATAAACTAATTATGCAGTGGAAAATAAATAACACAGTAATTTGTTTACGAATAAGGAAAAACCTAACGGCAAAAACCCCACCGAGTGATTTTCAGGTCACAACTCCCGAAACTCCACTATTATCACAACAAGCGGTTACAAGTAAAGGAATCCCAAGTACCTTACCAACCTACAGTTGAACCCTTACCTCAATACCCAATTGGACTTGTTTTGTGATGACAGTTCCCCTTTCTGATGCACGGCTCCTAAGTACGTGACTAATAGTTGTGCAGATCCCAGTACGCGACTTCAAACACCAACTAAGAAGATTGTCGGCTACAAAGTTCTTCAGTTCATCCACACGATGAAGATCAAGAAGATGCTTGGTCACAAAACCCTGCGGTGCAAATACACAGCAACTTCTTCAAGAAAGAGATGAACTAGGTCAAGAACTTTGTCTCCGGTCATAATTTGCTTGAATAGAGTTTGCTTAATGCTTGTGCAACTTATGTATCGTTTGATGGCTCTTGAAACAATCCTTTTATATGTCTAGGGTTAGGAGAAAAGAAGGCCCAAAAACATATTCACGGATCCTAAGAAAATCATATTTGAATTCTGAAATTCTTAAACCTCGACAGATAGAAGGTGTCGAACAGCTGTCGAGTTTTAATGAATTTGCACTCTTTGCTTGATTTCTTGAACAGACTTGAAAGTTTCAACACTTGATCTTGAAATATAGTTTCTTGAAGTATTTAGACACATCCTAAGTCTACCCAAATACAAGTAAAGTGCGTTTTGTCAAAGGATAAGCCAATTACATAAAATCATGACATATGTTCTTAACATGTGAAACACATATGTCTTAACAGAATTAACAAGTATTAAACTCAAGATGTTAATTAGATTTATTATGAATAAATATTGTTAAAACAAACAAACTAACATCAATATCATGCATAGTGGAAAAGTAAATAAGACAAGATACGATGACCTAGGAAAATCAATGAAACAAACTAGTTTCACAGTAAAAATTCTGGAGGCAAACTTTCCTGAAAAGCAATTCACTATAGTAAAGAGAAGTTTCAGATCTAGTACAAAAATTTTGTCCCTAGACTCTACAATCCCCGTAGATGAACTCACGGCAAAAACCTTCTACCGCTTCAGAACCTCTAAACTCTTCAATATATGAACGCCACCTTTTTGCATGGATCCCAATACATGACTAACTCACCAACTTGAAGAAGATTGTTGGCTACAAAATTCTTCACTTCATCAACAATAAAGATTAAGAAGCACTTGGTTACAAAACTCTAAGGCCCAAAGACGTAGTAACTTCTTTTAGATTGAATAAGGCACTCGGTCACATTTTGTATGTGTTCTCCTTGTATTCTCTTATGTGATAGCTTTTAAAATAAGCCTTATATATGTAGCTTTTAAAATAAGCCTTATATATGTCTAGAATTTTGAGAAAAGAAACCCTACACAAATACATAAGCATGGGCCAAAAATCAGATTCGAAAATTTGAATTTCGTAATTCTCGATAGATACAGCTGTTGAGCTATCTGTCGAGACCTCGATAGATATATCTATCGAGCTATTTATCGAGATTCATTAATCCTTGATAGATACTATCTGTCGGCAGCTGTTGAGAATCTGGCCAGCTTTAATGAACATCTTTTCTTCACTTATTTCTTGGTTCAATCTCCATAGCTTTAATACTAGACTTGAACTCTTGTTCTTCGAAGTATTAAACACATTCTAGATTTACCAAATTACAAGTAAAGTGCATTTTGTCAAAGGATTAGCCAATTCTAAATGACACATGTTCCTAACATGATTCACATATGTCCTAACATTGTGATTTAATGGCATTGTGTTTGCCCCACTTGTTAAAAGAAAAAGAATATATCATGCCTTTGAGTCGAAATTTTGAGCATGAAAATTAAGTTATAGATGCATTGCATCACTGTATGGACAGGTGAACATCTAAAACGGATCTGTCGTAATCCTTCCTCTTGGTTTATCATAATTATTATGCATGCACATTGAATTTTATGCATAAAGACCTAGTCATAAGAGATTTTCAAGAGTCAAATACACCAAGTTTCAGCCTCTAAGATTAATATATGGATAGTTCTTTTTGTCATTGAGATTAGGAATAGTAGTTGGTCGTAAGGGTGTTATGTAAGGGTTAGTTCCCATATGTGAGAGGGTGGCGTAGTACACATGTTTGCGTGATAATTTCTAACACTTAATTTTGGTACAATTTTTCAAATACAGTCTAAGATCGATGACTATATGGACAGTTCTTTTTCTCATTAATATTAAAACTAATAGTTGGCTATAAGGGTGTTATGTAAGGTAAGGGCTTAGTTCCCCTATGGGAGAGGATGACATAGTAAACAAGTATACATAATAATTTCTAACATTTTGTACTTATGTAAAAAATTTTAAATACAATCTAAGATTACTAAGATTACTATATGAACAATTCCTCTTCTCATGAAGATTAGGACCAATAGTTGGCCATAAGGGCGTTACGTAAGGGTTAATTTCCCGTATGTAAGAGTGTGGCATTGAACACACGCACACACACACATACACACACACATATATATATATATATATATACACATATATACACACATATAATAGTTTCTAACATTCTTAACTTAGGTATAGTTTAGATACAATATTTTAGGTTTTTACTAAGAATTTTATAACTTAATTAGTTGGCACCATCTGGTATTTATGTAGAAATATCTAGGGTTTAAAACACCCCTCCCCCAAAAATTGAATTATTAAAAAAGTAAACATTAAGTTTGTTAGTTTTTAGACCCTTTAAAAACACAATTTGATTAACCTAGGTAGTTAGCCAAGTTGTTACTTAGTCCAAATTCCAAATCCAGGTTATCACAATCAAACAATCATATCATGCAAAGCAGCAGAAAGATAAATAACACAATGATATAATTACCTAGGAAACAAAACCGGTAAAAACCTGGAGAGGATTTAACCTAGTTATCCTCAAGGTAAACCTAAATCCACTATGAAAGAATTGAAGTTGTTCAATAGGACTTAGACCACTAACATCCTATTGCTACCCACCAGTAGAAACTTACTGACACAGCCACATACAAACTCCGAAACCACGGACTCCTTCTTTTTTGGATTCTCCAACAAGTACAAGCAAACCCGCTTGTGTTTCTTTAAGCTTTTATTGCAGCAACGGAACGATCATCAAGTTCTTGAAGAAATCTCCTCCTTGATAATTCTAAGCTTGTGTGAAGGAAATCTCCTCAAGGATCTCACAAGAGATTCACACAAACAGCAATATGAGCAACCTGTAAAACGTGGCTAGGGTTTGCCTTATATACCTATGCAAAACATTAAACTCTAAAACGTTCTAATGAGTTAGGGCTGAGTTGGAATTATGCAAAAAAAAACACATTAGGCCCGAAATTCAATCGATCAAGCCTAAGCTTCAATTGATCGAGCCAGGCCGAGATGCACAGTAACTTCTGCATCAGCTCGATTCCAACTTTACAAAAATGACACGACTTTGAGCAAGTTTAAACAAAACTAAACAACATGTTTTGATTATGGTTTGCCAACAATACAAATTAGAATTATAAATACATTAATCCTAAGTCTTTAGAACCTAACAAAGTTCTTCAATTTAATTCAAATGCAAGATTGTATCAAATTTAAATGTCTTTGAAAAAGGTTGTGTTTCATTTGTAATACATTTAATTTATTATGTGATTGAATTTAATTAAAAGAATATACAACAAACACATAAGTAACTTTATTTAAGTTTTCCTTGACTTATATATGAAAGTAGGATTTTTGTTTCAAAATAACACAAATTTTCAAACCATTTTTAGTTAGCATCGTTTTCAAACTATTTAGGAAACTAACATCTCGAGTCTTTAAGACTCGAGTTCATTGTAGAAAATCTAGTATCACATACTCGATTTCTATGAAAATTCACATGGAACTCGAGTCTTACAGACTTGAGTTCCACAAAAGAAAACTCAGAAATCAAAACTTGAAACACATAAACGTAAAAACAGAATCATAGTAACGAGCAAGTGCAAAACCATTCTTGTTAAGGGCCAACTTGGCTGCACCAATATTCCTTTCACGAAGCACATGAAGCTCAGATGGAGACCAAGTGTGGTACGACCCTCCATTGCCACCGTACACCTTCTTAGCCAACTTTGGTGATAGATCAAGACCTAGAGAGAAAATCAACAAGAATTAAGAAACCCACCTAAAGACCCCAAGAGCTCGATTTCAATCGCCGTTGTCGCCACCTAGGTTTGACTTTCTAGTTTGTTGTTTTTGTATTCATGGTTTAGGTTTCTTTAGAAAGATTACTCTGATTTGATCTCCTTGTCTTTTGTCTTTGTGGGTTTCTAGGTTTGATCTTAAGGATATTTTGAAATCAAGTTTGTGATACTCGAGTTGCTACAATGAACTCGAGTCTCAAGGCCTTGAGATATTAGTGTCCTATATAGTTTGGAAATGATACTAACTAAAAATATTGTTTGAAAATTGGTGTTATTTTGAAAAGGAAGGTATTTCTAAATTAATACAAACTCAATTATGGAATCTTTGTTAAAAAGGTTTGGCCTCTTGCAATTTGAGAAACCTATGGATAGATTTAATAGAAAGGGAAAAATATATATTAATTTTCTAATTGTGGTCCCTTAAAATAAATAAAAAATAAAAAAGCAAATCCACTATTGTTATGAAATGATAGAAATAGATAAAACTTGTTTGTTTTTAGACCTCTTCAAACACAATTAGATTAATCTAGTTACTTAGCCAAGTGATTACTTAGTCAAATTATCAGATCTAGGCTAACACAAATATATCATATCATTGTAAAGTGTGGAAAAATAAAAAACATAATGATATGATAACCTAGGAAAACCAAACTAGTTAAAGACCTATGGTGGATTTAACCTAACTATTCTCAAGGTAAAACGAATCCACTAGGAAAGAATTGAAGTTTACACAATAGCGACTTAAACCACTAACATCCTATTGCTACCTCAAGTAGAAAACTTACTACCACGACCACGTGATAGCTCCGAGTCCATGGACTACTTCTTTCTTGGATTCTCTGCAAATACAAGCACTCCCGCTTATGTATCTTTAAGCTCTTGAATCTACAACTGAATTGATCACCAAGCTCTCAACATCAATCTTGACATTGGAAACTCTAAGTGTATGTGAAGGAAAATACCTCTTGATCTCACAAAAGTTTCACACACACAGCATAGAGAGCAACCTCAAAATATGGCTAGGGTTTTCCCTTTTATACTTAAGGCAAAACATAAAACCCTACATGACAAACGGGCTTGGGCTGAGTTGGAAATTCTGCAGAAAAAAAAATTTGCACAACTTTCAATCGATCGAGTCTAATTCTTAATCAATCGAGCCAGACAGATTTACCCAGTAAATCCTGCAGTAACTCGATTCTAACTTTACATAAAAACACATACTTTGAGCAAGTCTAAACAAGACTGAAAACATTTTGATCATGGTTTGCCAACATTACAAGTTGAAGTTCTAATACATTTAAATCTAAAGTCTTAGAACCCAACAAAACTAAATAAGAAGGAAACAAGAAATATATATTGATAAACTCTTGTATTCAAGTGGTCATCCACAATCCTTTTGATTTCTCTTAGATGTGTACAATAACAATAAAGCAATCCCACATATATATAGAACCTTAGAATGCTTGTAAAGTTCATGGGATAAGATTGTAATAATAAGTACAATTATGAATATACATCTCCCCTATAGACTTTACACATTTCAGATTTTACACATCCCAAATAATCCTTTCATTGCCCAAACTTTACACATTCCAATCAGACTTTATTTCTAACACTCCTCCTTGGATGACCACTTTCTAAGAATATGCCTCGTTAAAACCTTACCAAAGAAAAACCCTGTGGGAAAAAATTTTGGCTAAGGAAAAAGAGTACAATATTCTTGTATAACTTCTAGTACCTTAGGATTGCCTCATTAAAACCTTGCAAAGGAAAACCTAGTGGGAAAAAGACCTTAGCGAAGGAAAAAGAGTACAATCAGCACACATTCTTTAGAAAATTAACTCTACCTCATGAGTACATAGAACTTCCATTGTTCATGGTAAAAATATCCTTAAGTCGACGCATACCAATGTTATGAACCATCTTCTTAAAAGTTGCAGTTGGTAATGGCTTAGTAAACATATCAACCAAATTATCACAGGATTGTATCTGCTTGACATCAATATTGCTACTCTTCTGTAGCTCATGTGTATAAAAGAATTTTGGTGCAATATGCTTGTTTCTATATCAAGATGAGTCATATCCCTTCCATTTGAAAAAATCAAGATAATTCATAGGATCTTCAAGACCATTGTGTTTAGCAATGTTCATTTCAATTCCCTTTTCCTTTTCTTTATGGAAGCTTGGTACAAATCTACCAAATGTTTAGGAGTACGACAGGTACATGACCAATGACCTTCCATACCATACCTATAACACTTAATTTCATGGCCCTTTGATGGTTTTAAGCAACAACTAATTATTTTGTTAAGTCATTAGAAGATAAAACATTAATTCATAACACTATATGAACATATGAATTCAATATTGCTACTGTAGGAGCACATTCGAAATATGATATATGTGTCTTCTATTATATAATTGTACGTTTTTAGATCCCTGTAAACTAAATTGTTTAACCTAATTAATTAACCAAGTGAATACTCGGGTTTATTATTCAGATCTAGGTTAAAACAAAACAATCATATCATGCAAAGTAGAGGAAAAATAAATAACAAAACAATATGATGACCCTGAAAAACCAAACCGATAAAAAACCTGAGGATGATTTAACCTAGCTATCCTCAAGGTAAAAAGCAAATCATCTATGAAAGAATTGAAGTTTGTACAATAGAACTTAGACCACTAACATTCTATTGCTACCTCGAGTAGAAAACTTACTACCACGACCCTATGATAGTTTCGAGTCCACGGACTACTTCTTTCCTTGGCCTTTGCAACACAAGCCGCCACACTTATGATAAAAAACATAAACTCTCCTATTTGTGACTCCAAGACCACCCTTGAAGGTTTAGATCATCAGCACCTTTGATGACTAGTGAAGAGAGCAACTTCTATAACACTGGATCTTGAGATTCTTCAAGGATTAACACCGGTAGAAGACATTAGAGAGCTTTTAGGTACAAAACTCTAGATTTACAAAAGAGGCACACTCTTCTCTCTCTAAAAGTCTTTTAAAAATGTGATTAGGGTTTTCTTTATATACTAGGAGAAGTAGGTCCGAAACCCTAATCCTTAATGGGCTTGAACTGCTGTTTGGGCTTGATTAGAATTCTGTAGATACGATTCTCGATCAATCGAGCTTTGTAACTTTGTACAGTAAGTTTCTACATTCATCTTAATTCAAACTATAACAAATAAACTTTGAGCAAGCCTAAACCTAGGCTTATTGTTTTGATCATGGTTTGCCAACATATACAAAGTGAAGTTTTAATACATTTAGTTCCTAAAGTCTTAGAATCTAACAATCTCTCTTTTTGGCAATCCGTGACAAAACACATTACAAGAAATAAAATGCTAAAAGTAAAAAAAAAAAAAAAAACCCAATTACACATTGTTGCCCAAAATACAACACAAACCCCAATCTAAGACTCCTAACCTAGAAGTTCCAAGAAGAGGTAGAAGGTCTTGATCATAATATACTTGTCTTTTCTGAAAATACTTAAAAGAACACATCACCCCATGTGTGGAAAGAAAGACATATAAACAATATGAAATACAAATATAAAAACAAAATTAAATTCTAACTCTCTCTCTAAGTTAGATACATCAAAAAGTTTTTATATTCTCCCCCTTTCAAAAACAATTTTATTCATCTATTCCTCCCCCTTTTTGTCACATATTGACAAAGACAACTCAAACAAAGAGTAAATAGTAAACATATGCAACAGAGAATAAGAGAAAATAGAAAATTAAGGGAACACAAAACAATTCAACTTTATTGAAAATAGAGACAACTTCCTCTACAACAACTCCCCCTATAAACAACATAGGTTTTAAAAACAGATTTCTTCCCCTATAAAAATAGGAAAAACAAAACAAGTTTTGGAAAAACAATTTTGGGGAAAATTTAGGAGGTGGGGAAAAATAAAAAGACACAAACCAAACTTAAAAACTAAGTTGAGGATACACATGAAGAAAAATATTATCATTTTTAATAAAAGCAAACTTGACACTATGTAACCTACAAACAATTGCATGAGTAGAGAAAATATTTGCACATTGATTTCCCATTATATCTCTTAAGAAAAAATATTTTCTGTAGTTCACACATAAAAAATAGCATATACTAAAAATTACATAACTTAAAAATTAATCAATCAATTTTTAAATCAAGTTGAGTACCCAATTTAGCAAAGTGTATGTATGTTATGTGTGAAAACAATGAGAGATATGACTGCAAAACAGGAAGATGGATACAAAAAAAAAAAAAATGTTATGCATGTGAATTCAAATGATGCATGCAAAAATTTGGTCAAATACTTAAAAACTAAAAAATTTTCAGTTTTGATCGATTGAGCATCGATCAAATACCAATCGAGTCATGCAAAAGCAAGACTTGAAAAATTTGGAAATTTTCGATTGATCAAAAATCACACTCGATCGATTAAAATTCTGGAAAATTGAATTTTTTGAAAAATTGCAGAAGATTGTTGAGGACACTTTTTTTGCCCCACATGGCACCATTTCATTGGCAACCCACGCCACATCAACATATTATTGATTTTTTGGGTAAATCTCTTTAAAGCCCAAAATAGGCTCACATCTCATTCGACTACTTGGATTGGGCTCACATGGCCCACAAGATCCTTGCTTTAAGAGGCGGATTCATGGTCCATATTTCCTTTTCTTCAATTGGGATAATAACCCCATGACATCATCAACATTAACATATGGATTGAGCTCAAACAATGAATCAAAACTCATGGCCCATATTACCTCTCTTACACTCATGTCAAGCGGCTTCTTCAACGAAAGCCCATATTTATGCAAAATGACAACAAAACCCAAGGTACGTCATCTCATCTTCAGCTTATGATCCAAGCTCATGAGTCTCTTTGGGGAAACTTTGGGAGTCGTGGTTTGAAGGGCCAAGAGGTATGTTTAGTAAAGCTCTAGCGATTTAAAATTGATAAAAGAAGCATGTTGCTTGGTTTGTCTTCTCCAACTCACTCTGACGAGTTCGTGTGTAGTAGGTAACATATGATTTAAAGCTCTAACTTAAAATGATAAAATTCTCCATTGCTCTTTTCCCAAAACTTAATATTTATCATATGACAAATACTCAATATCTCCAGCCATCTAAATGCTGAAAAAAAAACTATTCATTCAACCTCCAACTGTTTCTATACAAATTTAAAAACTTCATTATATCATTCTACATAAATCTTATCACTATTTTCAGCTAAAATCCAACTTAAACACATGGCCTAATCTGATTGGCTATCTTTAATCTCCAAATATATAGAATATTCATGATGTCTCTAAATATCCAATTGTTGTCTGCTACAATCAGACCAAATATTTCTCTGCTAGTTGTCAGAGTAGAGCATTAAATACTCTTCTTGCTCACCAAGATTAAGTCACAACACAATGAGACATTGACTAAATCTCTAAAGCTTCATTAACTTTCAACCAATCCTTTTATTGCTTACTAAAAATATGTTGTAATGGAACCTTGGACCAAAATTACAAACACCCAAAAAAAGGAAACATTTCCAACAGGACTCCAACAATGTGTTCAGCACTTGACACCTGGCTGGAAGTGACATCATCAGCCTTCTAATGCTCAAATCCCATCAACCTGACATCTGACCTCATCTGCTTCTGCCCTAAGCAACAGCTTTCTTATGACAGCTATGATAGCTATCTCATGATAGTTGTCACAGCTTTTCCTGACAGCTAAGATAGCTCTTTCAGAACAAATGTAACAGTTGACCTAACAGCCTTGAAATTACCAATTTTTCCACATTTGGTTAAAAACCAAATCCAACTAAAGTAACTACCTTTTTCTTGCTAAAATGCTTTCCTTTTCTGCTACTCTTTCCCCAACAGCTCTTATCCAAAACAACAAGAATACCTTAAAGCCAACCATACCATTTTTGGGCAAATCTTAGGATGGATTTTCTGAAAATTCATTACTAATTGGGACAGATTTTGGCTGAGATTATTTGCTAACCCCCCCCCCCTCCTTAAACTTAGCTATAAACAGAACCCTTCATCAACACACCAAAGGGGACACCAATAGAGAAGAACAACCCTCTCATAAAATTCTCGCTCCCTCTAATTATCTTCTTAAGCTCTTAATGAAGTTTTGAGCTTCTAAGTTTTTAGTTTCCAAATTAGGAACTAAACTCTTTATCCCTTAGCTCATAAATGCCCTTCATAAGCCCTCATACATCCTCCAAGAGAAAATCTTAGCAACTTTGCTAAACACACTCCAACACCATTACTCTCTTATACTCATTATCTCATTTTCCATATTCTGAAAATACGATTATCTTGCTGCCCATATCTCTAAACATCTCTTTCTCCACTTCTCTTATACAATTTCATACACATTTACTACATCATTACATATATCACACTACGACTTTTCTAAACTCCACTCTCATACTTTCTCACTCTGAAGTTCTATTAATTTGCTACCCATAAACACGTCTCAATACTCTTCTCTACCTCTCTTATAAAAACTCTTCTCATGAAAGGCATAAACTTCTAATACTAAAACCCTTCTTTTAGAAGGCACCAAGATCTCATATCAAAACCCTTCTCTTAGAAGGCATAAATCTATCTTACAAAAAGCCCTTCTCTTAGAAGGCACAAATACTTAATACAAAATCCCTTCTCATGGAAGGCAATACTATTCATAAATTCACAACAACTAAAAGAGCATTGTCAAAGGGGGAAACTTATTTATATGCATGATTAGAGGGGCAAGCTTAACCAGCCTCTACACATAGCTAGACGTACTCTCTCTCTCTCCAGTTTCACCCATTTTTCCCCTTCAATATTGAAGTTGTCATGGCAAACTGCCTCTTTACTACTAGAGTTATTCTACTAGAATGCTATCAGCTCACTGATACTACACAGCTAGAGCTACAAACCATACAAATATAAGTTACTTTGCTTCCATATCTTTAAATATACATCATTGAGTACATGCTAACTTCACATTTAAATACATATTACTTTATTTCAGCTACTATTATAACTATTAATCAAAGCTATTATATCAAACACATATAACATGTTAATTCAACCATTATCACGATTCTTAGATTTCGGCTTTAATGATTTTGTAGGCTTAAAAATACGCTAGTAGCCATTGGACCGCATGGCCTAATGTTAAGTTCCGAATGCAACTCCCCAAACACAACCTGGGCCTAGCAATGTCATTAATATAGTGAATAACATGTGGCCGAGCAACCAAAAAAAGGCCCCCAAACAAAGATTATGTAGAAACTACTCAAACCAAGGAATTTCATGAATGAAATGCTTGAGCATAGTTGTTTGTATTGTACGATACGTATCATATCGTGTACAAAAAGTTTCGTATTTTAAGGGTATATCGTAAGTAATCATGAATCGTCTAATACATAGGTGTGTATCATATGAATCGTATCGTATGTATCGTACGATACATAGACACGTGAGTTTAAAATGAGTTTTTTTGTTAAAATTTGTAGTTTCATTTGATTTAAACAAGTTATTAGACTTTGTTAACACAAAATTATTGGGAAACTTAATTGAATCTAATGAAATAGCAAGTCCATGAGTTTTTTTCCTCCCTTCTCTTTATCCTACAAAATTTAGACTATACTCATAACACTCACTTTCATATGTGCAAATTTATTTTCTATGCTACTAATAATGTATTAAATGAAAATATAATTATTTTTTATTTTGTTATTATTATTTTGAGTCTAAAAAACTATAATTTCAAGAAAAAATATAAAGAATAAATTATTAGAATAAAAAAACAAAAAAAAAGTAAATGTTGATATATAATAATAAAGAAAATCTCTATGAAAAAATAATTTTGCAAGATGCTGAACATGATGATAACATTAACTTATATGGAGTTTATTAGCCAAGATGATGAAAAGATATTATTATTTTGGTTCATATATCATGTATTATTTCTGAATTTAATCAATTTGAATGTGCATGTTATAAACATAAGTTAATTTGATTCATTTAGTTAGCTTTGTTAAATTTTATTACATAAGTAATGATTAAATTGGTCATTAGTTGAATATATATTTTGAATTTATAATTAATATACCTTTTATATATGTATATCTATAATTATTTTATAATTTTATTAGGTATTTATGTATCTTATGATACACAATTCGATACGATACACGATACAAAAAAATCAAAAATTGATTCATGATACAATTCACGAGTTGACAACTATGTGCATGAGAATGAGTTTAAATGTTTTTCAAAAATAGGAGTTTTCAACCTAGAACTTCAAAACAAGGTTTTTAATCATCAAAAACACAATTTTTGTCAACCCTTAACCATATTTTGCATCAAAAACCATAGAAAACATAATCTTGGATGGCCAAACCAAATTCACACACAATTTCACGTACAAAGTTTATCAAAGAATAACTTGTGTAGTGTGTGCAACTAGTAACAACATGAGATACATGTGAGGTGATATGTAGATAGCAATCAATCACAATTTCTACATTATTCATCACATAAGTTTGAAAGAGATTGTCACCTAAAGAATTACATCATATAACTCTCACATCTTTTAGAAAACAAGCTTTTAATCATGTAATTTTTTTTTTCATCAAAATGTACACACTATTTTTATTTCATTGTGAAATTGATATTTTAGCCAGGTAATGTACACACCAATTTTATTTCTTTCTGTCATCTTTATTATAGCCCAATAATGTAAACACCAATTTTATTATTAATCCGAGACTACACTTTATGTTCTTTTTGTGCATGTGCTACACTTTCTCAAGCACAAAATCTTATGATATGTACTAAGATGTTCATGATTGGCTAGTAACAAATGGTGAGATGATTATTTATGCCTTTCTCATTAAGTTCAAGTCCTAACAATCAAAATCATGTGACTTCAAAATCAAGATCATGTGATCAAAAATTATAAACAACTTTCACACAACATGCACTACATAGCTAACACTAGCAAAGTGTAGTTAAAATAAGCTCATCCAAGCTAAACCAAGGTACACAAGCATGTTATGTAAAGATAATAGACCAATCTCAATTACATATTCATGATGTGTAATACAAAACAAATAAAAATCTTTTTGGTTTAAAAAAAAATTATGACCAAAAACAAAAAGCACACATTATGCTAAATTGTTAGTTTTTAGATCCCTTAAAAACACAATTGGATTAACCTAGGAATTTAGCCAAGTTGTTACTTAGTCAAATTAATTAAATCTAGGTTAACACAATCAAATAATCATATCAAGTAAAACAGCAGAAATATAAATAACACAAAGATATGATCACCCAGAAAACTAAACCGGTAAAAACTTGGGGAGAATTTAACCTAGCTATCCTTAAGGTAAACTTGAATCTAGTATCATGAAAGAATCGAAGTTCATACAATAAGACTTACAAACCCCCACGCTCGACTTCTTATTTCTACCCACCAGTAGAACTTACTGACATGACCATATGCAAGCTCCAAATCCACGGACTCCTTCTTTCTTGGATTCTCCACCAAATACAAGCACACTCGCTTGTGTTTTCTTTAAGCTTCAATGGCAGCAACTGGAATGATCATCAAGGTGTAGAAAATTCTTCTCCCTGAAAACCCTAAGTTTATGTGAAGGAAACCTTCTCAAAGATCTCACAAGAGATTCACATAAACCGCAATATGAGCAACACTAAAACGTGGCTAGGGTTTCCCTTATATACCTATGGTAAATTAGAAACCCAAAACCAATTAAAACACTTAGGGCTGAGTTGGAAATTCTAATTAAAAAACGTCAGACCCGATTTTCGATCGATCGAGCCTAAGCTTCGATCGATCGAAATGGGCTGAAATTGTTTTTTAATTTGCACAGTAGTTTAATCCAACTTTACAACAAGGAATCAACTTTAAGCAATTCTAAAACAACTTAAATACATTGTTTTGATCATGGTTTGTCAACAATACAAATTAGGATTCTAAATACATAAAATCTAAGTATTTAGAACCTAACAAACTCCCCATTTGGCAATCCGTGACAAAACACAACTTAAATAGTTCAAAGTTTACAAGTAAAAGCCCTTTACAAAATAATGCTCATAAATCTCAAATTCAATCCTAACTACTATCCATCAGTTGCAAGAGTAGACAGCAGCTTAATTGAATCAACCTATATATTTCATAAAACATTTTAAACAAAATGCATAACCGCATGTGTGGAAAAAATACAAGTAAAGAAAAAATAAAATCCTGATTTCAAACAACACACAATAAAGACATATATCAATGAAGAACTCATAAACATAAATCAATAAGCAGTTTGAAACAAGAAACACAAAATATGCTCCCCCTAACATGAATAACCCAACAAGGTAAAACCAAAGTGGCAAGAGCTAAAAAGATAAAGTACAAAGTGAAGCACCTAGATAAAATCTAAACAACTCCACAAGCTCTAACCAACAAAAAATAAACTCTCCCCCTAAAAACAAAAACAAGTACAAGTATGCCAACCAACAAAAAAATAAACTCTCCCCCTAAAAACAAAAACAAGTACAAGTATGCCAAAAACATCTCATACGTACTCCCCCTTTTTGTGACGGAATGCCAAAGGGCAATCAAAAACCATTATCAAAAGGAGGTGGCAATGAAGAACTCCGAAACCGTGCCAAATCTGCTCGCAATCCTCTAATCTCATCAAGAATGTCTACCAAAATCTGTCCTTGAGCCGCCTGAACGGTCAAGACATGATCCAATGTATGTGGAATGTCTGAATCATCAGAAGTAGTCGGTGGAGGAACATCAGTAGCAGTAGCACCACCACCAGAAGTCTCAGCAGCACCTGTAAAAGAGGGAGGAAGGGGAACACTACTAGAAGATGCACCTCGAGAGACCGAAGGATCAGCTCTCAGATGAGCAGCCCTTTGTCGAAGGAAGGTAGCACCTAGGGGACCAACAACATGGACAGGCTCACTAGTAGGAAAATCAGCTAGACCAAGAAACAAAAGAATCCTATGAATGAAAATAAGATATATAAGTGCATGCCCTATGGCAGAACTCTTATGAACTTCGTTCAAAGAACGAAGGAACAAGTGAGGAAAATTGATAGACGCACCAGACATGAAAGCATAGAGAAACACACATTGCTCCAGAGGGATGGTGTGGAGATAAGAAATAGGCCACAAGGAATGACACGCAACTCTAAGAAACAAATATGCGGTCTCAGAAAGCGCAGAAGACGTGATCCGAGGATCAGAACCCCACTGGATAGATGATCTAGTGATGTGTGACATGACATCATCTATAGGAGGTGACTCATTATAGGGATAGACAGGATCAGAGACGACCAGAACCCCAAGAACCTCAGCAACTACCTTAGGGGTAATGGTGAACTCAACACCTCGTATCCAACTCTGAACAACGGTGTTAGAATCATAGATATGACATGAGAGGTTAGAGAAGAACTCTCTAATCAAAGCGGTCGGGGGTGGATGATCTATCTCTAAGAGGGACAACCAACCTCTAGACTCAAGATTAGCCCTAATGGCTGGATCGACCTCATCTAAGATCACAGAACGCTCAGCCCAAATCTTACGCTTACTATTAGGTTTCTCATAAGCCTCACGAGAACACTCGTTCCTAAACAGCTGAACCCTAATAGGAGACACAGAAGGGGTAGATTTCCTAGGCATAGTGCTAGAATAAAGGACCAAGAGCACATAGCAAAATAGGAAAAAGAAACAAAAACAAAACCAAGGACAGATTGCAAGTTAGCACAAAAAAATATAGACCAAGAAGAACTATATGATGCATGAACAGTTTAAATGATATGATGCATAAGCTAAGACAGTAAATTAAGTCCAAAATAAGTTCAAACTCACAAAATTGGCTTGAGTATAGAGTTTCTAACTAAAAACCCCAAACAAAATAAAACCACTTGTTAATTTTTTTAATAAATTGACCAATTGATCATTACACAAGTTAGAAAATAGTTTAGAATGATCAATTACATCAAATCAACAAGCCAATTTCATCCATTTCAACCCAATTGAACAAAATCCCCAAATCGAATTCAATATAAACCCTAGAATTTTCAATTCTTCATAAAACCCCAAATTGATCAAATTAACCAACAACAATCATGTATATAACAATATACCAACAAAACCCAATGATCATTCAGAAAAATAACATTGAATCAACAAAAATCCCAAGTTTAAAAAGGTCCGAAAATACCCTTTAAATGCATGAAAACATGAAAATAAGAACAAGAGGAGGGGTATAAAGGTCTTACCGGCCTCGTGGGAGAAAAACCTTGCAAAAATTAGGTCGAAAACAACAAAAAATCTTCTATGTAGCCTTGTCAAGTCGGAGAGAGAGAGAAAAAGTTGAAAAAGTTTTGAAAAAGTAGGTTGAATCAGTCAAAACACTGTTTTTAAAAAACTGGATTCACAATCTTCGATTGATCGAAAAACAGGTTCGATCAATCGAACCAGGAAGAGGTTCACTGAATTTTTTAAATAAGATTTCGATTTATCGAAAATCAGATTGGATCAATCGAAATTCTGGAAAAACAGCTTTTTAGAAAAAAAATAACCTGATTTTTGAAAGCATACCTCAAAGCATTGAATATAAGATATAAAAATGCATGAGTATGAGATGAAATGCTCTTCCAAAACGCAAGTTTTAAACCCAATTTTTCAAAAATTTAGATTTTACACAATCTCCCCCCCTTTTTTTTAAAAGCAACAACACAGTTTTGCATAAAATTCAAAGTATTTTTCAAACGTGGTTGGTCAAACCATAAACATACACAATTATATGTACAATGTTTAGCAAAGAGTAACTTGTGTTGTGTGTGCAACTAGCAAAAGCCTGAGATACATGTGTGGTGATATGTAAACAAAAATCAACCACAATGTCTACACAATTCATCGCATAGAATGTAAAAGAGACTGTAATCTAAAGAGTTACATCATATAACTCTCATATCTCCTAGATCATAAGCTTGCAATCATGTAAGTTTCTTGAAATTTTCCTCATAGTATACACTCAAATTTTTAATTTAAGTGATTTGGCATTCAGCCTAATAGTACACACTAATTTTTAATTTAAGTGATTTATCATTTAAACCGAAGCTTTACCTTATGTTCTTTTTGTGCACGTGCTACACTTTCTCGAGCACAAAATCTTATGATATGCTCTAAGGTGTTCATGATTGGATAGTGCACAGTGGTGAGATAGTTATTTATACATTTCTCAAAAGATTCAAGTCTGACAGTCAAATAACATGTAACTTCAAGATAAAGACAAAGTGATAAATACCATTAACATCTTTCCTACACAACATATTCTACAAAACTTCCACTAGTGAAGTGCAATAAATAAGCTCATCAAAGCTAAACAAAGTACAATAGACATTTCATGTGAAAATAAATTGACCAACCTTGTTTTTAAAAACAAAGAGAATAGTGCAAGAACAACAATGTGCTTTCTTTTTCCTTCCTTTCTTTCCTTTTTATTTTTTTTATTTTTTTTAATATAGAATAAATAAATAAATAAAAACACCTAGAATGAAATGCATGAATGTAATGCAATGAAATTTCTAGAGACAAAAGAGAAAATCACAAAAACCAAGGAACAAAGAACAATGGTCATCAAGGAAAAGCAATAAAGCATAAGGACCATGTCAGAAAGACTCAGTTAGTTTGAGTCTTTTGCATCCAAAACTTTTTAGATGCACCACGAGCATTGGAGTTTGTATTCACATTAGAGTGATTTCTAACTCCAAGATTGGAATAAAGGTTGAGCGCCTTTACCAATTCACCAATAAGTGCTATAGGATCTTGTGCTTGAGGCACTTGCATTTTTGGCTTGTTTGCTCTCTTAGCAACTTGCAGCTTGTAACAATTTGGACGAATGTGTCCAGACTTCCCACCAAAATGACACACCCAAGCAGGCTTACCATGCATCTTGTCCTTAGAAAGGGTAGACTCCTTAAGTTTAGACTCTTTCAGATCAACCCTAATCTTCCTAGATGGTGAAACTTCTATAGGTTTGACAACCTCACTAACAGGGGGTTGACAGTTTCACTCACAACTTCACTCACAGAAGGTTCAGAAGAAGATGAAGGAACAAAGTGTGTGGAATGGGGAGCAGACACAGAGATGCTTTCAACAAAACCTATTCTAGATTTGTCAGAAGGAGACTTTTGAACAGCCAGTAGTTGATCAAGTTTAGAACTAGCAGATCTAGCAACAGATAAAATCAAGTTCCAAAGATTTAACTTTATCAAGCAATAACATATTCTCAGTTTTCACATTGTTCAAAAGTTCATTAGCATCAAACAGTTTAACAAGTAGATTCTTCTTAACAAGCTCAAGAGATTCAATTTTCTTCAGGCCAAGTTCAACATTCATAGCATCCTTTGCAGCAACTTTGCAAAGTTTATTGTAGGCCTCTTGAAGATCTACGTCTTTAGAGAGTTCCCCATCAGAAGGGTTCTCTTCAGCAGATTTGCTTTCATTCACTACAGCAGTAGCTGTGAAAGCAATGAAGTTTCCATCCTCGTCACATTCTAACTCGTCATCAGAAACTTCACCATCACTAAGGGTTACAGCCATAGCCTTACCCTTAGACTTCAAGTAAGTAGGACATTCAGATTTCATGTGACCATACCCTAGACATCCAAAACACTGAGGATCCATAGAATTATTAGAAGATTGACCTACTTTTTCTCTAGGTTTGTCATTATTGTAAACCTTAGTGGGACCATTCTTCCTAAAATTTCTAGGTTCAGCAATGTTCGCACCTCTTGCCTTTCTATTATTATTTCTGAGAAAGTTTCTAAAGTTCTTGGCAAGGTAAGCAATCTCTGTAGCAGAGAACTCATCATCAAATCCACCAACCTTTACATCATCAACTGACTTAAGAGCCATTGATTTGGATTTGCTAGTTTTGGGTAGGTCCAACTCATAAGATTGAAGAGATCCTACAAGTTCATAAACAGGGATGAAATCCACATCCTTACTCTCAGTTATGGCAGTCACCTTGTGTCTAAAATTCTCAGTTAAGGATCTAAGAATCTTCCTAACAATTTTAGGTTGATCATAGATTTCACTCAAGTTATAAGCAGAATTAACAATATCATTCAGTTTAGCATAGAATTCATCAAAAGATTCATCATCAGACATCTTAATGCTTTCAAATTTTGAAGTTAATTGCTGCAATTTGTTGATTTTGACTGCCTTTATGCCTTTATGCACAGTTTGTAGGATATTCCAAGCAGTATGAGCAACCTCAATATTTGAGATTCTCTTAAATTCCTCCATAGAAACAGCGTTAAAGATAGCATTCATAGCCTTGCTATTGAACGCAGCTGCTTCTTTTTGAGAACTTTACCACTCACTAACAGGAGTAGTGGGCTTCTTCCATCCGTATTCAATAGAGTTCCAGACTCTCTCATTAATGGATTTTAGGAATGTTTTCATTCTTACTTTCCAATAAGCATAATTATTCCTATCAAAGTGAGGAGGAATAACCAGAGAGTGTCCGTGTTCCATGACAACAGGGGTTAAGGATCAGCTCAAAGATCAAAGGATCAACAACAAGAGAGCTACTTGCTCTGATACCACTTGTTAGTTTTTAGACTCCTTAAAAACACAATTGCATTAACTTAGGAATTTAGCCAAGTTGTTACTTAATCAAATTAATTAAATCTAGGTTAACACAATCAAATAATCATATCAAGTAAAACAGCGAAAATATAAATAACACAAAGATATGATCACCCAGAAAACCAAACTGGTAAAAACCTGTGGAGGATTTAACCTAACTATCTTCAAGGTAAACTTGAATCCACTATCTTGAAAGAATCGAAGTTCATACAATAAGACTTACAAGCCCCCACGCTCGACTTCTTGTTGCTACCCACCAGTAGAACTTACTGACATGACCACGTGCAAGCTCCGAATCCACGGACTCCTTCTTTCTTGGATTCTCCACCAAATACAAGCACACTCGCTTGTGTTTTCTTTAAGCTTCAATGGCAGCAACTGGAATGATCGTCAAGGTGTAGAAAATTCTTCTCCCTGAAAACCCTAAGTTTATGTGAAGGAAACCTCCTCAAAGATCTCACAAGAGATTCACATAAACCACAATATGAGCAGCTCTAAAACGTGGCTAGGGTTTCCCTTATATACCTAGGGTAAATTAGAAATCCAAAACCAATTAAAACACTTAAGGCTGAGTTGGAAATTCTAATTAAAAAACATCAGACCTGATTTTTGATTGATCGAGTCTAAACTTCGATCGATTGAAATGGGCTGAAACTATTTTTTAATTTGCACAATAGTTTAATCCAACTTTACAACAAGGAACCAACTTTGAGCAATTCTAAAACAACTTAAATACATTGTTTTGATCATGGTTTGCCAACAATACAAATTAGGATTTTTAAATACATAAAATCTAAGTCTTTAGAACCTAACATAAATGAATAATGCAAAGTTATGCATGATAGTGCTAAACTAAGCTATAGAGGATACACAAATAAGAAATATCAATTTCTTAATTAACCCATGAGTACATGTACAAACTAGTACATATTCATACAAAATCATATTTATCTCAAAATAATCATGCACTTAGCTTACCAAGACATACTATTCAAGTTTCTCTACAATGTCAAGCTTGTTCTAAATTAAGAGAAAGATATCATAATTCATGTAATCCTCAAGAAAAATAAAACTAGACACAAAATAAATTATTTTTGTCTTTTTAAAAATTTTCAATGTTTTTGGATTTTTTTTTTTTAATAAAAAAACTTAAAAAACAAAACAACCAAAAACAAAAAGAAAACATGTCCACAAACAATTGAAAGAATTAAATCAGTGACAAGTCAGCAACATTCACCTTAGAGAATCTTTTCTCACCCATATAACACGAGTCTTCGGCTTTGTAGGTGAAAATCCATGTGAAGCAGAGTGTATATGAGGGATTACATCAATCTTCTGAGAAAAACTGAAATCTTGCAAATTCCTTTCACAAGCTTCAAAAAGATCAATTGAAACAATAGTGTCCTTTTTATTCAAAACATCACAATAAAAAACAGTAAGACACTAAAAATTATCCATGGATCAAGAATCAATTCCAGGTATAATAACCTAAATCAAGAGCTAACCTGCTCTGATACCACTCGTACGTTTTTAGACCCCTGTAAATTAGATTGTTTAACCTAATTAATTAACCAAGTGAATACTTAGGTTTATTATTCAGATCTAGGTTGAAACAAAAAAAAAAAAAAAAAAAAATTCATATCATGCAAAGCAATGGAAAAATAAATAACAAAACAATATGATGACCCAGAAAAACCAAAACGGTAAAAAACCTAAGGAGGATTTAACCTAACTATACTCAAGGTAAATATCAAATCTACTATGAAAGAATTGAAGTTTGTACAATAGAATTTAGACCACTAACATTCTATTTTCTACCTCAAGTAGAAAACTTACTACCACGACCCTATGATAGCTCCGAGTCCACAGAGTACTTCTTTCCTTGGCCTTTGCAATACAAGCACCCACACTTGTGATAAAAAAACACAAACTCTCCTATTTGTGACTCCATGACCACCCTTGAAGGTTTAGATCATTAGCACCTTTGATGACTAGTGAAGGCAGCAACTTTTACAACACCAGATCTTGAGATTCTTCAAGGAATAACACCAGTAAAAGACATTAGAGAGCTTTTGGGTACAAAACCCTAGATCTACAAAAGAGGCACACTCTTCTCTCTCTAAAAGTCTTTTAAAAATGTGCTTAGGGTTTCCTTTATATACTAGGAGAAATAGATTTGAAACCCTAATCCTTAATGGGCTTGAACTGCTGTTTGGGCTTAATTAGAATTCTGCAGATACAATTCTTGATCGATTGAGCTTTGTAATTTTGCACACTAAGTTTCTACATTTAGCTTGATTCAAACTATAACAAATAAACTTTGAGCAGACCTAAACCTGGGCTCATTGTTTTGATCTTGGTTTGCCAACATATACAAAGTGTAGTTCTAATAAATTTAGTTCCTAAAGTCTTAGAATCTAACAATAATTTTAATTGTGGGCTGATTTTAAAGTGCCAAATTAATTCACTTGCACCTTTAGTTTATTACAACTTTAGTCATACTGAGCTTTTAGGATGATCAAGTTCTTCTAAAACTTGTAATTCTCCTAAGGGGTCTTTTATAATAAAGTACTCAGTTTTTATGTATATAACAACAAATAAAAATTATTGCTTTTGAACAATCCTTTTGGGATACTTTGTTGCCATCCATAATAATATCTTTAGAATTTATTACATCAACATAGATCTCATCAGGATTCATTGCTTCCAGATAAAATCTTAGTATCAAGGATTCATGATAAGAAATGATTGCCTAAAATATATAGTTACAAAAGAAATTAAATAACTAATTTTTTTTCTTATACACAATTTTAATGAAACAATACTACACATACATATTCAAAAGTTGATTGTAATGAAACAATACATACACATTCAAAATTTATCAATATACGTTACATATAGCTATAGCTATAATTAAGTTGGTTTATCACTAATCATTTTAACAATATATATATATATATATATAGAGAGAGAGAGAGAGAGAGAGAGAGAGAGATAATGTGAGACCCATAATTTTTTTTTAATCAATTAAAATAATCACTAAAATTATAAGAAAAAAAATGTAAAACAAAGAGATAGGATAAACACTAATTCTTAGGAAAAAAAGAAAACTTACAATAAGAAAAGAGGACAAAACAAATAAACTTTGATGTTTCAAGAACAATAGGATTACAACTTCCTTTCAAAATTGGGTAGAGACTCATGCTGATAACGTGTTATGAAATGATAGAAATAGATAAAACTAAATAAGAAGAAAACAAGAAATATATATTGATAAACTCTTGTATTCAAGTGGTCATCCACAATCCTTTTGTTTTCTCTTAGATGTGTACAATAACAATAAAGCAATCTCACATATAGACTTTACACATCCCAAATAACGCTTTCATTGCCAAAACTTTACACATTCCAATTAGACTTATTTCTAACACTCCCCCTTAGATGACCATATTCTAAGAATATGCCTTGTTAAAACCTTACCAAAGAAAAACCATGTGGGAAAAATTTTGGCTAAGGAAAAAGGGTACAATAATCTTGTATAACTTCTAGTGCCCTAGGATTGTCTCATTAAAGCCTTGCAAAGGAAAATCCAGTGGGAAAAAACCTTAGCGAAGGAAAAATAGTACAATCAACACACATCCTTTAGAAAATTTACTCCCCCTCATGAGTACATAGAACTTCCATTGTTTATGGTAAATATATATATCCTTAAGTCGAAATTAAAACATCATGCAGCATCATAAGAAAAAAAATTAAAATTCATACTTACCTTGACAAAGTAATTGTAGGAAAAAATTGGCTTTTGCCCTTTTTAAAAAAACAATCCAGCATTTTGCCCTATTTCCCAAACTAATTAGGGAAATGCCCTTCTTTTGAAACTCGATTTTTTCAAAATCGAGTTAAGCCCCATAGTGATATTTTTAAGGAGCCTATAGTGATGTTTTAAGGACCTATAGTGGCGTTTTGTAACTTGATCTCCATGAAGTCGAGTTATAGGTAAAAAAAAATGAAAAAAATTGCATGTAACTCGACTTCATGAAAATCGAGTTACAAAACGCCGCTATAGGTCCTTAAAACGCCACTATAGGGCTCCAATTTTTTTTTTTTTTTTTATTATTAACTTGATTTTGAGAAAATCAAGTTTCAAAAGAGGGGCATTCCCTAATTAGTTTGGGAAATGGGGCAAAATGTTGCATTTTTTTTTTTTTTTTTTTTTTTGTGAAAGGGGCATTTGCCCATTTTCTTCAATAATTGTAACATCCTTCAATTTTGACATAATATTAAAAATTTTCCTATTTAATTATTTGCTGTGCACATCATAAAAGAAGAAATTAAAATTTTATGAGAGCTTTAAGAAGTCTAACTGCACACTATCAAATTAAAAATATAATATTATCTTACAAAGCCCATTGTTAATTAGTTTGGATAAGATATTAGACTAAAGAATCTATATGGTGGATGATTAGTTAGTTAAGCCCAATAGAGAAAAGAAAATTTACATGAATTGGGCTACTATTTATCTGTGTCGATATCTTAACTCTCTATCTCTCTCTGTGCTTCTAAATTTCTTTCTTCCCAAATGGTTCAGCCGCCACTCGGTTAGCAAGGCACAGAGGTGAAATACAAAAAAGAGAAATACAGGTGAGAATTCAACTATCGATTCTTTTACTTTATGGTTTGTCACTTTGTCCCACCATTCAACCAATTTTTTCCTTCTATGATCTTACATTTCCACTCATGACTCATAGCTTCGGAAAATCCAATTAATGGGTTTAATTGAGAGCCAAGAGATTTCTCATTGGTGAGTTTCCAATGCCTTAAAAAAATACATTCTTTTTTATGAAAAAAAAATACGATCTTGTCTCTAATGTTAAAAAGTTGTGAATCCAGACTATAGTATAGTCTTTGGAACTGCTTCGCGGTTAGGAACAGAGCCAGGACTTGGAGTTAGGGAAGGCAAAAGTATAAACAATTTTTTATTTTTTTTTTTTTATTGAAACTCCATATAAACATTGATTTAATAAACCATCAACAAAGAAAATGATGTGGAAGAAAAATAGTAAATGCTGTAGCCATAAGCAATATGACGGTTTACAGTAACGACATGGGTTGGCGACGACAATATGGGTTGGCGGCATCTTTCGGATCCATCAGTTTCCGTAATATTTATCAGAGAAAAGGAAGTGACGAAAAACCTCGCAGGGCGCTCTAAGGCTGACGCCTTCATAAGTTGACGCCCTCATGAGGTTGACGCCCTCATGGGGCTGACGGGATTAAAGCCGAAGGAGCATTACGAGCTGATGGTACTGACCAATGGTTGCTTGCCACCCACGTATCGCGTATATAAGGAAATAACTTGCTCTCCACGCTTCGCAGAATCCAAAGGGATTCCCATAAGGAAAGGATCCCGTAAAATACGCCTCAAAGAGATTCCTAAAAGCAAAGGACTTCTAATCCCACTAGGAGAGGTCCACGCCCTACTACTATAAAAACCCCAATACCCTCACCAACTAAGGTATGCATAATTTACCCCTTTCTAGCACTCTAGAGTTATGAGAAATTCTAACTTGACCTTCGAAGGGTATTTGATTGGCACCACACCAGTGCTCTCTGTTAGGTTCTTTTTTTGTGTTGTGCAGGTGTTATTGCGAGCACGTGTTGATTGTGTAGCTCATTGTTGATTTTCCAGCATCATCAGTTGGTGCCGTTTGTGGGAAATTGTGAGTAGTGTCGTAAGCCACAACTAACGCTTTCTCGACAAAAGAGTTACATGGTACTCACTCGATCAATGGCAATCACCAACAACGTTCAGGAAGACGAGCCGCGACCGACTGCTCTTGAGAAGCAAGTGCAAATCTTGACAGCGGTCGTCGAATGCCTCACGAAGCATAATCAGGTCTTGGAAGAGCAACTATGTCGGAAGACAAGCGATAATGTTGCAGAAGACCTAGAAGATTCCAGTGCTGAGCGACGAGACTGCGAAGGATTGGAAGGCAGTAACGCCCTGAGCAGGCTGGAGCGGCAAAATGTAAGCATCCCATCCCTCATGGAGGCGACTCCACTCCCTATTTTCACGGAGATATAGGTGATGAAGGAGCAAATGGAGGAGATGATGAACGCTCTCAAAGGACGAGTATCGAGCGATCTTGACGATCTCGTCAACCACACTGATTCCCCGTTCACTGCCACTGTCAACTCTTTCCCCCTGCCGCACAAGTTTCGCATGCCGCACATAGATAGCTATGACGGGGTCAAGGACTTTTTAGATCACCTGGAGACCTTCAAGACATTGATGCACCTTCAAGGTGTAGCAGATGAAATCATGTGTAGGGCCTTCCCTACGACGCTGAAGGGTGCAGCAAGAATCTGGTTCAGTCAACTAACGCCCAACTCAGTTAGCACTTTCAAGGAGTTGAGCGCTCAATTTATTGCGCACTTCATTGGTGGACATAGATACAAGAAGTCCACGGCTTGCTTGATGAGCATCAAATAGCGAGAGGACGAGACCCTCAGATCCTACATATCTCGCTTCAATAAGGAAGTGCTCTCGATCGATGAAGCCGATGATAAAATACTTGTAGCAGCCTTCACAAACGGGCTGTGAAAGGGTAAATTTTTGTTCTCCTTATACAAGAATGATCCGAAGACCATGTTAGAGGTGCTTTATGGGCCCACCAAATACATGAATGCTGAAGATGCGTTGTTGGCCCAGGAGGAGAAACCCAAGAAAAGGGAAAGGCAGGATGATACTCGACAAGATCAAGGGCGCAAGAAGGCACGAACTAGAGACCGAAGGGACAAAAGGCGCCCCAAGCCCCCGGGGGGAAGGTTCACAAGCTTCACCCCATTAACGGCCCCGATAGATCAAGTTCTGATGCAAATCAAAGACGAAGAGGCCCTAACTTACCCCGTCAAGCTGAAGGAAGATCCCAACAGACGCTCGAGGGATAAGTATTGCCGCTTTCACTGAGACCACGGTCATGACATGGCCGATTGTTACCATTTGAAACAATAAACCCCCTCATTAAAAAAGGGAAGTTGCAGAAGTTCATTAGAAAGGAGAGAACAAATCAACCCCCTCAAGAGCAGAACTCCCGACGGGATAATGAACGACCCAGACCCCCCATAAGGGATATAAGAATGATCGTAGGAGGAATGGCAGCCACTAGGTCATCCAAAAAGGCCCGTAAAACTTACCTTAGGATAGTCCAGAATATGCAACTAACGGGCTCTGTACCGAAGATGGCATGAAGAGAAAGCCCCATAATCGGATTCTCAGAGGAGGATGCGCGACGTCTTCACCACCCGCATGACGACGCACTAGTCATCAATATATGAATAGAAGATTACAACATGCATAGGGTGTTAGTTGACAATGGAAGCTCGGCAAATATCCTGTATTATCCAGCATTCCAATAGATAGGAATCAGCAGGGAACGATTGATCCTAACGAACTCTCCTCTCGTCGGTTTTAGAGGAACAAGGGTGCTCCCCCTAGGCACAATCACATTATCCGTAGTGGTAGGCAACTACCCACAGCAGATCACCAAGGATGTGACATTCCTAGTGGTCGACTACTCGTTTGCCTACAATGCTATCCTCGGGTGACCCACCCTTAATTCGTGGAAGGCTGTAACCTCAACCTACCACCTGATGATTAAGTTCCCTACCGACTACGGAGTGGGAGAGTTGCAAGGAAATCAAGTGGCCGCACGTGAATGTTACGTGGTCATGATGGAAATGGACAACCACCGCTAAGCAATAAGCATAGAAGAACACCGAACAATGATGGAACTCGTAGAAAAACTTGAGGAGGTGTTTCTTGATGACTCGAACCACGAATGGACAACCAAGATTGGAACCCTCGCCAGTCCCGCCATCCGCCAAGAGCTCACGTCTTTTCTAAGGAGCAATCGAGACGTATTTACCTGGACCCACGAGGACATGCCTGGAATAGATCCATCAATCATCGTACATAGGCTAAATGTGTCACCTTCCTTTCCCTCCATCCAACAGAAGAAGTGAGTGTTCACCCTAAAACGAGACCAAGCCATAGCGGAAGAGGTCTGAAAACTGTAGGAAGTGAGCTTTATAAGGGAGGTATACTACCCTAAATGGCTGGCGAATGTAGTAATGGTCAAGAAAGCAAGCGGGAAGTGGAGGATGTGCGTGGACTTCACCAACCTTAACAAAGCATGCCCCAAGGATAGCTACCCCCTCCCGTGAGTCAACGTACTAGTAAACTCTACAGCCAGGCATCAGTTGTTAAGTTTTATGGACGCCTTCTTGGGTTACAACCAAATCCGAATGCACGAAAACGATCAGGAGAAAACTTCATTTGTAACCAGTCAAGGCCTCTTCTACTATAGAGTAATGCCCTTTGGTTTGAAGAATGCGGGCGCGATATACCAGAGGCTCATGAATAGAATGTTCGCATCGTAAATTGGGAGAAATGTCCAAGTTTACGTGGACGACATGCTAGTGAAAAGCTGAAGGGAGGAAGATCACTTTAAAGACCTTGGAGAGACATTCGGCACCTTTCATTCTTATAATATGAAGCTCAACCCAGGAAAATGCGCCTTCGGAATGACGGCGGGAAAATTCCTAGGATTCATGGTGTCGCAAAGGGGGATAGAAGCAAACTTGGACAAGATTCGGGCTATAATGGAGATGACACCCCTAAGAAATGTGAAGGGGTACAAAGCCTCAATGGAAAAGTGGCAGCGCTGAATAGGTTTGTGTCGAGGGCAACGGACAAGTGTTTGCCCTTCTTCTGCACGCTGAAGAAGTCCTTCGAATAGACTGCCGAGTGCCAGCAGGCGTTTGAAGAATTGAAAGCCTACCTCTCCGCCCCGTTATTGCTAAGTCCATCGCAACCAAGTGAAGAACTTTTTCTCTACCTAGCCGTTTCCCCCGCCGCCATTAGTGCAGCCTTGATCAGGAAGGAAGAAAAGGTGCAGAAACCCATATACTACGCCAGCTGGGCGCTTCGCGGAAACGAAGAAAGGTACCCGCCCATGGAGAAACTAGCCTTCACGTTAGTTATGGCAGTTCGCAAACTCAAGCCATACTTCCAAGCCCATACGGTAATCGTCCTGACTGACAAGCCCTTGCGGCGAGCTATGAGCAACCCTGACGCCGCTGGACGATTAGCACTCTGGGCCATAGAATTGAGCAAGTTCGACATCCAATACCGCCCTCGAATCGCTATCAAAGGGCAGGTCGTCGCGGACTTCATAGCAGAGTTTACTCATGATGAAGATAAGAGGGCAGAAGAATCCCCTCAGTGTAGCGTACATACAGATGAGTCATCTAATAGGCAGGCTGGGGGGGCCGGCTTCATATTACTGTCATCTGAATGAGATGTAGTTGAATGCATGGTCGGTCTCGACTTCCCCACCACCAACAATGAAGCGGAATATGAAGCATTAGTAGCGGGCCTTGACCTCGCTAGAGTCGCAAGAGCCACAAGTGTAGTTATCTACTGCGACTCCTAGGTCATTACTAACCAAGTAAATGGGGATTACGAGTGTAAGGGCGAAAGGATGAAATGATACTTGGATCAAGTGAAAATGAGGGTAGACGACTTACAGGCCAAAATCGTCTAGATCCCCAGAGGAGAGAATGAGCAAGCCGACTGCCTTGCCAAGGCTGCTTCAGCAGAACACATAATCACCCATGGTAATGTACTCTCTTTTGTACAACTTTCTCCACTAATAGACTTCAGCGATGTGCAAGAGATAGGTTCTGAAAGCAACTGGACCACAACAATAGCTTCATACTTGAAGGACGGCGTTTTGCCAGATGAGAAGGAGGCCGCAAGAAAGCTGAAGGTCCAGGCAGCAAGGTTCGTCTTGATAAAAGATCTATATAAAAGAGGCTTCTCTTGTCCATATCTAAGGTGCTTAGGTAATGAAGAGGTGGACTATGTCATGAGAGAGGTGCACGAAGGGATTTACGAAAAATCATTCAGGGTCAAGATCGCTAGTACACAAGCTTATGCGAGCAGGATACTATTAGCCTACCATGCAGAAGGACGTTGAAGCTTATGTAAAGGCCTGCGACAAATGTCAGAGGTTCAGTAACATTATTAGACAAGCAACCGAAGAGCTGGCTCCAATGACGGCCCCATGGCCATTTGCTCAGTGAGGATTAGACATTATGGAACCGTTCCTTACAGCGGTTCGACAGCTGAAGTTCCTGGTAGTAGGCATTGACTACTTTACAAAATGGGTGGAAGCTGAAGCTTTGGCCACTATTATAGAGAAGAACATACAGAATTTCGTTTGGAGATGCATCATATGCAGATTTGGCATTCCTAGGGTCTTAGTCTCGGATAATGGGAAGCAGTTCAACAATAACTAATTCCGATACTTTTGCTCACAGTTAGGAATAAGGAACCACTACTCCTCCCCCGCCCACCCACCCACAAGCTAATAGACAAGTCAAGGTTATGAACCGATCCTTGCTCAAGATTATCAAGACTCGGCTCAAGGGGGCAAAGGGCATATGGCTTGAAGAATTACCAAGCATACTATGGGCATACAGAATGATGGCAAGGACACCTACAGGAGAGACACCATTCCGACTAACATACGGAAATGAAGCGGTCATCCTAGCCGAGATCGGGCTCACAAGCTACAAGGTAGATAACCATGACGAAGGAAGGAACGACGAGGCCATACGCCTTCAGCTCGATCTAGTAGATGAAGTCAAGGCGATAGCAGAACAAAGGCTCGCACGGTACCAAGACCTCATGGCGAAGCATTACAACTCCCAGGTCCGACGCAGAGATTTCAAGGTAGGAGACCACGTCCTAAAGAAAGTCATGGGCGCACTGCTAGAGACCCCACACAAGGGAAGCTCGGCCCCAACTGGGAAGGACCTTACCGAATCACGTCATGGTAGAGGAAGGGCACTTACCACCTGGAGACAATAGACGGACAGAAGCTGCCACATCCATGGAACACCTAGCACTTGCGAAAGTACTACCAGTGAAAAGGATGACGTGAAGAAGCAACACCCCTTTATTTCTTGTTTAATTATAGCTACACTCAGTTTCTTTATTTTACTTTAGTTTTCGCTACAATAACTTTTCAAAGCCCAAAGGGCAGGTTTTTGTTTTCTTTTTAAAGAACTACTTTTTCTACGAATGCCTGGCAATAAGAGGAGTTTATTCAGAAAATAGTCAAAGTTTCTATTGACAAATTCATAACCCACCAAAGTGACGGGCCTCTGAGGTCTATAATTGGGCCGACGGCCCAAAAGTGACAAAAGTCTTGAGCAAAGACAAGGCTAAATAAGCCGATTGCCCTCACCAAAGTGACGGGCCTCTAAGGTCTATAATTGAGCTGACGGCCTAAAAGTGACAAAAGTCTTGAGCAAAGATAAGGCTAAATAAGCCGACGGCCCCCACCAAAGTGATGGGCCTCTGAAGTCTATAATTGGACTGACGGCCCAAAAGTGACAAGTGCACTGGTCCTAAACAAAGACGATGCTAAAAAGCCGATAGCCCCCACAAAAGTGACGAGCTCTTAAAGTCTGGTTGGGCAAAGCTATAAAGCTGACAGCCTAACAAAAGTGACAAGATCACTAAGACAGTAACGGGGACAAGGCTAAAAAGCCGATGGTACTATAAAAAATGACAGATTCAGTCTTGAATAAAGACGAGGCTAAAAAAGCCAACGGCAATCATAAAAGGTGACGGGCTCTTAAAGTCCATAATTGGGAAACACTATAAGGCTAACGGCACCACAAAAAATGACGGGCTCTTGAAGTCCATTGTTCAAAACTATATGGCTGACGGGTCCAAAGAAATGGGCCCTCGGAATCCATAAATGAACAGAACTACAACGTCGATGGCCTTACAAGAAAAATTTTTAACAATAAAACTCCATAAATGGGCAAGGCTATAAAAAGCTGGTGAAGAGAGCAAACCTATAAGACAACCAAGGCAATAAAGCCGATGGCCCCATAAAACTTACAAAACGGACAAGTTTTCAATAAATAAAAATACAATCCATAAAAGATGACGGGTACCATAGGCCGACGGAAATCTCGGCCCCCAACAAGCAACATGCCAATAAAATCGAAGACAGAGAGAAAATAGAAATAATATACCATACACGAAGTAAATTGTTTACAAACAAAAGCCTAAAACCAAAGGGGCACTTAAACATTGTTCTTAAAGTAAACAAAATATACACTACACATTAAGAGCGTCAGCAGGGTTTCCACCGTCTTTCTAGGATTGAGTGCCATCAGCATCAACAGTTAGCACGAGAGTCTTGGAAATAGGAGCAGGAGTAATGGCAGGCTGGGCTAGAATGACGTCGCTGTTAACCTTGGGCGAAGGCTGGGACTCTGGGATGCCGTCATCATCATCAGCAATGACGTTCCTAGCAGGCGTCACTTGCTCAGGCGCATCCATTGAAATCCCAGGCAAGTCCAGCTCCGGGAAGGCCAACGCGACCTGCTTAAGGCAATCATCAAAACCAGTGTCGTGGTAATCAGCACAAGAGTTAATGAACGATTGCGAAGTTTAAACCTTCTGGACGGCGTCAGTCCCAGCCGTCTCTACCTTCTCTCGCAAGGTCGTCACCTCTTTCTGAAGCTTCTGCTTCTGAGAGCCTGCCTTCACCAATTTCTCCTTCAGCTCTTTCACCTCTTTGTTGAACGTGCGCATGGCCTCCTTGTATTGCCCTTGTTCGTTCATCAGAGTAGCATTATGTTTTCTAACACGGGTGACGACCCCCTCCTTAGCAATACAATGATCCTGAAAAGCCTTGATGCAAACCAAGGCCTGAAAAAGAAAGGGACTCAAACGTCAGTCAAATAAGAAGGAGATAAAACCAACTTAATCTAATATAGAAAACATACCTTGGTAATATCAAAAAGAGCTGACGCCCCCAAATCTTCCGTCCCTACCAAATCACAGGGCTCAAGATCCATCGGCTTTACAAAGGAGACCACCTCTTCGACGGCGTATTCCTTGTGAGTCAGGAGGCAACATGGGCCTTCTAGGACGAAACCAGAGGAAGTCATTACCCCTTTGCCTGCATCATGACTTGGCTTAAGGGACGACTTCCCCTTCGGGGAGGTATCACCAGGGGTAACGGTGGCCCTCTTTGACGGATGGTCGTCATCTCCGTTAGGTTTTCTTTTTGAAACTTTGGTGACGGACTTGGGAACTGACGAGTTTCCCTCCTCCGTCTCCTTCGCTAATCTCTCCTCCTTTTTACGGGCTGCTGCCACCCTTATCCTTTGCTTAGCAGCATCCATCTTTACAAGGGTGATAAACGGGCATCAGGAAAAGTAGACGGGAATATTAGATAAGCTATGAGAAAGATTTACTTACGACGACGAGAGTATTCGCCTAATTTCCGAGCTTTTGGCGTCGACTCAGGACCCTTGCAATACAAATGAATGGTGTCAAGGTTGATTAAGTTGTGGCACCTTCTCTATTCCAAGGGGATTTTGAGAACCTGTTGGATGAACTCCTCTTGCTTGTCAGTTATGTGGGGACGTGCACTAGCTGCAAACAAGAAAAGTGGACGGTGTTAGAAGCGTCAAAATAAAATAAGCAGAAGAACGGCTGACGGGTTCAACCTAACTCTTTGACAAAAGCCCATGTTTTGTCAAAGTAGCCGCAAGGCATCGTCACCCATTCTTCCTCACGGCACACCCAATCCGTCCCTTCAATGAAGAAATACCTACTCTTCCAGTTCCTATTAGAATCTAGCATGTCGAACACCAACTTTAAGTCCTTTTCCCTGACGGAAAAGTGGTACGTCCCTTTGGAAAAGGCAATGTGATGAGGTCTGTAGCAGTAAAAGAACTCGTCCAGCATAAGCTGACGGTTTCCTCCACTCAGACTCCCCCACAATATCTTTGCACCAATGAAAGTCCTCCAAGCATTAGGAGCAATCTGGCTGACGGACAGACCTAGAAAGTCCACCAGTTAACGGTGTAATGCCGTCAACGGAAGCCTGAGTCCAGCGGCAAACATAACGTCATACATACCCATATCAGCGTCCTCCCCGAGTAACATTTTTCGTTTTCCTTAGGGAGACGAATTGAGATATGCTTTGGGATTTGGTACCTGACGTGCAACTCTTTAAAAACTTTGTCACTCATCGAAGGTAAGAACTTTTTGACGGCCCACTCCGCAGGGAGAATAAAGGGACGGTTGTCTTCAGGATCTACTGAGGCCCCTTCACAAGAATCCTCTCCATCATCCTCCTTATCACCATCACCATCCTCCCCGTCATCATCATTATCACTGTCACCTTTCTCACCTTCATCATCATCACCACCGTCACCCCCACTTCCCTCTTTCCCTACTTCATCAACTCCTACTCCCTCACACACCTTGGCGTAACCCTCATCCTCACTGTCGAGGGACTAGACTGATGTCTCTCTCTCTGACGAAGGTGAGAAATCCTCAAACTCATCACCCGAACCGGAGTTCTCGTCGTAGCCCGCTCCTTCGCGGATTGACGACTCCTCACTCAACGTGTCACTTGACATCTGACTACCTACAAGTGACGAATTCAATCTAAGTACCTAAGTTGACGTCCTCACTAAAGAATTATTCAACTACAAGTAAATAATGTGAAGAAGAAATATAAACTTACTATTAAGGTGATTTCCTAGAGAAAAGCCTGAAGGCTGACAGTAGAAAAAGTGACGGAAGAGAAAGCTGAATTGACGGAGTCAAAAGCGACGGTCTCCCTCTCTCTCTCTCTCTCTCTCTCTCTCTCTCTCTCTCTCTCTCTCTCTCTCTCTCTCTCTCTCTCTCTCTCAAAGAACAGCCAAAGTGAAATGAAGAAAAATAAGGAAGGAGCGCTATATATATAGGAAGAAAAAACGTGACGAATTCAAAAGCGACGATCTCCCTCTCTCTCTCTCTCTCTCTCTCTCAAAGAATAGCCAAAGTGAAATGAAAAAAAAAAAGGAAAGAGCACTATATATATATAGGAAGCTGAATTGACAGAGTCAAAAGCGACGGTCTCCCTCTCTCTCTCTCTCTCAAAGACCAGCCAAAGTGAAATGAAGAAAAATAAGGAAGGAGCGCTATATATATAGGAAGAAAAAACGCACGGAAGACGAAGCAACGCCTTCGTCAGAAACGGGGCCAACGGAAGACTGACACGTTTTTTGGGCATTAAATGCATCGCAGATCAAGGAATTAACCAAATGATCTTCTCGCTTCTCTGGGCCCAAAAAAGTAATTTGACGAGACTCCACAAACCCGTCAGCTTAAAATCGATGAGATTATGGAGTAGGGGGCAACTGATGTGGAAGAAAAATAGTAAATGCTGTAGCCATAAGCAATATGACGGTTTACAGCGACGACATGGGTTGGCGACGACAACATGGGTTGGCCGCATCTTTCGCATCCATCAGTTTCCGTAATATTTATCAGAGAAAAGGAAGTGACGAAAAATCTCGCAGGGCGCTCTAAGGCTGATGCCTTCATAAGGTGACGCCCTCATGAGGCTGACGCCCTCATAGGGCTGACGGGATTAAAGCCGAAAGAGCATTCGAGCTGACGGTATTGACCAATGGTTGCTTGCCACCCATGTATCACGTATATAAGGAAATAACTTGATCTCCACGCTTCGCAGAATCCAAAGCGATTCCCATAAGGAAAGGATCCTGTAAAATACGTGTCAAAGAGATTCCTAAAAGCAAAGGACTTGTAATCCCACTAGGAGAGGTCCACGCCCTACTACTATAAAAACCCAAATACCCTCACCAACTAAGGTACGCATAATTTACCCCTCTTTAGCACTCTAGAGTTGTGAGAAATTCTAACTTCACCTTCGGAGGGTATTTGGCCGACACCACACCGATGCTCTCTGTTAGGTTCTCTTTTTGTGTTGTGCAAGTGTCATTGCGAGCACATGTTGATTGTGTAGCTCATTGTTGATTTTCCAGCATCATCAGAAAAATACACAAAATTATTGTTTTTAAAGATATTACAATGCAATTATTTATGAAAATTGGACATTATTTTCCCTAACATTAGTAGTTGGCAATGTTGCACCACTAGTTTTAGCTTCTAAATCATTTGAAACTTTTTTTTTGAAAAAATCAAAATATGGTGGTTGACTTTTTCATAATCTACAAATTAAATATAATTTGAAATTATCATGTCATTATATAGTCAATAATCTGCAATCATTACACACAATAGACAAGCACCATACACACAAGCAGGCAACAAATAACCAACAAATTTTAAAGTGGTAAATAATCTATTTTATTATTTACCTAAAAAAATTCTTTTAAATTTTTTAAAAGACACTAAATAACAAAAAGACTACCAAACAAAACTACAAAACTACAAATCTACACTAAAATACACAGAATTGTCAGAACATCACATGGGCATTGTGTTGTTTTACATAGTTCACAGTTGTTAGTCACTAGACTAGAGACAAGACACCACCTGACCGCCACTTATTATATAATATATATATATATATATATATTTATATATATAACTTTGGCCTTATTAAAGATGGAAAGAGAAAGATCAAAGATGGAGTTAGAGTCTACCTCTCTCTCTTTGACTTATTTTTTCTAGTCTCTTCTTCTATTTTCGGATTTGGTGGAGTTTCTTAGCTCTTCCTCTCTTTTAATTTTCGTCACAACACTGTCAACACATATGATTAAATCTAAGTTAATCAACCAACTAACCAAGCATTAGACATTCAAAATATGAGAGAGGGATAAAATGTTACCAAGTTTGGGGCCTTTGGTCGATGTTGATTGCTGCGGTGGACTAGTGGTGGCCAGTGGCATCAGCCGAGGTGCACTAGTCCACCTTTTGCTGTAGGGAGCCTAGGCAATAGTCTAAGTGGCCTAGACTTAGGGCTGGCCCTAAATACACATATCCTCAATGTATCATATTTGTACCCATCTCGGCATGCATGCATCTTAGAATAAAACAGAGACTGACCCTAAGTTACCTCTTAAACAAGCCTGTGTTTCTATAAAAAAGGATTTGATAAAGGTAGGCCATAGGTACAAAGAATTCTCTCTAAAATTAATATCAACTGTGATTTTTCTCTTCAAAACACTTGAACAATTATGCCTAAAGGTGTATGGTCCATTTAACCCTGCTGGGCTGCCCCCACTTGTTGAGAAAAAGAAAGAAAATGTATTGCCTTTGTGCTAAAGTTTTGAACGTGAAAGTAAGTTGGATGCATTTTCATTGAATGGCCAAGCGACCAGCTGAAACTAATAAGTTGTAATCCTTCCTTTTGGTTTATCATGACTATTATTCGCATTGCTGTAGATGTATGAAGAAGACCTAGTCATATAAGAGACTTTTAAGAGTCTAGACACCAAATTTCAGTCTTTAATAAGATTAATATATAGATAGTTCTTTTTCTCATTAAGATTAAGAGAGAAGTAGTTGGACAAGAGAGTGAAGTAGTACACGTATGCATAATAGTTTTTATTTTTAATAATTTGGTAGTTGCAGTGGTAGGGCGGAGGGATTTGAATCTTGAATGCGTACATGTGACATTCTTAACTTAGGTAGAGTTTCTTTCATGCGACATTTTTGGTTTATCATGTGACATTCTTGAATGTGTACTTGAATCCTGAATGTGTACATGCTTACATGTGACATTTCTTTCTCAGTCGTGTCAGTCTTTAAAGATAGCTTATCTTTAAAGACTGACACCGTTGAGAAAGAAATCGACATATTGATGACAACGGCTTTATAGTGACAAAAAATAAAATAAAAAAAATAAAAAAATTTATTTGCTTGTTTTATTGATTCTACATATGAAGGTGAATTGGAAGATGATTATTCACTTCCAACTACAGTGAGTAAGGCAAACACAGAGTGAAAGAACCATTCTTCATTGATGGCAACTACCTTTCTATTTCTTCTTCTCTCAGCTATTTTCATAGCAAAAGCTCAACAAGGGCAATCCATTGTGAACCCAGGCTCTTTTTTAACCCCAACCACTACCACCACCACTAACTCTTCATGGCCATCACCTTCTGGTCGATATGCCTTTGGATTCTACAAGCAAGGCAATGGCTATGCTGTAAGAGTTTTTTTCGCTAGGATTCTAGAAAAGACTGTAGTTTGGACAGCCAACCGAGACAATCCTCCAGTTCCTGCTGCAGTTACATTGAATTTCACAAGTGATGGACGTTTGGTTCTGCAATCGGCACAAGGCACCACAAAAAGTGTAGCAGTTCTTGATGCAACTGCAAGTTCAGCATCCATGCTTGATATATGCAACTTTGTTTTCTATAATTCAGATAACCAATCAATATGGGAAAGTTTCCAAAATCCAACAGATACTCTTTTACCAACTCAGCGACTCTTTTATGATGATTTGTTGGATTCCAGTGTGTCGGAGTCTAACCAATCAACGGGTAGATTTCGTGCCATTATGCAACAAGATGGATTCATCGCGCTATACCCAATTGGTACCCCATACTATATTGAGTATGGTTATTGGTCTAAGAGTATACAGGGACCCCGATTAAATGCGACTCTAAACCTTGATGTTGATGGTCATCTTTACTTGGCCAATGGCAATGGCATAGTGACTATATCTGCAGAAGGAAACTCTAAAAAAGGTTTACTCTACCGTCTGAGAATGGATGATGATGGATTCTTGCGGCTGTGCTCATACAATACGAATCAGAATGGTGATTGGGTTGTTACATGGTCAGCTGATAGCATTGGCAAGTGTGATCCTAAGGGTTTATGTGGCGTCAATGCATTTTGTGTCATATATGATGAAGAATATAATTGCACGTCTTCTTGGATTTGCATTTATTGATGAGAGCAAAAGGACTTTAGGCTGTGAAAGGAATTTAACTATAGACAATTGCAAAGAAGGGACGTATGTCATGGAAGAAGAGATTAACACTGTATGGGAAAATGATACTTACTCTCTCCCGTTGTTTTCATCAAATGTAGAGGATTGCAAAATTGCATGTTTGCAAGACTGTAACTGTGAAGCTGCGCTATTCAAAGACGGGGCATGCAGAAAGCAAAGGCTTCCCATGAGATTTGGGAGAAGGCAGAGTGATTCAAGTGTAGCCCTTATCAAGGTAAGTACATCTACACCCTCTACAAATAGAACTATGATAAAAGAAAGGAAGAAAGAGCTTCGTGTGGACATCCTAATTATCAGTATTACATTAGTTGCTTTTGCATTCATTTTGTTGGCCATTTCTGGATTTGTTATTTACAGATCCCATGTTTCCAAACATGAAAATGTATCTAATATGGGAAATTTTTTTGATGATTTAGTTGGTCCACGATCATTTACTTATGCAGAACTTGAAAAAATGACTGATGGTTTCAAGGAGGAGCTTGGTAGAGGTGCATTTGGGATAGTTTATAAAGGGATGATAGGGAACGGCCAAAAGATTGTAGCTGTGAAAAGACTAGAGAAATTGTTGGCCCGATCGAGAAAGAGAGTTTCAGACTGAGATGAAAGTTATTGGAAAAACACATCATAGAAATTTAATCCGTCTTCTTGGGTATTGTCATGATGGACCGAATAGGCTTTTGGTGTATGAGTATATGTGCAATGGTTCACCTGTGGATATACTCTTCACACCTAAAAAACAACCTTCTTGGGATGAAAGAAGGGGAATTGCTTGCAATATTGCAAGAGGAATTCTTTATCTCCATGAAGAGTGTATGCCACAAATCATTTATTGTGACATAAAACCTCAAAATATACTCATGGATGAAAATAGGTGTGCAAAACTCTCTGATTTTGGATTGGCAAAGTTGTTGAAGCCAGACCAAAGCCAAACGTCCACTAATATCAGGGGTGCAAGGGGATATGTTGCACCAGAGTGGCATCGTCAAAATTGTCCCATGACAGTCAAAGTAGAAGTCTATAGCTTTGGAATAGTTCTATTGGAGACTATATTTTGTTGAAAGAGTGTGGATAGTAATCTTCCTAAGGAAGAGGCTATTCTTGAAGAATGGGTCTATAGTTGCTTTGAGTGTGGTGAGTTAGATAAACTAATCAATGAAGAAGAGGTCAACAAGAGACAATTTGAGAGAATGGTTAAAGTGGCATTTTGGTGCATTCTAGAAGAGTCATCACTTCGACCTTCAATGAAAAAGGTTCTACTAATGCTAGAAGGGACTGCAGACATCCCAATCCCTCCAAATCCCACTTCTGTTATTAGTATGATCTAATTTATGAGAAAAACAATGGTTTGGAAAATTGAGCAGCCTAAGCCCTTGGTATAGAAAGAAGTAAAGTTTCCTGCGTGCTTCGTTTTCATAGTATATTTATGCATGTCTTAAAATGTTGCAATTGACGCTTTCTTTATTTTTATTTTTCTTTATCTATGTTCTCTTGTGTAATTTAATGTTTGCTGTCAATGTTATGTAGATAATAATGTTTTTTAAAGCAAAAAATAAATATACTTAACAGCAGTTGAAGTGTTTGTAACCATGTTTGGCAATCTTATAAATATAGCTTGTTTCAAACTTTATAGTGCAAAAGATAATTGAAATCTAAAAATTGGTTGTGAGATGTCTTGTATATTGGATTCGGCTCTATTAATTGCCAGCGTTAGTGTACACCACGTCCAAACACATCATTAAGTCCATTCTACTAATGTACTATCTACTTTATTTTGACGATTATCCTTACTTTTGTTTTGTTGCTACTCTCTAGCTATTCTATGTATACAAGCTTCCTGTGTACAATATTGTGTAATCTAATATAGAGAATTATATTCTCCATTCCAACAGTTTGTATGATACTTCAATGATTAAATTTATCCTCTTTTTTTTAACATCGGAATTTTTGGGATGAATGGTGGTTTATTATAATATTATAGCAGGTGGTCTTGAGTTTAAATGGTATCCAAACTTCATCTATTATTTTTAAAAGTAAAAAATCTCACATTTTGTACTCTCTCACATTATTGCGTCCATTCAATGGAACAAGTCTTTTACATACTATGGGTCTCACATTTTTGTGAGGTGCATAGCTTGTGGAGATACTTCTCATGTCTCCCTATCTCTCATAGATTGCATAGTCATTGCATCACGAGTAAAACTACACCAATTCTAAATGTTAATGCACATACCATAAAATGAAAAATCAGCAAGTTCTAGATCTTTTGTGTGGAAAAGCAAAATCATATATATGTACATATATGTTGTGAACTCAAAATTGCTTGAGTTTTTCCATTATTCATAATTTAAACTTTATATAGACTGACATATCATTTGTATGTTCTTTTACATATATCCAAATAAGAGAGAGTATAGAACACCCCCCCCCCCTTTCGCCCACACTCCAACCTCATCCTAACTCTCTACTCTCTTTTTTCCTTCCATCCAAACCAAAAGTCTATATGTGCCCTATAGCCGCGTGGCTATAGATCAATTCGGCCTATAGCCGTGGTTTTTTTATTAAAGCCGCATTTTCATCCGTGCTGTAAAACCCATAACTATAGGTCTGAAGGATCTGTAGCCGTGTTTTTACAAATGCGGCTATAGGCTAGGACCAATGGCCACATTTTTTAAACGAGACTATAGGACATACTCTAGCCATGTTTTTAAAAGGTGGCTATAAGGGATAGCTATAGCCACATTTTTAAAACGTGGCTATAACCCTTTTGTTTTTTTTTTGTTTTTCCTTGCCAAATGGCTTAGTCTTGCTCCTTTGTTATTCAGTAGCCTTTTACTTGCTAATTTGTAAGTATTATAAGCTAAAAACATGATCACATAATAACATGATTCTTGGCTGCATTTAACAAAGAAAACTAATGTAAAAAATTGAATGCATTAATGTTGTTTCACAAATATGACTTATTATTGTCATGTATATAGTACCTTATTATTACTCCATAAGTATTAATAGAGATGATGACAGGCATGAGGAAAGCATCCTAGTTGAAAAAAAGTTATGTTAGCCAAATAGGCTGGAGTCTATCTAGCCAATCCAATTCTACTCTGTCTAAAACTGTGAAGGCCAAATACTTCCCTAATAGTTCCCCCTTTGATGGGAAACTAAAACCTTAGGATCTCTAGTTCTAGAAAAGTCTATGCTCAACACAAATTCCCCTCTAAATCTTACCAAATGGAGGATAGGCATAGGCAAAAGCATTGAGATAAATCATGCTGCCTGGTTCACTCCTAAGATTGATAATGCTTAGCTGGAAGAGTTGGGTCCAACTAAACTTTGGTTGAAAAGTTTGGGGCATATGACACTTTCTTTTGAGGCAGAGGTTCCAATTAAATTCATCTAGGTGAGGCCTCTAGAAGGCCATAAAGCAATCACATCATGCATGTGACACAGTATCATGAGGTTCCAATTAAATCCCTTGTTGTTGTTATCTGTGAATTAAAATTTTTAAATTAAAATGAAGTTAGGAAGTAGCAAAAAAGAATATATTTAAAATATTTTGTACATAAACCTTGTTAGGCCTTTCATTAAGAAATAAAGAATATATACTTTGGTATAAAAAATAAATAAAGAACACACACTGCAATAAATATTTGTATCAAGGAAGTCAATTTCGTACGGTATCGGCCGGTACGGCTGGTATATACCGTACCAACCTGTGCATCGGTATAGGTACACCCCTTGTTTCGTACCAGAAAATACCGGCTATACCGACAAAATCCAGCTATTTTGGCGAGTAAAGATGTTTCAAACCAGTACAAACAAGAACGAAAAAGAAAAAGAAAAGGAAGAAGAAGATGAGAAAAATAGATCTATGACTCACTGACGTGGTGCCTAATGACTGAGATATGTGCTCCAAATCTTTCATTTTTTTTTTCCCTTCTATACCCTTTTCTAATTTAGATCCTGTTTCTCTCCATTGTAGCTACCACTGCAACTTCTTTATTCTCCTTCTTCTTCTTCTTTTTTCCTGCATCTTTAGTTTCTTCACTGCTAATGCACTACAACGGTGTGCTTTCTGCTTTGTGTTTTTCAAATTTTCTTACCTAATATTTAGGGTCTGTTTGGATACAGCTTATTTTTGTTGAAATTGAAAACTGAAACTAAAAAAACTGTAGTGAAATAATTTTTAAATATGTAAATAGTGCTATGGGACCTATTTTTAATGAAAAAGTTACTAAAAAGTGTAATTTGTGGAACCTGTGAATAGTGCACGATGCATTGTTCACAGTTGACTTGTCAATAATTGCAGGCTAAAAATAAAAAAGAAGCTGAAAATGTGGACGTGCAATCCAAACCGTACCTTAGTTAATGATGCCAGATCATTAGGTGGAACTATGAAACACTCAAAAGTGTTGAATATTTTTCAAACTTGTCTTTTGTATCAATTCATTTCCACCAACCACGTGGCCTATGCTCTTAACTTTTTGTTTGCCCATGTACTTTCTTTTTCTTTCATTACCAAGGTGTTAGGCACATGTACTGATGTATATATACATTATTATTATTATTATTATTAATGTTAAGTAAATTGATGGGACTTGTTTTTAACTTGCCACTCCAGTAGTAACCCACCCACAGTCACGTAGGGGGATATGTGTGTGTATATATATATATATATATATATATATAACACTATACAATGGTACACACTAAAATATATTTACGTTGTTGGTTTCTCTTCTTTTCTTTTTTTTTTCATGAACTTGTTGGTTTCTCTAAAGTATATATTATTATTGTTGTTATTGATTAGATGAGTGACATAAATTTATCATTTTAAAATTTTATATACACACATATATATATATATATATATTAGCGGTAATCTCGAAACGGTACACCAATATTAACCAATGTCCGAAATATATCGTACCGCTAGTCAAACCGGTACAGCCTTCCTTGATTTGTACTCAAAAGGTTTGAAATAAATGACACTGCACGTTGAAAAGTGTCAGTTGCAATAGAAAGTCAAAAGCTCTACCACCGATGACACTTGATTGTACAACAAGTTGATGGAAGATTTTGAATGCACAATCAATACAATGAAATTTATTATTGGAGCTTACGTTGGCATAAATTGACATAAATGAAACCTGGAAAAAGCTTGTGAGACGAAATGTACCATGGCAGGGGTGGCAGCACCAAAGAGGACTATGAGGGAAAGGACAGAAACTTGGCCAATAAAAGTGGCCATGGCTTCAAACACTAACACGCCATAAACGTATGGATGCTAAAAAAAAACAGTAAGATCTTTTAGAAAGTGTAAAATGCATTATGCACCATTGAGTTAGGTGGGAAAAAATGAAGCATTTTCAATTGTTACCTCCCAACATGAAACCCATGCTTTGGATAATTCACCCGTCACAAGCTTTGGTGAGAGAGAAAGACTGAATAGTCTGTATATTAATGTGTGTATAACAATATACAATAGAGCGCCTTATATAGGCTAGGTATGTGTGCAGTACAAGTAAAAGGAGTAAACCACAAGTATAGTATACTGGGCTAAGCCCAATGGGCTAAACTAGTCTAAGCTATACACTAGCATCCCCCCTCAAACTCGAGGTGGCAAGGAGGAAGCCAACTGGAGTTTGGATATAAGATCTCGAAGACGACCAGGCGGGTGAGTCTTGGTAAAGATATCAGCAGGCTGGTCAGCAGAGGAGATGGAGAATAACTTGAGATTTCCTTTCTTGAGATGCTGGCGAGTGATGTGGCAGTCGATCTCAATATGCTTGGTGCGTTCGTAGAAGACATCATTATGAGCAATGTAGATAGCACTACGATTGTCACAATAAAGAAGAGTGGCAGTGGGCTGTGGAGCATCCATGTCAGCCAAGAGCCAGCGAAGCCAAACAAGCTCGCAAGTGGTGTCGACAAGGGCACAATACTCAGCCTCAGTACTGGAACGAGAAATCACATCCTGCTTCTTGCTGCGCCATGAGACAAGAGAAGTACCTAACATGAAACAGAAACCTGTGATAGAGCTTCAATCAATCGGATCACCTGCCCAGTCAGCATCTGAATAAGCATGAAGCTCGAGAGAAGATCGAGAGGAGTAATGTAGACCATGATAAAGTGTGACTTTGACATATCAGAGAATCCGAAGAACAGCAGCATAGTGGACAAAACGAGGTGCATCCACAAACTTACTAACCATACCCACGGCATGTGAAATATCCGGACGAGTAACAGTGAGATAGATCAAACTACCAACCAACTGACGATAGCGAGTAGCATCGGATATAGGTTCACCATCCAAAGGTGTGAGCTTTGCATTGTATTCTAAAGGAGTGGAAACAGTCTTGTTATTGGTGATACTGGCTTTGGAAAGAAGATCAGAAGCATATTTAGCTTAGGAAAGATAGTATCCATTAGAGGATGAGGTAACCTCAAGCCTAAGAAAATAGATAAGAGTGCCCAGATCTTTCATCTCAAAATGCTGACTAAGGAAGTGCTGAAGAGAATGGATACCTGCAAAATCATCTCCAGTAATAATCATATCATCAACATAAAGAAGAATAAGAGTGATACCAGCAGAGGATCTTCGGACAAACAGAGCAATGTCATGAGGACTCGAAGTGAAACCCTGCTGAGCAACAACTGAGCTAAACTTTTCAAACCAAGCTCGAGGAGCCTGCTTGAGGCCATAAAGAGCACGACGTAGGCGACAAACTTGACTGCCTGAGTGTGGATAGCCAGGGGGTGGTTGCATGTACACTTCTTCATGGAGGTCTCCATTGAGGAAAGCATTCTTCACATCCATTTGATAAAGAGGCCAACGGCAAACAGCAGCCACAGCAATGAGATATCTGACAGATGTAAGGCGAGCAACAGGAGCAAATGTTTCCTCATAGTCAATACCATACTCCTGAGTAAAGCCCTTGGCAACTAGGCAAGCCTTGTATCGTTCAACAAATCCATCAACCTTGGTCTTGATCTTGTAAACCTACCTACAACTCACTACAGACTGACCAGGAGGCAAATCAACCATATCCCAAGTGTTATTCTTATGAAGGGCATCTAGTTCTTCGTTTATAGCTTGCTACCAAAGAGGGTTAGTATGGGCCTCACGATAGGTGTGAGGTTCATAGAGGGTGACAAGAGCAAAAGAGCAATGATAATCAGTGAGATAAGGGGGAGGAATGCTTACCCGAATGGAATGACGAAGTTTAGGACCAACAAGAGATTCAGGAGAGGGTGGTGCCACAGGATCCAAGACAGGCGGGTTATATGCCGAAGATAGAACCGGAGATGAGTCTTCTGGAGAGGCAACCGATGTTGAAGAATCCTCCATAAGTTCAGGATAGAGAGGAAGGAAAAGATCAGTAAAAATGGGAGACTCTGAAGAAGAAGATGCAAGAAACTGCTGAAGACTCGTGAAAGGACGATGTTTCCAAAACTCAACATGACGGGAGACACGAAGGCGATGAGAAATGGGATCATAGTAGCGAAACCCCTTTTGAGACACACCATAACCAAGGAAACAACGGAGACGAGTACGAGGCTGGAGCTTTGTTCGTTCATGAAGAGGAAGAGAGACAAAGCAAGCACAACCAAAAACCCGAAGAGAGGAGTAGTCAGGAGTTTGACCATAAAGAAGCTCAAATGCTGATTTGTTGTGTGTAGTTGGTGAATGAATACAGTTAATGGTGTACACAACAGTGAGTGCGGTCTCACCCAAAAATCACTCAAGAAGAGAGGCAGAAATGAGAAGGGTGCGAACAACATCAAGAATGTGATGATGTTTTTGTTCTGCACGACCATTTTGTTGAGAGGTGTAAGGACAAGACCACTGAGGAAGAGTACCATGACTGTCTAAAAAGGATAAGAAAGATTTATCATTATATTCTTGAGCATTATCTGATCGAAAGACTTTGATGGTGCGATTGAACTGTGTTTCAATCATTTTATGAAATGTTTGGTAAATAGACACAAGTTCAGACCTATGGTAAAGCAGATAAATCCAAGTAAAACGAGAAAAATCATCCATAAATATGAAAAAAATATTTAGATCCCCCCTCAGTGGGAATAGGTGCAGGACCCCAAATATCAGAATGTATAAGATCAAAAGGGGCAGAAGAAAAGGAGTCACTTTTATTAAAGGGCAATTTTGTTTGTTTGCCAAAATGACAAGAAGTACAATCAAGTTTTTGAAACTGAACTGAACTTAAATGACCTTGAGAAGCTAACAACTGAAGACGAGATAAGGATGGATGACCAAGACAAGCATGCCATAGATCAGGTGAGGAGGTGGCAGTGGTAGCAGCTGCAGAAACAACTTGCGAAGGAATCTTCAAGTCATGAACCTCAAACATGCGACCAACCTAACAGCCTGTCCCAAGCACTTGACCCGTCCGAGGATCCTGCACATCCACACCATGATTAGTAAATAGAAGATCTACGCCTAATTCATAAAGTTGACCAACATAAAGCAAATTGAGGGATAACTTTGGAATATGAAAAGTGTCATTAAGGGATAGACAAGGAGAAGAGATTGCTCCTTTATGACTAACAAGCATAGGAGTTCCATCAGCAGTGTAAATGGTGATTGGATGTTCTAAGAGTGCCTTATCAGAAAATTGGGATTCATCAGGAGTCATATGGTTACAACATGCAGTATCAAAGAACCAAGGTTGTTTACCTGAGGTGACAGAAAGGGCAATGGAAGTGCGGGATAAAACTTATTGAACAACTGCCTCAATATCAGCCGTAGTAAGTGATGAAGCCAAAGATGGACCTGTAGGAACCGATAGATCTGAAGGACATACATCAGCTACCTGAGGAAGAGAAGTTTTATTATACTCTTGCACAAATTTCTGCAATTTGCGACAAACAATGATGTCATGTCCTTTGGTATGGCAAAACTCGCAGCGAGTACCTTTGGAAGACTGAGAGTTGGGACGCCCAGAATTTATTCGTGGAGGAGCAGTGAATGCAGCAATGGGAGACTGTGGAGAGGGTGTAGCCAATACATGATCAGATGATGACATGTGATAAGTAAGCCGACGGTTCTCCTCAGAAATGAGCTCCTTAACTGCAGCATCAAGAGAAGGAGTAGGAGACCGGCTAAGCAGAGAAGCCCTAGTAGGCTCAAAATCCTCACGTAAACCCATCATGAAGTGCATAAATTTACGGCGATCCCGATATTTGACAAAGAGTTCAATGTCCTTAGAACACACTAGTGGAGGATCTGCAGTAAAGAGTTGTTCCCACATAGTAGAAGTTTGAGAATAAAAATCAGAAATAGACTGACCTGTCTCTTAGCACATTTGATAGAGTTTTGATTCAATGTGGAACTCCAAGCTTGAATCATTAATGCAATTATAGCGATCGGCCAAAAATTTCCAAGCAGCCTCAGCAGTTTCAAGACAAGGAAGAAGATTATGAATGGAAGGAATAGAGGTATTGATAAACCAAGAGAAGATCTTACTTTGAATACCCTCCCATTCCTCTAGACGTTCTTCATAATCATCTGTTGTAACAGCAGTCTTGGAAGACTCTTCAGTAGCTGTGGCTTTGGACTTAAGGTTTGGTACTGGCTTAGGAATTGAATTAGTCACATATCTCCACAGTTTACGACCCTTGAGAAAGACAGTCATATTCTGAGACCACGCATGATAACTAGTAGGACCATCCAACATAATAGTGATAGGACGTATGATATCTCGTTCATTTTGTTGAGCCATAATGAAGAAAATGACCAAAAAGTGGGATTTAGAGACCTCAAATACAGAAAGGGAGCTCAAAATCGGAATCTACGCAAAAAACTGAGCAAGACAAGTCCTGTTGGAATTTTTTTACTATGGTCAAAGTCAACGGTCAACAATCTGGTCAAAGTCAACGGTCAATGGCTGACCTGTGCTGACGTGGTAGTGTGACGTCACCTTAGGGCTTACGTGGCAGTACGCGAAGCGAAGTAGGCGCGTGGAGCACGTGGGAGAGCGTGGGGACTGGCGCGTGGGAGCGCGTGAGAGACACTGACAGCGCGTGGAAGCGCGTGGCTGCACATGGAGCGCGTGCTCGTGAGGCAGAAACTTTAGGCGATGCGTGGGGGCGCGTGTGATGTAGTTTCTGGCTATTCTTGGTTGGGTTTTGCTCGAGATTGACTATTCTGTCGCTCTATGCCTTTGCTTTCTCAGTTGGATGAGCAGAACGATGATATCCGAGAGTTGTAGAGACTATGGGCGTGACGGCAGTGACTCGCTTTTGTCAATGACTACTGGATGAAGGCGAGGGCAGCGGAAGAACGCCGGAGATGTCCACAGGAACCAAAAAGTCAAAGGAATGGCTCTGATACCATGTTAAGAATATAAAGTGAGAGAGAAAAACTGAATAGTCTGTATATTAATGTGTGTATAACAATGTACAATAAAGAGCCTTATAAAGGCTAAATATGTGTGCAGTACAAGTAAAAGGAGTAAACCACAAGTGTAGTATACCGGGCTAAGCCCAATGGGCTAAACTAGTCTAAGCTATACACTACTAGAATCAAGAGAGGCAAGCCAACTACGGTTGAGCAAAACAACATCTCAGTCTGCACATTAGGAGATTAAAAGTAACAAATTTAGTGTGAAGGACACAATTAGGGTCCGTTTGGATACAGCTAAAAACTGAAAATACTGTAACAAAATAATTTTTAAATATGTGAATAGTACCGTGAGATCCATTTTTAATGAAATAGTTACTGAAAAGTGATGTTTGTGGGTCCCGTGAACGGTGCACTGGTGCACTATTCACGAGAAAAGTCAACATTCACAGCTAAAAAAAAAAAAAAGAAAGAGAAAAACACAACGCAGGAAACACAGAAACGCAAAATCCAAACCGTGCCTTAGTTTGTAAAACATGCTTAGCAAAATTTGTAGTATTTATAGCATCATTTAACTAAAAAATTAATTTCCAGAATAAAATAATGCCAGCTAAACTCCAAGCTGTTGTGCTAACACATGTCAATGGGCCTTTACTTTTAAAATCAACAACCACAAGTCAAACACAGTATACAAAGATTGAGTATCTGATTTTAATTATTTAACAATTTCCACGTGCAGATGTACTCAAGTTCCAATGGTGAGAAATTATGTAGTCTTCATAGTAAACCACGTCACTTGTTTACCGTTCTACTAAAAGATTTTCGAGCTTTTTAAAATTACTAAGTGAGTTTAACAAGTCAGTTTAAATTTTTATTTATTTATTATAAACTAACTCAACAATTTTAAATGTATAACTTTTTTTCTCTCATAATACAGAAGCTGCCAGTCAAAGCAGTTACCTTACCTTTAAAAAAAAAAAAAAAAAAACATAAATTGCAGAAAATCTAGGGTTACATGGACATGGGTAGTTAACCATGGCTAACAAACAAGAGCCAAGATTGTACATTAAAACCCATTAATTTATATATAAAAAAATATATAAAATCAAATAGTCTATTAAGGAGAATTGACTTGGGGTTCGACATTTGTGGAGTAGTCCGAAAGGCATATATGGTAGAATATTCCTCATTTTCTTTGAAGGAAAAAACAAAGAAAACCCACAGAATCCCCAGAATTGAAATAGTATTGATAGAAGAGTTGAGATTTTTGTGTTAGAAAGGTTTAAGATAACTTCATTTCAAAGTAAAAATATATTTAGACACATCCTAGGCAAGAAGTTGTTCACCCATAATTATAGGCCATTAACGTCATATTTCATAAAAATCATTAGGAAACAAGAAATCAATCATCATCGTTCTCATTGTTTTGGCATTAACAAAGATAATTAGAAGAAAATGAAATCTTTTGAAAACAAATATATGGAGAAGCAGAGATAGCACTCAAATCAAGATTCCTTTATTTTGGAATTTGGAAATTGCATCAACTAGAAAGGGCAAGACTTTAACAACCCAACAAACACAGATACGTGAAGAAGCCAAATGAGGAACGAGGAGGAGCACACAACACAAGGACATATTCTAAGAGGACAAACACAAAAAGGATACCGACTCTGCTCAGGCAAAGAGGTGACAGTCTCTTCCCTATTGACATCAAGTCGTTGATCTGTCATTGGGCTAGAAATTTCTGTGAAATCCCAGCTACATGATATTATGCCTCTTTTTTTCCCCCTTAATTTCCAATAAATGTCACATGTAGCTATTGATAATTTGATAGTAAGGGGAGAAATGAGATTTGAACTCCGATGTTTCTTTTAAAAATACCACAAGGAATCAATTAGTTGAGTTATAAGGCTTATGGTGAAATTGCATAATTTTAGTGTTTCCTTGACCACTTTGTACTTTTTCATCTATGAGTTGACAACAATATAAGCGTGCATGGATTAGGTTGGACTCTATTTTTTGATCGGAACCTACTTGGTTGAATTGAGAAGTTCTTGACGTAGCTCAATTCATCACGTGGGGAAACTAACTCCACTGACATGGGTCAGGTTGGATCAGTTTTGTCAGGTTGAATGTGCAACTCTAGATGACATGATCTTTTAAAAGATTAATGTCTATTATAGAATATGACACAAAAGTTGAGGACCTAATGTTATTAAACCAAAAAGAATTTATATGCTGGGTGATTAGTTAGTTGGGCTGAACAAAAAAAGAAAATCTTCATGAATTGGGCTATTATTTTGTTGGGCCCAAACCTTAACCCACCACCCCTGTGCATAATTCAACTATCCCTTCCCTTATGTTTCTCCTACCATTCAATCACTTTTTTCTTTAATGATTTTTCCATTTTTCCATTCCTTTTCTCCTTTCTTTTTTTAATCAACTTGCACGCTATATATTATCTTCGGTGGGTTCCGTGATTAGTCAGTAACCTCTTATTTATGTGAGGCTAAACAATACTTTTACTCCTTGAAAAATCTACAAAGTTTAAACTCGGTTCCTAAAAATTTACTCATATCAACTTGGTTCCTGTTTTACTCAAAACTAGTAAGTTGTCCGTGTGATGTACGGATAATTTTGTAATATTTTATGTAAGATGGTTTTGGATAGTATTGTGTATATATATTATAAAGAAAAAGTAAACTAAATTAGAGTAAAGAAACATATACATTTTAAGGTATTAAAAATTAGTTTAGTAGCTTCATTGCATATTTGTACCCTTCTTAAGGTAAGATTTTTTTTTTTTTTTTTTTAAATCATGAAACCAAAAATAAATGCAAAAGAGTAACGGGACCATGAAAATCAACTAATTTGTGTTGTGTTCACATATTTCATACCATGAAATGAAAGTTTGTCCAACTCTCTAACCGTCTTCCACTTACCGCTAGTGCGACATTATGACATGGTTTGGACAAATGTGTATGCATGTGTCTTATAGATGATTTAAAATTGAACCATGGTAGAATGTGGCTTGACATTGTGAACTAAATATTCTCTCTACTTATATACCCAAAACAAAAAATATCCAACCAAATTACCCACCCCTAATTTTAAAAAGAAAAAGGAAAAAAAAAAAATGCCCGTAGGGGTTTCGGTGTGTTGATGGCAGTGGGTGGCTTGTATAACAAAGGTGGTGACCCTTAGATTCCTCTTTCTCTCTCTTTCAAATGTTTTGTCAGTCTCAGGTTTTTTATTTTGGTAATATATAGTGAAACATTGCGTTTTATACAAAAATCCACAACATTTTTGTGTCTCTCTATCTTTCCTCAGGGCCTTCTCTGGTTAATTATTATTATTAGTCCTTAATTATTATTATTATTATTATTTTTTTTTTTTGCTTTTTTTAAAATACTAAAATGGTGGGTGTGCTAAAAGACATAAAAAATAGAGAAAGGTGTGGTGTAAATTTAGTAAATTAATGAAACATTAATAAGCTAACAGTAAATAAGTTAATATGAACTTTTGGGTAACAGTAAAAAAACTTAATGAAAGCGGTAAAAAAAAAAATGCTAAATGCAAAATTAAAGCGTTACTTGGCAAGATCTCATGCACACCCACATGAGATCTCTGCTCTTTACATATATATATATATATATATATATATATATATTGATGATTATTCATTTATAACTCCTAATTACTAATCAGCATGAGTCTAAAAAAACTTTGTGATAGGACTTTATCGTACGTACAAAATAAGCATAGATATTTTTTTATCTTTTTTTTTTTTTAAAGGATATTGCTATTGTGTTCATCCTTATAAGAATTTAAGCATAGATTTTTTTTTTAATCTCTATTTAAAAAAAAAAAAAGATATTGTTATTGTGTTCATCCTTATAAGAATTTAAGCACATATTAAATTTTCATTATTTTTGACAATTTTTTTTTTTTTTGATTCCTTTACAATTTATATATTGTGTTGGTTTAAATGAATTTTTTCTCAAGCTTTCAAAGCATGAACTTTAGATAAGATGTTCAACTTTAATACGCCAAGCATTGATTGTAAATCTTGTACATGGAACAAATCAAGATAAGAAATTAAGAATATAGTCCATTTTGGTTGGCTTGATTTGTTTAGACATCAATTTTCTCTCTTGCCAAAAGTCCGACTTTTAGGTGGAAGTTTCCTTGATTATTACTTGTATACAAAATTCCAAGATCATTAAATTGGAATAGGTCCCTTATTGACCTAACTAATTGGAATAGGATGACATTTCTTCCCATCCACACTAAACGTTGTGTACACTCCAAATTTTTCTGTATCTCATAATGATATGTTGTGGAAAGGTGTCATCCAAGTCTAACATGATTGAGAGTTGTAGTTGAGACTATGGCCCAGAAGCTTTACTATTCAATATTTTGCGAGAAAAATTAAACACTCATTTGATGTAATAGGAGACTATGGAATTTGACACTGTATACACTGAGGTTTGTTCTTGATGTTGTGAAATTGCTGTAGGTACTAAAAACTATAGGTTGATTAATTGGCAAGTCATGTTCTTTAAGCGTGAAAAGTCTACGATGGAAAATTTTTATGTTCCTACAATAAATGTTTTGGAAAGAAAATTGTTAGCCTCTTTATCCAATTGGGACCCCCCTATTTATACAAAGGAAAAAGGGTCCAATATTCCTGAGTGTGACTTAGTTGCATGGAATTTTTGTGCAATTGTGCCTACATTTCTTTTAAAAATTTAATTATAATTTTAAACTCTAATTTGGTGATTTTTATATGATTTTTGTGGTTTGATTTTGATTTAGTAAAGACATATTAGCCAAAAGAAACAAAGGTAGAGCTATTAAAGAAATCTATACTTTCAGATTAGTAATTATCGATGGCTAATGTTGCATTGACATTTGTGGTTGTGGAATGAATAAGCGGTATGTTGTTTGGGTGACTAATTGAGGCAAAGCAATTAACTATATTAAAAGGGACTAACAACTTTTTCTTTCTCCTTTGCCATTTGTGGTATGTATATGCCTTTTTCACATATGCTCAAGTAAAGTACCCATTATGATTTCCCTTAATTATGATAAACATATTAACTTTTTTTAAAGAAAGTTCTATATTTATTGAATGAGATATATATATATATATATATATATATATATATATATATATATATATATATATCGAGGGCCATGTAACTGAATTGGCACCTCCCCATAATCAAAGTGTCTAGGGTTTAAGGGAGAAAATGTTCAAATTGTGGGAGTCAAGGAGAAAATGTTCAAGTCGCGGGGTTAGCATAGATATTGTAATTATTTCTAAATTAAAAAAAAAAGATATATACATATATATATATATATATATATATATATATATATATATATATTGTTTTCCTTGAGCTAAAGTAGTTGCAATGGATGTGTGGAATGGATGGTTTTTTTTTTTTTTTTGTCCTTGAGTATTTTGGGTTGTTTCAAATGAGTAATGGCTCCTCTTAGGCTCCTAAAATTTTTGGTTTGTTGATTTTGTTATCTATAACTTGATTCTTCTTTACCTAACAAAGTTTGGAATTTTTTGTAAGTATATTTTTTCTTCAAGAAAATGAATAGAAATTTACCTTCATGTTCATGCTCATGTTAATGTTCATATTTGTAAAACTAAATCATATTTAAGCTCCTAATTAAAAAAATAAAAAATAAAAACCCATAGGTGTTTCGGTGTCTTGATAGTAGTGGGTGGCCTGTATAACAAAGGTGGTGACCCTTTAGATTCCTCTTTCTCTCTCTTTCAAATGTTTTAACAGTCTTAGGTTTTCTATTTTGGTAATATATAGTGAAACATTGCATTTTATATAACAATCCACAACATTTTTGTGTCTCTCTATCTTTCTTCAAGACCTTATCTGGTTAGTTATTATTATTAGTCCTTAATTATTATTTTTTTGCTTTTTTTAAAAATACTAAAATGGTGGGTGTGCTAAAAGACATGAAGAATAGAGAAATGTGTGGTGTAAGTTTAGTAAATTAATGAGACATTAATAAGCTAACAATAAAATAAGTTAATATGAACTTTTGGATAACAGTAAAAACACTTAATGAAAGAGGTAAAAAAAAAAATGCACAATGCAAAATTGGAGTGACACTTGGCAGGACCTCATGCACTCCCGCATATGGTCTCTGCTTATATATATATATATATATATATATATTGATTTCAATAATGTGACAGTATTTTATAAATGTTTTTATTTTTTATTTTTGTTAATTTTGGAATAGTGTAGCAAAAAGAATTAATATAGCATTTTGAATTGTGTATTTTTTTTTTCTTCCATACCTTTTTATCATTTGAAGGTGCATCAAAAATCTTAGCAACTATGTAATTTTCAAAACCATCATTTAGATTGAATTCATTCAAATGAAGTAGAGAAATCCATTTTTTTCCTAATTTTTTTTTTTTTCCAAATCATGGGGGATTCCTTCTCCAATATCAATACTTTTACAATAATTTAAATAAGTTGTACCTTGGTTTATTTTTCAGCAAGATCTCTTGTAGATTTTTTTTGGATTTTCTCAGCATCTCCATCAAATATCACAAAATTTTTTTTGTTAGTTGCATCAAAAACTTCAATTTGAAAACTGTAACTGAAGTAGTTTGCAATTGTATATATATAGTAGTTATTGTGAGATAAATATACTATAAATAGTTGAAGAGTATGTAGTTAATGTGAGTACTGCCTCAAACTTTGGGATAGAAAGATTTATTTTTGTTTCACATTTTGCACACCAAAATGATCCTGCTTGTGGTTTGACATTCCTTTCACAAAGTACGCACAAAATGTAATACCAACCCATTGTTGTATCAATGTTACTTATTGTTGCAATACCCTAGCAGTTCACATCTTGCAATGAACTTTGAAATTAATATGTATTATTTTTTTAATATAAATAATATGATGTATTATTATTTTTTTACGTAAATGATAAGTATAATTTGAAATGATTAACAAACCTATTTCGTAGGATCTCATTTAATGCATTTTATCTTTACTATTTTCTTTGTATTCTTTAAAGATAAATCCTCCTATGAAAATTGTTTTGCATTTATTTTTGGTATTTCTTGTATAGGATCATGTTTTTTACCATTCCTATCATTGAATTTTTTAAAAGAAAATATTAAGTTAATGGCATTTTGTAAGATAGTATATGCTATTTATTAGACGTTTTTGTAATTATAAATTTTAGAAATATGCACTTGTCAATTATTTCATCAACCTCAGGGATCTCAAGATTTATAAGTATTTTTGTTGATTTGGTCAATGACATAGAATTTGTCTGCATAAATTGCATAGAACATTATTAATAGACAAAAGCATATTGAATTGAAATTGGGGGAAAATGAAGACATGATTTCATGAGAATAAGATTTTGTAGAATTATCATCTATACGTGGGGAGGAAGAAGAGAGTTTGTAAGAGGGTAAGAGTTTTTGGTTTGATTTGCACATTGGAAGGGTCAAACTTGGGTAATAATATGTAGGGTAAGAATTGGGGTTGAGTTATTCATAAGGTTTAGTCTACTTTTAAAAGGTAGTCTATTTTATATTGAATAACTTTTGGTCTAATTGGTCTAATTTTCAAGAACAACCCATATTTTATATAATAGTAAAAAGAAGTTACTATGATCTATTGGATAATAGTTTTTTTAAAAAAAAAAACTAATAAAAAGAGGTAAAAAATGCTAAATTTATATAATAATAAAAATAAGTTACTATAATCTATTGGGTAACAGTAAAAAAAACTTAATGAAGAAAGGTAAAAAAGTCAAATGTAATATTAGAGTACCATGTGGCAATACCTCATGCACTTTTACATGAGGTCTCTCATTTTATATATATATTGATGTGTCAATGACTTAATGTATACATTCTACTATAACACTTCAACCTTTTTGGAGCATCACCAGCAATACATGCTGAGGTAATCTAATAAATAAAAAAAACTGTTTATAAATGATAATATTTAAGGACACAATTTTTTTTATCACAACTATTGTTACAATCCTAAACACATAGGGTTATGAGCAGTGCAAAAAGAAATGCTAGATACATGAGAAAGTGTTCCCCAATCACAATCACATATTATCAAGTTTTAGCAGATAGTATGCTCCTGAAAGAGCTAATAATGATCATTCTTAGAGTCAACACTATAGAAACAACCCAAACTAACCCTAGATCTTCTTAACTTCCCATATATTCGATCAAACGTTATTTAATTTGTAAAACTCATGCTTTTAATGAAATCATTATTAAAAAAGTTGCATACATGCAAATAGTTAATTACAGGCTCAATATAAAGTGCCATAACTTGTCCAGTTTGACTAGCAATGAAACTAGAACACAAGAAGAGCTGAAACCAGATAGTTAGAGACTTTATTTGTAAAGTTCCATAACTCCCATGACAGTAAAGGCTCGACAGATAACTTGAAACCCTGAAAATCCAGCAGCCTTGCTCAAGGCCTCAAACTCTTTCTCAGTTCTTTCCTTCCCTCCAGGTTGAATAAACATAGCATTGTCAAGCATAGAGACATACTTAGAAGCATTACTTGCCTCAGGTTCCTCTGGCAATATAAAGTCCATGATAATCACCTTTCCATCTTTTGGCACTGCTTTGTTGCAGTTCTTCAAAAGTTTTATGCATTGTTCATCATTCCAATTATGACATGTACCCTGCAATATTATACATGAAAATTTTCAAAAAGCAAATGGTGGTTTTTAATTTTTAATTTTTGACAATTCCATAATTACAAAAATTAATGGGATGGAAGAATTGAACCCTTATATACCATTGAACTAGTTTAAATTGTAAAGCTCTTGACAAGTCGATTTAATATAATCATCAAATAATTAAGTAGTTAATTAACTAACTGACCTTTATCATAATGACGTCACCTTTTGGAACACTTACATACATATCCCCTCCAACATGTTCAATACCTGCACAGATTTTCACCTTGCTCTTTAACAGAAATAAATTCAAGATAAAGAAATAACTCCGTTTTAATAAGAAAATGAAAAGGACTATATTTTATTATCCATAATAGCAAGGAAGTGAAATTCGTACCGTACTGGTCGGTATGGCCGAAAAAATTCACTAACTCGTGCTATGCACGAGAACCTACCTATTTGTGAGGTAAACTAAAATAATTTTATAAAAAAATTAAGAAACTTTACCATTGCATGATTTGCTCTTGTATGACTTCAATTTGTGTTACAATTTGGTGAAGAAGCCATTGCTTGAACGTGCAATGGCTTACAAAAAATTTATTAGTTAGTTTCAGATATTGGAAAAAAAAATAACTCAAAAATTTAGAAATTAAAACTTTTGAAAGACCAAAAAATATTAAAGAATTAGATAATTCATTGCTTAGAAATGATTGGAACAAAACAAAATATATATGACTAAACAATAGAGAAATATAAGAGAAAGATGGGTTATATTCAAAAAAATAATTTCAATTATTGCAAGCTTTTTTATCTTGTAAAAAATGGCTAAAGAGAGTTTGGTAGTTCATGTACGAAAATTAATTTTTTAAAAAATACATGAAAAACCATAAAATATAAATATATATATATATATATATATATATATATATATATATATTTTTTAATAAAGTAGATGAGAAGAAAATAACATAAGAAGAGTTCATACCTCTACTCGGTTTTTTAAAAACAATATTGGGGTTTGCTTTGCTTTTATAGAGTTCATAATTAACCTCGCAAATTTGAAGATAAATTATCAATGTTTGAGTTTAAGTTGGACTTGTTAGGAAGATAGAGTTTCACTCATTCTTAAATTTGGACAAAACAAAAATAATTTTATTTAAATATTATGCTAACGTGAAAAATTGTGAGAGTTTCAGATTTTTTAGTTATATATATGTGTGTGTGTGTGTGTGTGTGTGTGTGTGTGTAAATTACAAGTCATAAAATGTATGGACTAAAATCGTCTTTTTTTTTCTTCTCATTATTGCTTTAGATAATTGGTAGATAACTAAATATTGTTCATTATAATTTTTTGAATATCTAATTAATTTAAGTAATTGATATATACAACTTATCACCAATGAGAATGTGACTCTATTTAAATCAAATTAAAAAAACATGAACTTAACATAGAAAAAGTATGTACTTTTAAAAAATAAGTATAATTGTAGATAGGTATAAATTTTGATTAGCATTAATTTAAGGTGTCATAAACCTAGTTACTTTGTCCGTTCTTACGGATAAGTATGCAACTTATTTTTTTATTTTTAAGAATTTAATACATATATGCTTAATAATTTTTAATTTTTTTTTTAAAATTATACATACTTAAGTTTTATTCGTTAATTTCCACATATTAAAAAAGAAAGGATTTGGGGGATCATGGTTCTGCCACTTATTGTACTATAGGGGCACTATATATATATATATATATATATATATATTCTTAATATCGTCATTTGTGATAATTTATGTATATAAAAATAAATATTTTAAATATCATAAATGGTGGGGGTTCAAACTTACACGTGTAAGTTAGGAACACTATAAAGTGTCAATTGATTTAATTGTCTAAAACAAACCAATTTTTTAAGAATAGACATGCATATCAATTATTAAGATATTTTAATACTTGGATAAGATGGTGCCTGTTGAATCACTTGAAGAAAATCAATGTTAGTTTCTTTAATGGAATAGTACTTTTATATATATATGTGTGTGTGTGTGTGTGTGTGTTAAACATCATAAGTGGTGGGAGGGGGATTCAAACTTACATGTGTAAGTTGGGAACGCTATAAAGTGTCAATTGATTTAAAGGTCAAGGACAAACCTACAGTTTAAGAATAGACATGCATATCAATTATTAAGATATTTTAGTACCTGGATAAGATGGTGCGTGTTGAATCACTTGAGGCAAATCAAAGTTAATGCCTTTAATGGAAGGGTACTTGGAAATGACCATGTTGAGGCTTGCTCCAGTGCCACCCGCAACATCAACCAACAATGATACACCCTCAAATCCTTCATATTTCTCCAGAATTTTTTTCATGTGTATTCCGGAGAGATCAGCCATTGCCTTGTTAAAAAGGTTGTTCAATGATGCATCAGCTTTCATGTATTGGAAGATGGATTTCCCATGGACTTTTTCAAATAGATTACCTCCTTCAAGAATGGCAGTCTTAAAATTTAGCCTATACCACAATGAATGCCAAAAGAGTCAAGTACCTATTGGTTGGAAAAAGAAGAGTGATATGCAAATGATGTGAGATTAATATGCTTACTTCCTTTATTACTTACTAATTTGAGTTCCAACTATCGCACTATTACTATTTGGAAAACACAATTTTACCTATTTGCCATCTTATCACTAGTAAGATATCATGACAAAAGAGGCACTACAGTCGCAGCATTATGATGTATTCTTGAGCCAATACACGTGGTATATACATCGAGATGGAGCTAAGACTTTAGAGTTAGGGAACAGCTCTATTGATGGCTATGTGTAATAGCTCTAGCCTTTGGCTTTGCTACTACTTAATCAATAGATTTTTTTTTTTTTTTGGTATGTGTGTCTTTGATGTGTATGTCTACTGCTGGGTAATGACAAATTGGTTTATTGTGTTTAATTTAAGTAAAATTAGTTGATTGAGCTTAATTTGTTTTTTAGCTTTACTATTGCTAAATTTTGTTGCTTTACTAATTTTTTGGGGCTTGTATACTTTGTTTTTCATTTTAGATATATAGATGTTTTTATGGTCTTTAAAAAGAGAAAAAAGCTAGATCTATAAACTTTTTTTATAAATTGCTAATGTGGTTACTAATCATTAGTAAGTAAAAAATTGGTATAAGTGATGGGTCCAAAAACAAACCAATAAGAATACCAAAATATATAATAGTAGCAATTTTTTTTTTTGGATAAAATAAGTTTCAAAATCTAAAATAAATCAACTAACAAATCTAAAATGCATATATTTTTTTTAAACTAATAATGCAGTGGGTTTGGCTGGGTTACATGGGTTGAATATTTGGCCAACTTGAACCCGGTCTCCAAGCTTCACTCAAATATTCAACCCATGACAAACCAACTTGTGGAATCGATCAGATTGGTTTGGATCTCAGAGGATAATTAGTGGGAGGTGGAAAAATCTAAAATGCCAATTAAACCAAGACACCTAAAATACATAGGTTATAAACATTTTGGACGGCTTATGTTTATTGGGTTTTCCACGAACAAAGTTCTAATAGTCAAAACAAAAATAATTCAAAGATGTTCGTATTTTTCAAGTAATTTTGGGTTAGATTTCAACCTAGAGAACAAAAATTCAACCAAAACATATGAATTTTAGAATTTCCAAGAATAGTCACCACTAAAGCTTAGATTTGACGTCAAAGTCAATCTAAATACGAGCTAGTACCAAATATATCACTAAATAAGATAATATAACCGATTATCAAAAAAATAAGATTATGTAACTTTTTTAGGTAACTTAATACAGAAATAGTTCATTCTAACGTTTATCATCAAATCACTAAATAAGATGATTTGTTCAGACTATTTATGTGCATAAGTTGATAATTAGCATTCTTATTATACTTAATTATTTATTCACGTTTCAACATGCATTCAAGATTCTATGGATTAAGTGGGAATATACGTACAAAACCTCTACTGTGGCCCGGTGTAAAGCAAAAGCTGAGATTGAATCCACAGATCCTCCATCTTCATTCTGAACATAGAATTTGCCAGCCGGTGAGACTCCGTAGAGTCTCTCAACCCTTCCATCTTCGCAGGTGCGCATAGAGCAAGTAAGAAGTGAGTAGCTAGCAAGTAAACGCAGCATGCGATCAAGCATATAAGGTGCATCAGGGTTTTGTGTGGGAAGCTTAGAAGCAATCTCGGAGGGTGACAAGAAAGCATCAGGGCTCGCCTTAGCAATGATCTCGAACAGGTTGAGCTCAATGGCGGCGTTTAGTACCATGGGAAATACGTGAGAGCTAGACTGTAGCAAGGCATAGAGACATGGATCATCATCTTCTTCACTAATGGGGGGTCTACCACACTGGTTTTGTGTGGAACTCATTTTTGCTGTTTCGATTTTTCTTGGCCTTGAGCTGTGGCCTTGTGATTCTATTTGTATGTATTATTATATAGGATCAACTGGTGCTACTAAGTACTAACAAGAGTAGGTATTTAACTGTAGAACTTTAGTGGTAAATTTATTGTAGTAAGCAGTTTTAATTGAAAATAGTTTGTGTTTAGAGAGAGAGCTTGACAAATTACAATACTGATAAAGTATTTTGAAGGTAGTACTCGTGCTTCATATGGAAATTGATAAAGTGCTTTGAGATGAGAGAAATGACAAAAAAACACATAATAAAGTACTGAGTGGATCGGAGTTCTAATGTGACTTTCTACTCATATTTAGACCACTTAATAATTTAAAATTTCCAAGTTGATGATAACATGTGTTGGAATATTTGGTTCTTCCGTCCAAATCAAGTGCGCCTCCAATATTGACAACCTACCTTGACTTTGAAGTGTTTGAAGAGTTAGAGCATCCACAGCAGTGGAGCTAAAAATTTAGTTTTTTAGCTCCACTAAAAGTTACTTTATCTATTTTACCTACATACATGCTGTAGCAGTGGAGCTATTTTAGCTTTTAACACAATAAAGTAATATAAACATCACAATAAACTAATATATCCACTACAATAAAATAATATATCCACTACAATAAACAACAATCACAACCACCTATAACCGCCACCGCTACTGCCACAACCACCTGTAACCGCCACCACTACCGCCGTCGCCGCCGCTACCGCCACCATTTTTTATTTGGCACAAGTTCCTGCAAACAGAAAATTCTCAATACATTCCTCCATTCAGATGTTATACCCAGCAAAAATAGCAAAAAACTCACATAGTGCCAAATCAATAATCACGTACACAGCAAAAAAAAAAAAAAAAAAAAAAAAAAAAAGCCATTCTATTCCAATACAAATGTTTTTTTAATTTTGCCCAAAATAACATAGGGACAGCACCATTTTTCACCACAAAATAACACTAAATCTAGAAAAATTAAGCCAAAACAACAATTAAAAAATTCACTAGAAAAGAAGAGAGAGCACTGACCTGAAGTGGGCTGGCGACGAGCGTGGGCGGGCGACAGCGACGGTGACGGTGACGCAGAGAGATGAGAGCTTGAGATGATGAAAAAAAAATAAGAGGCTTCAGAGCTTGAGACAGCACGGTGTTGCGACGGCGACGACGACGACTGGGACTGGGGCTGGTGACGGCGACGACTTTGGCTTTGCAGGGAGATGAGAGCTTGAGAGATGAGGGCTGATGAGAAAGATCGGAGAGATGAGAGCTTGATGAGAGAGCAGGAGATGATGAAAAAAAATAAAAGAGGCTTCAGAGCTTTTGAGAGAGCACGGTAGGTATGGAATAAAAGAATGAAAAGAAAAGATGGAGCACAGTGACATTTGTATTATTTTAATAAGAGGTTTGATTAAAAAAATATATATTTTTTTTAGATGAGTGCTACAGTGCACATCTATAGATAGATGTGCACTGTAGCAAATCAGCAAAAAAAATTTGCTTTGCCTCCACTGCTGTGGAGCTTTTTTTGTATATTGGTGGAGCTAAAATAGCATTATAGCTTTTTAGCTCCACTGCTGTGAATGCTCTTATGGGCTATGTACAAAACAAGTCTATAACAATGTCAGACGTTGTATCTCCATCAATGTAATTTTTGGCTGAGCACCTAAATGTGAACACCCCCCCCCCCCCCCCCCCCCCCCACACACATATATGGATTCTAGTTAGACTAATTAGTAAAGTGTTAGTAAAGTGTTGAATGGTTCCTAAAAAAAAGGGTATTGAAAGGATTCACTTTTTTGTTTTATCCTTTTTGGCCCCAATTCCTTTTCTGAAGGCAAGTAAGTGTACTTGTGTATCTTTAAGAAATCTGCATGCATAAAATAGTAATGTTTGGACAACAACTTTTCCACAACTATGTAATAAATTGTGAGTGGTGGAAATGTGGACTTACCACTTTTTCTTTACCACTCACAACTTGCCAAATGAATTATTTGTGACAGAAGTTGTAACTTTAGTTGTGATATTCCTAGCATTTTTGTTTGTAAAATCAAGGAATTTGTGCATGAAAAAGTCTATGATTACCATTCGAGAAAAGTCTTTTGTCTTTTAATGGACTACAGAAAAGACTTTCGTCTTCCAATGGACTACACTACAATTACGTGCTTGGCTATCAAGATATTTATGGCACCCAAAATTTATATATATACATAGATTCCGGTTAGTCTAATTAGTAAAGTGTTGAATGGTTCCTCCAAAAAAAGAAAAAAAAAAATTGAGGGTACTTGAAGGGTTTACCTTTTTTAAAAAAATATTTATTTATTTATTTATTTTTTATCCTTTTCATTCCCAATTCCTTTTTTGAAGACAAGTAAGTGTACTAGTATATCTTTAAGAAATCTGCATGCATAAAATAGTAACATTTTTGTCACAATTTTGCCACGATCATGTAATAAGTTGTGAGTGGTGGAAATATGGACCCATTACAACAAAATGTATTTTTAGTGATGAAAATATTCATCACTAAAAATCCATTTTTTTGTCGCTAAGGACTTTTAGGGACGAAATCTACTAATTAGCGACGAAACTCATTTCATCACTGAAACCCTGTCGTTGAAAGTCCTAACGACGAAAAATTTCGTCATTAAAAGTCCGATTTGTTAAAAAAATTATAATAATAAATTTAGCGATGAAACATTTTCGTCGCTAAATGTTTTCCTCACTAAAAACACTATTCAGTGACACAAATATTTCGTCGCCAAAAACACTTTAGTTTATTAAACCATATTTAGTGACGAATAATTTCTTCACTAAAACTATTTTCGAGTATATATAGTGACAAAAAAGTTCGTCACTAAAACTATTTTTAAGAAAATCCAGGCACATATGACGACGATTTTTTTGTCACTAAAACCATTTCTTACAAAATTCTGCTACATTTAGCGACAAAATATTTTATCACTAAAACAATTGTTTTCAATATTTGTGATGGAAAAATTCATCGCTAAAACTTATTTTCTATTTTTATTTTTTTCATGACTTTGATATTAACCTGTAAACTGTCATTACATTACGAAAACCTCACATTTGAACAACACATTTATTTCAACAACACATTTATAAAAAAAAGAAAGATCCATACATTCCACAAGTAAAAAAATAAAAAACAAGTATCCAATTCAAACTCCTTCCATACAATAATTGTTTGCAACACATACAATAATACAAGATATTTTATAATAATACAAAAAGTGTAACATAATATAATTAGAACCAACGGAAGATGTCCTCATATGTCTTCAAGTAATGCCAAAAGTAAATCTCTTAAAAGCTACCAATAAGAAATCTGCACAAATATAAAAAAATATTATATTAAAATTGTAAAGTAAAAACATTAACTATGTTATAAGAAACATTTCTTACAATGCATTAAGAGTAGCCACACCAATGAATTAAAATCACAACTCCTAATGTTTAATTGTAGAAAGCAATTATAGATTTTCAAGTGTAATATAATACAATTATTTTCAAATAATGCATTAAAAGAAGTACCATGTAGTGCGGGTCAATTGCTAAAATAAAGTACTAATCAATAAGTGTTTTAACTTGAAGATGAACCACCCCCATAGGTAAGAACGTCATCATAACCCTTGCTCAAGTTAAGAATATTCTTTTGGACATTTTCTTGCTTAGCTCGCGCCTCTTGGTCCCTAACTTGCTCTTCTTGGTCCCTAGCTCTTGCCTCTTTGAGCTCAGTTATCTCACTTTCTAGATGATGGATATTTTCCATCTAGGAACTAGATGAGGCGGTGGTTACTAGAGAAGATGAAGGTCTCATGCCAAGTCCTCTTACAATACTAGACTTCCTCTTAAAAACCAAGTTTGAGATCTCCTCTTGTGTAAGCGGAATTGCATTAGGATCTTGACAATGATCATCTTGCACTTTGAGAATAGTTTCCTATCATTTGAAAGAGAGAAAGAAACAAACAATCACAACAGTAATACTACATATGTTATAGGTTTACAAACATGATATGGATGGAATGGTACACATACATATGTTGCTTCATCCTTATAGTGTATCCACATATTTGTCTTTGGATTGAAATGAACATATTTGAAGATTTTTGCCAATTCAGGAACTCGACCACCATTATTATTTATCTGATTAATTACCATTCGAGTGTTAGATAGATATGGTTAATCAATTACAACATGTAATGTACTAAGGTTTAAGAAAATGAGAAGACACGCACCTCCTCATCAACCATAACAGCAAGTGCCTTTGTCCCGCATCTATGTTTGCTTGAAGTTTGGTTCCTATTTTCAGAGTTCTTTTTTTATTTTTTCTAATAAAGAACACTCAAGATATTTATTAGATCATGAATAAAATACTATACATTTACTTCATCTAAGTATTAATCTAATCATTTGACAACATAATATAGTAAACATTGGATAATAATAATATACACATAAATAATTTACCAGCCATTCCTCGTTGGTCCATTTCCCATCAATGAGTCCAGTCCACTATTAGAATACTATTCATCACATCTAATCAACAAGGTTCATTCACACTTGCAAGAAATTAAAAATACTCCAAATTTGAATTTAAACCACCTTATAACACCATGCAAGCCACCTACTTGCTTCAACACAATAATCCACCATAAAACAAATCACAAACATCACAAGTATAGAGTGTTTACAAGTATTGAAATCAATTAAAATACTATTCATCACATCTAATCAATAAGGTCCATCATTTGCAAGAAATTAAAAACACTCCCAATATGAATTTAAACTATCTTATAACACCATGCAAGCCATCTGCTTGCTCCAACACAACAACCCACCACAAAACCAATCACAAACATCACAAGTTCAATGCTTACAAGTATTGAAATCGAATAAAGTAATATTCATCACATCTAATTAACGAGATCCATGCACATTGGCAAGAAATTAAAAACACTACTAATATGAATTTAAACCATCTTATAACACCATGTAAGCTACCCGCTTACCCAACACAACAACCCACCACAAAACCAATCACAAACATCACAAGTATAGAGTATTTACAAGTATTGAAATCAATTAAAGTACTATTCATCACATCTAATCAACAAGGTCCATTTACATTTGCAAGAAATTAAAAACACTCACAATATGAATTTAAACTACCTTATAACACTATGAAAGCCACCCGCTTGCTCCAACACAACAACACACCACAAAAGCAATCACAAACATCACAAGTATAAAGTTTTATAGGTATTTAAACAAAGTTTACTTACTATGATCAAGCTAAGTGTACAAATCTGATTTATTTGCTAAGCTTTGGTCATTGACTTTCAAAAATTGAAGCCTCTTTCTATTCCCCCACAGCAACCCAAACAATCACAAACTTTGTCATCACATTCAACAAAAAACCACTAAATTTCTTGTACAATACATAAATAAAAAAATAGTCCAATTATAGCTTAATTAACACTTGGTTATGAAGCTAGAATTATTAAATATATCATAAAGCTTCAACCTTTTTGTTCTATCAAACACTCCTAATTAGTGTGCCCGTTTGGATTGCACTAATTCTAGCGTTTGCGTTTCTGCTCTGAGTTTTTCTTTTTTTCTTTTTTCTTTTTTTTTTGTTCAGCCCACAATAGTTGACTTGTCAACTATGAACAGTGCACGGGTGCACTGTTCACGGGTCTCACAAATTCCACTTTTCAGCAACTTTTTCATTAAAAATGAGTCTTACAACACTATTCACGCATTTAAAAATTATTTCACTACAATATTTTCAGTTTCAGCAAAAATAAGCTCAATTCAAACGGACCCAGTCTTTACTTTTGATCAATCAACTCTTTATTTGTGAGTATTCAAGATTTTTGGAACACTTGATTAATCTTTTGAATGTGTATAGTCTCTATCCAATCAAATAATTGATTACTCTATATTGAATAAAGGTTGCAAATTTAGATAACTAGCTTGATGGGATTTTTAAGACCTAAATATGGGTGTACTACACTTCTATTATACATTACTGCTATAATCATATAACTTAGAATTCTTAGCTTGAACTTAATAGATGTGATGTATGGACAATACCAATTCCTTAATTCTTAAGACATATGTGTTTGTTTTTTACCTAACAAAGTTGAAAGATTCACTCTTTAAACCTAACAATAGGCAAGGTACAGTGTATCATATAGCATATTAGAAAAAGTAAAATAAAATAAAAGATGCAAATTGTCATGAGTTATACTCTTTTTCTAAAACTTCCATATAAAGTCAATTTAGGATTATGAAAAACTCCAAAGGGTTGGTGTACATGTTTTCAAGACTCGTGATCAATAAGGTTAGTTTAAGTCTCTTAATCAAAATACCTTGGGATCACTTAAAATAAATTCATTGTTATAATTATGTTTTTGAGATAATCTTTATAATAATTTATGGAGAAAATGGGCTTTTGCCCTTATTGAGCAAAAAATCAAGCAATATGTCCCTGTTTCAAAACTATTTAGGGGCGTGTCCCTGTTTCGATACTCGATCACCATAAAATTGAGTTACTTAAGGAACTCAACTATTATAAAGCCGAGTTTTGGGCAGGTTGTTGCCATGCTGGATTGCCATCATGGCTTTTCCGCGATAAAATATTTGGCATGTATTGTTCCTAACTCGGTAATGGGGAACTGAGTTACTAGAGAAACTAGATCCTTTTGAAATCGAGTTACTAAGGGAATTCAAATTACTTGTTTGCATGTGAAGTATTCTTGTTGTGTGCTTAACCCGATGAAGGCAAAATCAAGTTTAATAACCCATACTTAACTCTGGAATAATTGAGTTATGCTACTATTTACCTCATCAATACTGACAATACACAGAACGGAATCTCCTCATTTTCAAATCAGCTTCTCCTTATTTTCAGAATTTCCTCCCAGAAGTTAGTGTTATCTCTCTATCATCTTAGGTGAGAAACTCATTTTCTTCTTTGAAGTACATAGAGAATTTTATGGTATAGGTAAAGAGTAGTTTTAGATATTACAAAAGTTTATCATCCATAATGTATTTTTTTGTTAGAAAAGAATTTTCATTTGATAGGTTGTATTACTTGTGCTTTGGTACTTTCTTAAATGAGTGTTATGTGAGTACATTAGGGTTATATTAGCTGTTTGGTGACAAAAACTTTAATTACTAAAAATGACAATCTTTATCTTTGCTATGAGAAATGTACAATATATCTAATTTGGGTGATGAGTGTTATGTGTGTACATTGGGTTATATTGGGTCTTTGGTGGTGTAAATTTTATTGACAAAAAATGAAAATCTTTAAATTTGCAAAAGTTGAACGTACATAATCATCATTGGTCAGACATTAACAACAACATTTTGCATTGCACACGTGTAGACATTAACAACAACGTATAATGTTTATGGTTAAATGTGAGTATTAACATTTCATTTTTAGCAAGTAATAGTACACAAACTTATGAATGTCTTTGTCGTGTACCATCTTATGCAGCATTACATTATTTACCAACACTTGATGTACATTGTTTACTTGATCATTTGATGTTATTGTATTTAGCATCAATGTCTAGTTCTGGCAATCCTTTCATCTATAGGCCTTGCGATGTGTTCACTGCAATGAGTCATTGCTGGGTATTGGAAGTTGAGTTCAGCTATCCAATCGATCCGAATCTGCGAAATAGTGCAAGGGTTCACAATACCATGAGACAAGAGTGGGCTTGGTTACTCCGTGAATAGGAAATGTTTTATAATGAGTTGGTTGGTTATAAGTTGCTAGTGCCTCGACAACTCACATCGCACATGCCATGAGACATGATTGACGAACTTCATAGAGCATTGAACTGCATAAGAGAAGAAAATAATCAATTGAAGATACGTCTTAATCGATATCGGACCCAAGTCGAGATTCAAGAGTTAGTGGAGTGTAAGTTATATGAGCAAGCACGATACATGCAAACACTTCTTGCTACTCCCATTTATTAGTCAGACGTGGAGATGTCAGATGAAGAGTAATCGTGTCGTGGTGTAATTGGACTTTGTTGGAGAACTATTTTCCTTAACTATGTTTTAGATGTATATGTGTCACTGTTGTTGTATTTGTACTATGTAAACCTTATTATCAATTGTGAGAAGCATGCACATTATTTGTAATCTTGAATATTCCCACATAATGCATAAAAGTTAAATATCCCTACACAAGATGTTTTTCAATATGTACCTACAACATATCGAACTAATTTATTACACGCATAACATAGAAAACTTAAATATTCTTACATGATGCCGACCATATGCATGCACTGCATATCGAACACTAACCTACTAATATTATTAATTTAAACCTAGACATAATACACACACCACATAGGAATTCATTCTGACAGATAGTCCTCATAGTTGAGGACATTGTTACGTTTTGTTGGAGTGAGTTGCCTGTTGGTTACAACGGCCAACTCTTCCGCAAGTTGTAGCATGTGATACTTGCACCTACGGAGTAGCATAAGATAGTTCTCTTTTTTTTATTTTAGCCACTAGACACTCATATTGGTGCATGTTTTGCCATGGTAGTGTGAACAAGATATGATCAACAGGAGGCGCTCCGAGTCGCACGAGATTATCGTGCAAAGCATTGGACTCGTTCATGCGAAACTCCCACTTCCGCCACAATTCGACACAATATTCCCCATCATTAGAATCTCTCTCCCTCCTATAGTTATCTGGAAAATGAGGTAGTATCCAATTGCGCATTAACATTGGAAAATGTGACTTCAAATCAATAAGTGTAGATGAAGGGTTTGGTTCAACTGATTGGGAGCCTAGAGGTGACATAACATACCTACAACACAAGTTATCTATTTAATATGGTGGCTTGGAATCTCCAAGCCAACATTTGTCTCTAATTTAGTGCTCCTCAATTCTTTTACTAGTGCAATATAATAATTATAGTTCATGACTTTCGTCAAAAAATCAAATAAGCTAATGTCAAACGCTCACAAAGGGCTTTAGCTTTGTAGTTTAGATGTTTTCTCCGAAGTTGATTTCAAATCCTTCATCCCCACTTGTTGCTATTAAAAAAAGAATTAAAAACAAAGTCTAGACTGTGAATTTCTAAGCATACAAATATGACCAACCAGGTTTTGGCATGAAATTGAAACACTACCTACTAATCCTTAGGATGCACAGTAACCAAAAAATATTACTAATAATAAAAGAGAGATTTGACTATGTGAATTTCTGAGAATATGCCCTAGGTAGGCACAAGTCGAGTTTTGGTATTACATTAAAATATTAGCTCATAATCCTTATGATGCACAATAATATGATTTCATCCAGTTAAATTTGATAGACTTAAAAAGCTAGCAGAGTTGAAGAATTTTAAAAGTTATGATAAAACTTAAATTCAATTGGTATTGTCTCTTAGGTGCCTCAATTAATTTCAATCACATGATTGTATAGATCAATATTAAATCCAACCATATAAAGGAATTATAAAAGAGGTTATGTGTCAATTTTTCTACGAAAGAGAGAGAGAATGAATAAATACCAATATTTTCTCTTGAACTTCTAGATATTAGTACTAGTATTACATTTGTATATAAAAAAAAAGTACTAGTATTATATTAAAAATTATAATATATTTTTCACAAAATAAAAAAGATCATATGTCAATCAAAACCTATCATGTGCTAAACGAGATTAGTGCCAAAATGGATTTATTATTAAAGTCAACTATAGACACATGCACGGTCAATGACAAATGGCATGACAATTGTATCAAACTAACCAAATAACATACTGATTGGCGAGGGGACCTGCCTCCACTATCGGTTGTGGCGGCCTCGCAATAGGGCATATCAATAGGAACCTTGAATACGCCCACAATTGCACCAACATTAGTGCTCCTCCAATCTACATTGCTGTTAGGTTCTAAATACTTAGGTTTTATGTATTTAGAATCCTAATTTGTATTGTTGGCAAACCATGATCAAAACAATGTATTTAAGTTGTTTTAGAATTGCTCAAAGTTGGTTCTTTGTTGTAAAGTTGGATTAAACTACTGTGTAAATTAAAAAACTGTTTTAGTGCATTTCGATCGATCGAAGCTTAGGCTCGATCAATCGAAAATCGTGTCTGACGTTTTTTAATTAGAATTTCCAACTCAGCCCTAAGTGTTTTATTTGGTTTTGGGTTTCTAATTTACCCTAGGTATATAAAGGAAACCCTAGCCACGTTTTAGTGTTGCTCATATTGCGGTTTGTGTGAATCTCTTGTGAGATCTTTGAGGAGCTTTCCTTCACATAAACTTAGGGTTTTCAAGGAGAAGAAGTTTTCTACACCTTGATGATCATTTCAGTTACTGCCATTGAAGCTTAAAGAAAACACAAGCGGGTGTACTTGTATTTGGTGAAGAATCCAAGAAAGAAAGAGTCCGTGGATTCGGAGCTTGCACATGGTCGTGTCAGTAAGTTCTACTAGTGGGTAGCAATAAGAAGTCGAGCGTGGGGGCTTGTAAGTCTTATTGTATAAACTTCGATTCTTTCAAGATAGTGGATTCAAGTTTACCTTGGGGATAGTTAGGTTAAATCCTCCCCAGGTTTTTACCGGTTTGGTTTCCTAGGTAATCATATCTTTGTGTTATTTATCTTTTCACTGCTTTACTTGATATGATTATTTGATTGTGTTAACCTAGATTTAATTAATTTAACTAAGTAACAACTTGGCTAAATTCCTAGGTTAATCTAATTGTGTTTTAAGGGGTCTAAAAACTAACAAGTGGTATCAGAGCAAGTAGCTCTCTTGCTGTTGATCCTTTGATCTTTGAGCTGATCCTTGACCCCTGTTGTCATGGAACACGGACACTCTCTGGTTATTCCTCCTCACTTTAATGGGAATAATTATGCTTATTGGAAAGTAAGGATGAAAGCATTCCTGAAATCCATTGATGAGAGAGTCTGGAACTCCGTTGAATACAAATGGGAGAAGCCCACTACTCCTATTAGTGAGTGGCAAACTTCTCAAAAAGAAGCAGCTGCGTTCAATAGCAAGGCTATGAATGCTATCTTTAACGCTGTTTCTATCGAGGAATTTAAGAGAATCTCAAATGTTGAGGTTGCTCATACTGCTTGAAATATCCTCCAAACTGTGCATGAAGGCACAAAGGTTGTCAAAATCAACAAATTGCAGCAATTAACTTCTAAATTTGAAAGCATTAGGATGTCTGATGATGAATCTTTTGATGAATTCTATGCTAAACTGAATGATATTGTTAATTCTGCTTATAACTTGGGTGAAATCTATGATCAACCTAAAATTGTTAGAAAGATTCTTAGATCCTTAACTGAGAATTTTAGACCCAAGGTGACTGCCATAACTGAGAGTAAGGATATGGACTCCATCCCTGTTGATGAACTTGTAGGATCTCTTCAATCTTATGAGTTAGACCTACCCAAAACTAGCAAATCCAAATCAATGGCTCTTAAGTCAGTTGATGATGTAAAGGTTGGTGGATTTGATGATGAGCTCTCTGCTACAGAGATTGCTTACTTTGCCAAGAACTTTAGAAACTTTCTCAGAAATAACAATAGAAAGGCAAGAGGTGCAAACACTGCTGAACCTAGAAATTTTAGGAAGAATGATCCTACTAAGGTTAACAATAATGACAAACCTAGAGAAAAAGTAGGTCAATCTTCTAATAATTCTATGGGTCCTCAGTGTTTTGGATGTCAAGGGTATGGTCACATGAAATCTGAATGTCCTACTTACTTGAAGTCTAAGGGTAAGGCTATAGCTGTAACCCTTAGTGATGGTGAAGTTTCTGATGATGAGTCAGAATGTGACGAGGATGGAAACTTCATTGCTTTTACAACTACTGCTGTAGTGAATGAAAGCATGTCTACTGAAGGGAACCCTTCTGATGGGGAACTCTCTGAAGACGCAGATCTTCAAGAGGCCTACAATAAACTTTGCAAAGTTGCTGCAAAGGATGCTATGAATGTTGAACTTAGCTTGAAGAAAATTGAATCTCTTGAACTTGATAAGAAGAATCTGCTTGTTAAACTGTTTGATGCCAATGAACTTTTGAACAATGTGAAAACTGAGAATATGTTATTGCTTGATAAAGTTAAATCTTTGGAACTTGATTTATCTGTTGCTAGATCTGCTAGTTCTGCTAGTTCTAAACTTGATCAACTGCTGGGTGTTCAAAAGTCTCATTCTGACAAATCTGGAATAGGTTTTGTTGAAAGCATCTCTGTGTCTGCTCCCCATTCCACACACTTTGTTCCTTCATCTTTTTCTGAACCTTCTGTGAGTGAAGTTGTGAGTGAAACTGTCAAACCCCTGTTAGTGAGGTTGTCAAACCTATAGAAGTTTCACCATCTAGGAAGATTAGGGTTAATCTGAAAGAGTCTAAACCTAAGGAGTCTACCCTTTCTAAGGACAAGATGCATGGTAAGCCTACTTGGGTGTGTCATTTTTGTGGGAAGTTTGGACACATTCGTCCAAACTGTTACAAGCTAAAAGCTGCTAAGAGAGCAAACAAGCCAAAAGTGCCAGTGCCTCAAGCACAAGATCCTATAGCACTTATTGGTGAATTGGTAAAGGCGCTCAACCTATATTCCAATCTTGGAGTTGGAAATCAATCTAATTTGAATACAAACTTCAATGCTCGTGGTGTATCTAAAAAGTTTTGGATGCAAAAGACTCAAACTAACTGAGTCTTTCTGACATGGTCCATGTGCTTCTTTGCTTTTCCTTTGTGACCTTTGTTCTTTGTTCCTTGGTTTTTGTGTTTTTCTCTTTTGTCTCTAGGAGTTGCATTACATTACATTCATGCATTTCATTCTAGGTGTTTTTTTTATTCTATATAAAAAAAATTAAAAAATAAATAAAAAGGAAGGGAAGACAGGAAGGAAAAAGGAAGCACGTTGTTGTTCTTGCACTATTCTCTTTGTTTTTGAAAACAAGGTTGGTCAATTTATTTTCACATGACATGTCTATTGTATTTTGTTTAGCCTTGATGAGCTTATTTATTGCACTTCACAAGTGGAAACTTTGTAGAACATGTTGTGTGGGAAAGATGTTTATGGTGTTTATCACTTTGTCTTTATCTTGATGTCACATGTTATTTAACTGTCGGACTTGATACTTTTGAGAAAGGCATAAATAACCATCTCACCACTGTACACTAGCCAATCATGAACACCTTAGTGTATATCATAAGATTTTGTACTCGAGAAAGTGTAGCACATGCACAAAAAGAACATAAGGTGAAGTATCGGTTTAAATGATAAATCACTTAAATTAAAAATTGGTGTGTATATTATGAGGCAAATTTTAAGAAACTTACATGATTGCAAGCTTATGTTCTAGGAGATGTGAGAGTTATATGATGTAACTCTTTAGGTGATAGTCTCTTTTAAATTCTATGTGATGAATTTTGTAGACTTTGTGGTTGATTTCTGTTTACATATCACCTCACATGTATCTCAGGCTTTTGCTAGTTGCACACACAACACAAGTCACTCTTTGCTAAACATTGTACATATAATTGTGTGTGTTTATGGTCTGACCAACCACGTTTGAAAAATACTTTGAGTTTATGCAAAACGATTTTGTTGCTTTAAAAAGGGGGAGATTGTTTAAAATCTAAATTTTTGAAAAAATTGGGTTTAAAACTTGTGATTTGGAAGAGCATTTCATCTCATACTCATGCATTTTTATATCTTATATTCAATGCTTTGAGGTAAGCTTTCAAAAATCTGATTAGTTTTTCTAAAAAGCTGCTTTTCAAGAATTTCAATTGATCCAATCTGATTTTCGATCAATCGAAATCCTATTTAAAAAATTCAGTGAGCCTCTGCCTGGTTCGATTAATCGAACCTGTTTTTCGATCAATCGAACATCGTGTTTCAGGTTTTTTAAAAACAGTTCTTTGACTGATTCAAACACCTTTTCCAAAAGTTTTTTCAACTTTTTCTCTCTCTCTCCGACTTGGCAAGGCAGCACACAACTTTTTTGTCGTTTTCTTCCTAAATTTTTGCAAGGTTTTCCTCCCTCAAGGTCAGTAAGACCATTTTATCCCTGCTTTTGTTCTTATTTTCATGTTTTTATGCATTTTTTCATGCATTTAGAGAGTATTTTCGGACCTCCTTAAACTTGGGATTTTTGTTGATTCAATGCTATTTTCCTGAAATTGATCAATGGGTTTTGTTGGTATATTGTTATATTCATGATTGTTGATGGTTAATTTGATCAATTTGAGGTTTTATGAAGAATTGAAAATTCTAGGGTTTATGTTGAATCCGATTTGGGGATTTTGTTCACTTGGGTTGAAATTGATGAAATTAGTTTATTGTTTTGATGTAATTGATCATTATAATCTGTTTTCTAACTTGTGTAATGATCAATTGGTCAATTTATTTTAAAAAATTAACAAGTGGTTTTAAATTTTTTGGTGTTTTAGTTGGAAACTCTATGCTCAAGCCAATTTTGTGAGTTTGAACCTATTTTGAACTTAATTTACTGTCTTAGCTTATGCATCATGTCATTTAATTTGTTCATGCATCATATAGTTCTTCTTGTTCTATATTTTTTGTGCTAACTTGCAGTTTGCCCTTGGTTTTGTTTTTGTTTCTTTTTCTTATTTTTGTTGTGTGCTTTTGTTCCCTAATTCTAGTACCATGCCTAGGAAGACTAGAGCTAATAGGGTTCCCTCTACCCTTTCTGTGTCTCCTTCTAGCTGTTTAGGAACGAGCGTTCTCGTGAGGTTTATGAGAAACTTAATAGTAAGTGTAAGATTTGGGCTGGGCGTTCTGTGATTCTATATGAGGTCAATCCAGCCATTAGGGCTAATATTGAGTCTAGAGGTTGGTTGTCTCTCTTAGAGATAGATCATCCACCCCCGACCGCTTTGATTAGAGAGTTCTTCTCTAACCTCTCATGTCACGTCTATGATTCTAACACCGTTGTTCGGAGTTGGATATGAGGTGTTGAGTTCACCATTACCCCTAGGGGAGTGGCTGAGACTCTTGGGGTTCCGATCGTCTCTGATCCTGTCTATCCCTATGATGAGTCACCTTCTATAGATGAGGTCATGTCACACATCACTGGATCATCTATCCAGTGGGGTTCTAATCCTCGGATCACGTCTTCTGCGCTTTCTGAGACCGCATATTTGTTTCTTAGAGTTGCATGTCATTCCTTGTGGCCTATTTCTCATCTCCATACCATCCCTTTGGAACGATGTGTGTTTCTCTATACTTTCATGTCTGGTGCATCTATCAGTTTTCCTCACTTGTTCCTTCGTTCTTTGAACGAAGTTCATAGGAGTTCTGCCATAGGGCATGCACTTATATATCCTCTTTTCATTCATAGGATTCTTTTGTTTCTTAGTCTAGCTAATTTTCCTGCTAGTGAGCCTGTCCATGTTGTTGGTCCCCTAGGTGCTACCTTCCTTCGATAGAGGGCTGCTCATTTGAGATCTAATCCTTCGGTCTCTCGAGGTGCATCTTCTAGTAGTGTCCCCCCTCCTCCTTCTTCTATAGGTGCTGCTGAGACTTCTAGTGCTACTGTTGCTGCTACTGATGTTCCTCCACCGACTACTTCGGATGATTCAGACATTCGACATACGTTGGATCATGTCTTGACCGTTCAGGCGGCTCAAAGACAAATTTTGGTGGACATTCTTGATGAGATTAGAGGATTGCAAGCAGATTTGGCACGGTTTCAGAGTTCTTCATTGCCACCTCCTTTTAATGATGGTTTTTGATTGCCCTTTGGCATTCCATCACAAAAAAGGGGAGTACATATGAGATGTTTTTGGCATACTTGTACCTGTTTTTGTTTTTAGGGGGAGAGTTTATTTTTGATTGGTTGGAGCTTGTGGAGTTGTTTAGATTGTATCTAGGTGCTTCTCTTTGTACTTTATCTTTTTAGCTCTTACCACATTGTTTTTACTTTGTTGGGTTTTTCATGATAGGGGGAGTATATTTTGTGTTTCTTGTTTCAAACTACTTATTGATTTATGATTATGAGTTCTTCATTTTTATATGTCTTTAGTGTGTGTTGTTTGAAATCAAGATTTTATTTTTCTTTACTTATATTTTTTCCATACATGCAGTTATGCATTTTGTTTAAGTGTTTTAGGAAATATACAGGTTGATTCAATTAAGCTGCTGTCTACTCTTGCAACTGATGGATAGTAGTTAGGATTGAATTTGAGATTTATGAGCATTATTTTGTAAAGGGCTTTTACTTGTAAACTTTGAGCTATTTAAGTTGTGTTTTGTCACGGATTGCCAAAGGGGGAGTTTGTTAGCTTCTAAAGATTTAGGTTTTATGTATTTAGAATCCTAATTTGTATTGTTGGCAAACCATGATCAAAATAATGTATTTAAGTTGTTTTAGAATTGCTCAAAGTTGGTTCTTTGTTGTAAAGTTGGATTAAACTACTGTGCAAATTAAAAAATTGTTTCAGTACATTTCAATCGATCGAAACTTAGGCTTGATCAATCAAAAATCGTGTCTGACGTTTTTTAATTAGAATTTCCAACTCAGCCCTAAGTGTTTTATTTGGTTTTGGGTTTCTAATTTACCCTAGGTATATAAGGGAAACCATAGCCACGTTTTAGTGTTGCTAATATTGCGGTTTGTGTGAATCTCTTGTGAGATCTTTGAGGAGCTTTCCTTCACATAAACTTAGGGTTTTCAAGGAGAAGAAGTTTTCTACACCTTGATGATCATTCTAGTTGCTGCCATTGAAGCTTAAAGAAAACACAAGCGGGTGTGCTTGTATTTGGTGAAGAATCCAAGAAAGAAGGAGTCCGTGGATTCGGAGTTTGCATGTGGTCGTGTCAGTAAGTTCTACTGGTGGGTAGCAATAAGAAGTTGAGCGTGAGGGCTTGTAAGTCTTATTGTATGAACTTCGATTCTTTCAAGATAGTGGATTCAAGTTTACATTGAGGATAGCTAGGTTAAATTCTCCCCAGGTTTTTACCGGTTTGGTTTCCTGGGTAATCATATTTTTGTGTTATTTATCTTTTCGCTGCTTTACTTGATATGAATATTTGATTGTGTTAACTTAGATTTAATTAATTTGACTAAGTAACAACTTGGCTAAATTCCTAGGTTAATCCAATTGTGTTTTAAGGGGTCTAAAAACTAACAATTGCCTTCGTCTCCAATGCCTTGCATAGGTGCCTGTACAGCCAGGCTAATGCTCCACTATCCCAACTGTACATCTTTGCGTCACTGATTGGGTTCAGGAACTGTAGAGGCATCACTGACACCCGGTCTGCCGACTTGTCCATATACAGAAGGCGTAAATGCACTTTTAGCCCCTACATTTTGCACTTTTTCCATTTTGGTCCCTACATTTTATTTTTACCACTTTTAATCCCTAAACCAATTAACGCGTGACATTTAAGTCCTTACCGTCAGCCAACTAACAGAAAAAGCTGACGTGGACATTAAAATATTATTAAAAAAAATTATTTAGCATTTTTTAAATGCCAAAATTTAAAAAAAAATCAATTACTCAATTTTAATTAAAAAAATTATAAAACAAAAAAAAAATTATTTTCTTTCAAACAAAAATTTTACTTTCTTTTAATTAAAATGAATTTTTTTATTCCAATCTTCTTTTTTTTTTTTTTTCAGAAGAACATATTCATGTTCTTTATGTTCTTCCCCGTATATGATTCATATTCTTACCAAATTAATCCTTATTTTCTTATTATTTTCTTTTCCTTGTACTTTCTTTATAACCAAACACATCAAAACAAAATAAATTAATTAAATGTCTTTCTTGTCTTTTTTTTTTTTTTTTCTTTTCATTATTTTTTTCAGAAGAACATGTTCATGTTATTTGTGTTCTTCCCTATAATCAATCTCCGGCAAAAAACAAACCCTAAACCCAGATCATAATGAAACCCCAAACCCATATCCCCAATAAAGCAAACCTTGGCCTTCAAACCCATAAATTTTCTTGGCTAACAATCACAAAAAAAAAAAAAAGAACAAACAAACAAACAAACCATTGGAAAAAAAAAAAAAACCCAAATCACCACCACCGAATCAAAGAACATGGAGATCAAACCCAAGCAAAAGAATAGAAACCTAGCAACTTTGTTCCTCTCTCTCATCATTCCCATTCTAGACAGAAACCCTAGCACTGACCTTGTGTGCACGTGTCCCTCATTCGATGTTGCCTCGATCTCTGCCACTGCCTCCTCCATCACCCGTGCGTCGCCTAAACTCACTGCCGATACCATATTTGAGACTCTTGAGAAGTAAAGCAAATCAGACTCCAAGGCGGGGACCGGATCAAGTGGGGCCAAGGTGGAGGAGGAGGAGTTAGGTTTGAAGATCGAGCGCCAAGAGCCTAGGTCGAGCTCATCCTCAGACTTGTGAGGTGAGTCAAACTCGAAGCCATGGGGAGTGGTGGGATCGGGGGGTGAGTCATCAGAGGAGGATGAAGTGGTGTCTTTGAGATCGTCTTAAGAGAGAATGAAGACGAAAGGGCGAGCGGTGAGTGAGAAAGGGTAAAGAGAGAGAATTAGGAAAGAGCGTATGAGGTTCTTTGTTGCTGGGTTTCTATTCTTTTACTGGGTTTCATGTTCTTTGATTCGGTAGGGTTTGATCATCATGTTCTTTTTTGTGACATTTTTTTAATTAAAATTGAGTAATTAATTTTTTTTTAATTTTGACATTTAAAAAATGCCAAATAATTTTTTTAATAATATTTTAATGCCCACGTTAGCCACATCAGCTTTTTCTGTTAGTTGGTTGATGGTAAAGACTTGAATGTGATGCGTTAATTGGTTTAGGGAATAAAAGTGGTAAAAATAAAAATATAGGGACCAAAATGGAAAAAGTGCAAAATGTAGAGACTAAAAGTGCATTTACGCCTATATAGAATGGACCCCAACCACATGAGTATGTGATAGAGCGCATGTTGCTGTACTACCTCGTTAGTCACATCCGCAGCTAGGGGACCTCTAAACCATGACTTCAGCCAGGTTTTCATGGGGATGCAGTACCAGGTCGGGAGGACAATGGCCTTGGAAATCACGACAAAACCCAAACCAATCCAGCTTGACACTCCCAGTCACGGGCAACCCATCAATAGGAACCCCTAGCATCAACTCAATATCTTGTAAGGTGATACCCATCTCTCCATGCGGTAGGTGGAACGTGTGCGTCTCCAGACACCAACGCTCGACCAGTGCTGTGATCAATGTGTGATCAACTTCCATGTCTGGAACCTTGAATAACCCTTTGAAACCTGCCTCAGTTATGCAATAGGCAATCCGTGGGTCTAGCCCACGCTAGGGTAACTCACAAGATTGGCGTCTGCACTTTAGCACGCCTAGCACTACCTACACACGAAAGAGCATTGTCTTAGGATAGTACATACAAAATAACTATAAGAATGCTACATAATAATAATAATATGCAAGAAACAGTAGGCTAACTAGTTAGTTACGAACATTTTGCAATATGTTAGTTACGATGTTAACTGGTTATTCACTCTAACTCAATAGCAGATAGGATCAATTCAAGATCAATGACATTGTTTAAAATTAGCACTAAGGTGATGGGCATTATATTTTGAAATGAATGAACAAAGTGCCTCACTATGTCAAATGGAGTAGGGAATTAGGAATCAAAGTTAGTTGTCTTATGTGTAGCCACGCCTATTTGTGTGTGCACATTTGGAAAAATAATGGTAGCAGATTCATTTTAATTGATTACTACAACTTTTAAATGAGATGTACTCACTTTGAATATACCTTTTCATTAGCCACTACTGATGTTTAATATTTTTTGTAGGATTAGTGGTTTCAATATATCTGGAAATAAGACTTGATGCTATTAATGAAAGAGTGTTTTTAAATTCATGATTATTTTTGCTTCATATCATTTTCTCTTTGGATTAAATACAATTCTACCTAAACCAAAAGAGAAATGATACCATTTCCAACAGCTATTTACAAATAATCAAAGAACCCTATAGAAAGAAAAAGAAACGATTTTGACATGTCCGAAGTTCAACACAACTACATACCGGACTGGCAGTAAGCGTCTCCCACAGCACCATGGATCGATGAGCTAGCTACTGCGTCAGCTGTGTACCAACCACGGGTCCAGGATCCACATTTGGCAATTACTTCATATCTAACACGCATGCAATCATGTTAATAAACCATTTTACATAGGCAGACATTAACAATACAGCTAGGACTTGCAATTATAAACATTCATAATTTCCAATATAGATAGGACTTGCAAAAAACATAGAACTTGTTTCAAAGTGAATATAAGTTAACCTTATTACATATTAACTATGAAAGTATCATAACAACTAACATGTAGCTTTAGACACATAACAACTTTGGAAAAGATAAAGATATTTTAAAAAATAAAAAATGGTGGGAACGTAAAGCTTTTTTTAATTTTTAATTTTTTAATTAAGTTTTGGTCCCAAGGGAAGGGGGAAAGGGGAAAAGGAGGGACTCAAACTAATGACCCTGTGGTCCCCAACCAATTGTGCTACCCTAAGGTTAATGAAGCTCTTTTGATGCATACAGAAATGTGCATAATGTGATGAAACATAGATGAAATAGAAAATTTTACAAAAACACCACATCTTATGAAAGCATGTTAAGCAAAATGAAAGCATAAAAGAACTAGAGATATCATCAAGCAATAGCAAGTTAATATGTTGAAGATAATTGATTGCTTATCAAGAAATGAGGAGTTGAGCATTTGACAATAATTGATATGGTGTCATTGTATAACACTTTGAATAATCTAAAATTGACCGAAAAATCATTACATGCTTCTTGTTAGTGATTAAATGCAATAAGGATTTGGTAACACCATTTGTTTTTTGTTCTTTTATTTTAAAGCACATCATTAAAAAAATAAAAAACTAAAGCAATAACTTCGTTTTGATTTTGATTTTTTTTTTTTTAATGACCAAGCAATAACTTCATTAACCAAGAAGAAACCATAGAAGCCACATCTAATAGGTTGCTAAAGCACCTAAGAAAATAGTACACAACAACATACAGCAAAAAGCAAACCGAAACTAAAAATTATTGATATGCTCTTAGCCTGAAACAAATAGTGCAGCAACTACATATCAGTAAAATGTAGTAGCCAGAGCAAGGTTGCAAATAATAGCTTTGAAATTTCTTTTCTGTAATTCCCTTATGTCCCATTCAATCACTCTCATTTACCAAATAGAGCTACATAATCCTTTCCAAGATTCTCTAAGTAAAATAAAATCAAAATTAAATATGATTTCTGCTTTCAATAGTCACTACTGAACATATATAGATTGTCTCAAAGAAGCCAAGGCTTTTCTTGGAAAACATTTTATTCTTTTAAATATCTTTATTGTATCGCATTTTGCCATTGAGGTAAGGCTTATATGGTGGTGGAGAACTCCGTGGGTCCAAAGATCACTAGTGTGTGTTGCTTATGATTTTTTTTTTCTTTTAAAAAACATATTACAACATACTATAAAATAAAAGCTCACATCTATTGCAGTGCCAATCCATTCATAATTGCCCCAAGGAAAGATGTGTTGTGGGCATTGGCACTGAATAGTCCAAAGACTAAGTGGATTACAAAAGAAAAGTTCACATCTATATGGTTAAAATGATATGGGTGGTAAGTTTTCTCAAAATTAATTAATCTTCTTTACTCAACTCTCCTTTAAATCAAACAATTACATTTGTAATTACAGTAATCTCTTCCTTTCTCTGTTCAATTTCTCCTAATATTTTTTGTTGTACTTCCTATTTTGTCAATTAAATGCATTGCCTTGATGTTTAGGCACTACTTTGGGACAAATTGTCCATTATTTTCAGTTGGATGAACAATTACTTCACTTTATGGAGTTTAATGAAAGTTGGTTAAAGTTGGTATGTTTTCTCAAACATTCTCTTCTAATTTATAAAGTATTTATTCAATCCACACACACACAAAAAAAAAAAAAAAAAAAAAAAAAGAGAAAGAAAGAAAAACTATTCATGCCATTGATCCCCTCTTCCCTATCACTTTTCCTTTCCTACAACATTTACTAACCTGTTACAACACAAAAGAAAAAGAAAATTTGTTAATTCAATAAACTTTTTAATGACTTTTGCATGATTAGTGTTGGCAGTAGTCTATTAGAAACTAGGGCAAGACATTGTTACAAAATCTAATATTGCTTAAACTCCTACAATTAAGACCATATTGTAATGATGCAATTTAATAACTATGAAGGTAACTAATTTTGGCAAGTTGTCTCCAGCCTCCCCCTACCCCCACAAGGCTCTTGCATGATTTGACAGAAAATTGAAAAGATATAATTGCTTAACTGAATTATACATCATGCATCTATATATACACTGATTTTTAAAATCATATCAAGGAAGAGTTAAAGTAAAACACTAAAATATAGCCTAACTTGATCCTAAAGTTCATGGTTGCAAGGCATAAACAAAAAGGACACATGGTTGCAGAATGTATAAGCAACCTAACCAACCAATGTGAGAATCAATGTCTAAATCAAACTAAGTAAACCAACAAATGAACACATCAAAATGCAAACCAAAGAATCAATCAAGCACCACAAAAAACACCATTGTAAGACACTAAAACATAGCTCTAAAATTAAAAGGTACCCAATTAAGGTCAGTATCTCTATTGCCTTGAATGACATTAACCAAATTACCCCTAAACAAGCGCTGCCACCCATCAGTTTTCACAATATCATTGAACACCTCAGTAGTAGAATGTCCCCTCTTTAAACAAAGTGTAAAGTTCTTTCCTTTTACTTTTTCCCCTAATCTTTAAGTACCTCCATACTTGACATCACATTCTAAAAGAAATTTTATTTCATAAAGCAAGAAGTGAAAAGGGTTCATAGTAAGTTGGTGGCAAGTGAGGTGTTTTTTCAAGAAAAAAGGGAGAGACAAACATGGAATTAGGTAGAGGTGCCATTAGAGACTCTAATGTGATGGACATCTCACTCACAAGCGCAGCTTTGGAGGCAACTAATAATAATCAAATTAATATTGAGCTTAATTAAATGGATTAAACAATTGTGAGACCTATACCATCAAATGATGGTGTGTGCATAGTTATTGTAATACCCCAATTTTGATTTTATGATTATCATTGTACCTTGTCAATTTTAATATAGAGTTGATGTACTATATGTCTGTGCACAGTAAGATGGGAGTAGACAATTTTGTGGTGCTACAAATAGGTGAGAAAATTAAAGTTTTAGTGCATACAATTTAGTGAGACAATTAAAAAAAAAAAAAAAGAGAAAGATGTTTTATGGGCCCCTTGGAGACTAAAGAGATAAGCTTAAGTGGATTTTAAACTCCAGCCCACTACCCCACCGAGCCCATATCTCTAATGTGTTAAAATATAAGTTGGAGGAAAATATAATTAGGGTTTTGGAATAAGAAGGGTTTCGGAATAAGAAGGGTTTCATCACTAAGGAGGCTAGAAGGTGTATTTTCCCTTGGAGTTAATTAAAGAGGCAACCAAAGGATTTCAGGTATGATTTTTCATCTGTTAGAATCAAAGAATTAAAAGAACTAGTGATATGTAAATTTGTTTCGAAGGGGTATCTTTTCCTAGAATTTGGTTTACACTTTTGCATTAGTCCTTGAATCCTAGGTTGCCCACTGCCCAGTATGTGGGTCCTTGAGCAAATTCATGGAATTTCAATTCCTAATTCAAGAACACGGCTATAAAATTTCAATTATGGTTAATATATATTACGGGATGGCTTGAACGTTAGGAGGGCTTAAATGTTGTTTCATTGGATTAATATATATATATATATATTAAATCCATGAATAAGACTTGCATCATTTTATAGGGCTATAAGAACTTTTGGGCTATTGATCTATACCATGAGGTTAATCATGATTTGCTAGAGATATTGCACCCGACCCCACACTTGTGCCACTAGTTAGCTCTCACTTTTGTCAAAGTCCAAGTTCTCTAATGGATGAAGTGATGGCCTTGGTAGTCTTTGCCTAGACTTTGACTATTTCCCTACCACAATGAACCATTAGAAATCAACACGTCTACAATTCTTTAAAGGATAATGGCAAACTCGTTTCTTCTATCAAATTCTATTTTCATCCCAAGTAATGCTTAGATATTAAATACTTCAGGATCAATGATATTGAGTCCATGAACAAGTCATATTAGTTTTGGCCCACGGTTTTCATTGGGATACATATTAAATTCTAGGTTTACCCATAGTGTGAATTTTAGAACAAGTTACGGTTATAGAGTCTAATTCATGTTTAAGGTTTTACTTTTGTTTAGGGCATATATTCAATCCTAAAGTATTAGCTTCTGGCTCTGAGTTTTGATAAATTCAAGGAAAAATATTCTTGGGTAGAGGTACTTTGCATTAGTGTTATCATTTAGTTCAGCAAGTATAATTTTAGTGAGTCAATTTGTTTAAGTCAATAAGATTTATATTTGGTGGAGGATATTAAGTAATTTTCATGATTGATTATAGGTTCTATTTAAGAGTGTTTTGAGGCTTTTTGGAGGTTGTTTCGGCTGGACTTTTAGAGGGATTCAAGTACTGTAAGTAATTATGCATAATATGCACAAGTTTTGTCCATTAGGTTCGTAGAAGTTAAAAGTTTTCAAAAGTTTTGTATTTCAAACTTAAATTTTATAAAGTTTGTCAAATGTATTTTTGTATCATTGAAAGAGAAATTTTGACTATTAAATAAAGAGATACTTTGAATTTTAAATAAGTTTGAATGTCAAAATATCATTTAAAAGATGATTTCTAAACTAAACTATTTTCCGTAAATGATTGAGTTTCAATGTAAGTTTTCTAAAAAGGTTCTTGTTCTTTAAATTTGTTAAAACCAAGTGATTTCAAGGTCATATTCATATTCTCCAAAACGTATTTAAAATCTTTCTTTTAGCAAAGTTAATTTTCAGATTTACTCAAGAATTGTAATATATTTACATAAACTCCTCAGACTCTATTCGTTCCCTAAGAGAGTCAAGCATCCTTTGATTTATGTTCTATTCAATATTGTGATCTTTGATATGCCTCTATATCTGAAAAGAAATTGTTAATACCAAATAAATTATTATATTTTGTATAAACTTTGCTTTGTGATATGTGACTCAAGATAAGTGTTTTTGGAATTGATCAGATATATCAGATATATGTGTAAATTCACTCACAGGATTGTATGTGAGAATATGTGTTGATCCCTTACCAGTAGGGGTTAGATGTTGATATCCGCTCACAGGATTGTATGTGAGAATATGTGATGTGTATATGTAACATTGTGCCCTGATCAATTATCCGTATGTGTTTTCAAATAACTTTAAGATTTAATTATATATATGTGTTCAGTGGTTCCTTATATGTTTGGAAAACTATATTGAATATTTTGAGTGAACTTGTGAAATCAAACTCGTGCTTTGTTTGACTCTATTCCATTGTATATTGTGTATAATTGCTTACTGGATGTGTGGCTCACCCTATCAATTACAATTTTCAGATTAAAGTTTAGTTGGGGAACAGAACCTTTGGATTGCTTCGTAAGGTTCAAGGTAGAGCGTGGGAGTTTTAGGCGAAGTCAATAATACTTGAAGTCTTAAAAGATTATTAGTTACTTTTTATTCCACTTTAGATTTCACTGTATTTTGGAGATTATTCTAATTTTGTGGAGTTTGGATTTTTGTAAGAGGCTTTTAAGAGTATTGTTCTTTAGAGTTTTAATTTATTTTGGATTAATTATGTTTAGTAAGTTATATAAGTTCAACAAGTTAGTCATGTATCTAAATTCATGTTCCATGGATTTGGGTCGTGACAGTTATGTGTCAAATGAACATTGAATTGGTGACCATAACAATCCAAGAGCTTTGTTTTCTTTTCTTTTGCTTTTTTTTTTTTTAATTTATTTTTATGAATACAGTCCAAGATTTAACAATTTTGAGATTATGGATAATGAATCTTTTCAATTTCTCTTATTCTTCAAATTAGTTAGAAAAAAAAAGTTATCAATTTTATAACTAAATAATTAGTTTTTTTTTTTCCTCTCTCTCTCTTACAAGAACTGAAGAAGGAAAATTCGAACCTTAACTCTTTTTATTGAGAGAATGCTACCGATTTTCAAGATTCATAATAAGAAACTTGGATGGAGTGTGGAGTACATACTATCTGAAATGTAATCCCATTATCAATAACATCCACAAAGTCAGGTCATGAAAGTGAAGTCTCTAGCTAGCTTTCAAGATGAATATTATTTTTTAAATTATAAAATTCAGGCTAGCTATACCTTTTGTTAGGGAAATCAAGAAAAGTAATTGAGACACAATTCACATTTCCTGCCATAAGATGTGTCTATAGCTTTATTGAGTCTCTAGTTAGTTTATTATAAGTATTTGGAAAAATTATATTTTAAAGCTCCTACATTAAGAGAACAAATTAGACCCACAATCCATATTAAAGCCCAAATACAATATAGTTCCACTTAACTGGGTAACGATTAGATTTTTTTTTTTTTTTCAACTTTTTGTTGAAATGATAGAGTTTGATTTGATACACTTTCAAACTATATGAATTAAAAAGCAATTTTCCCTAATAATGAACACCATTGTCATGCCACCATCATGCTAGCATATATGATGGATAATTCCCAAGATCTTTACTCCATTTCTCTAGTATTGTTGATTAGGTACAATGAGATTAAGTGCATGTGAAGCATTAAAGTTGGGGTAAAGTACATATATCATTAAGGTGAATGACATGCATGATTATTAATTTTATCTAATCAAGCAAAGAAAAGCTAGAAAGATTTTTCTCAATCTTGTCTTGTTCTCATGGGTTCTAGTTCTTCTAGCTAGTCTGAATTATGTAATTCATGACCTCACCGATCATGACCATTGACTGTATTTTTCATGAATTTGTGCCCTAGTTATGCATCAAAACCCAATTCAAAACCAAACCAACAAAGCTAAAACAACAATAATAATGAATAGAGAAAAATCTAACAAAGAAAAACTTAAGAAGCCACACTCAAATCAGAGTACGTGCACAAGCCACACTTAACTTAGATTAAATGCAAAGGGAAAAAAATTGAATTCAGCATTTAGAAATTACCTTAATACGTTTCTAATCCTTTAACTCTAGAGATGGATTGGGTTGAGCTTCGACTATGGTTAAGGTTATGGTGAGAGTTTTGGGTGTGGGTTTGGGTTGAGCTTCGGCCTACGGGTAGAAATAAGAGAACTTGAAGATGCATTGAACTTGGAAAGGGCCTACTAAATGGACTGAGGGAGACAAAATGGACTGAGGGTGGCTACTGATCGGACTGAGGGAGGGAGACAAACTATTTTGGAGACGTTACATTCAAAATTCAATTTTATTTTGCATATAACTCGATTTCTTAATTGCCGAGTTCTGAACAATACATGCCGAATATTTTATTGCAGAAAAGCCACGATGGCAATCCAGCGTGGCAACAACTTGCCCAAAACTCAGCTTTATAATAGTTGAGTTCCTTAAGTAACTCGATTTTATGGTGATCGAGTATCGAAACAAGGACACGCCCTTAAATAGTTTTGAAACAAGGACATATTGCCTAATTTTTTGCTCAATAAGGGCAAAAGCCCATTTTCTCCAATAATTTAGTGTGTATGAAATGGGGATTATATTTATGAGCAGTGAACACTTCTATTAAAAAAAAGTATTATAAAATTCACATTAAAAAAAAAACTATAAAAACACTCCCAATAATATGAATTTAAACCACCTTATAACTTCATGCAAGCCACCCGCTTGCTTCAACACAACAACCCACCACAAAAACAATAATCAACATCACGATATATAATGCTTACAAGTATTAAAAACAATTAAATAGTATCCATCACATATAAATCAACAATATTCATTCACAATTTAAAAAAAAAAAAAAAAAAAAAAAAACACACTCCCAATATGAATTTAACCACCTTATAACTCCATGCAAGCCACATGCTTGCTCCAACACAACAACCCTACCACAAAAACAATAATCAGCATCATGATATATAATGCTTACAAGTATTAAAAACAATTACATAGTAATCCATCACATATAAATCAACAATATTCATTCATAATTCCAAAAAATAAGACACAATATAAATTTAAACCACCTTATGACACCATACAAGCCACCCGCTTGCTCCAATACAATAACGCACCATGAAACCAATCATCAACATCACAAGTATAATGTTTTTTAAGTATTTAAACAAATTTTACTTACTATGCTCAAGCCAAGTGTACATCTTTAAGAAAAAATCCAAAATTATCACAAATAATGAATATTTAACCTTCAAAAGAAAAGTCTAATTTATAAAGAGTTTATCAATACACTTACTAGCTAGCTATTATAGCATAATACTCAACATCTCAAAAAAAAATAAAAAAATACACACCCCTTTTTCAACAAACAAATAACAAGTCAGTAGCTTCATGAAAAAAAAAAAAAAAAAAAACAAAAACAAAAACAAACAAAAATATATCTGCCAAGAATAGTTAGAATCAAAGAATCCCCAAGAGAAAACCACTCTTTTATCATCATCCAAACTTGACAAAGCCAACAATAGAGAACTTAAATTTACAAAATTTAACAGATGCACTCTAAAATCACACAAAAAACAATTACAAATAACTAACACAAAAACCCATTACAACTAACTAACACAAAACCCATTAATTCAGCACCTAAATACTATAAACTCATACTTACACTTACAAGAAAAAAACTCAAAACCCATATCATTTAATCATATACAAACCAAATATTACCCAAAAAAAAAAAAAAACACTTACAAGTTGAAATCAGTGGAAGGAGATGATTGGTAACCAATTACAAGTAACTAACACAAAAACCCATTACAACTAACACACACAAAACCCATTAATTTAGCACCTAAATACTATAAATTCATACTTACACTTACAAGAAAAAAACTCAAAACCCATATCATTTAATCAAATACAAACCAAATATTACCACACAAAAAAAAAAAAAAAAAAAAAAAAAAAACTTACAATGTTGAAATCAATGGGGGATGGGGGAAGACAAAGGGAAGGAAGAGGGGAGGGAGTGGAGGAAAAGGGGGAGGGAAAGAAAGGAGAGACAGAAGGAGGGTGAAAGGAGATGTTACCGGTGGTGGGGCAAAGGACTGGGTCGGCGTTGCCGGCAGGGGGCTGGGTCGGCGTTGATGGGTTAGGTTGGCATTGGTATTGACAGGCTGGGGGTCGATGGTGTGAGGTAAAGAGTGAGTGAGGGAGTATCGGTGTGAGGAAGAGGCTGAATGTGAGTGAGGGAAAAAAAAAGAGGTTGAATGTGAGTGAGGGTAAAAAAAAGGAAGGGGGGGCTGATTAGTGTGATTTATATATGACCTCTTTAGTGACGACTTGGGTTTCGTCGCTATTGCTTACCTTTAGTGACGAATTAAAGTTCCGTTGCTAAAATGCCTTAAGGATAATCAGATTGAATTTTTAGTGATGAAATGGTTTCATCACTGTTAGGTTCTTTTAGCGATGACATTTGTTTCGATGTTGATAATCTCCCAGTAAAATCTACAACGACGAGATTATTTTGTTGCAAAAAACTTAAGAGTTGTAGTGACGAAAAATTTCATCTGTATAGACTTATTAAATTCATGCCATACCTTTTCCTTTTGGTGCCCTTCTTTCAAATCAACAAATAGCGACAAAATTTCAATTTGTTCGCTAAAAGTCATCATTTTTTCATTTTTAGCGACAAAATTCAAATTTCGTTGCTAAAGGATTTCGTCGCAAAAAACTTAGAGTTTTAGCGACAAAAATTTTTTGTCTCTATAGACTTATTAAATTCACGCCATACTTTTTCCTTTTGGCGCCCTTATTTCAAATCAACATATAGCGATGAAATTTCAATTTGTTCGCTAGAAGTCATTATTTTTTCATTTTTAGCGATGAAATTCAAATTTCATCGCTAAAGGTTATTATTTTTTGTGACGAAATTCAAATTTCGTTGCTAAATGTAAGTTTTCAGTGACAAAAAGTATTTCCTCACTAAAATTCATCATTAAAAATACATTTTGTTGTAGTGCCTCAAGCGAACAAATTGGACCCCCAAATTGCAAGATCAAGACATCTTAAGTTTCAATCTATAATACGCGTTCTTGAAATTAAAAATAGCCACGTGTGATTATGAGTGATTGATTATGATTGGTTCTTAAAGAATTAATTATAATTAATCACTAGTGTTATACCTATGTGATGCACGGCTTAATAGAAAAGTATATGTAAATTAAATAATTTATTTCAATAATATAATTAAATTACTTATCTTAAAAAATTAAATTAAAAATTTTGAACTTACAAAGGAGATTTTAACTCTCTAATAGTAACTCTGCACACAATTAAGGACAAATTTAATACATTGAGATGATGATTATATGAGAATAAAAATGATTACTTTAAGAAAGACAAAAGGTTAGAATGGAATAACTAATCCTATAATGAATATACAACAATTTTCATTAAAAAAAATTATTTTAATGAAATTGAATGGTTGTCCTTAAGAGTGAGAATTATATCTAAATTTACCTTATTTTTGCAAGAGGACAATTGGAAGTTTAGAACCAAAAAAAAAAAAAAAAAAGAGTTTGACAACATACATAACATTTAGAAAATGAAAAGGAAAATAAACACAATTGAAACTGACTTGGGATTCATGCTGAAAGTCAATAGAGGCTTTGGCCTGAGATTTATTACTTGTACTACTCTTAGTGACCGTTTGGTTTGCAATGAAACCCACGTCTACGTTTCTTCTCCACGTTTTCCTCTTTTTTTTTTTTTTTTTTTTCCAGCCCGCAATAGTTGACTTTGTCAACTGTGAATAGTGCATATGTGTACTGTTCACGGTCCCACAAATTACATTTTTTAAAATTATTTTGCTACAATATTTTCAGTTTCAGTTTTCAGTTTCAGCAAAAATAAACTCAATCCAAACACACCCTTAATCTCCTCCTGGCTTATGTTAAACAAAATAGCATCATAAACACATAAGCTCTTGTTGTGTCTTATTTCATGATTGCACATCTTGTAAAGTTGCTTGATTGCATCTTGTGAAGTTGTTTATTTTTTATTAGCTTATATATATAGTAGATAAATATACATTATAGATTACCCATTTATGCTAATTAGGAATTACTATTATACTATTACTCATTCACAATGAAGATCGGTTTTATCTCAATAATCAAATAGATATAAGTATATAACTCTCCACTCATGCACATGTCTAACTCTTCCTAACTATGCACGTTGTTTTTTTTTTTTTTTTTTTTTTTTTTTTTTTTTTTTTTTTTAGCTTTAACATTTTGTGAGATGGCATTAGCACGCATCTAAAAAATTGTTGTTATTTTTATTTAAAAATTAGTGATAAAGCAATAGTTGATAATAACTGTGGGAACTTAAGATGTGTAAGCTTGCTTTGCAACTCCTAGGCATGCTTGGCAACGTCCTCGGCTATCCTCGGCATGCTTTGCAACATCCTAGGCATGCTTGCAACATCCTTGGCGGACCTCGGCATGCTTCTGCAAGGTCTTAGGAGTCCCACATAGAAGAGAAACTCCCCCCTCCCCACTTGCTGCCTTATAAGCTGTGAAGCCAAGGGAATAGTGTATCACCAAGTTTCAATATATGGAAGCTTATATATAGCGTTTAGGTTATGGAGCTATAGAAGTCTAATGTTATATGAAGTATTCGTTAAAAAAATAGTAAAAAATAGATTAATAAATTAAGTAAAAAAATAGTAAAAAATAAATTAATAATAAAAGGATTAGAATTTGGATTGTAATCCAATTAAGATTTTTATCAACTTAGAAATTATATGAAAAAAAGATAAGAAAAAAAAATATATCTATTTTTTTTTAATATAAAAAATTTTCTATAATTTGGTAAAACCACTTGACACAATTACGGTTTCTAAGCTCAACTTTTATTATATAGTATATGATGTGCCATAATTCTATTAGTTTGATCTTGAGACAAGAAATGGACATTAGCATGCACTGGATGACTATAATAGATGATTAATTTTTTAGATAATTAATTAATTATCTTAGGAAATAATTTAATCAATTAAAAATTAAAATTCCTAATTATCCCTTAGCATAATTTGATCTTAATGTGGTTGAAAACAAGTTTAAAACTTGTAACTATCACAACGCTAATCAAAAAAAATTTTAAAAAAAAAAATTGTGAAAAACTGAAAATTGGAAGCACTAAAGTGTCTATTTGGAAACAACTTATCTAACTTTTTACTGAAAACTTTTTGCCGAAAGTGTGCTAAAGTACATTTATACCTTAAAAAAAAATTTGAAAAAAATGAGAAAATGTAGAAAGAAGTAAAATTTTAAAAAGTTATACATAAGAGTTAAAAGCTAAAACTGATGTCAAACAAACTCTTAAGTCAAAGGGCCGAAATTGCCAATCCACACTATGACTAAAACTCTATAAGTCACGTACGAGTTCCAATCAATGTTAGCTGGTTGCCTTTGTGTTTTTATTCGAATTTTCGGTTCCTGCTTCATTTTTCTATTATGCAACAATATTCTATACTTCTAGGCTAAATTAGTCAAGAAAGCACTAAAAAGGAAAATATTGAGTTTTTTTTTTTTTTTTTTTTTTTTTTTTTTTTTTTTTATAAATAATTTTTTTAAGGATATAAGCTCTTTGGAAAATTTTAAGTTTGAACTCTAATACTTTGACCATGGTATACAACATAAAGAGAGGCATTAATTAACTAGCATTATTTTTGAAGAGATATATTTGGTTGTCCGCATAACATTTAAGTGAGCAACACCACTCTCTACATAATCCACACTTTATTTTATGTTCCATGCTCACTCCAAGTTATACCCAGCACACTCCATATTACAAAAACAAAACTCTATTAATTCATAGGATTTCTAGACTAACACTCAAACCTTTATCGGATAAAAAGCATGCAACTGTTAGTGTATATTATGTTATGGGCTTTAGGCCCAATTACTTTACTTGTATAGCACACTTGTATTTGTACTACACTTTACTTGTACCGCACACTTATACCTCCTATATAAGACACTGATGTATATTTTCTCATTATGAAATACAATACAAATCTTCTAGTATTTCTAATATGGTATCAGAGCCACTGCTCTGACCTTTTCTTAGCAGTCTTGTCTTTATTAGTGTGACTCCTTTTTTTTTTTTCTTCAACATCGCTTCCGCCATCACAACAACCGCCGCAGCCTTTCGCCGTTGAACCTCCGACGTCATCCAGCCGTCATCCTTGGGTTCCAGACCTGCAGCCGTCGTCGTTAAGGAGTTTCACACTACACAGACCACTACCGCTCACATCACCGCTACAAAAATTGCTCCGATTACGGTTTTGAAGGTACCATAGAGATTGTCTTGCGCCGATCTACAAAACCGTGAAAGCCTTAACACCGTCGGAGACTGCACGTGCCCCCACGCGCCGCTTAAAGTTTCTGTACGGTTGATCACGCGCTACACTCGCCGTCACGCGCCTCCAGGCTCTGCCACATGCCGCCATGCGCTTCCACGCTCCTGCATGCGCTAGTTTTCTCCCTGCTGACGTCAGCCCTAGGTGACGTCATCTGCCATGTCATTTGCTGACGTCATCGTTGACCAAACCGTTGACTTGCGTTGACTTAGACCGTTGACTTTTCCTCAGGGTTGACTTTTTTAGTCCAGGTTCTTCTTACCCAGTTTTTCGTGTAGATTTCATTTTTGCAGTCTGTTTTTTCATATTGTGTCTCTAAATGGATAAAAAGGATGTTTTTCTTCCTCGCCCCATCAATACTATGTTGGAGGGGTGTAAGAATTACTTATCTTGGTCTCAAGCTATGCTTAGTTTTCTTAAGGGTCGCATGCTCTGACATTATTGTACTGGTGCAATCACTATTCCTGTCAAGGGAGCCAATGAAGAAGATACTGCCTTCCTTGGTCGCATGATTGAATGGGATAGTCACAACCACATGATCCTCACGTGGATTCGGAACACTTCCATTCCCTCCATCTCTAACCTGTTGGGTAGCTTTGATGATGCCAAGTCAGCGTGGGATATGTTGGCCAAAAGGTACTCCACTACTCATGGCTCCATGAAATATCAATTAGTGGTTGAATTGCATCAACTCAGACAAGAACCAGGGCAATCCATCAATGACTACTATGATCAGCTTCGCTTCATTTAGGACCAAATTGACCTTTCTGATCCAACTTAGGCATGCTCAAAGGATGCTCAACAATATGCTTCCATCAGAGATGAATTTCGCCTCTATGAATTCCTGATGTCCCTTCAAAAGGACTTTGAGCCCATTCGAGGTCAGCTTCTAAATCGCAGTCCTGCTCCCTCTCTTAACACTGCTGTGAACGAGTTGGTTAGAGAAGAAACTCGTCTTGCAACCCTTCAAGCTCAAAATAAGCTCAATGTTTTGGCCATTACACCTTCTGCTTCACCCTTAGAGCAACCTCAGCAATCAAGTGATTCCTCTGGCTCTAGCAATCGTCGTAAGCAGACTAACAAAAAGTTCTGCAACTATTGCAAGCGTCATGGCCACATCATTGAAATCTGTTATCGTCGTAGCAAATCTACTGCTGCTGTTGCTAATACTGAGCCTACTCCGTCAATGGCTTCCATTTTAGCTGAGTCTCAGTCTTCTGGATCCACTATCAACCTCTCCCCCACTGAACTACAGGAGATCATAACTCAGGCTGTTCATATGGCTGGTAATGCATCTCTTTCCACTGCTCTCTCTGTTCTACCCGGTAAGTCTTAAACTTGGTTTTTTGATTCTGTCTGTTGCAATCACATGACACCTCACTCATCCTTATTCTCCAAACTTGACCCTGCACCACACCCCCTAAATATTCATAAAGCTGATGGTTCCACCATGCATGGAAATAGACTAGATTTTGTTTCGACTTCCAACCTCTCTGTTCCTGGAGTCTTTCATGTACCTGACCTATCTTATAATTTGTGCTATGTGGGACAATTAGCTGAATTAGGTTATCGCCTTATTTTTACTATTCTGGGTGTATTGTGCAGGATCCGAGGACGGGACAAGAGCTTGGGACCGGCCCTAGAGTTGGGCGTATGTTTCCCGTGGACAATCTTCATCTTCCACCTATTGCTCCTATTTTTGTTGCTGTTGCAGCTGCTGCAGTTTCTTCCTTACCATCTCTTGCACTTTGGCATTCTCGTCTTGGTCATGCATCATCTTCTCGGGTACAACAGTTAGCTTCTAGGAGTCTATTGGGTTCTGTGTCCAAAGACAATTTTGATTATACTTCATGTCAGTTAGGAAAACAGCCAGCTTTATCTTTTAATAATAGTGAATCCATTTCTAATAGTATTTTTGAGTGAATTCATTATGATGTTTGGGGACTTTCTCCTGTTGCTAGTATTGGTGGATCTCGATATTTTGTTGTTTTTATTGATGATTATTCTCGTTATAGTTGGATATTTCCTATGAAATCTCGTTTTGAAATTTTACCAATATACAGCAACTTTGCAAAAAGGGTTGAAACCCAATTCTCCAAACGTATCAAAACTTTTTGTTTTGATAATGCTCTTGAATATACTCAATATGCGTTTCAAGCTCTGTTACATTCCTATGGCACTGTGCATCATCTAACTTGTCCAGGTACCTCTCAGCAAAATGGTCGAGCTGAAAGAAAACTTCGTCATATTCTTGACACTGTTCGTGTTCTTCTTCTTTCTGCCAAAGTTCATGCCCCTTTTTGGGGTGAAGTTGCTCTTAATGCTGTTCATGCGATTAATCGCATTCCAAGCGCTGTCATCCATAATCAAACTCCGTATGAGCGTCTCTTTGGGTCACCTCCTGACTATCATCACCTTCGATCTTTTGGATCTGCTTGTTTCGTTCTTCTTCAGCCTCATAAACACAACAAACTTGAGCCTCAATCTAGACTTTGTTGTTTCCTTGGTTATGGCGAAACTCAAAAAGGGTATAGGTGTTATGATCCTGTCTCTCATCATCTTCGTGTTTCTAGTAATGTTATCTTTTGGGAACACCGATTATTTGTTGAACTCTCTCACTTTCGTTCTTCCCTAACTACCTCCTCTGTTTTAGAAATTTTTCCAGATGAGTCTCTTGTTCCTTTTACAAATACTTTTGATCCTCCTTTGGACCTTTCTCCAGATATTTTTAATGCTTCTCCTAGACAGGTTGAAGATGAACAGGTTGATGACGAGCTACCCCACTTAGAGCCTGGGTTCCCTGCTCTTGCTTCGCCTGAAGATCCTCCACAAGACATTCCACCTCGCCACTCAACCCGGGTAAGATCCATTCCTACACACTTACTTGACCATCATTGTTACACTGCCCTTGCTACACTTCACGAGCCTCAAACCTATCGTGAGGCCTTTATTGACCCTTTATGGCATATTACAATAAAAGAGGAACTTGATGCATTAACCAAAAACCATACTTGGGATCTGGTCACTCTCCCTCCTGGACAGTTTGTGGTTGGTTGTAAGTAGATCTATAAGATCAAGACTCGCTCTGATGGGTTCATCGAGTGCTACAAGGCCCGTCTTGTTGCAAAAGGTTTTACACAGGAGTATGAGATTGATTATGAAAAGACCTTTGCTCCAGTTTCTCGTATCTCATCTATTCATGCCCTTTTAACTGTTACTGCTACTAGTAAATGAGAAATTTTTCAGACGGATGTTAAAAATGCTTTCCTTAATGGGGAGTTGAGTGAAGAAGTCTATATGCAACCTCCTCTTGGTCTCTCTGTTGACTCAAACAAGGTTTGTCATCTTCGTCGTGCACTTTATGGTCTTAAACAAGCTCCACGAGCTTGGTTTGCCAAGTTCAGCTCCACTATCTTTCGCTTGGGTTACATTGCTAGTCTATATGATTCTGCCTTATTTCTTCGTCATACTGATAAAGACACCATTTTGCTTCTTCTATATGTGGATGATATGATCATAACTGATGATGACCTCAGTGGCATTCAAGAACTCAAGGATTTTCTCAGTCAGCAGTTTGAGATGAAAGATCTTGGACATCTCAGTTATTTCTTGGGTCTTGAAATTACTCATTCCACAGATGGTCTTTATATTACTCAAGCCAAGTATGCTTCTAACCTTTTATCTCGAGCTGGACTCACTGACAGCAAGACGGTTGACACTCCAGTTGAACTTAATGCGCATTTGACACCCTCGAGGGGGAAACCATTGTCTAATCCTTCTCTTTACAGACGATTGGTTGGCAGCCTAGTTTATCTCACAGTTACTCGTCCAGACATCTCCTATGCTGTTCATCAAGTGAGCCAGTATTTGTTTACTCCACGATCTATTCACTATGTTGCTGTTCTGCGCATTCTTCGATACCTAAAAGGCACTCTCTTCCATGACCTTTTCTACTCAGCTCAGTCTCCTCTTGTGCTCCGTGCATTCTTTGATGCTGATTGGGCAAGGGATCTCACTGATCGCAGATCCACTACAGGTTATTGCTTTCTCCTTAGTTCTTCTTTAATTTCTTTGCGAAGTAAAAAACAAACCTTTGTGGCCCGCTCCAGTATTGAAGCAGAATATCATGCCCTTGCTAATACCACATTTGAGTTCCTTTGGTTACAATGGCTTCTTAAGGATTTAGGTGTGTCCACATCCTCTGCTACTCCCCTTTATTGTGACAACCAGAGTGCCATTCATATTGCTCACAATGATGTCTTCCATGAACGGACTAAACACATCAAGATTGATCGTCATTTTATCCGTTATCATCTTGTCCATGGTGCTCTCAAGCTCTTCTCCATCTCCTCCAAAGATCAACTTGCAGATATCTTCACCAAGTCACTTCTTAAGGGACGCACTCGTGATTTGGTTGACAACCTCAAGCTGGTCTCACATCCACCTTGAGTTTGAGGGGGGCTGTTAATGTATATTATGTATGGGCTTTAGGCCCAATTACTTTACTTGTATAGTACACCTGTACTTGTACTACACTTTACTTGTACCGCACACTTATGCCTCCTATATAAGACACTGATGTATATTTTCTCATTATGAAATACAATACAAATCTTCTAGTATTTCTAACAAAAGCACAATTATTCTTGAAGTTCAAGGAAAGAAACCGTGGAGTACGTAAAGGAAAGAGGTTGATTTGATGTGCTTAAACAGTAAAGTTTTTAAGGGACAAACAACAAGGCACTGTTCCTTTTCATCCCTAAAGCTTATTGTTAGTCATTTTAGTCTTTGAACAACATTTCTATATATAAAATCACCTTAGATTAGGATCGGGTGCAATTATCCCCTCCCCACTAACAATTTTTTTTTAACTATTTTCACTTTTTAACTTTTTCTCACTTTATTTATTTAATAGTTAAGATAGAAAGTTGTCTTTTTTCAACTCTCAATCTCAACCATTGAGAGCTATTGCATTAAATGCAATACCCACTTGATTTTAATTCAGTATAGTAAAATGTGTACAATGGTAACTTCATTGACGAAAATACATGAAAGGGGCAACTTAACATTTTTTTTTGTTTTTTTACAGTATACTCAACCCTTTCCCTCCTAAGGCCATCGACAAATAGAAAAAAGGGCAACTTAACATGAATGTTAAATTCCAGTAGAAAAATGGGTAATTATACTCCACTCCTTTAAAGTTTGTGGAAATGATATTACACCCTAAACTCGAAGGTCGAAAGCACTTTCCTCTACTGGACATTCGAGTGACCAAACTTTGTTAAATTAATATTAAAAATGTTGTCTTGTAACATGCCAAGCTTAAGGGTAGGTTTCCAAAATTATCTTATTTTATAATTAAAATTCATTTTTAAAAAATTTTAATTAAAGTGTATTTTAAAATATTAAATATATTTTTTTTTCAATGGATTATAGAAAGATTTGTTGTTGCAAGTGTTTTGGTATTTTATAAATTTACATTATATTCTAAATTTATTAGTTATTTTTTTACTAACCATGCTTAAACTTTTGTAAAGAAATTCGGTACTCATACACTCCTTGAACTTTAGACTAGTGGCCAAAACAACACCTTTAACTTTTATAATGATCAATTTACTTCTTAAATTTTACATAACTGTCAAATTAATGCCATAACGGAATAGTAGCGTGAGTGTCACGTGTTACTTTAAAACATAAACTCATCCCAAGAAATTGAAACCCTACGGATCTTACCATAAAAAGAAATAATAATAAAAAAATAAAAAAAATAAAAACCAACGGAGAAAGAAGAACAACCTAGGTCTGACCGGCGGCGGAGAGAGAGAAACGGTAGAATTAGAGCCACCACGGCACGGAGTCGAGTTCTTTATCTGGCTGTTGTCTCACTTGCCCTCGTGGTCCCCTGGTATTTTTTCTTTCTTTCTTTCCAATGCAAGTATTGTTATTTCAAATTTTCAAGTACTCTCTGTTTTTCAGTTGGAATTTATTGGTTTGATTTAATTTTTGGGTTGGGGTTTTTGTGTGCTTGTTTCATAGAAGTTAATGGAAATTACAAATGAAACAAACATTAAATTTGAGACTTGAAATTACCGTATATATATCAGGTGGTCAGGTGATTCCTTTGTCAAATTTTCTTCTTCTTAGTGGTTCAGGTGAAGTGATTCTGTTAGTTTGATTTCCAGAGAAGAAGAAAATGATAATTTCAACAGCCCTTGAGTCTGTTCGCCTGTTAAAAATTTTACAATGGACAATATTTGAGTTTGTTGGTCTGTGAAATTTTGGCCCTTTGTGTGTTGATTTTTGAGTAGAAACTAGAAATGGCATTTTCCCGCATGGGAAAATCTATCATGTGCTTCTGGTAAGTGAAGGGATTATAAGTTTCATTGCTAAGAATTGCTACTTGGGGATTTGCAACAAATAAGTAATTGTAGTAAGTAATCTTGTGTCTTATATAGTATTGCAGGTAGTTTAAGTGGTGTATTAAAAAGTTGTTGCTGGGGTTTCGACTCAATTTGTATTGAGTGATAAAACTATAATGAATTTTTAAGCAGTAGCAGAGATTGACAATACTATGGAGAAATCTCCTTCTTGGTTTTTTAATAAAAATGTGTTAAGTGAGTAATCTTAGTCGGTTCTTGCTTATATTATGCAAGTATTGTGTTGGACAAATTTGATATTTGCACTTAGAATAGAAAGGCCATCTACATGTATTTCGTCAAATTTAGCCAATTTTGACAGTGGTATTGGTGAAATTGAGGTTTTCTAATTGAATGCAAGGATTGTGACGGGTAATTGATTGGTGGAATTCTGTTCAAAGATAAGATAGTTAGGGGGAAATTGGAGATCGCTGTGGCAAGTAAAACCAGAACTATGCTTGAAGGTCTAGGCACATAAACATTAATTGCAAAACAATATAAAGAATGTCATTCACTCACCTAATATGCATACTGTAATTACAACTCCAAATTTTTAATGTTCGTTTCATTTGTAAATTTCATTTTCTATGAAACAAACAAGCTCACAAGACCCAACCCCAAAAATTAGACCAAACGAAGAAATTCCTATAGAAATTCATACAAGGAGATTAGTAAAACAAAGAGTTTTTTGTGTATTTGAATAATAAAAATACTTGGATTAGAAAGAAAGATAGAAAGAAGAAGAAGAAAAAACAAACAAACCAAGCGGTGGCTATCAGACAGCGCGGTAGGACCATCAGGTGCTGTCGGGACACGGGTGGCGAGAGGATGGGACAATGTGCCGCAGTGGCTGTCTCTCTCTCCCCTCTCCGGTCAGACCTAATTTTCTTTTCCTTTCATCAATCCATAGTGTTTCAAATGAAAACGGCACAGTTTGTTTTTTAAAGCTCATGCGTCTCACGTGACCATTCCGTTAGTTTTTTAATGGCAAATAAACTGGGGTACTGATTTGGCAGGTAGGTAAAGTTTATGGAGTAAACTGGCTAATAAAAAAGTTCAGGGGGTGTATTAGTCACTACTTCAAAGTTTAGGGGGTGTGTGGGCATTTTTTCCAAGAAATTCTTATAAAAATTTAGGATATTTCTTAACATAAACAAAAGGGGATGTGTGTTAATTTCTTCAAACCTCAATCACGGAGAGTGCTTTTTCTTTTCAGGTTTGGGGTAGTGTCATTTTCACAAACATTAAGAGAGGGAAGTGTAATTGGCCGGGAAAAAAATATATGAATTTTTTTTTTTTTTTTTGAGAAACAAAAAACATGAATGTTAAAGTGTAACCACAATGACAAAAAATCAATTTGATGGACAAACAATTCACCAAAACCTAAGATGCAATTTTAAGATTTTAGGATTTAGTTGTAATTGAGACATGGCATGGACACCTTCTTCGAGACACAGCTCACAAGTGCAACAAAGGCCTGGCATTTAAACTCGGCTGAACAGAGACAGTTTTTAGAAAGAGAGTCAACTGCAACCACAAGTCTCAAAAACAAAACCCCTAAACCTCTGCTTCTGTTTTTTGCTCCTCACAGTCGCCCCAGGTCTCTCTCTCTCTCTCTCTATATATATATATATATATGTATATATATGTATGTATGTATGTATGTTTGAATGTAATGATTCGATAATTGAGGATAAAAACTGTTACAGAAGCTATTGTAGTATGTGCTTGATTGTTGAGATTTTTTAGGAGCAAGAAAGAAAACCCATGTTCTAGTTTTCAATTATGTTTTTCCATGCTGGTTCAAATCTCTAACTTTGTGTGTTTTCTATTCTGGGTGGCACTCATTATTTTATTTTATTTGAGCAGGTATACTTTGTTTAATTCACAAAATAAACATCCACATTTGTGTGCTTTGTGTCTCTCAAGAACTGTTTTTTGTAATTGGAATTGGTTAAAACTAGCAGTTGTGGCCTTGTAGCTTCTAAAAACACTTTTGTTTATGTGGGTTCAAACTATTTTAATATCTTTTTAAATGATACAAAACCCAGCTGCATTTATTTTAGATAACTCAATAATTAGATGTATCGAAATTAGGTTCGGGGCTTTAATGATAAACTGTGATTTAGCAATATGAATTTTGATTTGATGTTACTTATTATAAAATAAAAAAAAAAAAAAAGAAAAAAGAAAAAAGAAAAAAGAAAAAAAAAGAATTTCATTTGATGTTGGTTGAGTTTTTTTCTTTTTGGAACATTGATATCTAATTCTTGAAAAGTGCCAGTGAAAGAAACTAGTTCCTCATTAAATTCTTTTGAACCCAAAAATGAAAATCGTGGATTGTAATATGGGCAGGAGACATTTTCAGATATAAAAGTGGCTTTTATGATTAGTCTTAGGTCTGTGGCATCTGAATAGGCTTTTCGTTGCTAAATAGGCTTGTTAGTTGCTAAATAGGCTTGTGTTGCTAGATGTTGGGCTCAAGACATGCATGGCTTGGCTCAATTGCTCATGGGAAATATTTCTCCAAGGATGGTATCACAGTTTCTTAGCGATGTTTCTGAATCACAGGTTGAGAAACTGAAACTGGAAATGTGTTATGTTTTACATTGAAATAATTGAAGCCGATCAGAGTCATTTTTTGGGTGTAGTGCGGTTAATGGTTAGACTGTTGATGGAAAAGTACTAGATGTTAATGTGAGCTTAGTCTTCTAACTTAATATGATTGTGATATTATTTTGGACTTGTTAGGCTCCGTCTTGTCTATTAATTTCCCCAAACTCAAAACAGTTTTTAAAATTGAATTTTAGCTAAACTTGCTATCAGTATAATGTTTGAAAGATTTGTGTATAGTTTTATTCAGTGTTATTGTTAATGAGAGTTCTTTGTTTTTATCATCATTCCTTGTCCATGTGTAAATTTATCTGTTTTTTTTTTCTGACAGTCTTCTATTAGTGGAAGATATTTAAATTTTTGTTATGGACCTGAATTACAGGGTATTCTTGGTATTATTTTAAAGATGAAGAAGATGATAGCACTAGGCTTTGAGGGTTCAGCCAACAAAATTGGTGTTGGGGTTGTAACTTTAGATGGCACCATTCTATCAAACCCACGACACACCTACATTACCCCTCCAGGCCAAGGATTCCTTCCCCGAGAAACTGCTCAGCACCATCTCCAACACATTCTTCCATTAATCAAATCTGCTTTGAAGACTGCCCAAATAACCCCAGATGAAATAGATTGCCTCTGTTACACCAAGGGTCCTGGCATGGGAGCACCACTACAAGTTTCTGCTATTGTTGTTCGGATTCTTTCACAGCTGTGGAAGAAGCCCATTGTTGCGGTTAATCACTGTGTGGCACATATTGAGATGGGGAGGATTGTGACTGGGGCAGATGATCCTGTTGTATTGTATGTTAGTGGTGGGAATACACAGGTAATAGCTTATAGTGAAGGGCGTTACAGGATCTTTGGGGAAACCATTGATATTGCTGTAGGAAATTGCTTGGATCGATTTGCTAGGGTGTTAACACTCTCCAATGATCCAAGCCCTGGATATAACATTGAGCAGGTATGTATGTGAACATGGATGGATTTTTTATTTTATTTTATTTTTTATACTTTATATAGCAGACATTATGTATAAATATATTTTCAATGCTTTGGCATCTGGGGCTTTTTTTGGGTTGCTTTTGTTTTTCTGGTAGTTGCTTCTGTTGGTTTATTTATTGGATATTTTGATAAGTGCTTTATTTGTTGAATATTACTATTAAAAAAAAAAAAAAAAATCCTTTTCTCCATGAGAACTACTAAGATTAATACATTTATGTTTGTTGAATGTGGTCAATGAGCTGTGGTTCAAATAGCACCTCCTTCCCTTGTAAGAGTAAGGTGAAGGGTGACGCCATGAATTCAAGACCCACGGTGCATTGTAACTTACTAATAAAAAAAAGAAAATGTGTGTGTTGAATGTGTGTAGACATGTATTTATATCTTTATTTGCTTTAGAAAGCCCTCAGACTTTGTGCAAGTTATTGTCAAAGGAGAGGAGTGAAAACTATGATGATTCATGATATCCTGTATTTCTATTGACAATCTATTAATCCTTTTTTGGGGTTTCTCTTCTTTTTTCTTTGGAGATTTATTAGCGCCTTCATTCCATAATAGCCAAAACATATTTGCTCTCTGGGGTTTCCAATTGATTACCAGCACAATGTGTAGCTATGCATTATCAAACTGGTTAAATTACTTCTGTTTTAACCAATTGTTGTAGCTATATCTGCATTGCACTTATGAGAATTTGTCCTGTGTTTTGCTCTGTATTGAGAAGTTTACTTATGAATCATTCAAGGTAGTCAAAGGCTAAAGGTGACCTTAAGACGCCAAGGACTTGTATGGCCCGAGGCATGAGGCGAGAAAAAGGAGCTAACCCAATTAAAGTGAGGCGGAAAATTCTAAATATAGTTATTATACATATAGAACTTAAATAATGTGAGTCTAATATATTGAAATATTATGATCAATAGTTTTTGAAATGCTTTATATGAAGAAATTAAGTCTATTAATTGATTTCAAAATAACCTTACCTCAGTTTATGCTCTATTAATTATTCTAAAAATAAGTTATACAACACGTTTTTATAAATTAATTAGTCTAACAAAAAGTTTTTACAACAAGCTTCTGTAAATTAATAATTTAACAAAAGGATTTACATCAAGCTTCTTAAGTAAAAAGAAAAATTAAATTATATAAATAAAATAAATAAAAGCTGTGGCCCTAGCCTTAGTGCCCTTTTCATGATTTAATTTGCATGTCTTTCTCGCCTAGGCTTTAAAGGTAAGTGCCTCAGTAATGGCACCTCGCCTTAGAGCCTTTGAGGCACTCACCCGGGCGCCTAGGAAAACGCCTAGCTTGCATTGGACTTCCATGGAATCATTAGGAGATTCTTGTGATAAAATTTTGGTCTCTTTTACTCAATGCAATGATACTTCATTGTTAACAGCTTCCTGATGTGAATGCAATCAAGACCCAATGAGAGGGATATCTTTTGAATTTGAAGATGATGTGGGAGTGATGATTTTTGGTAGGTTGGTTAGTGTATAGAAGTGGTTGTTAGTCTGAATAGGTATAGGGTTAGTGCAGGAAGAGTTTGTTGGATAGTGGTGGATGGTTATGCTAGGGCTTTATTCATTTATATTGGATTACAAGGTAAGTTTTTGTCTGGCAGTTACAGTTTTTTTTTTGAAATTGCACTTTGGATTTTCTTTTTCTAGTTCTATTTGGATAGGAGCTGTTAATTTTGTAGGTTATTTTGGTTTTGTTTGTCTGGGTTATCAACTGGTGCCCCCAAGTATATGGAGGCATTGAGGAGAGGAATTTTACTTGGTGGTAATGTTCTTTGATCTTTCATTGATGCAAAGTTTGGTGGTTTAGGTGATCAAGTGATACAGTGCAAATAATTGCTTCTCAGATATGCAGCTGAATGGACGTAAGGTAGTAGCAAAATTGAACTTTCCTAGAAATTGGGGAAAAAATTGGGAAACAAAGTTTTAAAGTTCTAAAAGATAGTATAGGAAAAGAAGTGGATTTGTGTTTGACATCAGGCTAGAAAAGATTGATCCCTGATGGCTTAAAACTTAAAGGAAAGTGGGTTTCTCCTTGAAAGCAAGTTGCAGGAAACTCTTGACAGCGGGTTCTTTATAGCTTGGGGTGGCTTTGGCTTAGGTTTAAAGTTTAGAAAATGTTATATTGCAGTTGGACTTGCTGGGCTTTGGCTTTGGCTTTGGCTTTGGCTTTGGTTTCTGGTTCATTCAAAATGCTTGAATAGTGTTATGGAGATACTTCTTTCTTGACATGCCTGATGTTATTATTTTTTTCTTTCACCAGCTTGCAAAGAAGGGGGAACAGTTCATTGACCTTCCCTATGTTGTCAAAGGGATGGATGTATCTTTCAGTGGAATATTGAGCTATATTGAAGCCACTGCTGTGGAGAAGCTAAAAAATGATGAGTGCACCCCTGCAGACTTGTGTTACTCCTTGCAGGTAAACTGTCATGGTAAATTATTTGTATTTGACTTTTCCATTCTTCATATACCAATTGTTAGGTGTTGTATCATCATGTATGTCAATTCTTTGTCTTCATTCTCTTCCTTTCAAGAGCTAACTCACCCTCTGTGGTAGGGACTTTTCTAAAAATTCCCATGTACTTCTCTCTTGTATTTTACTTATACATTCTGAAAAAAAAAAGGTCTATTAATGCTGATATAACATATAATATATTAATATGTTGCAGGAAACTGTATATGCAATGCTTGTGGAGATTACAGAACGGGCAATGGCACACTGTGACACGAAAGATGTTCTTATTGTTGGTGGTGTTGGTTGCAATGAGCGCTTGCAGGAGATGATGAGAACAATGTGCTCTGAGCGTGGTGGAAGGTTGTTTGCTACTGATGACAGGTATTGCATTGATAATGGAGCGATGATTGCCTATACTGGTCTTCTTGCTTATGCTCATGGTACGGTAACTCCAATGGAGGAATCAACCTTCACCCAGCGGTTCCGGACTGATGAAGTACATGCAATCTGGAGAGAGAAAAAGGAGCCTTCTAACATGAATGATCTCATTCAGGAAAGCAGCTAAATCTAGAAGATTTCAAGGTATGGTCATTGTCTTTCTAATGCTGCCAGAAGAATTAAGATCAATAATTATTTATTTCTTTATTTGCATATTATTATGAAAATATTATAATATATGAAGCAAAAAAATGACTTAGCTATGCTGCCTTGGAATTTCAAATAGTATTTGATGCCAAACAATAAACATACATTCTGGAATTGTACTTGTAAAAGGTACTATGTATTACTTACTGAGTGGCTATATGTTAGTTTACAGTGATTGTATGAGTTATCCTAAGAAATTTTGTTGTGTACTGGTAGACAAATCTTGATTGGATATATTTTACCCAGTGATTTAAGAGCTTGGAAAGATGCGTAGGCTTAACCATCCTAACCTTTCAGGATAGGGCTAATGATATTGTGGAATCAAGTATTATGCTGATAGATTCTACCATGGTAGTTACTAGGTGAGAACATGGTAGAACTTGCCAACCAGCTTGAGTTTTGTGGAAACAGAGTATATGATTCTCCAAATTCTGATAGTTAACGGATTTTGCAAATTATGAAAATCCAGGCCAACTACCTACTTGTTCTTTTATTTTATCAACACAGAAAATGACCTACTCAAATTAAAGGAACTGAGACAAGAGCCTGTTTGTTTTAATGTCACTGATTTAACTTTCAAGTCTGTGAGACTTCCCTGTTTCAGTTAATTCTTCTGTTCTCCATGGCTAGTATGCATTCCATTCAAGCTAGTTGGTGAGGTTTGCAGGTGGGGGTAGGTATTAGCGTCATATACTTGATATTTATCGTTGGCTTTCTTCTATTAGAACTTGGGGTCTGCAAGTATTGAAGCAAGTACCTAATACAATGTATGAGAACCATAAATCCTAGGGGTTTTACACTTTTAGAGGTCAAATTACACTTTACCACCCTAAACTATGATCCTTGTTACACTTTGCACCCCGAAATTAGTTTCACGGTTAAGTTGGATGGAAATATGAAGCATTTGACTTGCACATGTGTATTGCTTAAGTGGCACAAACTTAAAAAACCAACTCCCCCCCCCCCCCCCCCCTCTTCTCAATCACTTTAAAAAATGTTTTTTTTTTTTTTTTGTTTTTTCCTCACGTGCATATCAGCCCCTTCCCACAAATCATAATCCTTGCAATCCTAAAATCCCGAAATCAAAATCATCTTTGGTACCCCCACTGCTCCACCACCATTATTCCTGGAAGCACAGCAAATGATAATAGAGAAATTCAGTTGAAAAGCATTATACATAATCCATTTATTAATACCCTCAAAATTGAATTCAAGTGCCCTTGTTACACACTACAGGAGCACCAATTGCAAATTGCATTCATGAAAGTGAACGTTATTTACTTATTTTACTTCACAGATTGGGGTTTATGACTTTGTCCTAGAAATTGCACAAACATGGAGTCCTCCATCAATCTGAAGAGTGAACATTGTCCTATATTGTATCATCAGATAGTTTAAATTGGAAGAAACGGAGTAGAGAAATTAATACTATTTTCATGTACTGGTAAGCAAAGTCCTTCCCTAGGTATCAGGAAGAATGGCAATTGTCATCCATATCTGCACACCTCCCATCCTTGAAGCACACCAAAGAGACCACGTTACCAATTATAAAAATATGAATAGAAAAAAAATACTAGGTGGTGGAGTAGTGGTGGTGCTGAAGATGATTTTGATTTGAGAATTTGGGGTTGCAGGGATTTTGATTTGGGGAGAGGGGCTGAATGGAGAAAAAAAAAAATTGTTTTTTAATTGATTGGGAAGAGTGGGTTTTTGGTCTTTTAAGTTTGTGTCACTTAAGCAATCCACATATCCAAGTCATGTGCTTCATATTTCTGTCCAACTTAACAGTAAAATTAACTCCAGGGTGCAAGTGTAACAAGGGTCATAGTTTATGGTGTAAACTGTGTATTCAAATAGTTTAGGTTGCAAAGTGTAATCTAAGGCATAGTTCAAGGTGGTAAAACGTAATTTTTCCCACTTTTAGAACATGGACCAATAACATATATCAAACATACCATACACCAACAGTAGTTTTATTTACTGAGTTAGACAGGTTGTCATAGAAAAATTCATTTTCCAAGTGGGAGGTCCAACTCCAAAACATAGCCAGTTTCAATTAGTGAAAATTGAACATAGCCACTTTCAATTAGTGAAAATTGATAATAGACACGAAGAAAAATAGGAGAAAACATTTTTCTATCTCCTTATTTAAGTAAGATTTCACTCAGATTACTTACCCAAAAATGATCTGGCTTAGATAAAATTGATCCAAAGAGACACAAATGTTAGTGCATTTTTATACTTCAGGCTTCCACCTTCAACAACAACTGCTGCATTTGTGTTGACTCCATCAACCACCAGCATCATCTGTTAAGCTGTAACATGAACCACCATAAGACTTTTTAAGTGTTTTGCTATAATTTTTCTTTTCGTTAGGCCTTGAAATGAATTGGCAGAAGTTTATGTAAATAAAATATTCATTTATGTGAGATTTTCATTTCTATTTCAATGTTCCTATGGTAAGTAATGGATATTGTATATACAGGTTTTGACTATTTAAGATGGCTTGGGGGAACAAATCTCATTGTGTGCCAGACTTGAAGGACCGCAGATGGCATAGTATATTGTCCCATCAGGTTCATCAGTTAAATATGAAATTAATTTGTCGAAATACTTCTTTTTATTTCAACAATGACACTTATTTATGGTACAAAAGATTTCTAAAAATCACCCTCTCTGTGTGTCCTACCACCCCCCCACCCCCCCCCACAAAAAAAAAAAAAAAAGTCCATTATCAGAGGATTTCATCAAACTTTGACCAATAATTTTCCTTTTGAAATGAAAAGATTGTAAGAAGTTATTTGTTGAACTTATTGGTACATGAGTTTTTCTTGTAAGATTGTTGGTAGCATAACTTTTAGGGATTCTGGTTTGAGGTTTAAAGAGTAGTTTGTATCACTCCTCTACTAGCATATGTTTTTCAAACCTTTTTAGAAAATCTAGATATCTTTTTTCCCAAAAATATAATCTGGATGTCTTTGGAATAACCATTAATGACTATTGAGACTTTTTGAGAACATTCTTTCCTGCCCTAATTTGAAGTGAGTGTTTCACAAACTATGAGCAGCTGCAATTCTATCATTAGTCATGCAGAAATGAACTTCACGAGTGCAAGAGAATCTGTAAACCAAAGGAGATGGATTTCCAAAGTGTATTCTGTCTGATGGAAAGTAAAGTTTCCTCAACAATGCTCTTGGGATTGGAAAAAAATCCTAAAAATTAGATAGATAGTGAGATTAATTATCAAACTCCAGGTTGGTGATGGTTCTATTATCTTTTCATGATATGACAACTGGCATCTGGATGACCATTTGTACTCCAAGTATGGACATGGAGCAGTGTCTGATGCTGCTAGTTCTGCTACTGCCAAACTGTTGGCTATTATTAGTCATCAAACATGGTCATGGTTGCCTGCTAGATCTGAAAATCTTTTAAGTACGCAGATCATGCTGCCAAAGGTTGTTATTGGTGACTTGGGTTCATACAAAATCAGGTTGTTTTACATGTTCTTCAGCTTAGGAACACATCAGTTGTAAGTCTCCTCTTCTCTGTGGTGAATTGGTAGAAATTGATTTGGTTTCCACAATTAATTACTAGGCATGCTTTCATCTGATGGTATGCAATGAAGGACATGTTTCTTACAAGAGATAGATTGGCTTAAAGGGGGGGATTTAGTGTGTTGTGCGCACTGTGCAGAGAGGCCATTTTTTCTTCGAGTGCCTTGCTTCAAAAAGAATTCGGAGAAATGATCATGGGTTTCAGTTTACGAGATAACCCAGAGATAAATTGGCAAAAGATAGTTGGGTGGGCTGGAGACAATTGGAAGAGGAAGAGTTAAAAAAAAGTTGACTTTTAAGCTTGGACTTGGTGCTACTGTTTACCATATTTGGAAGCTGAGAAATCCTGTTCTGCATAAGGGCTGCATTAATTATGAGGAACAGGTAATTTCTGCCATTTGGAAGCTAGTGAAAGCTAGAATTGAGTTTAAAAATTCATTTCATTCTACAGATCAGATCAGAGAGATATGTTGTAGGTGGGGTTTCGCTGTAAGTTTAATTTTAGGTATGCCTCCTGTTAGCCATTCTGGTTAGGTGAGGAGTTTGTGGTGTATTGTGTCTGCTGATTATCAGCTTGCTCTGTATTGTATTTTTTATCAGCTTGATTATCCATAAGCAAAAAAAAATCTGACAGCTGAATCAGGCTTTGGTTTCACATGACTGGGTCTTGGGTTTGGTATTAACAAGCTTTCAAAGCTCTTTCATTCCGGATTCTCTGGAATCCTGATTTTTTGCATTTACTTGATTGTTCTTAGTATCTACACATCTTCATCAAAACCTTTTTTTTTTTTTTTGGTTATAATTTCTGGAGATATTGAAACCGGTAGGTTATGGAATGAAACGTCACTCAGAAGGTATAACAAGAAGAGTCAGCAAAATTTAGACGGAATGAACTATTCTGCCATGGAGATTTGATGGTATTTTTTTTTTTTTTGGGTTTAATTTCCACATGGCATGAAAACCCAGCTGCACTGTGACTGGAGCAGAGAGAAGCCCAATGTTTAAGATTAAGATTTGGTGTCCGTTTAGATAGCTTATTTTTTGCCAGTTTATTTTATTATTCAGCTTATTATTTGCCAGTATTTATGGGCTCCATTGCACTTTTTGGTATTATTCATGGGTTTCACTTTACTATTTCAGCTAACTTTTACCTTTATCAATAGTATTTTCAGCAAAAAAATTTTAGTTTCAGCAAAATAAGCGGATCTTAAACAGACTCTTGATTTAAGTTAGTGTATAATGTTTGTTGCACACACTGACGTTTTTAGATATATTTTGGCAATGTATATTTTGGGGGTGTAAATGCAAATGTGTAATAGAATTTTACCTTAGTTTAAACCATTATAAAATGTCATTATTGTAACACTTGATAACTAGATGACTGCCACTATAAAATGTCAAACTCATGTCATGTCACAATTATAGCCAATGATTAATTCAGATACTCTTGAATAATTCAGATACCCCCGGATTGAGATCCAGTGTCTCTGATGCAATAACAATGAATTGTTGAGATTGAAAGTTAGAAAAAACAATTTCCAATCTTAACCATTAAATAAAAAAAATATTAAAAAGAAGTAAAAAGTAAAAAGTTAAAAATGTAAAAAATTTTGTGAAAGAAATGGGGTAATTGCATGGTGCAATTACACCTACTCTCAATCCATCCCCTATTTAGTAATTTACTCTTTTTTTCCTCGAGAAAACTTGTTGAGAATTGTTCAATGTTTCTGCATTAAATTAATTTGATTATTTGTCATGTTCAATGGAGGTGAAGGGTAGGAATGGAGGTGACATGTAGATACTTCTAATTACAAAGCATTTAACACCTGGAATTTTTAGTCTTTGTGTAGAATTGAATTTGACTACTTGTTGCTAGTTAAAAGCTTTTTCACTTACTATTGCGCACTCTTAGTACGGTGATCACTTCACAAGTATAAATGTTTGTGAGGTGTGGAGGGTAATGGCCAAGGTTCAAGTCACTAGGAAGGAGATTTACACGCATATGCACTTAGATTAGGCTAGAGTAGAAATTCTATCTTGTAAAGAAAAAAAAAAAAAAAAAAAAAAACTATCATTCTATCAAGAGTTTTCCCTCATTATAGTCCTCAAGACAAATGGGCAAAGTCCATGAATTATATATTATTTAATGGCTTTATATTGTAGTATCATAGAATTTAACATAGTGATGATGCAATTAGTTTTATTTATTACCTTTTTAACAATTCAACGAATCTTCATAACTAGTGGCTTTTAGTTTCTCAAGCCTAATTAAAATTTTGAGCAACCCTAATCACCTAGAATTTAACATAGTGATCATCCGTTAGCATTTTCCTTTTATTTATCACTGTTTTCACAATTCAACGAATCTTCATTACTATAACCTTATATAATGGGGCTAACACAGTCTGTATGTTCATTATCCAAATTTTTAGGCTGATAACCTCAGAATTAAAAGTACTTTAGCACACAATTCTCCATGGAAAACATGCTGTCCTCATTATGGGACATACTTGCAGATGGTAAATTCTATGATTGGCTGAAATCCATGATAGAAACAGGTTTGAAGAAATTGTCTGACAAGATCAATGATTGGCTTGCTACAGCAAGACGCTTTTGGGACAACTTCGCTGAAAATTTGAAGGAAATAATTATTAAAGCAAAGTTAGCATTTGATATGGAAATCAGGAAGGTTTCAGAAAAAAATGAGCTCAGTGAAGAGGGCCTTATGCTCTTCGGCACTATCACTGAAGGAAAAACTCATTCAATTGAACATTTGGTGGGTTCAATGGTCAAATGCATTCTTAAACTGGTTGAAATTTCTTTGAAGAACTTCTTTTACATAATGAAAGAAGTTGCAAAGGTCACTTTAAAGCAGTGCAAAGAGATTAATGACAATGGCAATACGGTTCTTAAAATTTGTGAACTTCTAATTGGTTTCTTTGAACTGCTCGTAATATTAGGGCTGGCTTAAGAATTTGAGAGAATGCGGAAAGGAGGCAGCCCACTTTGTCTATGTTGTGCTAGTTCATTTGTCGAATGCCATTTTCTAATCTTGGCATGGTCCATGTTCGTCTATGGTTTTATTAGGCCATGTGTGATGAATGTCTCAAGGCAATTCTGAAATCGTATGCTACTGTCTTTTATGTTACCATTTTCTTATCAAAGTTATCTTTTAGATTGAAGAAATCTTTTATCTACAAACCATGTTTTTTTTTAGAATCATTTGAATCCACCTTATTTTATGTTTTGAAAATTCTATGAGAATTCAATAATTTGAAGATCCTTAATTGTTATCTTGGGATGCTTGAAATACTCAACTTAATTTCAATTTGAAACCCAATTAAAGGGGTGAACTAAAGTAGTCATATAGTGGCCAAAAATATTTCATAATGCAACATATTTTAAATGTATTCTTGCATCAGATGTATCAAGAAGCAGAAAAAGGTTTTGTAACTGAATTGACATATTACAATGACTCATTAAGTTTTTACTAGTTTTTATTAGGGTCTATCATTAACATTATTATTATTTTTTATTTACCATTAAAAACTAGCTATATGGGTATGTTCTTATGCTTATTATTATTATTATTATTTATTTATTTTTTTGTGTTTTTAGAATTATCATAAACCAAAAGGCCACTTGGTATTAAAAACTATGTCAAGAGCATGTTGCTCAATTGGTTGACACCTTTTGATGTCTTTAATATTCGTTATTTAAATTTCCCACCCCAAACTATCATATTTTCAAAAGAAGAAGAAGAAAATGACATACAACTTCAGAGAGTTATAACCGAGGCTTATTGGTTTTAAAAAAAAAAAATTATCATTGAAAAAGAATTTGGGTGTGAACCCCACTTGTACTAAAATAATAATAATAATAATAATATAGTAGATATCTTTACATGAACATGAAGAGCAGCCATTATAAATTTTGTTCGAATCCCATTCCAGTTTAGGAAAGGATTCTCCCAGTGCTAATATAGTATGATGTTTCCAAAAAATTCTTAGGTACTTTCGGAGTATGGAGAAATGATCATCGGTTCTCTCACATTTATGGTGGACCCATCATAAATTTAATAAGTGGATCCTATCATGAATAGGGATGGCAATTGTTACTCAACCCATGAGTACGGGCCCGGCTTGACCTTAATAAGTCGAGTTTTACCTGAGCCGATAAATAGTAGGGTCGAATTTGGGTATTTAAAATAAAACCTAAAGCGAGTTTGGGTCAGGTCCGGGTTTTTGCAATACTCGCCCCAAACTCGAACCCAACCAATTTAGAATAAAAGTAAAATTACAAAAAAACCTATATATATATATATATATATATATAAACCTATAACAAAACCTAACCCTAACCTCTCATTTTCTCTCAATTCTCTCTTAACACACTCAATTGCTGCCTCTCACCTCTCTCACTCTCATTTTCTCTCGACCACCTCTCACCTAGTTACCTTCACCCTCACTCTCATTCACTCACCAACCCACCCTCACCTTCACTCTCATCACGTGGTGGTTATTGTTTATCGTGGTGGAGCACGAATCTTGTGGTGGTTGTTGTTTGTCATGGAGGAGCACATGATTGTTAGATCAGAGAGAGATGTAATGATCGGAGGAGCTCTTGGTCATGTTGAGGTCAGGCGAAGCCTAGAAGTGGGATTGATGGCTGAAACAATCGCCGATGGAGCCTTGGTGTTTTTTTTTTTTGGTTCATTTCCTCTCTCAAAGTTGTGAATCTCAAGGTTTTACTTTTTCTTTTTAAAAAAAAAAAAATTTCATTAATGAATGTTTATTATTTATAATTTATTTCGTTGTTAAATGTGAGTTTGTGTTGGTGATTTTCTGTGTTTGTGATAGGATTTATGTTGCTGTTTTTGTTTCTATTTCTGTTTGGGTTTTTTATTTTTTATTTTATTTTATTTTAAGATTGGTTTGGATTGGGCCATGGATTAAGGGCTTTAGATTAAGCCCAGAAGTGGTTGGACGGGGCCCCCAAGGGCCTAATGGGGCGGGTTTGGGGTTAAAAAAAAAAATTGTTTATTAAATAGACTAGGCTTGAGTAATGGGGCAGGGCGAGCAGGTTGGGTTCAGGCATAAAATAACCTGCCTTGAACTCGACCTGTTGCCATTCCTAACCATGAATGTGAGAGGAGAGAGAACAATTCTTTGTACTCCAGAAGTACCTAAGAATTACTTGATATCTCCAAACATGACAGCAAGATTCACTTCAAAGCTCATAAATAACCAATGGTCATTACTCTAAAAAAAATAAGTCAATTAATCAATCTTAATCAAAGTTCAAAATTTCTAAATAGCTATTTATTTGATTAAATTATGTAGGTAAATATTGTATTAGATAGCCTTTTGCGTTACTTGAACATTGAATTCATAAATTTATTTCCAATAAAAGTTACATATTTTTAATTATTTAAGTTCATTTAGACTACAAATTATCCCTTAAGAAGTTGCAATAATCCATAGGTAACTCTAACAATATATGTTCTCTTATCATTAATTAATAGTAGGGTGATAAATACTTTTATTATACTTGTTCATCACAATTTTTATCTAGTAGTTTCTGTAAAGTTGTTATTTTCAATTATATGTTTTGTTGGCTTTTATTCCATGCCCAATTTGATTGTAATTTTATTCAATCTGTTGTATCTTGTATGTATTGTGGGATTTCATTGTAAGGGTTGCATGATAGAGAGAGTGGTGTGAAGACTCAAGCATTTGAAGATTGAAGAAGGTTTCGTGGGTATCTCACGACTTAGCGTCCCGCGAAGTATATCATGTGCCTTGCACGTGCTGGAATGTGAAGAGTCAGGCCAGATGGAGACAGTTGTGTCTCGCGAGTATTTCGCGGGTGAGGCCTTCTCGCGAGACACTCGCGAGGCATTCTGTTCTGCCAGCCTGTCCAGTCTGATACACACTTTCTGTGCCTACACTATTTATACCCATATTACCCACAAATGTGAGGAGAGCTTCTGAGAGAAAACCCTAGCCAAACAACTTGAGAGTTAGAGATTGTCTATACCTACAATTCTCTACACATTTGTTTTGGGAATTTCCTCATCTCCTACCTTTCAATTTTCATACCATTGAGAGGTTGATAGTCCAAACACTTACCACACTCTTTGAGAGTGTCAAGTGAAGTTTTGGTGCTGCTAGGAAGCATTGGAAGAAGCCTAGAATGGCAGATGCAACATAGAGCTTGTTATGGGATCCAGAGAATTAGACAAGACACAGTTCCGAGAAGCCTTGTTGGAGTAGGAGCTTGGAGGGCTTAGGTACAGAGGGTAGATTAGGTTTGGAGGGTCTCTTGCTCACCCTTATATCCCAACTGATTGTCTAGTGGATCGATTTCTGATTGGAGGGCGGCGGAGAGGTTTTTCACCGAGTTCTTCGGTTTCTTCTTCGATAACACGTCTCGGTGTTATATGTGTTTGCATCTCTCTTCTCTACTCTTGTTCATTTCATTTTTACTGCTGTGTTGCTTTAAATATGGATTAGAGTAGTAGTTTCTTTTTTATACGCTTGTGTTTACACTATTCCACACTTAGTATTAAGTTAGTGTAAAATCAACCAAGCTGTAACTTTGATTTGGGGGTCTAAACAGCTCATGTGTTTTCGATACATTTTTGAGCTTTCAATTGGTATCAGAGCAAGTGCACTCTTTGTGGTTTAAACACCTTAGTGTTATCCTTGACCTTGTTTTGAGATGGACCGGTCTCAATCTTTAAATGTGCCACCATATTTTGATGGTAATAATTATGCTTTTTGGAAAATCCGAATGAGGGCATTCTTGTGTTCCATTGATGATACTGTTTGGGATGCGATTGAAATAGGTTGGACTAGACCAAAAGCTGCTAAATCCACTTGGGATAAAGCAGCTCTTGCTGCAGCTAATGCTAACAGTAAAGCTTTGAATGCTATATTTTGTGGTGTGTCTCTAGATGAGTTTCATAGGATCCCTCACATGACAGTGGCCAAGGAAGCTTGGGAGATATTGGAGACTAAGTATGAAGGAACAAAGAAAATGAAGGACACAAAGCTTCAGATGTTAACCACCAAATTCGAAGAGCTTAAGATGGGAGATGATGAGTCCTTTGATTCATTCTATGGAAAGTTCAACGAAATTGTGATTGCGAAGCTACATCTTGGTGAGAAGATTGAGGATGCTAAGGTGGTGAGAAAAATTTTGAGGTTTCTACCGGAAAGCTTCTGAGCAAAAGTCATAGCTATAAAGGAAAGCAAAGATTTGGATGAAATTGAGATCCAAGAGCTCATTGGGTCTCTTCAAATGTATGAGCTTGGACTGCCTTCTCATAAGAAAAGCAAATCTCTTGCTCTTAAAACCATTACGGAAAGAATGGATGATTCCTCTGAAGAAGATGGAGTGGAGAAGGATGTAGCCTTCCTTGCAAAGAACTTCCGGAAATTTCTGAAGATGGAGAATAGTGGGAAACAGTTCAATGGAGGGAAGTTCTCATCCTCCAAAGGTGATAGGAAAGATTTTAAGAAGAGAGACAGAAAGGATTCCTAGTCTCCTCAAGGCATTGTGTTTTATGAATGCAATGGTCATAGACATCTTAAGAAGGAGTGTCCCAACTATCTAAGAGGAAAGGGCAAGGCGTATGCCATAACGCTTAGTGATTTGGAGTCTTCAAATTCTGATTCTGAAGAAAGCTGTGATAGAGAAGGAAACTACTCCGCCTTTATGACTATTATTCATAATGAGGCATCAGAGGAATTGAACTTGCTGGTACAAGAACTTGGGGATCATAGTGATGAAGAATCAATAGGAGTTGTTGAAGAAACTGATGCTGAAGAAGATGAAAACACAACCAGTCTTCAGGAAAACTACAATTCCCTACTTGAAAAGTCAGGAGAATATACAAGGGTGGCCAAGGTAGTCGTAAAGAAGATGAAAAAGGCTGAGGAGGACTATAAAAGTCTTCTAGTGCGTTATAAAGAGGCCAAGTGCGAGATAGAAACACTGAATGGTGAGTTGACTGAAGCTTATTCAAAAATCAGATTTCTTGAGCTAGAAGTAGTGCAAGCAAATGCCATGATAGAAAGGGTATCCACGAAGAAGTTGGATGATGTTATTTCATCTCAAAAATATTTCTCAGACAAGTCCAGGTTAGGATATACCAGAGGGAGTAGCTCATCAGACAATGTCGCCAAAGATGTGAGATTTGTGAAAGCCAAAGAGCCATTTGTAGTTGCTCCTACCCCTAAGAAAATAAAGTATGAAAAGAAGAAGAATGGAGCTAATCAACGAGTGTTGAATAAGCCTCGTACTTAAACTGTGGTCTAGCCCAAAGTTCAAGGGAAATCACCTCCAAACTTGCAAAGAGGTCCAAGAATTCTACATTTCTGTCATTTTTGTGGACTTTAAGGACACACAAAACCAAATTGCCATAATTGAAGGCATTGAAGAATGCAAGTGTTCAGAGTTCAAAAAGCCCTAAAAATGACAAAAGAAGTTGGGCTGATGAGCAATCAAGAAGTCGAAATGGTGATTCAGGTGTGATGGACGTGATGAAAATGATCGGTGCCTTCACCACTTGTTTGGAGAACTTCATTAGACGGTTTAAAAGTCCTAACTCTCGTACCCAATCCTTTAGGGATATCACCCTAAACGCAAGTGTCGTATGGGTGAAAAGGGGTACACATGCATAAGCATTTAATTCTTTCGATATTTAGGGACATTTGCTCATGCATCTTTACATGCTTGCTTTGATTTGTATCATTTGCTTCTGTTTTTAGCATGCTTCTTTTTCAAACTTTTTGCTTTGTTCTCGTTTCGTGTTCTGTTTTTGAGTGTGTTCAAAAAATTCAAAACCTATAAAAAGTTGAAAAATTTTCAAAAAGTTTGATCGCTTGTTTTTGTGCTTATCTCATGTAAGTTTGGCCTAGTACCTTCGTACTAATGGTGTAGTGCATTTACGAGCTTAGCTTGTATCTGTATGTACATTTATCTGGGTGGAAGATATCTTGAAAACTATGTGTGATTGTTGTAAATAGATCTTCAAGCTTGTCATGAATGATTGGTCAATAGTCTTGATGGTCTTGATACTTGCATAGATTTGTGCTTATATATCTTCCCATTTTAATTTTATGTTTTTGCAAAAGAGCTCACTAAATGTAAATCTCCAAATGAAAAGAGATATCGAGCTGCAAAAGCCTGTCGCACATACTAGTATTTGACTAGGAAAAAGGGAAAACGACTTTTGTTTTTGAAATTTATGGTGCTCAAAAAGCCAAAGACTAATTCTCAATGTTGAAATATCAAAAATTTCAAGCACTAATCTCAAAATGAGATGTATTATCCAAAAAGGATCAAATGTCATGATTTATTAGAAGCCAAATGAAAAGCTTCTAAGCTATGTAATCATTTTGTGGGAGGTCATATATGTTCATTTCTATAATTGAGATAGACCTCTTGACCTAGTATCGGTTGTGTATGACTTGATTGAATTAATCATTAAAGCTTCACTCTAGTCTAAGAAACTTTTCACACTTGATACTTACCCATAACACACAAGACTTTGATTCAATGAATGCTTATCTCATTTGTGTGATTGTACATGTCCAAATGTGATGTGTATGCTCAAATACTTGTTGATCAAACCCAAAAATATTTTTGAGTGTTTTATTTGTTTTTGAAAGTGATTTTATACTTTCGTGTCTTATGTTTTTGTTCAAAATGCATTTTTGTGTTTTTCTTCAAAAACTGGTTCAGAGGTTGTCTCGCGAGAAGCTCGCGACTTAAAGCTTCCCGCGAAAAGGGCTTAAGGGAAATAAACTTTTCTCATCTTGTCACATAGAAACTCTCGTGACTATATCACGACTACCTTGCGACCAACAGCTTCTGCGAAATGTTGTTTGGCTAAAACTAGATTTTTCAAAATCAGACAGAAGCTATCGCGACTGTCTCGTGACTGTTTTGCGACCCAAAAGCTTCTCGCGAACGTTGATACGCATTAGTGGCCTTTCTCGCGACTGTTTCGCTACTCTCTAACCCACGAAAAACGCGTGTTTTCAGTTTTTAATGTAGCATATGTGACATTTTTTCATACTCTCATATCCCTCGCTAAGCCTCTCTCGAACCATTTTCAACCCAAAACACTATTTCATTCAAACCCCATCATTTTCAAGCAAATTTTCTGCAAAATCCTTTCATGGTATGTATTTCTTACACTATTCTCATCTTTTATTTTCGGATTATGCAGAATTTATGCTTAGGGTTTTGAAAATTGGGGATTTTTGAAAATTGGGTTGGATTTTTCTTTTTAGTGACTATTTTTCCAAATCTTTGATTGGGCTGTGTCCCATTTGCTGTTTGTGCATCTGTGTTGGCTCCTTGTGGCAATTTGATCATGTATTGAGGCATTTTTCCATATGTTCATGCATTTTTTTATAACTTTTGTACACTGTTGCATGTCATATGTTTGACAAATTGTCTAAGTGACAGTTCTGTGTTGTTTTGGATTCAACTGAGTTCCAATCTTTGTTGTTGGCCTTGTTTGATCATATGAATCATATTTTGATAATCTTGTGTGTGTTTTACACACGTTGTTCAGTTTGTGCCTCAATGCCATGCCATGCACACCCTAGGCACCCTCTAGGCACATCCTCATGCATCAGCACATGCACTATCATTTATTAGCACACGCACCCACATGCACACACATGCACATCTACTTATCTTCATGCATTGTGTCTCTATGTTCTTAGTTTGACTATTTTAGTATGTTGGTTTGAGTTATTTGCACTCTGTTTTAGTTAGTTTCTATCCTGTTTTGAACTAACTTGAATCTAATCAACTTTATTGTGTTTTGTTTTGTGTTTCTACATTTGGTTCTTTTCTGTTTTTGCATTTCTTTGCGCAGATGGCTCCTACTAAGCATGCAGCCACCAAGAAGCCCTCTTTCAAACGCGCACGCATTAACTCTGATCATTTCAAGTTTGCTGATGCTAATATGAAATATAATGATTGCTACAAGGAAGTAACCATTATAATGGAAATGGTGGTCCATTTAGAATCTCTTGAGGGTACTTTCATCCCTGAGGTGTTCAAAGAAAGGACATGGACCAAACTCTTGAACCCGGTTGAGGTTGTTTATTCAAAGATTATAAGGGAGTTCTTTTCCAATGCTGCTGTAGACGAAGATCGTATCGAGTGTTGGGTAAGGCACAAAGAATTTGTGATTATGAGGGAAATCATTCAAGATTTTTTGGAAGTTCGTCCACCTTTACAGCCAATTGAAGTGCAATATGAGGATAGGTTGGGATCTAATGAAGAGATGATAAAAGCACTTGGTGGCACACCGAAGAAATCATCCATGAACATAATACCATTTTCACCGGAGATGAGAACTTTGTCATATGTGATGATCCACAACTTATATCCGATCACCAACCTGGCCACTTTATCTGCCCCAAGGACAAGATTTTTGTATGATCTCTTTACCCACAAAGAGATCGATATTTGTGGACATATCTTCCATGTGTTGAAGAAGAGTATTGAGAAGTAGAATTCAAGAACTGTCATGCCATTTCCCTCATTGATTATGGGACTACTTGCGAAAACAAGGTTCAAAATCCCGAGTGGTCTGAAAGTAGTTCAGAGGGATTATCCCATTGGTGATCACACAGTCAATAGGAGCACAGCTCACATCAAGGGCTCCAAAACCGGTGTACATATGATACCACAGGATCGAGTTAAGGACGAGGGGGGTGATACTGAGGAGGAGATTGATCGATTTACTTCTGCTCTAGAGTCCTCCGCACAGCCATCCTCTTCTGCACTAGCATGAGGACCAGACAGACTTGATCGCCTTCTTGATAGAGTGGATCAGATGTATACCATGTTAGACTCCCATGTGTAGCACATAGCGACCCAGTTTGCGTACATCTAGGGACAGATCACTGCCCTGTCTTCTTAGATTGAGGATTTGTCTATGGCACGGGGATCAGATTCAGAGTCTGACCAATTCTAGCCTCTTTGGTCATTCCTATCAAAAAGGGGGAGAAAATTTTGAGGGGAAGCTACGGAAGAGCTTGCACAGTGTTAGGGGAAGCATAGGCTTAGTATTAGAAACATTGATTCACATAGGATGTTTACTTTTAGTTTTTTTATAACTGTTTTTTTACTGCTTTTGTTTAAAGCTTTGACATTTTTTTAAGTTCAGTTTATTATCAGTAGTATTTGTGTTTAATCTCTATGCTTTGTAGCATTGTTTGTGTACTTTTAAGATATTGCCTATATGAAGGAAAATCTGGTTTTGTATCCCATACAAAACTCACAGCGGAAGCGACATTCATGGATCTATTTCATTCATGATTGATAACATGCACTATGTGATTTTGAGAATTTGAGAACAAGATAGCGTACCTTGGTGCGGTGAAATTCAAAACAAAAGATTAGAAGTTCTTGGAAACACTTTTAATCTTCACCCCAATTCCACTTTTCGCCCAAGAAGTGTGGTCTCTCAATCAGTTTCTAAGGGAGAATAATCGAGTGGTTTCACTTGCACATACACACCACTTCACAATTATGATTCTCTTAAAATAAATTTCTGTATGTTTCTCCCTTTTATAACTAACTGATTATCTAATTGGGCCGGCCTATTGGGCCTTTCCAATTGGGCTTTAGTGTGTGGCTTGGAGTGGGACCAAAATGGACCAATAAAACACTAGCTCCAATGGGCCTTGGGCTTTTCTGTCAACTCTTGACAAGTCCAAAGTTACCATTAATTATATTTAATACCACTATATAAATACAATTGCACTCTAGGCCTTATTAATAAATTATATCCCAAGACTTTATTATACACGTAACCCCTTCATAAAATATTCGTAGTAATACAAAGTCATGAAATAGACTGCCACTTTGAAAATTACTACATCTTAATCCTTGAGTACCCAGTTTAATCATTTAAGTTATTCATCATATATTTATGAAATCTAATTTCATAAATATATACTTTAGTAATTTCTTACTAAAGTGGTTAGGTCTAACTCTCTGAATAACCAAACCCATTAAACTTATCTCAAGGGAATATTTTATATCTCCGTTAAGAGACTATGAATTCCATCTTGAGAATATATGTTCCATCAACACTAAATGTGGTTGCCAACATACTGAGGTTTTGATCGTGCCTTTAGATCTCACTCCTGATATATCAAAGCAACCTGCACCTCATGATCAGGTCCATTATTCTCTCAGGATTAAGAGTTCATGCAAATAGGAGTCGTGAGATTTATTATTCATTTGACAGTCGTTAGGAGAATAATAAATCTCACAGCGGTCCAGTTCAATATGTCTTAACTCTTAAAACATATCAACATATCAACTAGAAGTCTCCACTTCCATGATCAAGACAAATCATCTTAGTTGATATGTTATAGTCTTCACAGATGAAATGCCCAATTTCATCACCGACTACGAACCAAAATTATGAGTTTACAAAGAACTTGTGATCTATATCTTCTGTGACTAAATCACATAAATCACATACTATGCATCTCATGGACAATATGATAATGTCCAAATATTCATGTTACCATTATTTTAGATAATAATAATAAAGAAACTTTATTAATCACAACATTAAGTCATACATAATGTCATACATAATAACATACATAGCATCATACAATAGGATTTAAAGGCACTAATCCTAACACTATATGTCTTAAGTACTTCACTCTTGTGCCCTAGTAGGTTTTTTTATCCTAGATGCAAGTACTTAGTGTATTTTGCATTGGTTGAGTGTTGGACATGCAATTGATCCTTAGGATTGTCCTTAATTGCATTGCGTGTTTGGATGAGCATTTTCTTGCTAAATGTTCATTATAGTCATTCTTTAATGACTGTTTTTGTTTGATCAAGATATGCTTACATGTTATGATGTGCTTACAAACTTGATCGCACTTTACTTGCTCATGTACGTACCTTGTGTTTAACTTGTCATAAGCTTAATGAAAGTTTTGTTTGTGTGCAAGTGTTTCAGGTAATGGGTATATGCTTGGAAGTGCTTCACAGCTTCTAGATTAGGTGTGAGTGAGTTTTGTCATTGTTCCCAAAATCACGTTTAAGTCTAGAGTCTATTTTAGGGGTTTTGTCACAGAATAGCCAAAGGGGGAGATTGTAAAATTGTTATTTTCAACTATATGTTTTGTTGGATTTTATTCCGTGCCAAATTTGATTGTAATTTTATTCAATCTGTTGTACCCTGTATGTATTGTGGGATTTCATTGTAAGGGTTGTGTGATAGAGAGAGTGGTGTGAAGACTCAAGCATTTGAAGACTGAAGAAGGTTTTGCGGGTATTTCGTGACTTAGCATCCCGCGAAGTATATCATGTGCCCTGCATGTGCTGGAATGCGAAGAGTTAGGCCAGATGGAGACAGCTGTGTCTTGCGAGTATCTTGTGGGTAAAGCCTTCTCGCGAGACACTCGCAAGGCATTCTGTTCTGCCAGCCTGTCCAGTCTGATACACACTTTCTGTGCCTACACTATTTATACCCATATTACCCACAAATGTGAGGAGAGCTTCTGAGAGAAAACCCTAGCCAAACAACTTGAGAGTTAGAGATTGTTTATACCTACAATTCTCTACACATTTGTTTTGGGAATTTCCTCATCTCCTACCTCTCCATTTCCATACCATTGAGAGGTTGATAGTTTAAACACTTACCACACCCCTTGAGAGTGTCAAGTGAAGTTTTGGTGCTGCTAGGAAGCATTGGAAGAAGCTTGGAATGGCAGATGCAACATGGAGCTTGTTGTGAGATCCGAAAAACTAGACAAGACACGGTTCCGAGAAGCCTTGTTGGTGTAGGAGCTTGGAGGGCTTAGGTACAGAGGGTAGGTTAGGCTTGGAGGGTCTCTTGCTCACCCTTGTATCCCAACTGATTGTCTAGTGGTTCGATTTCCGCTTGGAGGGCGGCATAGATGTTTTTCACCAAGTTCTTCGGTTTTCTTTTCGATAACACGTCTCGGTATTATATGTGTTTGCATCTCTCTTCCCTACTCTTGTTCATTTCATTTTTACTGTTGTGTTGCTTTAAATATGGATTAGAAAAGTTGTCTTACTTATACGCTTGTGTTTACACTATTCCGCACTTAGTATTAAGTTAGTATAAAATCAACCAAGCCGTAAGTTTGATTTGGGGGTCTAAACAACTCGTGTGTTTTCGACACATTTCCGAGCTTTCAAGTTTCTTTGAAAACCTTTAAAATAGGTTTTTATATCTAGTCTATTGTGACTTTTGGATCATTTTTTCTCTAGTATTCTTTTAAAACATATTGCATTGTTTAGAGTATACTTGACTTTTATGAAATGAAAAATGTTAACATAAAAAATATTAGGAAGCCTTGTGACCCTAACAAGAAGACATTACTTAAACCGAATGACACTTAAACCAAAAAAAAAATCAAACTTCAAAATATCACAATTATTTTGAAATCAATTTATAGATGAAATAATCTTTATTCTTAAACACATCTTATCATTCAATTTTATATAAGGCATAAGGATACAAATTCTAATTTGTTCTAAATTCACCTTCAAAACAACAAAATTTCTGAAGTGTATAATAATTGATGGCTAAGAAGTTTCTAAGAAAACTTATGGTGGTGATGATGGATTTGATCATCCTTATTCTCGGAGACGTGGGAGCTAATGACCTTACTCCTACCTCTTTCCATTTCTCTTCACATCCAATCTTGACTCATCTTCCTTCTAAACTTGATAGTAATCAAGGACCAGTTTACGCTTGCCTTGAAAAAGGCATTGAATTGTGTATGAAGCGTAGACAAAAACCTTATTATGTCCGAGATGAAATGTGTATTACCAGGTGTTTTCTAATCTGCCTTCATAAATTCAGGAAGCTTAAAGACCAAGTGCATAAGAAGGCTTATGAACGCTTTGACGTATGCGACAAACATAAGAATCACCTTGCACGCGAAGCTAGTATACAAGATTGGTATTACAACCATATCAAAGACATTATTATACACAAAATAAAAGATGGGTAAATACTCTCTCTCTCTCTCTCTCTCTCTCTATGTGTATTTTTGGAATAATATCTGGTTTGCATCGCATACAAAACCAAAATTGTGGAAGGCTAAAAGGATTTACGTCTACAAAACAAGATAATATATGTACTTTGAGTTTTGGATCGATAGTTTGAAACACATACCTTGTTATAGTGAAAATCAAAACAAACTTGAGAAAGGATTTGGAGAAAACCTTCAAATTTTCATCTCAATTCCACAGTAGCCTTAGAGAGTGGGCACTAAAAAAAATTGTTTGTTTTTATTTTCGTTAAGTTCTTCAAGAGAATAACTCCACTTTTCTGAAAACGAAAGTACGTAGATATAAATAAATAAATAAGAAAGACTAGCCTCATCATATGCGCTACGCGCATGTGGTGAGGCTTTTTTTTTTTTGCAAAAAAAAAAAGTATTTTTATTTTGAGAATCTAATTTATAAATTTTTTTTTTTTTGAAAAATGAATCTAATTTATAAGTGGATAAAGCAATTTGAAAAATTATAGGAGAGTAGTCTTATATTTTAGGCAATGTTTTAGTGGGAGTTAGAGTTGCATTTTTACCGGAATGTCCTTTAGTTTTGTCTCTGCTTAAACATAGAGGTGTAAGGGCATTTTTGAACTAAAAAATGAGAAATCCAAACAGGGGAAGCTCCTTAAATAGTAGTATAGATGTTTTAGTGGGAGTTAGAGTTACATTTTTATCGAAATGTCCTTTAGTTTTGTCTTTACTTAAACATAGAGGTGTAGAGACATTTTTGAACTAAAAAAATGAGGAATCCAAACAGGGGAAGTCCCTTAAATAGTAGTATAGAAAAATACTAGCAGTTATTTTTATTTAAAATAAATAACTACTCGCCTTTCCTTTTTTTGACAAAATTAACTAATTAATAAATTAATTAGTTTTCTAGACTTTTGGTTTGTGCCTTCAGATAGGGTCAAAGGATGTACTAAAGTTCTAACCCCAATGTGCTTTGAGCCTCTTGTTAATTCTTAATATACTCAAAGTTATCATTAATTATATTAACACTACTACTGAAATATAATTATACTCTAGGCTTTAGTCCCAAGACTCTATTATATTATCACTTGATCCCTCCATGAAATCATCCATAGTGAAATAAATTCATAAAATGGCTATCACTTAATCACTATTTTATTCCTTATGTCCACGGTTTAATATTTTAATTATTCTTATGTTTTATGAAATATAATTTCATTAAATATAAATTTAGTTTAGTAACTATTTATTAAAGCGGTTGAGCCCAACACTTTGAATAACCAAATTCTCATTAATATCTCAATGAGATATGTGTTTCACGTATTTAGAAAGAGATTATAGATTTCATCTTGAGAATAAATGTTCCCTCAATAGTATTAAGGTTTTCCCCAACATGTTAAGGTTTTACCGTTAGATTAAGATCTCATTTATTATATGTCAAAACAGTAAACAATTCATGATCAGTGAGAGAATTGAGAGTCTATGAAAAATAGTAGTAAAATTTATTATTTAGGTGACAATACACAGTGGCCCATTTCTATTTGTCTTACATACTTATGACACACCAACACATTAACTAGAAGTCTCCACTTCCATGATCAAAGACAAATTATCTTAGTTAATTTCTCATTGTAGTGCTAAATATCTTAGTTGAGTTCATCATTGACTACAAATTAGGGTTTTGAGTTTATAAGGAACTCATGATTTATATCTTCCGTAACTAAATTACCAAACATTGCACCTAATAGACTATAATATAATATTCGATTAGTTCGTGTACATACAACTCATATAATTAATCATGTTATGTCATATAAATTAAATTAGAGCACAACTCCTAACACGTGTGTGTATGCCTTTCTTTGTGGATAAGAAAACGTGCTTGTATGAGAAATAGAACCATGACCAACCAATACCATTTTGTTGGTTCAAGTCACTTACATTAAACCTTTACCAAACATGGGCAAGCCCTAATTGCTATTTTTTTTATTTATTTTTTATTTTTTTTATAATCTTACTATGGATTTTGAAAATTTGTTTGGATTGGAGTGGAAGGTAAGAGTTTGAGTTGTGTTGTACAGGAAAGTGGTCCTATTTTGTAGGCAATGTTTTAGTGGGAGTTAGAGCTGTATTTTTACCAAATTGTCATTTAGTTTTGTTTCTACTTAAACATAGGGGTATACAGGTATTTTTGAACAAAAAAATGAGGATCCCAAATAGGGGAAGCTCCTAAGTAGTAGTATGTGTGTCTATATACATACATACATATATATATATATATATATATATATGTATGTATGTATGTATGTATATAGCCTCATCACACGTGCTACCAACGTGCGATGAGGCTCTTTTTTTATTTTAAGTTTAATGTAATTTTTCAATTTAAATTTATCTATTGTTAGTGATGATACACACGAAGGAATTTTTAAGAAACTAAAATTTAGGATTTGAAATGAAGTAAACTCATCTGCTGGTTTAGTGTTTGCTACTTTTTAGGAAAAAAAATGTATTAAACGTGCGTGAGATTTATTTAAATAGAGGGGTGCAAATTTTTAGGAAAAAAGTTTACCTAGTAGTTTTTTTTGTTTTTTGAATTTTGTTGAATTACAATTTTAACCCCATTTTTTATTTTTTAAAATAAAAATTATGTAATTAGATTAGGGATCCTTTTAATATATAACTAGTCTCTGAATGTTCAAAATGTGTGAAAAACACTATGAACGTTTTGACCCCCAATTAACAAATTACCAATTCAAGCTTAATATCAAACAATTAATGTGTGGAATATGAACATAAGCTTAATACATAATTGATAAAAAATCAAAACCAAATAAAATCACATTCATAGCAAAAATTAAATGGCAAAGATTAAGGGAATAGAGATGCAAACACAAGTACAACACAGAGATGTGTTATCGAAGAGGAAACCGAAGCCCTCGGCGTAAAACCTCTTTGCTGCCCTCCAAGCGGTCAATAATCCACTAAAGAATCAAGTTGGGATACATGAACAGTAGAAGACCCTCCAAGCCTAAATTACCCAGTATACCTAAGCCCTCCAAGCTCCTACTCCCTTGAGGTTATGCCGGATCTATTTCTTCTTTAGCTTACCGAATTCCGCTATAACCCATAGTATCAACCAATATGAATTAGTTCCTTCCGAACTACTTCCTAAAGCACCAAAAAGCCTTCTCATAGATATGGGTAAGGTGAGAAAAATTTTGGCTAATGAACCTCTCAAAGATGTAACAATGGAGAGGGTGAGAGTTGAGGAATTTGAAGAGTCACTATGTAACGATTGTGGATGAGTCAATCTTGTTTTTCTTGAGGGTTTCTTTCTCAAAATTCTCTCTGGAAGCTCTCTACATTTCGTGGGTATAAGGGGTATTTATACTAGACTGAGAAAGGAATGCGAAGAGTCAGTTTTTCAATAATAGAGTGAATTGGCAACTTGGCCTCGTAACTTGACTGAGTCGCGAGTCCAAGCCGTGAGATAACTGAATGGCTAGACTAGACTTTTTGTCCAGTAGTGCTACAACTGGCATAACAGTTCAGCTTCTTTGCATGCTTCACTCATGTGCATCTTCTAGCGGCTTGTAAGCTGCGAGCCACTCGTGAGTTCCAGCTGCGAGTCCCTGCTTCACTGCATAGTTTTGAGCATTTGTTCACACTCTCTCACACACTATCCTTACATGATTCTCACCTAAATACATGGTTACTAATTGTTAAATTACAAGTAAATTTGGCACGAAATAAACCCAACAAGATGGTTGATTAAATTCAACCTTCCAGCCTCATTACATGTGCTCCACATATGCAATAAGGCTTTATTTATTTATTTTGAATTTAATATAATTTTTCAATTTAAATTTATCTATCGTTAACGAGGTTACACGGGAATGAATTTTTAAGAAACTAAAATTTAGGATTTGAAATGGAGTAAACTGCTGATTTAATGTGTACTAGTTTTTAGGGAAAAAAAAAATGTATCAAACGTGCATGAGATATATTTAAATAGAGAGTGTGCTAATTTTTAGGAAAAAAATTTCTCTAGTGGCTTTTTTTTTTTTTTTTTTTTTTCAATTTTCAATTTTGTTGAATTACAATTTTAACCTCATTTTTTATTTTTATTTTTTTTTAAGAATAAGAATTATCTAATTAGATTAGAGGTATTTTTGACATTTTCTTAAGGCATAGTTAACTTTCTGAATCCTCTTAATATATAGAAAAGATATTCTACTATTTAAGGGGCTTCTCTTGTTTGGAAATGACATTTTCTTGGTTTAGCCCTAAGTTTAAGTAGAGACAAAATTAAAGGATAATTTCATAAAAATACATATCTAACTCCTTCTAAAACTTTGCCTATAATACAGGATCACCTGTTAGTTTTCAAATTGCTTTTATTCACTTATAAAATAGTTTTTTTTTTTTTAATAAAAAAAAGAGGCATAGACCCTTATCTTCGGTGAGAAATCCATCACTCCGTTTCTTTCTTGTTTTCATTTTGTACTTTGAAGATTGAAAATGGGTTTTATTAATGTTTGAGAAAACCATCACTCCCATGGGTCAAGCTGGGGCCAACTTTGTGGTTGAGTCCACTACTTTTTTTACCAAAAAGAAAAGGCTGCTGCCCATTTGAAGGTTTCCATTTCTCTTTTATTTAGTTTTAAGAAACTGTGTTATACATCAAAAAATGTGTTTGTGTTTTAATATCATATGGGGTTGTAAAAATCTGTGCTTTTCTTAGTTTCTTAATAAAATTCAATTGGGTTTGTTTTCTAAATTCTTTTTGTAATTTTGTGATATTAATTGACTGCACAAGAACAATAGTACACCTTCCTTTTTCTTTTCTTTTCCATTTTAAATTTTATTTATTTATTTGGAGACGATGGAAGGAAAAAACCAACATGAAACATAGTAACATTAAGAGACTACCAAATAGGTAAGAAAGCTTAAAAATTGAATTCTTCACAGTCATTCTTAGTCTCGAACAATAGAGAAAGTGGTTTGCAAGAAGTGTATCTCTCTCACTTTGAGTATGATTTTTTTTTTTTTTTTTGGTTTGTTTGTTATGGTAATGGGTTTTCATAGGTAGATTTTGTGAACAGATATGTACATTTCTCATTTGTTTTTACTTTCATGTTATTATTATTGGCTCCTTAAATTACTACTTGCTATTTGTAATTAAGGAGGCCCGAAAGTTATTCAACAAAATATCCCATTGGATAAGTACTTTTTTTCTCCTAATATGTTGTTTAGACTTCTATATCAATTATATTCATTGGTGAAGAGGATTAAATTAAGGTAGATGGACTTGTCCAAAAAGCCTCCCATAGGTGATGGTACTGAGATAACGGATGATCAAAACTTAAGGACAAGACAACGGGTTAATACGCCGGATGGAGAATATACAAGACGGATGGATCTTCCATAGTGGATGGATTCTAGCTTTATGGACAAAAGGGGACGGATATCATGGCTATGTGGCACCTACGTGGCTTAAGTGGTTTCCAAGGAACCCTAAATGGAAATGTCTTGCACCCTATGATTAACCCTAGTCAATGGAATCCTTATATGGGAAGAATCCCGCAAAATATGTACATTTATGAGGATCTTCCCCACAAGGAAATATCTTCTTAGTCAAGAAACGAAGGTCAATTCTACACTACTATAAAAACCCAAAACCCTTAGAAAACAAGGTACATATAATTTACCTCAGCTCTGGCACTCTTAAGTTGTGAAAGTTCTCTAACTTAACCTTTGGAAGGTCTTTGGTAGGTACCACACCGATACTCTCTATAGGGTTTTTCTTCTTCTTCTTTGTTGTGCAGATTTTGTCCAGGGCACGTGAGGACCGTGCAGCTTACTGACGATTTTCGGCATCATCAGTTGGCGCCGTTTGTGGGAAAGAACATAGTAAAAGCCATACTACCACTTCCTGGACAAAGAGCTGTATGGTACTCACTCGCTTGATGGCAAACAACAACAACAACAGAGATGAACCATGCACTACTACCCTTGAAAGATAGGTACAGACCTTAGCTGCTGCTGTAGAGCACCTTACTAGGCAAAATCAAGACCTGGAGGAACAGTTGCGACAAAGGGATGCTGGGCCCAACAGTCACGGAGAGGAGCAAGAGAGCATCAGTGCTAAAAGGAGGGACAGAGAAGGACCAGAAGGCAGCAATGCCCCAAGCAGACAAAAGCGATAAGATACCAACTGTCCATTTGTCATAGATATGGCACCACCACATATGGTCATGGAGATGCAGACGATGAAAGAGAGGATGAACTTCATGATGAACACCCTTAAGGGGTGGGTGTCAAACAACCTTGACGAGCTGGTTCACCGGACGGACTTGCCATTCACAACACCCGCCACTTTATTCCCCCTTCTTACAAAGTTCCATATGCCATAAATAAAGGCCTACGACGAGTCTAACGACCCCTTAGACCACTTGGAGTTTTTCAAAACCCTAATGCACTTACAAGGTGTGGCGGATGAGATCATGTGCCGAGCTTTTCTAACTACGCTGAAGGGTCTTGTAAGGGTATGTTTAGTAGGTTGACACCAAACTCCATCAGTATCTTCAAGGAGTTTAGAGCACAGTTTGCCTCGCACTTTATCAGGGGGCACAGGTATAAGAAGTCCACTACATGCCTGATGAACATCAAGTAACGAGAGGATGAAACACTGAGATCTTATATAACCTTCTTTAACAAGGAGGCCCTCTCGATTGATGAAGCTGACAATAAGATACTAGTGGCTGCATTTACCAATGGGTTATGGAAGGGGAAGTTTTTGTTTTCCTTATACAAAAACAACCTAAAAACCATGTCGGATGTACTTTACAGGGCTACTAAGTACATGAACGTGGAAGACGCACTGTTGGCCTGAGAAGAGAAGCCCAAGAAGAGGGAAAGACAAAAAGATGCATAGCAAGATAGAGGATGGAAGATGGCTAGGACTAGAGACCGACAGGAGGATAGGTGCCACAAACCCCCCCACTGGGAGGTTCACAAACTTCACCTCGTTGACTGCCCTGATCGATCAAGTCCTGATGCAAATCAAGGATGAAGAAGCCTTGACATTTCTTGGTAAGCTAAAAGGAGATTCCAGTAAGAGGTCTAGAGACAAGTATTGTCATTTTTATTGTGATCATGGTCATGATACGTCTGATTGCTACGACTTAAAGCAACAAATAAAAGCTCTTATTAGACAATGAATGCTGCAAAGGTTCGTCAGCAAGGAGAGGATGAACTCACTGCAAGAGCAGGCTGCTAGGAGGGAAAACGAGTGTCTTAGGACCCTCTAGGAGACATAAGGATGATCGTAGGGGGAACCACAACTTCCAATTCATCCAGGAAGGCATGCAAAACCTACCTACAGATGGTTTAGAACGTCCAGTTGATGGGCTTCGTCCCAAAGATGGCACGGATCGAAAACCCTATAATTGGGTTCACAGAGGAAGATGTTCGGCGTCTCCACCACCCACACAACAATGCGCTCGTGGTTAGCATACGGGTGGGGGACTACAAAACCCACTGGGTCTTTGTAGACAATGGGAGCTCTACTAATATCCTTTACTACTCGACATTCCAACAAATAAGGATTAAGAGAGAACGGTTGGTTCCAACAAATGCAGCGCTCCTTAGATTCGAAGGGACAAGAGTATACCCCCTTGGTGTGGTCACTTTGCCCGTAACGGTCAGTGATTACCCTCAACAGATCACCAGGGATGTCACATTCCTAGTTGTTGACTATTCGTCTGCCTACAATGCCATCTTGGACCATCCTACCCTTAATTCATGGAAGGCCGTAACTTCAACTTATCACCTAATGATCAAGTTCTTAACCGAGTATGAAGTGGGAGAGGTACAAGGAGACCAGGTAGCAGCATATGAGTGCTACATTGCCATGTTAGAGATGGACAATCATCTACAAACCATATGTGTAGAAGAGCAACGGACGGTGGTAAAGCCAATAGAAGGGTTGGAAGAGGTACCTCTCGACGACTCTAGGCCTAAGCAAACGACCATGATTAGCATTCTTGCCAGCCCACCAATTCGCTAGGCGCTCACAACATTTCTAAGGGAGAACCAGGACGTCTTTGCCTCGGGCCACGAGGACATGCTCAAAATTGATCCTTTAGTTATAATCCACAGGTTGAATGTATCACCCACTTTTACTCTTATCCATCAGAAGAAATGGGTGTTCGCGTGACAAGGCTATAGCAGAAGAGGTTTGCAAGTTGCAGGAAGCAGAATTCATACTAGAAGTGTACTATCCCGACTAGCTGGCCAACGTAGTGATGGTCAAAAAGGCCAACAGAAAGTGGATGATGTGTGTGGACTTCACGAACTTGATTAAAGCATGCCCTAAGGACAACTACCCATTCCCACAGATCGACATCATCATGGACTCAACGGCAAGACACCAGTTATTGAGCTTCATGGATACGTTTTCTGGATACAACCGAATCAAGTTGGACGAAGCCGATCAGGAAAAGACGTCATTCGTAACCAGTCAAGGCCTCTTCTGCTACAAGGTGACACCATTCGAACTTAAGAACGCAGGCGCCACGTATCAAAGGCTAATGAACAAGATGTTCGCACATTAGATAGGGAGGAATGTGCAAGTCTATGTGGATGACATGATGGTAAAAAGCATATGAGAAGACGACCACTTAGACGACATCAAGGAAACCTTCAATACCCTTCGTTCTTATAATATGAAGGTGAATTCAAACAAGTGTGCATTTAGAGTGATAGCAGAAAAATTCCTGGGATTCATGGTGTCCCAAATAGGTATTGAGGTTAACCCAGATAAGGTATGGGCCATAATGGAGTTAACTCCGCCCAAAAACATCAAGGAAGTACAGAGTCTCAATGGCAAGGTAGCTGCATTAAACAGGTTTGTCTTAAAAGCAACGGATAAATGCCTACCTTTCTTCCATACATTGAAAAATTCCTTCGAGTGTTAACAAGCATTCAAAGACATAAAAGCATATCTTTCTTCCCCGCCGTTGCTGAACCCATCCAAACTAGGAGAAGAATTGTTTCTCTACCTAGCCGTATTCCCCGCCACTGTCAGTGCAGCCTTAGTAAGAGAGGAGGACGGGGTACAGAGACCAGTATACTTCATAAGCTAAACGTTCCAAGGTGCAGAAGAAAGGTACCCTCCAATGGAAAAGTTAGCCTTCGCCTTAGCGATTGCGGCCCACAAACTCAAACCATACTTTCAAGCACACATAGTGATTGCTCTGACAGATAAGCCTCTACGAAAAGTAATGAGCAACCTTGAAGCCGTCGGACATATGACACTATGGGCGATCGAGTTGAGTGAGTTCGACGTACAATGTCACCCATGAACTGCCATGAAGGGGCAAGTAGTCGCTGACTTCATCGCAGAATTCACCAACATAGAAGGCCAAGAGGTAGGGGAGTGTCCTCAATGGAGTATCCACATGGACGGGTCATCCAACAGACAAGCACGCGGAGCTAGTGTGGTACTTTGTTCCCCAGAAAGGGACGAGAATGAATGCATGGTTTGACTTGATTTCCCTACTACCAATAATGAAGCGGAGTACAAAGCTTTAATAGCAGGGCTGGATCTTGTCAAAGTAGCAGGAGTCGCAAGTGTGGTCGTATATTACGACTTTTAGGTAGTCACAAGTCAAGTAAACTAATAGGCCAAAAATGAATTGACCCCTTATGATAAATTAACCAATTAATTTAGCCAAGTGAATTAATTAAATTAATTAACATGCAAACGCGTGGTAGCACAAACAAATCACCAATAAACTAAGTATGCAGTGGAAAATAAATTTGACACGGTGATTTGTTTATGAATGGGGAAAACCTAAAAGTAAAAACCCCACCGGATGATTTTTAGGTCACCACTCCAGAAATTCCACTATTATCATAACAAACGATTACAAATAAAGGAATCCTAGTACCTTATACCAACCTACAGTTGAACCCTTACCCCAATACCTAATTGAACTTGTTCTGTAGTGACAATTTCTCCTTTTGATGCACGACTCCCAAATACGTGACTAACCAATTAGACTTTGACAACTTGTATTTCTGAAACACTTTAAACAAAACACATCAAGGCATTTTTGTGTGAAACAGAAATAATAGATTGCATACAAGTAATAAGAAGCATGTGCATAAAGAGAGAAAAGAAACAACAGATGTAAGGGGTAGGTGAAAGAAAAAACATACATCCACATATAAAGAAAAATTAGTACAATGTATGTCAATAAATGGTCACAAGACCTAAGGTACAAGAACAATGTATCTAAAATAGAGAAAAGAAAAAGACACAAGTAATCCTCACTACATCCCTAAAAAATATCAACACTTCCCCTAACAAAAATGTCCTATACTAACTCTCCCTCTAAGAATGACTACTCTCATATCCAAAACTACTCCCCTTTTTTGTCACGAGTGACAATGGGTAAGAGTGTCAAGTAGACATCTCATCGGTAGAGCTAGCATCTCCATCATCATCATTTGAAGCATCATCATCATCACCATCATCATCATCCTCATCCTTAGAATCAGAAGCCATTGGAGAAGGTGGAGGAAGAGAAGCCTCAGGAGAAAAACAGCCCATGATCGCCTGCCGTTTAGCAATGCGGCCAACACGGATGTTCACCTGATATAATTCTGTAGAGAGTCTATCTAGGCGAGCATCCATGCGCTGAAGCTATGCCATGATGTCTCTTAATGACACATCGCTCGTGGAAAAGGAGGGAGCGGATGTGGATGGGGCAGATCGAGATGGAGTAGAACGGGAGGGAGGCACACATGTAAAATGCATGATAATACTGTTATTATGCAAATGTGATGCAATGCATGAGATTTTAAACTCATTTAAGCAAAAACCCATCCCAAAATTTTAACACTAACTCATCAATTTTGAAAAACCCCAAAAATTTTCAAAAACCCCACAACCCAGGTTTCAAAACATGAAATACATGTAAATGAAGGAGATTAGAAACTTACCAAGTGAAGGAAAACTTGAAAAAAGCTAGAAGAATCACCGGGTAGAGGTTTGGAGTGAGAGGTAGAGGTTTGGGAGGTGAAGAGAAAGAGCAATCGAGAGAAATGAGGTTCAGATCGCATGAGGAAGTATAAATAGAACCTCAGTAAAGCTCGATAGATAAAGGTGTTGAGAGGTGTCGAGCCAGGTGTCGAGGATTTGGCCGTCGACAGATACAGGTGTCGAGCAAGTATTGAGGTACAAAAACACCAGACACAAGTGATAAGGCTCGATCGATCCACCAGGTGTCGAGAAGCTATCGAAGGGACATGAACTTTCTCGATCGATCCACCAGGTGTCGAGATTGCGATAAGAAAAAGCTTGGAAGCTCGATAGATAGCTAGGTGTCGAAGAGGTGTTGAGCAAGCTTTTAAAAACAGTTTTTCGAGAAGAGAAAAACTTAGACTTGAATGCAATCACGCATGCAACTCAACCAATGATCTAAACACCATATTAACCTCTCAAAATCTTCTTTCAACAGCATTTTAAGCACATGGATCTCAAAAACACACACACACACACACACACACACACACTAAGCAAGTCTAACCAATTTTATATTTCAAAAACAAGTTAAGACAGTTTAGTGAGCATACACTAACACATGTAAACCTTGTGATGGCCAAATCACATTGTACCTGCACAAGTACCAAGAGTAGCAAAGAATATTGCGTGTTATGTGTGAAAAAAATCACAAGATTGCATAAGTGTATATATGTTATGACGATTTGAGATACGAGAAAATCACTTTTACTCACACACAATCATAACTGCTTGATGGGGACTATCACCTTCGAGGTACATCCTATGACTCTTACATCTCCTAGAATACACGCTTGTAATCATATTTAAAGCATTTTCGATCTTTTTGCTTTTCGTTTTCTTTGCATATTTTTATTTAAGCAAATCATGCATGGGCATATAAGAGAGAGAAAGGAAATACCCAATGATGTTAAGCTTTTGACATTTCAATTTTGCTATGCCGAAGCACATAAATGTCATTGACAATGCACTTTTGCTATACCAAAGCATACAGGTGTCATTTCATGATTGGCGGGCAACAGTGGTGAGATGGTTATTTATGCCTTTCTCTTAGGATTTTTTAGTCATTCTTTTCAAAAAGAGTGATACAAGTGTTAAGTACAAGATATCACTTAATTTTACTCATCACAAACAAGAGCCACAAAGCTCACTTGCTTAGTTGTGCATAGAGATGCTCATCTAAGCTATGAAAGATACAAAGTTTGGACAACTTTGTTTCAATGGCCATCCAAGGTACACAAGTACCAATGTACACAAAACACACACTGTTTTTGTATTTTTTATTATTATTTATTTATTTTTATTATTATTTTTTTCATATGAAAAACAAAACAAAGCAAAACTGAAAACAACAAACAAAAACATGTTAAACAAAGCAAAACATAAAAACTAGATGCAAATGCATGAGGAAGAAAGAGGAGAGAAGGAGATCAGTCCATAGAGATGACACCAATGTTTTGACGAAGGAATTCAAAACGTTTGCTATCAAGAGGTTTGGTGAACAAGTCAGCCTTCTGATCATCGGTGTGAATAAACTTAAGAGTGAGAATACCATCTTTGACAAGCTCCCTAATGAAGTGATGTCAAATCTCTATGTGTTTGGTTTGAGAATGCTGAACCGGATTCTTAGAGATGTTGATGGCACTAGTATTGTCACAATAAATGGTAAGATGCTCTTGACAAATACCATAATCATGGAGGAGTTTTTGCATCCATAGGAGTTGGGTGCAACAGCTACCGGCAGCGATGTACTCAACTTCTGTAGTGGATAAAGAGATGAAGTTCTACTTTTTACTCATCCAAGAAACAAGATTGTTACCCACATAAAAGAAACCCCCCAAAGTACTCTTCCTATCATCAGCATTCCTAGCCCAATCAGCATCAAAATACCCAGCTAAGACATCATTTGTGTCTTTGCTGTACCACACACCGAACTTAGCAGTGGTTTTGACATACTTTATAATTCTTTTTAAAGCAGTCATATGAGATTCTTTGGGATTAGTTGATATCAAGCACACACTCCAACACTGTAACTAATGTCAGGTTTACTAGTAGTAAGGTAAAGAAGACTACCTATCGTGCTTCTATAGAGAGAAGAATCTACACTTTTTCCTAACAAGTCCATAGTGAGTTTATCATTTGGGCTCATAGGGGTTCTAACAGAACTAGCAAATTCCAAACCAAAATTTTTCATAAGATTCTTAGCATATTTAGATTGAGATAGGAATATACCTGAATCTTGTTGACGAATCTGTAATCCAAGGAAGTGAGTTAGCTTTCCAATCATGCTCATCTCGAACTCGGCTTGCATGAGTATTGAGAAGCCATGAGCAAGTTCATCCTTAGTTGACCCAAAGTTAATATCATCAACGTAGACTTGAGCAACTATCAACTCGCCATCTTCCTTTTTGATGAAGAGGGTCTAATCAGATTTTCCTCTTGTGAACCCATGTGACACCAAGTATTGTGTGAGCGGATCATACCAATCTCTAGGGGCTTGCTTTAAGCCATAAAGTGCCTTCTTGAGATACAATACATGGTCTGGAAAGTGTGGATCAATGAATCATTTTGGTTGATCCACATAGACATCTTCTTTAAGTAGCCCATTTAAGAAAGCAGTCTTTACATCCATCTGATAAAGTTTGAACTTCAAGTGACATGCTAGGGTAAGGAGAATTCTGATGGACTCCATACGGCAACTGGAGCAAATGTTTCATCATAGTCTACTCCTTCCATTTGTGAGTATCCTTAAGCTACAAGTCGAGCCTTGTTGCGAATCACATTGTCCTCCTCATTAGCCTTATTGCGGAATATCCACTTTGTGTCGATGATGTGCTCACCTTCCAGTCTAGGTACTAAAGTCCAGACATCATTCCTCTAAAACTGGAGCAGTTCATCATGCATTGCTTTGACCCAACTTTCATCCTAAAGAGCTTCCTCAACTTTCGTGAGTTCAACCTATGATAAATAATAAGAATAAGACACAAAGTTAGTAACACATTTATCAATTGTACGTTTCCTTAATGTGAGTTCATTCATATTTCCCACAATAACTTCTAGAGGATGATTTAATTTAATCCTGGAGGAAGGTCCTTTCTCTTCATGAGATTTAGAATTTGGTGAAGTGGGTATATCTACAGAGTTTTCCAAAACACTGGGAGTACCAGGAGTACTTGGAGATGCAGGTTCTTGTTCAATAATTTCTTGAACTCCCTTAGGCTTAGGAGGAAGAATTTCTTTGGGTAACTCTTCAATACCTTTTTCAGAACTAGAATTTGAAGACTCATCAATAACGACATTCACTGTCTTCATTACCTTCATAGTTCTTTTGTTGTATATCCGATAAGCCTTGCTTGCGAAGGAGTAGCCCAGAAGTATACCTTCATCGCTCCAAAATTCAAACTTTCCCACATTCTCTCTATCCTTGAGGATGAAGCACGTACTTCCAAAGATTTTGAAATACTTCACATTCGGCTTTCTTCCTTTCCATAACTCATATGGAGTCTTCTTGGTATCGGGTTTGAAGTACACCCTATTAACCATATGACAGGTAGTGTTAACAGCTTCTCCCCACAAGGTTCGAGCCACATCCTTGTTATGTAACATGGCTCTGGCCATCTCCTGAATAACCCTGTTCTTCCTTTCTACTACACCATTCTGCTGAGGAGTAATATGAGCAGAGAATTCTTGAGATATACCTGATTTTGTGCAAAATGACTCCATATATGTTCTCAAATTCTTTACCATGGTCACTTCGAATTCGATCAATCTTCAGGCTCTTCTCATTCTACAATCTCGTGCACAAAGTTTCAATGTGCTCAGGAGCATCAGACTTGGATTGTAGGAGAATGGCCTAAGTGTACCTAGTGAAGTCGTCTACCACAACCATGATGTATCTCTTACCACCAAGAGACTTGGTTCTAGTTAAACCCATAAGATCCAAATGTAGAATCTCCAATGGCCTAGATGTAGCTGATGTCTGAGTGCCTGGATGCTTAGCTTTCATCTGTTTCCCAAGCTAACATGGTCCACACACCACATTGCTCATTCTACTAAGCTTTGGTATCCCTAAAACTAGTTCATGCTTAGATACAATAGAAAGATGTTTGTAACTAGCATGTCCCATTCGTTGATGCCATAGATCTTCATTTGGCAAATGAATGCTATTGCACACGATATCAGCATCAGGAACCAATCCATAATAGTTGTCTAAAGTGCGAACACCACTTATGAGTTTCTTTCCAGATTCATCCATGACAAGACACTTTCCCTTTGAGAGTACCATGAAGTCTTGATCACATATTTGACTTATGCTTAACAAGTTCACCCTTAGACCTTCTACATAGAAAACATTTGCGATGTTCGGTAGTCTAGATAGAGAGATAATTCTCTTCCCTTTAATCTGTGATTTTCTCCCATCACCAAAAGTGACATTGCCACCTTTCTTAGACTCGAAAACCTTGAAGAGAGATCGGTCTCCAGTCATGTGTCTTGAGCAACTGTTGTTGAGGTACCACAAACATGTCTCCATAACTTTAAATGCAGACTTCATCATAAAAAAACTTCATGTTTAGATGACAAATTAATGGGAATGGTGCTTTCTCTCATCTGCCTTTTTCAAGCTAAGCCTTTAATTTTCACTCCTCTCAGACGAACTCCTTTGCACATTTTCATTCCAAGACAGTCTAGTTTCTTCTTAGTCAAACTGAGATCTTTTTCAATAGTCATCATAAGAGATTTAGACTTGTATTTTCTGAGACACACAACCAAATAGAGATTAGAAAAACAAGATGTATTTGAAAACAAAAATCTCTTCAAGCCGGTTATAGCCATGACAACAGGGGTCTACAGTTGAACCCTTACCCCAATACCTAATTGGACTTGTTTTGTAGTGACAATTTCTCATTTTCAATGCACGGCTCCTAGTATGTGACTAACCAATCTAATGTGTGGATCCTAGTACGTGGCTTACTCCTTTGCATGAATCCAAGCACGTGACTAACTCCACAGCAACCCTTTGATTGTTGCAGTTGATTTGGAGCAACTTCACATAGAAACACCAATAAGATCTTCAATGTCGGTGCAAGAGACTTTGCTTGGTTACAAAACCCAAAGGTGCACAAGAAACACATCAAGAACTCTTTCTTCTGTAGGAGGAGGTTAGGGTTTCAAAAAGAAAACCTTATGAAGCTCTCTAGGGTTAGATTTTTCTTTTTTTACCTCTTTTAAATAGGAGGTTAATGAGCTTTCCTATTCCAAGTAGGTTTACACAAACCTTGGCCTTTCCTAGTCCAATAAGGATTATACAAACCCATAAACAAATAGCCTTTTAAAATAAAAATGTTACTGGCTATAGTCTAAATCCCGTAAGCTTGATAGATCGAGACATGTGTCAAGCTTTAATGAATCTCAACAGATCGAGCTTCTATTGAGGAGGTATCAAGACCTGCAGATTGCACTTTTCTTGAGCAATTCTCGAGTAATTTTCATGTCTTCAATTTAACCACTTGTAATGATCATCTTGAACCTTCTTAGATTTACCCAAATACAAGTAAAATGTATTTTGTCAAAGGATATGCCAATTACATAAAAATATGTCCTTAACAAAGGGTATATGGCCGAAAGAGTTGCTAAGCGTTTTCTAGGCATTTAGGATGATGGCAAGGACACCTACAAGAGAGACACCATTTTGACTAGCATATGGAAGTGAGGTTATCATCACAGCTGAAGTCAGACTCACAAGCTACAGAGTGGTAACCACGACGAGAGTAGGAATGATGAAGCTATGCACTTGTAGCTTAATTTAGTGGACAAGGTCAAGGCAACGACTGAATAAAGGTTAGCGCGGTACCAGGACCTCGTGGCAAAGCACTACAACTCCAGAATCAAGCACAAGGACTTCTAAATTGGAGATCTTGTCTTAAGGAAGGTGACAGGTGGCGCAAGAGATTCCTCCCAAGGAAAGCTAGGACCTAATTAGGAAGGACCTTACAGGATCGCATAATGGTATAAGAAAGGCACCTACCACCAGGAGATGCTAGATGGGTAAAAGTTGCACTACCAATGGAACACGGAGCACTTGAAGAAATACTATTAATAATAGACAACGGACAACAACACTCCTCATTTCCAATTTATTTTCTTTCAGTTAATTTTTACTATCTACAGTACTTTTTAAGCCCAAAGGGTAGTTTTTTATTTTTCTTTTTTTCAAGAACAATTTCTATATGCGCATGTTTATCACAATAAGAGGAGTTATTCATAAATGACGTGTGTGCTACCTACATTTCTACAAAATTAGTAAGTCCAATAGTGGACGGGTTCATCCCAAAGGGGTGAGTAAAAATTATTAAGTCCAATAAGTGGACGGGTTCACCCTAAGTAATGATCCAAAATTATCAAGTCCAATGAAGGACGGGCTCACCTTAAGGATAATTTAAAATAATTAAGCCCATAAGTGGCAAGAAGTGATTTGGGATTACTAAGTCCCTAGGTGGACGAGGTCATCACAAAGGATGGTATGAACTTATCAAGTCCTTGAAGGGAAGGATCCATTATTAAGTCCTCAAAAAGGACAGATTAGGAACAAAGGATACTGTCAAAATGCCAAAGAACATCAAGAAAAATAGGTGGATGCGCAAACATATATCCAGACATACAATCAGAATACAAAGCAACGGATATCAAAACATTATAAAGGCCCTTAAAGGGAAAATGTCTACATGCAAGGCCTAAAAAACAATAGGCAACGGTTAAATTAACAAGAACATTGTCCTCCCAAAAAGATCGTTACATTTAAAAAAGAAAAGTAATAATAATCTACTGCTGATCTGTTGGGTTCTCTCCGTCTTTCTCTCCAACTGAATGGTTCCCCACAGATGGATAGGACTCATCCTCGATGGGTTTGGCGTGATCCTCATGAGCAGTCTCTCCGCCGCCTTGAGGGTTAGGAGTGGAGTCTTCTGCAAATAAATTGTCGGTGCCTTCGGAGTGGATGAGATGGGCTGGAGTTTGGGCCTAGGCGTCAATGGAAATGTGGGAAAGGTCTAATTTCGAGAAAGAGACCTTGACTTGACGGAAGCAATTGTCAAAGCCGTCGATGAAGGAACCACCAAGCTCCTTTAAGAGGGCGTTGGAGTCACGATATTCCCTTATTGCGTCGTCCTTAACCTAACGAAGTTGACACTTTACCTCTGAGATCTCTCCCTCGTCTTTCAATATTTTCTTCAGCACCTTGGCTTTCATTTAAAAAAAAAAATCAAGTTACATACGTAACATATGTCTTTTCTTTGAACCCCCTTCCTGTACCTCATTCCAGGCCGTCAACTCCAGTTGTTCCATTTCCTTAACCTCCACCTTCTTTTTCAGATGGCTCATCACTGTCTCATAGGATGCACAACGGTCCATCAGACCCTTCATCATAAGCACCCCCTGCAAGAATCAAAAACAATGGTTAAAGCGAGACAACAATAGGACGAAACAGACAAAGGGTGTTTAGGACATATGTGATTCACTTGTTAGGAAAATATGTCAATATTTTATGTAATCAGCTAATCCTTTGACAAAATGCACTTTATTTGTAACTGGGTAGATCTAAGAGTTTTTAATACTTCAAGAAACAAGGTTTCAAGATCAAGTGTTGAAGTCATCAAGTCTGTCCAAGAAACAAGTTGAGAAGTGCAAATTCATTAAAGCTCGACAGCTGTAACTATCGAGCTTAAGAAAGCTGTTTCAGTCCAGTGTGCTCGACACCTACTCGACAGCTGCTTGACAGCTTCTATCTGTCGAGGTTTAAAGAAACAGAAATTCTATTCTATTTTCTTGGAATTCGTGAATGTGTCTTTGGGCCTTCTTTTCTCCTAACCCTAGACATATAAAATGATTGTTTTTAGGGTCGTCAAAGAGTTCACAAGTTGCACAAGCATTGAGCAAAGTTTGTTCAAGCAAATTGTGACCGGAGAAAAAATTTTGCCCTAGTTCATCATTCTTGTGAAGAAGTTTCTGTGTATGTGCATCATTGGGTTTTGTGACCAAGCATCTTCTTGATCTTCATTGTTGGGATGAACTGAAGAACTTTGCAGCCAATAACCTTCTCTAGTTGGTGATTGAAGTCGCGTATTGGGATTCACGCAATTGGTTAGTCACGTACTTGGGAGCCGTGCACCAAAAGGAGGAACTGTCACTACAGAACAAGTGCAATTAGGTATTGGGGTAAGGGTTCAACTGTAAGTTGGTATAAGGTACTGGGATTCCTTTACTTGTAACCGTTTGTTGTGATAATAGTGGAGTTTCGAAAGTGGTGACCTGAAAATCACCTGGTGGGGTTTTTGCCGTTAGGTTTTCTCCATTAGTAAACAAATCTCTGTGTTATTTATTTTCCGCTGCATACTTTAGTTAATTGGTGATTTGTTTGTGCTACCACGCATTTGCATGTTAATTAACTTAATTAATTCACTTGCCTAAATTAATTTGTTAATTTATCACAAGGAGTAAATACGATTTGGCCTATCAAGTGGTATCAGAGTAGACACACTATGATTAGGGTTTAATCTTTGCTGTGTTGATCCATTGACCCCTATTTGTCATGGATAGAGGACAATTGTTAATTATACTTTATTTATTTGATGGCACTAACTATGCATATTGGAAAGTACGCATGAGAGCTTTTTTGCAGTCTTTAGATAAGAAAGTGTGGCAAGCTATGGAGATAGGCTGGACTAAGCCTATAGAAGCGCCGGCCGATTGGGATGATGCCAAGATCAAGGCGGCAAACTTCAACAGCAAAGCGTTGAATGCCTTATTCAATTCGGTCACCAATGAGGAGTTTAAGAAGATATCCTTAACTAAAACTGCTAAGGAGGCTTGGACCATTCTCTAGACAACCTATAAGGGAACAAAGGCTGTGAAGGATTCAAAGTTTCAGAGGCTCATAACAAGCTTTGAAGAGATTAAGATGGAGAAGGATGAGTCGTTCGATGAGTTCTATGCCAAGCTCAAAGACATAGTGAACTCAGCTTTCAATCTTGGGGAAACCATTTCTGAACCCAAGATTGTGAGAAAGGTGCTCAGATCTTTACTTGAGAGATTCCACACCAAGATTACGGAGACCGAGGAATCAAAGGACATTGATAAGATTCCTTTGACAGAGCTGGTTGGTAATCTGCAAACTTACGAGCTAGGGCTAACAAGGATTGGTAAGTCTGGCAAGGGCAAGAGCATAGCTTTGAAGGCCAAGAGCAGTGACATAGATGAGTCTTTAGACGATGAAGATTCTAAGATGAAGTCCTACATCACCAGGCAATTCAAGAAGTTCATGAAGAATGCCAATTGGAAGGGCTTCGACAAGGACCGTAGGCAATCCAATTCTTCTCAGTTCTAGAACCAAGACAAAGGGAAGAAGGATGCAAGGGATGGTGGTCAGTACACTGTTCCCGTAGGACCTAAGTGCTTTGGGTGTCAAGGCTTCGGTCATATGAAATAGGAGTGTCCTACATATCTCAAGAGCATTAGGAAGAGCAAGGCACTTGCTGCTACTTTGAGCGATACCGAGTCTGAGGATGATTCCGACAATGAGGATGACAGAATCTTGAATGCCTTCACTACCATTGTCAATCCTACTGATGGGATTGTTGAAGATGTGGTTGAAGAAGAGGAATTGGTGGAGTCCAAGTTTGAGAAGATAGATGATCAAGATGATATCCATACAACCTATGAGAAATTATACAAGCTTTCTAAGAAACATGAGAAACTTTATAGGCTGACCACCAAGAAGCTCAATGATGTGGAGCACTGAGGTTCGAGAATAATTTCTTGGCTGAGAAGACTAAGAAGCTTGAAGCGAAGCTGTTTTAAGTCAGAGCTCAATTGGAGAGGACTTTAAGTGCAAAGCTTGATGAGATGCTCAGTCTTCAGAAATCTGCTTCTGATCGAACAGGTTTAAGGTATGGTCTCTCTTCCTCTAATATTGCTTCAACTAGTACTACCGTTTTTGTTCCTTCTGCTAATAATGTTGAAATTAAAGAAAATGATGTTAAAACTGATTTAGCTAGTGAGAACTTAGACAAAGGTAAATCTATCTTAGGAGCACCCCCTAAGTAAGATAAGAAGGAAGCTAAGAACCGTAGGGCTAAAAAGGCTAACTCTCGAAAGCCTAAACAGAAGCAGCAGCATCTCTGTCATCATTGTGGAGTTGTCGGTCATACTCGACCAAATTGCTATAAGTGGCTAGCCACTCAACAAAGCAATGGCATGATAGCATCTGGAAGCCAGAATTAGCTAATGTTCTTAAAGCGCTCGAAAGGAACCGTTCTTCTTAAAGCGCTCATGTTCCTTTCGAGCTTGAACGGTTTTAATTACTCCCCCTCACTGCCAGTTCAAGGGTTTAATCAAATGAAAGGTTCTTCTAGGGTGTGGAAGGAAAAGGGCTCCAAGTGATTCTATCACTTTTCTTTTTCTCTCTTCTTGTTTTTGTTTTTGCATAACTTGTGTGTTTTGATTTTATTTTGAGTCAGTCTAGTTTTTATGCTTTGCTTTGCTTAACATGTTTTTGTTTAGTTATTTTTTCAGTCTTGCTTTGTTTTGTTTTTTTTTTCCTTCAAAAAAAAAAATTTGAAAAAAAAAAATACAAAAACAGTGTGTGTTTTGTGTACATTGGTACTTGTGTACCTTGGATGGCCATTGAAACAAAGTTTTCTAAACTTTATATCTCTTGTAGCTTAGATGAGAATCTCTATGCACAACTAAGCAAGTGAGCTTTATGGCTCTTATTTGTGAAAGTAAGGTTAAGTTATCACTTGTACTTAACACTCGTATCACTCTTTTTGACGGGAAGGACTAGAAAATCCTAAGAGAAAGGCATAAATAACCATCTCACCACTGTTACCCGCCAATCATAGTATGACATTTGTATGCTTCGGCATAGCAAAAGTGCAATGTCAATGACATCTGTATGCTTTGGCATAACAAAAGTGTAATGTCAAATGCTTAACATAAATGGGTATTTTTTTTCTATCTCTTATATATCCAGACATGATTTGCTTAAATAACTATATTCAAAGAAAATAAAAGAAAAAAGAATAAAAAAATGCTTTAAATATGATTGCAAGCGTGTCTTCTAGGAGATGTGGGAGTTATAGGATGTACCTCGAAAGTGATAGTCTCCATCAAACAGTTGTGTTTGTGTGTGAGTTAAAGTGATTTTCTCATACCTCAAATCATCATAACATGTAGACACTTATGCAATCTTGCGATGTTTTTCACACGCGATATTCTTTGCTACTCTTGATAAATGTGCAAGTACAATGTGATTTGACCATCACAAGATTTTACATGTGTTAATGTATGCTCACTAAACTATCTTGATGTGTTTTTTTTGAAATATAAAAGTTGGTTAGACTTGTTTGGTGTGTGTGTGTGTGTTCTTTGGGATCCATATGCTTAAAATTGCTGTTGAGAGATGATTTTAAGAGGTTTATATGGTGTTTGGATCATTGGTTGTATTGTATGTTTGATTGCATTCATATCTGTGTTTTTCTCTTCTCGAAAAACTGTTTTTAAAAGCTTGCTCAACACCTCTTGGACACCTGGCTATCTATCAAACTTCCAAGCTTCTTTTCTTATCGCAATCTCGACACCTCCTTGACACCCGGTGGATCGATTGAAAAAGTTCCTATCTCCTCGATAGCTTCTCAACAGCTAGGTCGATCGATTGAGCTTCTGTTCTTGATATGGTGGTTTGTTCCTCGACACTTGCTCGACACCTTCTTCTATTGACGACCATTTTCTCAACACCTACCTCGACAGATTGCTTGATACCTCTTGACACCTTCATCTGTTGAGATTTACTGATGGCCTATATATTCTTCTTGTGCGATTCGCAGCTCATTTCTGTCGATCTTTCTCTTGATATCTCTGTCTTTTCATCTCCCAAACCTCTCTCATTCACTCCAATCTTCTTTCTCAAGGTTTCTTCAAGCTTTTCCAAGATTATCTTCACTTGGTAAGCTTCTAATCTCTCATCTTCATGTATTTCATGTTTTGAAACCTAGGATTTGGGGTTTTTGAAAAATTTTAAGGTTTTTCAAAATTGTTGAGTTTTTGTTGAAATTTTGGGATGGATTTTAAAAGATTTGATCTTAAAATCTCATGCATTGCATCACATAAGCATAATAATAATATTATCATGCATTTTAGATGTGCGCAATTGATTATGTGCTGGTAGGATTGGATTGGGCTGAGTGCATGATGCAATTTCTTTTGCATGTCACATATTTATACATTTCCCATGCATATGTTCTCTACTTTTCAATATACTTGTTATATTTGAACTGTTTTGGAGCTTTTCTGATTGTTACTTTCTTCCCATTCTCTATTCTGTTTACGTTAGTTGTGTCTATGGCACCTAAGCGTAAGTCCACTCTAGCCCGGAACCCTCTTCATTTCGATATGCTCTTCTCTCTCTTCAGTTTCGTGATGATGATGCCTACAAGGCATTCTCGGAGAAATTTTCTAGACGCAGAATTCATTATGAACGCCAAGTCATTCTGGCAAACTTTGCCAACACTAACCTTCCCACTGTCATTCACAATCGGAGATGGGAGTCACTGTGTGACATCCCGGTCACTTGTCCTCTTGTGCTTATCTAGGAGTTTTACTCTAATATGCACGTGATTGATCGTTCAGTACCTCTTTTCTTTACTCGTGTTCGAGGTACGCGCATTCCTATCACACCACAGCTTGTTGCGGATGTGCTTAGGGTTCCTAGGGTAGAGCGCCAATTCACTTACTATTTGGCCTTTGCAAAAGTCCCGTGGTTTTTGAATATGGTGATGACCTTTGTACTCCATCCTCTCTCTCACTATAACTTTATCACCAAGCCTCGTGCTCAATTTCTATTGTTCCTTCTTGAGCATCTTACTATTGATTTCCCTTCTTATTTTATTTTTTCCATCATAGATGTTCATCTAGATTCGGCGTCCCATGATAAGCTCATCTTTCCTTCTGCTATTGCGAGGATCTTACGCCATTTTTCCGTCCCTCTTCCAGCGTCCGACCCTTTCACTTTCATGAGTGCCATAGATTACACTACCGTTAAATGTAGCGAGGCTCAGTTTAGGTCGTGACAGACAAATTTAGCACCTTCAACCCGTCCAGCTCCATCTCGATTTGCTCGATCCACATCCGCTCTCAGGTCTTCTACGAGCAATGTGTCACTAGGAGACATCATGGCGCAGCTTTAGCGCATGGATGCTCGCCTAGATACACTCTCTACAGAGATGTATCAGGTGAACATCCGTGTTGGCTGTATTGCTTGACAGCAGGCGACCATGGAAGGATTTGCTCTTGAGGCTACCCCTTCACCACCTTCTGTAGATTCTGATTTTGATGATGATGATGGTGATGAGATAATGCTTCTAAGGATGATGATGATGGAGATGCTAGCTCTACTGATGAGATGTCTACTTGACACTCTTACCCTTTATCACTCGTGACAAAAATGGGGAGTAGCTTTGATATGAGAGTAGTCATACTTAGGCGAGAGTTAGAATAGGACATTTTTGGTTAGGGGGAGTGTTGATATGAGGGATATAGTGAGGATTACTTGTATCTTTTCTTTTCTTTCTTTTATAGATACATTGTCCTTGTACTTTAGGTCTTGTGACCATTTTTGACATACATTGTACTTATCTTCTTTATATATGTTGATGTATGTGCTTCTTTCACCTACCCCTTACATGTGTTATTTCTTTTCTCTCTTTATGCACATGCTTCTTATTACATGTTTGCAATATATTATTTTTGTTTCACATTAAGATGCCTTGATGAGTTTTGTTTAAAGTATTTCAGAAATACAGGTTGTCAAAGTCTACTTGCCATAAACTCTCTTCTTGCAAAGTTTTTCAAGAGTTTGTGTTAGGATAGATTTTATTGTATTCAACAAGTGAGTATGAGTTGAGTGATTTATGGCTTCTCTCATATGTTCATTTGTTTGTTGTGGTTTTGTCACAAATTGCCAAAGGGGCAGATTGTTAGGACATATATGATTCACTTGTTAGGAACATATGTCAATATTTTATGTAATTGGCTAATCCTTTGATAAAACGCACTTTACTTGTAATTAGGTAGATCTAGGATGTTTTTAATACTTCAAGAAATAAGGTTTCAAGATCAAGTGTTGAAGTCATCGAGTCTATCTAAGAAACAAGTTGAGAAGTGCAAATTCATTAAAGCTCAATAGTTGCATCTATCAAGCTTAAGAAAGCTGTTTCAACCCAGTGTGCTCAATACCTGCTCAACAGCTTCTATCTGTCGAGGTTTAAAGAAACAGAAATTTTGTTATGTTTTCTTGGAATCCATGAATGTGTCTTTGGGCATTCTTTTCTCCTAACCCTAGACATATAAAATGATTGTTTTAAGGGTCGTTAAAGAGTTCACAAGTTGCATAAGCATTGAGCAAAGTTTGTTCAAGCAAATTGTGACCAGAGACAAAGTTTTTCCCTAGCTCATCATTCTTGTGAAGAAGTTTCTGTGTATATGCATCATTGGGTTTTGTGACCAAGCATCTTCTTGATCTTCATCGTTAGGATGAATTGAAGAACTTTGTAGCTAACAACCTTCTCTAGTTGGTGATTGAAGTCGCGTACTATGATCCGTGCAATTGGTTAGTCACGTACTTAGGAGTCATGCATCAAAAAGAGGAACTATCACTACAGAACAAGTCCAATTGGGTATTGGCGTAAGGGTTCAACTATAGGTTGGTATAAGGTACTGGGATTCCTTTACTTGTAACCGCTTGTTGTGATAATAGTGGAGTTTCGGGAGTGGTGACTTAAAAATCAATCGATGTGGATTTTGCCGTTAGGTTTTCCCCATTCGTAAACAAATCACCGTGTTATTTATTTTTCACTGCATACTTTAGTTAATTGGTAATTTGTTTGTGTTACCACGCGTTTGCATGTTAATTAACTTAATTAATTCACTTGGGTAAATTAATTTGTTAATTTATCACAAGGGGTCAATACGATTTGGCCTATCAAAGGGGACAAATAATCATACCTGTGCCAAACTGAAGAGGCCCATCTCCCCTATGGCCTTAGTAGCATGATTGTCCAAGTCCTCATAGTCTTTGTATTTGATGATGGATGAAAGCTGCTTGAGCGCATATCGAGAGTCTTTATGGAGGAGGACGAGGCGCTTTTCAATGACGGAATCCTAACCCATCATCAAGCCTTTCCCCTTCCCCGAACCAAGCTTAGGGGGCAACTTGCTGGAATCAGAAATCTCACACATGATTAACCCCGTTGCCACCTTTGGTTTCTTAGATTAACGGTCTAATTTTTCAGTTGGCTTCCTTTTTGTAGATGAGTTAGCCAAACCCATCACCTTAGGAGGCAGGCTTCCCTTCAGTTTCTTCTTTGCAGTAGCTTGCTGCTTGATATAAGCCCTTGTCCTGCTATCTTCCATTTTTGCACAAAGATGGACAAATAGAAGGAGTTATATAAGCTACCAAAAGTTAGAAAGGAAAGCAAGTAATGGGCAACAGACTTACGTTTGCGCACTTGGTTGTCGTAGTGACAGGCAATTGCAGTACGATCAGGACCATCACAATACCAATAAAGGGTGTCCAAGGTAACCAACTTAATCCACGTTCATTCTGAAAGTTTGGCGGTCCTAAAGATCTTTTCCAAAAAGCTCCACTGCTTGAGAGTAACTGTTGTACAATCCTGAGCTGCAATGTGAGACGGTTAGAATACCAAACGAAATAAGTAATAGAATATGAAACCTAAGATGGATGACCACCTACCAGACGGGGGCATTATACCCCAAGTTATGTCCACAGGCATGTACTTCTGATCCTTAGGGTGACATATCCAGTCATACCTCTAGATGAAAAAATACCAACTCTTCTAGTTTCTGTTTGAGTTGGGGGTCTCACACACTAGCCTAAGCAACGAACTCCTTGGTAAGAAACTGTACATGGCCTTTAATTGGGTAATTTCAGATGGACGATAGCAGTGGAAGAACTCCTTCACCATTATCCTATACGCCCCATCAGATAACACTCCGTATAAGACTTTTGCACCTAGGAAGACTCTCTAGGCATTCGGAGAGATTTGGGTAATGGCTAGTCCAGGGTACTGAAGAAGACAACGATGAAGAGCACTTAAAGGGAATCTAAGTCCTGCTTTCAACATTTGTTTGTACACTTTGACGTTTTCAGCACCCTGGTAGTAACACTTTTTAAACTTGAAGGGTAGATGGATTGGTATGCCAATGGGAATCTGGTATTTCTCCCTAAGCATATTGAAGTGTTTTTGTTTGATGGAAGAATTGAATTCGTTTATCGTCCATAACAAAAGCATGATAAACTCCCTAAGACCATTAGGACCTATGACGGATTGAATGGGGGGTTCAACACTGCCTATATCTTCTTCATCATTGGAATCACCCTCTAACCCATCCACATGCAGGTCCTCATCCTCCTCTGTGGAAGATGAGTTGGCAGATGGAACCCTTTCATCGTGGAAGGTGTCGGGGTCATCCTGACTTGACGGAAACACCTCATTGTAGCCCGCTCCTTCGCGGACACATGATTGTTCACTCAACGCCTCACTAGACATCTGTCACCTACACGTGACGAGTAAACCCCTAAGACTCTACAGGTCTACATAGGTGACGGGCATGCGATATTTAAATAAATAGCAAAAAAAAAAGAGAGTTTAGTATAAGGTGAAGGATACTTACAAGTGCGAAGAAAGAGATGGAGAAAGCATAGCGGACGATCACACCAAGTAGACAGAATAAGAGTTTGTTGAAAAGGATGGAAGCACTTTGATTGGAAATTCATTGTGAAAAGTAAAAATGAAAGGGAGAAGCAACATATATATAAAGGGAATGGCACGGAAGACGAAAGGATGTTTCAGTCCGAATGATTAACCACTAAAAACATGCCACGTGCCCCTACTGCATTAATGAATCTAGGCTAGCCTATCAATCAAAGCACATATTCCAAAGGTTGAGTTAGACCGTCACTCCATGGGTTCATCTGCAAGATAAGACAACGAACCCATAAAGTGAGGGGGCAACTGAAGAGGATTAAATTAAGGTAGACGGACTTGTCCAAAAAGCCTCCTATAAGTGATGGTACTGAGATAACTGATGATCAAAACTTAAGGACAAGACGACAGGTTAATATGCCAGATGGAGAATATACAAGACGGATGGATCTTCCATAGTGGACGAATTCTATCTATATGTACACAAAGGGGATGAATATCAAGGCCACGCAGCACCTACGTGGCCTAAGTGGTCTCCAAGGAACCCTAAATGGAAATGTCTTGCACCCTATGATTAACCCTAGTCAATGGAATGGGAAGAATCCTGCAAAATATGTACATTTATGAGGATCTTCCCCACAAGGAAACATCTTCTTAGTCAAGAAACGAAGGTCGATTCTACACTACTACAAAAACCCAAAACCCTCAGAAAACAAGGTACACATAATTTACCTTAGTGCTGGCACTCTAGAGTTATGAAAGTTCTCTAACTTAACCTTCGGAGGGTCTTTGGCCAGTACCACACTAGTACTCTCTGTAGGGTTTTTCTTCTTCTTCTTTGTTATGTAGATTTTGTCCAAGGCACGTGAGGATCGTGCAACTTACTGACGATTTTCGACATCATCAATTGGATTTGGTAATTTACATTTTTTGTTTGTGTAAAGTTGTAATTTACAACTATGTGTTTTGTTAGCTTTAATTTCGTGCCAAATTTGATTGTAATTTTATTCATTCTTTTATACCATATATTTATTGTGGGATTTAATTGTAATGGTTGTGTGATAGAAAGAGAGAGTGTGAAGACTCAAGCAATTGAAGAAAGAAGAGTTTTCGCGGGTAGCTCACGACTAAGCATCCCGCGAAATGATGCATGTGCCTTACACATGACTGGAATGCAAAAAGTCAGGACAGATAGAGACAACTGTGTTTCACGAGTAGCTCGCGAGTAAGGCTTTCCTGCGAGACACTCACGAAACATTTTGTTTTGACAAACTGTCATTTCTAATACACACTTTCTGTACCTACACTATTTATACCCACATTACCCACAGATGTAGAGGAGTGCTTTAGAGAGAAAACCCTAGCCACAAACCTTGAGAGTTAGAGATTGTTATACCCACATATCTCTACACATTTGCTTGTGGATTTCCTCGACTCCTACCTCTCAATTTCCATACCATTAAGAGGTTGATAGCTCAAATACTTACCATACCCTTTCAGAGTGTCAAGTGAGGTTTTGGTGTTGCTGGGAAGCATTGGAAGAAGCCAGACTTTGGCGGATGCAATCGGGTGTATTGTGGGATTCAGAGAGCTAGACAAGACACGGTTCCGAGAAGCCTTGTTGGAGTACGAGCTTGGAGGGCTTAGGTACAGTAGGTAGATTAGGCTTGGAGGGTCTCTTACTCACCCACGTATCCCAACTGATTGTCTAGTGGATTGATTACTGCTTGGAAGGCAGCAGAGCGGTTTTTCGCCAAGTTCTTCGGTTTCCTCTTTGATAACAAATCAGCGTGTTATCATGTATTTGCATTATTCTTTCCTACTCTTTTAGCTTTCATATTACTGTTATGTTATATTGAATTTCTCTTAGAGTAGTTTATTTGTTCATCTGCTCGCTTTTACTCTATTCCATACTTAGCATAAGTTAGAGTAAAATCTATCGTGCCGTAATTTTAACTTGGGGTCTTAACATCTCTTGTGTTTTCACACATTTTAGAGCATTGAATTGGTATAAGAGTGGGTACACTCGCTGTCATTTTATTACCTAAGTGTGATCCTAGACCTCTTGGCTTGCTATGGATAGTGCTATGGCAAAGGCCAATATGAAGTGTAGTAAAGGTGTTTGTGATAATGACTCTATAAGCATATTTTGAAATTGTTCTAGTAATGAGCATATTTTAGTGTAGTAAAGGTTTTTATACACATGTTGAAATCATTAGTTCATAGAAATCATGATATTCATAATAGCTTGTGTGAGTCGAATTCCTTGATTAAAAAATATAAGAGAAGGAATAGACATTTGTGTGATAAACTTGATGGTTTGAAAAGAAAGCTTCATTCATCTATGAATGAAGTAAAGAAAGATGGGTCTTGCTTTGATGGTCAAGAATGCCTATCACATGCTTGTCTTTTTGTTCATACCGCATTGAAAGTGTTTAATTCATGTTTGTGGTATCTTGACAGTGGTTGTTCAAGGCATATGACTGGAGATAAATCTTTGTTCAAAACTCTCAAAGAGAAGGAAGATGGTTTTGTGACATTTGGATATGGTAGCCACTCACAAGTTCTAGGAAAGGAAACCGTTGATATTCCGGGACTGCCCTTATTGACTGATGTGCTGTACATTAAAGGATTAAAAGTGAATTTGCTGTGCATCACTCAACTATGTGATGAAGACTTCTTAGTCCAATTTTCAAAGAAAGCGTGTCTAATCCTAGATGAAGAGGGTGTTCAAGTTTTGAAGGGAATTAGGACCACTGACAATTGCTATGGTCTCATTCCCAAACCAAGCATAGCATGTCGAAGTGCTCGAGTGAACCTTTTGGAGTTATGGCATCAACGACTTAGGCATGCTAATTACAAGCAAGTGGCAAAAGTCTCAAAGCTTGAAGCAGTGGTTGGTTTACCAAAGTTTGGAAAAATTAAGAAAAATGTTTGTGGTCCATGTCAAATGGGAAAACAAACAAAGTCAGCCCATCCTAAGGTAAATGTAGTTGCTACTTCATGTCCTTTGGAGTCACTTCATGTGGATCTAATGGGTCCAACAAGAATTGAAAGTATGGGCGGAAAGCGCTATATTATAGTGGTAGTTGATGATTTCTCAAGGTACTTATGGGTGGAATTTCTTAGAGAGAAGTTGGAAGCATGTGACATGATGGAAAGGTTATGTAAGAGGCTACAAAATGAAAAGGGAGTTCCCATAGTCAAAATCAGAAGTGATCATGGGAAGGAATTTGAAAACGCAAAATTTGAAGCTTTTTGCAATGAGCAGGGTATTAAGAAGGAATTTTCAACTCCAAAGACTTCACAACGGAATGGGGTGGTTGAAAGGAAGAACTGAGTGATCTAAAAGATGGCAAGAGTAATGTTACTCAATAAAAACATTCCACAAAAATATTGGGCTGAAGCTATGAATACTTCATGTCACATTGGGAATAGAATTTACTTCCTAGCAAGGACAAAGAAGACATCATATGAAATTTGGAGAGAAAAGAAGCCAAAGGTGAAATACTTCCAAATATTTGGAAGTAAATGTTACATTCTCAATGATAAGGAGAATCTTGGAAAATTTAATGCTAAGAGTGATGAAGGGATATTCCTAGGATACTCCACAAATAGCCGAGCATATAGAGTGTACAATAAGCGCACTAAGACGGGAGTCAATAAATGTGGTCATAGATGACACCATCTCAAAAAAGGACATTGATGATGATGGTAAGGGGCTAAACCTTAAGAAGAATGAGGATGATAATAATATGTCTCTAGGTGATGATGCTGAGAAAGAATCACCGGAAAAGGAGTCTACACCTCCTATACCAAGAAGGGAGACTAGATCAACACAAGGATCTTTAAACCCATTCACACCTTCGGAAGTCCAACCTCCAATCTCTCGTGATAAGGAACCCTCCACTTCCAAGAGACCATCGTCAAGTGTAATTCTCAATCATCCCCCAAGCAATATCATTGGTGATGTAAATAAGGGACTTCATTTAAGAAGAGGACCGGGCTACAGTGTGAATCATGTGATGTACAATTGTTATCTTGCTCAATTTGAACCCAAGAAAGTAGAGGAAGCTCTAAAAGATGAGAATTGGGTAGAGTCCATGCACTAAGAGTTGCATCAATTTGTTAGAAATGATGTATGAGATTTGGTTCCAAGGCCGAAGGATACACATGTAATTGGCACCAAGTGGATTTTCAAGAACAAGACTGATGAAGATGGTGAAGTTGTCCAAAACAAGTCTTGATTGGTGGCTCAAGGATATACTCAAGTTGAAGGCATAGACTTTGATGAATCATTTTCTCCGATAGCAAGACTAGAGTCAATCTGAATTCTTCTCTCCATAGCATGTATTATGAACTTCAAGCTATAGCAAATGGATGTGAAGAGTGCCTTCTTGAACAGTTTCCTAAATGAAGAAGTGTTTGTTGAGTAACCAAAGGTGTTTCAAGACCCACATTTTTCGGATCATGTGCTAAGGTTGAAGAAAGCATTATATGGGCTGAAGCAAGTATCAAGAGCTTGGTATGATCGCCTCACCACATACCTATTGGATCATGGTTTCAAGAGAGGCCAAGACGATTGAACATTGTCTGTTAAAGGAGATGAAGAATCTCTTCTTATTGCTCAAGTGTATGTGGATGATATGGTTTTTGGATCCACAATTGATCATCTAGCTCATGAATTTTTGGAAGAAATGAAAAGGGAATTTGAGATGAGCATGGTGAGGGAGTTAAACTACTTTCTAGGGCTTTAAGTGAAATAACGGAAAGATGGAATATTCATTTCTCAAGAGAAATATGCCAAAAATCTTGTCAAAAGATTTGGTCTAGACTTTAAGAAACACACTTTTACTCCCATGAGTTCCTCAGCAAAACTGAGTATTGATGCAGCCGGTGTAGATGTGGATCCAACACTTTATCGAAGCATGATTGGTAGCCTTCTCTATCTCACTCCAAGTAGGCGAAACATTGCTTTTAGTGTCGGGGTATGTGCACGATTTCAGGTAGCTCCTAAAGAGTCCCACTTGACGGCAGTCAAGCGAATCATTTGTTATATTAATGGCACATCTGATTATAGGATTTGGTATTCAAAAGATTCAAATGAGTGCTTAGCTAGATACTCAGATGCTGACTGGGTTGGGTGCATTGATGATAGGAAAAGCACTTCCGGTGGTTGTTTCTATCTTGGAAATAACTTGGTCTCATGGATGAGTAAAAAGCAAAATTCAGTCTCTCTTTCAATGGCTAAAGATGAATATATAGCAACGGGAAGTTGTTGTGCACAACTATTATGGATGAGAAAGCTCCTACATGACTATGGAATTACTCAAGACACTATGTGTGTGTTCTGTGATATCATAAGTGCCATAAATTTGTCAAAAAATCTAGTTCAACACTCGAAATCAAAGCATATCGAGATTCGGTATCACTTCATTCAAGACTTGGTGGAGGAAAAGATTGTGTGTCTAGAGTTCATCAACACTAACAACCAAAAGGCAAACATATTCACTAAACCTCTTGATGGTCCAAGGTTTGAATCTTTGCATAAGACCATTGGTGTAGGTATCATTCCTTGAACTCTATCTCCCATGTGACCTCATTGTGTTCATTATTGCATATTTGCTTTATAGGTTACACATGTTCAGGTGTATGTTGCCATGATGTTTCTTTTACAAGTTTTGTTTTTTACTTGTTTTTATTGATCTTACTTTTCTTGTTCTGTTTTTTAGTGTGTTCAAAAATTCAAAAACCATAAAAATTTGAAAAATCTTCAAAAATTTTGATCGCTTGTTTTGTGTATATCACATGTGAGTTTGGCCTAGTACCTTTGTACTAATGGCGTAGTGCATTTACAAGCTTAGCTTGTCATATATGCACATATATCTTTGTGGGAGAAATCTTGAAAACTATGTGCGATTGTTGTAAATAGATTTTCAAGCTTGTCATGAATGATTGGTCAATAGTCTTGTTGGTCTTGATACTTGCATAAACTTGTGCCTATATATCTTCCCACATTTATTTTTATGTTTTTGCTATAGAGCTCACCAAATGTAAATCTCAAAATGAAAAGAGAATATGAGTTGCAAAAGCCTATCGCACATACTAGTATTTGACTAGGAAAAAGGGAAAGTGACTTTTGTATTAAAATGTATGGTGCTAAAAAAGCCAAAGGCTAACTCTCCATGTTGAAATATCAAAAATTTCAAGCACCAATTTCAAATAGAGATATATTATCCAAAAATGATCAAATGTTATGATTTATGCAGAAGTCAAATGAAAAACTTCTAAGTTTTGTAATCATTCTCTTGTGGTATAATTGAGATAGACCACTTGATTTAGTACCAGTTATGTATGACTTGATTGAATTGATCATTGTAGCTTCACTTTGGTCTAAAGACTATTCCACATTTGATACTCACCCACAACACACAAGACTGTTTTCAAATAATGCTTATCTCATTTGTGTGATTGTACATGTTAAAATGTGATGTGTATGCTCAAGTACTTGCTGATCAAACCCAAAAATATTTTTGAGTGTTTTATATGTTTTTGAAAGTGATTTTATACTTTCATGCTTTTAGTTTTTGTTCAAACTGCATTTTTGTGTTTTTCTTCAAAAATTGGATCAAAGGTTGTTTTGCAAGAAGCTCACAACTTAGAGCTTCCCACGAAATATGCTTAAGGGAAATTAAAAAAATCACATTTTCATATAGAGAGTCTCGCTACTACCTCGCAAGTATTTCACAACTAAACTCTTCTTGCAAAATGTTTTTAGGCAAAAACTGGAAATTTTTCAATTCTATACAGAGGCTATCGCAACTGTCTCGCGACTAAAAGCTTCTTGCGAAAGCTTCAATGTGTCTCACGACTAATATCGCGACTGCCTAACCTGCAAAAAACTTGTGTTTCCAGTTTTTATGTAGGAGATGTGACATTTTTTCAAAATCACTTCACTTCCCTTGCACTGCCTCTCTCGAACCCCCTTCAACCCAAATCTCATTTTCTTTCAAAAACCCATCTTTTTCAAGATAATCTCTGCTCAATCACTTCAACGTATGTGTTTTTAACACTCTTTTCATCTTTTCAATTGAATTATGCAAATTTAGCTTAGGGTTTTAAAAATTGGGGATTTTCAAAAAAGGGGTTGGGGTTGGGGTTCTTAATTTTGTGCAAATTTTTTTCAAAATTTTGATTGGGCTAAGTCTCATTTGATGTGTTTGTATCTATGTTGACTCCATGTGGCAAATTAAACATGTATTGAGGCAAATTTCATCATATTCATGCATTTTCCATAGGTGTTGTGTACTGTTGCATGTTAGGTGTTTGATAGAATGTCCTAGTGACATTCTTGTGTTGAATTGGACTCAAGTGAGTCCCTTTGCTTGGGTTTACTCTTGATTGACCATGTTTAACATGTTTTGGTCAATGAATGTGTGTTCTACACACTTTTCCCAAGTTGTGCCTCAATGCCATGCCTTGCACACACTATGCATCCTTTAGGCACACCTCATGCACCTCTTGCTACACTCATTTACATCAGCATATGCACAGCATAGACACACACATGCACAGTCATGTACTTCATGCATTGTGCTTATGTTTACATGTTTTAACACCTATAGCATGTTGTTTTAAGTTTGTTTGCTCTGTTTTGAGTTGGTTATACTTTGTTTTAAGATGTTTTACTTTGTTTTGAAGTAACATGTAACTAATCATGTTTTTGTGTTTTTGCACTTGTTTTTGTTCTTTGTTCTCTGTGTAAATGTGTAGATGTCTCCATTTAAAAGCTCAGCTATGAAAGAAGGCAACAACAAAGGGAAAGAGCTAGTGATTGATGTTGATGACCCTTCACCAAGGTCAAAGAGGACTCGTTTTTCAACAAGAGTGTATGACCCTGACTTGTTCAGATCTTATGCTACATTTTAGACCTATACGAACTACTTTCGAGATGCTCCATTGTTGGTTGAAAGGGCTGTTGATCAGCCATCTCTCCTAAACACCAATATTCCCATATGGTTTGCCACCAAGGATTGGAACTTTCTTCTCTCAAATCTTAAGGATGCATGCAAAAACTTGGTGAAAGAATTTTATGCCAATGCCATTGTTGAAGGAGAGGAAATCAAGTGCTGGGTGAGAGGAAAGAGGTTCTCAGTTACACCCGTCTACTTGGCAGATATTCTACACATCAACAGGCCAATATTACCTATCCCATCGGTGTATGATGAACTGAATCCGGATTAGGAGGTTCTTTAGGAAGCTTTAGGAGCTAATTTGGAATTCTCCTCCAATGGGAAGTTAATAAGTGTGGCATTTCTTTCTCCTGAATTAAGGTTGCTCACAATGATCATGTTTAGCAACCTTTATCCTCTGTCTAAAACTGGTTACATGAATCTGGGTCGAGCATTATTCTTGCATGATCTGATCACTGACGTGGAGATTGATGTGTGTTCTCATATTTTTCACATTTTTGGCAAAAACGGTTGAACGGACTGCTTCAAGGAATTGTATTCCTTTTTGTCACCTTATCTCAAGGATTTTGAAGCTCAAAGGTGTGCATCCCTCAGAAGATGAGCACCAATATCCAAGGCCAAGTCCAATTAATATCAGCAATCTCCATGCAAGCATAAGTCACACCAAGAAGAATACCAAGCAAGAAAGTCATGCTACTCAGGGAAGCTTAAGCTCTACCTCCCATGTTTATGATGAACAGCTAGACAACATCATGGCTACTCTCCAAGAGATCACTACCAAATATCCGAACTAGCTACCATCATGCACTCCCAACACATTCGTTTTGACACCAAGTTCACATCTCTCCATACTCAAATGGACCAAATTCAGAGGAAGCTAAAGGAACATGAAGACTAGCTATTCCATGACAAAAAGGGGGAGATGGTGTCGTTGACAGGGGGAGTGTAGTGATAGGGGGAGGAGAAGCTAGTAGCTGCTGTTTGGTTTATAGTTTTTATTGCTTTTCTTTATGCTTAAGTACTCTGTTCTTATTTTCAGTCTTATATTCTGTTTTTGTGTTTATCTCAATGCTTTGTAGCATTTTTTTTGTACTTTTAAGATATTGCTAATATGTCTTAAGTAGCTCACTCTTGTGCCCTAGTAGGATCTTGTTTCCTAGATGCAAATACTTCGTGTATTTTGCATTTGTTGAATGTTGGACATGCAATTGATCATTGCGGTTGGTCTTCATTGCATTACATGTCCGGATGAGCATTTACTAGTTAAATGTTCATTGTAGTCATTCTTTAATGACTGAACTTATTTGATTAAGCTATGCTTACATAATATATTGTGTTTACAAACTTGATCGCATTTTACTTGTTCATGTATGTACGTTGTGTTCAACTTGTCATAAGCTTAATGAAAGTTTTGTTTGTGTGCAAGTGTTTCAAGTTACAGATATACACGTGCAAGTGCTTCACAGCTTCTAGATTAGGTGTGAGTGAGTTTTGCCACTATTCCGAAACTCACGTTTAAGTCTAGAGTCTATTTTAGGGGTTTTGTCACGGAATAAGGGGAGATTGTAAAATTGTAATTTACAACTATGTGTTTTGTTGGCTTTAATTCTGTGCCAAATTTGATTGTAATTTTATTCAATCTTTTATACCCTGTATTTATTGTGGGATTTAATTGTAAGGGTTGTGTGATAGAAAGAGAGAGAGTGAAGACTCAAGCAATTGAAGACAGAAGAGTTTTCGCGAGTAACTCATGACTAAGCATCCCGCGAAATGATGCATGTGCCTTGCACATGACTGGAATGCGAAGAGTCATGATAGATGGAGACAGTTGTGTTTCATGAGTAGCTCATGGGTAAGGCCTTCCTACAAGACACTCACGAAATATTCTGTTTTGACAGACTGTCATTTCTGATACACACTTTTTGTGCCTACACTATTTATACCCACATTACCCACAGATGTAGATGAGTGCTTTAGAGATAGAACCCTAGCCACAAACCTTGAGAGTTAGAGATTGTTATACCCACATATCTCTACACATTTGCTTGTGGATTTCCTCTACCCCTATCTCTCCATTTCCATACCATTGAGAGGTTGATAGCCCAAATATTTACCACACCCTTTCAGAGTGTCAAGTGAGGTTTTAGTGCTGCTGGGAAGCATTGGAAGAAGCTAGGCTTTGGCGGATGCAATCGGGCATATTGCGGGATCTGGAGAGCTAGACAAGACACGATTCCAAGAAACCTTGTTGGAGTAGGAGTTTGGAGGGCTTAGGTACATCTGGTAGATTACGCTTTGAGGGTCTCTTACTCACCCATGTATCCAACTAATTGTCTAGTGGATTGATTACCGCTTGGAGGGCGGCGGAGGAGTTTTTTGCCGAGTTCTTCGGTTTCCTCTTCGATAACACATCGGCATGTTATCCTGTGTTTGCATTCTTCTTCCCTACTCTTTTAGCTTTCATATTACTGCTATGTTATATTGAATTTGGCTTAGAGTAGTTTATTTGTTCATCCGCTCGCTTTTACTCTATTCCGCACTTAGTATAAGTTAAAGTAAGATCTATCGAGCCATAATTTTAACTTGGGGTCTAAACAACTCTTGTGTTTTCACACATTTTAGAGCATTCAATTTGAATGGGTGGGAATTCGTGGAGCAAAGTGTTTTGTCAACATAGTTTTTGTTTGATTATTCCTATTTTTTTTCATGACTTTTGTTTACTCTAACTATAATCTATTGAATTTTATAATCTATTAAATTTGGGTTTAAACATTTGGAAGTTTTGTTGCAAGTGAAATAATGTTTTGCTATAAATATCATCACACCTCCTTGATATTTCATGATTGGAAAATGTCTTCGAATTTTGATGAATGAACACTATTAACCTTGACACAAAAAATAGAAGTAGAAGAGCCTCTGAGGCTCTTCTATTTTTTTGGATAAAAGTTAATAATTTGCATCTATCATAATTTGAGATTATTACATTTTTCAAATACAAAAAAAAAAAAAACTAGGGGTGTGATGACTATTATGCATTTATGGGTAAAATAATTTTTTCATCACACCCCTAGATTTTTTTTTTGTGATTAAAAAATATACTAATCTCAAATTTTAATTAATGAAAATTATTAACCTTTACCCAAAAAAGTAGAAGAGCCTCTTTGCACGCACTAATCGCCAAATAAATTATTATTCTTTATTTATACTAGTATATATATATACTATCTATAAGAGGATTCATATATTTGAACTAGACTTTTATGTGGTTCAAAAATACAATTATTAATGAATGGTAACTTTTCTTAGAAATAAGGTTAAAAATGTCAAATAACAAATTTCATTTTAAATTCAAAAAGAGAAATCCTAAGATTTAGGATTTTTTTCCCTTCACCCTCATATTTTTATTTCCTAAAATTTAGCATTATTTATTCCTTTTTCATCTTAATAAAAGTAAAAGTCCCCCAATTTAAAAAATAAAAATAAAAAACTAAGAGAACCCCTAAAATTTAGCCGTCTTTCTCCTCAAGTTCATCATATTTTTCCTACCCAAACTTTTTTCTATATCACAACACCACTGTCAAACAAACGTTCAAAAAATAAATTACACTTTCCATTTATCTTTAAAGTTTATCATTTTTATTTGTTTGAAAAATAAAAATATATATATTTCCAAATTATAATAGATGCAAATTATTAACTTTTATCTAAAAAAATAGAAGAGCCTCTGAGCAAGCGTAGCGTGCATGGCTTAGAAGCTAGTATACACATAAGGTCTTAACTCTTGAGTGTGTGGACCTTGGAATTATGTAAGAAAGATTTAGATACCAAAAAAAGAGAGGAGGCGATCTAGTGCTTGTAAGGAGTTTCTTCCTGAAAGTTGAATTAACGGAAACGACTACAGCAAATAAGAAAACAAAATGAAACTAAACAAGGAACTAATAATAACATCCCGAGCTCTTCAGGAGGTAGGCAGGAATCCTAGGAGGAACATGTTGTATATAATAAGAGGGATTTCAATGCATATAGCTAATCGGCTAGTTCAATGTTTCTACTTTAAATTCATTTGAATTAATTATTGGTCATCCTTAGTGGGGATGATAGGTAGGTGTGGATACTCTGGATGGATACTCCCTTTTTTCTTTTCTTTTTTCTTTTTTCTTTTTTTTTTCTTTTTTGTTTTTTTGAGGAATGGTGAATACTCCTATTTGCAAAGCCTTTAACACCTGGAATTTTTAGTTTCTCTATAGAAATCGAAATTTTGAACGACCCTACTCACCAGGAACTCATCATATTGTGATGTTACAATTAATCTTGGGAAATGTATTGCAACTCCAAGAGTCGTGACTTATTAATCACGGTTGTCACACTATTCATGAATTTTTCATGACTGTTATAGTCCTAATCATATAAAGAGTTACCATATGCCATTTGACATTTACATTTGTTCAAAGTCCTTACGAATTATAGCAAGGTTTTCAGACCCAGACCGTTTATTGAACCGTAAAAGGGAGAGATTCAAGGTTTTTGAGGTCGAACCGAGGTGGAACCGGGATCAAACCGTGATGACGTCATAATTAATTTAATAATTAATTAAAGCCTAAATATAGATATTAAATTTATAAAACTAGCAAAATTGACAATATATATATATATATATATATATGTGTGTGTGTGTTAGGGAAATTTAGTGATTTTCAAGCATATATTTAATAATTAAATAAGAAAGTTAATAAAATAAAATAATAACCATGAAATATTAAAATTTATGATTAATTTTTGAAATAAAGTTGAATATCTTTGAAGGATTTTAATTATAATTTTTTTTATTCCTTGTAAGAGATGGATAATTTAATTAAGTAGAATAAAATTGTGTTAAGTTGTTTTTTAAATAAATAAAAAAAAAATTTGCTAAGGGGTTGGACCGCACGATTCTCACCGGTTCTTGTGGTCCAACCCCGGTTTTAACAGTTCACGGAATTAACAAAAAATACGGTTCTTTAGGCTTAAAAAACCGGTTTTCATCCCGGTTTTCGGTTTTTACGATCCGACCTCCCGGTCCAGTCCGGTTCTGAAAAACCATGAATTATAGTACTACATAAAGTGTTTACATCATTATACAATGGGTTACAACATCTTTTTGATTTTAGTTTCTCAAGAATAATTTAAATTTTGAGCGACCCTAATCACCTAGAATCTATATCATATACTATATATAATAGTAAAAGTTGAGAAAAAATTGATTCCTACAATTAAGGTTGTTCTGCCACGTTTACTTATTAAAAAAAAAGTCTGTGTGTTTTGCATCTGTGATAGTGTTTCGCACGTCTAAAAACATAAACCCAAACACTACATTAGTTAGGTATTGTTTAACTTAAATTGTTTACTTACCACTGTTTCACTAAGCATAAAACTAAGACAGTTTGTTAAACAAAGAACTAGAGAAGGCACAAAGTTGGGAGAGAGAAAATTCTAAGAAATCTATCTGCCAAGCCATAAGAGAATCCTCTATTTTTTTAGATTTACTCTATACGAATAACGTCTCCCCTCTCTTACCCATCTCTCTTCACCCTACCCCTTTCTCATGCGCCGACCCAATACCCTGCAAAGGCATGACCATGGCTACCATCTTTAACTCAGCTTCAGTATCAGACTATTCTCTTTTGGTAATTTTCAATTAATCTACAACTAATTTCTTTTCCTATTGTTTTTAATTAGGTTTGCTATCAATCTTATATCTACACAAGTATCAAGAAAAATACATCATTACTATATCTACTGGAAGAAACAACTACTTGTACAACTAATCACAAGATTGTCCAAATTTCAACTAAATTTGATACATTGATATTACTAACATGGATCCAAGTTAAGATCTGAATAAAGGTTAAGAAAAAAGTTTGATACAAGCATAGCTTATGCCCTTTGATATTTAGATCATTAACATAACATACCAACCAAAAATGTCAAGATTACAACATGATAAACTTGAACATGATCACCACATGATTATCATGGGCAAGGGAATGATCAAGATAGTGACATTGGACTTCTATTTGCAATTCAAAGAGAATGCTTTACATGGCAGCAAAGCTTGTTATAACATTGTTGGGGAGGTTCACTTTAATTCAAAATGACCCAAGAACAAATATCAAACATGAAATTAACACTGACTTCAGAGAATAAAATGGACAAAAAACATTGAAAAGTCCAGCACGGGGAAAAACATAAAGATCTACTTTCATACTTTCATACTTTCACTTCCATGTCTAATATAGCACCAACAATTATGTAGAATCTTATTAAATGAGTCACATCAAAGAATCATACAAAAATAAGGCTTCAAAAATTTGAATCATGGAGAACTACATTTTCCAAAGAGCTCTCTCTCTCTCAGCAATAATTACAGTAAGGAAAGAAAAAGAAGGGACTTTTCTAAAGGTAGTGTACTTTTGGTCCCCTTAAGAACTACAAGTTAACCTATAAAGAATCAAAAAAATCTAATAACAAGTAAGAGGAAGCTTTTGTTTTTTTGATAAATAAACAATTCTAGTATATCAACAGAGAAACCCAAATCACGTAACAAAATGTAACAAGAACTAACTGCACTGCATAAACAAGACCCAAACAACTAGAATCAAATAGAGATAGAGACAAAGAAATATAGTACCTCAACAGTCCAAATAAAGAAATTGTTGAGGTTCAAAATATATCAATGAGCTAGGCCCATAAAAGCAAGAAGGACCCAGCCCATGGAAGTGAGAAAAAGAAAGAAGGTTTGGGCCTTAAGATGGAAGAGGAAGGCTGGGCCTGTAAGAAGAAGAAAATAAGCCTTGGGCCCTAGAGAAGGAGGAATAAGGAAGCCCAAGGGTGAAAGGAAACCATGACACATAAGAAAGTCTAAAGGGTAAGTTAAGATTTGGGCTGAAGTTGCATAGGATCCTCCAGGAGTAGATCCTTGAGAAAAGGCTGGCAAAGGACAATCAAGACATGGACAGCTCTAGACAGCATACTCATGTAAAAAAGGGGGCACAAAGAGCGAATGAGGTCCTATCGAAATCACTTACTTACGATCTAGAAGGGAGTGATGGGAACAAATGGTGGTTTTGGGACTAACACCTAATGAAGGAACCTAGGACCTCAGGCAGAGCAAGGAAGATGAACCAAGAAGGAAGGTAGCCAAGAGCCTTTTTGGCTACACCATCGGCAAGAAGGAATTTGTCATATTTAGGGGAAAGAGACAAGTTATGAGGAGTCAACACCAAAACCTCATAACTTTAAGGTGTCCTTTTAAAACCTTAGGGAAAGAATAAGAAACCTTGACCTTGGAAAAGAATTTGGACTTATTTAGAAAGGATCTCCCGTACAGAGGAAAGTCAGCAAGTGGGCTTTAGGCTACGAGTCTTCAGGAAAGTGAAGCAAGAGCAAAAAGAGGAAAGGACCGGCCACCAATGTTTCAGACACAACATTGGTTCTGGTACCCAGGGCACAAAGGGAATGAGTTGTTAACATGGAAGAACCCCAAAAGAACAACATTATAAAAGGGACCAAGCCTCAGCCAAAAGGGGTATTCAGCAAGAAGCATTCAAGATACAAGAAAAGAATACCAAAAAGAGAGCTGAGGGTCTAAAAATAGAGTGAAGAGTAAAGACATTGTAAAGGATCCTAGGGTGAATGTTGGAGGAAACACTTGGATTCAAGGGGATTCAAACTTCACAAGTCTTGGAAGCCTAAAGAGAGCTATCTAAGTCTATGGTTTTTGAACTTTATTGAGCCTTGTGACATATCCCAGCAAAGTAGGATCCAATGTACTCATAAAGCATAATCTCACTCTATTTAAGGATCTTTGATGTTCTATTTGCACTTCTTTTATTTTATTTGCTGTTTCTTGAATATTCACTCAACCAATATATATATATATATATATATATATATATATATATATATGTATATGTATATGTGTGTTTGTGTTGTAGGGTTCATGTCTTGTGCATAGATTGGCTCGTAAAACAGCCCAACAAGGTCACGATGAGTCAAGCCCAGTCCAACTAACAATCAAACACCCATCTTTGGGAGTCTAGGATCCTTCCTCAACATTGGGCTTGGGTACCATCCAAAATAGGAACCCACAGAAATCAAAAGGCTCAAGTAGCTATTCTTTACTCATCTCCCATATCAATCCCCCAAAAAGAGTACTTAAACCATTTGCAACCAAACAAAGTCTTTAAGACCTCAAGATTCCACAAAATATTTTCACTTTGGTCCACAACAGTCATTGCAAAAGTAACAAATGAATTCACTACATCAATATATTGTTGACTTAGTCTGCCTCTAGGTGTCTTACCTAGTGTCATCTAACTATTATCCATGTCTGATCACACATACAAGGTGAATGTTAAGTCATCAAGTTAATGAAATGTCAAGCATAATGCTTTCTAACATCTAAACCTCCAATATATCATAAGCACTATTTCATACTTACAATCTTTTAGAAGTTTGAACACGGATGAGAAAAAGACTACCTTCAAACCCACAAGGATCTGAAGATCAATCTAATACTCAGCCCCTTTTCCCTACTAGCCTTAAAACTCTAGGTCTAAGTATTTTGAGGGAGTTTTTGCAAAGTTTTGGTAAGGCTTGATTTTCTAACTATCTTTGTTGAAAATAGGGGTATTTATATGGGAAATGGGTAGTTAGGGTTTGATGACATGTTTGGGCAGCTAGTTGATCACGCCGGTTGTCCTAGAATCTCATCAAAATGTAAATTGAGTAATTTTAGGCTTTTTGTCTAGAGAGTGCATACGCCATAGATTGGGTGTGTATGCATCATATACCCTTCATACGCACTCCTTGTATGCTGAGTTTGGCTTACCTCTAGTACTTTTTTAACTGGACATGTCCTTTTATTTTAAATATACAATGGTAAATGGGAGTTCGTTTTAATTTCCACCTTTTATTTAGTTAGTGGATGTGGCAATTTTTCATCAAAACAAAAGGAGATTCCAGTTAAAAAAGTACTAGAGGTAAGCCAAACCCTTATATGTCTGGGCTAAATTAGGTTAAAATTGTCTTTTGGGGTTTAGACTTTGGCTTCCTACCTATTTTCGTAGTTAGGCTTGGGCTTGGACTGTGTTGGGCCATGTTTAAGCTTGTCATCCTCATTGGGTTCCACACATGATGCTGATCATTTTGGTAGCAATTTAATTTCTCGCCATTGGGACCAGGGGGGCTTGGATATAGGTAGGAACAAAATGGGGTGTCTACAAGAAGAAAACCTCACTTCAAAGCATCATCACACTGCCCTAGAGATTTAAAGGAAGTAAATTAAAGGAATGTGTGGAGATGAACCCAAAAAAAAACTTGTCTTTGAGACTTGATTAACTAAAATCAATTATTAAACATTAGGGATTAAAAGCACTCAAATTGTAAATTTTAAGAACCAACAATATATTTTTTCCTCATAAAATTGGCAAAGTTTAAAGACCCAAAATATTCAAATACTTATTTCATTCTCTCACCAAACACATAGGCTTGGACCATGAGAATTTAAATTCATACATAACCTCAAATTTATTCATGAACCCAACATATTAAAATGAAGCAAGAAATTGAGCAATGTAGCTAGAATTTGGAGGTGAAGGCTTTAACCTCTGGATGATTCTGAAACAGAGACATGTTTTTTTCATCCAAGCCCACCCATGCCTCAATTCCATCACCATCTTTGGTGTCAGTTAGACTAACCATTTCAACAACTTTTGGTTGATTGCTCACCCAAATAGGCTTTCCCCAACCAAAATCTACTTCAAAAAGAGGAAACCTGCACCAGCTAGTGAATTTATAGATATCTATGTCACCACTCTGAAGTTCTTCTTGGACATTTCTCATGGAGTTAGTCACCATGGAAACCAAATCATCCCCATTTTGTGGTTTCATACAATCATCCAGCAAATCCCTTATTGAGCTTTGTAGCGAACCCACCAGTTCATGCAACTCCACCTTGCTATCACTGTCTCCACCAAATCGAGCATTGGCCACCATGTATAGGTTCCCAAAAGAGTCATCCGATATTGGCAGAGCTGTCCTTCCACGCAGGTTCAATGAATGAAACAAAATAGAGGGCCTTAAGTTCCCTCGTCTAGCTTTAGACACAGCAATGAGAACCTTCCATAAAAAAGCTGTCACCACCACAACTCGTGAAGGTTGGTGTTTTGTTAATGATTCAGAATCACTATCACCACCTTTGGCAATTTCTTTTAGGCTTGATATTGCTTCCCCATTGAACACAAACCTTCTTGTGATGATTGGAACTCCAAATTTCATAGGTTGCATTGCAGGTACATTCTCTCTTGGTGGGAAATAAGAAGCCAAGTCAAATTTTGGATGAACAACTCCATTAATCCCTTCTGCTCGGCATGCTTTAGCCCATGCATTGAGGAACGAAGTTGCTGCAATTCCATCAGCTATATTATGCGAAATGAGAAGTACCATGGCTAGCCCACCACACTCAAACATGTTAACTTGAACAAGTGCCACAGGAGTAGATGTTGATTGAATTGGACGGGGAAGAAGATGATTCAACTCCTCGAGTTTTTCTCCTTGGATAAGTTGAGCAAGTTGACCACTTACTTGGGCTTCCAAGAATTCCACCCCTTCATCATTACAGTCAATCATTTGCTTGTCTCTGATGTATCTCCCAGCTACTGGGTAATACAGGGTTAGGATTTCTGAAAGTGATTTCTCCAAACGCTTGCTCCTGTGATCACCATTTTCATCCCCATTGGCAAGGTAGTACAGAATAAAGGCTGCATGTATTGGAGGCTGAAGTTGATCTATTGATGATACTTTCAAACTTCTAAGGTGAGGTGGAGTTGGAGTTGCTGGTTTTATAAACTTTCTGGACAGAATTTGAACCTTCATCCTCAACTCAAATTTGGGACCTCTCCTGCTTAATTTGCTCCGGGTTGGCTTGAATGAACTCTTTGCAGACGATTGAAGCTATATATAATCAAATAAAAGTGGTTAGTCACATAAATAAATAACTAAATAGAAAGTGATTGGTGATAAATTCTTATCCTAATACATAATGATATTTTGTTGCTTAAAATATGTGCTTTCAATTAAGTTACAAGTGATGCTGAGAATATTACAAGTAACCTACAAACTGAAATATAATCAATTTTTTCTTAAAAGATGAAATTGCTAAATTTACAAAAAAAAAAATTTATTACAAAAATGTTTATAAACTGACATGACAATAAATATGATTAATTGTACATTAGGAGTTCAATTATATAATAAATATGTAAATTAATTTTTATAATGGATGACACATAAATTTGGAACCACAATGCCCTTTTATTCTTCTTGGTAACGACAGCACAACTAGACAGAGGTGAGAGTCTGAGAGATAATATACATCAAGGTCCGTAATTATTGAATCCGACACTTTCATATTTATAGCTACATGCAGGTTGGCCCAAGGCCTAGGCCTACAACACCAACTACAAAAATAAAAAGGCCACAACTTCAATACAAAAAGATACGAAATATTATGATAATAATTGAAATTGTTTTTAAAATGTTTGTGCATTATATTTGCAATCTCTAACAAGGCCTACAAAACATTACAGCAATTAAAATCATAAATTTTTTTGGAAAAAAAAAATTTTGGTTTTAAATGTGCTAGATCATCAATAGCGTATTAATTTCTCCTAATAGTTTGAGATTTTTATTTTGTAAACTCCTAAATAGTAGATTGTCAACATTAGCCATTTATCTTCCACATAATCACACACCAAAAAATCTCTATTTTCTCTTAATATGAAAAAGAAAATTATATTACAATTTTACTAACCATGCACTATTGTCTTATATCCAAGATATAAACTAAACCTCATTTTTAACAAAATAGTAAATTTTCTTTTTTTTTTTTTTGGGTCAAATTATGCTTGAACTATGACATTTGATTCTTTATTTAAAAATAAATTTTGTAAAATTATTATTTATTCATCAAATTAACCTTGCTCAAGTTAGTATTTAATAAATTTATTTAACTAATATTTAAATATACAAGGTCTCACTTAAATTATCACCGTAGGTCTCAAACAATATCAAGTTAGTATTGCTCTTTATGAGGCTTCAAGTTTAGTATATAACCAACATTAGAGAATCAAATATAAATTAAAATAACTTTACTTTGAGATGAGCTTATTATTGACACAATTTGTATTAACACTAGTCATAACATTTTAGTTGAACTGTTGTGAAAAAGTTAACGTCCTAAACTTAATTATATTGTTGGAAGTTGTTTGACATTGATAGACACAGGACTGATACAACATTTGCAAGTAATATCAACCGCTCTTGGCGAGGAGATGTGTAGTTTTTATAATCACATACTTTTCTCTCAAAATCTGTTAGCGAAATCTTTAGAGTTCACATTAAATAAAAGCCAACCACCCAACTTTAATAAGCAGAAAATGTTGGAGAAAATAGGCAAATGCCCCTTTCAAAAAAAAAAAAAAAAAATCCAGCATTTTGCCCATTTTTCTAAACTAATTAGAGAAATGCCCATCTTTTAAAACTCAATTTTCTCAAAATTAAGTTATAAAAAAAATATATAATTATGGAGCCCTATAGCGATGTTTTAAGGAGCCTATAATAACGTTTTAAGGACTTATAATGGCGTTTTGTAACTCGATCTCCACGAAATCGATTTACATGCAATTTTTTTTTCTTTTTTTTTACCTATAACTCAACTTCATGGAGATCGAGTTACGAAACGCTACTATAGGTCCTTAAAATGTCATTATAGGCTCCTTAAAAATGCCACTATAAGGCTTAACTCGATTTTGAGAAAATCGAGTTTCAAAAAAATGTCATTTTCCTAATTAGTTTGGGGGAGAAAATGGGCAAATGCCCCTTTCAAAAAAAATATCCAGCGTTTTGTCTCATTTCCAAAACTAATTAGGAAATGCCCCTATTTTGAAACTCGATTGTCTCAAAATCGAGTTATAAAAAAAATTAAAAAAAAAAAAATCTAGAGCCCTATAGTGGCATTTTGTAACTCGATCTCAATGAAGTCGAGTTACATGCAATATTTTTCCATTTTTTTACCTATAACTCGATTTCATGGAGATCGAGTTATAAAACGCCACTATAAGTCCTTAAAACATCACTATAGGCTCTTTAAAAACTCCACTATAGGGTTTAACTCAATTTTGAGAAAATCGAGTTTTAAATGAGGGACATTTCCCAAAATAATTTGGGAAAGAGGGCAAAATGCTGGATTGTATTTTTAAAAAGGGCAAAGGCCAATTTTGTCCTTAGTTTGGGAAATATGACAAAATGCTAGATTATTTTTTTAAAAAGGGCAAAGACCAATTTTGTCCTTAGTTTAGGAAAGAGAGCAAAATGCTGGATTGTTTTTTAAGAAGGGCAAAGGCCAATTTTTTTCCAAAAAACGTTGTTAACATGTAAGAACAAATTTGAACTAAAAATGTTTATCTGTCTTACTTTCCATCTCTCGATGGTGTTATTTTATGGATTATGCATTTAGAAAAATGTTAATAAAACCGATTAGTGGAACTATAGTGAACCAATTATGTTTAATATAATATTTATTAGCTTGTAAAAAATAATCATAATTCAATATAGTTATGTACAGATTAGCAGGTAGTTGAATACATAATTTGTAAAGTTATGATTTTTACATAACATTTAAAACAATTGAATTTCATGACAAAAAGTATTGTAATTTCATTAATTTATTTTTTTTGTATTTTGTGGGATTTAATTGTAATATGTTTAGTATTAAGTTGGTGAAGATTGCTCAAGAAGTTGATCTCGCTACTTGGCTCGCGACTGGCTCGATAGTGTAGCACCCGCGAAAAGTCAAGTGAGGAGTACATGAGGAAGTTCAACAGTAAGCGTGTTTCGCAAGTCACTCATGACTTGGCTAACCCACGAGATACACTGACCAACTGGACTTTAAGTGTGACTTTCCTACCCTTTGTCCATACTATATTTGCCCTTATTACCTACAAAATTATGAGGCTATCAGATAGAAAACTCTAGAGAGAGATTTCTACAATACCCACCTTTTAGAGAAAGCTACTCATCCTTAAGTGAGAATTCCTTAGTAGTCCCTTCTCCTTCCCTCTCCCAATGTTATACCTTCAAAGGAGATTTGTACCCAAACACAATCCACACCTATTCAAAGTGTAGAGAGTATTTTGGAGCTTGAGAAGCATTAGATCTTTGCCAAAATAAGATTATGAGTCTTGGCGGTGCAATCAAGCGGTATTGTGAGATTTGAGAACCTAGTGAAGACATGACTCGATGAAGTCTGTTGGTAACTAAAGCTTGGAGAGCTCAAGTATTTTAGGTAGATTAGGCTTAGAGGGTCTTTTTAGTTATCCTTGTACTCTGACTTATTCACTAATAGATCATTTCGACTTGGAGGGCCGCAGAGAGGTTTTTACACCGAATTCTTCAGTTTTCCTCATTGATAACACGTCGCCGTGTTATCTTGGGTTTAAGTCTTTTTTCCCTACTACCCTTTACATATTTGTTTTGCACTTATATGTTCATCCTTGCAATTGTTGAATGCTTCAATTAATTAATTTGCTAATCACGTCTATTTCACATTAAATGTATTTAGATTAAATTTAATCAAGCCGTAATTAAAATTTAGGAGTCTCAATTAGTTCTAGTCATTAGATTATCAAGCTTTCATAATTGAAACTTAACCTTAACTTCAAACTAAAATAGTAATGTTTTAACCTACAGAATTTTAGTGCCTAATTCTGAGATAGATGGATCACAGAAATGGTGTTAGGGTCATATTTTCTATGTATTGGCTTATCCTTTGACAAAACACATTTTACTTGTAATTGGGTAGAACTAAGTTGGGTTTAATGTATCAAGAAATATGTAAAGTTTGCATCCTAAGTGTTATCATTAAAGACATGTGAAAGTTCAAATAGTGTAAAACACTATTGCTTGTTTAGACCTCCAATTTTAAACTTACGGCTAAATTGCTTTTACTCTACTTATCTAAGTGCAGAATAAGAGTAATCAATATGCAATTAACCAGGACTACTTCCTAGTGCATAAGCATATATAATCAACAAGTAATTATATAGCACAAGAAGTAAGGGAAGAGAGATGCAAACACAAGATAACATGGTGATGTGTTATCAAAGAAGAAAACCAAAGAACTCGGCGTAAAAACCTCTCCGCGGCCCTCCAAGCCAAAATGATTCACTAGTGAATAAGTTGGAATACAAGGATACCAAATAGACCCTCCAAGCCTAATCTATCAAAATACTTGAGCCCTCCAAGCTCTAGTTACCAACAGACTTTTCGAAGTCTTGCCTTCACTAGCTTCCAGAATTTCGCAATACCGCCCAATTGCACCACCAAGCCTCACCAGCTTATTTTGGCAAATATCCAATGCTTCCTAAGTTCCAAAACACTCTCTACACTCAGAATGGCTATGGGTTGTGCTTGGATACAAATCTCCTTTCAATGTATGACAATGGGTGAGGGGAGGAGAAGAGGCTTCAAGGATTTCTTACTTAAGGATAAGTAACTCTTTCTAAAATAAAGGGTGTTGTAGGAACCTCTCTAAGGTTTTCTATCTAAATAGCCTCCTTACAATTATATGGGTAATGAGGATATATATAGTATGAGTGAAAGGTATAAAAGTTGCACTTAAAATCCTAAATTTCAGTGTATTTTGTGAGTCATCTCGCGAGTTGTCCAAGTCATCAGATGAGTCACAGAACACACTTAATCTTCAACTTCCACATGTGCTTTTCACATTGCCTTTCGCGGGTGCTGAGTCTCGAGCCAGTCGCGATCCAAGTCATGAGATCAATTGTCTTGAGCAATCTTCACCGATTTAATACTAAACCCATTACAATTAAATCCCACAAAATACAAGGAAATAAATTAATGCAATTATAACATTTTTTGTCATGGAATAAAGCCAAAATAAATTTTATGTGAAAAACTATAACTTAACAATATTGAAGATTGATCCAAGAAACAAGTGAAGAAAAACTGTTTCAGTAATTCTCGACATTAGCATCTATCGAGATTTAATGAACAAGCTAGACACAAGCTCAATTTATAGAAATCTACAATTTCAAATTCTTAAATCTGAATTTCGGCCCATGATGACTTAGATTACTAGGGTTTTGTTCTCTAGTACCCTAGACCGTATAAAAGGCTTATTTTAAAGTCATTAAAGACATGGAGACATAATTAAAGAACTCATACACTCTGTAAGAAACTACTGCGTTTTGTATGTCTTAGGGTTTTGTAACCAAGTGCTTCTAGATCTTCAATGTACTTTGAAGTAAAGAATTTTGCAATCAACAACATTCAATCAGTTGCTTAGAGTTAGTCACGTACTGGGATCTGTACAAAGGAAGATGTATTCTACAAAATCAAATCCAATTGAGGATTGGAATAAAGGTTCAACTGTAAGTTGGTATTTTGGGATAGTTTAGGGTAGTGGTAAAATTCTTTACACTTGTAGCCAATTTTTGTTGATTAATAGATTCTTGGAAGTGGTGATCTGAAAATTACCTAGTGGGCTTTTTGCCTTGCGAGAAGTTTTTCTCATTTCTCAACAGATCACAATGTCATTTAATTTCCACTACATATTAGTTTATTTGGAGATTTGTTGATGCCACCACAATTTGCATGTAATTTGACCTAATTAATTAACTTTGATAATTGAATTAATTAACGAGGTTCAATCTATAACCCAACAAATGGGAAAAGAAAATAAGTGTCAGAGGGATTGTTGGCATTGTGAGAGATAGAAAGAGTGACTTACCTAATTATAGGTGTGAGTGGCGATTAAGGATCTTTGTGTTTGTGAAACTCGTGTAGAGTGGCTTTGTAAAAATGCAAAAAATAAAAATTGCTTTCTCATGTTTATTGGCAACGACTACAATAGGGGTGTAATCGGTTCGGTTCGGTTGGTGTTGAAGACAGTTTTTGCACTAAACCGAGAATTTTTGTTTTAACATATTGAGCACTAAAACCGATTTGTAAGCAAGGAACGCTGAAATGACCGATTGCATTCAATTTCGGTTCCATTCGGTCGGGTTTCGGTATTTGGTATGTGAGAAACAAAAGCAAGAAAAAAAAAATAGAAAAGAAGAATTTTTTTCATCAAACAGAGACATTATTGGAAGACAAAATCAGTAAAAAAGAACTAACAAGAAAAGCAACCAACATAAACTTTGTTTTCAACATATAATACAGAGCAACACAGGGGAAAAAAAAAACCACATAAGATTAAGCAAACATCACGCCATGTTTTCTTAGAAACCAAACAAGTCAAAGAAAAAAAACCTATTTCCCTTTGCTTTCCCACATTTTCTCAGCACCCAAACACCAAGCAATTACAAAAAATATACTCAAAATCATGTATATATTTAGAGAACATACCAAAGTAAGGAAAAACCTATTTCCCTTTACTTTCCTAAATTTTCTCAACACCCAAAAACCAAGCACCAAGCAAACACAAGAAACATATACTCAGAATCAAAAAGATTGTATTTTTTTCTTTTTTCTTTTTTTTTTGGTTAAACATTTTTGGGATTCTTGAACTTTGTTTCTGAGAGACTAAAAGAAATGGAGAAGAAAGTAGGTTGTGGGGGAGAACGGCTACAGCTTGAAGAGAGAGAGAAGAGAAAGAAGGTTGTGGGGGAGAACGACTACAACTTGAAATGAGAGAGAAGAGATAAAACTTAGGGTTAGTAGGGTTATATAAAAACCCAAAACAACGTAGTTTCATTAAAATAAGGAGAGAATAAATAAAACTGCATTTACTACAGGTTGAATCTGAGTTAAAAATGTGAAAACGCGTGTCCTTGCCACTAGGATAACAGGAACTTTGTTGATATTATTTGTACAAATTAATATTTAATATATTTCGGTTCGGTTTCAGTCGGGTAGGTGTATTTGTGTGGGACACTGAAACCGAAACTGAAATTTTCGGTTTTTATAAAATGAAAACCGAAACCAAACCGAACCAAAATTTTTGCAACAATTCAGTCGGTTTGAAGCGATTTTTTCGATTCCTCGGTTTTTTGCACACCCCTAGACCACAATGCCCTTTTATTCTTCTTCTTGGTAACGACAGCACAACTAGACAGAGGCGAGAGTGTGAGATGCAAACGTCAAGGTCCATAATTATTGAATCCGACACTTTCATATTTATAGCTACATGCAAGTTGGCCCAAGGCCTAGGCCTACAACACCACCTACAAAAATGTCTTACTCCTTCATAAAAAGGCCACAACTTCAATATAAAAAGATACAAAATATTATGATAATAATTGAAATTGTTTTTAAAATGGTTGTGCATTATATTTCTAATCTCTAATAAGACCTCCAAAACATTAAATATTGAAATCATAAAGTTTTTGGAAAAACAAAATTTTTGGTTTTAAATGTGCTAGATCATCAATAAATTATTAATTTCTCTTAAAAGTTTGAGATTTTAATTTTGTAATCTAAGTAGTAGATTGTCAACATTTGCCGCCAATCTCCCCCGTAATCACACTCCAAAAAATCTCTATCTTTCTCTTAACATGAAAACATAAAATTGAAAATTATATTACAACTTTACTAACCATGCACTATTGTCTTATATTCAAGATATAAAGTAAACCTCATTTTCAACAAAATAGTAATTTTTTTTCATTTTTCTTTTTTTTTGGGGGGTGGGGTAAATTATGCTTGAACTATGACATTTGATTCTCTATTTGAAATAACTTTTGTTAAAATTATTATTAATTCATAAAATTAACCTTACTTTGGTTTGTATTAAATAATATTTAACTAATATTTGGGTAGATTAGGCTAGGTGAACTGCATTGGTAGCTAAAGCTTGGAGAGCTCAAGTACTTTGGGTAGATTAGACTTGAAGGGTCTTTTTGGTTATCCTTGTACTCCAACATATTCACTAATGGATCATTTTTGCTTGGAGGGCCGCAGAGAGGTTTTTACGCCGAGTTCTTCAGTTTTCCTCTTTGATAACACATAGCCATGTTATCTTGGGTTTGAGTCTTCTTTTTCCTACTGCACTTTACATATTTTCTTTGCACTTATATGTTCATCCATGCAATTGTTGAATGCATCAATTAATTAATTTGCTAATCACATATATTATGCTTTTAAGTGTGTTTAGAATAAAATTAATCAATTTGGAAATAAAATCTGGGTGTCTCAATTAGCTTTGGTCAGTAGATTATTGAGTTTTCATAATCGAAACTTAACCTTAACTTCTAAACTAAAATAGTAATGTTTTAACCTACAGAACTTTGGTGCCTAATTCTGAGATAGATGGATTGCAGAAATGGTGTTAGGGTCATATTTTCTATATATTGGTTTATCCTTTAATAAAATGCATTTTACTTGTAATTGAGTAGATCTAAGTTGGGTTTAATGTATCAAGAAGTATGTAAAGTTTACATCGTAAGTGGTATCATTAAAGACATGAAGATTGATCTAAAACAAGTGAAAAAAAATTGTTTTAGTAATTCTCGACACTAGTCTCGACACTAGCATCTACTGAGATTTTATAAACAAGCTCGACACTAGCATCTATGGAGATTTAATAAGCAAGCTCGACATAAGTTTGATCTATCGAAATCTACGATTTCATAATTCTCAGATCTGGATTTTGGCCCATGATGACCTGGATTGCTAGGGTTTCATTCTATAATACTCTAGACCATATAAAAGGATTATTTTAAAGTCATCAAAGACACAGGGACTCAATTAAAGAACTCATACACTCTGTGAGAAGTTACCGCATTTTGTGTGCCTTAAGGTTTTGTAACCAAGTGCTTCTAGATCTTAATGTGCTTTGAGGGGAAGAACTTTGCAGCCAACAACAATCAACCAATTGCTTGGAGTTAGTTACGTACTGAGATCTGTGCAAATGAAGAAGTATTCTACAAGATCAAGTCCAATTGAGGATTGGAGTAAAGGTACAACTGTAAGTTGATAGTTTGGGATAGTCCAAGGTAGTAGTAAAATTTCTTATACTTGTAATCGCTTTTTCTTAATTAGTGGATTCTTAGAAGTAGTGACCTAAAAATCACCTGGTGGGATTTTTGCCTTGCGAGAGGTTTTCCTCATTTCTCAACAAATTACAGTGTCATTTAATTTCCACTACATATTAGTTTATTTGGTGATTTGTTGGTTCCTCCACAATTTGCATGTAATTTGACTTAATTAATCAACTTGAGTAATTAATTAACTAGGGTCCATGTATAACCCAACAAATGGGAAAAGAAAACAAGGATGAGAGGGATTGTTGGCATTGTGAGAGATAGAAAAAGTGACTTACCTGATTACAGGTGTGGGTGGCGATTAAGGATGTTTGTTTTTGTGAAACTCCCATAGACTAGCTTCATAAAAATGCAAAAAAGAAAAATTGATTTCTCATGTTTATTGGTGACAACCACAATGCCCTTTTATTCTTCTTCTTGGTGACGACAGCACAACTAGAGAAAGGTGATCAGAGTCTGAGAGATGCATAAATCAAGGTCCATAATTATTGAATCTAACACTTGATGCAATTCACCCACTTTCTCTCACAAATTTTTTACATTTTTTACTTTTTAACTTTCCTTTAATATATTTTACTTAATGGTTGAGGTTGAAAGTTGGCCCAAGGCCATACCCACAATACCCACAATACCCTAGGTATTGCACCTGATCTCAATCCTATAGCTACATGCAAGTTAGCCGAAGGCCTAGGCCTATAGCACCAACTACAAAAATGTCTTACCCCTTCATAAAAAGGCCACAACTTCAATATAAAAAGATACAAAATATTATGATAATAATTAATTGTGCGTTATATTTCCAATATCTAACAAGGCCTCCAAAACATTAACAATTGAAATAATAATTTTTTTGGAAAAAAAAAAAGGTTTTAAATGTTCTAGATCATCAATTAATTATTAATTTCTCATAAAAGTTTGAGATTTAAATTTTGTAAACTCCTAAATAGTAGATTGTCAACATTAGTGATCTATCTCCAACATAGTCACACACCAAGAAATCTCTATCTTTCTCTTAACATGAAAATATAAAATTGAAAATTATATTACAACTTTACCAACCATGCACTATTGTCTTATATACGAAATATAAAGTAGACCTCATTTTTAACAAAATAGTTTTTTTCTTTATTTTTTTTGGTAAATTATGTTTGAACTATGATATTTGATTCTCTATTTCAAAATAACTTTTGTTAAAATTATTATTAATTCATCAAGTTAACCTTGCTTTGTTTAGTATTAAATAAATTTATTTAACTAATATTTAAATACACAAGGACTCACCTAAATTATGACCTTAGGTCTCAAACAATATCGACTTAGTATTGCTCTTTATGAGGCTTCAAGCTTAGCATATAACCAAAATTAGAGAATCAAACTATTTTCTAAATTAAAATAACATTACTTTGAGATGAGCTTATTATTGATAGGATTTTATTAACACCATTCATGACATTTTAGGTACATTTAATTGACTATAATAGACACTGTAATATAATAGTTATTTCTAAGGTTTAAATATTCAGTAGTTTGGTTATATTTTTATTAAAGGGAATAGTTGAAAGCTCAATTAGTGCGGAAACACTAATGCTTGTTTAGACCTCCAATTTTAAATTACGGCTTACTTACTTTTACTCTAACTTAACTAAGTGCGGAACAAGAGTAAAGCGCGCGTTATAAACCGGTAACATTACTCTAAGCCATAACCAACCACAATGAGAAATAAATGTAAATCTTAAAGAGTAGGGAAGAGAGATGCAAACACAAAATAACACCAAGACGTGTTATTAAAGAGGAAAATAAAGTACTCGGCAAAAAACCTCTCCACGACCCTCCAAGTCGAAATCGATCCAGGAGTGAATAAGTTGGAGTACACGAATATCGAAAAGACCCTCCAAGCCTAATCTACCTAATGTACTTGAATCCTCCAGGCTCCTTCTACCAACGAATTCTCAAAGTCTTGATTTCACTAGCTTTCTAAATCTCGCAATTCCGCCCGATTGCATCTGCCACTCAATGGCTTCTTCCAATGCTTCCCAAATGTACCAAAACTTCTCTCAACACTTAGAATGTGTGAAGTAAGGTTTTAGGCTAAGAACCTCTCAAGGATGTATAGATAGAGAGGTAGGAGTAGAGGGAAACTAAGAGAATTCTTTGTAGATGATTATGGGTTTTCTCTCTGAAAATGACTTCTTAATTTCGTGGGTAAAGAGGGTATATATAGTGTGTGTAAAGAATTTAGAAAAGTACTTTTCATTTTTACCAAACAGAGAGTTTTGTGGGTACCTCGCAAGATGGCCTTTCTCACAAAGTACTCGTGAAATGACAGGCTAGCATGACTCTTCAACTTCTAATCATGTGCTTCACATGTGACCTTTTCGTGAATTCCTTTACTCACGAGCTTCTCGAAACTGCATTGATATTCATTGCATACTTGATTCTTCACCATTCTCTCACACTCATCCCTTACAATTAAACCCACAAAAGTACAAAGAAATGATTGACTGCATTACAACCAAATTTGGCATTGAATTAAGGCCAACAAAAAGCTAGTTGGAAATCACAACTTTACAATAGTCATTCCTTACAAATAGCTATTCTTTAAAATGAGGAATAGTTTTTCATATCTAAAAGGGTTGTAATAGATATTTCTTAGTAGATGTATTAATTTCTAAAATTAATATATTCTCATTCCATATGCACATAATAATTATGAAAATAAAAAATCATAAAAAAATAACTTATCTCTCTTTCAAATCTAAAAAATATTATTTTTTATGATATATAATTATGAGTAAGATATTTCCTAAAATATATCTTAATTTTGATTTAAAATGTTTTCATTCCATTAATGTCTTCAAGATTCTATTATTGTGTTGTTATCGAACAAATCTATATGTTACTAAAAGCTGGAGCGTGGCATTTATTACTGCTGAGCTCCTGTTGTGCCACCTCATCACCACATCATTTACCACATAATTATTATTTATTATTTATTCCTATTTTTAAAAAATATATATATAGTTTTCCTTTTTAGTAAATAGTAATACTTATTAGAACACACATGAAAATAATAATATTAGTGTTTTAAACCAGGTTTATAATACATTACATAACTAAAGTACAACTACAAAAGGGCTTAACCTTTGTAGTTGTAGACTGGAGTTATAAATAACATATAAATAGATTATTGACTTTACATACTCATCTTTATTAGTTTTAACATCTATATATATTTCTTTTTTATTTCTAATTTTTTTATAATTTTTTTTACATTCACTTATTTTTTAAATATTTACATTTTTTTCAACATTTTTTCTTCCTTATCTATTCATCTTCCAACTACCCTCTACTTTAATATTACTATTCATCTTTCCTTTCATCTTCCTTTATTTATCTTTTCTTATCCCTTCACTCTTACTATAAATTTGTCACTCTTTTCCATTCTTTTCACAATTTTCTTTCACTAAAAGGTTCTCTCTCTCTCTCTCTCTCTCTCTCTCTCTCTCAATGTTTTGGTGGATTTTTATTTTTTATTGCATCTCCGCTTTAGGTTGATAAATTTTTGTGTTTTTAAGAACTCTAATTTAGGTTGTTGCAATTTAGTTTTGTGTTTTAAGTTATTATTATTATTATTTTGCTCTTTGATTGTTAAATTTTATCCGATTACATTATAAAAAATTAAAGATAGTAGACAAAAATAAAATAGTATTTCATTACATAGCATAATTTGGATAATTTAGTTGTAAAGTTGTGATTTACAACTATGTTTTATGTTGGTTTTATTCCATGACAAAAAGTATTGTAATTGTTTTAATTTTGTTCTTTGTATTTTGTGGGATTTTATTGTATTGGGTTTGGTATTAAGTTGGTGAAGATTCAAGCTTCATTGAAGATCAAGTCAATCTTGCGAAAAGCTCACAAGAAGCTAACCTGCGAAGTAGCCACATGAGAAGCACATGACTGAAAGCTAAAGAGTCATGTCAGGCTGTCAGTTTCATGAGTGTCTCGCGGGTAAGGCCTTACTGTGAGATAGTTGCAAAACATTCTACCTAGACGATTTTTAAGTGTGTTTTTATTACCCTTCACCCATGCTATATATATCCTCATTACCCATAAATTGTAAGGAGACCATTCAGAAAGAAAAACCCTAGATAGGTTTTCTACAACACATACACCCATCTTTTAGAGAGAGAGTTACTCATCCTTAGTGAGAAATCATTCTAGCCTCTTCTCCTTCTCTCTCCTATTGTCATAACTTGAGAGAAGATTTGTACCCAAACACAACCCACTCCTATTCAAAGTATAGAGAGTATTTTGGAGCTTAGAAAGCTTTGGGGATTTACCAAAAGAAGCCGATGAGGCTTGGTGGATGCAATCGGGCATATTGTGAGATCCAAAAAGCTAGACAAGACACAGTTCCGAGAAGCCTTGTTGGAGTAGGAGCTTGGAGGACTTAGGTACATTGGGTAGATTAGGCTTGGAGGGTCTCTTGCTATTTGTGTATCCCAACTTATTGTCTAGTGGATCGATTTACTGCTTAAAGGGCGGTGAAAAGGTTTTTTACCGAGTTCTTCGATTTCCTCTTCGATAACATGTCGCCGTGTTATTTTGTATTTACATCTTTCTTCCCTTACTCTTGTGCTTTACTTTTATTGTTTGTTGTTCATGTTTATGCACTAGAATAGTTATCAGTTTATTGCGCTTCATTTACTCTTGTTTCGCACGTAGATAAGTTAGAGTAAAATCAATCGAGCCGTTTAACTTTGTTTTGGTGGTCTAAACAGCTTTTGTGTTTTTAACACAAATTCGAGCTTTCATTAGTGTTTATTATTATACCTTTTAATTTTTCTTATTTTTTTCTTCTCTTCTATTTTACTCAATATTGAAATTCAACCACATCCTACTTATCATTAAATTATTTATATTTTTTCTCTCTTTTTGTTTTAAAAAATAAAAAATATAATATTTTACTTAAATTCAAATAAAGAAAATTGTGCTTATCAAATTGTACTCATTTTTTTTAACATTTACACTTTCTCCTACCTTTCTCCTTCTGTTTACCTTTTCTTCTCCCCAAACATTCTACCTTGATATCACGCTTCCTCTTTCCTTTTATCTTCCTTTATTTTGTTTCTTTTTATTATCGTCCTCTTAGTATAAATTTGTCATTCACTTTTCCATTCTTTACATAATTTTCTCTCACAAAAAAGTGATTATTTCCCATTCTTTCTCCCTCAATTTTTTGGTGGATTTTTATTTTTATTTTTATTTTTCTTGCATCTCTATTTTAGCTTGATAAAGTTTTGTATTCTTTAGAACTCTATTTTGGTTGATGGGATTTAATTTGTGTTTGAAGGTTTTTTTTTTTTTTTTTTTTATGACTTTGATTGTTAAATATTATCATATTGCATTATAAATAATTAAAAAAAGTATATAAGAATGTACTATTATTATATTACATAGAATTATTTGGATAGTTAGTGTTTATTGTTATGTATTATTTTTATTTTTTTTCAAATATCATTTTATTTAACATTTAAATTCAACCACGTCCCCCGTATATATTATATAATATTTTGCCTAAATTAAATAAATAAAATTGTCCACATTAAGTGGAGTAATGCTAGGAAAACACTCATTCTCACATCCAATGCATCAAAGGAAGAATGAAATACAAAAACAAATCAAGTGGGAAACACTAAATTAATAAATAAAAAAACTAATAATGCATATTTAATGTCATAGAATCATCATCAAATTTTGGAAAATGATAGGTTGCCAATGGAGAGAGAGAGAGATGGTATTGGAAAAAACCAATACAAAGTAATAAAGAGTAGATAAAGAAAAAAAAACCAAACGTTAATTAATAATCCTTGATTGGAAAACAAAGAGGTTGTAAGGAGAAGTCAAAAATAAAATAGAGATTAACGTGTGGAGAACGTTAAAAACTTTATAGTGTAATAATATAAACCGTTAAATTCCCTTAAAAAATTAAATCAACAATCAACAATTAAATACAATCATAGTACTAAATTTAAATTTAAAACTAAAAAAAATTCTAACTATGGAAACCATATTAATCATAACTAAAAAAGAGATGTTCTCTGATAGTAGTAGAAATTACATAAGAAATAAAGTTAGAAAATTTAAAAATCCATTTTTTGACATTTCATTTAACCTTATATATATATATATATATATATATAAAAATTTTCATACACTATTACTTCCGAAAATCTAATGAACAATGCTACCTCTCATTTATCGTCTTTGTTATGCAAATCATCAATTAGTAAATATATGATAATGGTAAGAAACATTACAAATGGGATCACTAAAAAAAATTATATAAAATTAATTAGCCACATCATTATGGAGTAGTTGTCTATAATTTTACGCATTCAAAAAAGTGGAATATATAGAATTTTCTTAAAGGTGTATGTAAAGATTCACTATATACATGTGTGTGTGTGTGTGTGTGTGTGTAAAGGTTAAAAAAAAAAAAAAAAATGTATTTAAGGTTTTTATTAACTTAAAAATTAATGAAAAACCAATGGTTAATAACTAAAATTATAGTATTAATAAAATATTTAATGAGACCATCCTAAAAAAATTATCATGCGCAATGCACGGGTATGAGACTAGTGAATAATAATAAGTATTACATTACAACATCTTGTATTCCTTGTAATCTCTATTCATATTTCTATGAAATTACTGTTACAGTCTACCAAACATGCCCTTTAATTCAACTGATATTAAAAATTTAACGTCCTAAACTTATTTATATTGTTGGAAGTTGTTTGACATTGAGGGACACAGGACTGATTAGACATTTGCAAGCAATATCAACCGCTCTTGGCGGGGAGTTGTGTAGTTTTTATAATCACAGACTTTTCTCTCAAAATTTGTTTGACATTGAGGGATACAGGACTGATACAACATTTGCAAGCAATATCAACCGCTCTTGGCGAGGAGTTGTGTAATTTTTATAATCACATACTTTTCTCTCAAAATTTGTTAGAGCAATCTTTAGAGTTCACATTAAATTAAAGCCAACCACCCAACTTTAATTAGTAGAAAATGTTGTGAACGTGTAAGAACAAATTTGAACTGAAATGTTTATTCATAATGAACTAAAATGCTCTTTTTGGCATTTTCATCTATCTTACTTTCAATCTCTTGTTGGTTTTATTCTATGGAAAATTTCTGTAAAACATACACTAATATACCCACTGTTGATCAACACCCACACAAAATAAACATGTCACAATTTTCGATGGCACTAGTTCATTTTTTGTGTATGAGTGTGCAAGAGTGTAACAGAGAGTGTAATAGATAAAACATTTTTTTTGTCTACATTTCAAATTGTATCCTCTAGGTTTAAAATAAGAATTAGCCTTAAAAAATAAAAAGAGAGAGAGAGAGAGAGAGAGAGAGAGTAATTATCATCATCTTCTATCCATAAGATTTAATTTCGTTAATTTCATCTTTAAACATTGCTGACTGTTAACTTCGCTTGTATTTTAATGTCCACCATTTGCACCTTAGTGCCATGACGTGATATAAAGTTGGTCATGATTGAATTTCCGTCACAATACGAATCCTCAATCCTCATTACACCGACTTTTTTGGGCTCTGTGTGTATTGCAAAAACTCTGAATCATGATTTTGTGTTTGCTTATGATTATTGCTTTCTTTATTACCATTTGTTTGAATTTTGGGGGCGTCATTGCACTAACTGATATCAGAGCATGGTTAAGGTTTTGATCTCAATAATAAGCACCAAGGTAGACAAGTCTACGGCAATGGAAATTTTTCAGTTTAACTTTGGCAGAAGATGGATCTCATAATCCATCCTAATTTAATACCTGCCTCCTCCAACCTCTAAAAATAATAAACTCATTTGTGAAATTTGCAAGAGTAAAAGGAATAGCAATAGGAAAGAGAAAGGCTTTTTTAAAGAAAGTTGTTCTTGAAATTTTGTGTGTGAAAGTGTGTCTAATACAAAGGTGGGTACTATAATCTAATTTTGAGTTGTTTAGGCAAAAAATCTCTTTACACCGAGTTTGGTGGGAATCAATCTTTAAAAACAACATATTCAAATGATCTCATAGCTTTGTATATTGATCCTAAACTCATTTTAATTTTTGGTTATTATATTGATTATTTGAATTTAAATTTCTATTCCCTCCGTATAAACTCCCAAATAAAGGAAGAAAATAATATTTTAAAATTATTTTTTTTATTTTTTTTCTATTTCATTCTTTTCTCCCTCTCCTAAACCAGCTGTAAAAGTAGTTTCCAAAAGGTATATATGTAGATCACTGTTGCCCAAAGAAAGAAACCTGCTGGTTTCTATATCATGATAAACATAATAAGGTCAACTTTATAGAGTTATATTCCTACTGGAAATCCAACACGCATTAAATCATACCATCAGAAAAATGAGTAATGTTGGGAAGAAAATATATTTAACATTTGGTGACAACGCCTATTATGATTTGAGAAATATCATTTTTATTTGAGTCCAACAGTGATACTATTTTTATTGTGCATTAATCATAATTTGACATATCAATAGTTATGATTCTTCTAAGACTTGTTGAAGAAAAAGTTATATATAAACTCAAATTTTATACTAATTAAGGACCCAACATATTGAAATGTTTACTCTATTATCCAACATAACATACATACTCACCAAGAGTCTTATAAATTAACTGATTGACACCACATGGTGTTTCTAAAAAAGATATCCAGGATTCAATCCTCCCTCTCTCAATTATCAAATTAATTATATATATATATATATATACACACACACACTCATGACATGAGAAATTCAATTGAGACATAACCTAAAAATTTATTCTTACTAAACCCAACATATTAAAAGGAAGCATTAAACAATTAGATTTGGGAGGTAAAGGCTTTAATTTCAGGATAATTCCGAAACATAAACATAGCTTCTTCATGCAAGCTCACCCATGCCTCAATTCCATCTCCGTCTTTGGTGTCAAACATACCAATTATTTCCATAGGAATGGCTACAACGCTCATCCAAGCAGGGTTTCCCCAGCCAAAATCCGCTTCATAGAAAGGGAACCTGCACCAGCTACTGAACATATAGATATCAGTCTCACCTCTTTCACGTTCTTCACCGGCCTCTCTGAAGGATTTAGTCATCATAGAAACCAAATCGTCCCCGGTTTGTGCTTTCATGCAGTCATCAAGCGTATTCCTTATTGAATCATCAAGTGCTTCCACCAAGTCATGCAACTCAAACTTGCTCTCGTTGTTTCCACCAAATCGAGCATTTGCCACCATGTAGAAGTTCCCAAAAGAGTTATCCGGTATTGGCAGAGCCGTCTTTCCACGCAGATTCAATGAATGACATAAAATAGAGGCTCTCAAGTGCCCATATCTAGCTTTATTCACAGCAATGACAGCCTTCCATATAAGTGCTGTCACCACCACCACCCGTGAAGGTTGGCGTTTTGATAATGATTCAGAATCACCAGCACCACCTTTGGCAATGGCTTTCAGGCTTGATATTGCTTCCTTATTGAATACAAACCTTTTGGTGATGATTGGATTTGCACCAGGTCCAGGTATCTTAGGTGGCTTCATAGGCATAGTATTCTCTCTTGGTGGGAAGAAAGAAGCCAAGTCAAATCTTGGGTGAATCACTTCATTGATCCCTTCTGCTTTGCATGCTTTAGCCCATGCATTGAAAAACGTAGTGGCTGTAATTCCATCAATTATAAAATGAGCACACTCTAGCGCAATGGCTAGCCCACCACACTCAAACATGTTGACTTGAACAAATGCCAAAGGAGTAGTTTCTGATGGCATTACATTCGGAACAAGAGAGCTCAACAGCTCGGGTTTGAGTTCTCCTTGGAGAACTTGAGCAAGCTTTCCACTTACTTGGGCTTCCAAGTATTCCGCCCCCTCATCATTACAATCAACTAGTTGCTTATGTCTGATGTATCTCCCAGCTAAAGGGTAATAGAGGGTTAAGATTTCTGAAAGTGATTTCTCTAAACGCTTACTCCTTTCATCTATTTCATTTTTGTCACCATTGGCATCGTAGTACAGAATAAATGGCACATATGCTGGTGGAGCAAGTTGATCTAAGGATGATGTTTTGTAACTTCTAAGGTGAGGTGGAGTTGGAGTTGTTGGTTTTATCAACTTTCTGGATAGAATTTGAACCTCCATGCTTACCTCAACTTTGAGAGTTCTTTCAGCAGATAGTTAGGCTTAATTTAATCTTAGAATTCCATGAATAAATTCTTTGCAAATAAAAAGGAATGAAGGAAAGTCGTTGTCCTTTAGAGCGTTGGCCTCTTTATTGCTTTGTTTTTTAGGTGAGTCCAACCAATAATTGTTGTCCTTTAGGGTCCGTTTGATTGGAAGAGTGGAAATGTGAGAAGATGGAAAATTGTAGGAGGATGGAAAAGTAGGAGGATGGAAAATATTTAATTTTCCCTCTTATGTGTTTGGTTGGAGGGGTGAAAAAGTGAAATGGTGGAGAATTCTTTTGTTTGGTTGGAGAGAAAAAGAGAAAGATAAAAACGTAATTTATATAAATTGACTATTATATCCTTGTTACATAATATGTAAGAAATAGATTTATTTGTACTCATTAAATAATATAAAATTTACCACATCATATATATAAATTTTTATTATCATTTTTATTATTATAATGTAAAAATTACAATAGTGTACATATAAATTTAATTGGGCAAAGGATTTTGTAACCAAAAAAAAGGTGGTTAGAAAATTTACACAACATTCAACCCACATTCAGGTCACGTTGGAGAGAGAGAGAGAGAGAGAGAGAGAGAGAGAGAGAGAGAGAGAGAGAGAGAGAGAGAGAGAGAGAGAGAGAGAGAGAGAGAGAGAGAGAAGAGAACCTGGACCATTGGACATTGGAGAAGGTAAGATGAGAAGAGGCAAAAAAGTGATAAGGATGATTTGTGAGCAAAAAGTCATCAGGTGGGGTAAGTGAGAGGGTCATCAGGTCATGAATGAGGGTAGGTGGTAGAGAGTATTTGTGTAATAATGCTGTGAAAGCACTTTTCCTCTTAGATTTTCCTCTCGATTTGGGAGGATAAAAATTGTGGGCCCGGGAGAGAATTTTCTCTCCTCTATTTTCCCTCCCCAGCCAAACAGCGGAAAACAGCATTTTTCACCCTATTTTCCTCTCTCTATTTTCCATCCTTCCTATTTTCATCCCAAACAAACACAGCCTTAGAGCGTTGGCCTCTTCTTTTATTTTATTTTTAATAATAATAATAATAATTATAATAATTATTATTATTATTATTATGGTGTAGATTTAAAACATTATAACAATAATATAATTCTATAGCTATAGATTTAAAATAAAACAACAATATGTTCATCAAAAAAAATAAAAATAAAAATAAAACAACAATATAGTTTTGTCTACAAAGACATTGGGCATAATTTTTTGTTGGACAATACCTCCATATGATTTGCTTTGTTGTTTAGATTGTGATTATATGAAAACTAAGCTCAAGCTCAAATCTATCACAACTTTTAAACATATTTCTTTTTCTTTCAATTTTCTTTTCATTTATTCCCCCACACCACACTACACCACGTGTCAACCATCTTTTTCTTTCTTCTCATTTACTCCCCACCACCTGTCAAGTGTCAACCATGCACCAACTCTTTTAATCAAAGGGACCTTTTATTCCTTGGCTAATCTCTTTTGAATTTCCTCCACATCTCTATTGAGTCACCAACCATTCTACCCTCACTCATTTTTTCTATGATTTTTTTCCATCAATTTTTTTCCTTCTCTTCATCGTATGTATTAATTCATCATATGTATTAATGTATAGTATCATTCTTTTCTTCTCTTCTTTCATTTTTTTATTGTTTAAACACTGGCTTCTCTTCTTACAAATTCATACTAGAAGGATCTCAAATTTCAGCCAGAATTAACCGCTACTCATCGAAATGACCGAAACTCACCAGAATAGCCCGGAATTTTTTATAAGTTGGAACAAAGAGGGTTGTCGTTCCAATTTATGAGTCAATATGAGATTTTTCGTCCATTCTGGATAGAATATAAATAAATTCATAACAATGGTTTCAAGTTATGCTTGAAATATTGCTAATTTTACTTCAAAAAACTGGCAAATAGATGTGTCATCAATTATAAAAATAATAATTCAAACATTCCTTCATTTATTAGGTAGTTGAAGTTCATTAATCACACTTTTTATTGTATAATTTTGTACAGATTTTCTAGTAAATTTTGTAATATATTTATCATTTTCCTTTTCTAAATGTCATTAATAGTGCCTTGTACTTCCAAGATAATGGTAAAGAATCTCCATTGATGGTAGAAATAACTCACCATGCACCTAGACACGATAAACGGGTGGGTTGGGTCTAGTAAAAAATGAGTCATTTTAAGCAGTTAGGAATAGGTCGGGTCAATTGGGTTCAGGTTGGTTAGGGTCGACTCATATTTTTTCACATGAATTTCTTTCTAAGTAAAAAAATGTATTTGCCATTTGGAAAGTAATGCAACAAATTACTTGATGTAAAATGCATTACTTTGAATTCATCACTCATATCAAAAAAGAGCTCAGCTAAACAAATTAATACTTGTTCAATAATTTTAAAATTATTCAAATTTCAACATTACTAACCAAAAGAAAACAGCACAAAAGATAATTAAAACAAATACACAAGTTTCATTTCGACACAATATAAACATTCCCAAAATATAAAAAATATTACTAATGCCTTATTGGATAAGTAATTTGACAAAGAATAAAAACATGTAAGAAATTTACAATCTTTTAAAACTAATTTTATAATCTAATATCAATTGTGATTGGCAATCTATTTCATTTTGAGAATATGCATTAAAGTTTGATTATTTAATAATTTATACATGGTCTATTTTTTTAATTTTGTTTGGGTCATATTTTTCATGTGTTGGCATATCATTTGACAAAACGCACTTTACTTGTAATTGGATAGTTCTAAGATGTTTCTAAAATATCATGAAATATGTTGAGTAATCAAGACAAGTAGTATTATTGAAAACATGAAGACTACACCAAGAAACAAGTGAAGAAAAGCTGAAAAAGTGTGGCCATAGACCGATCAGTCCTATAGTCGCACATTTTAGGCCGCTTTATAAAACGCAGCTATAGGCCAAATGGGCCTGTAGCCGCGTTTTTTTGCCCTATGGCCGCGTTTTAAAAACGCGGCCTTAGAACCATTTTTTTGTAGTGACACTAGATGCTAACATCTATTGAGAATAAAAGATCAACCTCGACACTAGCTCGACACTTCTCGATCTATCGAGTTATGCAAATCCAGAATTCTCATATCAGATTTTCGGCCCATAATGACTTGGATTACTAAGGTTTCGTTCACTAAACTCCTAGAGAGTATAAAAGCTTTATTTTAAAGTTGTCAAAGATATAGAGACTTAATTAGAGAACTCATACACTTTTAGAGAAGCTATTGCGTTCTTATGCGCCTTAGAGTTTTGTAACCAGGAGCTTTTAGATTTTCAACGTGTGCTGAAGTGAAGAACTTTGCATCAATTGTTGGAAAGTTAGTTACGTACTAGGATCTGTGCAAAGGAATAAGTCTAAAAAATCAAGTTCTATTGGGGACTGAAATGAAGGTTCAACTGGAGGTTGGTACTTCGGAATAGTCTAGGGTAGTGGTAAGATTCATTGTACTTATAATTGCTTGATTCTTGATTAGTGATTCTTGGGAGTGGTGACTTGAAAATCACCAAATGAGGTTTTTTCCTTGTAAGAGGTTTTCCACATTAGTTAATAGATCACCATATCAAATTTATTTTCTACTGCATTTTAGTTTATTTGGTGATTTGTGTGTGCCTCCAAGATTTGCATGTAATTTGACCTAATTAATCAACCTGGGTAATTGAATTAATTAACCGAGATCAATCTATAACCTAACAAGTGGTATTAAAGTAGGCACACTCTGATTAGGTATAATCTTTATTATGTGATCCATTGTCCCCCGTTGTCATGGATCATGGACAATCATTGATTATTCCTCCATTTTTTGATGGAACTAACTCTGCATATTGGAAAGTACGCATGAGAGCTTTTTTGCAGTCACTTGATGAAAAAGTTTGGTTAGCAGTTAAAGTAGGATGGACCAAACCCACAAAGGCCCCTGCTACATGAGATGATGAAAAGATCAAAGCTACAAACTTCAACAATAAAGCCTTAAATGCTTTGTTCAGTGCTGTGATGAATGAAGAATTCAAGAAGATTTCTTCCATTGAAATTGTTAAGGAAGCATGGAGTATCCTTCAAACCACCTACAAAGGTAACAAAGCGATCAAGGACTCCAAGCTTCAAAGATTGACTGCCAGTTTTGAGGAGATAAGGATGGAAGAGAATGAGATATTTGATGAGTTTTATGCAAAACTCAAAAATATTGTAAATTCAACCTTCAATCTAGGAGAGAAAATTCATGGACCTAAGGTTGTAAGGAAGATCAATAGGAAGATTCTCCATGCCAAGATCACTATTATTGAATAAGCAAAGGACATTGATAAAATTCCTTTAATTGAGCTTGTAGGAAACCTTCAGACTTATGAGTTAGGTCTAGTCAAAATTGAAAAAGGTGGTAAAAGTAAGAATATGGCTTTGAAGGTTAAGGATGATGAAGATGAAGAATCATCTGATGATGAATAGACCAAGTTCAAAGCATTTATCACTAGGCAATTCAAGAAATTCATAAAAAATGTAAATGTGAAGATGAATGAAAAAGACCGTAGAAAACTAGGATTCTCTTCAAGGAAATCACTAGACAAGCCAAAGAAAGAAACTAAGGAAGGTGGACAAAACAGAAATACTCCATCTGGTCCTAAGTGTTTTAGTTTTCAAGGGTATGGTCACATGAAATAAGAATATCCAACCTATCTTAAGTCTATAGAGAAAAGTAAAGCCCTAGTTCCTACCTTGAGTGATACTGAACCAAAGAGTGATTTAGATGATAGTGATTCAAAAAGTCTAAACAAGTTATAGCTAAATGTAATATTCATCATGTCACACCATTTCCAAATGTGACAATTCTATTTATATAATTTACTGTCAATAATATCAAAAAAAGTCTATAAATACTTCTTCTTTTTCCATTTCAATGCAAAGTTTAAATTAAAAATAGAATTCAAATTTGGAATTAAGGTCTAATGGAGGATGGCTAGTTATTGAAACTTCTGTTTTGTGTCAAATAAGAATGAAAGCTATTTTTGATATTCATTTTCATGTCAAATGAGAAATTCTTAACACATTGAAATGTTTATTCTATTCTTTAATGTAAAATACATGCACTCATCACACGAGAAATTCAATTCACACATAACATGAAACTTTTACTTAGTAGACCCAACATATAGAAAGGAAACATGAAATCGAGTGACATGGCTAGATTTGGGAGGTAAAGGCTTTAATCTCAGGATAATTCTGAAACAGAAGCATAGTTTTTTCACTCAAGCTCACCCATGCTTTAGCTCCATCACCATCTTTGGTGTCAAAAAGACCAACTATTTCAAAAGGAATTGCTACAATGCTCATCCAAGTAGGATTTCCCCATCCAAAATCTACTCCATAAAAAGGAAACCTACACCAGCTACTAAACATATAGATATCAGTCTTACCTCTTTCTCATTCTTCACCGACCTCTCTTAAGGATTTAGTTATAATGGAAACTAAATCGTCCCCATTCTATGGTTTCTTGCAGTCATGAAGCACATTTCTTATTGAATCATGAAATGCATCCACCAATTCATGTAATTCTTCTTGCTCTCATTGTCTCCACCAAATCGAGCATTGGCCACCATGTAGAGGTTCCCAAAAGAGTTATCGGGTATTGGCAAAGCCATCTTTCCTTGCAGGTTCAATGAATGACATAAAATAGAGGCTCTAAAGTTCTCATGTCCAGCTTTAGCTGTAGCAATAAGAGCCTTCCATATTAATGCTATCACTACCATTACCTGTGAAGGTTGGCATTTTGTTAATGATTCAGAATCACAAGCACCACCTTTGGCAATGGCTTTTAGGCTTGATATTGCTACACTATTGAATACAAACCTTTGGGAAATGATTAGATCTCCTTGTTTCATAGGGGGCACCCCAGGCATAACCTTCTCTCTTGGTGGGAAGAAGGAACCTAGGTCAAATCTTTGGTGAACCACTTCACTGATCCCTTCTGCTTTGCATGTTGTAGCCTATGTATTGAAAAATGAAATTGCTGAAATTCCATCAGCTATAAAATGCGCAAAGATCAACCCAATGGCTAGCCCACTGCAGTCAAACATGTTGACTTGAACAAGTACCAAAGGAGTAATTGTCGATTGCATTGCATTGGGAACAAGAGGATTCAACAGCTCAGGTTTGAGTTCTCCTTGGAGAATTTGAGCAAGCTTGCCACTTACTTGTGCTTCCAAGTATTCCACCCCCTCATCATTACAATCAACTAGTTTCTTATCTTTGATGTCTCTTCCAGCTTGTTAAATATATATAAGTAACACGATGTGTTATTCCATGTTGTATATGCTAGAATAGATGCGAAAGGGAAAGCATAGAATAGGAACAATACTGAAAACATGAGGGTTATGTGGTTCAGCCTTGTCGGCCTACGTGCACAGAGGATTCCCTTAAAGGCTATATCTTTATTATGTAAGAGTGTAGTACAATAACATTTATTATAATGAACCCTAATATAAGTATATATAGGCGACTAAACCTTAGACTAGTAATATAAGTAGGAATGAGCTTAGGCCTATTCACTGGGCTGATATGTCTAATATATATCTAACACCCTCCCTCAAACTTAAGGTGAAAGCTTGATAAAGGCTTGAGGTTGGATAAGTATGAGAAAATCCTTTGAAGATGCCTTGAAGAATACCTTTGAAGAAATCATGATGAAGAATGTGCCAATTGACCAATTTTGGAGCTTCAAATGAAGAAATGGAGTCCAAAATCAGAATCTACGCGAAAACCTAAACAAGATAGACTCTTTCAGAAATTTTAACTTTTGGTCAAAGGTCAACGCAAAAGTCAAAGTCAACAAAGGTCAAAGTCAATGGGTCAGGACAGTTAATGGTCAACTGTCAATCAACAGTCTAGACAGTTCAGGTCGGTTTTGGGTTTTCTAGGTTAGGTCACAGATCGAGCTATACAGCTACTAACGTCATCCTGATGAAGTGATGCTAACGTGAATTAGGGCTTGCATGGCTCTTGCTGACATCAGAAGAATGCTGACATATTTCTTCGCCACATGCACGGCACTTAACGATAATGGCACATGACAGGATCTCCAGGTGGCGTGTGTGACAAAGGAGGGCCGCAAAATTTCATGGTTTTGCAAATCGGAGGATGACAAGGCCGACAGAGTGGCACGTGTGACCATAATCCTATCTAGGAGTCGAGAATTTTGGCAACGCGTGGGAGGAGGAGCTAGAGCCTTTGTCCACGCTTGGTGGCACATGCGACTGTCGATGGAGACTGAGTTCCTAGGTTTTGGTTGCGGGAGGCCATGAAGCATGTCTGTGGTGTTGGTTTCATTAGGCAAAGCCTCGATTTGCACAGATTTGAAAAGGGAGGCATGGATTGCTTAGGCTATAATCTAAGACAAAGCGGCAAGACAACGATGGTGATCCATGGAAGCTATGTGACGCCATGGGGTTCAAATCTAGAAAAAAAAAAAAGCCGGGGTACTGTGGATCTGTGCTATGCATGTACGAATCTTTTTTACTATGAAAAATGTTTGTTTGATGCCAAGAATAAAGTTTGGCTCTGATACCATGTTAAATATATATAAGTAACACGATGTGTTATATCATGTTATATATGCCAGAATGGATATGGAAGGAGAAGCATAGAATAGGAATACTGAAAACACGAGGATTATGTAGTTCAGTCTTATTGACCTACGTCCGCAGAGGAATTCCTTAAGGGCTACATCTTTATTATATAAGAGTATAGTACAATAACATTTGTTATAATGAACCCTAACATGAGTATATATAGGCAACTAAACCCCAGACTACTAGTACAAATAAGAGTGAGATTGGGCCTATTACATTGAGCTAATATGTCTAATATATTTCTAACACAACTAAAGGGTAATAAAGGCTTAAGATTTTTGAAAGTGATTTCTCTAAACGCTTGCTCCTTTCATCTATTTCATTTTTGTCACCATTGGCATGGTAGTACAGAATAAATGGCACATATGTTGGAGGAGCAAATGGGTCTATGGATGAGATTTTGTAACTCTTAAGGTGAGGTGGAGTTGGAGTTGCTGGTTTTATCAACTTCCTTGTTATAATTTGGACCTTCATATTCAATTCAACTCTGAATGTCTTGGCTTGAACACACTTTTTAGATGACAGACTGAATCTATATAAACATCTTATATTTATTGATGATTAGTAAGGTTAGAAAACTAGTGGTGGGGTGCTCCATCGTCTCATGTCGTGAAGTATGAGTTGTTTGCTTTCTCGTGGGGTAATGGATGCTATTTAATCAATTGATTTCCCAACTAACCAATGGAGACTCTCCACTGATTGTATCAATGACTCTCCATGCATCAACAATGCATAAGACAATTAGATTTTTTTTCTTTTTTTGAAATGATGTGAGTCAATCACAGAAAGAATTAATAATAATAATAATAAAGATATTTTTCTTTAGTCTTCACTTGAATCAAAATTCCAATACAATTCAAAGGTGGATTGATAATTCAATCCAATCCAGCTTCTATTTCCGTAAATCTAGCTCTCAGATCGATGAGCTAGCAAATGAGCAGATGTTATTAATATAATTTTGTAACTAATTTATAATCAATGTATATTCACGGATACAATTAAAAACAATTGCAATTAACATACACATATATACCATACATGTGTTTTTACTTAGCTAGTAATCGACCATATATATTTATAGTATTACATAAATGACATAAAAATTTGAATTATTTTTAGTTACATGAAAATATGGCTCATAAAAGAAAAATCTTTCAAACTTTACTTTCTTCTAATTTTATAAATAGAGTTAGATATATGATTAGGTTTTTTATAATTTATTTATATTAAAGTACTCCTCGTTTTCTACGTTGAATTAACTCATTTGACAAAAAAATTAAAAAATTTAGGTGCACTACAACAAAATGTATTTTTAGCAACGGAAATTAGTGAGGAAATATTTTTCGTCGCTAAAAATACAACTTTAGCAATGAAATATGAATTTCATCACTAATAATGAAAAAAATTATAACATTTAGCGACGAAAATTATTTTTCATCACTATTGTGATTTGAAAAATGGGTGCCAGCAGAGGGAAACTTTGGCGCGAGCTTAATTCATCTATAGCGATGAAATATTTCGTCGCTGAAGGTTGAAATAGTGATGAAATATTTCGTCATTTTAAGTATTGCTATGGATAGTATTAGTGAAGAAAATCTTTTCATCACTATAAGGAAGAATTAGTGTCGAAAAATAGTCATCACTAAAAATGATAATAGTTTTGCACATCATTGTTTTAGCGACGAAATCACAATTCATCACTAAAAGTATGCTATAGAAACGAAATATGAATTTTGTCGCTAAAAATATTTACAAAATCTAGGTTTTTTAGTGATGAAATTGACCTTCGTCACTAAAAACTTAAAAGCCTAATATCTTTTGTGACGAAGAGGAAGCAATAGCGACGAAACAATTCATCGCTAAAGACTTCACTATAAATACTCCCATTAGTACATCACACACGAGCTCATTTCAATACCCAGCTAACCGAGCTCATTTTAGTCAAAAAAAAAAAACCAAGCTCGACTCTTCCCAAACCAAAAAAAAACCCAGATTTTTAGAGAGCCAACTATCACTGATTAAGCTCCATTAAAGAGCCAACTGTCACTGATTAAGCTCCATTGAGAGCAACTGTCACTAATTAAGCTCTGTTGAAAGCAATCGTCGCCGATTAAGCTCCGTTAAGAGCCAACCGTCGCCGATGAACAGAAAGCCAACCATCGCCAATTTGAAGGAAGCCAACCGTCGCCGATGAACAAAAAGCCAACCATCACCGATTTAAAGGAAGCCAACCGTCGTCGATAAGGAGATCTCAAACCATCGCCGATAACCCATTCACGACGCCTCAACTCGCCAACCATTAATGCTTCAGCTCGCTACGGTTTGCAACGCTTCAACTCGTTGGCCGTTCCTGACGCTTCTAGTTCCTTTGGGTATTTTTGTTTAATGATTCTAAATGCTTGATGTTAATTTTTTTTTGTTTAATGATTCTAGTTCCTTTGGGTATTTTTTTGTTTGATATAGTAATGGGTATATGCATTTTTGTTTAGTTTGGGTATTTGATATTTATTGTGTAATGGTTGTGAAGAAAGTTTCTTATATATGTACTTATCAATTGCTGTAATTCTTTTTAGATTAATACTTAGATAAAGTAAACTAATTACTATATAATGTTGTAAACTAATTAGATTAATACTTAGATGAAGTAAATGTATACTGTTTTTAGATTATTCAATGTCTAACAAATATCTTGAATGTTGTTTATTAGAAAAAATCAAGAAAGAACTCTAAAAATAGGAACAAAACTTCAAGCAAACATAGATGCGAGACAAAGGCACTTGCTATTAGGGTTGATGAGGAGGTGCGTGTTTTTTCATTTTCTTAAACCTTAGTATATTACATGTTGTGATTAATTAAGTATATCTATCTAACACTTGAATGTTAATTAATTAGACAAATAATAATGACGGTCAAGTTCCTGAATTGGCAAAAATCTTCAAAGATGTTCATTTCAATCCAAATACAAATATGTGGATACACCATGAGGATGAAGCAACATATGTATGTGTATCATTTCATCCCTATCATGTTTGTAAAGCTATAACATATGTAGTATTAATGTTGTGATTTTTTGTTTCTTTCTCTCTTCCAAATGATAGGAAAATATTCTTAAAGTGCAAGAAGATCATTGTCAAGATCCTAATGCAATTCCCCTTACACAAGAGGAGATCTCAAACTTAGTTTTTAAGAAGAAGTCTGGTATTGTAAAAGGACTTGGCATGAGACCTTCCTCTTCTCTAGTAACCACCGCCTCATCTAATTCCTCGGTGGAGTACATCCAACGGCTAGAAAATGAGATAATTGAGCTCAAAGAGGCAAGAGCTAGGGACCAAGAGGAGCGAGCTAGGGACCAAGAGGTATGAGCTAAGCAAGAAGAGGTCCAAAAAAATATTCTTAACTTTTTGAAGAGCAAGAGTTATGATGGCGCTCTTACCTATGGGGGTGGTTCAACTTCAAGCTAAAACATTTTTTGGTTGGTACTTTATTTTAGCAATTGACCCACACCACATTGTGTGACTACTCTTAATGCATTTTTAGAAATGTTTCTTATAATATAGTTAATGTTTTTACTTAACAATTTTAATGTAGTATTGCTTTTATATTTGTGCAGATTTCTTATTGGTGGCTTTTAGGAGATTTACTTTTGGCATTACTTGAAGATATATGAGGATATCTTCCGTTAGTTCTAATTATATTATGCTACACTTTTTGTAATGCTATAAAACATCTTGAGTTATTGTATATGTTGCAAACAATTATTGTATGGAATGAGTTTGAATTAGATACATGTTTTATTTTTTACTTGTGGAATGTATGAATCTTTTTTTATAAATGTGTTGTTGAAATAAATGTATTATTCAAATATGAGATTTTAATAATGTAATGACAGGTTATAGGTTAATATTAAAGCCATGAAAAAGAATAAAAATAGAAAATAAGTTTTAGTGACGAATTTTTTCGTCATAAATATAGTAACAAAAAATTGTTTTAGTGACAAAATATTTCGTTGCTAAATGTAGCAAAATTTTGTAAGAAATGGTTTTAGTAACAAAAATTTTTGTCGCTATATGTGCCTGGAATTTCTTAAAAATAGTTTTAGTGACGAAATATTTTCTTCACTGAATGGTGTTTTTAGCGAGGAAAACATTCGCTAAAAGTTTTTTTTTAAAATCAAATCGGACTTCTAGTGACAAAATTTTTTGTCGCCATGACTTTTAGCGACGAGGTTTCAGCGACGAAATAAGTTTCATCGCTAAAAGTCCGATTTCATCACTAAAGGTCCTTAGCGACGAAAAACTGTACTTTTAGTGACGAATTTTTTCGTCACTGAAAATACATTTTGTTGTAACGTGAGATACATGATGCAAAATTAGGCTCTAATTAAAACCTAATTTAAAATATTTTTAGATTTTTTTCTCAAATTTGATTTTAAATATATATATATATATATATATGATTAGTATGTTTTGTTCATTATGTCGATCAAAGATAATCAAATGCAAATAATTTAAAGTGTAAGGAAAGTATCATAGTCGGGATTTATAGTCTGAAAAGAGTGAGATAAGATTAAAAGTAGAAGTATTATTTTGTATATCTTCATCTTGTTTTGGATGAATGCCTAACAGGGGTCTGTTTGGGATCTGCTTATTTTACTGAAACTAAAAACTGTTTGCTGAAAGTACTATAAATACATGTAAAAATTAGCTAAAATAGTATAGTGGGACCTATGAATAATACCAAAAAGTGTAATAAGACTCATAATAATAGCAAAAATAAACTGAATAGTAAAATAAGTTAACTTTTTAATTTGTGTCAAACACACACTAGGTATCTTGTACTTTTTTTCTTTTTCTTTTTTTTGGAAATGTTTACAAATATTTACAAGATATATATACCGAAACCTCGATATCACAAAACCGCACCACCGCCCCATGCTCCCCAAAGCACTTAACTCCTCTCTTTTTTTTTCCTAAAATAGGTGTCTTGTCCTTACTCATTATTTCAATCTATCCTATTTTCTACAACTTTTAAGGTGTTAAGAAAAACAATGTAATTTCTCGACATTCAGCTCGTAGTATTAATGAAATATTCACCTAAAATTTATTAAAATGTGTCCTCATTTAAATTAGGATAAATTAAGTTCTTCACTCTACGTGAAGTGTCTTTTCTTCTCTCACTTATAAGGGGTGTGGGCCCTATCATGGATCCCCATGACTTACTTTGCATTTTTGTCAAACAAAGAAAAAGGACGATTAGTTACTTTGATCTCACGTTAGCCAATACACATGCATTGTAGTGAAACTTAAAGTTTTTGTAGAACTTGTGACTCCTGGCCTAATAGTGTGCATGAGTTGGGTTGAAAAAAAAATATTCATAAAAGTAAAATATTAAAATCCCACCCAACCCACGTGGCTCAGGTTAGTTTTTCATTATTATTTTTCTTTCAAATTAATTTGAGCATTACACATGACCAGTATTATAAACACTCTGTGTTTGCGATTTTAAAGATCCAAATTAAAGTTTCAAAATCACTACAACAACAATGTAAGACTGAAAAAATGTTAAGAAATCTGTAAAAACATGCATGTTTTAAGATATAACCACATGTTTTATTGACATCCAAGATGTAACAAACTAACCATTAATAGAAGTTGTTTGACAACCAAGACATTGCTACGTTTGGAACGGACAAGATTGATTCTCACATGTAGTTCTTGTGTAGTTTTCATAACCATATTCTGCTGACATCCAAGATAATACAACATTTGCATGCGATAGCGACCGGGTAGCTTACATGGAGTTCTTGGCCATGGGTTGTGTATTTTCTATATAATCACATGTACTTTTTCTCTCAATATTGGTTAACATAACCTTTAGAGGTCGAATAAATTAAGCCAACAGCCCAACTTTTATGAGGAGTAGAAAACAAGGGAGTAAATTCCGTACCGTACCGGCCGGTATAGTCGGAATATACCGTACCAGCAAGCAAACCGGTACGTATAACCCCTTTGTTTCATACCAGAAAAAATACCAGCCGTACCGGCCAATTTCGGGACGTATCGGCCGGTACAAAAAAAAGTTTTTTTTTTTTTTTTTTAAGTATTGTAATTTTTGAATTTTTGTTAGGACAGAATGATAACTTATTTGCATTAACTTATTGGTATTATTTGTTTTCTTAGTATGCAATGGTAACTTTTTAGCTTTCTATTTTTTATATTGTGTTTTTTTTCTTTTAATTAATATTAAAGTCTAAAACCATGAATAATTAGTTCTGAATTGAGGAAATGTTTTATGATAAACTTTTATATTTATTAATACACACACACACACACACACACACACACACACATACATACATACATACATATATATATATATATATATATATATATATATATATATATATATATATATATATATATATATATATATATATATATTGATATATATAAAAAATAGCGGTAAACCTGAAACGGTACACCGGTATTGACCGGTATCCGAAATATATCGTACCGTTGGCCAAACCGTTACAGCCTCCGGTACGGTATTGACTCCCTTGGTAGAAAAGATTGTTAACGTGTAAGGAAAATTTGTACTAAAAAATGTGTGTTCATAATGAACTTTTAATTCTCGTCTGCATTTTCATCTATCTTCCTTTCCATCCCTCGATGGTTTATTTTATAAATTGAACTTTTTTTTCTAAATTTTTTCAAATTGTATCTTCTAAGATAAAAGATAATTAATTTTATTTTATTTTTGAGATTTAATTTTGTTGATTTCGTCTTTAAACTTTGTGCGGTTAACAAGTTTTGTGTTTCCTTTTTTGGATAATTTGACAGTTATAATAAAAAGGGATATTTAAGTCCTAAATGTCTCTATTGAAAAATGAAAATATCAAAAAATATTAACCAATTGAGTTACAAGGTAATTGACCAATTGAGTTACAAGGTAATTGACCATTTTACATAAAGTGACTTGTGTTTCATGGTGCACAATTTGCATTGGTGCCATGCATGATATAAAGTTGGACATTATTGAATTTTCTTTGCAATACCAGTCCTCATTACACCAACTACGTTGGGTTCCTCAGCATGTATTGCAAAACCAAGCACCGCACACTGCAAACCTTGACTTTGTGTGTGCTTTTTTATCGGTTCTTTATTACCATTTGTTTGAATTTAGTGACTGTCATTGTCACTACAAGTGATATCAAAGCTTGGTTCAAGGTTTTGATGATAAGCATCAAGGTCGATCAAAGTGGACAAGTTCTACGGCAATGGCAATTTCTCTCTTTAACAAAGGTAGAATAAGGATCTCATAATCCAATAAGGTGTCCATGAGGCACTACATGGAAAAAAGAAGCCTAAGATGATGTGTGGTGATGACTAGAAAGTGATGGATGACAAGAGTATTGTTGGTGCAATCACAATAATAATGGAAATAACACAACAAGAAACTAAATAATACTTCTGAATATTACTAGTATAAAGAAAGGAATTACACAATACAATTTGGACTGAGGCGCTACCTCCACTCTTCACCTCCCCCTTGCGCACGTATCTAGCCCAATATCTGAGACAATACACTTTAGCCCATTAATCACTACAATTAAAAAGAATAAAATAGTCTCTCTCCTTTTCAATGTGGGATTAACCATTTTCACTAACTCTTCATCTTCCATATTCATTCCCATATCTTTACATTTATGTTATAACATTTATTCATTTTAATTATTTAATATTAAAATGCTCCAACAATCCCCCACTCATTTTAATATTAAAACTTTTAGTTAAAGAGAGATTACCAGGCAAAGACAGGTCACTATGCATCATGAAGGTGTGCTCTGCATTGAACCTTCACTTAGTAAAACAGCGATCTCAACTCCAGAGTCGTAGTGGTCTCCGACTTGAACTATGACTGCTTTAGGGAAATTAAGCGTCACTGCTTACACATAATAACTCAGGTGTTGACATGAGCTTTTATAGCCAGCACTTTACGGCCGTGTGCTGATCCCAGTTTCACGAGTGTATTTGAGACTAAGTCCAAATCTTATAGGGAGCAACCCCACCCCCACACTCACATAGATGAAATTTTGTCAAGGGTGCTCCTGTAATTCTGACACCCCACTCATACGAGCTACAAATTTCATTAAGAGTTTTTTAACTCATCCTCTCCACATTACAGGATAAATGCACTTACATCATAGGGATGAACAATTAAAAAATTATTTACAAAATAAATAATTAAAAATAAATAAATTGTGCATTTCTTACGTCGACCATTGTATGATTCGTTTTTCCCATTGAACCCAATTCTCATGATCTCTGGTCCTTAGGTTGGGTATCCTCATACATGGCTCATGATTCTATGGACTTTAGTCCCATCCCCCTCAATGTATTCCAGACTCTATCTTTTGCCAAGGCCTTGGTAAATGGATCTGCAAGATTATCATTAGATTTAATATAATCCACATTTATGATGCCACCACTCAAATAAGATCGCACGGTACTATGCTTTCTTCTTATAGGTCTAGATTTACCGTTGTAATAACGGTTTTTAACTCTACCAATTGCGGCAGTGCTATCACAATGAATTAATATTGGTGGAATTGGCTTTTCCCAAAGTGGAATTTCATATAACAAATCTCTAAGCCAATTTGTCTCTTCACTAGCTGAAGCTAATGCTATTAATTCAGCTTCCATTGTTGAATTAGCAATTATTGTTTGCTTTTTAGATTTCCAACAAATAGCACCACTACCTAAAGTAAAAATATAACCAGTGGTATAGAAAGAATCACCTGACAAAGTATTCCAATCAGCATCACTAAAACCTTCAATCACAGCAGGGTACTTTTTATAAAATAAGCCATAGTTTTTTGTACCAATTAAATATCTCATGACTCGCTCAATAGCTAGCCAATGATCTTTACTAGGCTTGCTAGTAAATTTGCTAAGCACTCCTACTGCATATGCAATGTCAGGCCTAGTACAATCAGTAGCATAACGCAAACTACCAATGATACTAGCATAATCCTTTTGATTAAAAATCTCATCATCATTATTCACAGGAAATAAATGAACACTAGAATCAAAAGGAGTAGCTACACTTTTGTGATCATGAAAATTATATTTTCTCAATATTTTCTCAACATAATGTGATTGATCAAGATATATTCCATCACATGTTTTTGTAATTTTCATGCCCAAAATAAAATTAGCCTCACCAAGATCTTTCATATCAAAATGGCTTTTAAGCATATTTTTTGTCTCATTTATAACATGCATATTTGAGCCAAAAATCAACATATCATCCACATAGAGGCTAATAATAACATGTAAATTATTCCATGATTTAGAATAAATACATTTATCACATTCATTTGATTTATAACCATTCTCAATCATGCAGGAATCAAACTTTTCATGCCACTGCTTAGGTGCTTGTTTTAAGCCATATAGGGATTTAATTAGCTTACATACCTTACTTTCTTGTCCAAGCTCTACAAAGCTTTCGGGTTGGTCCATATAAATCTCTTCCTCTAGGTCCCCATTTAGAAAAGCAATTTTTACATCCATTTGATGAATTTTTAAATCAAAAATTGCAGCAATAGCAACTAACAATCTAATAGACGTAATTCTTGTTACCGGAGAAAAGGTATCAAAGAAATCAAAATCAGCTTTTTGTTTAAAGCCTTTTGCAACAAGTCTAGCTTTAAACTTATCTATTGACCCATCCGGTTTCAACTTTTTTCTAAGGACCCATTTACAACCTATGGTCTTACAACCTGGTGGAAGATCTACTAATTTCCAAGTTCTATTAGAAATTAGAGATTCCATCTCATCATTTACAGCCTCTTTCCAAAATATAGCATCAGGTGATGTTAAAGCCTCTTTTAAATTTTGGGGATTTTCCTCAATGTTAAAAACATAATAATCAGGACCAAAATCTTTTTCAACTCTAGCTCTTTTACTCCTTCTAGGTTCCATTTCAAAATTTTCTTGATTTTGTAAATGTGAAGTAGAAGAACTAGGTTGTGACAAAATATTTTCTTCACCCCCACTATTTTTCAATTTAAAAGGAAATTTTTCTTCATGAAAAATTGCATCACCAGATTCAAAAATTATTTTGTTTTCAAGATCAAAAAATCTATAAGCTACACTATTAATCACATAACCAAGAAAAGCACAGATAGTAGCTCTTATACCTAATTTTGGCATTTTAGGGTCAGTAAGCTTTACATAAGCAAGACAACCCCATACTCTCAAATATCCCAAATTTGGCTTATGTCCTTTCCACATCTCAAAAGGTGTGGTGTGTGACTTTTTATGTGGCACCCTATTCAAAACATGACATGCAGTTAAAATAGCTTCACCCCAAAAATGTAAAGGTGCACCAGATTCAATTAATATGGCATTTGTTAACTCAACTAAAGTTCTATTTTTTCTTTCAGCCACACCATTAGAAGCAGGTGAATATGGTGCAGTAGTTTCATGGATAATTCTCAAAGACTGAACAAATGAGTTGAATGCACTTGATTCATACTCACGGCCTCTATCACTCCTTATTCTTTTTATTTTTCTACCGAATTGATTTTGAACTTCTTTTAAAAAATCTTGAAATTTTTCAAAAGCATCACTTTTATTTTTCAACAAATAAACAGTTGTATATTTTGAGAAATCATCAATAAAAGTGATAATATATCTATTTCCTCCACGAGTTAAAATTCCCTCAAATTCACATAAATCGGAGTGAATTAACTCAAGTAATTCGGCATTTCTTACAACATTTTTATGAGGCCTTTTTGTAATCTTAGCTTGACTACAAGTTTCACATTTTTCAAAATTTTTTGATAGTCTTGGAATTAATCCTAAACTACTCATGATTCCCACATATCTACTATTTATATGACACAAACGAGCATGCCAAAAATTAATAGAAGAAAGCATATAAACTGAACTGGTAGATGCTTTATTATTCTCAACATTCAATTTAAACATTCCATCACAAGCATAACCCTTGCCCACAATAACCCCTTTTTAGTGATTACATAATTATCAGATTCCATAGTTTGCTTGAAGCCAGCCTTGTTAAGCAAAAAACTTGACATCAAATTCTTCCTCATGGACGGAGTGTAAAGAATATCTTTCAATGTTAGCACACGTCCAGAAGTGAATTTCAATTCAACCTCACCATTCACAAGAACCTTGGTTTTGCTAGAGTCACCAAGCATAACAGTTTTTTCTTTTTCAAAAGAAGTGTACAATTTGAACCAATTTTTGTCATAGTAGACGTGCCTATTAGCACCAGAATCTGCCCACCACCCTTCAACATATTGCACCATATTGATGTCTATAATCATAGCCATTAAAGGCTCTTCGGTTACGTTAGCCTACGGGACCGATTCACGTTTCCGAAATTTGCAAAATCGAGCAATATGCCCACTCTTGCCACAGACAAAACAGGATCTATTAAATTATCTTGTGAAAAGGGTCATTGGTTCTTATTGTAATTTTTATTTGGGTTTGCCCTTCCTTGAGGTCTATTATTATTTTTAAAGGCTCCTTTTTTAGGCTTCAATTGAACATTTATAGGAAAATGATTTTTAGGCATATTATTATTGGATGAAATAAGGTTTACCTTTGTGGTGGAATTACCATTGCTCTCTTGTGTCATGAGTGCATTTTGTCCTCTAGCCTCCTCCTCCACACGGATGTGTGTGATCAAAGTCTCCAAGGATGTCTCCTTTTGTTTGTGCTGCAAAGTCTTTTGGAACTCCCTCCAAGATTGTGGTAGTTTATCAATTATGCCAGCTACCACCAAATTGTCTCCAATCTTTATGCCTTCAGATCTCAATTCTGCTACAATCATTTGGAAGTCTTATGCTTAATCCACCACCGATTTTCCATCCACCATTTGGTAACGGAAAAATCTGCTAGCAGCATACTTCTTTGTACCAGCCTCCTCAGTATCATACTTGTTTTGTAAAGCTTTCCAAATTTTCTTAGTAGAATTGTAAGTTGTATCATAATAATCATAGAAATGATCCGCAAGACAATTCAAAAGATAAGAACGACAATTATATTCATCCTTTGTATACTTATCTAATTTTTCTTGATGGAGACTATATTCTTCCTCACTCATCTCATCGGTAGGAACTTTTGATGGATTCTTGTTAGTGAGGATGTAGGAGACTTTGAGAAGACTCAAGTAGAAGAGGACCTTTCCTTTCCACCTCTTGAAGTGGGCTCCCTTAAAGCGAAAGGGCTTGTTGAGATCTCCAACTGGCTCATTTGGTTTCTCTTGTGTACTCTCCATGATTGAATCTCCTTAAAATTGTTGGTGCAATCATAATAATAATGGAAATAACACAACGAGAAATTGAATAATGCACTCGCTCTCTTTACGGAAATTCAAGCTCTTGGTTGGCTAAACTTCGTAACCGGTGCAAACCTTCTCTGACTTGTCTCCCCCAGGATACAACAGCCCAACAAGTGTTGTATGGCTAGAACAACCTCTGCACAAAGTGTTCAAGCCCAAAGCTCCACCAGAAAGAACACCCTTCCTTGCCAAGAATCTCTCTATTTACCTCCACTCTTCACCTCCCCCTTGCGCACGTATCTAGCCCAATATCTGAGACAATACATTTTAGCCCATTAATCACCACAATTAAAAAGAATAAAATAGTATCTCTCCTTTTCAATGTGGGATTAACCATTTTCACTAACTCTTCATCTTCCATATTCATTCTCATATCTTTACATTTATGTTATAACATTTATTCATTTTAATTATTTAATATTAAAATGCTCCAACAAGTATCAATGCATTTTTGTGAGATAATCTTAACCCCTCTATTTTATAAAAAAACCAATTCAATACAAGGATAAAATCTTATCCTTCTACGCAAAGGTAATCGGAGGGTTTTCTTTTTTAAAATTAGTAGAGATTGAAGGGGAAAGAGTGATGGGGTTTAAAACATAGACGTGAATCATCAAAAATAATGTTATTATTACTGGATTATCACTTGAATTGTATAAACAGAGGTATTTAACATTTTATCCCTTTTTTTTCTTTTATTTTTTATCACCCTTATGAAACAAATCCTAAAAGTAGTTTCCAAAAAGGATATATGTAGATCACTTTTTCCCGAAGAGAGAAACCTAGTTTCTATATCATAACAAACAAAACTAACGTTAACACTATAGAGTTATATTCCTTTTAAAAATCCAACATGCTTTAAATCATACCATACGAAAAGTTAGTAACGTTTGGAACAAAATATATTTAATCACTTTTTGTGGACATGGCCTATTGTGATTCAAGCAATGTCATTTTTACTCGAGTCCACCACTAACTCCATTTTTATTGTGCACTAATCAATAATCATAACATGACATATCAACAGTTATATATGAAAAATTGTATTCCAGGACTTGTTGAAGAAAAAATAATTATAAATAAACTCAAATTTTATACTAATTAAGGACCCATCATATTAAAATGTTTATTCCATTCTCCAATGTAAACATACATACTTGCCAAAAGTCTTGTAGCTTAGCTGGTTTACATTTCCAGGTGTTTCCATATAAGACATCTTGAGTTCAAATCTCAATCTCCCAATTATTGAATTAATTTTTTTTTTCTAAAGTAACATACATACAATCATTACAAGAGAAAATCAATTCATACATAACCTGAAATTAATTCTTATTAAGAGTAGAATTTATTGCATACACTCTATTACACACATATGAAAAAGAAATTGAAACTATGAGTACGGGTCATGATTTTCAAATTAAAAACCATGACTTCAAGTCAGTACAGTTTTAGTAAATTTTTCCTATATGTGTAATAGCATATGGTTAATAACTTTTATCATCTTACTAAGAATAGTATTTATTACGCATACTCTATTACACACACATGAAAAGGCAATTGAAATTGTAAGTTGAAATTAAGATTTTAAGTTAAAAATCGTGACTTCAAGTCACAGCGACACAACTAGATTTGGGAGGTAAAGGCTTTAATCTCTGGATAATTCTGAAACAGAAGCATAGCTTGTTCATGCAAGCTCACCCATGCCTCAATTCCATCACCATCTTTGGTGTCAAACATACCAATTATTTCCATAGGAATAGCTACAATGCTCATCCAAGCAGGCTTTCCCCAACCAAAATCCGCTTCATAGAAAGGGAACCTGCACCAGCTACTGAACATATAGATATCAGTCTCACCTCTTTCACGTTCTTCCCCGACCTCGCTTAAGGATTTAGTCAAAACAGAAACTAAATCATCCCCATTTTGTGGTTTCATGCAGTCATCAAGCCCATTTTTTATCGAATCTTCAAGTGCATTCACCAAGTCAGGCAACTCAAACTTGTTCTCATTGTCTCCACCAAATCGAGCATTGGCCACCATGTAGAAGTTCCCAAAAGAGTTATCCGGTATTGACAGAGCCGTCTTTCCACGCAGGTTCAATGAATGACATATAGTAGAGGCTCTCAAGTGCCCATGTCTCGCTTTATTCACAGCAATGAGAGCCTTCCATATAAGTGCTGTCACCACCACCACCCGTGAAGGTTGGCGTTTTGATAATGATTCAGAATCACCAGCACCACCTTTGGCAATGGCTTTCAGGCTTGATATTGCTGCCTTATTGAACACAAACCTTTTGGTGATGATTGGATTTGCACCAGGTCCAGGTTTCTTATGTGGCACCATAGGCATAGTATTCTCTCTCGGTGGAAAGAAAGAAGCCAAGTCAAAACTTGGGTGAATCACTTCATTGATCGCTTCTGCTTTGCATGCTTTAGCCCATGCATTGAAAAACGCAGTGGCTGTAATTCCATCAATTATAAAATGAGCACATTCCAGCGCAATGGCTAGCCCACCGCACTCAAATATGTTGACTTGAACAAATGCCAAAGGAGTAGTTTCCGATGGCATTACATTGGGAACAAGAGAATTCAACAGTTCGGGTTTGAGTTCTCCTTGGAGAACTTGAGCAAGCTTTCCGCTTACTTGGGCTTCCAAGTATTCCACCCCCTCATCATTACAATCAACTAGTTGCTTATCTTTGATGTATCTCCCAGCTAAAGGATAATAGAGGGTCAAGATTTCTGAAAGTGATTTCTCCAAACGCTTGCTCCTTTCATCAACTTCATTTTTGTCACCATTGGCATGGTAGTACAGAATAAATGGCACATATGCTGGAGGAGCAAGTTGGTCTATGGATGAGGTTTTGTAACTCTTAAGGTGAGGTGGAGTTGGAGCTGCTGGTTTTATCAACCTTCTTGATACCATTTTGACCTTCGTTCTCGACTCAACCATGTTGATCGTCTTTCAAGAGATAGGTAGGCTTACTTTAGTCTGGACTTGGTTTGAATATGCACTTTGTATATGATTGCACCTATATATATATACATCTTCTACTATTGTGAGTATTATTTTGATGATTTTGCATGCTAGGTTAGGAAATTATTGGTGGGGTGGTCCATGGTGAGACTTATGGGAGCTGGTTTCTTTCTCGTGGGACTATGAATCATATTCAATTGATTTCCCAGCTAACTAATGGAGACTGTCCACTGATTGTAGCAATGACTCTCCATGCAAAGACGTTGAAGGAAAATATTTTCTTGTACTCATTTATATCTACTATTTTACATTAATATCCATAATTGTCGTAAAGATATTCATTTTACAACATGAAAGTATAGATTTTAAAAGGGTTTAAAAATGCCATTCTTCCCCCCAAAAAAAAAAAATGTGGGTCAATCACAATATTGTAATAATAACAAAGATAATTTCTTTAGTCTTCACTTATATTAAAATTCCAGTATGAACTGCAAGGCGATTGGCTAATTCAATCCAACTCTTAGATGAGCGAGCATACGAGTGAGAAGTTGTTAATATAATTTTGTAAATAGTTTTGTTAATTATGTCGTTCGGAAATAATCAAATGCAATTAATCCAAAGTGTGAGGCTCGGGATTTTGCCTGAGAAGAGGAAGTCGATAAAAAAATGAGATGAAGTTAAAATTATTGTTGTTGTCATTATTATCCTATAATGTGTTTCTTTGGATGAATATTTTGCTTAATAGGTTTGAGGTATCTTATCTTTTCTTTTCCTTTTTTTCTTTTTCTTTTTATTTTCTTTTTCTAAATAATAGATATGATCCTATTTTTTATGTTAAAATAAAAAATAAAAAGAGTTAACAAGTATGGTTATTGTCTCCGACCCACTTAAACCCTACTTATAAATTGCATGGGATTACCTATACAATAATGGGGTTTGCCACTACTTAAATTTACAACTTCAAACACTATCCAACTCGGATGGAAAAAAGGGAAGGAGATAAGAGTAGAGCTGGAAGAAAATTATCTGCAATTTCTTACCAGCTCTACTTTACTCACTTATACACTCTCCATCTAAATTGACCAATAAAGTGATGAACCACGAGGACTTCTTACTACTAAACCACCTCCACGAGATGGTAAAATAGTTAAGCATCTATCCAAACTCATTATTTTTGTGATAACCTATATACCGCAACTTTATAGTTATTAAGAAAATCTACAACGTTTGAGTTGTTAAGAAAAACAAAGTACAGGATAATCTTTACTATGTGTAGCTCCTAGACTCTAGTAACGAAATATTCACCAAACGTTTGTTAAAATGTGCCCACATAAATTAGCTTATTCTTTTGTCGTACAAAGGGAAAGGATGGTAAGTGACTTTGATCTCACGGTAGCACATACATCGTGTACTAATAAATACGAATACTGACTTTAGTGGCACTAGTAATTGCCGTGGTACTTGTGACTCTATTGGGACTCTGAGACTATATGATACCTAATTAGATTGAGAAAATATATCTTTACACTCATTTACCTCCATTATTTCACATCAATATTTACGTTTCATACAAAAATATTTGCATTTTAAATTTTAAATACATGAAAGTAGATGTGAAAAAACAGATGTAAATATATATATATATATATATATATATATATATATATATAAAAAGGTATAAAAAGCCTACTTAATAATACTCGCTGATTAGAGCTAATGGGTATGTTCAGGATGGTGATGACTCCCACAAGAGTTTCAAATCTTTTGTCCAACAATATTGAATATTCACGATTCAAAATATGTGAAATTTTCAAAATAATTATTTAAGATTTTTGTTGTTGTATTCTTTTGATTGAAAGAGAAAATATGATCTGTAGTAAGAATATATGGTGAAATTACAAAATATATAAGCAATTAAATAGGTATGTAATTGTCAAATAAAATATATTATAATTGCATTCTGATTTATCGTTCATACCTAATGTAAATTATTCTTGCAAAAAATTATGCTTAATTTGTTAACAAGATTATTTTCTTTAGATTTACTTTTCGAATTTGGTATTTGTCAATGGAAGTTAAGAGAGTAATCAGGAATGTTTCTTCTTAAAAGTAACCGTAGTAAGATTTTCAAAGCTACCTTTATGATTGAGGTTCATTACTATATGTTCGGTATTCTCCATAAACTCATTTGATCACAAGACTACAAGTACATATTTCGTATAGTAAGTAAAAATAATAATTAATGCATATTTAACATCAAATTGACTCAAGAGATCAATGTAAAATATAAGCATAAAGTCAATTGATTACAAGACTACAAGTAAATATTTCAAATAATAAGTAAATAAAAATAATTAATGCAAATTTAACAACAAATTGAATTAAGAGATCAATGCAAATATAAGTAGTGGTGTTCGCGGTGCGGTGTAGTGCAGTTTTGAGCCATTTTTCTCACCGCAAGGTTTAGCTAAAACCATAACTGCATCACACTTTATTTTTGCAGTCACATGTGTAATGTTGTGCGGTTTAGAGTTTAGCCAAAACCATAACCACACCGTATCTCATTTTTGCGGTCACATGTGCGATATTATGTATAAGATGCAATTTGAAGTCAGTATATTTTTCAAATTTTGGGCTTTTATTATTCAGCCTAAAAATAATTTTTCCCTTTTTTTGAGTAAAGTTTTAAATTATTGAGTTAGTTTTTCTTTATTTTTGGTTGGCTTTTCTAGTCAACACTAGCTAGGATTATTAAAACTTTTTTTTTAAACTAGGGTTATTAAACTATTAATAATATATTTAATATTAAAAATAAATAAATATATTAATATATAGAAAGGATGCAGTGCGATGCGGTTTGTGCGGTTTTCTTATTATAAAACCACAAAGCGCACTGCACCATGTGGTGTGATGCAGTGCGTTACACTATTACTTGCAGTGTAGTGCGGTTATGCCATTTTATGGGCAATTTTTGTACGGTTTTTGCGGTTTGTGCGATTTGGTGAACACCCGTAAATATAAGCATCGAAACATCTAATTTGATTCCTTAAACATAAATTTAGAAAAATAAATAATTGTCATAATTAAATTTTTATGATAAGTGACATATCAATTTATAAAAGTCGTGTATTCTTATCTTATCGTCACTCATTTAATAATAGGCAAGTTGTTGCATAGTTAGGTTTGGTTCACATCCAAGTCAATTGCTACATTTTGAAGGGACAATTAATATGGAGCTCTTGGGTATATTTCATAACCATATCTTCTGTTGACATTTAAGAGATACAACAATTGCAAGCAATAGCGACTAGCGACGTCGTATCTTCCATTACATGGAGCTCTTGGGCCTTGGCTAAAGGATGTGTAATTTGTATAATCACAAGCTTTTCTATCAAAACTTGTTAACGTCAAAACTTGTTAACGTGATCTTTAATTTAGAGGTCGCATTAAATTATGCCAACTAACTTTTAAGAGTAGATAAGGTTGTTAAGGTGTAAGGAAAATTTGTTCTCAATAAAAAATAAAAAAAAAAGTGTAAGGAAAATTTGAACTACAAAATGTGTTATTGATCATAATGAACAAAAGTACTCTTTTTTTTTGGTATTTTGATCTATTTTACTTTCCATTTTTAGATGGTTTTATTTGATTAATAGAACTTTTTTTTGTCTAAATTTCTAATAATATCTTCTAAGTTTTCATATAATCATTTTTATCTCTAAGGTTTTAATTTTGTTAATTTCATCTTTAAACTTTGCAAATTTATCAATTAAAAAAGTACTTGAAAGTAGAAAATATGACTTTATATAGAATAGAATAAAAGAGAAGTATACAAGTGGTTGATCCTAACTAATTTATTAAATATCCATAACTGACCCCAAAAATTGGGATTAAAGGTTGTGTTGTTTATGGTAAAACTAGTAGCATCATTAAAATTTATAAAATTTTAAAAGGGTTTCACATTTGAGGCTTTAAGATGAAAAAAATGAGGCCTCGTGCATGTGATATGCTTTCTAATTAGGCGAAGTGCAAAAAGATTAGTTCAAATCAGTTGCAAATTGATTTTCAGTACTATTGATTTTATATTATTGAATCCTGAGGTTTAAGAATTATTCAAATTAACTCATCCATCTCAATTTTATTAACCATAATTAACAACAAAAAAATAGTCATGTGATGTGCACATATTATTTTTAAAATAATTTTGTTATAGTAAAGTGATTATGTGCATACCATGCTACTCCAACATATCAAAACCTTCCTTCATCTACAAACTATAAAGTTACTTCTTCAAAGTACAACTTTTTCATTAGATTATTCCTCATTTAAATACCTTCTAATTTATTTTAGATCTGCTATATTGTCCATTCATTTTTCGTGAATGACCTTGTCATCTAAGTTGAAATAAATTGCATTGGCAGCCTTCTCATCCATCACTTCCTTGTCATTGCCAGTTATCTTCTCATACTTCTCTTTCCCATGTAGTGCCTCATGGAGGCCTTGTTGGATTATGAGATTCTTCATTTGCCTTTATTAAAGAGAGAAATTGCCATTGCCATAGAACTTTGTCCACCTTGTTCCTTGTTATCGAGATCAAAATCTTAGCCCAGCTCTAATATCGGTGCAATGACGCTCTCAAAATTCAAACAAATAACATTAAAAGAAAACAATAAACAAGTACATACACAAAGTTAAGGTTTGGTTTACTTAGAGCATTAGCATTGAAAAATGCTAATACCATATCTAAGGAAAATTTAGCATTTATAATCTTAAAATCATCTACATCAAAAAATGGTAAAGGCAAGTATTGTAAATTTTTTGCAATACTTGCTACAGTGCAATTCTAAAGATAGAATTGCACTGTAGCTGTATTGTAAAAAAAAAATAAGAATATTTTATCTCTACTCTCTCTCCTCTGTCTCTCTTCTCTCTCGCTCATCTCTGCTCTCCATTTTCTCTCTCGTTTCTGCTCTCGATCTACTCTCTCATTTTTTTGAATGGATTTGGTCCGATGGCTCCAATGATGTTTTTTTTGAATGGGTTTCCTCCAGTGGCTCCGGTGATGATGTTTTTTTAATGAGTTTGCTCTCTCATCTCCGCTCTCCATCTTCTCTCTCGTCTCTGCTCTCTCATTTTTTTGAATGGATTTGCTCCGATGGCTCTGGTGATGATTTTATTGAATGGGTTTGCTCCGTGGCTCCGGTGATGATGTTTTTTGAATGGGTTTGAATGGGTTTGCTCCAGTGATAATTTTTTTTGAATGGGTTTGCTCCGGTGATGATTTTTTTGAATGGGTTTGCTCCGGTTTTTTATCGATGGCTTGGGTTTCAAATCGGTGGCGTGGATTGGTTGATCGGCGACGTGGATCGGTGGCCTGGCCTGGGTTTTTGATCGGTGGCCCGGTTTTTGAATGGGTTTGTGTTTGTGTGTTTGGCTTGGCTTTGTTGCTGGGTTGTGTTTGTGTGTGGCTTTGTTGCTGGGTTGATGTATGTGTTTGTGTGTGTGGGTGTGGTGATGGGTTTGGATAGGTTGATCGGTGTATAATGGGTGTGTGTTGTGTGTTGAACCGGTGCTGGGAGGGAGAAATAAAAATGGCTGTTGAAAAGCCTAGGAAAATGAGGCTTAACGGTTGGGTGGGAAGAAATAATAAAGAATGGGTTAAAAAATAATATTTTAATAAAAATAGAGTTTTTCGATGTAGAGGAATTGTAAAATGATATGGTATATTGATAAAGTAGTGTTTTAGAATCGTAAAATAGAATAGCATTGACATTTTTCAATGCTAGTGCTAGTGTGGTACTTTATTTTTGTGTTTCAAATCTCACCTCCGCTTCCTCTTATGTACCTATCTAAAAAAATAAATTAAAAAAATCTACTCCACTCTACCACACATTCAAAACAGATTTTGTTGAATATTCCTTACATTCAATTTTTTATATGGGCTTTGAGTCTTCAGTAGTGATTAAACTAAAATCCATTGATGCTCACTTACACTTGTATTGATTGTATCTCATCAGGCTAGTCAAACTACCAAGAACATAGATAAACACCAATAAAACTGTCATTCATCAGTCTCAATATTTCAGCATTCACAATTAACAAATGAATAATAAATCAATACCTCTATTGAGTTATTACCCCATACACACACACACAAAACCATCTACTGAGTTGTTTCATCAACAAAGTTACATACACAGAGAGAGAAATATTTAAATGAAATAAATAAAAAGTATCGAGACTAATTTAATTATTTGTAAATAATAGATGAACTAAAGTAACAACGGTAGAGTTTTTGAACTGATTTAGCTAAAATTGCATTCAACCTGAGTAACAAAAGTGGAGTTTTTGAACTATTTTAGCTAAAATTGCATTCAACCTGATGCTATTGCTCATATGTTAGAATTCCAGTATATCATCGTGATAGTTATCATTACCAATGAGCTCTCACTGATTCACTTCTGCGGTCATTTTGTGTTCACTTATGCCCGTGCTAGAGGAAAAGGAAAGGAGGACCTGGGGGGTAGAAAATTTTTCACTTTTGGCACATTAAAAATTCAAATTTATCTCAAAAAAATTCAAATGTAATGAAATTGGAACGAGGGCATTAAATACATTTCCTTGTGAAAGCTAATCTCCTAGCGATGCATCATTTTTGTTAGCCAAAAAAAAAATTCATGGCTGTCTTCCACAAACAAATATGTTACACGTGGGCACATTGGTGGTGAGGTCAAGTACACAACTGAAAGATGAAAAGGTAATAATAATAAATAAATAAATTTAAAAAATTAAAAATTAAAAATTAAAAAAAAAACCCTGAATTCCAATAGCATATCAAGAGTAAACATGTTACAATTGGTTTAGATTACATAAATCAAAATTATACATTTATAAAATACAACCAAAACACTACTTCAACAAATTGGATTATGAAATAATCCGCAAAAGAAGGGTGGGGAAAAAGAAAGAGGAATTCTATCTAAGCTTTCAGACACCTAGGACCTATGTAATCACAAGTATGCATCACTTACAAAGGTTGAGGAGCTTATCCTCTAGTATTTAAATTTTCCCTCAAACCCAGACACTCTTCTTCCTACTTGCTACACCGTTTAAAAAAAAAAATTCAATATTACAACACACGCCTTTTATAGACATCGATCACCAAATCAATGGAGCTCCATTATCACTTGCATTATATATGACACAAAAAGTCATCTTGGTTTTCTGTTACTGTTTTTTCCTATTGCTGCACTCACATAGAAAATGAATATTAGATAATATCAACTTTATCCTCTATGACCACCTCACATTTTTTGTTCTACTGACACTATTAAATTTCATATTGCTGAATGATATTGAAAAGTAATACAACTAAAGCTGATATCATGATACTTCCCAATTGAATGTATAAAACTATAGCAATACACCAATATATTATTACACCAAAAATGTTACAACATATTATTACCAGCATCACTTATCCATAATTTTGACAAAGATCTATTTCATTGATAGATGCTCCAAGTTAATACATCCAAGATTGACATCATTGCAGTACATCATTATTCAAAGAAATTATTCTATTTTGAGCTACTGTGTAATTATGGCACTGGTGCCTTCTCTTAACCACACAAAAGAGCAAAGAATTTGAAAGCTGCCAACATTGTGCAACATAAATATCTACGAAAATGACTTCCCAGATTATGTGAATTGGATTGGGTAAGTGTATTGTGCGGCTCTGTACTAAGTCCCATACCGGGTGCTTAATAGGTCAAACTAGACTTTATAAGTGATTAAGAGAAACCCTAATTGCAACTTGACTAGCCCTTTTAGGGTATAGTGCATATATGCCTAGTGCTCTACTCGAGTCATAAGATATGATATCAGAACCAACTTGGTAGTGCCATGTGGCTGGGGGCACTATAATACAACATAGAACTCAATGAGAACGTCATGAATTTAAGTGGAAGAAATTGTAATACCCTTAATTATGTGGATTAGATTGGGTAAGTGTGTTGTGCAAGCGCGTGCTGAGTTTTACATCAGGTTTTTACTAGGTCGAATGCTATCTAAACAATGACGTGAAGGCTCAATTGTAACTTGACAAGTTCTTTTGGGGGTATAGCATGTGCTACTAATGCTTTCCTTGGGTTGTGATACTTATATACAGAGCCAAAGAGATTATATAGGGAACACAAATACAAAAAGAAATGGCATGCATAGTACATGCCTAGTTCAAAGTTACGATGCAGAAGTACTTACTCTAAATGCCGAGGCTATCTATGGCGAAGAAGATCTTGCTCTATGGACTCAAATTCTTTAAGATTGTCAACTACATTTTGAACTTTCTTGGATATCTGTTCACTATGCTCTTCAACCATTTTCATGAATGCATTTAGCTGTTCTTGGTATGTTGCACATAACCGTTTCTTATTCCGCAGCTCTGCAGTCAATTCCTGGATTTTTTTATCCTTTTCATCCTACAAAAATAGTGAAAAAAAAAAAAAAATTTCACTTAAATAATCAATAATCAATACCATCACTAGTTTGGTAAAAGCACCCGTGCAATACAATCATTTTATTGTCCAATTAAGGTGATTTCCCACTCAAAATTGCCACCTGTAATACTGTATGTAGACTAGTATGTAGGTAACTGATATGCATGAATACCTTTTTTTTATTAAGTATTTATCAAAATGGATATATGCATTCGCACACAAAATGAGTAAAGGACACTAAAGCTTTTGTACAATACATACATAAATGTCCGCAAACATTCATAAATGCCCAATGGTGTCAAAAATAAAAACTTAAACAAGGGATAATATTTAGCCTTCCTAAATAGGAAATCCCTAGGAGATACAGGAACTAAGGGGTGAATACAGAGATTTTAATGCATTCCCCAAATGTAGAAGTGATCTGTCCACTAGTCAAACAGTTCAAAAATTCAGTTCAAGAAGTTAGATGAATTAAAAAATAAATGTTAGTTTTTTATTCCTTTTGCCAAGGGTAAGATAGAGGGATCGAACCCCTAACACAAACCCCACAGAGGGGACGGAATGCCATCAGGCATCAGGCAATTGACAAATAATTATGGACACTATGCATAAAGCATGAGAAAATATCTGACATACATTTTTTTTTTTTTTATATATATATATTGGTGAGTTTCAGATAGGATAGAAAGGAGAAATAAAATTAATGTGGCCAACCCAATCTAATCTATCGAAGATCCATAGCCAACCCCATTTTGGGACTAAGACTTTGTTATTGTTGTGGCTGTGAGTTTCACACACCCCCAGTGAATTTTGAAATCATGACCTCACCCTTCATCCATTCTTATGCGAGAAGGAAGTACATTTGAGCTAGAGGTAACTGGTATATCTGATATCCATATACCACACTTGTGTTAAAGATATTTGGAATGAACTGTTTGTACACAACAAATCTTTCTCCATTTTATCATATATGTAACCAGGGTATCTCTATGCATTTGAGTATCACACTCAGAAACTTGACCAATTCACACTTCCAACTGTGGTCCAGAAAAGGTATAAAAGTACTGAACAAGTGTGCCCTGTTAGTTTGAGGCTCAACAAGGTTTCTTGCCAGTCCAACACTGAAATGTGAAAGCATTAGTAGTAGTTTTTCCTTGAAGTTCCCCCTGTATTGTAAAATACGCACAAGTGTGTGATATCCATCAGAATCATCCCAAATCCATATGGGAATCATTCTCTGCTAGGACACTTGTTTTTTTTTTTGAAAAGTGATTCTCTGCTAGGACACTTACATTTTGTCCTAGAGAATTACAATACTAGGCAAGTCTCAGGAGAAAGTCTATAATTGCAACAATGCCTCCAAAAAGCAAAATATTCCCTTTTGGTCATCTTTATTGATCATTTCAATGTAGGACATCCTAGAGCTTCACATGGAAAGAGCTAGATTAGACACTGGAAAATTTAATACCAAATCTGATGTTGGACATATTCCTAAAAGCAAGATCCTACACAAGTCTTTATAGAACAGCCAGTTGGGGTGCCTGAACAATGACTAGATAACACAAGGCTTCATTACAGAGCAACTACATAATAGTTCTCACAAACAGCCAGTTGGGTTGCCTGCGCATAATACTAGTATCCCCTTGATATTTTTTATAAGTAATATCATTAAAAATGGGTAAAGCTCTGGTACATGGAGAGTATACAAGAGCCCCACCAAAAAGTTAACATCTAAAATTACATAGACCAAGAAAATCAATAAAAGAAGTATACTCTAGATTCTCGATATTTCTTAATCATTTTAAGAAAAATCTCAAAAAGAAAAATCACAAATTAAGCACCAAGGTCTCCACATTAGGCAAAATGGAATAGCATTCCACACATCAAAATTCTAACATCTCTTAGATACTCCTCCCCAACATGCTAACAATTCCTTCACAGAACTTGGCATTACCAAATGAACTTCAAATAAGGCAAAAGCCAATGACCAAAGTTCTCTTGCTATGGCACAATGTGGAAAAAGATTATTGATTGTCACCCTAGAAGTCTTACACATACAACATCAATCAACAATAGAAATGCCATGCCTAAAAATCTACAGTTGATATTAACCATGAGCTGATGTCCAAAGTCCATATGAAAACTACCTTCCTTGGAGTCCTTGTCTTCCATATTGCTTTCCAATGAAAATACAATCCACAGATTCTCAATGTCCATTGATAAAGTGTGAACCTAAAGAACACTCACTCCTAACCAACCAACGTTTCCTGGAAACTTTATGAACCAGTACTCTAATTAAATCCTAAGGCTCTGTCTTGGTGACCAACCAGTTTGACTCAGACCATCTAGTTCAAGAGTACATGGAAAATCATCTCATGGTCCTAACCCTCCATTGCTCATGTTAATATAGTATTATTAGGCCTCCTTCAGTAATTAGCCCTCATTTGGACCAAAACCTTTGCCAACCATGATAACATGGTTATATTTAAGAACTAACGTATTAGGTAGGAGTGCAATGCATTATTTGCCTATAATAAATCACTCTATCCATGCGTAAAGCTAATGAAACCACTGACATGGACTGTGTTAAATAACTCCAATTAAGATTGCTCACTTTCATGTTTAGGCAAGGTCCAAATGACAAAGGGCCTCCAGTCAGAACAGGATTACATAGTTGCACAGCGGAAATTCCAAATATATATTTGAGCCAAAACCTTTAGAAACAATTTGCCCTCTTTTAGTAGAAAAAGTAAAAAATTAAAAATTAAAAAATAAAAACTTTTTTTTTCTAGTAACTAAATTAATCAATATAAAGAACTAAGGGGATAAAACATAGTTTGGTTTGCCAAACCATACAATTAAAACAGGAAAATCTAGCGGACTCCCCCAAAAAAGTTCCAGCGGAACATCCTTCAAGGGCTACTTTCTACCAAAATTTCTCAATAGTCAACCACTCTCCCCTTACCCATAAAATCCTCGTGCCTTTAAAGGAAATTAAAATATTGAGCAAAAAGACTTATGAAATGCAATCTAGCAATTCTTTCTTAGTACACCTTCCCTCTTGATAAATAAGAATTTTGGAAGAATAGCTTTTAAATATTCCCCATAGAAAAGTCCAGTAAAGCTTGCTTGTTTATATGGATAAATCCATTTAAAAATCTACAATTGCTGATGGAAAAACAACATTAGATACCCCCTCCCCCCCCCCCCCCCCCCAAAAAAAAAAAAATCAAGATTTGTGGTAAAATTTTTAAGTGGGGGATTTCTTGGAACCTCTCATAGGTTGCTTTAGTTATTATTGAGTCTTAGAATTAAGTTTCTTGAGTTAGAAAATTTCTAGTTCAGTTTTAATTAGAGGCCCATGAGTTTTATTTTGTGTTCTGAGTCTTTTCCCTACTTTGTTTAGATGTTCTTGAGTACTTTCTCTTTGCTATTAGTAATCCTGATCTTTCTAACAATAGGTTATTTTTTCTAGGAAAGGGGTAGGAATAACTTATTTAAAGGCTTTAATGCAGTCAATAACATTCATATTGAGATTTATTTTTATAAAATTAACAGCTTATCTTAAGCTTTGAGAGTGCAATTGCCTTCTCCTCTCCTACCTAATTGTAATTACTTAGGATAACCTAGGTGTCATTGCTGAGTGTTTTATCTTTCTTTATTTTACATTCTTTTCATTACCAAAACCCGTAAACATCAAATCGTACACAAGAACCCTTCAAGAACCCATCAATAAATCTAAATTAGGGCTGAATTCCTAAAGATCCTACATCAAAATTGGTATCAAATCCCATCAAAGCGTCTGTCCCACGTCAGTTACTATATCTGCACGCGCTGAAAGTTTTGATTAATAACCTTGCCTAAGGCATTGTTAGTGTCCACTCCCCCAAACAGTTCTATAGTAATTCACAAGTGCTCAAAGTACTAAAGTAATCACCTAAAGCAGAGTCCTCTAGGTCATGTCTACTATTCAGAATATATATATATATCCAATTCTTTGTTTCAGTTATATATAAATCATAGAATTTGTTAGCAAATTCATGCAACATACTTTTTGCATAAATGAGAAAGCTGAATATTTTGGGTCTTAAGTTTTTGGAACTTACGCCAAATGTATTCTTTTTAGTCACTTCTTGTCAATCTAGCATAAAAGTACTTTTCTTTTCTTTTTTGAGTATATGTATCATTGTATCAAATGAATTATACTTTGAATGGGTTTGCCAGTAATGGCTTTTCACAATGTAGATAATGCATTCTACAAAATCTACATAAGGTTGTTTATCTTGTTTTGGTGAAAATTCAAGCCATAGTAAATGAGCCCCACTTAATTTGGAGCCTTGCAATTATATAACATTCTAAATAAACTCCTCAAAGAATTCCATATTTAACATTCCAAATAAACTCCCCAAAGAATTCCATGTCTATTCCAATTGAATACTCTTTGCCTTCTATATGCATATAAGTTTGCGTTCTCTCTCCAAGGCTTAACTATATTTCCATTTAATGCTCCCAATTCTTCTTAAAAATAAGAACACAATAGATACATTGTGGGCTAAAAATTGTATAAGCCCAAATATAAAGAATATGATCTAAAACATTAAGGGGACAACATAAATAGTCATTATAATGGATGTGGAGAAGTAAATAAACCCAAAGCAAAGATATAGATTTATTGAACAGGTAATGGAGTGACAAAATGGTAAAAATACTGCAGCAAAAAATTATATAAGAGATAAGAAAACTCACCATTGTTTGGCGAGCTTCACGTGGGGACACCACAAGTGGATGATTATGGTCCTTCACAAATTTTGTGATCACCCATTTTCCAGACTTATCATATTTTACATGAATCATTGCCTTACAACCTTCCCTTGTGCTTGGCCGTGGCTTTCTAACTGGCCCAAACTTACCACGAATGCTAACACAGTGGCCCTCCTTATTACATCCAAGCCGGCGAGCAAGAATCTTCCCATCTCTTTCAGAGCGACGGCAAGACATCACTCGCATAACGAATCCTAGCCGCCGTGCATACTCATCATAGAATATCTTGGCAGAATCTTCAGATTCAAATTCCATACCCTCATATGGTTCTAGAACTATATCTCCTTCATATGCAGCCAACTCAGCTCCAGCAGAACTCTCCACTCTGGCCCCCTCATCAGAATCCACTGCCACAAAACATTATTTGCCCTTTGCTTTCAAATATAAAAGTTTCATCATCTTGTAAAATAAGCTAAGTCATTCAAGAACAAAACAAAAGCAGTAGCATTCTAGTTCATCGCCGACAAAACTGAGGATAGGATTACAATTAATGAGGTTTCAAATTTTATGCTTCTCATTCTTACAAAACAAGAATAAACAAACGAAACAATACCAAAAACAGAAACTCAACCTTTGTATTAAACCAAGTAGCCATATAATGAGGAACTGGTATTTCTTTTCTTGGGAGGAACCAACCAGAGCATATATAGGGCAAAATTTCATCCCTCTCTTTTCCTTTCCAGCATTTAATTGATATAACAGTTGGTGAGCACAAAAAAACATTGCAAACGCATAAATTTCAAATATCAAGGCAAACATGTATCCCAGCTGATTACTCAGTTGTGGTAACCAACACATCAAAAATCACATAAAAGTAGCAGTAAAAGCAACACACAAACTATAAAAATAAAAATGAAAATAAAAAATAAAAACCCATAAATTTAGCATCTTTAGCACTGTATAAGCAGTAGCAAGCTAACATTTCTTCAATCGCAATACAGAAAATGGGCATAAAGCATGTGAATAATTACTCCCACAAAAAATCCCAACAGCCCAAATAAGCAAAACCCTTTAAAATTAAAGCCTTTCACATTACAAATTCACAGAATTTACCAATGAACTTTTGAGTGGCTGATTCAGAGAGAGACAAATGGAGCAGAGACAAGAGTCACAGACAAGAGTGGGTATTCTTTGAAATTGTGAAATAGTAGAAAAAAAGTGTGAGTGACTTACTTGGTTTATAGAGTGTGAAAGACGAGGATCTTCGTGTGTTGTGAAAAGGGGGGCACAGACAAGAGTCACAGAGAGACAGAGACTGGCTGCCTCGTGAGTTTCCAACTTTGGAAGAGGTTGTTTGTTCAAAAACGGTGTTGGAAATATGTTGGGGGGATTTTCAGAATTTGGGCCTTTTTGTGAGTGGTGGTGATACTATGGACTTGGGTCTAAGGACATCTAAGGTTGGATACCCACTTGTGTGCTGCCACGTGTCAAAACATTTTCTTTTCCCTTTTTAAATGTGCCACGATTTTTATCGTAATTCTGACTTGATAATATGCGATTAACTGGCCAGTACTTTTATTTTGACCTTTCACTTGTTCTTAACCATTCACATTTACAGTCAATTACATTAAAGTTGTGTTCGCATATTTTCTCGTTACAAATCCTTCTCATTTATCCTTATGTTGTAACTTAATTAACACCAAGATACTTATACCTCAATTGCTATTTCTTGCTTCTTCTTTTTTTATTAAAAAAACTCACATTTCCAATTATCAAAATAATCCTTCCATTTTTTTCCTAATATCTAAAACATTTTTCATATTTTTTTTCAAATGTTGAGGTAACAAGTTTATAGAAGATAAAGTGATGTCATTAGCATGTTTATGTGAAAATAACTAATAATGCATTGTGAAAAATATTGTAGGAAATATTCCGTATGTAATATTACAGGTTTTTTCCAACTTTGTACTACTTTTTAGTTTTTAGAGCAATGTTGGACGATATCACTTTTGTTAGGACCAATTTTGATACAAAGCATGGTTTGAGAACCTAATTAGAAGATCACCAATTAGAAATAAATCAAATAAAACAAGACATTAGGGAATCAAAAGCTGAAATAAAATTCTCAAATGGCCCATTAAATAATTGCTTTAAAATTAGAAAAACAAATATTTGCACCAGAAGAATGAATATCATATGATTTAATAATTAAAGAAGAAAATAACAATAAAGGAATTAATAATTTAGAATTTAAGAATTTAATGTCACAAGATAAACAGAGAGTATTGGTTCACAACAATAGCATTAGAAGATTCAGGAGTAGATATGAATTGTATTCAAGAAGGAATTATTCCAACTAAATATTATGACAAAACATCTGAAAGATTACATCAAACTAGTGGATCTAGATTAAAGATTGAATATAAGCTGTCAAATGCGAATGTATGTAATAATGGAATATGTCTCAAAACTACTTTCGTATTAGTCAAAGATTTAACTTCAAAAGCAGTATTAAGAAATCCGTTTATGGCTTTACTTTATCCTTTTCAACCATCAGAAGAAGATATTAGTATTGAAATTTTAGGACAAAAGGTATTATTCAAATTTATTGTACCCCCAACCAAAAAAGAAGTGAATCAGTAAAGAGAAATGTCAATTTTTAAAGAAATAAACATCATTACAATGTGATGATGCAAACACAATAATAATGGAAATAACACAAAAATAAACTGAATAATACTTCTAAATATTATTAATTTAAAGAGAGAAAAAAAATACACAACACTCCACCATAGAGAACACTCTAATTAATTAGGTCCATTATTCTGATATAGTAGGTGTTATAAGTTTAATTGCTGGATTTTAATATCTCCCTTGTGTATATATCTAACCCAATATCTGAATCAATACATATTAGCCCATTAATCACCATAATTAAAATGAATAAAATAATCTTTCTCCTTTTCAATGTAGAATTAAACATTTTCACTAACTCCCCATCTTTTCATATTAACTCTCATATCTTTACATTTATGTTGTAATATAAATTAATTTTAATTATAAATATTAAAATGCTCCAATACAATGGAAAGAAATAATAAAAAAGAAAAACAATTGATGTATTAACAGCAAGAAGAAAATATAAAAGAATTTAAGAACAATTAAAAGATCCCGTATGCTTTTTGGCACAAGAAAAAAACATATGGTACAATATACCCACTAAAGCCAAACAAATTCAATTGAATCAAGAATTATTGGAATATTGCAAAAACGAAATCAAAGATTTATTAGACAAATGATTAATTAGGAAAATGTTTTTTCATATATATACAAGATAGAAATTCTACTCTACATAACCTAATTTAAGTATATATGTGTGTGAAACTTCCTTCTGAAGACTTGAACTCCGGCCCTTACCCCTACCCTACAAGCACTTATACTTATGGAATAATCATCGTACCAAGGGTGCGTGATGATAATTAGGAAAATTTAATCACCATGAAGTTGTTATGCTATTTGTGTCCAGAAAAATATTGAATTAGAAAGTGATTAGTAATAAACTATAAGCCCTTAAATAAAGATCTGAAATGGATTAGATGCCCCATCCCCAATAGAAAGATTTATTATCAAGATTGCATAAAGCCACAATTTTTTTTTTTTTCCAAATTTGATATGGAGTATGGATTTTGGCAAATTCCAATTGATGAAGATTATAAGTATAAGACTGCCTTTACAACTCCTTTTGGACATTTTAGATGGAATTTTGTGCCTTTTGGATTAAAAAATGCCCTTAGTGAATTCCAAAATATAATAAATGATATATTTACCCACATTTACAGAATTCTCAATTGCCTACATTGATGGTGTATATTAGTCTTTTTGGAATCAGTTAATCAACAGTGGAATCATTTAAATTCGTTTGTTCAAATCATAAAGAACAATGGGTTAGTTGTATCACCAACTAAAATAAAATTATTCCAAGACAAAATGAGATTCTTAGGACATAATATTTATCAGGGAACAATAACACCAATAGACAGATCAATTCAATTTGCTGATAAATTTCTAGATGAAATTAAAGATATTAGTCAACTTCAAAGCTTTTTAGGAAGTTTGAATTATGTATCAGATTGTTATAAGAATTTGGGGAAAATATGTAGACCTTTTTTCAAAGGTTAGAGAAAAATCATCCTCCTTAGTCCAGTCAACATAATGAGATTATTAGAAAACTCAAAAAACATGTCAAATCCCTTCCATGCTTAGGTCTTCCTTCCCCATATTCTTCAAAATTGTTGAAACTGACAACTCTAGCTTGGCTATGGAGGTATTCTAAAACAAAAACAAAAAAATAAAAACAGAATAAAATAAAAAAAAGAGCAAGTATTATGTTTTCATTCAAATGTCTAGATTAATGCTGCACAACAAAAATATAGTATAATCAAAAAATAAGTTTTTTCAATTTTTTTTTTCTTTTTTTATCTCAAAATTTCAAGATGTTCTTTTAAACCAAAAATTTTAGTTCGAGTTTATTGCAAAAGTGCAAAAGATGTTTTATTCAAAGATGTTGAAAATTTAGCTTCAAAACAAATTTTTGCAAGATGCATGGCAAGCAATTTTAAGTTCCTTTGAATTTGAAATTGAATACATAAAAGGAAAATCAAACTGTGGGGGCCTTTTCTGATAGGATTGGGCTGCCTCCTGCGGTAACGGGCTGGGCTGCCTCCTGCGATGGTGGGCCCTAGTGTTTCTGAGTAAGGGAGCTGGGGCCGGCCCAATTGCAACTCAACTTGGGCCGGTTTGTGCACAAACTTATGCCACGCCTGCTAGGAGCAAGTCTTTTGGCAAGCAGAATCGTAGCAGACAAGCTATGACAGGCTAGACTGTTGCAGAAGTTATGGCAGGCTAGACTGTTACAGACAAGTTATGGCAGGCAGATAATAATGACTAAAAAAAAACAGAGTATTCTATTTATTCAAACAGACTGCTAGGTATTTCCTGTTAGTAAAACATGGTTATCGTCACAATGATACCAATCATTAAGGAAAATAAAGAGAGTAACACTGATTAATTTGAATAGGCAAAATATTAAGTTATAAATTTTGTCTGCCGCAGCAAAGCCAAAGAGGGGAGAACGCCTCTTCTCAATGCAAATAATCCCCCAGAAAGAATCCTGCTATGGGAATTAATGGCTTTGAGGGAGTCGGCCTTAAATGGTTATAGTCCTACTGGGAAAGCTCTCGTTTGCATTCTTTGGAGGAAAGGTGAGATTTTTGAAGGGGGAGAGAGGGGAGCCGATCTATTGGTGCATGCTCTTTCGAACTAACTCTCTCCTTTCTTTCTTAGTTTTCTTTCCTTTTCTCTCTGTTTTCGTTCTAATCTTTTTCTTCTCTTCTTACTCTGTTTTTCTTTCTTTATGTCGTGAAAAAATCCTCTGTTTTCGATCCCTTTTACAGGGCACGGCAAGGGCCTCTTTATAGTGCCTGCCGTGACCAGTGTTTTACTGTTTTGCCCCTTAACCGCCTTTGTCTGGTCTGGGTGTACCTGCTAATCGTACAAAACCCCTGCCAGACAGAGGCGGATCCATTTTGTCTTTCTGTGCGCCGCGGACTCATTTTGTCCTTCTGCGCGCCGCGGCCTTTCCTGCCACGATGTTAATTTCCTCTCTCCTCACACTCAGAGCATGCACTCAACAGTTCCCTCTCAAATTCTCTCTTTTGGGTGGTCCATCATCCCAGCAGGACGCACCTCCCAAAGAGGTTTGAGCAGGGGCCGAAAATAGATCATTTCCCCTCTCCCCACCACCAAACCACACCCCCTTTACCTCTTACCTCTGACCCATGGCCCCACCATGTCCTGTATTGACTGGGTACAGGCTGGTGGCGCCTGGGCCTTGCGCGTGCTTCCCTCTTAAATTTGTCCAAGAGGCTGCTTGCTGCTCATGCGTTTGCCGTGACCTGGAGACTCTCCGTCTGCGTTTCCTGGCCTTTCATGTGGGCTTTCTTTTGGTCCTTTGCTCCAATCAGAAACTGGGCTTCGTATGATGATGGGTTTTATATTTCTTGTGCCTACTTTTATTTTTTCTTTGCTGTCTGCCGCGTTGGCTTATAGTTCCTGCTGTAATGACTCAATCCTGCTGGGCCCCTTTTTGGGCCGGCCGTTTTATTCCTTTTCTCAGTGACCTATCATAGGCACTGTTTTGTTTCCTTTTATTCATGGGCTCCTATGTCCCTTTGTTTTCTTCTTTTGGGCATCCACGGCCCATTTGCTAATTCTCTTGGGCTTCCTCGGCCTGTTTGCTAATTCCACACTCCCATGAGCTTTGTTACTAACTTCATTGGGCTTCCTCGGCCCAATAACCTTATCCTTATCTTTGGGTTTTATGGGCCTGCCATAAATCCCTTACTTTCTTAGTTTATATTACCTTAGGCCTGCAGCGACCCTTTCTCACTTTTCTAACTCATATTCTGCCCATGGGATGCTATTTCTTTCTTTCCTAGCTTCTTTGAGCCCGTTTACTTTTTCAAGGCCCAAGTATGCATTGTTGGGCTAGTGACTCATTATTCCTGCCGCTTGGGCCTAATGGTCTTTTTAACTATTCATAGTCAATTTCTTGTGGCCCTCATCATTGGGCTTTACTTTCCATTGGGCTTTCCACAAATGGTCCTCAACACAAACTATACTCCTAATTTCTTAAACAGAGAAATTTTACAAGGAAAATAAGCTCTTTAAATAAGTCCTCTTAAAAAAACCTAGCCCCAATAATTTGAAGACTAGCATGGATTCAAGAGTATCAATTTCTTTGAATTATTTTCAGTAAATGCATTATTATCAGTTCAATTATCTATGAACAATACATGAGTATCATTTATTTCAAGAATCAAAATCACTTTGTATCAATTCTACAATTATTCTACATCAAGACAAATTTTCTTCTACAGAAGTATCACACCCATGACACACAAGAACCAACCTTATCTCATCGAATCGGAATTATTCAATTTGGTATCAGCTATCCAATGGAAAAAGAATCAAAATTATTCAAGATTTTCACTATTTAATATTATAGAAGAATCAAAATTATTCAAGCTTCCTACTGCTTGATATCAGCTTTGCAAAAGTATCAATTCTCTTTTTTCTTTTTCGTTTTTGTGTGAGGATAAGTATTATTGAAGTTTTTTTTAATTTTTGAAGTCCCAAACTCCCAATATCAAAAACTATTGAAGACTTTTCATTGTATCAGTATTTGTACGTATTAGAAAATTGTCTTCTAACAACTACTATGTTGTATTAGTGCATTATTCATCAATTACTGTGTAGTGACTGTTCACATAAATAATATGAAATTATTAGTGATAGTTATTGTGTAGTACTATTTACTACTATTAAGAACTATTTACTTTCATTGAATTATTCCGAATTTTTTTTTTATTGCCTTTTTCACTTTTGTATGCCTCTCTCTCTCTCTCTCTCTCTATATATATATATATATATGAAAATTATACATACTCCAAGAGCATTGATCCCTTGTCTCACATAAGAGGTGGGCCCCATGGTGGGTCCCACATGTGGGGCTCACCCTTCGTGTGAGAGGAATGACCAATGCTCTAAGAGTATGTAATAAATTACTATTAATTTCCCTTATACATATGGCATTCGTATTAATGTAGACTTAAAAAAAAAAGACTGAATAATTAAGCTCCTAAATACAAATAGACTTTGGATAAGTTCCTACACGGCCAAATAAACTCTTTCAGCCCCTTATTAGCCCCCGAAGAACCCTTCCTTGTATTAGAAAAAATAATTCTTGTATCAAAAAATATCTTTGTATTATATTCAAGAATTTGAATGCATGCTAGAGTTCAAAGTACTATTCAAGTAAGTTTTTAAGCTTTCAAAAATAGATTTTCATTATCAGTTTTTATATACTGTACCATTATTCTATTCTTGCAGTACACACTTCTTTCTTAATATCGATCCGTATTATTCTCTTCATCCACTCACTCATATTTCATGTCTTGGGTTGTCTATGGTATCCGTATTGTTCTCTTCATCCATATATCAAGTTCTAGTTTTTTTTTCCTTTGGTGGTGTTTATTACACATCCTACAGTCTCACACACACATACTCAAACTGCACATAAATTGTGACTTCAAGTCATAACTTATGTGCAGTTTGAGTGTAATAGTTTCTTATTAAAAAAAAAAGGGGTTGGTTATATATAGTTGTAGTTGTTAAGGACATGCATTTTGTATTTAAATACTTGTGTCAAAGCTCAGTAGTTTAAGCAAGGAAGTCATTTTACTCATTCTGTTTCTTTCTTTATCTCTATTTCTTTCTTTAGCTCAGTTTAAGAAAAGAACTCTCTCTAAATTGAGGTGAGGATGAAAGTTCAAATCATATCAAGAAAGTTGATAAAACCAGCAACTCCAACTCCTCCTCACCTTAAGAGTTTCAAATCATCATCCATAGACCAGCTTGCTCCTGAAGCATATGTGCCATTTATTGTTTACTACGATGCCACTGGGGACAAAAATGAAAATGATGGAAGGAGGAAGCGTTTGCAGAAATCACTTTCAGAAATCTTAACCCTCTATTACCCTTTGGCTGGTAGATACATCAAAGATAAGCAACTAGTTGACTGTAATGATGAGGGGGTGGAATACTTGGAAGCTCAAGTAAGTGGCAAGCTTGCTCAACTTCTCCAAGGAGAACTCAAACCTGAGCTGTTGAATCCTCTTGTTCCGAATGCAATGCCATCTGCAACTACTCCTTTAGCATTTGTTCAAGTCAACATGTTTGATTGCAGTGGCCTAGCCATTGCGCTGCTCTTTGCTCATTTCATAGCCGATGGGATTTCAGCGACTACGTTTTTCAATGCATGGGCTACATCATGCAAATCAGCACGGATCAATGAAGTGATTCACCCAAGATTCGACCTGGCTTCTTTCTTCCCACCAAAAGAGAATGTTATACCTGCAAAGCCCCCTAAGAATAATCCTGGAGCTCCAATCATCACGAGAAGGTTTGTTTTCAATGGGGCTGCAATAACAAGCCTAAAAGCCATTGCCAAAGGTAGTGCTTGTGATTCTGATCAATTATTAACAAAACGCAAACCTTCACGGGTAATGGTAGTGACAGCATTAATATGGAAGGCTCTCATAGCTGTGGCACAAGCTAAACATGGGCACTTAAGGGCCTCTATTTTGTGTCATTCATTGAACCTGCGCAGAAGGACAGCTCTGCCAATTCCAGATAACTCTTTTGGAAATTTCTACATGGTGGCCAATGCTCGGTTTGGTGGAGATAGAGAAAGCAATGTGGAGTTGCATGAATTGGTGGGTTCACTTCATGATTCAATAAGGAATGTGCTTGATGACTGTAAGAAACCACAAAATGAGGATGATTTGATTTCCATGTTGACTAACTCCTTGAGAGAGGTTGATGAAGAACTTGAAAGAGGTGAGACCGATATATTTATGTTCACTAGCTGGTGCCGATTCTGTGTGTATGAAGCGGATTTTGGTTGGGGAAAGCCTACTTGGTTGAGCAGTATAGCTGTTCCTATGGAAATGGTTGGTCTGCATGACACCAAAGATGGTGACGGAATTGAGGCATGGATGAGTTTGAACGAAAAAGCTATGCTTCTATTTCAGAATTATCCACAGATTAAAGCCTTTACCTCCCAAATCTAGCTGCGTGCTCAATTTAGTGCTTACTTTTAATATGTTCGACCAAGTAAGAATAAATTTCAAGTAATGTTTTTATTACATGTCTTATGGTCTAAATATATGTATGTAATTAATTCGTATGAATTTGTGCTTAGTAAGATTTTTCTTATGGTCCGAGTTTAAGTATGTTGGAATTTGGATTCTCATAGGGTATATAACTCTAGAAGATTGACCTTAATTATTTTGTTATCTTTTTTAACAATGACAGCTTGTCTGGTTCAAGTATAAACATACACCTTACTGTTAGTTTTTTTAAAACATTCTCTCTCCATGTGTGTTAAAACTATCATCTTCATCTTTGCCTAATACACCGAATTTTTCACACCCAGACCTTTGTATTTATGGGGGCCTAGTGAGATGCATGATTGTGAGTGAAAAAATCCTTTTTTTTTTCTTTTTTGGTGCCAGCACTGCTCAAAAGAAATTATTTCACCCAGTGTGTTACTCACACGGTGTGTTTTTACCCACCGTGTGTAACACACTGGAGCTTTTTTCCAAAAGAAAACTACTTTTAGTCTTTCCACTCGACGCAAAACACAAGCCAAAGGACTAGTCCATTGAATTCTTCATCAACGAAGAATAGAAATAATAAAGCTGCAAAATTATTCTTGTGTTGATGAGAGACGTTTCACAGTTGAGGTGAGAAATGAAGGTCCAAATTGTATCAAGAAAGTTGGTAAAACCATCAACTCCAACCCCACCTCACCTTCGGAGTTTCAAAACATCATCGATGGACCAACTTGCTCCTCAAGCATATGTGCCCATCTTTTTGTACTACCATGCCAGCAATGGAGACGAAATTGATGGAAAGAGGAAGCGTTTGGAGAAATCAATTTCAGAAATCTTAACCCTCTATTACCCTTTAGCTGGGAGATACATCAATGATAATAAAGTAGTTGATTGTAATGATGACGGGGTGGAATTCTTGAAGCCCCAGTAAGTGGTCAGCTTGCTCAACTTATCCAAAAAGAAGTGATCAAACTTGAGCTTTTGAATAATCTTGCTCCCTTTGCAATGGTATCAGCAAATACTCCTTTAGCACTTGTTCAAGTCAACATGTTTGAGTACGGTGGTCTAGCCATTGGGTTTCTCTTTTCGCATATTATAGCAGATGGAATTGCAGCCACTACCTTCCTCAATGCATGGGCTAGAGCATGTTGTATAGCAGGGATCAATGGAGTGATTCGCCCGAGTTTCGACCTGGCTTCTTTTTTTCCCATAAAAAGAGAATATAGCTGTTGTGCGCCCCAAGAATCTTGGAGCTCTAATCATCACCAGAAGGTTTGTGTTCAATGGGGCAGCAATCACTAGCCTAAAAGCCATTGCCAAAGGTGGTGCTTGTGATTCTGAATCATTAACAAATCAACAACCTTCACGGGTAATGGTGGTGACAGCATTAATATGGAAGGCTCTCATTGCTGTGGAACAAGCTAAACATGGGCACTCGAGGCCCTCTATTCTGTGTCATTCATTGAGCCTGCGCAGAAGGACGGCTCTGCCAATACCAGCTAACTCATTTGGGAACCTCTACATGATGGCCAAAGCTCGATTTGGTGGAAAGTGTGGAGACAGTAAGAGCAAGATGGAGTTGCATGAATTGGTGGGCTTGCTTGATGATTCACCAAGGAATGCTCTTGCTGACTGCAAGAAACCGCAAAGCGGGGATGATTTCGTTTCCATGATCACTAACTCCTCAAGAGAGATCAGTGAAGAACTTGAAATAGGTGAGACTGGTGTTTTTTTTTCAGTAGCTGGTGTCGGTTCCCTCTGTATGAAACGGATTTTGGTTGGGGAAAACCTATTTGGGTGAGCAATAGACCTAAACCTGTGGAAATAGTTAATCTAATGGACACAAAAGATGGTGATGGAATTGAGGCATGGGTGCACCTGAATGAAAAAGATATGCTTCTGTTTCAAACTCATCCGGACATTACAGCCTTCACCTCCCATCAAATCTAGCTGAATCTCTCAATTTGATTTCTGTAAGAATAAATTTCAGGATATGTTTTTGTTAAGTTTCTTATGGTCCGAGTATATGTATGTTAGGTGAGAGAAAGGACCAAACATTTCAGTATGTTGGGTTCTTAATTAGTATGAATTTGTGCCTAGTATTTATGCATGTTGGAATTTCAATTTTCAAAGGGAAAATAACTCTGCAAGATTGACCATAATTAGCTATTTATGTTTAGTTTTTTTAAACTAAGATGGCTCCTGTGATTCAGATAGAAATCAATTATTGTATTTGATTTTTATTTTCACGCCCATGACTTTTGTATTGATTGAGGGCTGGTGAGATAGAATGATTCTGAGTGAGAAATTTTATTCCTTTTTTTGGGTTCCAGCACTGCTCAAAAGAAAACTACTTTTAGGACTAGTCCATTGAATTCTTCATCAATGAAGAATAGAAATTGAGCTGAAAAATTATTCCATTCTTGTAGTCACATTATGATTAATGCTAGCTCTTCTGGGCCTTGAAATATTTTTCTCTAACCTGCATTTGTGCAAAAACTTGAAAAATTAAAAATAGTCACCTGCTCTTCAAGAAAATGCTATATGAATTTATTTATTTTTTTTTCCTATGGCTTTAACTCAAACAATTTTCAGTATTCCCAATCTCATACAATCAAACACCTCTTTTCTCCATATCAATTTCATCAACGGATCTGAGTAGTGATTCAAAAAAAAAAAAATTAGGCATGTGATTTGAAGTCTCAATCCAAAATTAACAAGTTATTTGAAAATTATTGTGTAGGTATAAGTAGAACAGTTCAAGATGGATAGAGTGGGTTGTTAAAAAATAATCGTTTTGCAAGAACAAAAATGTGGTAAAAGATTATAAATATATATATAAAGTTTGGTGGGCATTGACGATTGAATCTTCCAAACTTTTCCTCATGCTTTTTTTTAGAAGCTTTAAGAAAATTCAAACCCAATTGACTAGTATAGAAAAGTATAAAGGTTCCAATTTTATTAGAAAATGTTTACCATTTAACAATGAATGTAAATGTTAGATTTCGATAACCTAATAAATGATTTTTTTTAACCAAAAATAAATGTTGGAATTATTTTTGAAAAATATTAAAGATATTGCAAATTTTATCACAAAAAGTTTGCAAATTGATATAACAAAATATAATTGGTGACACTTACGCTCCGTTTGTTTTGACATAAAATATTTTCAGAAAAATATTTTCCCATTTTACCGTGTTTATTTTGCAATAAAATATTTAGTCAAAAGTAAAATATTTTCAATCAACCAAATCAGCTAGGCAAATTTATGTAAAATATTTTACACTTAAAATTTTGGTAAAGTATTTTACATTTGTTCTCAAGCTCTCACTTCGATACTTTCTCTCCCTAACACGTCAGTCCCTTTCACACTCTCGCCTTTCTCATTCTCAACTTCTCCCTCCCCACAAACTAGAGCCACCAAGTTACTCTCAGGTTCGTCAACACCACTCGTCTTTGGCGGCTCTCATCGCCTACTCCACCTTTACCATCATCGGCTTTACACCTCCACCCACCGATTCTTGGTTCGACCACTCAAATCCACCAATTCTTTTTTTGGTCCGACCATACACCGGCTCTAACTCTACCAATTCTATTATCCTCCATCATACCAGATCTACCTTCACCTTTGTCAACTCACCCACTGGTTCTCAGATCTAGTTTTTTTTTTTTACCACTGCATGGGTTTATTGATTTGGGCTTTTTGGTTGGTTTATGGTTTTGGTGGGTGGCTAGGTTTTTGAGTTATGGTGGGTGGCTGGGTTTTTAGGTGATTGGTATGGTTTATGGGTCCATTGATGGCTGAGTTGTTAGGTGCCTTAATGGAAGGCTCAGGATGGAGGTAATTTGCAGGCTAGCATAAGTGAGGGAAAGAATATAATAAGTTGACATGCGTTAGAAACAATATTGCAAATTAGCATCTCGAGTTTTAAAGGCTCGATTTCCATCTAAATATTAAGGCTCAATGACTCGAGTTCCACTTGTTGATGTGGAAGTTTAATGCCACAAGGATCTCGAGTCTTATAGACTCGAGTTTTAAAAAGCAAAACCGAGTCTTTAAGACTCGATTTACGTCGACATAAATATAAAACACACAGACCTCACACTGCCTCTAACAAGTCCTCAGTCCTCATTGCCTCACTGTACACTCACCCATAACAGTCCCCACTCCCTCTAACACTCCTCACTCACCCATAACACCCACACTTCTCACACCACATTGCCTCTCTCTGTCATTGCTCCTCCTCCTTAACAAATTTTCATCTTAGGTAAGGGTTTGGATTTTATTGTCACTGCAGTTGGGTATTATTTGTTGTTGGGTATGGATTAAAGACTTTGACTATTTTTTTGGTAGATACTTAACATAAGTTAGTTAAGATAACATGATATTGTGAATATAACCTCCACATCTTGTAAGATGATTGACATCTCACCATGTGGAAGATGGAATGTATGGGTCTCTGGCCACCATCGCTAAACTAAGGCCGATATTAAACCATGATCTATCTCTCTGAACGGGGCCTTATACAATCCTTCTAAACCTACCTACTTGACAATATCAATCACCCAATTGTCCAGCATCAATATTTTTGCCATCTCCTTAAAGCGACCACGGCAATCAAGTGGCCCCGATTCCTGCAAAATTAATAAAAATTAAAGTGATTGTTAAAACTAAATATACAACTTTGAAAGAACTTGCTAAAAGTCTAAGAGAACATAAAAATTAAAGTAGTTGTTAGAACTAGATATTTTACCTCGCCATTCCAAATATCAATTGATCAGTGATCTAGTTGTTGTGTCAACACTAAGGCATCAATGGGACCAGGGCGCACAATCTCTGGTTCCTCACCAATTCGAGGATCCATACTGCAAAGAGTGCTAGCGTGAGATCATATAAACACATCGTAACATTTATGCTTGGAACTATAATAGAGGGCTAAAAGAATTTCGAAATATATCATATTTTCATGAAGGGAGGAGGCATGCTATCTAACCAATCAGTCCAATTTTCACTACCACTTAAAAAAGAACATATAGTCTTGATCAGATATCATAACTCATTATGTGATGGCTTTAGTATTGTTATATATTATATTTCAATAACACAAAACATTACATAACAGAAGTGGCTCTCACATTTAACAATTTAAAATTCAGTCGGCTGGCTAATTGACAAAGTTTAATTTATTTCTTTGGTCATAAAAATAAAATGTAGATAAGTTGTCATGTGTCATTTTATTTGAAAAATTCATTCCCATAATGATTGGTGGTGTTTCATCAGCAGGGCTATCGTGGTGATGGTTGTGCAGACCCTTAGAAGGCCAGACAATGTAAAGATGGATAGAGTGATGGTGGCAATTGCAGCAATTGGTAGTGAAAGAAACTGTTACTCAATACTCATATTGTCGTTATGCCATTAGTGGCAGCAGAAATCATAATGTAGAAAAAGGTTTAGAAAAGGTGAGCATCATGTTCGCTTTTTTGGATGTACTGCCAGCTGCAGAGGTAGCACTAATAGCAGCTAAAATGGTGTTGTGGTAAAGGTGGTAGGTGCAGTGTAGTAGAGTAAGTGGTGGTGACTGCAGCTGCAGTGGTGATAGTGGCATTAATGGTACTAGAAAGGTACTAAGCTTCAACACCTAGAGTTATTCTAGAATCACCACCAAGCTTTATGAAAAAATTCCAATGTAATATTGTTCATAAAAAATTCAACATGTCCCACAATGTTCTTATGGAGTTTTTAAGTAGAGGTCCAGGGTTAGAATTAATGAAACAAAAAATGGGTACAAACCAAATAAAATCCATCAGAAGAACAAAGAAAATGGGTCCAACTATAAATGAACATATAAATAAAAAAAACATACCTTAAAAATTGAAACTTGGGTGCTCTATGGAAAAAATCTGAACTTTTGTTGGTGAGATGTTGAAAGGAGACAAACAAGGAGGGATTTTGACAAAAGGGTAAGGACAAAAGAGTAAGATTAACGGGATTTTGACTGAAGGTTTTCTGATTGCCGATGAAAGGAGCGTCTTTGGTAGAGTGAAGATTTGGGTGTCTGAATGAGTGGCCACCAATGAGGGGATCATCTCCGGTAGAGTGAGGGTTTCAATGTTTGAAGGAGGAGAGTGTTTGAGTGTTTAAGTGTGAGAGTGAGTGATTTGGGTGTTTGAGTGAGTTTTTTGAAACCGTGATTGAAAGTGTTAGAGTGACGAGTGAGATTTTTGAAAGCGTGTTTGAGTGATTTTGATCATTCAGAAATCGAGTTTTTGTAACTCGAGTTTATAATCGAGTATCATAAAAATCGAGTATCATAAACTCAACTTCTACATAGTAAAAGTGATTCCACGTGGAAAAATTGTCCACATAACTATATGAAAAATCCCGAATCTACCATTGATCACAAGTTTTAAAGACCTGAGATGCTAATTTCCTAGATAGTTTTGAAATGTGATAACTAACGAAATTCTTAGAGATTTAAGGTTAATTGGAAAAAAAAAAATTCGCTCAGGATGGGTAAAAGATTTTCAGATAGAGGGGGGTTCCACGGTACAAAGCGATCTTTTTTCTAAAAGGCAGAATAAGCCATCAGCACAGCCAATTAACTTAAATTGATGGATAGCACAGCTCCTTAGTGGGAGGTCAAACTGTTGAAATTGTTCGAATGAATCATTGGTATCATCAATTACTTTGTAGAGCTCTATATGGGGTGTAAAATCACAGTGCATAACAATCAATTTATTGGGTGTACCCGAAAGTTAATGGGTGAGTTGGGAATTAATAAAGGAAGAGTTTGTGTGGATCTGATGGTGGTTTGGGTGGTTGGTGGAGTGGCAGTGAGTTGGTTTTTGCCCGATCATGTGGTGGTTGTGAAATTGTAAAATTCTTTCATTTTGCTTAAATATACTTCTTCTTCTTTTTTTGTGTATTTTCAAGAATATAAACCAAACACTGTAAAAAGAAAATATTTTCAGTAAAATATTTTGCATGTAAATTATTTTACCTTTGTAAATATTTTGCGTTGAAACAAACAGAGCGACAACATAATAAATAAATGTTTGATTTACTTTTTGTGATCGGCGACGCTTAAAAAAATTTGTAATATTTCTAGCATTACTTTTTTTTGTGATTTTTTTTTTTTTTTGGCTGAATATTTCTTTCTTCTTTTTTTTGTGATTGTGTCATTCTATTTGTAAGATTTATAGATTTATATAACAAAATTGATAGAATCCATAATATCACTCCCCTCTTTTCCCTGAAGTGGTTGTTTTACATGAAAATATTGGTCCATTCATGTCTTTTCTTTGCCTCTCTCTCCTTATATGCTTCATTTTCAATTATAAGGATTTGAAAGTCACATGGAGAAGAACAGGTACGACCAAAATTGGAGAAAAAAGGGGCTGAGAGTCCACGTGTCATGAATCATGATTGGCTCCCTGTTTCTTCTTTCCATTTCTCAATTATTAGAGCAATCAGGATCATCACTTCCAAATAATGCGCGAAAAAGTTGATTCCACTTATAATTGTGTTGTCTACTTTTTGTTGTGTTGCTCCCCCAATTTAAAGTTATTGTACAACAATAGTTCAATATGTCTATGTGATTATGTCTCTATATACAAAAGTTTTACAACTATTAGAGTGGTAAGCTGTGAATGATAGCCAAGAAAATAATGTCAATAGTAAATTTATATAAAAATTAATAATAATATATTACATCAATATTTAATTTAATGAAATTTGATATGTTTGTAGCATTGTTGCTTTCTTTATTCTCACTATCATTGAAAATTGTGTGATATTGTAGTTGTTGCTTTCTTACAACAATAAAAATTAAGAAAAACCTCAAAATTCTACTAATAAATGAAAATATTACTGTATCTAGTGTCCAAATATATTCTAAAGCCACCATGCTTACCCCCAAGGAGTACTATGCCACTTTCCCTTTGTGAGGATATTTAATTCTCCAACTATTACCTATTGGAATGCTATAGCATGGTTTTTAACTTAAGGCATGATTAGCCACGTAAGACATGTCTAGAAAAGAGAGAGTTGTGCGTTGTGTCGCCTAGCTCTCTATCCAAAGTTCAAGATGGTGCATAAAGTTATTGAACATTAGAATCTCTTTATGCATTAAAATGTCACTTATTAGATTATTAGCAAAAGTATAAACTAACACATGAATTGTGCTCTCCTTTGCAAGCTAAGGAAATTGGCCTTTCTATGGGTCTTACAAGTTGCTGTTGCGGAGAACTAGTGTAGGTTGTCATAGAAGGTGAGGCTAAAGTCTATGTTGATGGTATGAATGGAATGAGAGAGTCAATTGACTAGTCCATTAGCTCTATTATTTATAATTCATTTGAACTTAAAACTTTTTTTTCTCTAGTTGTAAGTTTAGTTGGCTTTTAGGAGAAAGCTAATTCTGCAGCCCACGTTATTACCAAGCTTGCCGTTATGCTTAAATGTCGTTGTTGTAATAAGCATGAAGCCCCTAAAGTCATCCAGAATGCTTGCAAGGTTGATCGCATTATTGTAAGAACTTCTATTTGATTTAATCACATCATCATTTTATATGAACCAAAATCCATCAATTTAAATAAATTTTTTTGTTCGGGGTAAAATCAATCACTCTATATTTTATAGAAATTGATAGTGATCACATTAAATTTATTAGAAACTAAAAAAAAAAAATAATTTCTTTTAGGGCGTTTAGCTTTTACTTATTTGCTAAAAGATTTTTTTGTCTCAATTGGCAAATAATTGAACTTTTAGTTTTTTTAAGAAATAAACTAGCCTTTAGTCGTACATTTTTAGTGTGCATTTGAGATTAGATTATATGTCACTGATGAAGTGTGACTTCATCAGTCGAATGATACGTACCCAGATGGGTCCAAATTCTTGCTTTGATATCTGTATAAACAAGGAAACTTCTTCTATAAGGGTGATCACCGGTATGATGCCTGTCACAACGCCTCCGATGTCAAAGTTAGAACGAGAAAGCGTATTATAAAATGAAATAGAATAGCAAAGAATGACAACCAGTCTCTTCGTTTTTGTATCTATATTATCTGTACCTTTTGTTGGCAATGTGGGGGGGAGGGGGGGTTTATATACGTTGCCTTGGATTCTAACTGTTGTGATTGGGATTGTGATGTTAATGTCTTCTTTTGGTAACGCCTCCTACCTTGTAATGGGGTTTTAATGTGCCTTCAACGGTCTGTATAGTTGGTTTGTAACCGTTTGGGGTATTATTGATGACATTGAATGATCCATCTACCCTCATCAGTGACGTAGGCACTATTTATGCTCTTCTCTGGGGAATGGTCTCGTCAGTATTTCTTATCTCGTCTGTAGTCAATTTCGTCAATCCCATCAGTCAGCATCTTTTCTTGTGGGTCCTATAAAAATGAGCTATTTTTTTGATAGCTTATTTTTCATTTGGTTTTGTTTGTGGGTTTCACTATTATGTTTTTTTATCAAAAAGTCAATACAATTATCTGAATGCTAATCCCACATTATTATTTCTCTCAAATTACTTATTGGGGTCCCATAATACTTTTTTTCTCTACCTACTTTTTGCAAAAGAAAAAATTAATCAACTTATTTTATTTAGTTTTAAGCTTTTATCTATCTTACTTGCAATAAAAAAATTTCAAAAAAAATTTAAATAAGTTATTTTTAAATAGACACATTTTTTTAAGAAAGATTTCTAAATAGACATTTAATATTACCAAAAATTATATCTTTTACTAAAGAACATATAAATAAGTTATTGAAAATAAGGTACTGCCAAAAACGACAATTTTATAACTAAATTTTTTGTTTTTTGATAAATTTTATAACTAAAATCTTACAGCTGAAGTGAAGTGTGTATTTTTTTGGGAGAAAAGAAATTGAAAAAAAAAAAAAAAATGCCACGTGGCATTCATGAGGAACTGCGTTGCAGTCCTTATTTGTTTTACAGTCTTTTTAACTGGAAAGCAAAAGTTGATCCTCTTTGAAGCCAAATCACATTCACACCCAAAAATATACAAAGCAAAGCAAAAACCTCAAAGTTTCCAGTAAGTCTAATTCCTCCACTACTTTTAAAACACATCTTTTACTCTCTTAAAATTCTACTATTTACAAAACTGTTCCTTCCTGTTTATTTTTATTTTATTTATTTAAGTGATTTAGAATTCTGAGATTTAATGTTAGCCATTGATTACAACTCACTTCATAGGCTGAATTTCTCTGCGGTTTGTAATTCTGATTTGGGTACTTAGCCAAAATGATGAATAGGGTTTTTCTCACTTTTTTTTGGGTAGTGTCTGAGAAGTACTGAATTCAACAATGGCAGAAAAATGAAATTTGTTAGCAGAAAACAAATGGGTTTTATCAAATTATGAATATGGATCTAATGAGGCCTTTTTTTTTTTTTTTTTTTGTGTATATATTTTATTTGAAATTTTTGGGTCTTACTTGAATTTTTAATTGTAATTTTTCTAATTTAGTTGGAAGTTTGTCAATGGTCTATTTGATTGTTAAGAAAATGAAGGGACAGTGAACAAAAGTGAAACGAAAAGCATGACCTTAATGGGTGTGTTTGGTTCCATTTTCAGATGCAAAAATAGGTTTGGAGGTGAATTTATTTGTCTAAGGGCAAAGGGTGTAGGCTTACCTGTGACTTGGACTATTGGAGGATAGTTTTTACTCCAATCCAACAAGGAGTTTTGGGAGTGTGGCAATTGTTGTCGTTTAACTAAGCTTTATGAGGTAAATCGTTATGGTGATTTGTCACATAGATGGATGCTTTTTGGAGGAAAGCAGTGGCATGTAAGTACGGTATTGATTGGAGGGGATGGGTGTTCAAAGGTGGTCTGAGGATGATATGGAGTCTGTTTATGTTCGTTCGGGTTGGAATTATTTTGCTAGGTTTGTGTTTTTTTGGGCCAATGCTTGTTTTTGGCTTGATTGTGGTGTTGGGATGGGGTTCTGAAGGATGTGTTTCCCAACTCTGTTTAGCATTGCACAGGAAAAGGGGATTACTAATGCGGACTATTTGAGTTGGAGAGATAGTTCTGTGGTTAGGGTTGTTACTTTTATGGAACTTCTCTACCCAATAAGAATGAAGAGACATGTGGAAGATAAGTTGTATAAACAGCCTACTAAGAGTAGTTTATTTGAGGTTAAGTCTTTTTATAGGGTTCTTACTGATGGAGGTATCCAGGCTTTTCCCTAGAAGAGTATATGGAGCGTCAAAATTCCACTCAAGACTGCCTTTTTTACTTGGACTGCTGTTATGGGTAGGATCCTCACGATTGATGATCTTTGCCATCATAAGGTTTGTGTGATTGAGTGGTGTTATTTGCATAAGAAGGTTTGGGAGACTGTCTATCATTTGTTATCCACTGTGATTATGCTAGTGAGCTGTGGTCCCTTGTTTTCTATCTCTACAGGGTATAGTTTCAATGGGTTATGCCTCAAGGATCATTGATGTTTTGGCCTGCTGGAAGGGATGGTTCACTAGAAGGGGTTTTGGTGATGCGTGGTGTGCAGTGCTTGATGTGGTTGATTTGGAAGAAGTGTAACTGTAAAGCATTTGAAGGTGTTGAGAGACCTTTGACACAGTTGAAATTGTTCTTTTTAAGGGCTTTGTATTAGTGGATTGCTGTGTTACCAACCCATTCCTTATTTACTTTCCTTGCATTCATTGATAGCTGTTCTTTTTCTTGATTTTGTTGCTCTCTTAGACTACATATCTTGTGTGCTGAGGATCTTGTTAAATAAAATTTTTCTTATTCATCAAAAAAAGGTTGGAAGTTTATTGTGGAAAACATTTTGTAAAAAAAAAAAGTGAAAGGAATTTTTTTTTTTTCATTCAAGAGAGAGCATAAAATTGACATATGTAATATGTTTGTTGTTTATCATGGCATTTGAAAAGATCATAGCATGCCAGACCAAAATTCCAAAATAGAAAGGGTGAAAAGAACTACATAAAACATAAAACTCAACTTAATTGTAAGTTTTTACATTTTCTAGACAAAGATCAGTTGAACTTCCATTGTAGAACTACATAACAAAAATGTGAAGGATGTCTAATTTCTTTACCTTTTTCCTCTTCTCACTTGAGCTATGTATGCTACTTTGGGCTTAACAGACATTCAATATATGCATTGACTATACGTCTCTGTGTATTAATTTTTTCTTTGGATCAATTTCTACAAACTTATTGCTAGATTAATTGAAATTTATGAGTTCCATCATTTGATCTGGTTCATCATTTTCTCAAGTTATTGTATATTTGTATGTCATAGGTTCTTTGCATAAGTAGAAAAGTTAGTTAGGGTTGAGGGCATGGTTGGCGGGTGCCTTAATTTATGGTGTTAACCTGCTTTGTGGTGCAACAGTGGATATGGAAGTGGATGATGGAAATGGGAGATTAGAAACTTCTGCTGCAGGGGAACAAAGTACATGTGATGTTGACACAAATCAAGAACCGTATGTGGGTATGGATTTTGAATCAGAAGAAGCTGCCAGAGCATTCTATAATAAGTATGCCAAACAAGAAGGATTTTTAACACGTATGTTATCATCCCGGAAGTCTGAGCGTGATAGGTCAATCATCTCCCGTGGACTTGGATGTAGAGGGGGTTCTGTTAACCGAAAGCAAGATGGGCAGCGAGAGGTTTGCACGGCAATGATTCTGTTGAAGAGAGAGAAGTCAGGGAGATGGGTGGCTAGGAAATTTGTGAGGGATCACAATCATCCATTGGTGGTTCAACTGCAAAAGAGTCGTCGAATAATTGTAAGCTTGTCTTGCTTTAAAATAATTGCACCTGTTTACCCTTTGTATTGGATTTTACTTGGCAGAAAAAATTGCTCCTGTAATTTTTCTTGGATAATTCCGAAATTTTATTTAGCATAAGATTATTTAGTCCTTGTAAAGTTTATTTGAACTTATAAATCTGATTTTGATCTGTACATGACATGGAAACTCGTCATTAATTTCATTCTTGAAAATGTTATGGCTCTATCATTTAACCTGCAAGTGAATCCCAAGTTGTAGACTTGTAACACAATTGGCTAGGGATTATGACTTATGAGGTGGAGGTTATTGGTTCAATCTCCCCTTCCCCTCCTCCTCCCCTGAGGCCAAAACAAACTTAAATTATAATAATTATAAATAAAAAACCTGCTCCTGTAATTTTTCTTGGGTAATTCCAAAATTGTATTTAGCATATGATTATTTAGTCCTTTTAATGCTTTTTTTGTTGTTGATAAGTTAGTCCTTTTAAAGCTTATTCGAAGTTATAAGTCTGATTTTGATCTGTAGCATGACATGGAAACTCTTGTCATTAAATTCATTCTTGAAAATGTTATGGCTTTATCTTCAACCCACAAACGAATCGCAAGTTGTAGACTTGTGGCACAATTAGCTAGGGATTATGACTTATGAAGCGGAGGTTATTGGTTCAATATTCCCTTCCCCTCTTCCTCCCCTAAGGCTAAAACTTAAAGAATAATAATTAAAAATCATTGACTAGCAGGGAATTATGTTTTTATCATGGGAACAATAGTATATGAGAGAGAATTTGGGATCTTAACTGGGGTTTTGTACTGTTTTTGTTAGAGACTAATTTCTTAAAATGAAAGAAGTTGCAATCCTTAGTTTTATTCAGGAGAACTATTATTCCACAGTTATTTCTTTGATTTCTAGTGCCCTTTAAGGTCATATGACTCAAAAAGATGTTGCCTGCTGTTGCCACTGTTTTGCATGAGGGAATATAATAGTTTCACCTTGGTAAACACCAAGTGTCCTACGAAATTTTGAGAAACCCATAGTTGTATCATGACTTGCAATAGAGGTTGAACCTTGGTGCGATGGCAAGTGCCTCCCACCAAAAGTGACACATCACGAGTTTGAGTGTAAGAATCAACTTCTGCAAAAAACAAAAGAGGGGTGGGGGGGGGGGGGTGGGGGGTGTTGTCTAAGGCAGCCTACTAGCCACCTCTCCCAGACCCTACAAAAAATGGGAGCTTTGTGCACTAGGTATGACTTTTATGATTGACAACATCTTTTATTATGTGTGTTATCGGTCAAAAATTGAATGTAGGAAACATGCAGCCTTGAATGTCTTTGGTAATTGCCTTAAAGCAAATCTCATAGTCCAATGGTTCTTCAATAGGGTTTCCTTACGGGTATCAAGAATTGTCATTTTTTATTATTCCAAACACCACCCCCCCCACCCCCCCCAACCCTTCCCCCTCTCCCTTTCTCTTCTTCCTCCCCTTCTTTTCAGCAACATAAAAAAGGCAAATGCACCATCTATGTGAGGTTGATTTGAAGTGTTTGCAATTGAATTTTTATGTTTTTTTTTTTTAGAAAGATATACTTTTATATGCAGCAATGGGATGCAATATGCAAAATTTAATTTAATTTAACCTATATTTATCCTGACCACTTATGGGTCTGTTACATTTACATTCTTTTCATTATGTAGGAATGTATTTTCTGTCCAATTTTGGCGCATTTGGTCATCTTTATCTTCTATGGCAACCTTTTTTCTGATACATTCTGATGTCAGTGAAAACTGTTATGTGCTTAATTATATTCATTAATAATTTTCAACCGTATCTGTCATGAAATAGGTAAGTTTCACTCTTTATTTTTTTAATATTATACATGCTGACATCAATGAAAACATGCACAACTGAAACTCTGAAGAGATACATGGCCCTTCCACAAAAGACCCAGCTCATTGCTTTCATCTTATCTTTGCATTTATTTTTCCCAAAAGATTTCAAGTATCTATGATCAACCTTGCTTAAAACCAATGACTGTGATGTATTTATCAAAAAAAAAAAAAACCAATGACTTTGATGTGATTTTTCATTTAATTTAGGGGATTATCTTCTACTTGCATGGTTAATATGATATGTACTGTACTTTTTTTTTCCTTGTACATTTTCATCTCACTAATATGTTTTTATTATTGTTTTCTATTTTCTAGGATGAGAAGGACAGGAAAATTCAGGAATTAACCGCAGAACTGCGAGTTAAGAAGCGATTAAGTTCAGCATATCGAGAACAGCTACTTAAACTAATGAAAGATGTTGAAGACCATAATGAGCACCTAAGAACAAAAGTAGAATTAGTTTTTGACAATTTAAGGGAGTTTGAAGCTAAAAGGAAAGAAGTTTCTGACCGTAAATAACTTCAGCATATAGTGTGAGTACCATCTCTCAGATTGTTAGTTGTATTTTCACTTATGTGGCCTCAGTTTGGTTTGCATCAAGATTATTATTTTTCCCAAATTATAAAAATGGGTGTATGTATTGGTAAAGAATCCATTTATAAAGAGTTACTAGATTTTGTGTTGGTCATCAACCTACCGCTACTCCCTTCTTTTCCCCCATGCTTGGGACAGGATGTGTAGAAAATATAGGACACAAAGCACTAACACAGGTGAAATTTCGTCCCTTATGCTCTGTAGTTGAAAATGTTGAACTATTAAGAAGTTTCATATATTGAGCGTAGCTTGAGAAAATCCTGACGGATGTGTGAAACAGTAGGAAGGATAAGTCAAGGAATCATTTCTATAAAGGTAGGGATGACTTCTACTGAGGAAAGGAAGAGCTGTTTAAGATGGTTTGAGCATGTACATTGCAGACCAAACTAATAAATTAGTAGAAGAGCAAAATTTAATTCAAGTTGATGGAGTTAAAAGTGGTAGAGAGATGCATGAAATAACATGGGCAGAAGTAATGAAGAATGATATAGTAAGTAGGGAGGTGAAAGAGTATGATTTTGGATGGAATAAAATGATGAAAAGAATGGCCGTTTGGTTGATGAGAATCCATAATGTCAACTCCAATCTAATTTGGATTAAGGCTTGATTGAATACAAAACTGGGTGCATGTGAATATCCCAGGGAAATTGAATGACTACTGTTTTTTACATGGTATATAAATTACAAAATAAAAGATTGTAATGGAGCATTGAAAAATAGGATTCATCACCAAAAGTGATGGCTTTGGATCTGTTCTAGACATTTGAAATGTCACTGCATCATTCAATCACCTTCGTTCACAATGATGGCTGCTTTTTCCTATCATGGCTCCTTTCATATGATGGAATTTGACCAAATAAATTGCTAAATTTAAAGGGAGATAGAGGGATTTTTTTTCTTCTGCATTTTAGAAGGGGCTTGGTCTGAGCCATACATTGTCCGTGAAATATTATCATTATATATCACCTGGCATTTAATTAGAAAATGTAGTTTACATTTTACCCCCCTAAACTATACCCCTTTTTACAATTATCGCTTAAACTATGAGAATGCACACTATACCCCCCTAAACTATGAGCCATTTTACACTTACCCCATAAACTATAAGAATGTACACTTACTTCCCTAAACTATTATCCATGGGATGGTATGTAAAGTGTTCCGCAAGTAATAGTTTAGGGGGGGTAAAGTGTGCATTCTCATAATTTATGGAGGTAAGTGTAAAAGGGGCTATAATTTAAGGGGGGTAAAGTGTAATTTTCCCTAAAAAATGATCTAGCTTATGTGATATTTGCTGTTAAGATGTATTTTTTTCCTAAATGTTTAGTTGACTTCTCTCAAAGAGTTGGGAATAAATTGTCTTCATTTATTTTAGGTAATGGAAAAGGATTACGCATATTAGTTTATTTCACTTTGTTATTTCTTTCCCTTTTTTCTCCTTTGCTCATTTAGTTATTTTTTCCTACTTTCACTTAAAAACTTGGCAATTGGTCTTCTGTGTGCCATACAACTTATCTGTTCCTTTTTAGGACTGGGATGAGTAGACCATCTTGACCTTAGTGTCATGAAAGTAACCTTGAGTCAGTCATCATGTGTCTTCATTTCTCTATCTGATCAAATTTCTTACTCTTGTCATATGGATGTGCAGGAGTCACCATCATAGAGCTGCATAGCTAATTGTATCTATGTACTAAGCAAGCATCTACAGGACTCCTATAGAGATAGTGGCAGAATTTTTGTTGACATAAGAGCTCACAGTGGTGTTTCTAGATTGTTTATTTTCAAGTAGGAAAAGGTAGCTAACTGTAAGCCTTTGTAGTTATGCATAGGCGTATTTGTAAAGGGACCTATACGGCAGCAAATTTCATCAATCTTGTTAACATGTAGAACTGGAATTGATCATTACAATAATATACATATATAAATGTTTGGTGATAGAAGTGAAAGACCTTGACAGGATATGGTAGTCGTGGTTGGAAAAGAATATATCTCTTTTGACTTTGCTGCTTTTATGGTTAAAGTTATTCTCTGTTTGGTTCACTAGTGCTTTGTTAAGTGGTGGATTGCAGTATCAGTTATCTCAGAATTCAACTTGGTGATAAGAGTAACTGAGGGTAAGGCTCATTGACTTTTTGTATCTGATTTTTGGCTCTTCATTTAGGACCCTGATATCAATCTATAATGATGATCAACATACGAAGATAATCCAATTATTTGAACTTTAATTTGGGATTAATTATTAATTTCCTGGGTTTGGTTTACCTCCAGCATTTTTTTAACCGAAGGTGTCTTTTTATTTTAAATACACAATAGCAAGCAGTAGTGAATTTTAATCTCTATCTTTTATTTAATTAGTGGGTGGTGTGGCAATTTCTCATTAAAACAAAAGAAGACTCTAGTTAAAAAAGGTACTTGACGTAAGCCAAATCCAAATTTCTTGGATTGAATCAAGGTTGCAGTGAGACTGGTTTTGGTTCACCTTCTCCCATGCTCAGGTGATGGTAGTGATATTGTAGAGGGAATAGAAAGATGGGCAAAGAAGAGTTAGATTGTTACAAAGATTGACATTACTCTTTCTTTTTCTTTTATTTTTTTTATTTTTAGAGTTTAAATGATTTTTTAGATGGCATACACCTTTTAGATAAAGATTGAAATCCAAATAAAGAAATAAATCAGATTTGCCGCATGTCATCACCGGGAGATCTTATTTATTTCTTTATTTGGATGAAGATTTGCCGCATGTCATCCAAATAAAGATTGAATCAAAGCTTGTAGTGAGACTTGCCGCATGTAATTTTTTAACAAGTTTGGCCCTCTCCCATTGACATAAATCCTAGGTATACATCTTTAGGTGTATTACATTAGATTTCCCAGTTTAATTCAAACACATAATTATATTAATCAATTGAGAGATGCTACGTTTACAATATTTTTACAACAAATCACAGGCGGTTAGTTGTTATTGGTTCAAATTTGAAACTAACACTAAGATTATTTTTTTGCCCTAACAATAACAACCAGAAACAACTTACTACTTAGGATTTGTTATAAAATGTTGTAGACATATCATTTCTCTAATCAATAAAGCAAAAATAATTTTTTTCTAAGGATAATTAAATTCAATATGATTGCATTAAAGAAATTTATTCTTTTATTCTTTTATTTTTATCAAAAATAGAAAAGAAATGTATTTAAGTCTTACCCTTATCCTAAATATAAGTATACTTTTATTTAGTTTATTTTTCAAAAAAGAAAATGAAAATAATTATCCCATGATTCTATAAGGATATGGTGATAAATGAACCAAACCATTTATGAACCATTAGAATTAGGCTTGAAAAAAATGTTTATTTTATGGCTGTTTGTTTATGGCTATTTATTTAGTAGAGGAGTCAAGCTCAAGCTCAAGCTCAAGTTTAGGCTCAATTAGTAAGTGAGCTACACTCAAATATTATAATGTATTCATGAAGAAACTTGTGTGTATAAAATTGAATCTAAATATATATAATATTTCTTAGATATAATATCATGAGTTTGATATTGGATCTAAATATATATAATATTCAATATTGGATCGTGTAAATTTATAAATAAGTTCCTAAGATGTCAAATTAGTATTGGTAATTTATCGATCATATAAATAGTTTATTTTGTATTAAAAAATATATTTTTTCAAATTACGAGGTTAATAAATCTAGTTTTATAGGTTTGTAAAAAAAATATTATATTTAAGTAATTCAATTAATACAATTTCAATTGTAATTTATTTATTAATTATAAAAATAGATTTGTGAAGAGATAGAAAAATTTTAATAGTGGTGTTTCTTAACTATGGAATAAAATATATTTATCAACCAACTCATCAACAAATTTGAGTTTTTTTGACAATCAAATAAACTAATAAATTTGAACATATAAACTCCACTCATATTGAGAAAAAAGGATAAAATATAATTGACACTCTTAAAGTTTGGGTTAATGACAGTTAGGTTCAAAATTTTTCAAAACTGATCAACTTTGTCTTTAAACTCAAGGCGTAAATGCACTTTTAGTCCCTACATTTTGATCCTATTTCTATTTTGGTCCAAACATTTTCATTTCACTACTTTTAGTGCCCAAACCAATTAATGCGTGTTATTTTCATGCTTTCTGAAAATAACACGCGTTAATAACACATGGGTTTAGGCACTAATTGGTTTAAGCACTAAAAGTAGTGAAATGTTTAACAATAATATTTTAATTCCTCTGAGATGGCTAACAGATGAATTAAAATATTATTAAAAATCCACTGTGGCACTCATCACCCATGCCACATGGGTTTCCCACCCCTTTATTTCACACGTGACCATCAACCACTTATGGCACGTGTGAACCCCTAAATCAGTCCACCTCTTTCTGTGAACCCTCAGTCAGACCACCTCTATCTCGAACTGAGATAGCCATCAAACCACCTCTATCTCGAACTGAGATAGCCATCAAACCACCATAGCAAACAACATCAACCATCTCTCACAACCTAGAAATGCAAATACCCAAACCCATCTAAAATTTTCTTGTGGTGAATCCATCTCAGTTTCTAAAGCCAAACCCAACTCCAATTGAATTGCCAAACACAGAGATTCCTAAAACGAAACCTAACCCCATTTTTCTTGAAATAGTAGAAAAAATAAAAGCAATGAGAATAACAGAGAAAAGAAAAGCAATGAGACCTCTATCTCTGTGAACTGAAACCAAACACATAGGTATTAGCTCTCTCTGTCTCTGTCTCTGTCTATGTCCTTATATATAACTTTATATTATGCATAGGGGCTACAATGTTGCTTTGTATATTGATTGTTTGGTTTTTGACTTTATTTTGTTTAGTGACTTTTGACTGTTTGTTGGTCCCTGTCTGGGTATGTGTTTGTTTGTGGCTTCCAATGTGGTCCCTGTTTTTCCCTATTGAAGATAGTGATATTTGCCTAACATTATTATATTTCAAAATGGCTGATTTTGTGTCTAATGTATATTGTCAAATATGTGTGGGAAAAGCATATTGGTGATGAATTGGTGATACTGAATTAGTGGACCAAAATGCTGAGTCATTATGAAAGTGAGTTTATGATATATAATGTTAACATGTGTTTGTTTGTGGATCACTATGCATATGAGGATTACTATGCATATGTCTATTTTTTATGACATTGTTGTTTAATATGTGTTTGTTTGTGCTTTCCAATGTGGTCTTTCTATTCTCCTGTTGAAGATAATGTGCATTTCTAATATTTTTATAATTCAAAACAGCTGAGATGGACTGTGGAATGATGAGTGCTAATTTGTTAAATAATGTTATATAATGTGTGCAATTTTGTTAACTAATGAGTGCTATTTTGGAATGTAGTCAGTATTATTTAAATGGTTTATATGTGTTTTGCATGCAATATGGATGACCTGTTTAGTTTGTCTGTGCATCATGGTGGGTATTTTACTGATAACCCTTGCAAATATATGGGAGGAAAAGTGGATGTAGTGGAAAATTATGACCCTGATAGGTGGTCCAAGACAAAGATTGATGGTATATGCAAGCACTTTGGATACACCTCTGTGAGCAAGCTTTAGTATAAAATTCCTGGTAAGGATCAAGAGAGAGCTAATTTCCATTTGATAGTTGATGATCATGATGCCATGTTCATAACAGATTCAGTGATGGGTCATGAAGAAATTCATGTGTTTGTAGAGCACTCAGTGGATGATCCTATACTAGTGGATGAAATGGAGGATATTGGGGAAGATGTGCAGCCATTGGCAGTGGAGCAAAACCTTTTAGGTTATTATGATGATGATGATAGTAATGATAATAGTAGTGAAGATGCTGACAATGATGAGGATGGAGTTTACGGCTTTTATGGTAGTAATGATATGTATGTTAGTGATGAAGATCATAATAATGATAATGAGGATCCCATTGAACTAGATGCTAAACAAGCCTACTCTAGGAGAGAAGGTAGAACACCAATTATTTAGGAGGTTAATGATGATGATGTCGTTGAGGTTGATGCTATAGAGATGTATTCTAGGAGAGCAAGTAAGGAACATATGACTCAACACCCATCTGTGGACAAGGCTGTAGCTGATAGTAGTGACAGTGGAGGAGGTGATAGTGGGGGAAATGGCCTAAAGGATGAACATATTGTGAATCCTGATGAGAGGGAGTTTGTTGAGGACAATAGTGATGGTTAGAATGGTAATGATAATGATGAGGATGTTGTTGAACCAATACAAATATGTGCTGGTATAATGAACTCTTATTATGAGATTGAAGAGTTGCACAGTCTTGAGGAATCATCATTTGATGATGATAATAGGGATGATAGTGATGATAACTCTGAGGATGAACTAAAAACACATGTGGGAAAGGGAAAGGGATAGAAACCTGAGCAAAAGAGGATGAAAACTTGAGCAAAATAGGACCTTTCCAGTGTTTAAGCCTGAAAGCTCGAAAATGTGTTAAAACACAAGAGCTGTTTAGACCCTCAAATTAAAGATTACGGCTCAATAGATTTTACTCTAACTTATACAAAATGCGGAATAGAGTAAAAGTGAGCGGATAAAAAAATAAACTACTCTAAGCCATATTCAATATAACACAACAGTAATATGAAAGCTAAAAGAGTAGGGAACAAGAATGCAAACACAAGATAACACGTCGATGTATTATCGAAGAGGAAACCGAAGTACTCAGCATAAAACCTCTTTGCGACCCTTTAGGCAGTAATTGATCTACTAGACAATCAGTTGGGATACATGGGTTAGCAAGAGACCTTCCAAGTCTAATATACCCGATGTACCTAAGCCTTCCAAGCTCCTACTCCAACAAGGTTTCTCGAAACTGTATCTTATCTAGCTCTCCAGATCCTGCAATACGTCCGATTGCATCCACCAAAACTTGGCTTCTTCCAATGCTTCCCAGCAACACCAAAACCTCATTGAACACTCTAAAAGGGTGTGGTAAGTGTTTGGACTATTAACCTCTCAATGGTATGGAAATAGAAAGGTAGGAGTTGAGGAAAATCCACAAGCAAATGTGTAAAGAATTATGGGTACAACAATCTCTAACTCTCAAAGTTTGTGGTTAGGGTTTTCTCCCTGAAGCACTCCTCAACATTTGTGGGTAATGTGGGTATATATAGTGTAGGCACAGAAAGTGTGTATAAAAAATGACAGTTTGGCAAAACATAATGTTTCACCGATGTCTCGTGGGAAAGCTTTACTTGTGAGATATTCGCAAAAACCAGATGTCTCCATCTTGTCCTGACTCTTCGCATTCAAGTCATGTGTAGGGCACATGCATCACTTCGTGAGATGCTTACTCACGAGCTACCTGCGAAAACACTTCAATCTTCAATGCCTTGAGTCTTCACACACACTCTCTCTCTCACATACAACCCTTACAAATAAATCCCACATGAAATACATGGTACAAAAGATTGAACATAATTACAATCAAATTTGGCATGAAATTAAAACCAACAAAACACATAGTTGTAAATTACAACTTTACAATCTCCCTTTTTAGCTATTCCGTGACAAAACCCCTAAAACAGACTCTAGACTTAAAAGTGAGTTTGGGAATAGTGGCAAAACTCACTCACAGTTAATCTAGAAGATGTGAAGCACTTGCAAGTATATACCTGTAACCTGAAACACTCACACATAAACAAAACTTTCAATAAGCTTATAACAAGTTGAATACATGGTACGTACATGAGCAAGTAAAGTGCGATTAAGTTTGTAAACACTATAAAACATGTAAGCATATCTTGATCAAACAAGGTCAGTCATTAAAGAATGACTACAATGAACATTTAACAAGTAAATGCTCATCTGGACATGCAATGCAATAAAGACCAATCACAATGATCAATTGCATGTCTGACACACAACCAATGCAAAATACATAAAGTATATGCATCTAGGATACAAGATCCTACAAAGGTACAAGCGTGAGGTACTTAAGACATATTAGCAATATCTTAAAAGTACAAAAAAATGCTACAAAGCATTGAGATAAACACAAGTACTGAATATTAAACTGAAATTAAAAACAGAGTACTTAAGCTTTAAAGAAAAGCAATAAAAACAACTATCAAGAGTTATAAACACTAAAACAGTTTAAACCAAACATAAATAATGCTAAACTGCCTGAATGAACCAATGAATCTAAGGTCTAAGCTATGCTCCCCCTCAACTGTGCAAGCTCCCCCTCAAAAGTTTCTCCCTCTTTTTTTACTGGAATGGCTAAGGATGCTAGAATTGGTTGGACTTTGAATTTGATCTCTGCTCCATGGATTAATCATCGATTTTTGAAGATAATGCAATGATCTGACCCTGGATGTATGCAAACTGGTCCGCGGTGTGCTACACGTGGGAGTCTAGCATAGTAAACATCTGTTCTACTCTGGTAATGAGATTATCAAATTTGTCATGTCCTCATGCTGGTGCTGAAGATGATGGCTGAGTTGAAGTCTCTCGAGCAGTGGTGAATCTCTCAATCTCCTCCTCTGTTTTTCCTCCCTCCTCCTCAACACGATCTCGTGGTATTGAAGACACACCTATTTTGGTGCCTTTGATGTGAGCTGTGCTCCGAGTCACTGTGTGTGCACCAATAGAATAGTCTCTTTGTACCACAGTGAGACCACTCGGAAGTTTGAGCCTTGTCTTTGCAATGAGGCCCATAATAAGATAGGGGAATGACATGATTGTTCTGGAGTTCTGCTTCTCAATGCTCTTTGTCAAAAAATGGAAGATGTGTCCACAAATATCAATCTCCTTGTGAGTAAAGAGATCATACAAGAAGATTGTCCTTGGAGGGACAACGTCGTCAGGTTGGTGACTGGATACAGATTATGGATCATCACATAAACTAAAGTGTGTTCATGGAGGACTTCTTAAGTGTACCACCAAGAATTGTCACCATCTCCTCAATTGATTCCAATCGATCATCATATTGAACTGTGATTGGCTGTGAGGGAGGACAAACTTCCAAAAACTCTTGAATGCTTTCCCTTGTAATCATAAACTCCTTATGTCTCACCCAACAATTGATGTGGTCTCCATCTACACTAGCATTTGAGAAAAACTCTTTTATGATCTCCGAGCACACAACTCCACTCGGATTCAACAGCTTTGTCCACATCCTTCCCTTGAACACTTCAGGGATGCAAGTGTCCTCAAGAGTATCCAATTTCACGACCTTTTCCATGATAATCGTGGCTCTTTTGTAGCAATCATTGTAAGCCAAATCTGCCTCAACAGACTTGAAATTGTCAAAATCCGTGCAAGCACGCTTAGAGGATTTCTTGGTTGCTGAATGTTTGGTTGGAGACATCTGCACATGTACACAAAGAATAGAAAAGGAAAACATGTGCAAAAACACAAAAACAGAACACAAACATGATTAGTGTCATGTTAGTCCAAAACAAAAGTAAAAATACTCAAAACAGAGCATAACACAGTTAAAGCAACTTGCTTAAAGTGCTAAAGCATGTAAACATGAGCAAACTACAAGAAAAAAACAACCGTGCATGTGTGTGCATGTGTGTGTAGGAGGTTATGCATAGTATGTGCCTTGTGGGTGCCTAGTGTGTGCCTTGGTGATGCATGTCATGGCATTGAGGGAAAAAATGGGCAAAGTGTGTTAAACACACACTTATTGACCAAAACATGTCAAACATGTTCAATCAAGAGTAAATCCAAGCAATGGAACTCATTTAAGTCCAATTCAACACAAAAATGCCACTTGAGCATTTTGTCAAACACAAAGCATTCGACACTACAAAACACCAATGGACAATGCATGAACAAATGTAAAAATGCCTCAATACAAGTGTAAAATGCCACAAGGGGCCAACACAAATACACACAAACCAAATGAGACTCAGCCCAATCAAAATTTTGAAATTTTTTTGGTTAAAATCAAGAATCCTAACCCTTTTTCGAAAATCCCCAATTTTAAAACCTAAGTTAATTTCTGCAAAATCTAAGACATAAATGAAAATAATGTTTAAGAAAACATACCTTGAAGTGATATTGCAGAGATTTGTACTTGAAAAATGATGGGGTTTGAGTAAAAATCAGTTTTGGGTTGAGAGGGGTTCGAGAGAGGCAAGGCGAGGGAAATAGAGAGTGTTTAAAAAACTGTCATATTAGCCTTATAAAACTGAAAACATGCGTTTTTCGCAGGTTAAATAGTCGTGAAAAACACCACTGAAGCATAGAGACTTTCGCAAGAAGCTTTCAGTCGCAAAACAGTCGCGATAGCCTCTATATGAAACTTGTGTTTTTCCAGTTTTTGCCTAAAAATCATTTCATGGGAAGTGCTTGGTCGCGAAATAATCACGAGGTGGTCGCGATACTCTCTGTATGAAAATGAAATTTTTAGAATTCCCTTAAACTCTTTTTACGAGAAGCTCTAAGTCGCGAGCTTCTAGCGAAACTGCCTCTGAACCAGTTTTTGAAGAACAACACAAAAATGCATTTTGAACAAAAACTAAAAGCACGAAAGTATAAAATCGCCTTCAAAAACATATAAAATACTCAAAAATTTTGGGTTTGATCAGCAAGCAATTGAGCATACGCATCACATTTGAACATGTACAACCTAAGTCTTGTGTGTTGTGGGTGAGTATCAAATGTGGAATAGTCCTTAGACTAGAGTGAAACTTCAATGATCAATTCAATCAAGTCATACAAAACTGATACTAAATCAAGTGGTTTATCTCAATTATATAAATGAATATATATGACCTCCCACAAGAAAATGATTACAAATCTCAAAAGCTTTTCATTTGGCTTCTGCACAAATCATAACATTTGATCATTTTTTTGAATAAATACTTCTCTTTTTGAGATCGGTGCTTGAAATTTTTGATATTTCAATATTGAAAGTTGGCCTTTGGCTCTTTGAGCACCATACATTCTAATTTAAAGTGTCACTTTCCCTTTTTCCTAGTCAAATACTAGTATGTGCGACGGCTTTTGTAGCTCAGAATCTCTTTTTCATTTTGAGATTTATATTTGGTGAGCTCTAATGCAAAAACATAAAAATAAAAGTGGAAGATATATAGGCACAAGTCTATGGAAGTATTAAGACCATCAAGACTATAGACCAATCATTCATGACAAGTTTGAAAATCTATTTACAACAATCACACATAGTTTTCAAGATTTCTCCCACAAAGATATATGTGCATACATAACAAGCTAAACTTGCAAATGTACTACGCCATTAGTACAAAGGTACTAAGCCAAACTCACATGTGATATACACAACATAAACTATCAAACTTTTTGAAGATTTTTCAATTTTTATGGGTTTTTGAATTTTTGAACACACTTAAAAACAAAACAAGTAAAGTAAGATCAACAAAAACAGAACAATGCATATAAAGATATGCATGATGCACAAATGCATGACAATGAAGCATTTAATACATAAAGGGTCCTACAAAGATTGAAAGAATTAGATCAAGGACCAAAAGAGCATAAGCTCAAACATAAGAACCCTTTCTCATCCAAACAGAATGATTGTTTGGAATGAGTGTCTCATGAGAAATGAGACGAGGGTTGGAAGAATAAGAACCGGAGATGCACATAGATAAGAAGGTAAGAACATTAAAAACTTTCTTCAAAAACTTACAATTTTCCATCAAATCCAGTTTAGCTTGCAAAGCACAACTTCCAAGAAGCTCAAGTTTCTCTTTTCTTTTGATTCTTTTAAGAGCTTGAAACTTAGAGCAATAAGGTCTAAGATGACCAAAGACACCACAATGGTAACAAACAATGGGCTTAGGTCCACTAGGCTTTTTAAGGAGGGATCTAGCACTATGGTTTTGTTCTTTCTTCAACCGATCAGACCGCAATGGTGGCAAGTAGGAACAAACTTAAATCCACTCAATTCCCTAGAATGGGACCTAAACAGAGGCTTAGGCTTAAAAGCCTTTCTCTCCACTTTTTGATTTCTTTTGTGTGGAGGAATGTACATGGATTTGTCCTTTGAGGTAGAACACACAATAAGCACAAAATCGGGTACCACAACATGATTGCAACAAATATTTTCATCTTTTATAGCAATAGATTCAGCAATCAAACACTTAGCATGCATCTTAAGAGATTCATTTTCACATTTTAGCTTATCAACAAGTTTGTTAGACAAAACAAGTTTAGCATCCAAATCCATATTCAAACACTCAAACTCCTTCAGTTTTTCAAGAGACTATTCAACAAATTTCTTATACTTTTCAACCAATTTATTGGATTCATCGAGCTTAGCAATCAAATCATCCTTTTCACAAATGAACTTGCTCAAATTCTCATGAAACTTCTATGTATTTTTCTTCAAGAGTTTTACATTTGGAATATTAACAACACCCATAGATTCATGTAACATATCATCACAATTTTGAGAATTAACACTCATAGAGGCATTTTCACAAACACATGACATGTTACACTTAACAACATTTATAGAAGCATACAAAACATAATCCATGGAAAAACACACAAGGGATCAAGGATCACACTTAAGTAATGAAACCAAAACAAGTGTACTTGCTCTGATACCAATTGAAAGCTTGAAAATATGTTAAAACACAAGAGCTGTTTAGACCCTCAAATTAAAGATTACGGCTTGATAGATTTTACTCTAACTTATACAAAGTGTGGAATAGAGTAAAAGCGAGCGGATAAACAAATAAACTACTCCAAGTCATATTCAATATAACACATCAGTAATATGAAAGCTAAAAAAGTAGGGAAGAATAATGCAAATACAAGATAACACGTCAATGTGTTATCAAAGAGGAAACCGAAGTACTCAGCGTAAAACCTCTTCGCTGCCTTCCAAGTGGTAATCGATCCACTAGACAATCAGTTGGGATACATGGGTTAGCAAGAAACCTTTCAAGCATAATCTACCTGATGCACCTAAGCCCTCCAAGCTCCTACTCCAACAAGGCTTCTCAAAACCGTGTCTTGTCTAACTCTCCGGATCATGCAATACGCCCGATTGCATCCGCCAAAGCTTGACTTCTTCCAATGCTTTCCAGCAGCACCAAAACCTCATCGAACACTTTGAAAAGGTGTGGTAAGTGTTTGGGCTATCAACCTCTCAATGGTATGGAAATGGAGAGGTAGGAGTTGAGGAAAATCCACAAGCAAATGTGTAGAGAATTGTAGGTACAACAATCTCTAACTCTCAAAGTTTGTGGTTAGGGTTTTCTTTTTGAAGCACTTCTCAACATCTATGGGTAATGTGGGTATATATAGTGTAGGCACAGAAAGTGTGTATTAAAAATGACAATCTGGCAAAACAAAATGTTTCTCGGGTGTCTTGCGAGAAGGCCTTACTCGCAAGATACTCGCGAAAACCAGATGTCTCCATCCTGTCTTGACTCTTCGCATTCGAGTCATGTGCAGGGCATATGTATCACTTCGGGAGATGCTTACTTGTGAGCTACCCGTGAAAACACTTTAGTCTTCAATGTCTTGAGTCTTCATACTCTCTCTCTCTTTCACACATAACCCTTACAAATAAATCCCACATGAAATACAGGGTACAAAAGATTGAACATAATTACAATCAAATTTAGCACGGAATTAAAGCCAACAAAACACATAGTTGTAAATTACAACTTTACAAAGCCAATTGCTAAGGTTGAACATATCAGATTTGAGAAAGATACGTTGTTCACAACACCTAAGCAATTCAAAAAAGTTATAACTGATTATGCAGTTCATGGTGGCTGAGGGATCAGATTTATAGAAGGTAAAAGTAGCTTTCCAGGAAAACTATAAGTTTGTAACCTATCTAACAAAGGTGCCAAGATTGAAATGCTACCAACTAAGAACACTGAATTTGGATCACACATGCTCTAGGATTTATAAGAATCCAAGGTACACTTCTTTATACATTGGGAAGAAGTTGATGAAGAAGGTGAAAAGATGACCTAACATGAAACTAAAAGACATCCAAGATGCTGTACATAAGAAGTTTACACTAAACATAAGTGTAGGAAAAACTAGCAAGGCTAGGGAGAAGGCAAGAGAATATGTTGATAGGGCTTACATATAGCAGTACAATCAACTTTAGGAGTATTATGAGGAGTTGAGGAAGGCTAGCCTTAGCAGTACCACACTTATGAAGCTACATACCTTTAATGAAGGTGCTTTGGCTGTTAAGATGGACTTGGTCTATAGGGTTCCTTATTTTAAGAGGTTTTACATATGCCTGGAGGATTGCAAGAAAGGGTTTCTAGCTTGATGCAGGCCAATCATTGGCTTGGGTACTTGCCATTTGAAGACTAAGTCAGGTGGGCAATTAATTACAGTAGTTGCTAAAGATCCTAATGAAGAGTACTTCCCACTTGCATATGTTGTAGTGGAGGTTGAAACTAAAGACTCCTGGACTTGATTCATAAATTTGCTACTTGCAGACATAGGTCAGAACACAAGATGGACATTTATATTAGACCAGTAGAAGGTATGTAGCTTTATTACCATATTGTAGTACAGTGTTACTAACACCACATACTATAATCTATATGCATTATCATATTGGATGTATAGAGTTACTAACACCATATATTTTCTTGTTATATTAACAAGGGTTGGTGCAGACTTTCATTAACAATTGGCCATAATATGAGCATAGGATCTACTGCATACACCTTTACAACAATTTTGGGAAGAACCATCCTGGTGTTCTAATCAGAGACTTGTTTTGGAAAGTAACCAAAGCTACTTATAAAGCTGAGTTTGATAGGGTGATGGATGAACTGAAGGAAATTGATGAGGATGCACACAGTTGGCTGTAAGCTTATTCAACCACCATATGGGCCAAACATGTGTTCAGTGAGGATGGGTTAACTGATACAGTACTGAACAACATGTGGGATTTTAAACAACAGGATACTGAAGTTCAAACCTAAGCCTATAATTACTCTAGTATGAATCTTATTCTTTCAGTAACAATTAGTTAGATTCATTGTTTGATTAACAGTTTATGTGTGATTGCAGCTGGAGTCCATCAAGTCATATCTTATAACCAGGTTTCAAGAGAACAGACAAATGATCATGAAAGTGCAATCAGAGATATACCTTAAAGTGCTTAAGAGGTTGCATAAGGAAAAGATTGCATGCAATAGATGGCTTGCTTGTTGGGCAGGTCATACACAGTTTGAGGTTAAAAATGGACTGCAAAACTTCATTGTAGACTTAGTCAAAGCACACTATAGTTGCAGGAAGTAGGATATAACTGGCATACCATGTGCCCATGCAATTTACTGCATATTCTTCAACAGGCAAGATGCTGAGTGGTATGTGCACAAGTGTTTCCATGTCTCCACATACAAGGCCAATTATGAGCCAATAATTGCACTTATCAATGGGTAGAATATGTGGAGGCCCAATGGTGTCTAACCTGTTCAGCCTTCTATCAAAAGAAGACCACTTAGCAAGCCCAAGAAGAAGAGAACAAGGGAGCCTAATGAACTAACAGGTAGGAGATCTGGTATCTCCAAGCAGTGTAGGGTCTATGGTAAATTAGGACACAATAAAAGAAGTTGTAAGGGTGAGATTGGAGAAAACTCTTCACTACTAGGCACCATAAACAGAACCAGTGTAGCCAATAAGGTAGCATTCTAACATAGCTATTAAGTAGATGCTTTTACATATTACATGTTAAGAAATGTGGATTTCTTATTTGTAGACTAACAGATCCAGAAACTCTTCCAACATCAATTAGTCAACAGGACAATCTCAGCCACACCATTTGCATCATTCCAATCTAGCATGGACAACTGCAATCTAGGTGCACCACCTTAGCCATGGACAAGCTCTTCCAGTCCATTTGCACCGTACCAGACCAGCATGCATAGCTCATCTAGTCCAAGTGCACCATACCAGTACACCATGCACAACTTCACTCCTAGGGCACCACTTCAGTCATGGACAAGCTTTTCTAGGCCATTTGCACCATACCAGACTAGCATGCACAGTTCATTCAGCCCAAGTGCACCATACCAGTACACCATGCACAACTCCAATCCAAGTGCACACCAAACCAGAATGAGCCAATCCAGCCCAAGTGCACCACCTCAGGCCCCCATAGGATCATCCAATCCAGTTTAGGCCAGCAAAAGCTCATTCTTTCAAGCTTATGCAAATCAGTCCAACTCCAATCCAATTGCACCACCCAACTTAGGCAGCAGTCCAACTCCAAGACCGAGGAGGAAAAGGATGGTCACATTAGAGACCCTGAATGCTTCCAAGAATGCATCTAGATACATGGGGGCTATCAAGTTTACTAGGAGTCAGTCATCAATGCATGGTCCAAAGAAATGAATAGCTTGTTGTTTTCTGTTTTTTAATGAATGGCTTGTGTTTTGTATAATTATAGCCAAACCCATCACTGTTGTAGTTAAACAATGCCTTGCTATTTAAGGTAAGATTGACAGTTGAACAATGCCCTTCTGTTGATTTAAACATACTTATTTTGTCATGCTTTGGTAATGATAACTATGAAGATGTTTAGGTTAAGATTGACAGTATGTTAATTAAGATGTTGAGTTTGTTATTTCCTTCTGTCTTGTTTTATATGTGTATACTAGTGCCTGACTTGGAAATATGTTATTTGCTTGACTTGGAATATGTTATCTATTAATACCAGTTTTCTTTGTTGCTTTGACTTGGAACTATGCTACATAGTTCAATAGGTACAATTCTCTACAGCTTTTTGTTTCTTCATTCATAGTTCAGTTAAATATTCAATTCTTATATTCTTGGTTGCTGTTGTACTTATTTATAACACAACTAATGCCCCAACTAATGCCACAACAAGCAGCACACAACATCCTGCTATTTCAAATTTCCAATTCATAGAAAAATGATTATGAAGCCATCACACTATCACACTACCAATCCACACATCCACACATTTAAGGAGAAAGGTATTCATTTATTTCACAACAAAAAGAGTACAAAATAAGCAGCAGATGTGTCATTGTTAATAACTAATCCTACCAAAATTAAGCACACTGCCAGCCTTACATACACTACCAATCACAGTAACCCACAAAAGTTATTTCCACCCCCTAACTAATCAAACACAGAACTACACATATCACCACTAACAATGCTACAGCCGCAACTAAAAACTTCTCTCTTCTTGCAATCAGTAACCTCAGCCTCAAGTGTGATGATCCTTTGCCTTTGCTATGGGAGAAGCACCTTACCACGATCATATATCTCATCATCATGCTATTGGAAGAACCTACACTTTCGCCCCACCTGAAATGCAAATAGTGCTCTAAAAAATGAAAATCCATAAACTATTGCAGCAACAAATGGAAACAACATACTGAAATTAATGTACTAAAACCCACTCAAACAATTTACTGAAATTGACATACCTATTAGTTTGGACAACCATAGAACCTTTTGCTAGGATTGTCTACTGTCAATGACACAACTAGGATAGGTTTTTTATTACAGTAACACCTCATTGGTGCTCTCCTCCTCACACTATAACTTGTTGAAGAGCTTGCTTCCATTTTGGTCTGGGGCTTTGAAGATTTGTTTTGATCGTGGTTTGGGGAGATGAGGCTTAGCTGTGTGGGTGGAAGTTCAAGCTCGAATTTTGGGAATTTAGGATTTCTGGTACTAATTTGGGGGATTTATGTGGTAGTGATGGTCACATGTGAAATAAAGGGGAAGGAAACCCATGTGGCATGGGTGATAAGTGTCACAGTGGATTTTTAATAATATTTTAATTCCTTCATTAGCCATCTCAGGTATTTCCGTCTGTTGACTGACAAAAAGGACGAAAATAACATGCGTTAATTGGTTTAGGGACTAAAAATGGTAAAATAAAAATGTAGAGACCAAAATAAAAATAATGTCAAAATTTAGAGACTAAAAGTACATTTACGCTTAAACCTAACCCAATTAGGTCCTAAAATTATTACTCATTTTCTCTTTTTTCTCACCGTGATTATGGACCAAATCAGCATTTTTGAGAAGCTCAAACCTGTCTAAATGTTAACTATATTTTACCATAAAATTAAACGAACAATGTTAAATATTTAATTTAATAATATTATTTATAGCTTACATACGGACCACAACAACGATAAATATTCCTTTTTATAGGCAAATATATATCGTTCAACTTCAACCACTTGTCTTGTCTCCCTTATTTTTTTGAAAAAAAAAAGTAATAATAATAATAATTAAAAAAAAAAAATTGTTTGTTAACCAGAGCAACTGAAAACTGTCTCACTACGAAGTACTAACTAGGACTCCTAGGAGTTTGGTCGAGGAGGAGGAGAAGCTAAAGTGACGTCAAGCCTAAAACTTCAAGTTAGTACCTTTCTTTCTTTATTCTCTTATCACAATATTCTTCTTTCCCTTCATGAATTTTTTTTCTTCCTTTCTATATATGATTTCTACACATAAACTATTTAGTTTCCATTGTTTTTTCTTCATTCAAATAACTAATTCCTTATTTAAAAATCTAAAATTTTTCATTATTTCTTTGTTTCAATTACATTCTCAATTGAGTAAAGTTTTTAACTTTATGTCTTGGTTGTGGTGTTTTTTTTTTTTGGTTGTTGTTGTTGTTCTATTTTCTCAACCCCTCTGTTTGGTTTCTGAGAAAGGTGAGGAAGAGAAAAAGAAGTGAGCTTTTGAAGCTTGGGATTTGTTTTCTTCTGGTTAGAGCGATTTTTAGGTGACCCAGTTGATAAAAATGTAAAAAGATTTGACAAATAACAGTGGAATGTAAAAATAAGGCCCTGTTTGGTCACAAAGAAAAAATTGAGGAAACGTTGAAGGTGTGAAAGTTTGGATTTGTGTTGGTAATTTGGTATGTTGGAACATAAAAGCTCAACTGAATTCAGTCAAATATAGTTGTTTGAGGCTTACTTCTGTTAGATTTTTATCCTGTTTCTTGGTATTGAGAGAGTGGGAAAGGGAAAGTTTTTATTTTTCTTTCCCCTTTTCTTTTCTTTCTTGGTGTCCAAATGGGAATTTGATGTTGAAATTATTGCTAATTTGTTACTTTTTGATAGATTTTTCTAATTTATTAGGACTGGACATGTACCATTGTATATGTTGGTTGGTTCATCTTGACTGAGTAATGTAATATCTATTCTAGGTCTATACTGAATGTTTGAATAGCTAAACATTTTTTGGGATCCTTTTATTTAGGGTAAAGTACACTTCTTCTTGCCTGAATACTTGTGCTCACAGGCAGCTACTTGCAGAGTTGATTCCTTGGAAAATGCAATCCCCCCCCCCCCCCCCCCCCCCCGCGCCCGGGTAAAAATGGAAAATTATTAGGAATTTCCAAAATACAGTGACGTGGTCCTTTGTCCTCTCACATTCAAAGTAAAACCCAGCATCAATTTGAGAGGAAGGAGCACAATGTCACTATACTCTTGGAGTGCCTAATAATTACTTTGTAAAAGGTGGAGTGCAAGGTTGTGGGTTCAAGATCCACTAGTTTGTGTGTAATCACCAATCGAATAATAATAATAATGAAAACCGTTTGGCTATATGCTGCATTATGTGTGAACTGCTAATGCCTATTAGATTCAGTTGAAATGGGGGGGAACAACAATATCCTACATGTTAGTAGGATATTAGTGCTCACTGCTCAGTGTTATGTCAAGTACCACTGAAACATGTACAAATAATGTATATATTTATGTAAATATGTATGTGTGTGTCTAATCAAAGGCCAATTGCCGTCTGGGTCTGTCTAGATGCCTCAACTATAACTACTTCTGCCTTTGCATGTTCAGCAAATGATAAACTTATCCTGTTGTCTTGCAGTGGATACAGGGCCCCTTGCAGAAGACAAAAATGTAATAGCAGACAGTTCTATAGGAGGTGAATCAGGTATATATGAAGTTGATGCTAATCAAGAACCATATGAGGGTATGCTGTTTGAATCTGAAGAAGCTGCCAAAGCATTTTATGATGAATATGCGAAGCGGCTAGGATTTTTAACACGAATTGTATCATCCCGAAAGTCAGAGCGTGATGGATCTATCATTTCTCGACGCCTTGCATGTAATAAAGAGGGATTTAATGTCAACAGTCAAAGGAGAGGGCAGGTCCGAATTAGAAAGCGAGAGAGCAAAAGGGAAGGTTGCATGGCAATGTTTTTGGTGAAGAGGGAGAAGCCTGGGAGATGGGTTGTCACAAAATTTGTGAGGGATCATAATCATCCTCTAGTTATTTCCTCAGAAAAGGGTCGACCAACTCCAGTAAGTTTCCTTTAAGTTGGTTATATAATTGCTTTTAGCCTTTTATCTACATGCTCTCTTTTTCCTCATCTCATTTTTTAAGTATAAGTAGTGTGTGTGTGTGTGTGTTTATTGCTATGATCTTTCAAACTTGAAGACAGTAACCCACAAAATTGAACAGAAAGATCTCTTGGGATTTTTGTTATTTATCTGATCAATGCAAAATTTTTTATCTATATTCATTTGTAAGCATCCCAGTATTGGGAAAGAAATGAAGGAAAAAGAAACCAGGGCCTTGGACCATAGGTTATAATTGCTTGTTAGTTTTGATAATTTTTCATTGAGCCTAACTTCATAAAAAGTTTTTGGGATTTTTTAGAAGTAACAGTTGTTAGGGATGCTAGCTTTTTACTCTTTTAACCTCTTTTGATTTTCAATGAAGAATGGAAAGAACAATATTTGGCCTTTAGTCTTCTTGTGTTTTGTGGTGAAACATTCCCTTATGACTGTGTGTACAGAATATGGCAGTTCAATGGCTCCAATTTGTTTAATTCAAGTTTTAAGTGCAATATGATGTAAATTAAAGGGGCATTATTCGATGGAACATCCTATTTAAAATTTAAATAAAATTACATAAATAAATAAAAAAAGAAGAAAGAAAGAAAAGATTTTATAAGGTAACCTGTTTGGTATTTGTCCATTGTGTTACATCTTGGTCAATATTGAAATCATTGGCTAGAATGATGTAAAATCTGTTGGCATTTCACTACTCTGTCTTTAATACTTCACTAAATAATTAGAAGCAATCTCAATTTTCCTGATCCTTCTAGTGTGTTCTTTTAGCCCATCATGAGTTGTGTCTGTTATAGCAATTGCATAATTTTTAGTTTTCACTCCTTTTTGTTGCAATGAAATCAACATTATTTTGATGAGAAATTTGTTTGGATCATTGTGGAGAGGCGAGATGTTCCAAACTCCTAAAATGAGAGAATTTTTCATTTGGATAATATTTTATCTGAAGTGGTTTTAAAATTGGATTAGAGGTCATTAGTTGAAGTTAGCATAATAAAATCAACTTCAATTGGCTTCAATAAAAAAATAAAGAAAATAAAATCGGCTGCCACAGTCTCTAGCATGTCCTTAAGATGCTTTAGGGTCTTGTTTCTTTGCCAGGCAATTAAAAAGGAACTTGAATTTGCAGCTGAGAGAGGTGCTTTGTAAAATTAAGCTTTGATTATAAACCAGACAATAGATATTGTTGATTGTGCTTTTACTTTCTGCTCTATATTTTTGCTTGTCCTGTGTCTTGGTAATTGCATCTAATTCTTCTGCTCATTTCCTTATATTTGTACTTGCTTGACTTTAGATCTTAATTGATTTAACTTATATATGAAACATTTCTTTCTTTCATCAATCTTTTGTCATAGAGTATAACTTTGCAGTAGAAATGGTAAGATCAATATTTGGTCTGATTTTGGATGTGACTCTTGATAAGAAAGTATATAGCCAGCACAGCACTGTTTGAGCTTTTTGATTGGTGTTTGTGTAGTCTGATAATGTATATGATTCATTAGATACTGGGTTACATGTTCTGGAGGCCAATTCTAGGCATTCATCTACTATCTTAATTCTGAATGACATATGAATTTTGACGTCATGTCATAGGATACTTACAAAAAAAATGTCACGTCATAGGATGAGAAAGATAGGAGAATTCGAGAGCTATCTTCTGAGCTGCATCGTGCAAATCAGCATTTGGCATCTTGTCGAGAACAGTTGCGTACATTTATGACATATGTTGAAGAACACACTGAATGCCTATCAAGAACAGTTGAAGATGTAGTTCACAGGATCAGGGAAGTTGAATCTGAAGACCAAAAGCCTAGTCAATACTCTTAGGATCTGACATTTTATTATAAAACTTCTGTATATATAATCTGTTCATATTATTGCAAAAAGAACAAAAACTTGCTGTTGTTAATAGAGGCAAGAATCAACTAACTTCTTGCAACTGTATAACCGACTTCATTGCAGCACGTTAACCACTGATTTGCTATGACCGCTCTTCTGTGCTCTAGTTTATGTAGATAATTTATAGGCTTCTACAATAGTTTTTAGAATATGCATTTTTGTACTTTGTTTTGACCTTTACATTTCAATCTCTAAATACAGATCAATTAAGTACTACTTATTTACACTATTTCAAACCGAATTATTACATTTTTGTTGGTGTACAGCTACACCAAAGGCTTCATTTTGACAAAGTAGTCGCGATATTTTCCTGCATAAATGATGAATAACAGAATAAGCCACTGGGATGAGGTACTTGTTGGCAATGCTCATAACCTAAAAGCAGCATTCTTACTAGGAGGATCATCTTGGGCTAGGGGTAGGCAAAATGCAAAGTAACATTTGCTCATGGCAATGAGGAGAAAAGGCTATATCCACAAAGAGAGAGAGAGAGAGAGAGAGAGAGAGAGATGTCTCAATGAATGTACCAGTTGTAAATTTACCCAGAGATAAGCGTGAGAGATGCAAGTGGGATATTATCAACTTGAGGCCCAACCAACATGTAACTTTGCAAGTGAGGTTCAGTGAGCATTCTTGAATTATTCTTTTGAAAGCAATATTGTAATTAAGAAATTGATTGTCATCATTCTAAACATCAAGTACATGCTATGAAGTGGGATTCAGTTAAATCAATTCAACAGAAGAAATTTATTATAGTAAAAAAAGGGGAATCTTGTCTCTACCACTAAACTTAATGATAAAAATAATCATTATCAAATAGATACCGTATATTCAAACATATATATATATATATATATATATATATATATATATATATATATATATATAAAAGGTATAAGCTACCGATAAAAAAAACCCCTCGACTAACTCCAAAAAATAAAATATTTTAATTATTAGTTATTCTAAGATTACATAATTTGTCATAACTTTTGTTACAATTTGTTGAAATTGCTAACTATGAGCGATGGAGGATCACTTTCACCCACAAAAAAAAAAAATTCACTTTTCCTTTGTCACTCGCAAAAATGACAAAAATTATGACATAAAAGTTGTATACCAACCTTAGAATTTCCTTTTATTATTTAGGATAATAAACCTTATGTTTTTTCCAATATTACTTTTTACTTCTTTACTCTTTTATTAAGTAAATCATACTTACCACCGTGCACCCTTAGTGCAGTGATCACTTATACTTGTGGGTTCCTTTGTCACTCACAAAAATGACAAAAATTATGACATAAAAGTTGTATACCAACCTTAGAATTCCCTTTTATTATTTAGGATGATAAACCTTATGTTTTTTTTCAATATTACTTTTTACTTCTTTACTCTTTTATTAAGTAAATCATACTTATCACCACGGACTCTTAGTTTAGAGGTCACTTATACTTGTGGGGTATGGGGGGTAAGGGTCGAGATTCAAGTTTTCAAGAGGGAGCTTCACACACATATACACTTAGATTAGGCTAGAAATTCTATCTTATATAAAAAAAAATTAAAATAAGAAGATAAATCATACTTAAAATCTAAATATATTCTAGTTAGATATTAAAATCTTAAATTGGATTAGTTAAGTTAAATATCAAGCACTTGGCTATAAAATTTCAATCTTTCTAAAATATCATTTACCACAATTTGTTGAAGTGGTCAACATTAAATAACTAATAATCACTTATTCATATAACTACCATTTATTCTAGATCGTTCACAATCCATAACATCGAAATTGCGGCAACACCTCAGACACAAAAATTGTGTCCCTAGATTTTCTCAAATCGTTTTGAGTGACTGAAGTCTGAAACCTTAAAATTAAACGTACATAGGATTCTGATTATTTGTGCAGGTTCCCATTTATTCATTATTAACTGTACTTATGTTGTTTTTTGAGGTTGTGCAAGTACTTTACCGACCGTACAAATAGTCATCGCAGAAGGACCAAAATATGTCAACCCCTTTACTGTGATGCTTCCACTTCCACTCTGCTTCAACTTGGAGCTCAACACTGAAAAGTACCTTGCCAAATTCAAACCCCCACTGAGCTAGCTCACCAAATCTATCTACTCCTGTGGTTTCCAATATTTTCATTCTCATTTTCTACTTCTTACTGTTACTGAAAGTGTTTGCTACACTTGGAAGATGGATTTAGAAGTTGGAACCTCACATTCTTGATCTTTTACATCGAAATGTGGCGCCTTTTGCTTTGAAGACATCAAACTCAGTGGTATGGTTTTGTCACTTTTTAGAATATAGTAAACATATAATTCCTTGTAGAATTTTGTAATGGAAGGTTTGTTTGTGAACCCAATTTTAATATTTAGAGTGAGATACATAAATGTAAAGATGGAAAGATTGGAAAAGAACCCACTTCGTGGATCCGCATGAATCTTACTTGAGTTGAAAATTTTTGGGAAAATATTTATATCTTCATTGTTTAGAATGGGAAAGCTGGTCTGTAGTTAAAGAAATTCTGAATTTTGATTTAAATTGGGTCATGTGAGTAATGTTAGATAATGTAAATAGATTATGGATTTTTTACTTGATTGATTCAACGTGTGGAGTGAGCTAAATGTACTGGTATTATTTAACACGGATATAAGTGTTGTTTTGGCACATACATTGCATAGGTACAAAAAATCCCCAAAAGTTTGCACATTTACTATCATGTAAATAGGCTGTCTGTAGACATATGTGAACAAGGCATATAGAGTAAGAACATGATAATAGTTCAAAAAACTACTTGTTGATACATTGTTTAACAAAAAGGATAATATCTTTATTTATTTATTTGGATTGATATGATAGGATTGGAAACTTGTGGCATCCATTCATGATGATCGCTTTTGACCATTAGACCAAGGCACCAATTGGTTTCTTTTTAGTGTAGGTGAGATTTGAACTCAAATCCCTTATTTGATAACAAAAGACTTTGCCAGTTGAGCTAACTAGAATCGACAAGAATAACTTTTTCAGTCAAAAGCCATTGTTACTTTATAATAGTGAACACTTTTTAAGTGTCAGAATAGACATCATTAACCATAATTTTGATGACACGTATGACATGGCAAGTCTTGTGAGGGAGGAATGTCCAATATATTTTAGTAACATGCATTAGGCATGAAGACAGCAAAGACCTTGGACCCATCAGCTTTCATTGTCTACATGCATAAGGACATCGATTAGGCACCCTTCATCTAGTGAGAAATGACTCCCATTTAGCTCAGCTAGTGTAACATAAAGTATTGTGAATATACTTACATTAATATGCACTTGATTTCCATATTCTACATTAAACATGTCAAAATGTTGGATAGTTTTCTAAGAAGATGCATAATTAGAAATCATCTGATAAGGTTTTTCCTTGCATTTGATCACCCATATAAGAGAAGGTAGCTGTCTTGTTACCATTGACTTATTTCTATGTGTATCTGGTTTCATAAAATTTGAGGGCTATCAATAATTTTACTTCAATCTTTAACTTGTCTCATATTCTGGAGGGTGCAGTGAAAGTATTAACTACTGCATCTTCTTTTCTGCTGCAATTGTTTTAGGATTTTTCTCTTTGATGTTGCTTAATTCCATAAACTTTTCAGTTTCTGGTAGGTTGATAATGGCAAGCCCCTCTGGTCATGGATACAAATCAAACAGAAATTACAGGCAGTGGCTAACTGAAACTTTTGATGGTCATGAAACAGCAGATGATGAGTTATCAGATAATCTGGATGGAAATGATAACATAATTCAACCATCTCTTCAGGCTTTTTCTTTAACTTCAGAACCTTTAGAACCTTTTATTGGCATGGAGTTTGAATCAGCCGAGGATGCTAGAGAATTTTATGAGATGTATGGTAGGCGTATGGGATTTACCATACGAAATAATCGTACACGCCGTTCACTTAAAGATAACTCAATAATTGGTCGGGAATTTGTTTGCTCAAAAGAAGGTTTTCGTTTAAAAAAGTATGAAAATAGAGAAAAAAGAGCCCTTCCATCACGTCCAGCCACTAGAGAGGGATGCAATGCAATGATGAGGATAGCTGCAAAGGATGGGGGAAAGTGGGCTGTATATGGTTTTGTGCAAGAACATAATCATGAGCTGAATCCTAGCAAAATTCCACCTCGAAGATCACATAGATTAGCATTCAGTGAGGTATGCTTGTGGGTTATGTCTATAGAAGAGTTTGCTTATTGTTTTTGTCTATATTGTTTCCCATGAGTTCTTGAGAAATGAAATGCTAATTTCATCACTATATCACATATTTGACATCTAAAACTTGGTATAATGGAATTAAATGGACCGGAAAATTTTCATGTATTCAAAGATTTAAATGCAAAGAATGTTTAGGTCATGGGAATGACTGGGGGATGAGTGGTAATGCAAAATGAAAATGAAGGAATCTCTACATTATGAAATCTAGCACATCATGAAGGATGTGTTCAAAAAGCAAGTAATAATGGCTTGGCCATATGCATGAAGAGTAGTGGCTGCTAAAGTGAGATGATATATGTGTGCTATCACAAATGGGTAGACGTTTGCACATTTGTCTAGCACCATTACAGGCATATATTAGAGTCACCCATCCAACAAAGGCTTCTTTAAGTGCAAATAATTGGTCTTGAGTACCCATAGTCTCCTTGGGAGTTAGAAATACTCCTTTTAAGGTGGGCTTGGGGCTTACACCTATAAGGCTTTTATCTATTCCTCTCCTTCTCCTTAGCAAACAACAACAACAACAAAAATAAAAAATAAAAGTATTTATAATCTCCATCCCAGCCTTCCAATGGTATGCATGCACCTTTCCTATGGTTATATTTTGCATGTTGCCAACTTTTGCTTCATGATGGTGGGAGGTTTTGTTTGCCTGCATGTTGTTATCCCCTTATTCAGCAATTCATATGATTCTTAAGGTCATTTTATGTTTAGTGGGCATGGAATAATATCCATCCAGATGATATTTTATGATGCCCGTGGTTCAAAGCTGATTTGATCTTAGATTCTAGTTGCCTAAACAATTGATTGCTTAAAAGTTATGACATGAACAATTAAAAGGGATGAAAATGATTTGGGGAAATTGCTATTTTTGGTATAAACTGGTGACTATCTTCTCCCTTCATGTGTGCTTCTGGTTGGATACTCAGGAACCATTTACTACCCATTTTTTTCTTTGTTCATAAGTTGGTTGGATTTGGTCACCAGATTAGACAAAGTTCAAGATGTGCTTGGTTGGACTAATCAAGTTGTGAGCTCAACCCCCAATAAATATTTTGTCATGCACCTTTTTGTTCAAGTCTCCTGTCTTGAATTAGTAATTCCTGTAGTTTTCTATAAGCTTGAGTTCCACAGGGTCTACTATATCTAATTTCTCTCTTTGCAGGATGAGAAAGATTTAAAAATCCGGGAACTAACCACGGAGCTTCATCGCGAGAAAAAGAAATCTGCAGCTTATCAGCAGCAACTACAGTTGGTTTTGAAATATGTAGAGGAGTATACTCAGAGGCTGTCATTAAAAGTTGAAGTGGTTGAAAACAATATGACAGAACTTGAATCTGGGGAGCAAGACAGGGAACAATCTGACTAGAGTGATATTTGAACCATATTTGTTGTTAAACATGACCTGCATAGACTTTCTCTTATTAAATGGATAAGTTCCTTTGACAACTTCGGATTCTCTTTAAATAGATCGTTCTGCCTCTATGACTGGCTGGCTATCGGCTACATTCTAGTAAGGTCTGTGGAAGTTATTTTATAATGCTTTCCAGGCAAGCTTATGATTCACCTAGGAACCTTTTTCTTAATAGTAAACTTTATAGAGCAGTTATTGTATGTTCTTGTAAGCATTCTAATAGTAGATGTGCTTCCATTACTCAATGCATTTTTTGTGCAAGATCTTGGTGCCACCCTAATGTTGCAGATTGTTTTTGTTCTTGAGGTTCAGGCATCAATAAAGCTTAAGAAGACTTCCCCTTGGTCCCCCTATCAAATGCTCCAGAAAAGTCCATGCTCAAGCATTTTGTTTTTACAATAGCTTCAATGGTTTGGATAAGGCTGTGTTGAGTTTTAAGCTGAAAAGAGATCCCATATTTAATCTGAATTCTGAGATTAAAATTATCAGATTGAGTAATTTTTTGAGATTTTTATTGTCCCATTTTTCTTTTAATAATTTGTGTAGAGTGATGGACACACGTCTTATTAAGTTTCAGACTTCTAGACATTGAATTTCTGGAATGACCAGTAGCAATCATTTTGGCAACTGGCACCAGTTGTTTTCTTTAAGTTGCTTGTATGAATCACAAGGTTGCTTTCTATATATTCCTTCTTGCAGTCAACTGCGTGATTCATATATATGCATATTTTAATTTCAGGTAGATTCTTGTTTCCTGTTCAGTATGTTTTCATTTGGGTATTGGATAATTTTTACACCAGATATATTTCAGGCAAGTACTTATCTGTGCAGACTGCTGAATTGCTGATGCATACTATGGCGAGCATAATTAGATCTTCATACTAATGGGATCCCAGTTCTAAGAATATATGTTAAATGCATATTGATGCACTCCTTCACATCCTTTCTAGCTTCCACAGGTAGTAGCTTCTCAGCTATGGATGCATTGTCATTGCGGTACCAGCTGATGGCTCTAATCCAAGACTCTTGAGATGACTTAGGTGTGATGTGCCAGAATAGAACAAGGGAAGGCATTTTGTACATTTTCATCCATGCAGGTGCATGACATCCGCTTTCTCTTTTCTTTTTCATTTTCTTTTTCCATTGTTTCTTTCTCCACACCTGCAAAAGAAGAACATAAACTCGATGAACAGAAGAGTCTGCTGGTTGTTGATCCCCTGAGCATTTGCGTTGAGAAACTTGTGTTTCTGTAATTCTTGAGTTGTATACTTCATTTTACCTCATTGTTTTGTGCCGAATAAATACACGACTCTCAAAAAAAAGTGGAGGGTTCTTAGATGGCCAAAAAAAAGGGGGTTTACCTTGATAGCTTTTCTATTTGATTAATTTGCATTTGAATTAGGTGCCCTGATTAGATCTTTTAAAATAAATTTGGCTGCTAATGCATGGTCAACAACATTTTTAGAAATGGTTCTTTCGTAAATTTATAGCTGCAAATTGATTGAAACTGATCTAGAAAATGTGAGAAGAGGGGAATTCATTCAAATGATATATTTTATTTGTTAGAATAATAGTTAAATAATTAAATTAATTATTTCTTAACAATTAAAGATTTTTACACAATTGATAATTTATTATGGTATCAGAACAAGTAGTCTTGAATGATTGGTCATAACAAAACATATGAAAGAGAGTGAAATGAAAGTTTTTTTCGATGGAACAAACATCGGAAAGGCAGACTTGCCTTGCTACTTTCTTATTTATTCCCCTGTCGATTCTTTCTACAGTCTAATGTCTAGCCCTCCTAATTCCTAACAAACATTTCTTTCATCTAAGAAGTGCAGAGGTCCAAAAAGTCCAAACCAACCATTACAAAACATATTTGAGCATAAAAAATTCAAAAGGTTAGCTTTCGTTTGCTCTACCTAATGTTTTTCCACAACTGACTTGAAATTCAAGAAACTACTTATTCAATCAGTGGATGAGATGCTACATAAAATCAATAAAAGTGACAGCCACACGGCTTAGTATATAATCATATTAAAATAGTCATTAAAAAATTAATAATTTTGAAATGGGCTTAATGCTTTTTAAACCCAACTGAAGAAAAAAATCAATAAAAGTGACTCCACACAGATTAGAAAAAAATTATATTTAAAAAAAGTAGTAATCATATTGAAATGTATCTAATTTCTTTAAACCCAAGTGAAGAAATCTTCAATGATATGTTAGGTGGAGCATGTATTTTAATAATTATAAATCATGTAGTTTAAAAATATACATATATGTTTGAGTAAAAGGGGAAAAGCATTTTCCACCCTTATCTTTGAGGTAGTTCACAAAATTTCTTCTAAACTTTAAAACCGACCAATTTCTCCCTTAAGTTTTGGAAATGAGCAAATGCCCCCTTACTGTTGCTCTCTCAATTAAATCCTAACGAAATCTTTTGATTCTTAAAATATTTCATTGTGCAATGTCTAAAATACCCCCAATTAGTATATTAAAATCCTAAAATTAGCCATTTCTTCTTTTCACCACAACCACCACCACAAATGGACCACGACTGCATTTACGACCCCTCACCCTCCTTTGCCTCTTTCAAACAAAAACTCAAGTCCTCCCTATGTTGCTTTCACAATCACCACCATCGTGAATCCTTGAATCTTGACACAAACAATAAGAGACTGTTTGGATTTGCTGTTTCTATAACTCATAATTCAAAAATTGTGGGACCTATGGCTGAGAAGTCCGTTTGGATTTTCATAACTTTGTTTCTAGTTTTTGTTTCTATCACTTAATTCTCTAATTTTTGAGTTATGAGTTTAGGTGTTTTTATTTTCCAAAACTCAGTTTCCAATGGCATTTTAGTAATTAAACACACATGGAGGGACCCACTAGTCAAGGTTAGCCGCAACTTTTGACCTTTTTTTTTTCTTCTTTCTTCTCCACTGTTCTTCAGTTGTTCTTTCTTCTTTTCTTTTTTTTCTTCCTTTTCGCTCTTGTCAATTTGTTCTTCCTCTTTTTTTTTGGTTCTTCATCACATAATATTTTTGGTCTTTGCTTGGTTCTTTCCTTTTCTTTTCTTTTTTTCTTCTTCTTTCACTAGTCTCCATTAGCTGGGTTTTTTTTTTTTTTTTTTTTTTTTTTTCTCTGGGTTCAGTGAGTTTAGGTACTAGGGGTTGAAAGGGGGAAAAAAAGTAATAAAAGCTGCACCAAGTTACAGATATGGGGCCCATAAATAGTTGAAAATTTTGAGTGATGATAAGTTGAGTGATGGTGCCAAACACACTTTGTGTAGAGTAATGGAATATTTTAAGTAATGAGTGATAAGTGACGAAAATTGAGTGAGGTGTGATGAGTGATGAGTGATAAAAAATAAAAATCCAAACAGCCCCTAAGCAGTCGAGGTTGTTCCATGGCACACACACGTTGGTAATTGCGTTTAAGTTGACTTTAAGGACTTTATTTAGATCGAGTGAGACTCAAACCAAAACAGTGCATTATGAGGTGGTGAAGAGTAACAAAAACACAATAGAAAGCGAAACAAACAAGACAACATATCATTGATGTTTAGATGTTTACTACTACTAGACTACTAATCTAATACAAAGTAAAAAGAAATCATGGGGACATTTTCAAATTTCAAACTCAAAAATCACACACAAACAGTCATAATGGAGGATACATGGAAAATGCATCATTTTGAATCCTTGAAAGTTGAGGAATTGTGGTTGTAAGTGTGATGGTGGTGGTGAAAAGACGAAAAATATACTTTTAGAGATTTTTTAATCAAAGTGGTTGATATTGTATCGGTACCGGCTAGTATGTATCATACCGGAATGTATACCGGTATTGAAACGCCAATGTTTCGTATCGGTTTAAATACCGGCTATACCGGCTGATTTCGGGCACTACTGGCCGGTACCGGGCGGTACCAAAAAAAGCCCCCCCCCCTTTTTTTCAGTTTTGTAATTTTTGAATTTTTGTAAGGGCAGAATGGTAACTTATTTGTATTAACTTATTAGTATTATTTGTAATCTTAGTATGCAATGAACAATTAAGCTTTCTATTTTTTTAATTTTTTTTTCTTTTAATTGATGTTAAAGTCTAAAATCATGAATAATTTGTTCTGAATTGAGATAATATTTTATGGTAAACTTTTATATTTATTGTAACACACACACACACACACACACAAAGATATATATAAATTTATATATATATATATATATATATATATATATATATATATATATATATAAAATAACGGTAAACCCGAAACGGTACACCGGTATTGACCGATATCAAAATATATTGTTTCACTGGTCAAATCAGTACAGCTTCCGGTATGAGATTGACTCCCTTGATTTTAATATTAAGTTAGGGTATTTTAGACATTACACAATAAAATATTTCAAGAATCAAAAGATTTTATTAAGGTTTAACTGAATTGGGTGTTTGCTTATTTCCAAAACATAAGAGAAAAATTGCTCGGTCTTTAAGTTTAGGGCAGAAATTATGAACTACACCAATTATATAGGTTTCCCCAATTTTATTTTTGTTAAAAATGTTAGTTGATATTTTTATTTTACCTTATTTTTTATGGTATATTACAAATTACACCCCTAAAGTTCAAGAATGTTTGGATTTTACTTCTTGATGTTTTAAAGTTTGAATTTAACCTCTGAAATTTTATTCTATTTGTATCAGCAGCCCCTCATGACTCTATCCATATATTTTCCGCAGTTCCACGTAAACTTGCCATGTGAGTTTAATTTATTCATTAAAATGATGCCAAATTATTTTGTAGCCTAAAATAATTAAAAATTTGAACATGGCATGGCATAATAAAAAGGCTTCACATCATTTTATTGGATCATTTACAAAAAAAATCTATATTAATGGTGTGTTTGGATATCGCTTATTTCATTGAAACTGAGAAATTATTACTGAAATTATTATAGATAAAGGTAAATGTTAGTTGAAATAGTACAGTAAGGCCTATGAATAGTGCGAAAAAGTGCAGTGTAGTCCATGAATAGTAGGAAAAATAAGCTGAATAGTGAAATAATTTTAATTTTTCATCCTAACCCAAACACATACTAAGGGTCTATTTGGGATCTGCTTATTTCACTGAAATTGAAAACTTTTTACTGAAAGTACTGTAGATAAAGGTAAAAGTTAGCTGAAATAGTATAGTATGACCCATAAATAGTACCAAAAAGTGTAGTAAGATCCATAAATAGTATTAGCAGCCCCTCTATGACTCTATCCATATATTTTCTGTAGTTCCATGTAAACTTGCCATGTGAGTTTAATTTATTCATTAAAATGATGCCAAATTATTTTGTAGCCTAAAAAAATTAAAAATTTGAACATGGCATGGCATAATAAAAAGGCTTCACATCATTTTATTGGATCATTTGACAAAAAATCTATATTAAGGGCGTGTTTGGATACTACCTATTTTGCTGAATCTGAAAAATTATTACTGAAAGTATTGTAGATAAAGGTAAATGTTAGTTGAAATAGTACAGTAGGACCTATGAATAGTGTCAAAAAGTACAGTGAGATTCATGAATAGTAGTAACAATAAGCTGAATAGTGAAATAATTTTAATTTTTCATCCTAATCCAAGCGCACACTAAGGGACTATTTGAGATTTATTTATTTTACTAAAATTAAAATTTTTTGCTAAAAATACTGTAAATAAAAGTAAAAGTTAGCTAAAATAGTATAGTGAGACACATAAATAATATCAAAAAGTAAAATAAAATTCATAAATAAAGACAAAAAATAAACTTAATAATAAAATAAATTGACTTTTTAGGCTGAAGTAAAACTCACACCAAACAACATAATGGAATTTCATGCTGTAAATTCAAACACCCCTCAAAACGTAGTCAGCAATTTAACCTGTTTTTAATTTTCTCTTGCTTGCTTGGCCAAAGACAAACAAAAAAACACACACACACGCACAAACAGAGGAATCTTAATAATGTCAACGCACTTTGTTGGCGATTGGACCACACACACAATAAAACGACGGATCACATCAACTAGCCTATCACTATCACACGCGCACACACACAAACACAAAACAAACAACCTTCGTATCCGTACACTCACTTTCTCCACTGTGGGCCCCACACCGTCGAGCTCGGACCCGGCCCCACCACTTCTATCTTTCTGTGTTCTCTCTCAGTCTCTCTCTCTCTCTCTCTCTCTCGGCAAAAACAAACGAAACCAAACTCCCCAACATAGAAGAAGAAGAAGAAGAAGCAGATCGAGCAAGACAAGAACAGAACACAGAAAGACAGAAGTCAGAAGTCAGAAGAACAACCTCAAACTCCTCTGCTTCTTTCCACCATGCACGCTTCAATCTCGATCTAGGACTTGCCTTTCCACTCGGTGAGTTCATCAACTCAAATACCAGTTTTTGTTTTCTTTTTCTTCTTCTTTGAATGGCACACTCTTTTTTCTTTTCCTTCATGAGCTGACTTTCTAATCTTGCCCAAGATATGTATTAGTTATTTCTTATACCCAAAATAAAATCACAATTTTTTTTTGGCTAAATTCCCCTCTCCATTGGAATATTTAGGCAAGACATAACTTGAGTTGAAAAAAGTTACTTTTTGATACCGGGGCTTATTGTAACTATCCACCATAAACTATAGGATTATTTGTAAAGCCATCCTTAGCTATAAATTTTTGTGATCAATATATATTCAATACCCAGATTGGAGATCAGTTTACCAGTCAAAATTAGTGTTGAATTTACCAAATTTGTGGGCTGGTTTATGTGGTTGTGTGCTCTAATGAATCAAAATTAATTTGTAATGTTCGCCCAAGTGGGCCTTTACTAAATTTTGCATTTTAATACTGATATTAGATATTGGGGTGGGCATTGCAAGTTATTCTTGAATTAAGGTGTTGATATTGCAAAAATAATTGTGGGTTAGTGTGGAAATTGTAAATGAGTCAATGACCATGTAGTTTAGTGTCAATACTCAATAGATACATTGGACCCTTAATACCAGAATTGCTTAGCTTCCAATTAGCCCTGAAATGACCCCCTTTAAGTCTTATAAGATTTTTACACGATTTTAGTAATTCTGTTTGTCCCACTAGTAGAGGTCTACTCATGATTGAAACCTTATTTTGTCATATAATTTGGGTAATTGAAAAATGGATAGTTGTTTCAGCGTTAATAAGTTTTGCATATTTTCAATAATAACTAAATCAAAATCTTATCATTTATGATTTTATTCTCTCTCAAAGATCAGTGAATACAAATCATCCTCAATAACTTTTCTGATGTCTTTTACATTCTAATTTGAAGTATCACTTGTGAATTGTCAATGTGTTTTTCATTGTTCCTTGTCTTGTATAAGTTTCTATCCTTTGGTTCTCTTCCTGCATGCTTAATATGTTACCATGACCATTTTACTGTTATTCTAATTATCTTATGGCTCTTCCTTTTTTTAAAAAAATTTGTGTGTGCAATGAAACATCATTGAAACATTGCATTGTCAAAAAATTACCTTGACGCCTTTGTCATCCCCTAACTTCATTATCATTACAGATGCTGTTGGAGCAGAAAGAACTGAGCACTGATTTTTAAAGACATTTTTTTTTTTTTCAGAAAAAATGAGGATCAAGAAATTAACAGTAGTAAAAGTGTAGCTAGGTTTACATGTTGAATGCAATTTTTCTCTAGATTTTTCTTGTGTGGGTGGCTTGATATTACATTTAGAATGACCCTTTTGATTTCTACTGTAGGAGGATGATGGATAATGAACCTCATCAGGGATTTGACTTAGATGACAGTGACCTAGATTTGCAAGCTGAAACATATGAGAAGCATATAAGGATAGAAGATGGGCTTCCAAACAACTTAAACTTGTGTGTTGGTGAAGATGACAGGGTGTCAGATCAATCTGTTGGAGATTTACCTATGAATGCAGAAGCTTTAGAACCATACATAGGCATGGAGTTCAATTCAAGAGATGAAGCTAGAGAATTTTATGTTACCTATGGTAGGCGCACTGGTTTCACTGTACGTATACACCATAACCGTCGTTCACGAGTGAACAATCAGGTTATTGGTCAAGATTTTGTTTGTTCAAAAGAAGGCTTTCGTGCAAAAAAGTATGTTTATAGAAAAGACAGAGTTCTTCCTCCACCCCCCGTTACCCGAGAGGGCTGTCAGGCAATGATAAGGTTAGCTTTAAGGGATGGAGTGAAGTGGGTTGTCACCAAATTTGTGAAAGAGCATAATCATAAACTAATGAGTCCCAGTAAAGTCCCATGGCGGGGATCAGGAAAGCACTTAGTTAGTGAGGTATGTTTGAGATTGATATTTATAATATTATCACTAGTTGAACTCAAGGAACTATTGAGTCCTGGTAAATTTCCCCGGAAGGGATCCCAAAAGCACTCAGTGAGGAGTTTGAGATTGATTTCTTAGTATCTGACTATACTTGATACAATATTATCGCAGTTGATTTGCTGATCCATGTTTTTTGAATGAGTTACAGTGGTAAGATTATTAATTTATTACCATGCACAGGGAGCGTCAAGCCTGATCTTGCTCTGTGTTGGTCATTACAACCAATTACAGCCAAGACCTATATAAAGGCCATAGTTATGGTTTTGACTAATTTTATTATTTTTACATTTGAATCACCATCATAGGAAAACTCAGTGATTGAATTTGGGTTTTGGAAGTGGGTCTGCCATTGTCTGGTCTACACTCAAGAATTTAATCTAAATCTTGAGGCTAAAATGGCTTGCCTGGTTTGTTTTACATATCTTTTGACAAAAATTTTACATATCTTTTGACAAAAATTTAACACTCCCCAACACCCCCCACCCCCCCCCCCCCCCCCAAAAAAAAAAAAAAAAAGATGAAAAAGTCACATGCTTAAGTTGGATTCCTCTATTTAATTGAGGCTAACAATTGGGTGGTATTGAAGTAATTTTAAATTTTTGAGGTTCATTGGTCAAGTAGAAACTCAAGAGACTTAACTGAAATACTGTCCAATCTCAGGGTATTGAAATACAATAAAACCCTCTGAACTCCACACAAAGACTTAAACCCCCGATGTGAATTAATATGTCACAACTAGCAGGAATCACTGAAAATAGATTGAATCTTGTACATGCTCAGTGTGAATTCTATCTTCAACTGGACTGGATATTTCTGCTATTTCTTATGTCCAGGGTTTTGAATTTGTTGTTTCTTGATTTATCAGTAATGCTTTAGCCATTGCAATGTCATATGTAGCAAACCCAATTATTCACCTTTTTTGCAGGATGAGAAAGATAAGAGAATCCGTGAGCTTTCCCTTGAGTTGTATAATGAGAAGCAAAAGTGTAAGCGACGATGTGCTGCATATGAAGAACAATTAAACATGATTTTGAAAGATTTGGAACAACACACAGAACACATATCCAAAAAAGTCGCTGATATAGTTCAAAGCATTAAAGATATTGAGGAAGAACAATCGGAAGCTGATAGTGGATAGAGTTAATGCAGCTTGAGCTGTATCTTCCCTCAATCCTGGTTTTTCCTTGGATTATTTGATTAAGCCCAATAATCCTATTCATGAGCCATAGGTCAATTAGCATACCCGCTTCACCTGTTATTCATCATGGAGGTGGATAAAGATCAAGGACCTAAAAGTCAATTATATTGTTCTGAGAAAATCAATTTGAGTGTTGACGTCCTGGCTCAACATGCTTGATCTCATCAATGTTTTGCAGTATAGCATGAGTAATTCATTCTTCTTGGAGAATTGCTGAATCATTATTTGCAGAATTGGGGTATATTGTCTTGGCCAAAGAGCTGAGAAAGGTACAAGCATACTATTATTCTTATGTAAAACTTTTTTTTTTTTAATTAATAATTTGATTAGTTGTACAAGTTTTTGCTCATTGATGTAACTGTATGTTTTCATGTTAAATATGTTGATAAAGAATTTTGTGTAATTTTCCCTATGGATTGCACTTGCAGTGAGGTTGAGCTAGCAATGGAGAAAGTATTATTTGCCTGTACTAAGAGTCATTTTCCTTTATGGTGAATGATTGAATTTTTGGGTACTTAAAGCACTTTTAGATGTATGAGATCTGGGGCTTGTGGGCTCAGAATATGGGGTTCAGTACTTGCTAGTTAGTTTACACCTTTGGTTATCCAGCCAAAAAAGAAAAAATATACACCTTTGAGTTATGGTTTGTCGTGAAAGTGTGATATAATAATCGTTGTATCAATTCTACTCTTGAATAGTGGTTTTAATCTGTATGAAACAAGGAATATAGATCCATGCTAATACTATAATTTTCTGTGAAGCCAGCAACCTATTCATGCCACTGTGCCAGTCACTAAGGGATCAGGGGAGTTTCAAAAGTAGTCATGGAAATGGATTCTCTCCTCTACAACATCCTCATTGGAAGAACGCGTGAACTTGGAAGATTACACCAACTGTGAAAGATATTAAGATTTAAGTTTGTTACTTTCAGATGTTAAGTTTGATTGGTAGAACTGCAAATGGTGCAGTGGAAGAGTCAGCAACCAACCCTTTCAAGAGAATGTTTCCATCTACTTCTTTATCATCACCGGCTCACCACGTCCATCTCTATCTCGTATCTTATCTCTTCTAATCTAATGCCAAAAATAAGAAACTATGGGACAAAATTTTCATTTTGGTGGTGACTTCTTGGGAAAATTTGCATCTCTTTCATGCTTAAAGCACACGACATTCAGCCCAGGGTCGAGCGGGTGGTAAACATGGCTTCAACCTATTTGGCTTTTCATTGATTGCTTTTTATTCAATTTATTTATCTAATGATGTTATGCATGCTTAGGAGGGGTCCTGTTTAGGACGACCCTTTATTAAAACATAGCTAGGAGATACGAGTGGAAGCCTATTCGTTGATTAAATTGATTGACTGCTTAATACCTTCCCATGTCCGTACCTTACCCTAGATTCACAGTCTAGTTAAGTTATACCTCTATGTAGGGGTCAATTAGTTGGTCTAGTTAAGAGTTTGCTACATGGACCATGCCTTGGGGACGCTCACAATTAGGGGGTGACAAAGTAAGCCTAAACCCATTTATCCACCCAAACTCATCCATTCTAATTAAACCCAAACTCACCCAATTATTAATTGGGTTAAATGGACATCAATTCAATTAGACCTAGTAATTATTGGGTTTTAACTAAAGACCCATTGGAGCCCATTTAACCCCAAAACAATATACTCAATTTCATCCCAGCCATTCCCATAAAAAAAAAAAAAAAAAAAAAGAAAGAAAGAAAGAAAGAAAGAAAGAAATCATTATTCTCACATAGGGGTGTTCGCGGTGCAGTTTTGGACCATTTTTAGCACCGCATTTTGCGGTGCGGTTTATCTAAAATCATAACTGCACCGCACCTTATTTTTGCGGTTACATATGCGGTGTGGTGTGGTGTGGTGTAGTTTAAGTTTAGCTAAAACCATAACCGCACCGCATCTCATTTTTGTGGTCACATATGCGGTGCGGTATATAAGATGCGGTTTGAATGATTTGAAGTTGATATATTTTTCAAATTTTAGGCTTTTTCTACCTAGCCCAAAACTAATTTTTCCCTTTGTTTTGGTCCAAGTTTTAAATTATTGAGCTAGTTTTTCTTTATTTTGGGTTGACTTTCTTAATCAACATTTGCTAGGATTATCAAACTATTTTTTTTTTTTTTTGAAAAACTAAGGTTATTAAACTATTAATAATATATTTAATATTAAAAATAATTAAATATATTAATATATAGAAAGGTGCGGTGCGGTGCGGTTATGCCATTTTGCGGAAAATTTTGATACGATTTTTACGGTTTGTACGATTTATGCGGTTTGGTGAACACCCCTACTTTCACACTTACACAACACTTAAATCGCACAGTAAAGTTAAAAAAGTTCATAACTAACACGAAAGAGAACCTCTTGAAATTTAGTTAAAAGATTTTTAAAAGTTTTTTTGTTTTCTCATCACTCTCTGAGATTTTTTCCCCCCTCACTCTCCCTCCAAACAGGTTTCGAAAGCTTTTTATTGTATTTTATTTTATTTTTTTTACTCTTTTCGCTTGCGAGAAATGGAGATGGCTATGGAAGATTCGCACTGCTCGCACGATCTTCTCCTTCTCTCCATGGCTTGCGCGGCGGTGATTGTCAATGGACGGAGCCCTCTGTTTTCACAGTAGCTGTGGTGTGAACGTAAAAAAAAATTTAAATTTATTAATAAAATATTAAACAGGACTGACCACAGTTAAAACCAAAGACTTGAAAATACAGTACACACCATAATTACACAATAATTTTATAATATTTAGCAAATTATTATTAGTTCTTATTTGAAATTAATAATTAACATCATTTTTTATTATTATCTATTGTTAACAACTTGTTACATGATTTATTTTGGTCATTTTTGAAGATTTTAGAGTACTTTGGTCATTTTCACTTTAGTGGCATTTTAATAATTTTGATAATTGGGTAATTAGGTGGGTTGGGGTTTACTCATAATAATTAGGTTGGATTGGATTTGGGTTAGAAGTAATTAGTTAAATGAGTTTTAAATGGGTAAATGAGTTTTTATGCCCAACCCAATTATGTTCACCCAAACCCATCCATTTACCACCCCTACTCACAAAAGATTGATTTTCATGATGAAGAAGAACAAAGGGAAGTCTACTTTCGTTTACATTTGGTCTGAGCTTCGTGGATAACGCATTGTACAAATCATAGAAATGACAAGATAAGATTAAAAAATAAATAAAAAATGTGAAATGCAAGATTGCTTTTGAAACTACAACTTCGGCAACTCTATATTACTGATCATTTCTTTCGTATATAATAAAAGGATACTTAAAAAGGGAGAGAAATTAAACCAATCATTAATATTGTCTACTCAAGTGGTGGTAAGTCAAGTGATACCTTTTGCTTTTTTGGCTAGAAGTAAGTTAAGTGATCGAATTAAAATCCTCTAAAGTTCTTAGGATAATTCTACCATAGAGTTCTTAGCAAAAAAAATTCTACAATAGAGTTTCTAAAATCCAATCCATCTATTTTGAGATAATTATATTAAATTTTGCCACATCATCAACAATTTAAATAAATGTCAAAATAATCATTGTCAACATTTTTACACAATTTGATTACGTCGTAAAATCTAATCCACTCATTTCAAAATGAATGGATTAGATTTTAAGAACTCTGTTATACTAAGAACCCAGAAGGATCTTAATCCATACAAACTTAAGTGGTCATGTGCTAATGCATGAACACATTTATAACATTTATTCCATTTTTTTTTTTATATATATTCCAAAATAAAGTTAAAATCATCTTCCATGATATCTTTAGTTTATTGGTGTGTTTCAAAAGTTTCATTGAATGGTATCTAAAGCCTTTTTTTTATATAAAAGAATCGAATGGTATTTAAAATTGAGATAACCAATTAACTGGAATCAAATAACTTTGAAATCATCACTGAACTACAATATTATAACTCGATACACCATGCTTTTTCCAATTTACCTTTGGAATTGTACCCAAATAATTTGGGTATACTCTTTCTTTGCTGTAAGTCATAAATTGCCATCGTCCTTTGTTGTTCGCCTGGTTGTTTATTACTCAGTTTTCTAACTACAAAGAACAAAAGTTTGAGAGAGAGAGAGAAGCATAATCTTCCTCTTATTTATTGTAAGCTTTTGTTGCTAACTGCATTATACTTAACGCAGTAGCACTTCCCAATAAAGCATGTTCCAATTTGATGCAAATATGCAAACAGCTCAGACAATCCCTTGGCACTTGCCAATGACAGTTTCCCACGAACTTTGGGCTATTTGAAATTATTATTTCTTCTGCAATATTCACAAAAAACGACAGAGAGAAAGAGAGAGCATTAAAAGAAACAACCTAGATTTTAAAAAAATAAAAATAAAAATTCTTGCATATGCATCATCTTTTGCACAATATTTTAGATTCTGAATTTTGTAGCGCACATATGCTCTTGTCAGAAATATGATACATTTACTTGATACATAAGATAATTATTGTGTCAAGCATAGGAGAGAGTCTGCAATCTAGTTCAATACTATAACTTCGCTTAGTTTCTTGGAAAAGTGTTAATTAAATGGAATACATCTTCATTCCCTACCTTCTCAACTTTGTTCAAACGTCGATGGATTTTTGTTAATTATAATGTCAATCCAAATTATCCTTCAATATAATTGTCTGACCAGACATAGGCGGTGGGAGGGGGTAGGGGGAATGGCCCCCATGGGCCATGGCTTTTTTGAAATATCCCCAATCCCTATATTTAAACAAAATTTAAAATTTTGTGTAAATTTTAACTATCGGTATATCTTTAAAATTTTGTACAAACACATCTAAATTTTTCCTTCTAATATTCACTATAAAATTTTGTGTAAATTTTACCTATCGGTATATCTTTAAAATTTTGTACAAACACCTCTAATTTCCTCCTTCTAATATTCACTTTTTTTTTCCATGCATAACCCATAAATTTTAGGAGTATTTTTTATATAAAAAAATTCAGAGCATTTAAAGATATGTTCATAATAATGTGAGAGATATGGTGAATCAGTGATTGGTTAGTCCAATGGTGAAGTCTCACATCAAATAATAATGGAAAATGAGTATTTAAATATAACATTTTGTGCTAAGAGCCTTAACTCCGCTCAATGGGCTGAGAGCCTTGTAAGCATAATTGACATTTCTCCATGCACAAAGTGCTTGGGGGTTTATAAGGGAAATGATTCAAGTTGCAAAATTGGTAGTGTAGGGTCACACTTTGTAGCCCAAACCCAAAAGAATTGGGTTATAAGCCCAATGAGCCCAATACAATAAATTTGTAGAGAGTGAGTGAAAGAACTGGGCTTTTAGCGGATTGACTAACGGTTAATTAAGGTTTCAAGTGTGTCCGAGTAGGAAAGTATACATAATTATGGATGGAATTTACATCCGATGAGTTAGTTTGATGATCAAATTGCTATTTCTGGAAAATAGTTCATCACTGTGCTACAGTAATTCTCTTTCTATTCTCCTTCACTATTTTTCCGATCCCCCTCTTATGGAGGGTCTTTTACATTATATAGAGTTTTCCAAGCCATCTCCATCGTACAATTGTTCATCATCCAACCCTACACTCAAGTATGTGTCCTATCAAGCATTTTCTCTGGCTCTCTGTGAATGGTAGTGGTTGAGAACACTGTTCAGAGGTCTTCTCCACATTAATGTGGCCAGAAAAGTTGCTGCAGTGCATTTAATGCGGTGGTGGCAGCTTTTCCCTAAGATATTTCTGTATCCTTGTCTTCTCCGTACGTGCCTGAAGTCTATCCTCATTGTTGGAGTCTCTTGGAAGATTACCCAAGTCACCCGAATGCCTGCTCGATTGATATTTGTCTGGTCCGAGAAGGGTGACCTCTTCGAACCTCGACCTTCCACTCTTTCCTGATGCGACTTTCTATTCTAGGACCTCCCTAGTCATTTGCTCTTCCTCGGACGCATTCCCATTAGTAAATAGGGCTTAAGGCCCAATATAAAAGTTCAAGTTTTTGCCCCCACAATAACCCTTCAAAATTTTAATTTTTCTCTTTTACCCGAGGAGAAAAAATATAATTTTGACTTGCCAATGTAATCGTGGTTAAAACTATAAAGACATTCACACTTACGCACGTAGGGACGTCATTTTAGTCATTTTGCCATTGCTTCTAACGCTTCGGAATTCACGAAACGTCATTAAGTATTTTGGGCGTCGTTATGTTTCTGGCATCCAACGGAGGGATTTTGATCCAATGTACTGTATTTCCCTTTAAGATTTGGGCGGGATAAAATCCCCATCGTTTTCAATCCCTTATATAAAGGCTCATAAGAGTATTATTTTCTCTTTCCTTCATCACAGTTCAGGATCTTTAGAGCATTCAAATATTCAAACTCACACCAAACATCAGATCATCCGTCACACTTTCAAAAAATCTTCAAAGATCCTCTCAAGAATTTTGAAGATCAGTTCCTGCTTTAGTTCACGTAAGTTTTAACTTCGAATTTTTCTTTATTTCCTCGGACAACCTCCTCGGCCCGCCATTCTTCATTACCCTGTTGTCACCCCAAGTGTTTTTTTCTTTTCTACTTATTCGAAATGGGTAGGTTTGAGCGTTTAGTGAAGAGCCCTGCTTTGATAGAAATGTTCAAAGAAAAATATCAAATACCCCAGGAGGTATCAATACGATACTGTTCCCCGAAGGGATTAGCATTTGACCGAGAGGTGGGAGAAGTCATAATCCCAATGATAGCCTTCATAGAGGGAGGAATGACTATCCCCATGGGTAGGATTACAAGAGACTACTTACGTAGCCATAGGTTTTGCCCCCAACAGTGCGCACCTAACTTTTTTAGGATTCTAGGAGCAGTTGACGCTTTCGATTGACACTTAGGATTAGGGTTAACCTAGTACGATATAGTCCACCTATACGAAGGCCACCAACAAAAAGGGGCGGGGTTTTACCTTAAATCCCGGTCTGATGTTGTCAAGCTCATTTCGTGTCTTCCCAAGTCTAACAAAGGGATGAAGGATGACTACCTCATTGTATCAGGACCTTGGCATGACGGTCTTCCTTGCCCAACCCAGCTAGGAGAGCCAGGTGGGGTACCTTAGATTTAGGTTTTCTAACATTAGATTTAAGTTATTTGTCCTCGGCCTTGCTTTGCTATATCAAAAAGATTTTCTTTTTTCTTCTATCTTTTTACACTGAACTCCAAGTTTCTAACTATTTGGTTCTTTTGTTTAACAGATAAAACACAAGTAAACCCTCGGATTAGTTTAATCAACATACCCGCGCTTAACTACTTATTGAGGTCTCAAATTTTTGTGAACGACGACGGACAACTTCGAGCCGCTCATCTAATTTTGGACTACGAACCCATCTCGAGAACTTTTCTAGACGTCAGTAACGCTATCAGGGCAAACGACTATCGTTTGGCTCGTATAGACATGTCTCGGTCTGGTTTTTTAGCCCCACACGATCTTCCACCAGTTGATCATCCAATCCCGCAGGGTATTCCTTTGGCTGCCCAACCATTTCAACAAGTGCCTCTTGGACAAGCTGTAGCCGAGGAAGGAACTGCATCTTCCTCTTCACTTGAGGAAGAAATTGACAAGTTTCGATTTGAAGAGGAAGCCATTGTTATATCAGAGGCCGAGGAAGAAACAGATGAGTACTCGTGCGTTCAAACTCTTGCCCTAATAATAACTTACGTGGAGGACTCTTCAGATAACGAAGAAGAAGAGATGACTCCGAAAACTGGCCCAAGTTTGAGGGAACTCATGAAGGGGAGGAACAAGGCGCCTTCCCCCCAAGAGGCCAACAAGTCTAAGCCCCCAGTGAACCCTCATCCTCCCCCTCCTTAGCTTCCTGCTGACCTTGGGCTAGAGCCCATTCCTGAGCTGAGGAGGAAGAAACACCAAGAGGCTTTTGAGGAGGGTGAGGTAGGCCCTTCAAAAGGAAGCAAACAGCAGAGGCAGTCTCAGGACCAAAGAAGTAGGAGGTCCGACTCCGTTGATAGCCGAGAAGAGCTTCCTGTGGCTTAAGTACGCCATCCAACATGCATATGGTCTCCTAAATTGGAGGTGGACGGTGTACCCATTGCCTGTGATTCCTCCATTAGGCATTATCATGGGGGGCATGTAGGTCATGTCGTCGAGGCCTTGGAGTAGCCCCTCCTCCTCCCAAAAGACATGGAGGTCTATAGCAACTTCAGTCAACTGGAGCTCTTTCTATCCCTTAAGAGGGATCTGGCTATGGTAAGTGATTTTATTTATCGCCCTATTTAAGTACTTGGCTATTTTTGCAAGTTTTTGTTGTGTTTTATACTAAAGGTAAATTTTTTTTTATTTTGTCACATAGATTACACAACAGGTTCTCGTGGCCGAGGACTGGGTTAAGAGTGCCCGTAGCGAGGCCAGGGCGGCCTTCGATGCTCGATCCGAGGTCGAGGTAGAGCTAGGCACCCTAAAAGAAAATCATTCTAAAATGGCCGAGCAACTAAAAGAGGCAGTCAGGGCGAGAGACAGCACTGAAGCAGGCTTGAAGACAATTAAGAAGCAGTTTGAAGATATCCGTAAACAGTTGCACTACACTGAAATAAATCTGGCAATAGAGAAGCAATTGGTGACGAAACTTCGTGAAGAACTTCAAAAAGCCAGGGAGGCTGCCCAACTGGTTAAGGAGGCAGCCGAGGCCGAGTAGCAGGCTGCTTACATGCTTGGGATGGAGGAGACTCAAGCTAGACTTACAGAGGAATTTTCCACTGTATGCAGGGACTACTGTGACATCTCTTGGGGTAAAGCCCTTGATGTTGCTGGGGTCCCTGTGGACTCTGATTTGAGGCAACCTGAGAGCATCTACTATGATCCAGAAATTCGCGAACTCTCAGGTCCTGACTCCTCTCATCCTGAACAAGCCACTCAAGTATCTGCGTAGCCAGAGGCGGACCAAGTCCCTCCTGCTTCCTTGGAAGCTCCAAAAGACTCCCACCAAGATGTTGGCAAAGGAAAGGAGATTGAAACTCTCAAGGGCAAGGATAAAGGTCAGGATAAGAAGAAAAATTCTTCTAATCCCACAGAGAAAGCCTCAAATACTGTTGTCTCTCAGCCTGACCAAACTGCTGACCTAGGGGTCCCCAAGACGAAGGCTTAGGCTAAAGGGTTTTAACTATTTTTGTATATTTTTTGTTGTTTTGTTTGTTGTTTCTTTTTAAGGAAATGTTCCACACCTTTTTATTATTATTAATGAAGACATCTTTTTTTTGTTTCATACGTCATGATATTTGCTATAAGATTCATTGTCAAAGTATGGCCATCTTTTGCCATTTTAACTTGAATAAAATATACTATCATATCTTATAAACAGGACATACTACAAGTTAACTTAAATTGAATGAATAGCCCCAGACAGTCAAGCACAACTTAAAAGTTATATAAACATCTATAATCGTAACAATGTGATACTAACCCATTCAAATCATTTAGTCTAAGGATTTCAAGATGATTGAATCTCAAGTTTAAACATTTATGAGAACTTTGAATGAGTGCTAACTAACCCAAATCATCTGGTTCGAGGACTTCAGACATGATTGGGTTTAAGTTTAAACATTTAAGAGAACTGTGAATGAGTGCTAACTAACCCAAATCATCTGGTTCGAGGACTTCAGGCATGATTGGATTTAAGTTTAAACACTTAAGAGAACTGCGAATGAGTGTTAACTAACCCAAATCATCTGATCCGAGGACTTCAGGCATGATTGGATTTAAGTTTAAACACTTAAGAGAACTGCGAATGAGTGTTAACTAACCCAAATCATCTGGTCTGAAGACTTCAGGCATGATTGGATTTGAGTTTAAACACTTAAGAGAACTGCGAATGAGCGTTAACTAACCCAAATCATCTGGTCTGAAGACTTCAGGCATGATTGGATTTGAGTTTAAACACTTAAGAGAACTGCGAATGAGCGTTAACTAACCCAAATCATCTGGTCCGAGGACTTCGGGCATGATTGAATTTGAGTTTAAACACTTAAGAGAACTGCGAATGAGCGTTAATTAACCCAAATCATCTGGTCCGAGGACTTCGGGCATGATTGAATTTGAGTTTAAACACTTAAGAGAACTGCGAATGAGCGTTAACTAACCCAAATCATCTGGTCCGAGGACTTCGGGCATGATTGAATTTGAGTTTAAACACTTAAGAGAACTGCGAATGAGTGTTAACTAACCCAAATTATCTGGTCCGAGGACTTCAGGCATGATTGGATTTGAGTTTAAACACTTAAGAGAACTGCGAATGAGTGTTAACTAACCTAAATCATCTGGTCCGAGGACTTCAAGCATGATTGGATTTAAGTTTAAACACTTAAGAGAACTGCGAACGAGTGCTAACTAACCCAAATCATCTGGTTTGAGGACTTTAGGCATGATTGGATTTAAGTTTAAACACTTAAGAGAACAAAATGTAAAAAGTATAAACACTTTATATAAAGAACGAATAAATTGATCATGAAAATATTTATTAATAGTAATACCTCTTTAGGTTGTTTACATTCTAAGGACATGGTATTACATGTTCATCCAGATCTTCTAGAAAATATGCTCCAATGCCAGCTTCTGAGGTGATACGGCAGGGCTCTTCCCAATTTGGTCATAACTTTCCCCAAGCTGGATTCTTTGCAGCACCCACAACTTTACGTAACACCAGATCACCAGGAGTTAAAGGTCTCAATTTTACATTGGCATCATAACCTTGCTTCAGTTTTTGCTGGTAGTAGGCCAATTGAACCATCGCATTTTCCCTCTTCTCTTCAATCAAGTCCAAAGTCTTTGTCAGTTGCTCATCATTGTCCCTCGGATTGAATGAACTGGTTCTCGACATTGGGAAACTAGTTTCCAAAGGGATGACAGGCTCAGCTCCATAAGTCATCGAAAAGGGGGTCTCTCCAGTAGACCTACGAGGTATGGTTCTATACGTCCAGAGCACATGTGGTAGCTCTTCCACCCATTTGCCTTTTGCATCATCTAACCTTTTCTTCAACCCATTTACTATAACTTTATTTACAGCTTCTGCTTGTCCATTCCCTTGGGGATAAACAGGAGTAGAATACCTATTTGTAATCCCCAACTCGCCACAATATCTTTTAAACATTTTGCTATCGAACTGAGGGCCGTTGTTCGAGATGAGCACATGAGGAACTCCAAATCGAGTGACAATGTTTTTCCAAAAGAATCTTTTCGCATCCACGTCCCTAATGTTGGCTAGGGGCTCCGCTTCAACCCACTTTGTAAAATAATTTGTGCCGACCAGAAGATATTTCTTGTTTTCCACTGCTTTAGGGAATGGTCCTACAATGTCTAAGCCCCATTGAGCAAATGGCCATGGGCTAGATAGCGGATTAAGGATTCTTCCTGGTTAATGTATGCTCGGCGCAAACTGTTGGCATTGATCACACTTTTTGACATATTCCAGAGCCTCTCTTTGCATATTTGGCTACCAATAGCCTTGGGTAATAGCTCTATGTGCTAGGGACCTACCACTAGTATGGCTTCCACAGATTCCTTCATGCAATTCTTCTAGAAGCGATTCAGTCAACTCAGGATGAACGCATAACAAATAAGGTCTTGAAAAGGAACGTTTATATAGCTTTTGGTTCTCGAATAACCAGTACCTAGTGGCCTTCCTTTGTACCTTGTCAGCTTCTATTCTTTCTTCAGGAAGAATATCCTCTTTCAAGAATTGTATTATGGAGTCCATCCAACTCGGCCTTACTCTAATCTGATGGATTTGGGCTGTCTCTCTTCTTGTCTTTGTGGGTTTGTACAAGTCCTCAACAAGAATAACTCGAGACAAATCTTGTGCTGAGGAAGTGGCAAGCATAGCTAAAGAGTCAGCATGTGCATTACCATTTCTGGGGACATGTAGCAAGTCAAAAGAATCAAACTTTGGTTGTAGACATTTAACTTGACTTAGGTACCCCTGCATTCTTTCATCTTTTGCCTCGAATTCCCCTTTTACTTGACTGACAACAAGCCTTGAGTCCGAGAAGAGTTTTACTGATTTTCCCCCCATTCTTTGAACCATGGCCATTCCTATCAACAAAGCTTCATACTCGGCCTCATTGTTCGTAGCTGAAAAATCCAATCTCAAAGATTTTCAATGATAACCTTCTCAGGGGATATCAGTACTAGCCCAATCCCTGAGCCCTTCTGATTCGATACCCCATCTACATATACTTCCCAAGTCGGAAGGCGATATTGAGAGATCGTGCCAACCAATTTTTCATCCATGTTTCTTGTCGATTGTAGCTCTTCTATTTGGGGTTCGGTGAATTCAGCCACTAAATCTGTGAGAACTTGTCCTTTTATGGAGGTACGAGACATGTATTTGATGTCAAAAGCCCCTAGAATTGTACCCCACTTGGCTACTCTTCCTGTGTAATCGGCACTTCGGAGTATGATTTTAAGCGGAAGTTGGGTAAGAATGACAACTGTGTGTGCCTGGAAGTAATGGGGTAGCTTACCTGTGCCAAGCACTACTGCCAGGATAGCTTTCTCCAACGGTAGATAACACACTTCGGCTTCATGCAGTGACTTACTCACGTAGTAAACTGGCCGTTGTACACCATAATCAACTCATATCAGTACCAAGCTTACAGCATAAGAGGCCACAACAATGTAGGCAAAAAGGACTTCATCTGGCTCAGGACTAGACATGAGCAGTGGCCGAGTTAGATAATCTTGAGTTGCTGGAAAGCTGTGGCACATTCTTCAGTTCACTCAAAACCTTTCCATTTGTTGACCAACAGGAAACAGGGTCTGCACCTATCTGCTAATGGAGATATGAATCTATTCAAAGCGGCGGCCATTCCGGTTAGTTTCTGCACTTCCTTGGGATTCCGAGGAGATCGCAAGTTGTTAATAGCTTTAATTTGATCAGGGTTTACTTCAATCCCTCTATGAGTGACCATGTAACCCAAGAATTTGCCTGACCCCACACCGAATGAGCACTTGGAAGCATTTAAGCGCAATTTGTACTTTCTAAGGATTTGAAAGATAGCTCGAAGGTCCCCCAGATGCTCCGAGACCATCTTACTTTTCACCACCATATCATCTATGTAAATCTCGATGTTTTTCCCTAATTGCAACTCGAACATCCTTGTCATCATTCTCTGATATGTGGATCCTGCATTCTTCAAACCGAATGGCATCACTTTGTAATGGTAGTTCCCGATAGGGGTAACAAAAGCAGTCTTCTCCTGATCGTCCAAGGCCAAAGGTATCTGATGATAACCTTGGAAGGCATCCAAAAAGCTCATCCGAGGATGGCCGATAGTGGCATCTACCAGCTGGTCTATTTTGAGCATAGGAAATGGATCATTGGGGCAAGTTTTATTTAAATCCGTGAAATCTACACACACTCGCCACTTCTCACTCTTCTTCTTTACTACTATAGTATTTGCTAACCATTTAGGATAGAAAACTTCCTTGATAGCCCCAGTTTACTTAAGTCTAGTCACTTCCTCTCGAACTGCTTCGACGTGTTCTTTGGATGGGCGCCGAAGGGGTTGCTTATTGGGTGCAATTAACGGATTAACATTGAAATGATGACAGATGAATTCTGGATTTACTCCTGGGTCCTCGTAGGCATTCCAGGCAAAGACATCAATGTTCTGTTTAAGGAACTCTATCAGCTCTTCTCTCTTTTGATGAGGCAGCTAGGATCCAATTTGAAAAAACTTTTCCGAGTTTTCCCCTATAACTACCTTTACTAGATCTTCGCACTTCGCATCCTCGGCTGGTTTATCGATGGATAACGCCGGGGATTTTAACTGCTACAAGCCCTTTTCTCCATGGGCTGATGACTCAGCTTCGGGTTTATGCTGGATGGCAGCCACCATACATTGCCTTGCCAAAGCCTGATCTCCTAGTATTTCCTTAATCTGACCCCCGGACGGATACTTAATCTTCTGGTGCAGAGTGGAAGAAACTACTTCCAAAGTATGAAGCCAAGGTCTAGCAACAATTGCTGTATAGGGAGAGTATGCATCCACAACGTTGAAATCTACCTCCACCATCTCTAAACCAGTCTACACAGGCAATCTGATTTGACCTTTTGGGATAATAATCTTTCCCTCAAAACTCACTGAGGGAGAACTATAGGGCGTTAGATCTCCAGCTTTTAAGTTCAGCCCCTTGTAAAGGTCGGGATACATTATCTCAGTAGCACTGCCTTGATCCACCATTACCCTCTTTACGTCATAGCCCCCAATTCGGAGGGTGATTACTAAGGCATTATCGTGGGGTTGAATGGTACCAATCTTATCTTCATCTGAGAAGCCCATGACCAACAGCAGCTCCACTCTAACCCTCTTCGGATCTTGACTAGTGTCTCCTGAAGATAGACGGGCTACAGACATTATCCTAGACGGATACGATCCTGTTCTGCCTGGTGTAGCGAAGATAACATTGATAGTTCCCAAGGGGGGTCTTGAAGGAATATCTCTTTGAGACCCAGAGTTGGCTTGGCCCCCCAGACCACTAGAATGATGTAGCAGCTATTTCAATTTTCCCTCTCGGACGAGTTGGTCCAAGTGATCCCACAAGCTCCTACAATCTTCTGTGGTATGCCCATGATCCTGATGATATTGGCAATAGAGGTTACAGTTTCGCTTTTTGGGATTTCCCACCATCTTATTGGGCCGTTTGAAGAAGGGTTCATTTTTTATTTTTTCTAATACTTGATGCACCGGCTCTCGGAAGACTGCATCGATGACCTGGGTGTTGTTTGACCCTGATTGTTTTACGTAATCCCTTCTCGGCTGGTTGTTGTTGTATTGGTCCGACCTGAAATCCCTCCTTTCCTGAGGGATAACCTTAGCTTTCCCTTTTCCTTGTTGTTGATCGTCTTCTATCCTCTTGTATTTATCAACTCGATCCATTAGCTGGCGTAAACTAGTGACAGGCTTACCTGTTAGAGATTTCCTCAAACCGTGCTCGGATGGGAGACCGACCTTGAAAGTTCTAATAGCAACTTCATCAAAATCGCCATCAATTTTGTTAAACATCTCCCAGTACCTTTCAATATACGCCTTCACGGACTCTCCTTCCCTCATTGACATGGACAATAAAGAGTCTAAAGGTTGAGGAACCCTACTACATGTAATGAATCGGGAACAGAATGATTAGGTAAGTTTCTTGAAGGAACTGATGGAATTTGTCCTTAGCCCATCAAACCATCTCATCGGCATTGATCCCAAACTAGATGGAAATACTTTACACATCAGAGCCTCGTCTTGAGAATTGACAGCCATCTTCTGTTTGAATTGGCTTACGTGCTCTACAGGATCCGTTCGACCGTTATACATGGCAAACGTTGGCTGATGGAAACGCCTGGGAAGTTTTACCTTTTCTATTTCCTGTGTGAAGGGTGATTTAGAAATTTGGCTCAAAGCTTTCTTCATAACATTAGTTCCTACTCCCCTGCGAGATGGACTTCTGCTTTTCCTTTTGTGAAGATGCTCCTCCTTACAGGAAAAAGACTCACTAGGTGGAGTTCTTGATCGTTGTCTGTAGATAGTATCTTCTTCATCATTAGAGTTGGGAGGGGATTGCTTCCATTGTGCTTGATGAAGTTGCCTCTTTAACTCATCGATCTCTCGTTGCATAGTTTTTTCATCACCTTGCTCATGCACTGCACGACATTTTCTCTGAAAATTGCTTCCACCTGTGTGGAGTGTTTGCAAGCTGCCTTCCTGGTAGTTATCCAGATCCTTTTCACGCTCAAGATCATGGAGTTCATCCTGTTGACGAACGTTGGTTGATTCTGCATGGTGCGGACTAGTTTGGTGTGGTCCTGATCCTGTTATGACCGTTATACTCCACTGAAGCACTAGTTCTTCCTACAGATGGCGCCAATTGTAGGGTTACACTTTGTAGCCCAAACTTAGAAGAATTGGGTTATAAGCCCAATGAGCCCAATACAATAAATTTGTAAAGAGTGGGTGAAAGAACTGAGTTTTTAGCGGATCGACTAACGGTTAATTAAGATTTCAAGTGTGTCCGAGTAGGAAAGTATACGTAATTATGGATGGAATGTACGTTCGAGGAGTTAGTTTGATGATCAAATTGCTATTTCTGGAAAATAGTTCATCATTGTGCTACAATAATTCTCTTTCTATTCTCCTTCACTATTTTTCCGATCCCCCTCTTATGGAGGGTCTTTTACATTATATAGAGTTTTCCAAGCCATCTCCATCGTACAGCTGTTCATCATCCAACCCTGCATTTAAGTATGTGTCCTATCAAGCATCTTCTCTAGCTCTCTGTGAATGGTAGTGGTTGAGAACACTGTTTAGAAGTCTTCTCCACATTAATGCAGCTAGGAAAGTTGCTGCAGTGCATTTAATGCGGTGGTGGCAGCTTTTCCCTAAGATACTTCTGTATCCTTATCTTCTCCGTACGTGCCTAAAGTCTATCCTCATTGTTGGAGTCTCTTGGAAGATTACCCAAGTCACCCGGATGCCTGCTCGACTGATATTCGTCCGATCCGAGGAGGGTGACCTTCTCGGACCTCGGCCTTCCACTCTTTCTTGACGTGACTATCTATTCTGGGATCTCCCCAGTCATTTGCTCTTTCTCGGACGCATTCCCATTAGTAAATAGGGTTTAAGGCCCAATATAAAAGTTCAAGCTTTTGCCCCCACAGGTAGCATATTGTAACTATCTCAAAGGAAAAAAACAACAACAACAACATGACTCCCACAAACCCATAATCCTCTCTCTCTCTCTCTCTCTCTCTACCCAATAACTTGTTATAAAATTCATATTTTGAAAATCTCACCGTTGAATTACATGTTTTATATGTTCTTAACATTTATGTCAATTGGATGTTATTTACCATTTGATCCATAAACTCATTTTTATGCATTATTTCAAACTACAAAAACTTGAATTTAAACAATTGATTAATGACATGACTATTAATTTTTGATCACCTTGAAATTTTGCAAGCATGAAAAATATACGAAAATAATATAATCTAACGGTGGATTTGTCAAAATTCGCATCCAATTAAAAAAAATTTAATGGTGTAATATTCCTTAAAGCTACATTAGTTGTAACTTGAACTCAACCCACATATATATATATATATGTATGTATGTATGTATGTATGTAGGTTCGGATCATTTTAACAAGTTACGAAGAATTCCTTTATTTATATTTACATTTATCCAAATTGAGTAAACTTTTTCGCATCTGGAAAAAAAGAAAAGAAAATAAAAAAACCCTTTTATATTATTTAAAGTATGTGAACTTGAAAAGAAAATGTAAACAAGCTTGAACTTTTTATATTACTTAGAAATACCAATAAATTCCCAATAATTATACTTGGATTAAGATGTGTGGAATACATTTTCTAACCTTTGATTAATTTTGGTGTAAATGCACTTTTAGTCCCTATATTTTGGTTTTTTTTTTTTCATTTTGGTCCCTACATTTTAATTTTACCATTTTTAATCCCTAAACCAATTAACGCGTGTTATTTTCGTTATTTCCGTCAGTCAACCGACGGAAATAGCTGAGGTGGTAGTCAGAGGACTTAAAATATTATAAAAATGCCACATCAGCCATGACACATTAGCATATAAATTTAAAAAATTAATTTATTAATTTTAACTAAATAAAAAAAATAAAAACAGAATTAAAAATCAAAATTCACCTGAATTAAGATGTAAAGATTAAGAAAAAAAACTTGTAGTAACTTTCTCAATTTTTCTTGTCAACCAAACACAAAATCATCAATAAACACTAAACTTAGAAACAGTGCCAAACTCATTTTTCATTTTCCTAGATCTCTCTCTCCCTCTCCCTCTCCCTCTCGGGTCAAACTCCTCTCATGGCTTTCTCTTATTTCTTTTTCTTCGACGGTCCTCTCCATCGAGTGCCTTAATGGTACTTCCACCGCCGACGAGTGGACCGGCGATTGTTCAAGTCATTCTAGGTAGATCTGAGGTCGATTCCCTTGTCTTCAATGGCCCCTACTCTTGATGTTGGTGGTGGGTCGAGTTTGGTGGCTGTGAATCATGGATTAAGGACATGCAACGGCAGTAGGCTGTCGTGGGCTTGGTGGGTCAGGCCGTGGGTTGCTGTGAATCTGTTTTTGGCTGGGTTCATGACTTTTGGCTGATTTGGGTTCCTGGGTTATGATGTGGTGGTGGTCGGCGGTGGTGTGGTTGGTGGGTTTGTGGTGGTGGTTTTCTAGGTAGATCTAGGTTTTCTAGGTCTGGATTGGCTACTGCTACTACTTCTCCTGTGTTGTAATTGTGAACAAGGGTCATAATAATCTTTATACCACCACATTTGAGATGGGATCGCAATTCGCAAGTAGTAGTGAACACCTCGTTGACCCTTGTAAAAGGGATGGATGAAGATTGAAGGAAGAGAGTGAGTTCAGTGACGTTGACATTGGAAGATGATATGAGATTAATATATAATATACTAAACTTTCCTTTTTATAATATCTTTGAAATAAATTGGGTTTTGTTTGAGTTTTTGGGTTTTTGAGTGTTTGAGATTTCTGAGTTTTCTTTGATTTTATGATTTTGGGTATGAATCTTTGGGGAAGAATGAGAAAAACTGATGCGTTTTCAGCATGAGTCTTTCAGCATTGGTCTTTGTTCTCTTCTTAAATTTTATTGCATTATTGATTTGATTTTAAGTGGGAAAGGAAGTTGATTCAATGGGTTTAATTTTGAATTCATGTTCTTGGGTTTGATTTTCTGGCTTTGTGTTCTTGTGTTCATAGGCATTTGATTTTATTGTTTTTAATCCTGTTTTTTCTTTTTTTATCTAGTTAAAATTGACAAATTATTTTAAAAAAAAATTAGATGCTGATGTGGCATTTTTTATAATATTTTAATTCCTTCGGCTGCCACCTTAGCTATTTTCATTGGTTGACTGACAGAAAGGACGAAAATAACACGCGTTAATTGGTTTAGGGACTAAAAGTGGTAAAATTAAAATGTAGTAAAATTAAAATATAGAGACCAAAATGGAAAAAAATCAAAATGTAGAGACTAAAAGTGCATTTACGCTATTAACTTTTGTAGACACTATTTTATCTAGATAGTGGCCAATTTGTGAAGAAGCTTCTAAGTGAATAATTTGCTTAAATTAATGATTTCAGGACATCTCTAAGAACGGGATTTTTTTTTTTTTTTTTGAAACCTAAGTACTAGAATTCTAAATTTTATTCTTTTGTCAAGTTGTTGAAATATTGTTATAGTAAGGAGAACAGTGTTGAAATCCAAATGTAAGTATATTAAAGGTCAATCATTGAATAAAAACTATAAACTTCACACTGTTGAAATAGTGATTATTTTTTGCCATGTGACCTTATACAATTCAAATCACATACAAAAGTTTCCTTAGGGATAATTTAAAAAAAGTATTAAGAATGTAACATGCCCAACACTGATACGAGCTACTTTTGTTGGCAGATTTGAAGTTAAATATTATGTTAGAGGTCTAAAAATGCTTGGATACAGTATTAAAATTTAAAATTAGGTACCTTCAGCGACAAAGAAGGCAGAGATAAATAAATAAAGTCCAGGGCTTGCTTCCCTCTACCTCCAACTTTCTACTGAGAACACTCGTGTGAACTCAATGAATGCATGATCCGTGAAGATTTGCATTGGCGCCAAAAATCAAGAATCCAATGGTACATGATAAGGACAAATTGATAAAAGGATAAAGAGACGGAAGGAAAGGGGCCGTCGGACGTGGGTTCATCATGGCCGACGGTAGTATGAGTATCCGGAGCGACGGCATCGTTGGACTGAAGAAACATGCAAAGCCGACGGGGTTTAGGCTGAAGGCCTCAGAAGCTGACGGCACACATGGCGACAACGTTAAGATGTGCTGACGGTACCAGGTAGGGATTTCTTGATGACCACGTTCGAATAATGAATGGATGACTTGCTCTCCACGTTTTGGGTAAACCTAGGAACAAATCCTATATGGAAAAGATCCCACAAAATACGCCCAAAGAGGGATTCCTATAAGGAAAGGACTTCTACTCCAAGGAAAAGAGGGTCCAGCCCTACTACTATAAAAGCCGAGCGCCATCACAAAGAAAGGTACGCATAATTTACCCTCTCTAGCACTCTAGAGCAGTGAGAATAGTTCTGACTTAACCTTCGGAGAGCATTTGGCCGGTACCACGCCGGTGCCCTCCACAAGGATCATTTCTTCTTGTTGTGCAGGTGCCATTAGGAGCGTTCGAGGACCGTGCGACTTACTGGTGTTATTCTCGGCATCATCAGTTGGCGCCGTCTGTGGGAATCGAAAGCGCGTATAGTAGCCACAGTACCGCTTCCCGGACAAAGGTTGCATGGTGCTCACCCGCTCAATGGCAACTACTAACGACATTCAAGAGGAAGAACCACCCACGACCGCCCTCGAAAAGCAAGTTAGGACTCTCGCGGCGGCCGTAGAACGCCTTACCAAACAGAATCATGACTTGGAGGAGCAGTTGCGTCAGAAGGATGCGGCGCCAGGCTGCCAAGGAGCTGATCAAGAGGGAACCAGTGCTGACCGACGAAATCAGGTGGGACCTCAGGCCAGCAACGCCCCGAGCAAGACAGAACGGCAGAACATGAGTCTCCCCTTCCTCGCCGATACGGCACCACTGCCTATCGTCGCAGAAATGCAGGCGATGAAGGAGCAAATGGAGATTATGATGAACGCCCTCAAGGGGCGAGTGTCCAGTGACCTTGACGACCTAGTCAACAGAACCGACTCGCCGTTCACAGCCCTTGTCAACTCCTTCCCTCTGCCGAGTAAGTTCCGCATGCCACAGATAGACAGCTATGACGGGGTCAAGGACCCTCTAGATCACTTAGAGACGTTCAAGACCCTGATGCACCTTCAAGGAGTAGCAGACGCGATCATGTGCAGAGCCTTCCCTACGACGCTGAAGGGAGCAGCCAGAATTTGGTTCAGCCGACTGACGCCCAACTCAATCAGCACCTTCAAGGAGCTGAGCGCTCAGTTTACCACGCACTTTATTGGCGGACACAGATACAAAAAGTCGACAGCATGCTTGATGAGCATTAAGCAGCGAGAGGACGAGACACTGCGGTCCTACATATCCCGCTTCAATAAGGAAACACTCTCGATCGACGAGGCCGATGACAAGATACTTGTTGCCGCCTTCACAAACGGGCTGCGAAAGGGTAAGTTTTTGTTTTCCTTGTACAAAAATGACCCGAAAACCATGTCGGAAGTGCTTTACAGGGCCACCAAATACATGAACGCCGAGGACGCGCTGTCAGCTCGGGAAGAGAAACCGAAAAAAAGGGAAAGGCAAGATGACACCCAACCAGAACAAGGGCGCAAGAGGGCCCGAACGGGAGATCGGCGGGATGAGCGTCGCCCCAAACCCACGGGGGGAAGATTTACGAGCTTCACCCCGCTAACAGCCCCTGTAGACCAAGTCCTGATGCAGATTAAGGATGAGGAAGCCTTGACCTACCCCGGAAAGCTGAAGGGGGACCCAAATAGACGCTCGAAGGATAAGTATTGCCGCTTCCATCGAGACCACGGCCATGACACAGCCGATTGTTACGATCTGAAGCAGCAAATCGAGGCCCTCATAAAACAAGGCAAGCTACAAAGGTTCGTCAGAAAGGAAAGGGCAGATCAACCCCCTCAAGAGCAGAATCCCCGGCGGGACAATGAGCGACCAAGACCCCCCATAGGGGACATAAGAATGATTGTGGGAGGAACGGCAGTCACCGGGTCGTCCAAAAGAGCCCGGAAGACCTACCTCAGGGTAGTCCAGAATGTGCAATTGACAGGAGAAGTACCAAGGATCGCGCAGAAAGAGGGCCCCACAGTTGGGTTCTCGGAAGAAGATGCAAGGCGCCTTCACCACCCGCATGATGATGCGCTGGTCGTCAGCATACGGATAGAAGACTACAACATGCACAGGGTGCTGATCGACAACGGAAGCTCGGCCGACATCCTGTACTATCCGGCGCTCCAGCAGATGGGAATCAGTAGGGAACGACTAGTCCCAACAAATGCCCCTCTAGTTGGTTTCGGCGGAACAAGGGTACTGCCTTTAGGTGCGGTTACGCTATCCGTAATGGTAGGTGATTACCCTCAACAGATAACCAAGAACATAACTTTCTTGGTAGTCGATTGCTCATCAGCCTACAACGCTATCCTCGGACGACCCGCACTGAATTCATGGAAGGCAGTAACTTCAACTTACCACCTAATGATAAAGTTTCCCACTGACTATGGAGTAGGGGAACTGCGCGGGAGCCAAATGGCCGCACAAGAGTGCTACATAGCCATGATGGAAATGGAAGACCAGTTTTAGGCCTTAAGCATAGAGGAGCATCGGACGGTGACAGAACCAGTGGAAAAATTAGAAGAAATAACGCTCGACGGTTCTAATCCCGACAGGACAACCAGAATTGGAACACTCGCGAGCCCCGAAATCCGTCAAGAACTCATAACCTTCCTCAGGAGCAATCAAGATGTATTTGCATGGAGTCATGGAGATATGCCAGGAATAGACCCGTCGGTCATGGTGCATAGATTGAACGTCTCGCCCGGCTTTCCATCCATTCGGCAAAAGAAGAGAGTGTTCGCCCCCGAACGAGATCAGGCCATTGCAGAGGAAGTCCGAAAGCTACGAGAAGCAAATTTCATTAGGGAAGTGTACTATCCCGATTGGCTGGCCAACGTGGTAATGGTCAAGAAGGCTAGCGGCAAATGGCGGATGTGTGTGGACTTCACCGATCTTAACAAGACCTGCCCCAAAGATAGCTACCCTCTTCCAAGGGTCGACGTCCTAGTGGACTCAACCGCCCGACACCGGTTGCTAAGCTTCATGGACGCTTTCTCAGGATACAACCAGATTCGAATGCACGAAGCAGATCAAGAGAAAACCTCGTTCATAACTAGCCAAGGGCTCTTCTGTTACAAAGTAATGCCCTTTGGGCTGAAGAACGCAGGCGCAACCTACCAAAGACTTATGAACAAAATGTTTGCGCAGCAAATCGGGAGGAATGTCCAGGTCTACGTGGATGACATGTTAGTGAAGAGCCGAAGGGAGGAGGATCATCTGGAGGACCTCAAAGAAACATTCAACACTCTCCGCTCCTACAACATGAGGCTCAATCCCGGGAAATGCGCCTTTGGAGTGACGGCGGGGAAATTCTTGGGATTTATGATATCCCAAAGGGGAATCGAAGCAAACCCGGACAAGATCCGGGCCATTATGGAGATGGCGCCGCCCAGAAACGTCAAGGAAGTGCAAAGCCTCAACGGGAAGATAGCGGCACTTAACAGATTCGTGTCAAGGGCAACAGACAGATGCCTGCCCTTCTTCCGCACACTGAAGAGGTCGTTCGAGTGGACTACCGAGTGCCAACAAGCGTTCGAAGAGCTGAAGGTTTATCTCTCCTCCCCACCACTGTTGAGCCCGTCACAGCCGGGGGAAGAACTCTTTCTCTATCTGGCCGTCTCCCCCGCAGCCATCAGCGCTGCCTTGATCCGAGAAGAAGAAAGGATACAGAAGCCCGTATACTATGCGAGCCGAGCGCTTCGCGGTGCTGAAGAAAGATACCCGTCAATGGAAAAGCTTGCCTTTGCACTAGTTACAGCGGCCCGCAAACTCAAACCGTACTTCCAAGCCCATACGGTGAACGTACTGACAGACAAGCCCTTGCGACGGGCCATGAACAACCCCGAGACCGCAGGTCGGTTGGCATTATGGGCCATAGAGCTGAGCGAATTCGATATCCGGTACCGCCCGCGCACCGCAATCAAGGGACAGGTCGTCGCAGATTTCATAGCAGAATTCACTCATGACGAAGGCAAGGGGGCAGGAGAATCCCCTCTATGGAGCGTATATACGGACGGATCCTCCAACAGATTGACCGGAGGGGCTGGCATCGTGCTACTGTCACCCGAGGGTGATGCAATTGAATGCATGGTCCGTCTTGACTTCCCTGCTACCAACAATGAATCAGAATATGAAGCACTGATAGCAGGACTCGACCTCGCCAGAGCCGCAGGAGCCACAAAAGTAGTCATCCACTGCGACTCTCAGGTCATCACTAACCAAGTGAACGGAGACTACGAGTGCAAGGGCGAAAGGATGAAGAGGTACCTCGATCAGGTAAAGGCAAGGATGGATAACCTCGAAGCCAGCGTCGTCCAGATTCCCAGAGAAGAGAATGAGCGAGCGGATCGACTCGCAAAGGCCGCCTCAGCGGAGCATATGGTTACCCCTGGTAATGTACTCTCTTTCATTCAACTTTCCCCGCTAATAGATCCCAGCAATGTGCAGGAAGTATGCCCTGACAGTAGCTGGACCGCGCCATTAGTTTCGTACTTGAAAGACGGGGTATTACCAAACGGAAAGGAGGCATCAAGGAAACTAAAGGTCCAGGCAGCAAGGTTCGTCCTGATAAAGGACGTCCTATACAAAAGGGGCTTCTCTCGACCTTATCTAAGATGCTTGACTGCGGAAGAGGCAGACTATGTTATGAGAGAAGTGCACGAAGGAATCTGCGGGAACCATTCCGGGTCCAGGGCGTTGGTACACAAACTGGTACGAGCAGGATACTATTGGCCCACCATGCAGAAGGATGCCGAAGCCTATGTTAGGGCCTGTGACAAATGCCAGAGGTTCAGCAATATTATAAGACAACCAACTGAAGAGTTGACCCCGTTAACAGCCCCATGGCCGTTCGCACAATGGGGACTAGATATTATGGGACCATTCCCTACGGCGGTACGGCAGTTGAAGTTCCTAGTAGTAGGCATCGACTACTTTACAAAATGGGTAGAAGCTGAAGCCCTAGCTACAATTACAGAGAAGAATGTGCGAAGCTTCGTCTGGAGATGCGTTATATGCAGGTTTGGCATTCCTAGAGTTCTTATCTCAGACAACGGAAAGCAATTCGACAACGAATCGTTCCGGGATTTCTACTCGCAATTAGGGATAAAGAACCACTACTCCTCCCCCGCCCACCCTCAGGCCAACGGGCAGGTCGAAGTCACGAACCGATCCTTGCTCAAGATTATCAAGACTCGGCTCGAGGGGGCAAAAGGCATATGGCCTGAAGAGTTACCAAGCGTGCTATGGGCGTACAGAACGACGGCAAGAACACCCACAGGAGAAACACCGTTCCGACTAACGTACGGAAGTGAAGCGGTCATCCCGGCTGAAGTTGGGATCACAAGCTACAGGGTGCACAACCACGATGAAAACAGAAATGACGAGGCAATGCGACTACAGCTGGATCTGATGGACGAGCTCAGGACGACGGCAGAGCAAAGGCTTGCTCGATACCAGAACCGCATGGCCCAACACTACAACTCTCGGGTCCGCCACAGAGATTTCCAAGTTGGAGACCTCGTTCTTAGAAGGGTCATGGGCGCCGCCAGGGACCCCACCCAAGGAAAACTTGGCCCCAACTGGGAAGGACCTTACCGGATTACAGCCTGGCAGAGAAAGGGTACCTACCACCTGGAGACTACAGACGGGCGGAAGCTGCCACACCCATGGAACACCGAACACCTACGAAAGTATTACCAGTAGGAGTGGCGGCACAGAGCGATCTTCATCCACAACGGATTTCAGCTTCTTGCTCAGCCTTATCATTTATTTTTATGTTATCATTTACTCCAGTTTTTGCTACAATTTACTTCAGTTTTTGCTACAGTTTATTTTCTGGTTTTAAGTAGCACTCGGTTTTAGAAGTGCTTTTTTACAAATGCATGACAATAAAAGGAGCATTATTCATTTCAAGTTAAGTGTCGGAGAAAAAAAAAAAAAAAAGCCTACGACCCACCAAGGTGGATAACTAAGTTCATAAAAATGAACACTAAAAACGACCAAGTCCATAACGAAAGCTGACGATCTCACCAAGAGAGAATGCTGTCATGGACAAGGGCCAAAAAGGCGACGGGATTACAAAAAGATGACAAGTTCATCAGTCCCTGACGGCCTAAAGTTTAGAAACTGACGGCCTATAACTAAAAAGCTGACGACCTCCCCAAGAGTGCTGTAATGGACAAAGGCCAAAAAGGCGACGGGATTACAAAAAGATGAGTTCATCAGTCCCTGACGGCCTAAAATTTAGAAACTGACGGCCTATAAATAACAAGCTGACGGTCTCGCCAAAAGAGGCAAGGCTGTCACAGACGATCCTAGAAACCAACAGGCTTTCCAAAATGATAAATACGAAAAAGCCCTTGATGGCCTGAAGCAAAGATGCTGACGGTACCATCAAAAGAGACGGGACTCTCAAAAACCCAATGGCAACGGGCATACAAGAAATAACAAGTTCCACAAAGGTAACTACTTAACGCCCTAAAAGGATCGCAGAATCTTCGTATCCCGTCGGAAAGTTCTAACAATACTGACGGGAGGAACCGATTGGGCTGACGGCCCATAAAAGGTCAGACAGCATCACACCGACGGAAATTTCGCTCAGTAAGCTGACGGAACAATAACTCAAGATAAAAGGCATGACGCATATATGTAACAAGAAGCAGGGGCAAAAATACAAGCCACAAATGCAAGTACATACATATATAAAACCAAAAACAATCGTCTGCCAAAAATAACTCAAGTAACAACTGTTCTCAAAATAACTAAGGAAAAATGCAAATAAATAGAATAACTAAGGAGCAGCGCCGTCAGCAGGATTCCCGTCGTCTTGGCGGTCCTCAACATCTACAACTGGAGCCGGATTAGCAGCAGGCTGGGCCAGGACTACGACGCCGTCGGTCTCCACAGGGGCAGCAGGTTGAGAGGGGTCATCTTCCCCGTCATCCATGGTGATCCCAGAAAGATCCAACCCCGGGAAGGCTGACGCGACCTGCTTAAGGCAGTCATCGAAACCAGTGCCATAATACCCGGCACAGGAGTCAATGAACAGTTGTGACGCTTGGAAGTCACGGACCGCGTCAGCCCCAGCCGTCTGCAACCTCTGCTCCAGGACCGTCATCTCCCCCTTCAGCTTTTCGTTCTGACGGCCCGATTCCACCACTTTTTCCTTGACCTCCTTCAGCTCCCTGTTTAACGTGCGGACGGCTTCCTTGTACTGGCCCTGCTCCTCCATCAGGTGCGTATTGTGCCTCCTAACACGGGCGACGACACCTTCCTTCGCAATGCAGTGATCTTGGAGGGCCGTCACATGCACCAAGGCCTAAGAAAGAAAACGTAGCCGTCAGAAAGAGACTCAAGACGAAATAGTCATCTCAACAAAAGTAGCAGACCTACCCTGGTAAGGTCAAAGAGAGCTGACGCCCCCAGATCCTCCGTCTCCAGCTGCTCACAGGGCTCCAGGTCCACTGGCTTCACAAAGGACTTAGCCTCCTCGACGGCGTAATCCCTGTGGGTCAGGAGACGGCTTTGGCCCTCAGCGACGGGACCTTGGGAGGTCATCAGCCCCTTACCCACACCGTGGCTGGGCTTAGAAGGTGATTTCTCCTTCAGGGAACCAGGTGTGACGGCGACCTTTTTAGCCGGACGGCGATCACTCCCGTCAGGCTTCCTCTTCGCCTGCCCGGTAGGGGCCTTGGGGATTGACGACGCCTCCAACCCTGCCGCCTGGGCCTGCTTCTCTGCTTTCTGACGGGCAGCAGCAGCTCGGATCCTTTGCTTAGCAGACTCCATTTCTACAATACAAAGGTTGTTAGAATAACTGACGGGGATAACCAAAAAAGCCAAAGGGAAATATACTCACGCCGACGGGAGAATTCCTCCAACCTCCGAGCTTCAGCTGACGGCTCTGGACCCCCACAATATAAATGGATTGTGTCAAGGGTGATCAAATCCCTACACTTGCGCTCTTCCAGAGGAATTTCCAGAACCCGACGGATAAACTCCTCCTGTTCGTCGGTTATGTGGGGACGGGTGTAAGCTGAGAAAAGAAAGGAAAATGTTAATAACGTCGCCAAGGAAACAAAAAAGACCATAGTTGACGGGATTAACCTGAATCCCTTACAAAGGCCCACGTATTGTCGAAGTAACCATGGGGCATCGTCGCCCATTCTTCCTGACGGCAAACCCAATCCGTCCCCTCAACAAAAAAGTACCTACTCTTCCAGTTCCTATTTGAATCTGGCATATCCGATACCAGCCTCAAATTTTTGTCACGGGCGTTAAAATGGTAAGTCCCCTTAGACGAGGCGATATGATGTGGCCTGTAGCAGTAAAAGAACTCGTCAAGGGTAAGCTGACGGTTTCCTCCACTTAGACTGTCCCACAAAATCTCAGCACCTATGAAAGTCCTCCATGCATTTGGGGCGATTTGTGTGACGGAAAGACCCAGAAAGTCAGCCAGCTGACGGTGTAACGCCGTCAACGGCAGTCTCAAACCCGCAGCAAACATGGCGTCGTACATACCCACGTCAGCGGTCCTCCCCGAGTAACAAGTCTCGTTCTCTTCAGGGAGACGGATTGGGATGTGGTCTGGGATTTAGTAGCGGATGCGCAACTCTCCAAAAATTTTGTTACTCATCCTAGGCAAAAATTTGTTGACGGCCCAATCCTCGGGAAGAATAAAGGGACGGTTATCTCCGGTTTCCTCATCCCCGTCTCCTTGTTCCCCGTCTCCTTGATCCCCGTCACTATCACTACCTCCACCGTCAGTACACGTACCAACCTCAATACCTTCGCCCTCTTTTCCCTCTCCTATTTCATCCTCACCTGTGCAGCTCTCATTACCGTCAGGAGATCGGGCTGACGTCCCTCCCCCTGACGAGAGCGAAAAGTCCTCTGATTCATGACCAGAACCAAAGGCTTCGTCGTAGCCCGCTCCTTCGCGGACTGACGACTCCCCACACGACGCGTCACTTGACATCTTACCTACAAGTGACGGATTAAATCTAAGTGCCTACTCTGACGTCCTCACTAATAAGAAAGAATAAAAACAAGGGAAAGACTAGAACTTACTGGCAAATCGTCCTTCTTGACGGAACGAACCCGTGGACGGCGACACAGCAGCTGACGTAGATAGGATGAGAAGTCAAGCTCAGGGCGACGGTCTCTCTCTCGAAGGTCAGTAAGGAAGGAAATAGTAGAAATGAAGGGGGGAACCCCCATTATATACAGGGCAAACAGGCGCAGGAGACAAAGCGACGCCTCGTCAGATGAGCTGCCAATAGGGAAGCACCACGTGTCCGAAGCATTAAATGCATGGCGGCTCGAGGCTGCCCACTTGATAATCTTCCCGCCTAAATCGAAGGAATACGTAAACAACCGACGGAAACACTCCATAAACCGTCAACATAAAAAGTAACTGACGGGAGTATGGAGTAGGGGGCAACTGATAAGGACAAATTGATAAAAGGATAAAGAGACGGAAGGAAAGGGGCCGTCGGACGTGGGTTCATCATGGCCGACGGTAGTATGAGTATCCGGAGCGACGGCATCGTTGGACTGAAGAAACATGCAAAGCCGACGGGGTTTAGGCTGAAGGCCTCAGAAGCTGACGGCACACATGGCGACAACGTTAAGATGTGCTGACGGTACCAGGTAGGGATTTCTTGATGACCACGTTCGAATAATGAATGGATGACTTGCTCTCCACGTTTTGGGTAAACCTAGGAACAAATCCTATATGGAAAAGATCCCACAAAATACGCCCAAAGAGGGATTCCTATAAGGAAAGGACTTCTACTCCAAGGAAAAGAGGGTCCAGCCCTACTACTATAAAAGCCGAGCGCCATCACAAAGAAAGGTACGCATAATTTACCCTCTCTAGCACTCTAGAGCAGTGAGAATAGTTCTGACTTAACCTTCGGAGAGCATTTGGCCGGTACCACGCCGGTGCCCTCCACAAGGATCATTTCTTCTTGTTGTGCAGGTGCCATTAGGAGCGTTCGAGGACCGTGCGACTTACTGGTGTTATTCTCGGCATCATCAGTACATATCATCAAACCTCAATACAAGATTTTTCCATCTTTCCACCATTATTCGCAGAAGAAAGAATGCAATTGATTTTATAAAAGATGACTTTGGCTCATGGCTTTCTGGCCACCAACAAGTCAGTGATTGCTTTGTCAACTTCTACAAAAATCATTTTACATCCCAGCATCCTCACCCTTGCCACCATATTGACCTCTCTGGCCTCATCCCTCACTCCATCTCCCCTGAAGAAAATGAATCTCTGTGTGCCATTCCCTCTGATGATGAAATTAAATCCGTTGCTTTCAGTTTTGCTTCTTCAAAATCCCCTGGTCCTGATGGAATGTCAACCATTTTTTACAAATCCTATTGGGTTACGGTTGGCAAAGAAGTCATTGCCATGGTCCAGTCTTTTTTTGCTAGTGGTCTTATTTTGAAAGAGATGAACCACACCTTTATCACCCTCATCCCTAAGACCCCAAATCCATCCTTTGTTCATCAATTCCGTCCAATAAGCCTGTGCAATTTATCCTACAAAATAATCTCCAAGACCTTAGCCAACCGCCTCAAAATTCTCCTCCCTAAACTCATCACCCCATGGCAAGCTGCCTCTATCCATGGCAGAAACATCCAAGACAACTCAATCATCGCACACGAAATCTTCCACACCCTTCACCAAAAACGCACTAGCTCTTCTGGATTGGCTGCCCTGAACATTGACTTGGAAAAGGCTTTTGACAAGGTTGAATGGTCCTTCTTGCTCTTCATCTTCAAGCAGTTTGGTTTTTCTGAAAAATGGATTCAAATGATCAAATTAGTGCATCTCCACTCCTTCTTATTCCATTTTAATCAATGGATCACCAGAAGGTTTCTTCACTTCCAGTTGAGGCATTTGTCAAGGTGACCTCATCTCTCCAGTCCTCTTTATTTTGGTTACTGATGTACTTTCTAGATTATTTTTACAAAAAGAAACTGATGGTTCTCTCCAAGGCATCAAGATTGCTAGGAACTGCCCTCTAATATCACATCTCATGTTTGTTGATGACCTTGTGGTTTTTTCTCGTGCTAACCAAGAAGACCTTCAGGCAATACAATATGCTTATCTCAATTTCAGACCTGATCTGGGCTGTCTATCAATATGAGGAAATCAGCAATAACATGTAGCAAAAATGTTCCCAGCTCATCCAAAACCAATTTGTGCAACCTAATTGGCCTGCATCATTCAACCTCCAAGAACTTTTATCTTGGCCTTCCCACTCATATCCAAAGGAGCCACCAAGCTCAATTCAGCATCATCCTTGAAAAGATCTCTAGCAGAATATCTGCGTGGAAAGCAAAGGTCCTATCTTAGGCAGCCAAAGCAACTTTAATAAAATCTGTGCTCTCTTCCATTCCATCCTACTGGATGTCTTCTTTTAAGCTTCCAAAATCAACTTGCAGCCAGATTGATGCTAGGCTTCGTGACTTCTTCTGGGGATTTACTACTCCTGGGCACCATATATATCCAAAAGCTTGGGATTCTTTGTGTAAGCCAAAAGCTTCTGGGGGATTAATCTTTCGTCATGCTCATGTCCTCAATAATGTTTTATTATCCAAAATTTGGCTGGATAATTGCATCCAGTGCTGAACCTTGGGCCAATCTCCTCCATTCCAAATATCTTCGAGGTTGCTCATTTCTATCCTCCACCCCACAGCAGAATTCATCCTTCATTTGGAAAAGCCTTCATAAAAGCATCCCTATGAAAAAAAAAGGCTACTGTTTCTCAATTGGTTTGGGCTCTTCTGTGAATATTTGGCATGACCCTTGGATTCCCTTTATCCCATCCTTCACCCCTCCCCCTCCATCCTCCTTGCCTAACCATCATCTTGTATCCGATCTTATCATCCCTAAAACTAGGCAATGGAACCGTGCCCTCCTCCATAATCTCTTTGACCAAGACATAGCTTCTCTCATTCAAAAAATTCACATCCCTTTTTCTCCAATAGAAGACTCCATTTTTTGGGCAATCAACCTAAGTGGCAAATTCTCTGTTAAGTTGGCTTATCTTTCTGACCAAACCTCCAGATTTTCAAATTCTGGCCCCCTTACTGCCTTTGAATGGAAGAAATTGTGGTCCATGAAGTTTAATGAGAGACTCAAATACCATCTTTGGAAAATTGCATGGGATGTTCTTCCCACTAGAGCCTTCCTTGGCTATAGAATTGTCGACTTGGACACTTCTTGCCCCTGTTGTCACCATCCCCAAGAATCGGTGGTCCACATCTTGTTTGAATGCCCTTATGCCATTATAGTCTGGCAGCACACAAGCATCCCCATCAACCTTTCATCCATCCCACCAAAATCAGCATCTGAGTGGGTCAAGTCTATCCTTAACCCAATAAATCTCCTTGGTCTTCGCCCATCCTGATAGGCCAAAAATGAATTGACCCATTGTGATAGATTAATTGATTAATTAACAAAGTTTATTAATCAATCAAATTAACATGCAAACGCATGATAGCACAAACAAATCACCAATAAACTAAGTATGTAGCGGAAAATAATTTGACACGGTGATTTGTTTACGAATGGGGAAAACCAACACGGGAAAAACCCCACCGGATGATTTTAAGGTCACCACTCTCGAGAATCCACTATTATTAAAACAAGCAGTTACAAGTAAAGGAATCCCAGTACCTTATACCAACCTACAGTTGAGCCCTTACCCTAATACCCAATTGGACTTGTTCTGTAGTGACAATCTCTCCTTGTAATGCACGGCTCCCAATATGTGACTAACCAATTGTGCGGATCCAGTACGCGATTTTAATCACCAACTAGAGAAGGTTATTGGCTGCAAAGTTCTTCAGTTCATCACATAATGAAGATCGAGAAGCTCCTTGGTTACAAAACCCTATGGTGCATAAACACAGCAGCTTCTTCACAAGAAAGATGAACTAGGGCAAATTCTATTTCTGGTCACAATTTGCTTGAACAAACTTTGCTCAACACTTGTGCAACTTGTGTCACCTTTGATTGCTCTTAAAATAATCCTTTTATATGTCTTGGGTTGTGAGAAAAGAAAACTCAAACATACAATTACGGATTGGAGTCAAAATAGTCCTGAAAAACTAAACTTCATAAATCTCGACAGATACCCTATTTGTCGAACTGCTGTCGAGCCACGGGTTTCAACAGCTTTTCAAGGCTCAATAGATGGCTAGTTGTCGAGATTTAATGGATATCACTTTCTGTACTTGAATCTTGGACAGACTTGCATGGCTCTAACACTTGAACTTGGAACAAAGTTTCTTGAAGCATTAAACACATCCTAGATCTATCCAAATACAAGTAAAGTGCGTTTTGTCAAAGGATTAGCCAATTACATAAAATAGTGACATATGTTCCTAACAAGTGAATCACATATGTCCTAACAATCTCCCCCTTTGGCAATTCGTTACAAAACCACAAAAAACAAATGAACATATGAGAGAAGTCATAAATCACTCAACTCATATTCACTTGTTGAATACAATAAAATCTATCCTAACACAAACTTTTGAAAAACTTTGCAAAAAGAGAGTCTATGGCAAGAAAGACTTTGACAACCTGTATTTGTGAAACACTTTAAACAAAACTCATTAAGGCATCTTTGTGTGAAACAGAAATAATAGATTGCATACAAGTATAAGAAACATGTGTATAAAGGAAGAAAAGAAACAACACATGGTAAGGATAGGTGAAAGAAAAACATACATCAATATAAAAGGAATATAAGTACAATGTATGTCAAAATGGTCACAAGACCACAATATACAAGATATGATGTATCTAAAATAGAAAGAAAAGAAAAAATGCATTAAGTCCTCACTACATCCCTCAATGTACACACTCCCCCTAACAAAAATCTCCTATACTAACCCCCCCTAACTATTACTACTCTCATAACCAAAACTACTTCCCCTTTTTGTCATGAGTGACAAAGGGTAAGAGTGTTAAGTAGACATTTTGTTAGAGCTGAAAGAGCTAGCATCTCCATCCTCACCATCATCATCATCGTTGGAGTCGTCATTGTCCTCAGATGCCTCGGGTGCCACGGGAGGAGGAGAGGGAGACTCCATAAAGCCACCAAGGCGAGTCTGCCATCTAGCAATATGGCCGACATTGTTGTTCACCTGATACAACTTAGTAGAGAGTGTATCAAGGCGAGCATCCATGCGCTGAAGCTGTGCCATGAACGCATCTAGAGTCACACCTTCCGCTGAAGTAAAGGGAGTGGAGGTGGATGAAGTTGAAGGAGTGGGAGGAGCTGTCGTACTGGACTGCCTCGATCGAAACTGCGCCTCGCTCCGTTTAACGGTAGTGGCATCAATGGTATACATAACGGAGAAGTGGTCGGAAACAGGAAAAGGAATAGAAAAATGGCATAAAATCCGCGTGATAGCTAAAGGGAAAATGAGCTTATCATGATTCGCCGTATCCTTATACACATCTATAATAGAAAAAATGAAATGTGAGGGAAAATCTATTGTGAGATGCTCTAACAAAGAAAGCAAAAATCGAGCTCAGGGCTCTGTGATAGAGTTATAGTAAGAAAGAGGGTGTAAAACAAAAGTCATAACTATGTTCACGAATCTAGGACCTTTAGCAAAGGTCGAACATGGAGTAAACTGATGATCACCCTAATCAGAAGGGCGCTCGCAAAAAGTAGAAATCAACTCGTCTTTGGACACAGTCCTTAGATGCTCATAACCGTGGTAGTTAGGATGCTCTACCCTCAGGACATGGAGCACCTTCGATATATATCCGATGTGACCACTATGCACGTACCTCGAACGTGAGTATGAAAGAGAGGTATTGAATAATCAAGTCCATGCATGTTGGAGTAAAACTCTTGAATTAGTACGGATGGACAAGTGATCGAGACGTCACACAGTGACTCCCTACCCCGATTGTGAATGACAGTGGGTAGGTCAGTGTCAGAGAAGTCCGACAAAATAACTTGGCGTTTTGAATGAATGCCTTGTCGAGAAAAGTTCTCCGAGAAGGCCTTTCGGGCATCCTCATCACGAAACCGAACATAAGAGGGGGAAGGATCAGATGAAGTGGATGCCCTAGAATGAAGAAGGTTCCGGGACAGAATGTATTTACGTTTCGGTGTTATGACGCACTAACGTAAACTAGAAAGTTAGGGGGGAAGAAAGAAACACTCAGAAAAGTCCCAAAGCAATTCAAATATACAAAAATATATTGAATGTAAAGGACGTATGCATGAAAATGCATGAGCATGTGACATGCAACAGTAATATCATTATGGGCTCAGCCCAATCTAAACCTACCAACACACAAGCATTTTAACATATATAACACACATCTAGATGCAAGAAAATATAGTTATAATGCACATGAGATGCAATGCATGAAGATTTTAAAGCATTTTCACAAAAACCAACCCAAAAATTTCACAATAACTTCATCAATTTTGAAAAACCCCAAAATTTTTTCAAAAACCCAAAAACTTAGGTTTAAAATCATGAAATGCATGAATATGAGAGATTTAGAGACTTACCAAGTGAAGAAGAACTTGATTAAGGCCGAAAATCTCTTTGAGATGAAGTTTGGAGTGTGAGAGAGAAGTTTGGAATGTGAAAAGGCATGGACAGATCGAGAGAAATCGAAGAAATGAAGACCAGATAACGTTTGAACCTATATATAGAGGTTCAGTAAATCTCGACAGATAGAGGTGTCGAGAGAGGTGTCAAGAAAGGTGTCGAGGTTGCTTTAAAACAGTTTTTCAAGAAGGGAAAGACATAGATATGAATGAAATTAAGCATGCAGCAAAACCAAGGATCCAAACACATTTTTAAACTCTCTAAAACATCTCTCAACCATAAAAATGTTAAGCACAAAGATCCCAAAACACACACACACACACACACACACAACAAGTCTAACCAATTTTATTTTTTAAAAACAAGTCAAGATAATTTAGTGAGCATACATTAACACATGTAAACCTTGTGATGGCCAAATCACATTGTACCTACACATGTATCAAGAGTAGGAAAGAATATTGCGTGTTGTGTGTGAAAAACATTGCAAGATTGCATAAGTGTCTACATGTTATGAGGATTTGAGATATGAAAAAATCACTTTAACTCACACACAATCATAACTGTTTGATGGGGACTATCACCTTCGAGGTACATCCTATAACTCCCACATCTCCTAGAATACATACTTGCAATCATATATAAAGCATTTTGATCTTTTTGCTTTTTATTTTTCTTTGCATATTTTTTCTTTTAATAAGCATATCATGCATGGGCATATAAGAGATAGAAAAGAAATACCCAATGATGTTAAGCATTTTGACATTCCACTTTTGCTATGCCGAAGCATACAAATGTCATTTCATGATTGGCGGGCAATAGTGGTGAGATGGTTATTTATGCCTTTCTCTTAGGATTTTCTAGTCATTCTCGTAAAAAAAAGTGATACGAGTGTTAAGTACAAGAGATTACTTAATCTTACTCATCACAAACATGAGCCACAAAACTCACTTGCTTAGTTGTGCATAGAGATGCTCATCTAAACTACAAAAGATACAAAGTTAAGAAAACTTTGTTTCAATGGCTATCCAAGGTACACAAAACACACATTGTTTTTGTATTTTTTAATTTTTCAATTTTTTTAAAAATATTTATATGAAAAATAAAGTAAAGGAAAACTAAAAAATAATCAAACAAAAACATGTTAACAAAGCAAAGCATAAAACTAGATGCAAATGCATGAGGAGGAAGGAGGAGAGAAAGAGATCAATCCATGGAGATGACACCAATGTTTTGGCGAAGGAATTCAAAATGTTTGCTGTCTAGAGGTTTAGTGAACAAATTAGTCTTTTGATCATCAATGTGAATAAACTCAAGAGTGAGAGTACCATCTTCGCAAGCTCCCTAATGAAGTAATGTTGAATCTCTATGTGTTTAGTTTGAGAATGTTGAACCGGATTCTTAGAGATGTTAATGGCACTGGTATTGTCACAGTAGATGGTAAGATGTTCTTGACAAATACCATAATCATGGAAGAGTTTTTGCATCCATAGGAGTTGGGTGCAACAACTATTGGCAGCAATGTACTCAACTTCTGTATTGGATAATGAGATGGACTTCTGCTTTTTGCTCCGGGAGATAAGATTATTACCCACATAAAAACAACCTCCTGATGTACTCTTTCTATCATCAGCATTTTGTGAGAGACTGCGCCCCCAACCCGATTTATGATGTTGGGCCAAACCCACGTGAATGGGTGGAGTTGTGCTGTTGCCTCTCAAAATGGAGGTTCGACTAGTTATATTTTTCCCTTTAGATTAAGGGCTTTACAATGGAGTCGCCACTTATTTAATTATTGGAAAAATAAGAAAACCATAATTTAAAAAATTCATCATTTTATTAATTTGAAATTGAATTTACATTGATCATAGGAAAATTACATGGCTTTGGTCCTAGATACAATCTAAGATAAAGTACATGACTTTGTTTCCTAGTTATAATCTAGAAATTGAAAAATTACATGGATAAGCATTTGATCTACTAATCTTTGATCTAAGCTCGGAGGCTAGGTTACAAGGTGGGAAGGTGTTAGGCACCCACCTTGCCCGGTGAAATCGGTTTTCTAGACTATGGTGGCCAATATTCATATCATATCATCCAATATGTCAATCAATCTACATGTTGAATTTAATGTGTGTGCATGTGATAAACCCTAATTCAATTTATTAAGCATTGCATTTGAATTGAAAAATAAATTCTAGTGAATGTGTGTGGATGGTGATAACTTAGATTCAAGAATTTGAAAGAATTATTAAACAAACATGTTTTTCATATTTTTGATGTGGATTTAAGATCAAAACTAGTGTTTATGCATGAACATGTGATGAACAACCAAGAACATGTGAAGAACAACTAAGAACAATCAAACATATTCAAAGGAATTTAAATGATTGTTATCATGTTTTAATCTTAGACTCTCATCATGGCAACACTAGACAAGTTAGGGAAAAGGATTATACCTTCATGCAAGATCCATATGGTGGAGGAGGAGACTCTTGGTAGAGGTTCTAAGGGTGGAGGAAAAGAAGAGTTAGGAGGGAAAGAATGAGTCTCACTCAATACCTTGAGTCATAGGAAGACCAAGATATGACAAGACTACTTAACTTCCTAGAACTCAAGAGAGGAGAAGATGTGGGGTTTTGGTGTGTTTTGGAATGAAGGAGAGGGGGGGTTTATATAGTAGTGGTAGAGAAAATATGAATGGAAGACCATTTAATGAGGGTTGACAAAGAATCATGAACCTAGTCCTCATTTTAGCCTTGGGGGAAATCTGGTGCATTAAATGGAAAGATTGGTGGGAGTGAGGAGGAAGCAAAGTTCGGTTTTCCCGCAACTGCTGTAACAGCTTGTAGAGCTAATTTCGAAAAATCATATCTGACTCAATTCTGATTGGAATTGTCTCATTCTTGTGCTCAAATTGAATCCCTGGATGTCTAGTTTCTGGGAAAATTAATCTCATTCACAAATTCAAAATATTTTGAGAGATATGGATGAAATGGTGAGTAAAGGTCATTTGTTAGAAAATAGTTTCAGCACAATTAACATTAATAGGTCCCAAATTAGCTCCCAATTAACATTAAATGGCTTCAATCACTCCCATTTCAGACTTAATTGGTTCTAAATTTACTCTAATTAAAAGATAATTGCACAAATTACTCATTGAATAATTAATGTTTAATTATCTAATTAATTAGGTGTATGCAACCTCACCATAAAATGTAGTCCTAACCAATCAAATTATGACACATCATTGATCTCAAATTGATTACACTTATAACCAATTGAAATCAATTGTTCATAATCACATATAGTCGGAATCAATTTGTGATAGTGCATCTCAGCCATTAAAACTTGATTTGATGATAACTTTCAATCTGATGGTCCAATTAGGGCTTATGACCCAGTCAATTTGATCGTTACGACATCAAGATCATTTTGGTGAAATGAGATTAAGGATCTAATGGCCAGAATCAAGATGCATATTCCTAAGGCAAAATTACCCTTTTACCCTCCATGTGAGGTTAAATGCAGGTTGCAAAATGGGGTGTCAACACATTCCCAGCCCAATCAGCGTCAGAATACCCAGCTAAGACATCATTTGTGTCCTTGCTATAATATTATGTCTACTAGCAGTAAGGTAAGGAAGACTACCTATCATGCTTCTATAAAGAGATAAATTAACACTTTTACCTAACAAGTCAACAGTGAGTTTAACATTTGGGCTCATAGGAGTTCTAACAAAACTAGCATGTTCCAAACCAAACTTTTTCACAAGATTCTTAGCATATTTATACTGAGATAGGAATATAACTAACTCTTGTTGATGGATCTACAATCCAAGAAAGTGAGTCAGCTCTCTAATCATGCTCATCTTGAACTCTGCCTACATGAGTTTTGAGAAGCTATGTGCAAATTCATCCTTCGTCGATCCAAAGATGATATCATTAACATAGACTTGAGCAATGATCAACTCGCCATCTTCCATTTTAATGAAAAGACTCTGATCAGCCTTTCCTCTTGTGAACCCATGTGACACCAAGTATTGTGTGAGTCAATTATACCAAGCTCTAGGGGCTTGTTTCAACCCATAAAGTGCCTTCTTGAGGTATAACACATGATCCAGAAAGTGTAGATCAATGAATCCTTTTGGTTGAGCCACATAAACATCTTCCTTAAGTAGTCCATTCAAGAAAACAGTGTTTCATCATAGTCTACTTCTTCCATTTGTGAGTATCCTTGAGCTACAAGTCAAGCCTTGTTGCGGATCACATTACCCTCCTCATCAGTTTTATTGCGAAATATCCACTTTGTGCCGATGATGTGCTTACCCTCCAGTCTAGGTACTAGAGTCCAAACATCATTCCTCTAAAACTGAAATAGTTCATCATGCATTGCTTCAACCTAGCTTTCGTCCTGAAGTGCTTCCTCAAATTTAGTGGGTTCAACTTGCGATAAGTAACAAGAATAATACACAAAGTTAGCAACAAATTTATCCATTATACGTTTCCTTAATGTAAGTTCATTCATGTTTCCCACAATAACTTTAGAATGATGATTTAATTTAATCCTAGAAGAAGGTCCTTTCTGTTCATGGGGTTCAGAATCTGGTGAAGTTGATATATCTGTAGAGTCTTCCAGAACACTAGGAGTACCAGGAGTAATTGGAGATGCGGGCTCTTGTTTGACAATTTCTGGAACTTCCTTTGGCTCAGGAGGAAGAATTTCTTTGGGGAATTCCTCACTAAATTTCTCAGAACTAGAATTTGAAGACTCATCAATAACAACATTCACTGTTTCCATTACCTTCATGGTTCTTTTGTGGTATTGTAAGGTGTTTTCATGTAAGCCCTAGGCACATTGTTGGGATTCAGATCAGGTGCACCTGATGCAATTGTAATCCATGGCTGAGATTGAAAATTGAAAAAGTAATTTTTAATCTCAACCATTAAATAAAATATATTAAAAGAGAGTTAAAAAGTTAAAGTTAAAAAGTAAAAATTGTAAAAATATTTGTGAGAGAAAGTGGGGTGAATTGCATCAGGTGCAATACCCTAGTATTGCACCTAATCTCAATCCACATAGTTGGTCTTAGGTGTTTTCATGTAAGCCCTAGGCACATTGTTGGGATTCAGATCAGGTGCACCTGATGCAATTGTAATCCATGGCTGAGATTGAAAATTGAAAAAGTAATTTTTAATCTCAACCATTAAATAAAATATATTAAAAGAGAGTTAAAAAGTTAAAGTTAAAAAGTAAAAATTGTAAAAATATTTGTGAGAGAAAGTGGGGTGAATTGCATCAGGTGCAATACCCTAGTATTGCACCTAATCTCAATCCACATAGTTGGTCTTCTATGTAAGGTAATGACATATATAGGATCCAACTCTGTTATTCTAGCTAGACATCAAGGTAATAATGACATAGGATCAATTTCTATCATGCCAACTAGATGTCAACTCTGTTACCACTTATTAGTGTTATGTTAGCGATATACAAGATAGGTACCACATCAAGCTATACATTTAACATATTCAATACTCAAGCTTTCACCTTTAATCTGAGAGCAAGTGTTAAATGTATTATGAACCAATAAAGTGGCCAGTGGCAACTTCAAATTTATGTCAAGGTGGTCACAAGACCACCCTAACTTGCAAAAAAATGTATATATATAAATGTTGAACACCCTAATATAAATGTTGAACAATTTGACTTAAAAATCACAAAAATTTTGGCTCAACCAAAATAAAAGTAATTCTGTATCTACAACATTTTCACAATAATTTTACATTAAATTCTATGTGATAAGCTATTACTAATTTTAATTTGAATACAATACTAACATCACTTTTTTACCCACCAATAACAAGTTGTTGAATACGATTTTTTTTGAAAATGTTATGAATATAACATTACTCTAAAAATAATTCTGGCCCTCCAAACATAATCCTTAAACCCTTAATTAACCAAAAAAAAGGGCTTAAAGTAACAACTATAAAAAGTAGCCCAAATAACAATAAAAGTAACCCAACCAAAAACAAGACTATACCAAACATAATCCTTAACCCCTTAACCCAAAAAAAAAGGGCTTAAAAATAACAACTCTAAAAATTGGTCTAAATAAAAATAATAGTAATATAAACAAAAACAACAGTATACCAAACAATAATAAGTGAACAAATTATTCAACAAAAGGCCTATTCGAAAACAAGAAATAAAAATTTCTAATTATTCAAAATTTTAACTCGTTCAACCCATTACATAAAAATAATCTCTAATTCCAATTTTCCTTATAAAATAGTACCAAGAGAAATACTGTGGTCGTGAGCTCTCCTTGGTAGTACCGGAAATTATTCTTTCTCTCACCATTTTTTCTCTTCTGTATTATCTTTTTAGACTCTTTCTTAGCTTACTACTTTCATTTGAACATTTTCAGTTCTCACTTTACCTCTTATCAGTATTTTTCTTTTTCTTTTTTATCTCTTTGTTGGTAAAAAACAAATGTAATACGTTATGTATTTATATATTCAAGTTATTGACTTATTTCTGTATAGAATGTGTAGTCATTCAAGGGCATTCTCACCATGGACAGGCCAAGAAGCCAAACCACATAAACTTTTGTGTATACTCTTTTTTTTCATAGTTCTGCTTATCATTCAACATTATACAATCACACAATAACCTTAACAATATTGATGTTCTTATTTCAATCGAAGTACCTCATTCATATGAAAAAGGGAAAAAAATCGATATAGGCTATATTAATGTAACACATATTGTTTGTTTAATTTAGAAAAACTTCTTCTATCAAAACTTTTTATCTTTTCTATTCCATTTTTGGTCTCCTTGATGAGTTCTATGCAAACTAAAACTTAGTTATGTCTTGCCAAAACATAATATTATCTTTTGGTTTATATCCTGGTGAAGTTTTGAATAGTTGGATTTTCCTGGAAACAGGAAAGCATTTTCAAGTGGTTCCAGAGTTACTGCAGAAGGTATGGAATACTTGGGAGCTACGACTGCTGGTCCTTCTCAGTCTCACCTTGCAATTGTCTCTCTTTCACTTTGACAGACAAAGAAGATATAATGTTAAAATACGGATCCATATCTTTATGTGGTTTTGCTACCTCATGGCTGATTCAGTGGCAACAATTGCACTAGGTGTCATTTCCAGTAAAAACCGTAATTTTGGCAATTATAATCCTTAGGTACATAATGAGCTCGCGGCATTCTGGGCACCATTTATGCTGTTACACCTAGGCGGCCAGGACACAATCACAGCTTTTGCGATACAAGACAATCAATTGTGGTTAAGGCACTTTCTTGCACTAGTTTTTCAATCATGTGTGAGATTCTACGTCTTTAACACATCTTTGAAGGGCAACTGGCTTTCGCTTCTTACTATTCCCATGATTCTTGTTGGGTTCATCAGGTATGTAGAAAGGATATTGGTCATGCGATCAGCAAATAAACCTCCAGTAGACGCTGATGAGATACCTCCAGTAGACACTGGTATCAGCAATGGTGGTACAACAACAGACCCACTTATTACTTTTGGCAAATTCAGAGATCTCTTTCTATATCAGAAGATGCCGGTTGCATTCCGACAAGGCATCCGTGGCCAATTTGAAAGTTATGATTTTCGAAGAGCATTCGAAATGATTGAAATTGAACTCGGACATGCATATGATTATTTCTACACCAAGGCTCCTCTGTTTTATAGGGGTTGGGGTTGCATCTTTCGCAGCATTACTCGTTTCATCTTTTGCGTGTTTGTATTCTTCATCGTAAAAGAGAGACAAAGAGATCTGAAAGTGGATTTGATTATCACTTACATACTGCTGGCTGGAGCTCTATTTATAGAGACATATACTGTGATTTTACAGATTTCCTCTAATAAGGGACTTCAATGCCCATGGTTAGAAAAGCTTAATCCGTTTTTCTCATTATTTGTCAGTAATGATAAATTGTGGTCAAACACAAGGGTCAATTCAATATGCTTAGCTTTTGCTCCAAAAATCCTAGAATTGACCTACATGGAAACCCAAAATTCTTTGTTGACTTGTGTTCTTCAGTCACATATTGCCAAGGATAAGTAGGGAACTAGAGATGCTTTTCTATAGGACCAACAAGCAGGTCTCTGATGAGCTGAAAAGCTTGGACTGGACAAGATTAAGGAAGACCCAAATGTTTATAAGTCAGTGCTTTCTGTAGACTAGATGTCCTGTACTTAACTCAGTATAGAACCATATTTGTAGAACTTGATGAGAGCATTATCATCTGGCACCTTGCCACGGAACTCTGCTTTTACACTGATAAGGGCAGCAATGCAGAAGCAGATAAACAACGACATGTGATTAAGGAGATATCAGAGTACATAATGTATATACTTGCCTTTTGTCCTTAAATGTTTTCAATGGGAAGTGTAAAAGTCAACTTTCAATCTTCATATAGACACGTTGGGGATCTTCTCAAACATTGCAGAGGATCATCGATGTCCCGAGTTTTTGAAGAATTAACGTCACGTCTAACTGACGGAAGGGTTTACCTCAAAAGAGAACCTGGCCATGTTAGAGTCTGTCAAGGGCTATTTATTAGATACCGATTTGCTAGCATGTGCAGATCTGGATGCACGAAAGTTGAGAGAGAAGGAAGAACAAAAATGGGAGCTCTTGACGAAGTTTTGGGTTGAGATCCTAACTCATGTTGCAGCACTTTGTAATGGAACTAGTCACGCTCAACAGCTACGAAAAGGTGGGGAGTTTCTTACGCATATCTGGTTTTTGATAGAGCATTTGGACCTAAGAGAAAAATTTCAAATGCCACAAGCAGTTCCACATCTGGAAGAACAAGAGACACCGGCGCCAAGAGCAGTTCCACATTTGGAAGAAGGGACACCAGCAGAGTGGACTCAGGATCTACATATTTGTGCATTGTAAGTTATTATCAACTTGTAACAATATATTTAAGTTGACACGCCCTTACAACTAATTAAAATAACTTCTTTCCATTTCTTGTTTTCCCCTCTCTAAAAAAATGCAAATGAAATAATTTTTATTTTGAGAGATAGTTTTAACATATAAAATCCGCTCTAATTAATTGTTCAAATGAAATAAATTGTAATATATGTTAAATTTTACTAATCGTGGACTTGTACATTCCGCGAAATAATTTTTTTAGAACATTCTCATTAAATTTATTTTTTGTAATTTGAACTAATTTAAAATAACTTTTTCAAACGCAATTTTTTCCACCCTACCGTCCAAAAAACCAAAAAACATATTTCAAAAATTAATAAAACACAACAAAACTACAATTTAAAACTAGCCTCTTCACACGCGCTTCGCGCGTGCAATGAGGCTTTTTTTTAGCCAAAAAAAAGGTGTTTTTATTTTATATATATATATATATATATATATATATATATATATATATATATATATAATTTTTATTTTAAAATTTTAATTTATAAGTGGATAAATCAATTTGAAAATGAACAGGAGAGTGGCCCTATTTTTTAGGCAATGTTTTAGTAGGAGTTAGAGTTATATTTTTATCGGATTATCTTTTAGTTTTGTCTCTACTTAAACATAGGGATGTAAGAGCATTTTAGAACAATGAAAATGAGGAATCCAAACAGGAAAAGCCCCTTAAATAATAGTATAGATAATTTTTTTTTTAAAAAAAAGGGAAAAATAGAGCTCACATTGAAGAACTTCTTCTTCCGTTTTCACATGAATGAGAGAAAATTGATGTTCTTGGTTTGGTTGGATAGTTGTGCATGTCCAAAATTGGAGATTCATTCTCTACCTATAGTTGTCTGCCAACAGTTACCATTTATATGAGCATCTCCAACAAACTCTCCAAACTCAAAATCATCTTTAATTTGGAGAGTAAACCCACAAAACACTAGTCCTACAAACTCTTTAAGTTACTATTCATAAGAAAATTTTTTGGCGAAATTGGATAAATACCACCTTTCTAGAAACAAATGGCGATCTACCACTTTTCTAGAACTCAAGTTTCAGAAACTCGAGTTTCTCATCAGTTTTGCCACCGTGGCACTACTGAGGTGGAAATTGGCTAAGGTAATCGAGCTCACCAAGCTCGAGTACCTTGTAAATTATTATTATTATTATTTTGGGATTATTGACAAATAAACATAAACAAAAAATTTGTTTATTTAATTTCTAAGGTACTCCAAGCTCGAGTACCTTGTAATTTTTTTTTTTTTTGTTGTTGCAATTATTGACAAATAAACATAAACCAAAAATGTGTTTATTTAATTTCTAAGGTACTCCAAGCTCGAGTACTTGGTAAATTTTTTTTTTTTTTTTTGGGATTATCGACAAATAAACATAAACATAAAAATAAGTAGATTTTTTATGTTTTTATTTATTTAAATAGAAGCATTGTAAAATATAGAGATTTTAATTTCAAAATACTTTTTTTTTTTGGATAATCGACAAATAAAACATAAAAATACGTAGATTTTTTATGTTTTTATTTATTTAAATACTTCATTGTAAAATATAGAGATTTTAAATCTAGACCAAAGAACCACCAAAATAAAAAATTAAGCGGTATTGTTGCTGTACTTAAATAAGTTGTCACAAGCAACATAAATTGAACGGTATTGTTACTGTATATTCGAATTTGCTTACTGCATTTATAAAATCTGTTTTCTACATTAACTAGAACTGTTTATTGTTTTCTCATAAAAAATTGTTCACTGTTTTCTGCATAAATTATTTCTAGCATTCTGCATAAAATTATTTTCTGTTTAGCATTATTCAAAAAATTGTTCACTCTCTTTTCTACATAAATTATTTTCTATTCATTATTTAAAAAATTGTTCACTGCTTTCTCATAAAACACCTAGTGAAATTGTGTTTTTAAAATTTAAAAGCCAAATCCGAATGCTTTTTCATGTTTGAATTTCACAATAATCGAATCTATTTTTCTGCATTGATAAAATGTGTTTCTACATTAATAAAATTTGTTCTCTGCACATCATATTTACTATATATTCAAATCTTCTTACTGCATTCATAAAATCTGTTTTCTACATTAATTAAAACTATTCATTGTTTTCTCATAAAAATTGTTCACTGTTTTCTGTATAAACTGTTTCTAGCATTCTACATAAAATTATTTCTGTTCAGCATTATTTAAAAAATTGTTCACTCTCTTTTTTGCATAAATTATTTTCTGTTCACAATTTTCTCATAAAACACCTAGTGAAATCGTGTTTTCTAAATTTAAATGCCAAATCTAAATGTTTTTTCATGTTTGAATTTCACAATAATCGAATCTATTTTTTTACATTGATAAAATCTGTTTCTACATTGATAAAATCTACTTTTAGCCATATAGTAATGTACAATAAATCTAATTTGGGTAATAAGTGTTACGTGTGTAACATTTCAAATTACACAAACAGAATATTGGAAACATCAACATATCTAACTAGAGACATTTCACTTCCTAAGTTGTTTCCTACATTACAAAGCAGAGGACATTGTCCAACCAAAGCACAAGAATCATATGTACCAACAAAGAACAGTAGGGAAAAAATGAGCAAGTGATTTCATATAGACTTAGCCAAAACTAATGAACAGTTAATCTTTAGATTTGCAAAAGTTGAATGTACATAATCATTAATTGTCAGACATTAACAACAATATTTTGTATTGCACAGAACGTGTAGACATTAACAACAACGTCTAATGTTCGTAGGTAGAAATTTTTGGAAATCATTATTACTTGAATCTGAGAAGTCTGAAATATTTTTTTCATCATCTAACGTAGTAACTTCATTAATAGACTTGATGGCTCGCTGTTGCACCTTCCACTTTAGATGCTTCCTAATTTTTTGGATTGCATGAAAATTGTCTAATCGCCTTTGCATTTGATTGTTCTCTTGTTCAAGATGAGTAAGTATGTTGGCAGGTTCATCTCTAGGTAACTCGGCTGAGCATGTCTTAGGAACTTGTAACCCATGCCATCGACAATACAATGGGAGGTGTATGCATCCCTATAAAAGTAGATTTGTTACTTGCAAAGCTTGAAGGTAGGCAAATAGACGGACACAATCATTCAGCAACTTGATGCTCTAGAAAGGTAGACTGTATGGCTAAAAGTAGATTTTATCAATGTAGAAACAGATTTTATCAATGCAAAAAAATAGATTCGATTATTGTGAAATTAAAACATGAAAAAGCATTCAAATTTGGCGTTTAAATTTAGAAAACACGATTTCACTAGGTGTTTTATGAGAAAACGGCAAACAATTTTTTAAATAGTGAACAGAAAATAATTTACGCAGAAAAGAGAGTAAACAATTTTTTAAATAAAGCTGAATAGAAAATAATTTTATGTAGAATGCTTGAAATAGTTTATGCAGAAAACAATGAAATTTTTTTTATGAGAAAACAATGAACAGTTTTAATTAATACAGAAAACAAATTTTATGAGAAAACAGTGAACAATTTATGCAGTGAACAGAGAATAATTTATGCAGAAAAGAGTGTGAACAATTTTTTAAATAATGTTGAACATAAAATAATTTTATGCAGAATGCTAGAAATAGTTTATGCAGAAAACAGTGAACAATTTTTATGAGAAAACAATGAATAATTTTAATTAATGCAGAAAACAGATTTTATGAATGCAGTAAGCAAATTCAAATATACAGTAAACATGATGTGCAGAGAGCAAATTTTATTAATATAGAAACAGATTTTATCAATGCAAAAAAACCGATTCGATTATTATGAAATTTAAATATGAAAAAGCATACAGATTTAGCATTTAAATTTTGAGAACACAATGAACAATTTTAATTAATGCAAAAAACAGATTTTATGAACCATTAGGGAGCTCTAACTTTGTTATCCAATCAAACAAAGCTTAGGGAGCTCTGACCATGGCCTCTAATCGCTATTTTCATCCATTTTTTTCTTCTTACTTCTAAACCCCTTGAGATTCTTGTCACTACGCCACCCTTGCAGTGCCATGCCTACCTTCCCACAAAGAGAAAATATAGTTTAGATTGTGCATATGGTTATACACTCATAATAATGGCTTATTGTTTTATCCCAATTTTCCACATTACATGCTTCGAAGTTGGTCAAGTGGGAAAGTATATAACAAATCTGATATTGAAAGACTTTAAAGAAACAAAATATTTGGTGAAGAACTTGCTTCAAAGTTGTATGTGAAAACTTAAAACCCAAGCTACCACCTTTATTTGATCAGGTGGATGTAGTTTCTGTTTTTTTTTTTTTTTTTTTGGTTGGTTGGTAATTTATGTTGCTTATGACAACTTATTTAAGTACAGCAAAAATGCTGCTCAATTTTTTATTTTGGCGGTTCTTTCGTCTAGATTTCCTATCATGTATTTCGTGGCATAGATTTTTGGATAAACCTAAAAATGTTTAACTTTTTAGATAAACTAAATAAGGAGTACTAATGATAATAAAATGTAATAAAGGGAGATTTTCAATACATTACGATTCATTGTATTCAAATCATCTCTAATTTCTACTCATTTTGTCACACTTGTTCTATACTTCTACATGGTAGACTGTAGTGAGTTTATTAGAAAGTGATAAACAAGCAATCACAGTCTATCATTGTTGGATAATTTTGAGAAAGTGTATCGAAATAGATTTTATCAATGCAGAAAAATAGATTCGATTATTGTGAAATTTAAACATGAAAAAGCATTCAAATTTGGCTTTTAAATTTAGAAGACACGATTTCACTAGATGTTTTATGAGAAAATGGTGAACAATTTATGTAGTGAACAGAGAATAATTTATGCAGAAAAGAGAGAGAATAATTTTTTTAAATAATGCTGAATAGAAATAATTTTATGCAGAATGTTACAAACAGTTTATGCAGAAAACAGTGAATAATTTTTATGAGAAAACAATGAATAATTTTAATTAATGCAGAAAACAGATTTTATGAATACAGTAAGCAGATTTGAATATACAGTAAACATGATGTGCAGAGAGCAAATTTTATTAATGTAGAAACACATTTTATCAATGCAAAAAAAAAAAAAAAATAGATTCGATTATTGTGAAATTCAAACATGAAAAAGCATTCAGAATTGGCTTTTAAATTTAGAAAACACGATTTCACTAGGTGTTTTATGAGAAAGCAGTGAACAATTTTTTAAATAGTGAATAGAAAATAATTTATGCAGAAAAGAGTGTAAACAATTTTTTAAATAATGCTGAATAGAAAATAATTTTATGCAGAATGCTAGAAATAGTTTTTGCAGAAAACAGTGAACAATTTTTATGAGAAAACAATGAGCAGTTTTAGTTAATGCAAAAAACAAATTTTATGAATGCAGTAAGCATATTCGAATATACAGTTACAAAGCTACTCAATTTATGTTGCTTGTGACAACTTATTTAAGTACAGCAACAATGCCGCTTAATTTTTTATTTTGGTGGTTCTTTGGTCTAGATTTAAAATCTCTATATTTTACAATGAAGTATTTAAACAAATAAAAGCATAAAAAATCTACGTATTTTTATGTTTTATTTGTCGATTATCCCAAAAAAAAAGTATTTTGAAATTGAAATCTCTATATTTTACAATGCTTCTATTTAAAAAAATAAAAAAATAAAAAATCTACTGATTTTTATGTTTATGTTTATTTGTCGATAATCCCAAAAAAAAAAATTACAAGGTTCTCGAGCTTGTAGAGCTCGAGTACCTTAGAAATTAAATAAACACATTGTTTTGTTTATGTTTATTTGTCAATAATCCCCAAAAAAAAAAAAAAAATTACAAGGTACTTGAGCATGGTGAGCTCAAGTACCTTAGAAATTAAATAAACACATTTTTTGTTTATGTTTATTTGTCAATAATCCCAAAAAAAAAAAAAAATTACAATGTGCTCGAGCTAGGTGAGCTCAAGTCCCTTAGAAATTAAATAAACACATTTTTTGTTTATGTTTATTTGTCAATAATCCCAAAAAAAAAAAAAAAATTACAAGGTACTTGAGCTTGGTGAGCTCAAGTACCTTAGAAATTAAATAAACACATTTTTTGTTTATGTTTATTTGTCAATAATCCCAAAAAAAAAAAAAAAAAATAGAAGGTACTCAAGCTTACCAAGCTCGAGTACCTTAGATAATTAAATAATCGCCAATTTCCACCTCAGCAGTGCCCGGTGGCAAAACTAATGAGGAACTCGAGTTCTAGAAAAGTGGTAAATCGCCATTTATTTCCGAAACAATGTTTTTTTGCTAAAAATTTCAAAAAAATGTGGTATTTGGCCAATTTCACTGTAATTTTTTCTAATGAATAGTAACTCTCTTGGTTCGAAGACCTACTATTTATTAGCAAAATAATTAAACTAAATACAAAATTTTTAACAAAACCCATTAAAACATATTCAAGCTTATCTAAACAGCCACAAATCTCAATCTACCTCCTTTCTCTCAAATGTCTCTAAACTCAAGAGGTAGACATAATCAAAACACAAACAGGCAATACAAATCACAGAACAAAATCATGTACTCATAAACCTAATAAAATTAGGGGGGGGGGGGGGGAAGACAAAGAAGCCGATCTAACCAATCTGTGTTGCATGTTCTTGGTGGTGGTGAGAATGATAATGGAGCGGACGATGCGACTTTGCATGGTGGAGGCCAAGTGTTGGAAACAAGTTCTACAGAACTCATGAAGGCTTGTGAAGAAATATCAAAGTGCCTTCTCTCTCTCCCTCTCTCTTGTTGAGGAACTAGTAAAAAGTAAAAACTCTCTCTGTGCTTGAAGGCTGATGGGAGTGAGATCTAAAATTTGTGGTTCTCGGTTATCAGAAAATTTATTAGAAAAAAAAATTTATTAAGTTTTTTTTTTCTTTTTTTGGTAAGAAAAATTAGAAAGTGGTAAAGATAAAGATAAGTTTTTTTTTTTTAGTCTGAATTGGTAAAGATAAGTTAATTAATAATAATAATCCAAAATCATTGAAGAAAGAAAAGAATTAGAAAAAAAAAAAAGAACTGCTAAAAATTAATGAATAAATCCATTCTAAGGACTTGATTAATATCAAATTACATAGAATTTTTTAAGGACTTACACAAGACTAACATAGATTTGATAGATTCAAAATTACAATAAAGCCTACCATAAATAAATAATGCGAGCATGAAAGTTAAATTTAGATGCTCATACAACTTGCAATATCATGCTTTAATCTCTTGTGATTCTGCCCTCTCGGTGTGGTCCCTTTGGCAAGACTGCCCCATTGATTTGCTATTGAATGCGAAAGATTTCAATGATTTAGTGCTCCAAATTTGCTTTTCCCCAACTGCCTTGCATCTTGAATTTTTCTTTGTCATTTCTTGGTCGGTTTGGTACAACAAAAACAAGCTTATCCATGATGAGAATGATCTACCGCCTCTGCAAATTTTGGAAATGGCTAAGAACTTGGTTGAGGATTTCAAGAAGGCCTCCTCGTGGGTTTTTCCTCCTCGACTATCTCCTCAAAGTGGCTGGGTTGCTCCCCCATTGGGCTATTTCAAGGTAAATGTAGACGGTGCCTCTTCCATTGATGGCAGCAGAATTTTTGGTGTCGGGGTAATCATTCGAGATGAGATGGGAGGGGTAGTCACTGCTCTATGTAAGGCTCTGCCCTTGCATTACCCCGCCGAGTGGACTGAGCTTTTTGCTTTGGAGCACGGTGTACTCTTGGCTCAGGAGATGAATATTTCAAAGGTGATTTTTGAATCTGATGCTTCCTCAGTCATTTCAACAGTTTTTCAAGCTGGCAATGGTGGCATTATAGGCCATCTGGTGCAAAGCATTCAGTCTACGAGGTCTTATTTCTCCTGTTGTTCATTCCATCACGTGAAAAGGGATTAGAACAGGGCTGCTCATGAGCTTCCAATCTCTGGAAGGGTGTTATACCACCCTTCTTAGTCCACTTAATTCAATCTGGCCTAGGATAATGATGTTAGCTTTTGGTCTCTGTTGTACTCCTTTTCTTGTGTTAATGAAATACAAGTTTCTCTTCAAAAAAAAAAAATCATTGTTGCAAGTGGCCCACAAGATCCAATTAAATGATTTTATGTCCATTTTAAAAAATATGACAGCTAAAAAAGGGGTAAAAAAGACTATTGGAAAATATAGTCATTGGAAATTTTAAAATATATATATATATATATATAACTATTGGGCCTTAATTATTATCTGTTGGCCTAACACATAGTTCTACTAAGCAAGTTGGATATCAAGGAATCTAATTTTGAACATGTGTTCATATCCTAACATGTCTAGTGTACTAATGCATTAGACACAAGTCTTGTCCGGATACCAAAACTTCGCTCATTTTTCAAGAATTTTAGGATCTATTTGGTACTATAGTAAACAACTAAACACATATTTCTACAATACTTTTTCACTCACACATATTTTCACAATACTTAAATAATGTTACTAGAAATCTCTTACCGAATGGTCCCTTAGAATTCCTAAAAGCAAGTTTGCAAGGTATGATGGTCTCTATAGCTTTAAGTTAAGGTCATCATTGATGGACATGGACTGGCTATCCTAAATATCATAAAATCAATATAAAAATTTCAAAAAATATATATATATTTTGGGAAAAAATTTTTGAGGGAAAATTTCATATTGAAGCTTGTAGGAAACTTATCTGAGGATCATAAAAACAAAAGGATTTAGCAAGAATATTATTGGGGGGTTTGATCCAAATGGTTCTGTTATCCCACATAAATATCCATGTAAAGCCAATACCCAAAGGTCGGTTATGTGTTTATCTATGCTAAGAGACTTCACATCAGTGGATGTAAAACTTTGCAAAATACAAAAAACAACAAATTTTACACATTTTGCCTTAAAAATCTTCCACATCAATCTTTTTAAAACTGTGTATATTTACACATTTGCTATAGTAACCATGCATATATGCGCGGTTACTGTAAATGTGTATCCTATTATCTTATTAATTTCATGTTCGCTCCTTTTTTTTCTCTCTCTTCTCTGTGCACAACGAACTCAGTGACTTCTCCTTTCCTTATCTTCTTTTTCCTTAAATACACACAAACAAACCCACACGGAGAAACCAACAGAGAGACAAATCGGTGCTTAACTGGAACAATTAGTGCTTGATCTATGCTTGTGGGTCAACGGGAATGAGTTTTGATGCTTGCGGCGGAGATCGGTGCTTGATTGGAATGATTCTCTGCATGTGCATCTATCGTTGTGGGTCGATGCTTGTGGCAAAGATGATGCTTGAGGCGGCTTAAGGGTCAAACACAGGTAGAGGAGATCTGACCGAGAGGTGCTGGTGGGTTTTGATTCTTGTAGTTCTTGTGGTGGAGATTGGTGCTTGTGGTGGATTAATGATTTTACCATGAGAGGAAAAGGAAGAAGAAGATGCTTGTGGAGGGAGGTGATTTGACCGTGAGGAAAGGAAGAAGAAGTTTACAGTGAAAGGAAGAAGAAAGAAGTAGAAGAAGGACAATGGTTGGTCCGAGTCTCTGAGAAATGAGATAAGAACAAAGAAAAAAGGATAAGTACAAAAGAAAAGATAAAAAGATAAGGACAAAATAAAAATATAAAATTAAAAAAATATTATTATTTAAATAGAGGAGATTGTAAAATAGATGAACTGATATGAGTACTTTGGAAAAAGTGGTAATGTAAAATAGGGAAAAAAAATTTTTTTAGTGTAAAATAGACGAAAAGATTTGCCTGAACTGTTGCAATTGCTCTAATAAGCAGCATGGGTACTTAATGAATGCAAAACTACCTCTACTTGTCTAGAAATTGTTCATTCCTCCTTATGGACTGGTTAAGTTGTCCTCCCACCCAATAATAAAATATTATATATACAAATTAATTGAGTCAAAATCCCAATAACAATTTCGGTTACAATATCATTGTTACCATGAAACTAGTGTTATTAAATTTGGCCTGGCTAGTCGAACCAGTGACCTGGTGACCTGGCACACTAACCGGGCCGGGTGATTAATTGGATTAGAAAAGTATGTGACCCAGTCAATGCAACCGGATGGGTTTTAAGCAACTTGTGTGATTTAATTGGGTTTTATTATCCTGGCTTGGTTTGTGAATTGTGTAAAATTATATTAATAGATTCACTTTATTGACTCTTATATTATTTAAATGTGTGATAATATGGTAATGTAAACAAGAGAAAACCTAAAAATATCCCCCAAAAAAAAGCATTGTTTCACTTTTTAGTTTTACAATTCTCAAAACCTACTGCTATGGGTTATTACTGTGCATAAATTTTTTTATACTTTGAAGCCTAAATAGATGTACTTGGCCAACAGTTAGCATGTAAGTATGACCATATAACTCTATGCCACTAACTATCTTCTTCTTTTTTTTCTTTTTTTTTTTACATACTTTATTTCTTGATTGCTTTTTAGTTTAAGCATCTTTTTTTATTTATTTATTTTTTTCGTGTATAGTGTTAATGTGTGAGAGACTGAGAGAAATACGCATTAGAGTTTGAGATTTTCCTTTTTATTTATTTAATATACATAATTTTTAGACATGTAACAAGATTTTCTTTAGCAAAGACTTTTTTGCAATCTTAAGAAATTTGTTTATTTTCCTTGTGAATTTTAAAGAATTTCTAATTCTATTTCTTATGAAACATTGATTTTGAGTTATAATGGCGAGTTTAATTTAGGTATATGCCATTTTTTTCTTTAATTTACATATTTAGGTTATGATTTCTCAAACTTAATTTTATATATAATTTTTAAAATCTTGTTATTTAATCTTGCGGTTCGACCGATGACCCATTGGTTGAACTAGTGACTCAATGACCCAGCTCATAGACCGGGTCAATGTTTGGTCCGGATTTAATAACTATGCATGAAACATTTAAAATAATAACTAAGGAAAATGTTAATAGGTTTAGAAACTATTTTAAGAAATATTTTATTGGGAGAATGATATAATAATAAATGTTATTGACAACTTTTTATATTTTCATAAAAGTGGTGTCAAAACTTCCTTATTATGATTTATTAACAATTGCCCTAAGAGTATTAGTTAACATCACCCATAAACTAAACATAACACTGTGCAGCTATAGATTCATATATGGGGACAGTGGATGGTGGTCAGCTCAGCAATGCTGTAAATTTTCTTCTTTTTCTTTTCCCGTGGTGTAGAGAATTTGTGGGCACCAGGGGAAGGTAGTGGTGATGGTGTCACCGGGAAGGGTTTAATTATTCAAATATTAATTTTATATCCAAAAAGAAAAAAAAATCCTCTAAAGAATAATGCTTTAACTTTTACATATCATCTCTTTTAGAATAAACCATTAAGCACGGCAAAAGATTCATACTCAACAAAATTTTTTATGTATATTTTTTATTTGTTTATAAATAAATTTAACATTGGCTAATCACTAAATGACACTTCGACACTAGAAGAGCACTATATATATATATATATATATATCCAGCTAATTAAGAACCAAATTGATGCATTTATCGTATGTAAATATATGTGGCAGCCAAACATATGCTAACCAAATAATTACAGAAATTTGTAAGTTCCAATTTTTTTAATTGATAAAGTCTCTTGTCATTGAGTAGATATTTAAGATTCAAACTTAGCTTACACCAAAAACTGCTTAGTATTTTAGTCTAATAATAAAGAGAAATTAACATGAAGTAGACATGATTTGTTGAACATCTATCATAACTACCCAAAAATAAAAATAAAAATGATAGAAATCTAAAATATGAATGAAAGGGGGTAGAGTCCAATTGGGTAACTGCCCAAAAAATCACAGAAAGAATGACAACATATTGAGACAAGTGTCTCATAAAATCGAGGATAATGCAACATGTGGCCTACAACAATTGTTGATAAAAATCAAGTATTAACTCTAAAGTATTAGTAACTCTCATATTTTTGAGTAAGGACACATTCAATAAGAGGACGACAATGTTTGATTCATCGACAAACACAATGCAATTCTTTTGCGAGTTAAGGTTAGCGTAAATGGATTCATGTCTAAATGAGTCAATCTATTTTGACACAACAAATAAACGGGTAAATTCTGTTTTAACCTATTTAATCTATATTTAACTGTAAATTATCTAGTTAGTTATTCGTACCAAGATGGGTTGACCCATTTTAACATAAAACCATTTAAGCACCAAATTAACATATATGCTTCGAGTCACAATTATGTCTTGAACCAAGTCTTATTCATTGAGCCATTACTGAACCCTTAGAGCATTAACATTGAATTTTCTAAAATAAAAGTTACATAAACACACCTAAAAGTTATTTTATCTATTTTAGTATAACATTTGATAATACACTTTCATCACATCATCTTTTTTAACATCACAACACATTAAAATAAAATAAAATAAAATAAACTCCAACTGAATAATAATAAAATTACAAAACCCAGCACCACCACCAAGTCTACCACCCACAACCCAGAACCACCACACCATTGGATCACCCCCCCCTCCCCCCCACAACACCTCAAAAAAAAAAAAAAAAAAAAAAATCCGCCACTATCATAAGCCCACCACCCCAAATCAACCATCCACCACCAATAACCAACGCAACCACCACTGAAACCCAAAACCAAAGCAAACAACTATCACCAGCAAAGCCTCCTCTTCCTCCTAAAAAAATGCAGCAACAACAGCCACAACCATTAACAATAAACCAACCCAAAACCAACTCCACCTTCAAACTTAACTACCACCACAACCAATTGATTTGAAACCACCACCATCGAAACCTAGAACCAAAGCAACTACCACCACAACCACTAACCCCCAAGAATCGATAGCCATCAAACCCACAGCCAAGACCCAAAATTGACCCAAAACCAAAGCAACCACCATTGCAAACAACAATGGCCTACCACAACCAAAACCCAAAATGGACCCAAATCAAAAGATCAAGAGCAACTAAACCCACAAATCCACAGCCACTAATGGCCGCAAGAGTGAGAAGTACATCAACCCATAATTGGTAGAGCAAGATTGTTGCCTATCAACAAAAGCATGTCACTAATGTGACACCATTGTGTGTGTGTGTGTGTGTGTGTGTGTGAGAGAGAGAGAGAGAGAGATGGGTTTACTAATAGATGCTCTTAGGGCATCCATTAATAAATTATTTTAAGAAATTTTTTATGAAAAAATAACTGATTATTCTTTTACAACATTTTGAACTTCACATATTCCTAAAATGGTTGATTAATGAATGTTTTAAAGGCACCTATTAATCGATCCAAAAAAGATAGAATTGTGCTACTTTACACTATAGCATGTTTTTTTTGGTGTTAATACTAAATTCTTTTAAATTTAGGACGTCTAATGAAACATGCTTTTAAGGGTCCATTTAGTAATATTGTAGAAATACGTGTGGGTGAAAAAGTATTGTGAATATATGTGTTATGTTGTTTAAACAACGAAAACTATTGTTCAAATAACGTTACCAAACAAACCCTTAAAGCTCATTTGATCACCAATTTTAAACACCAGTGTTTAGTGTTTAAACACTAAACACTGGTGTTAAAAAAAAAAAACCATGTGTTTAGTCGGGTATCTGTGTTCAGTGTTATTTGAACAATGTTGTTGAAAATATGGTTTTTAAACAATGTTTTTTGAAATCACCTGGGACCTATTTTACCTTCAAACTTGTAGGTCCCATCTGATGTGACAAACCTTCTCTCTCTTCTCTCTTTTTACCGATGGATCCCACCTATAAAGAAGGAACACTAATGAGAAAAGAAGGGCAACAGTATATAAAATGGATTTCTTCTCTCTCATCAAATAAAATATATTATTTTATACACGGTGTCAGCTTTTTTAAAAATCAAATACACATATACCAAACACATATTTTATGTTTTTCAAATATTGAAACATGTTATTTAAACCATGATACCAAACACATTTTTTGTTTTATGAATACTAAAAACACGTGTTTCAACAACACTTTTTAAACCACAGTTTTCACATCATTTTAAACAACGATGTTTGAAATCTAAACAGCCCTTAATGTTTGGAATGCTAACATTAGCATTTAGCACATCCAGTACTCTAACTCTCTTTAACTCTTTAAGTCTTAACCTCTCAAACGTGAAGCAAAGTAACCTCCTTGAGCAACCTCGAGGCAGGACTGGACGTAGACTGGAAGCAACTCGAAACAGAATTTCACAAGATCACTTCAAATGCACTTTTTAAAGAAACCATTGCGCAAGGCAAACTGTATACCCAATTTATAATAATAATAAATGGGTAACTTTGTAATTTTGACAGTGGGACTACTATATTTATACCCTAGCCAACTTAATAATTATTAAGGTATTTAGGGTAAGGTTCATTTGTGTTTCTACCTCATACACCAAAGAATTTCAGAAGAAGAGGCCACAAGTTTTCACTTTTTAAGGTAAGAACTCAACAACTTACAGCAATGTTTGGTCTATCCTTATTCCTCAATCCTCAATCACTCAATTTTCATCTCCCTTTTCTTTTCTTTTTCTTTTTTTTTTTCTTTTTTTTTTTTTTTTTTTTTCGTGTGCCTCACCTCTTTCTCTTTGTTTGGTTATTTTTTTCAAAAATCCACATAAAACACTATAGCTTGTGCCACAACTATCCACATGGCAGATTGTGAAAGGGGAAAAAAAAGTAATGGATTTATATAAAAGTGATAGAAAATCAGTCACAGTTTGACATGTATGATAGTTATCACAAAAATTATGACATTTTATGTGGTACTAGAATTACTCCTTTTTTTCTCAATTCTCATAACTCGTCACTTAAAAATGTGAAAATGAGTTAAAAACTGAATTAAGTGATTTAATTGTAATAAATAAAAAATAAAAAACAGAAAAATTAATAGATATCCCATGCACATTTGTTAGTGGATAATATCTCTAAAAGAAATATTAAAATTTTTTTTTTTTTTACCATCGCACACTCTTGGTGCGATGGTCAATTCACAAGTATAAATACTTATAAGGGAGTTAGAGTTCAAATATTCAGGAGAGAGTTTCATACGTGTATATATATAGTTGTAATAAATTTTTTATCTTATATATATAAATAAAAAAAATAAAAATTTAAAACTTTTTTAAATAGGCGGGACTCCCACGTTACTGTTGTTTGATTGTCTCCCTCAAGTCAACGGCTCTTTTCCTCTTTTTTCTTTTTATTTTATTTTATTTTTATTTGGAGAAACTCTTTGGTCCTGGAACTAGGAATTCACATTTACTAAAAACACAATGTTCTCTCTGAGCTCACAAAGACACACTCATTTCTCTCCCTCTCTCTTCGATTCAAACACTAACGCTTTGCAATGACACACTCTCGAAGTATCAGTTCAGAGCTTCAATAGAGTCCGCTCAACGTCACTGTAAGTTCAAATCTCATCTTGTGGGCAGCTTTCTCGCAGCTCGTACTGTAGTTTTCGCGTCTCTTTGTTGATTCAATCACTGGTTTTGAGTTCGAATTGTGGTGTTGTATTCTCTATCTTGTGCTTTTCGGTTACAAGTGTGAGATTCTGAGGAAATTTTAAGGCTCTAATTTCTGTTTGGTTGCTCTGAAAATGGAGGAAAAGGAAAGGAATTGAATTTGAGTATTATGTTTTTTTTTTTTTTTTTTTTTTTTTTTTTGCCGTTTTTGTTTATTAGAAAATGAAACTTATAGTTTTTCCAGGCTTAGTTACACTTTTTGAAAGAGAAGAATGTTGTGTTGGTGGTTTTTCCTGTTCTGAATGTGGAAAAGTTTAGCATTATATTAATTTTTTGGCTTTTTGAGGTTCTTTCTCTATGGCATACAATCATTGAATAACCAAATGGAGAAGATGGGTTATTATTTTAGATTTGTTCTGCTGCATATATTTCTTATTTGCTTTTGTTTCTGGGTGTAAATTAAACCTGTATTCGTAGGTGTTGTGGGTCTTCCTTGAGGTTGTATACTTTTGTCTTGGAGATGAGAGTCTAGGCTTGCCATGGGCTCAGCCTTAGACTTTCGGTGTGGTTAGTTTAATTTAGATGGACAATGGAAATCTGATGGTTTATTTATATAGGGTAGTCTTTTACAATTAAATCAAGATTGTCTGTGGGAACTTTAATGTAGAGGAAATTGCAACTCCAAGTATGGATGACAATTCCATGAGACATTGGAGGTAGTATTTTTGTTGTACAAGTTAGTAATTGAATCAATTATGGTGGGCTTAGGTTATGTTAGAGTGGTCTTGGGAGGAAACTGCAGGAATTTTGAGTAGGCATGGATTGATTCAATTACTAATTACCTTGTAATGTAAGTTCATTTACTTTATGTATGAATATGCTTGTTCCTACTAGATAGGATTTTGGTTACTTACTCATTGAGTTGTGTCAAACTCATCCACTGTTTCCCCTCCAATTTTATGGTCCATTTGGATTGAGGGGAAGCAAAATTAGCTTATTTTTAGCCAACCTTACTCTGCTCCCCTCCACTCCCCTTCCATCCAAACAAGCCATTAGATTATGAAGAATAGTAAGTTTGGGACATTTGCTGATGTGATGTGTGCATGAAAGGAACTTAGTGATTTTGGGATGAGATGGTCTTGTAATAGTCATATTTCTTTTGGCTTATTAGCATTATTGAACATGAGGTTTGGGATCTGATTCCTATTTATACTGTGGAAATCTTTGAGAATTGAATTATTGGGGATATTTTTTGTATTTATTTGATGAAATTTTCTTTGAGGATATTTGATTGTCTCTTGGAAGGCCTTGCACATTTGTAGGGTGAAAACTTTATAAGTGTGCATAGCTTTTGCTTTGGTTGAGGGAAAAATACACCATGTATTCGATACATGAGTCCTCCCTCTCACACACTTGTGGGATTCACCCCATGTAAGAGGGAGGACTTATGCACCGAATGCATGATATACCTCCTCCTAGTTGAGGATGTAACACAGAGGATTGGTACTTTTTTTTTTCCTTTTCCTTTTTTCCGTTATTTTCAACAAGCAAGGAATTGATATATGCTTTTATCATTTGTTATCTTTATGACCAATACTTTACATTTATTGCTTTTTTTATATATAAACAGTTGAACTAGGCAAAGGATATATTCATGCTTCATGCTCGTAGGAGAAACTCTTATCCAAGCAAGATAGGCATCTAGAAGATCTCAAAACCTGTATGAAGGAAGATGTTAACTACAGGTATGTTATTATAATTTAAATAAATAAAAAAAATTAACATATGTAATCATATACTTAGCTTAATTTAGAAAAACTTCTTGTACCAAAATTTCGTATCTTTTAATTTCCATATTTTTCTACCTTGACTAGTCCTATGCTAACTAAATTTTAGTTCATGTCTTGTCAAAATATAATAACATGCATGTTTTGGTTTAAATCCGGGTAAAGTTTTGAACAGTTGGATTTTCTTGGAGACGAGAAAGCATTTTGAAGTGGTTCCAGAGTCTATGTAGAGATTATGGAATGGGAGATACAAATGCTGCTCCTTGTCAATCTCACCATGCAACTATTTCCCCACTTTTTTTTTCATTGGTGACATATTTGTAAAATGTAGTAAAATTTGTAGTATATATCATTGACATCACTCAACATATAGTGTAGTTAGTTGACATTGTTGTGTTTGTTTTATCTTTTAGTTTAGCATCTTTATAATTATATCAAAGAGACATGCTAGACATAAATCATTAATATGAACAACAATTGCAATAACAAATTAGTCTTTTAGATTAGCATTTTTTTTTTTTTTTGTGATTTTTCCTTACATTTTTTTTATTACTTTGGATTTTTTTTTTCATTTATTCTTTTTACCTAGTAATAATAATTAGTATTTTTGTTTGAAGATTATTTGATATATAATGTCGTTAAAACTAAGTTTCGCAGTAAAATGAAAAAAAAAAAAAATGACCAACTCTTTGATTTTATACATTGAAAGGGAAATTGTCACAACATATAATATGAAAACAATCATAAATGATTTCCAAGATTTAAAAAATGGTCAAGTTCTCTTTTGATACTTGCATTGCAGTATGTGAAGAAACAGTTTTTTGTGTCTTTTCAATTGTTGATAGTTTGTTAATATTAAATTGACACTAATTTGAATTTTCATCAATATTTTTTACTTGTTCATACTTTGGCCCCCCTCACTCGAACTCTTGGATCTGTCCTTGTTCCAGAGTCTGTGCAAAACTTATGGAATAATTGGGAGATACGAGTTCTGGTCCTTATTAGTCTCACCTTGCAACTCTCTCTTTTTCACTTTGGTAGACAAAGAAGATATAATGTTAAAACGTGGATCCATATCTTCCTCTGGCTTTGCTACCTTGTGGCTGATTCAGTGGCAACTGTTGCGCTGGGTGTCATCTCCAGTAAACAAAGAAACTCTGGCAATGATTCTAAAGTCCATAATGAGCTCATGACATTCTGGGCACCATTTATGTTGTTGCACCTTGGTGGCCAAGACACAATCACAGCTTTTGCAATACAAGACAACGAATTGTGGTTAAGGCATTTGCTTGGACTAATTGTTCAATCTAGTGCGGCATTTTACATCTTTATCACGTCTTTGAAGGTGTCTTTGACGGACCATTGGCTTTCGCTTCTTACTATTCCCATGCTTGTTGCTGGGTTCATTAAATATGCAGAAAGGATATTTGCCATGCGAATGGCAAATGACACTACAGAAGGTACGACATTTATTTCAACCAAAAAGTATGCAAATGCGACATTTGATGGATTTGACGTATATGATAACTTTGTAATAAATTTTCCAAAATTCAGACCTCTCTTTCAAAATCAGAAGATGACGCATTACACAAGCGAAGTAAAAACTATAAAAAATCTTGATTTTCGAAAGGTATTCAAAATGATTGAGATTTATCTTGGACTTGCATATGATGATTTCTACACAAAGGCACCTTTGTTTTCTAAGGCTTGGGTTTGCATCTTCCGCAGCATCACTTTTTCTTCCACTGTTTTAGTGTTTGTATTCTTCGTCATAAATGAGAGGCACAAACACCTGCAAACAGATTTGATTATTACTTACATTCTACTGGGCGGAGCTGTAGTTATAGAGATATATGCTGTGATTTTACTGATTACCTCTGATATGGCACATCGATGGTTATATAGGAATGTAAAGTTTTTGAGACCAAAAATGAGCAGTGATCAATTTTTTGCACAAAAGTGGTCAAACACAATTGGTCAATTCAATATGCTTAGCTTTGGCTCAAAAAATCCTGGAATAGTTCTGCAGGGAACCCCAAAAATCTTTGCTGACTTAAGAGTGTGGTTCTTCATTCATATATTGCCAAAACTAAAAACAGAGCTGGAGATGCTTTTCTATAAGACCAACAAGCAGATTTCTGATGAACTGAAAAGCTTGGTTTGGGACACAATTCTAAAAAAAGCAGACTTGGATGGACCAGGGTTTTCTGAAGACTATAACCAGTACTTAACTTTGGATAAAAGCGTAAGCGTGGATATTGATGAAAGCATAATCATCTGGCACCTTGCAACAGAAATTTGCTTTCACACTGATAATGATATCAATGCAGGATTGGATCATAAACGACATGTGATTAAGGAGATATCACATTATATGATGTACATACTTGCTTTGTGTCCTTTCATGTTTTCAGTGGGAAGTGCAAAGATCACCTTTCAGAAATCATGTAGCTACATTCAGGCTGATCTCCTAAGTTGGGTTGTCCTCGGATCACCAATGTCCAATGTTATTGAAACATTAAAGATACGCCTATCTGACAGTACGACTTACCCCGAAATAGAACCAGACAATGGTGAACTTGTCAAGGAGCGTTTATGGGGTTTCAATTTCCTACCATGTGCATATGCAGTTGCACAAAAGTTAAGAGAAAAGGAAGAGCAAAAGTGGGATATCTTGATTAAGTTTTGGGTTGAGAACCTAGCTCGTGTGGCAACACTTTGTCAAGGAAATAACCACGCTCAACAGCTCCGAAAAGGTGGGGAGTTTCTTTCGCACGTTTGGCTTTTGATAGAGCATATGGACCTCAAAGAAAAATTTCGAGTGCCACTACCAGTTCCACAACAGGGAGAACAGACTCTACCTTAGAGGACTTGGGATCTATATATTTTTGCATTGTAAGTTATTGTCTGATGTAGGGACATTTAACGAGGACGATGCATTCTGCAGTAGCAACCTTGGAGATTTGGCACTTAACGAGAGCTAAGGGATTGATGGCATTCCACGGCAGTAAGATTACCTTCCTTATTTAAGGTTAATATGCCGGTCATGCACAAGGATGATGTCTATCTTCAAAAGAAGTTCAAACATAGAAGTTGGAAAGCAGAAAATTTCCAATTTAGTTATTTCCCTTATTAGTCTTTCAGTTGACTTAGGAGTCTTATTTGTATTTGAATTTGAATTAGGATTTAGATTTATTTGCTTTCCTAGTTTATCTCTATCTTTATTATGTTTCCTAGTTTGATTAGGAATCCTAATAGTAAGGTAAGTGAGGTTCTATTATAAAAGGGTGTAAGAGGACCTTGGTAAAAGGCAGCTTATGTTTTTTCAAATTGATTATTATAATGTAACCTGTATGTTTTCATCAAGAGTTGCTGTAGCACTCTTTTATCTCTTCTCTTCGTCTTGATCATGGCTTGAAAAACCATAGACCGGAGTAGAATTGTATAGCTTTTCTTATTTCCCGTATATATCCATTGTTTGGTTCCGCAGAAGTTGCGGATCTGACATTTCCCGCATCATTGTCAACTTATAACCACATATTTAAGTTGGCATGCCCTTACAATACAATAACTTCTTTCGTTTTCTTGTTTTCTCCTCTCTAAATCAATGCAAATGAAATAAATTGTAATGGAAGTTAAATTTAATTTATAAGAAATTATTTTCTATTTCTATAATGGATGTTTTAGTGCTTCTTTGCTCCAAAGCTTTAGGATTTTGTTTGCTCTCAGCCAAGGTTTTCTTACTTCTCAAAAAAAAAAAAAAAAAAAAAGTTTTCCTTATCCTTATGTCAGCATCGAATTTCTTTTTTTTTTCGATGGTACATAAAGAAAAAAAAAATCCGTTCTTTTCTTATCTCAAAATGATATTTGATTAATCTAAGGACAAGATAAGATTACAGATACAAACTGTAAAACGGATAAAAATCATGCAAGATAATTGATTAATTATCATGCAAAAATTATTAATTTTCTTATTAAGGGTCTGTTTGGGATCCGTTTATTTTACTAAAACTAAAAAAAAAATTGTTGAAAGTGCTGTACATAAAAGGAAAAGTTAGTTGAAATAATACAGTGGATCCATGAATAGTATCAAAAAGTGCAGTGAAACCCATAAATAGTAACAAAAATAAGCTAAATAGTAAAATAAGTTGACAAAAAATAAGTTATCCAAATGCAACCTAAGTGATCCTTAATTTTTTTTTTTTTTGAGAGATAATTACAACATGTTGTTAACCTCACAGCTCGAACTTCAAACCCTTTCCCTCTAGACCCTTAAACACTTTGTACATAGGGAGGTGTCAATTCAGCTACAAGACCTTAATTATTGTCATAAAAAGATCCAATAGCATATGTATATATTGCACCTCTTGACTATAAAATAATAAAAAATAAAGGAAGAAAAATATGACCTTTTTTATAGTCCTTTGTAAGACTTTTTCTACCATAACTAAATTGAATAACGGAAATTGACGAAAAAACTGGATTGAATAAACTTAAAAGTTTAGGATTGAATTGAATGAAAGTAAAAGTAGATTATTGAATTAACTTTTAGGCAAAATTAGAAAGTACATTTGTAATTTAGCACTTTTTTTTCTTTCTTTTTCCTAGTTTCTACTGCTCATTGGTAAAAAAAAAAATCCATTACAACTATAAAATATCCCTAAATGAGCTTATCACCTTAGTTGTTAGGACATATGTAGAACATGTTATGAACATATATCATTTAGAATTGGCTAATCCTTTGACAAAACGCACTTTACTTATAATTGGGTAGATCTAGGATGTGTTTAATACTTCAAGGAACAAGAGTTCAAGTTCAAGTATTGAATCCATGCAAATTTGTCTCAGAATCAAGTGAAAAAGTGTTGTTCTTTAAAACTTGACAAATGTATCTATCGAGGTTTGATTCTTCGAAGCTTGATAGTTGTATCTATCGAGGATTATGAAAATCATATTTCCAGATTTGTTTTTAACACATATCCATGCTATGTGTTTAGGTTTTCTTTTTTCATAACCCTAGACATATATAAGGATTATTTTAAGGTCTGTCTCAGTTGATGAAACTTGATGCAAAGGTTTTATGCAAGCATACTGTGATTGGAGACATATGCCCCAAGTTCATCTTTCTCTTGAAGAAGCTGCTGCATTTGTACGCCGTTGGGTTTTGTGACCAAGGAGCTTCTTGATCTTCATCATGTGGATGAACTGAAGAACTTTGCAGCCAACATCCTTCTCAAGTTGGTGTGTTAGTCATGTATTAGGATCCGTGCATCAATTGGTTATTCACATACTTGGAGTCATGCATTGAAAGGAAAGATTGTCACTACATTACAAGTCTAATTGGGCATTGGGGTAAGGGTTCAACTATAGATTGGTATAAAGTACTAGGATTCCTTTACTTGTAACCGCTTGTTTTGATAATAGTGGATTCTCGGGAGTGATGACCTTAAATTCACTCGGTAGGGTTTTACCTCGGTGATTTTCCTCATTCATAAACAAATCACCCACGTCAAATTTATTTTCTGCTGCATTTAACTTAGTTGGTAATTTGTTTATGCTACCACGCTTATTGCATGTAATTGAATCCAATTAATTAACTTGGCTAATTAATTGATTAATTTACCAAAGGGGTCAATGCATTCTTGGCCTATTATTAGTTATCAAAACGATATGTAGTTTTTGGTTGTAAAGCAATGGAGCTACAAGTCGTATCTGTTGCTCTTAATTTATCCTGCACAATTGGTCTTTCAAGTTTGAAGTGAGCACAATTGGCCCTTCAAGTTTGAAGCGGGCACAATTGGTCCCTCAAGTTTTAAAATTGAGTTGTATTAATTCTTTTACTAACTACTATTAGTAATGTTATTTACATGACTAACGGAACAATAACTTGGCATTTTTTTAATGATGTGGCATTTTTTTATATTAAAAATCACAAGATAAATTTCTCTATACATATGTGCAAGTGTAAGATTTACTTGGCAAAAAAAGAAAAAGAAAAAGAAAAAGAGAGAAAGTAGAAGATACAAAAACCCCTCTCAACATTCTATGTTTGTCTCTTCATAGCAAAAACTCAAAAGAATCCACCTCCCTGCTTGACCTACTTGCTTCTCTTCTCTTAGATTTGTCCTCACTCATATTTCTCTCTCTCTCTCTCTCTCTAAAAAAATAAAGGTTTTTTTTTAGGGACATAAAAATATAAAGGTTGAATTGGACAACCACACAAGAATAATGTTACATCACAACCACACCACCACTTCCACAGTGACCATAACCACCACTTCCACTTCCACTTCCATGGCTTATCTTTGCCTCTTCCATATTTTCCCCTTCTTTCATTGTCGTCCTTCGCCAATGAAATCACACAAGAAACCTAGAAAATCACCCACAAATCTCACTGCAAGACTCATAAAAATCCTAGCCATAAAACCTCAAATCACACAAATTACAACCATGAAATTGTAGCCATGAAAACCCAGAAAATCACCCAAAATTGCACGACCCATACCCACACCCACAGGCCACAGCAATCGTAACCCATACCCACAACAACTCCTCTGTAAACCCATTCTCACAACAACCCAAACCACCACACCAAATGCAACCCACAACCTACGACATGATCCACTAACCCAACCACCGCAACCCATGACCTAGAGAGAGGCTAAGATAAGAGAGATGGAATAACATATATATATATATAAAGCAAGTAGCAACTTGCTACGTACAATGAACTACTGGTAACAGTTCACTGTAGCAAGTGGTCACTTTTTTTTTCCAAATATGACAGCTCCAATGTGTATGTTTTTGTTGATTGTGGTGCTAAAATAACTTTTTGGCCATTTAACACCACGAATGTGAATGTTCTAACATCCTAAAGTTCCGCAACTATACCCGCAACTTCTCTTATATGGCAAGAGAATCTGCACACCTACTTCCCCATAGTTATCTCTAAATTTTTAATAATCCACACCTTTGTTTGGCATGAATTCTCTAACAAAGAGCCATCAATAACTTAATTACTGTTCAAATACACTTTAACTCAGACGCTAGCTGTTAAAAGAAAAACAATGTGTATACGCTCTTCTCCTCTCTTGAGTAGGACATACATAATCACTGTTGAGGGTCTTTTTTGTGGAACCCGAATAAAAGGGAGGAAGCCCAATCTAGCAACACAAACAGAAAAGAAGTTGGCAAAAGATAGAGAACAAAAACCATTAAGTCCAAGCGGCAGGAATAATGGATCATAGGTCCATGAAATAAATAAATGGGTCTTGAGAAAGAAAATGGGCTCAAAAGAGCCGGGAAAGAGAGAAATAGCGAATATCAAACCCATGGGCAATGTATGATGTGAAAAAAGTAAGAATGGGCTGCGACAGGCTCAAAGCAATGCAAGCAAAGAGAATAGGGGATTGATGGCAGGCCCATAAACCCCAAGAATGAGTATGAAGTAATTGGGCCGGGGAAGCCCAATGAAGTCAGTAAAAGCCCATGAGAATACAAAATTAGGAAAAGGGCCGAGGAAGCCTAAGGCAAGAAAATGGGCTGAGGATGTCCAAGGGAAAACAAAAGGGACACAGGAGCCCATAAGTAAGAAAACTCATGGTCATGTTAAGCCATTAGGGAAAGAATCCATGGCAGGCCTAAAAAGGTCCGACAGGATCAAGTCATTACAGCAGGAATGACGGAGTAATATGGTAGGACATGATAGCAATCAAGAAATAGGCTGGAAGAAATGAAAAACTCAGTATCAAATAAAGCCTAGCCCCTAAGGGGAGCAGGGAATTATAAAACAACCCACATAAAAGGACGAAGAAAGGCAGCAGACTATGCAAGCAAGCCTCCAAACCACGGCAAACGCATGAGCGGCAGATAGATTTTGGACATACATGAAAAGAAAGCACACGTAAGGCCTAGGCACCACCAGCCTGTACCTAGCCAATATGGGACGTGGTGGGCTCATGGGTCAGAGGTAAGGGGGTATGGTTTGTTGGTGGGGAGAGGGGAAAATACCTATTTTGCGACTCCTGCCCAAGCTCTTTTGGGTGGTACGTCCTGTTGGGATGACAGACCACCCAAAAGAAGCAAGGTTGAGGGAGGAACTGTTAGGTGCATGCCATGAGGGATAGAGAGAGAAAGCACCTACACTATGGCAGGAAAGGGTGTCACAGCAGACTAATAAATAAAACAGTTTTCCTTTGTCTGGAGGTGGGGAGTGGAACACAGACGAATCAGTGGTGGTTGGCAAGTACACCTAGACTAGACAAAGGTGGTTAAAGGGCAAAATAGTAAAATTTGGTCACGGCAGGCACTATAAAAAGACCTTTACCGTGCCCAGAAAGGGGGGTCGAAAAAACAGGGGAAGAACACAAAAATAGAATAGAAAGAAAGTAAAAAATCAAGGGAAAGAAAAAAGATAAGAGAGAAAATAGAAAACAAAGAGAGTTAATACGGTGAACATGCACCAGTAGGTCGATTTCCCTCTCTCCCCTTCAAAATCCTATTATCTTCCAAAAAAAGAAAAAGGGATTCCTTTTGGGCATTAACCATTCAGGTTCGGTTCCCTCAAAGCCATTAATCCCCACGGCAGGATCTTTTCCTAGGAGGTTAGCTGCATTGAAAGGAAGCGCTCTTCCTCCTTGGTTTTTTTTATTGCTTCTGCGGACCAAACTTGACTTGATTTATATTTCTTCTTGACTAACTCATATTATTACTTACTCTTTTATCTTCTTTGTAAAAGTCATCGTTATTATTGTAATTATGTTTCATAAATAGGGATTGATGGGGAACTAAAAATCAAACCATCTCCAATTCGTCCATAGGAGTCGTCTAGAGCCAAGAGTCAGCTACTCAGAAGAAGGTTGTCCATGATGGTCGTCCTTATACTTAAGGGTCGTCTATCAGGGAAGAGCAAGGACGACCCCTCAACACTTAGAAAATTCCCGGAGATGGACTTATCTACACCAGCTTGTTATTCAAACCACGCGTCACTATTTTATCTTCTCCATTGCTATGGTAGTTATAGAAGATAAGACTCCTTATTCTAACCGTTATAGCGGTTGTAGGAGTTGAATTTGAATCTTCGGGATCTCCATAAGTATTGGAGCGATTACTAAACAAGTAACCGCTATAAGGCCTACTATATAAAGACCCATCCAAGCAAAATAAAGGTAAGTTTTTCACGACACCATAAAAGTTGGGAAGTTCTGAGTTTCCAAAGGAAAAGACTAACTTAAGCATCGGAGGGTTTTTGACCGGTCCACCCCGGTCACCTTTCATCTATTGTTCTCTTCTTTTCAGGCCTTTCGGACAACCACCATACCATCGAAGCCCAGAGCATTCGGTCTACTGGTTTTCTGTGTATCATCAGTTGGCGCCGTCTGTGGGAAGGATTAAACTTGCGTTTTTGTAGTTTACCTTTCTTTGACAAAAAGACTATATGGTTCAGACAAGATCGATGGCCACTAGTCCAGGCCACGAGGAAAGTGGGAACGCTTCTAGTCATCCTAATCATGATCGCCAGTCAGCACCGGTCATGCAACCGCCTTCCACGCAACATATACAATCCATGGCAGCCGCCATGGCAAAATTAACTCGCCAGAACCAAGAATTGACTAGGGAGATTAGTTTAAGGAGGCAACACCATGAATGATATGTGGAAGGGTAGGCCCAAAGCCAAGAAGTTAGAGGAGAAAATGCTGAGCCTGAGAACCAATCAAGAGGTATCGCTTCGCAAAGGGTGCCACACTTGGAGAAAGAGATGGATCAGATGAGGAAGGTTATGGATGAGATGAGAGAGAACATGAGAAGGGTGAATCCTGTAGACGATTTAGTTCACCGAACAGACTCCTCTTTTGTGCCTTCCATCAACAGTCATCCACTGCCTTTTAAGTTCAAGATGCCTTCCTTGGACTCATATGATGGAACGTGCGACCTATGTGATCATATCGCTACCTTCAAAACTACGATGCATCTTCAAGAAGTTCCAGACGAGATTATGTGTAGGGCCTTCCCTACTACGCTCAAAGGGCTGGCACGAGTGTGGTTCAGTTAAATACCTCCGAACAGTATCAGTTCTTTCGATGAATTGAGTAACTTGTTTGTCAACAATTTTATCGGAGGACAAAGGCATAAGTGCTCTTTGTCCAGCCTGTTAACCATAGAGCAAGGGGAAAATGAAAGCTTGCGATCCTTTGTGACTCGTTTTAATAGAGAAGCCTTGACAGTAGACGAGATGGACGACAAGTTGCTGTTGGCAGCCTTCCATAATGGAGTTAATTCTAGTTTGTTCATCCACAAACTTTATGAGCAAGAGCCTCAAACCATGGCTGAACTTGTCCATTCATCCCAAAGCTTTATGAATGTAGAAGATGCGATTATAGCCAAGAAGAGGAAGAGAGCGAAACGAATGGAAGCAGATCTCCCACGTCACCCAGACTAGGGTCCTCGTCCAAAGAAGGCCAAGACAGGAGAGAGGAAGGATCAAGATAGCAGGAAGGCGGGCCTATCTTCAGGAAGGAGTCAACACTACATGCCCTTGAATGCTCCACTCGATCAAGTACTCATGCAAATCAAGGATGACCCATCCTTGAAATGGCCAGAGAAGATGAAGGGAGACCCCAATAAGTGCAATAAGAACAAATATTGCCGCTTCCATAGAGATCATGGGCATGATACCGACGAATGCTATGACTTAAAGCAGCAAATAAAGAATCTTATCAGACAGGGAAAGTTAAGGCATTTTGTTGGAAGGGATCACAAAGACGAAAAGCTAAAAGCTAAAGTAGAAGAGTCGTCGCGGCCACTTGGAGAAATAAGGGTTATTATAAGAGGTACTTCAACAGGGCAATCTTCCAAGTCTAGGAAGACGTACCTTAAAGTGGTGTAAAACGTCCAACTATCTAGACGATCACCAAGGACGAGTGGAGTGGAGGGGCTAGCTATTACGTTCACAGACGAGGATGCAGGAAGAATCTGCCACCCACATGACGATGCAATCGTCATCACTTTACTCATTGCGAACTATACAACCAGAAGGGTGTTGGTGGATCGATCTAAGTGTCACCACTCACCGTTTGAATGTGCACCCATCTTCCAAGCCCGTTCATCAGAAGAAGAGGGTCTTTGCTCCTGAGAGAGACAATGCTATTAAGGAAGAGGTCCAAAAGTTAACCACAACGTAATTTGTTCGGGAAGTCTATTATCCGGACTGGTTAGCTAATGTGGTGATGGTTAAGAAGGCAAATGGCAAGTGGAGGATGTGTGTGGACTTCACTAATTTGAACAAAGCTTGCCTTAAGGATAGTTATCCTTTGTCACGCATTGATCAGCTGGTAGACTCAATAGCAAGTCATCGGTTGCTAAGCTTCATGGATGCCTTCTCAAGGTATAATCAAATAAAGATGGACGAGGAAGATCAAGAGAAAACGTCCTTCATTACTAGTCAAGGGTTATTCTGTTATAAAGTGATGCCTTTCGGTTTGAAGAATGCAGGGGCAACTTATCAGAGGTTAGTTAATCACATGTTCTGTCCCCAGATAGGACGGAATGTAGAGGTGTATGTTGATGACATGCTGGTCAAGAGTCTGGACGAGGAGAGACACCTGGACAGCCTACAGGAAACCTTTAATACTTTTAGACGACATCAAATAAAGTTGAATCCAAACAAATGTGCCTTCGGAGTTTCATCAGGGAAGTTTCTAGGATTCATGGTTTTCACAAAGGGGAATTGAAGCAAATCTAGATAAAATCCAAGCCATATTGGACATGGAACCACCAAAGAATATCAAGGAAGTCCAGTCCTTAATAGGTCGAGTTGCACCTCTAAACAAGTTTGTTTCTAAAGCTACAGATAAATGCTTACCCTTCTTTAAAATTCTCAGGAAGGCGTTCGAATGGATGGACGAATGCCAAAAAGCCTTCCAAGATCTTAAGGTCTACCTTACCATAGCTCCGCTGCTAAGTCCATCCATACTAGGTGAGGAGTTATACTTATATTTAGCAGTATCCCCACATGCGGTAAGCTCAGCATTGGTCAGGGAAGAAGGGAAGGTGCAGAAGCCCGTATATTATACAAGCCGGGCACTGAAGGGAGCAGAAGGACGATATCCGCTGATGGAAAAACTAGCTTTTGCTTTAATAACGGCTTCTAGGAAGTTGAGGCATTACTTCCAAGCTCATGTAATTATTGTTATGACTGATCATCCACTCAAGAAGGCGATGAACAAGTTGGAAGCCGTAGGACGATTGATCCAATGGACTATCGAGCTTAGTGAGTTTGATATCAAGTACCAACCAAGAAATGCAATAAAAGCTCAAGCTCTAGCAGATTTCATTGCAGAATTCACTCCAAGCCATGGTGACTTGGACGAGATGGAAGGTAATAAAACATGGGTCGTCCATGTGGATAGGTCGTCTACGCTATATGTAGGTGGAATCAGAGTTGTTTTGAAGTCCCCAGAAGCGGATAAGTTGAAGCATAAGTTTCGTTTGCACTATCAAACAACCAACAATGAAGCCGAATATGAAGCTCTCCTTAAAGGGCTAGAATTGGCTAAGTCCTTAGGAGCGGAGTCAGTACTCGTCCAAGGAGATTCTTAGTTGGTTATGGGTTAAGTGAATGGAACATATGAGGCCAAAGAAGAACAGATGAAGAGATATCTCAATAAGGTGAGATGCCTTATCAAGAAATTCAGTGAAGCTCACTTCGTCCAAGTTCCAAAGGAAGAGAATATGGAAGCAGATACTTTAGCAAAAGAAGCCTCAGTAAGTGAACTGATGGACGAGTTCGATGAAGTCCAATATATGCCAAGTATAGATCTTCCAGAAATGCAATAAATTGGGGGAGAAGAAAATTGGATGACCCCAATAGTCGGCTATCTAAAAGAAGGAAAGATTCCACAAGGAAGAGATGAAGCCCGTAAGCTGAGGATCAAATCAGCCAAGTATATCCTAATGGATGAGGTGTTATACAAGAGAGGATTTTCCCAGCCTTACCTGAGGTGTTTAGCTCCAGATAAAGCAAATTATGTATTGAGAGAAGTTCATGAAGGAGCATGTGGCAACCATTCCGAAGTTAGATCACTCGTCCACAAGGTCGTCCGTGCAGGTTATTACTGGCCAACCGTTCAGGTTAATGCTTAAGCATATGTCAAGGTATGTGATCAATGTCAGCGATTCAGTAACGTCTCTAGACAGCTATCGGAGTACCTTACCCCAATGATGGCCCCATGGCCCTTTACGTAGTGGGGGTTGGATATTTTAGGTCCATTTCCAACTGGGACCAGACAAATGAAGTTTTTGGTGGTAGGGATTGATTACTTCATCAAATGGGTGGAAGCTGAACCCTTGGCTAAAATTACACAACAAAACGTCAAGAACTTCGTCTGGAAGAGCATTGTGTGTAGATTTGGGGTACCGAGGGTACTGGTATTTGACAATGGACGACAGTTTGATAACACCCCTTTTAGGGATTTTTGTGAACAATTTGGAATCAACAATCACTATTCCTCACCCTCCCACCCACAGGCCAATGGACAGGCAGAAGTAGCAAACCGATCCTTGTTGAAAATTATCAAGACTTAGCTTGAGGGGGCAAAAGGAGTATGGCCAGACGAGCTACCTGGAGTTCTATGGGCTTACAGGACAACTGTGAGGACCCCCACAGGGGAAACTCCCTTCAAACTAGCCTATGGGAGTGAAGTAATCATACCTGCGGAAGTGCATGTGGCTAACCACAAGGTGATGAAATACCAGGACGAGGAGAATGAAGAACAACTCCGTCTCAACCTTGATCTTATTGACGAGGTAAGGATAGATGCAGAACAGAGAACAACAAGATACAAAAGCCTCATGGCTAGGAAATATGATGCAATGGTGAAGCCCAGGCGCTTCAACATTGGAGACCTCGTCCTTAAAAGGGTCTCCTTGGCAACTAGAAACCCAGCTCATGGAAAGCTAGGGCCTAATTGAGAAGGACCTTATAGGGTTATCAACTTCAAAAGGCAGGGGTCGTACTATTTGGAAGCCCTTGATGGACGAAAACTGGAACACCCTTGGAATGTTGAGCATTTAAGGAGGTACTACCAATAAAAAGTCAACCTGGACAGGCATCATCATGGACGAGCCTTATGGACGAAGTGGTTACATTTTTCTCATGTTTGCTTATGTTTACTACTACTATTGTGTTTTAAATAAGTCCTTAAATGAACACATTAGTTTCTAACTTTTGTGCTCTTTTAGGATAGAGTTGGGATGGACGAAGTTATGTATTTAGTCTGTGTGTAAGTTTTTTTTTTTTTTTTTTTTAATTCCCTAAGGCACTAGCTTATAAGCATGTGCCATGCTTGTGGACGATGTTTATGTATGCACATCTAGTTTGAATTTTCAATGTATTTTATGTTATGAAAATCTCTTATTTTGTGTGATTTCATTCAAACTAATCTGTAAGTAAGCAAAAAGCCAAAGACGAATAAAACCTCTGGACGCAGGGGTATAATGTCTATAAGCTTTCCTTAGAATAAGGATAAAGCAGAGAAAAATAAACTAAGGTATATCCGTCTAAACACTTGATGAGATAAAACCTAAAATACATTCATCTAACCAATGGATGAGGAAAAATGCGCACGTATAAATGTGCAACATTCGTGGGTGAATATCATCAGCCAAACAGTCCAATCTTTGGACGAGTAAAATACTGGCAACGTCTTATCCAAAACGACTAAAAGATCGTCCAGCCTATGGGCGAGGGATAATGCTAGCTAAATTAAGCCTTTGGATGAATAAAGCTAGCAAAATAGATACCATTTAAAGAATGGTCAAAGTATTGAACATATAAAATTGTTCTAGCATGGACGATGTAAGCAAAAGAAATTCGTTCATATAGTTAAAGACGAAGATAAAGTCTTACAAGTGGACGGACCATACTTAAACCATAAAAATAACATGGACGATGTACATAAGGGAAAATTCGTTCATACAAAAACACATAGCATGTTCAACACCTAATAAAGAATGAAAATGGAAGTAGACATTCATTTATAAAAACTAAGGGTAGACGACCATCGTCCAAAAACCCTTGGTTATGAAAAGCCAATAGAGGCAACTGTATGTATACCTCGTCTATAAACTTGGACGAAGAAATTGTACTTGAATGTATTCTAAAAAAGTAAAGTACAAAACAACGGGCATTTCCAAAAAAAAAAAAACTGAAATAATGAAAATTTTCTAAGAGAAAAATAAATTTACTAGGGTAGGCCCTTGGCAGCATCACCACCAGACTTTGGAACGTCCTTGCTGACAACAGTGGTGTCCTGGGTCACTTCATTGGTAGCGTCGTCCACCACGTTGACATCCTCGAAGCTTGTTGGAAGTAGAGAACTCTTTGTGGCAAGAGGAATTTTTAAGGAATCAAAGTCCAAGTTAGGGAAGGCTTCCTTGGCATCAGCACGGAAGTCCTTATAGCCAGCTGCGTAATGACTGTCTAGATGATTCTTGTACTCGTCAGACTTCTTAAAAGCTGCGACGGCTTCTTCACGAGCTTTCTCCAAGGACGAGTTGAATGCTAAAATTTGACCCTCCAAATGAACAATGCGAGTTTCCTTTTCAACGGAATCTGCTTTAAGTTCCTCAACTTTGTTTTTCAGCTTCATCTCTACTCCATGTAAACGATTGAGATCCTTAGTCAATCTAATCACCTTCCTCTTTTTCAAAAGGACTTCCTTGTTCAACTCTTTATTCTTCTCCTTAGCCGTCTTAGCCTCCTCACATAACTCCTTAGCCTAGGTGGACGCCGTGTAAAACTTTGACATGGCCTACAATTAGACGAAGGGAAGTTAGGAATATTATATGAAATTAAAGGGAGTAAAACAAAAGTGAGTGGAATTTATATACCTTAAAAATGACATGAATGGCAGATCGTTCAAAGTCCTTCACTGACATATTGTAACATGAATTCACTTCATTGTCAGTGATAATCCCTTTGAACATCCTCCACGCATAGCCTTCATCCAACACCAAGTTGGGAGGCTGCTTAAATGGCTCAGAGGGATGAGTCTTGCGAGAAGTTTTAGTTGGAGGGGGAGGATCAATCTGGACGGGCAGAATGGTTTGGACGAGCACCATGTTAATCACTGGGTCATCCAAATCTACCGTCGGAGGAGTAAATTTTGGAACCTTGGGAAGAGGATTCTTGCTAGGCTTTTGCTTCTTAGGACCTCGACGACTTGGAAGGTCACCAAGGTTCACTGAGCTAGAAATAGTCTTCCTCTTCCCTGTCTAGACAACAGATTTTTGGACGACTAAGGGAGTGGTGTCGTCCTGGACTTGGACGTCCTCATCTCCACTCGTAACAGCCTTCTCCTTGTTTTCCTTCATGGTAGCTATTCCTATGGCAAAGAAAACAAATTAAAGTTAAAAAAGAAAATAAGGAAGAAGGAGAAAAGAATGGACGACACTTACTTCGTTGAGTAGTTTCTTCGTGCCCAAGATTCTTTGCAGTAGGTATAGGGCCAAGTCCCCAAGCGGCTAGACGACCAAAGGTCACTAGACCATGGAAGGATCTGTCAGAGAAGAATGGACTTGATCAATATGATCTAAATAGAATATTTCCAAATGGGGACAAATGACAACTGCACCAGTACAAAAAAGAGAAGGAAGGGTTAGACGAATAAGTAAAAGGGTTAAAAAAAAAAAATACATACCCTCAGGACGAAGACGGCCTAGGGGACTGGTAAAAGGAGGGAAGGGGGCACTATTCACATCTGCTGGGTCCCCAGCCCAATCTCCAGAAATAATAAAAAATTCAGTCTTCCAAAGCCTGTCAGAAGAACTACGGCCCTTTATCAGACTAAAATGAGGGCCCCTAGACGAGAACTGGTAGAAACCAACAGATTTCTTTATCTCTGAGGGCTTATAACAGTAAAGGAATTCGTCTACTGTAATTGGACAATTCCCTTCTAATGCCTCACGCCATAACACTTACATGGCAACTATCATCCTCCAACTATTGGGGTTAAGCTGGTTAGGTTCAATACCCAACCTATAGAGAAGGGCTCTACAAAATGAATTTAAAGGGAACCTAAGACCTGCTAGAAGGTAAGATGTATATACACCTAAACCAGAAGAAAGGGAACAACACCATTCCCCTTCATTAGGTAGATGAGGCTTAAATTCCTTAAGAATTTGGTATCTATCTACAAGAGTTTTTAACTTAAGCTCGTCTAAAGTGGACGCTACCTCAGGGGCACAACTATAAATTATGTCCTCGTCCTTTTCCCCTTCCTCCTCTTCCTCCTCTACATCTTGAAGAGGGCTAAGTGATCTTCTGGATGAGCTGGCCCCCGTCCCAGAAGCTGTCCTACGTTGCATTTCCTAGAATTCCTCTAAAGAAAAACTAGGAACCCCAGACGAATAATGCTCGTCTGAGGAGCTACTAGTACTACTACCACTTGTACTACCTTCACCACTCTCATAACTACCTCCACTCCCAGATGAAACGTCCTGATACTCGTCTATCTCTTTCTCTAGACTACTACTAGACTCAGACATAATTGTTTGGAAAAAGGATTAAGACAAAAACCTAAAGAAGAGAAGAGGAAATACCTGACGAGACTAGAAGACGAAGACTAGACAAGGCTCTAGGACGAGATGGCAGAGAAGAAATTATGAGAAAGGTGAGGGATAAGAGAGAGAATGTACATATTTATAGGGCCCAGAGGTGACGAGATCGAAGCGACACGGACCATATGCAAGATGACACGTGGCGTTCTCTTTGAAAAATGGAATCGACTAGACAAGCCACCAACGAGATTGTGACACGTGGCATAACTCAGAGCGATCTACTTCGACGACTAGAATGATGATGCATGGCACAATATTCAGCCACTAAAAAAGTGGCACATGTTAAGGTCAACAGTAAAATCTACAGTGCTCTGGACGACCCCTGGACAAGGGGGCAACTGATGGGGAATTAAAAATCAAACCATCTCCAATTCGTCCATAGGAGTCGTCTAGAACCAAGAGTCAGCTACTCAGAAGAAGGTCGTCCATGATGGTCGTCCTTAAACTTAAGGGTCGTCTATCAAGGAAGAGCAATGACGACCCCTTAACACTTAGAAAATTCCCGGAGATGGACTTATCTACACCAGCTTGTTATTCAAACCACGCGTCACTATTTTATCTTCTCCATCGCTATGGTAGTTATAGAAGATAAGACTCCTTATTCCAACCGTTATAGCGGTTGTAGGAGTTGAATCTGAATCTTCGGGATCTCCATAAGTATTGGAGCGGTTACTAAACAAGTAACCATTATAAGGCCTACTATATAAAGACCCATCCAGGCAAAATAAAGGTAAGTTTTTCACGACACCATAAAAGTTGGGAATTTCTGAGTTTCCAAAGGAAAAGACTAACTTAAGCATCGGAGGGTTTTTAGCCGATCCACCCTGGTCACCTTTGATCTATTGTTCCCTTCTTTTCAGGCCTTCCAGACAACCACCATACCATCGAAGCCCGGAGCGTTCGGTCTATTGGTTTTTTGTGTATCATCAGGGATTATTCGGTTATTTTCTATTAAAAGGTCGGAGGACTCGGTTTTGTTGTTATTATTATATTTGTCTGCCATAACTTATCTAAAACAGCTCTATCTGCCATAAGCACACTCCTGCCATAGTTTGTGCACAAGCTAGCCCAAGTTGAGCTGCAGTTGGACTGGTCTCAACTTTCTTACTCAGAATACTCGAGCCCATTACCGCAGAAGGCAGCCCAACCCAACGCACAATACAAAAAAGGCCCCTACAATCACTAAGAAAAATAAGTTGAATATTCTTAATAAATGAATTTTAGAAAGACTTTGGTTTACAATTCTGCTCTAAATAGAGCCTACCAAAACTTGGGTTTCCCTTGAATCATCCCGACAATGAATCAGATCCATAGCAATACACACTATTTTTTTTTTTTTTTTTTTTGGAGTAAATAGCAGTACACACTATTAAAACAACATGAATAAATAAAGACACAGGAAATTAGAAACAAAAAAGAAACCTCCACACCAATCTTAGAGAGTCGAACACAAAAGCTCACAAATAAAACACAACTAGTTTCTCAAAAAAAAAATAAAAAACCAACTATTTACATTCTTCGATGATATTAATATGGAACCGCCCCCCCCACCCCCCCCCCCCCCCCCCCCCCAAAAAACAAAAAAATCCCAGGAGCATTGGTGCGTGTGTCCGACTCGTGCCGACAGGCGTTATACACTACAGAAATGGCTTGAGCCAAAGGAATGTAGCCATGAGAGGGATCACATTTCATCACTACTCATGGATCTCCAAAATATTTACAGCCTATATTGGACCCCCTTCAAAATATCACTGTTTTATTTTATTTTTCATCCCAACGCACTAAACCCACCACCTTTCATCATTTGCTTAAACTCCTTATAATTAACCATACCATCTCCATCAACATCCACCTTCATTATCATCTTCTTGCAATCCTCTACAGTCCTCCCTTGTTTAAGACCAAGAGATGCCAAAACCGATCTTAATTCATCAACAATGATAAACCCATCACCGTTTTGATGATCAAACACATTGAATGCCTCCTTCATGTCCTCCTCGTCACGCTCGTCCATTATCGATTGGTACAACTCCCCGAATTCATCAAAATCCACGCAACCATCTCCGTTAATGTCAATCTTTTCAATCATTTGGATTAGCTCTTTATCCGGGATAAAGATACCCAAATTCTCCAATGAATCATTCAATTCTTTCTTCGTAATACGCCCATCCCCATTTCGATCAAACAATTGGAACACGCGCTTTAACTCCATGGGGTCCATTCTTTTTCAGGCACGAGACAATTTTGACTAGTGTGAGATTCTGAGGAAAATTTAAGGCTCTAATATCTGTTTGGTTGCTCTGAAACTGGAGGAAAAGGAAAGGAATTGAATTTGAGTATTATGTATTTTGTTTGTCGTTTTCGTTTATTAGAAAATGAAATTTATAGTTTTGCCAGGCTTTGTTACACTTTTTGAAAGAGAAGAATGTTGTGTTGGTGGTTTTTCCGGTTCTGAATGTGGAAAAGTTTAGTATTATATTATTTATTTGGCTTTCTGAGGTTCTTTCTCTATGGCATACAATCATTGAATAACCAAATGGAGAAGATGGGTTATTATTTTAGATTTGTTCTGGTGCATACATTTCATATTGGCTTTTGTTTCCGGGTGTAAATTAAATCTGTATTCGTAGGTGTTGTGGGTCTTCTTTGAGGTTGTATACTTTTGTCTTGGAGATGAGAGTCTAGGCTTGACATGGGCTCAGCCTTAGACTTTCGGTGTGGTTAGTTTAATTTAGATGGACAATGGAAATCTGATGGTTTATTTATATAGGGTAGTCTTTAACAATGAAATCAAGAATATCTGTGGGAACTTAAATGTAGAGGAATTTGCATCCCCAAGCATGGATGACAATTCCATGAGACATTAGAGGTAGTATTTTTGTTGTACAAGTTAGTAATTGAATCAATTATGGTGGGCTTAGGTTATGTTGGAGTGGTCTTGGGAAACTGCGGGAATTTTGAGTAGGCATGGATTGATTCAATTACTAATTAACTTGTAATGTAAGTTCATTTACTTTATGTATGAATATTCTTGTTCTTGCTAGATAGGATTTTGGTTACTTATTGAGTTACCTTAAACCCATCCCCTATTTCCCCTCCAATTTTAGATTATGAAGAATAGTAAGTTTTGGGACTTTTGCTTATGTGATGTGTGTTGGAGTATGTGTGTTTCAAACTCTTAAACTATGCTTATGTCCCACATTGGTTAGAGATGTGTTCTCATGCAGGTTTATAAACCATTGCACCACGTAAGTGTTAGCTTGAAAGATGAGGGGCTAAGGGTCAGAGTTGGGCTTGGGTTGGGTTTAGGCTTGTTTCCATCTTTCTTATTTCTCTTTTCTTTTCCTTTCAGCCCATTTTGGTTCTGCCTGTTGGGCATTAAACAACAGCCCGTTGGGGCATTTAATGTTTAATCCGTGGGGCATAGTTATATTTTTTCATCTTCTCCAGCCGTATCTTCTCTCTGTTTGCTCTGGTTTGCTGCACAGAAATTTCAGCTTCAAATATTTTTTATTTTAAGGAAAGGAAAGCCAAGTAAGGTTGTTTCTAGTTCTTCTTGCTTGAGTGTGTGATCAACTTGAAGAAATCACTATAGTCTAATCTTGGGGAGTTGTTAGGCTAAGAGAGTCATTCACACCAAGTTCTACTCCAGGTGGCACGAATCAACCTTTAAAGACAACGCATTTTGCGTGATTCTATAGTTTGTGAGATCTTTTTAACTCTATCTATTTATTTTTGTCATTGCTAATTTTTTAGGGTTTGTATTGTTGAATCAAAACTTGTTTATTTAGCCATATTTTCCAACAATTTTAAAGGTTGATATTTGTGTTTTAAAAATGAAGAAACAAGTTGTTGATTCTCTTAAGGTCATTTCGGAAATTACAAAGCCTGAGGCTTTTGATGGAAATAATTTTTAAAGTTGGAAAGAAAGGGTTTTGCCCATCTTGGAATTTACCAAAATTGACCGGGTTCTTTATGAGCCTAAACCCGAAGAAGATCCTAAAAATATAGCAAAGTGGGAAAAAACAAATAAATTGTGTGTTCATACTATTAAGGGTGGTTTATCTAACAAGTTGTTTGATAATTATTGTCATTTTACTTGTGCTAAAAATTTATGGGATGAACTTAATGGTCATTATGGGTTTGAGGATGAGGGTGCTAAAAAGTTTGCTACGGCTAAATTAATGTCTTTTCAAATGGTTGAATAAAAAAATGTTTCTAGCCAAATTGAAGATTTTCAAAAATTAGTATCCGACCTAGCTAAAGTGGGTGATGTTCTACCCGAGAGGTTTATGGCTCATGGCCTAGTGTTTAAGTTGCCGGACTCTTGGAAAGAGTATAAACACCGGTATAGCCACCATAGAACCTATTTGAATCTTCAACAAACTATCGTTGATATTCAAATTGAAGAAACAAATAGAATGTCGGAAAAGGTTTCTAGAGTTAAAGAATTTACTTCCAAGGCTAATGTTGTAGAGGGAGGACCCTCTAGATCTCCACAACATTATAAGAAACATGATTTCAAGGGAAAAGGAAAATTTCATAATAAAAATGGCCCAAATCCTTAAATCTAAAAGAAAAAGGGTAATTGTTTTATTTGTGGCAAGGTAGGTCATTATGCGGCAACATGTAGGGTGAGGGGCAACTTCAACAACAATAAGAACAACAACAAAGGCTCTACATCAAATAAGGCAAATGTGATGTAAACCAAAAAGATCATTGCAGCTGTGGTGTGTAAAGCACACTTGGTGACAAAAGTGAAAGGATGGGTAGTTGACTCAGCTTGCACAAGACACATTGGTGCATTCAAAGAGGAGTTTAGCTCCTACACTCCTATGACGGAAGGCATCGAATGTGTCTATGTTGGAGACAATAGGTCCGTGTCGGTAACTGGTAAAGGGAAGGTACTCTTGAAGCTAACTTCCGGTAAAACTCTTTCACTCAATAATGTCATTCATGTACCTCACTTTCGTCACAATCTCATTTCGGTACATTTGCTTGGTAAGGCTAGTATTAAAATTTTATTTGATGGTGGCTGTAAACACAAAATTTCTCAATTGCAAAAAATCAAACAATTGAAAAGAAATATGGTTTGCAAATATAAATTTGTATTGATGTATAATGAGTACAATCTCTATTTCAATTCTTTTACAAAAGAATACCTTCTAATTCTATCTTCTTTGAACTTGACTTGAACAAATCAGGAGATACCCTCTAATTCTATCTTCTTTTGTAAAAGATACAATTTCTGGTCCTTATTAGTCTCACCTTGCAACTCTCTTTTTTTCACTTCGGTAGACAAAGAAGATATAATGTTAAAACGTGGATCCATATCTTCCTCTAACTTTGCTACCTTGTGGCTGATTCAGTGGTAACTGTTGCGCTGGGTGTCATCTCCAGTAAACAAAGAAACTCTGGCAATGATTCTAAAGTCCATAATGAGCTCATGACATTCTGGGCACCATTTATGTCGTTGCACCCTGGTGGCCAGGACACAATCACAGCTTATGCAATACAAGACAACGAATTGTGGTTAAGGCATTTGCTTGGACTAATTGTTCAATCTAGTGTGGCATTTTACATCTTTATCACGTCTTTGAAGGTGTCTTTGATGGACCATTGGCTTTCGCTTCTTACTATTCCCATGCTCGTTGCTGGGTTCATTAAGTATGCAGAAAGGATATTTGTTATGCGATTGGCAAATTTCACTACAGAAGGTACAAGTTTTATTTCAACCAAAAATTATGCAAATGCGACATTTGATGGATTTGATCTATATGATACCTTTGTAATAAATTTTCCAAAATTCAAACCTCTCTTTTAAAATCAGAAGATGACGCATTACAGAAGCGAAGTTAAAACTTTAAAAACTCTTGATTTTCGGAAGGTTATTCAAAATGATTGAGATTTATCTTGGACTTGCATATGATGATTTCTACACAAAGGCACCCTTGCTTTCTAAGGCTTGGGTTTGCATCTTCCGATGCATCACTTTTTCTTCCGCTGTTTTAGTGTTAGTATTCTTCGTCATAAATGAGAGGCACAAACACCTGCAAATAGATTTGATTATTACTTACCACTGGCCGGTGCTCTAGTTATAGAGATATATGCTGTGATTTTACTGATTGCCTCTGATATGGCACATCGATGGTTATATAGGAATGTAAAGTTTTTGAGACCAAAAATGAGCAGTGAACCCCAAAAATGATCAATGTTTTGCACAAAAGTGGTCAAACACAATTGGTCAATTCAATATGCTTAGCTTTGGCTCGAAAAATCCTGGAATATTTCTGCAGGGAACCCCAAAAATCTTTGCTGACTTAAGAGTGTGGTTCTTCATTCACATATGGCCAAAACTAAAAACAGAGCTAGAGATGCTTTTCTATAAGACCAACAAGCAGATTTCTGATGTATTGAAAAGCTTGGTTTGGGACACAATTCTAGAAAAAGCAGACTTGCATGGAACAGTGTTTTCTGAAGACTACAACCGTTACTTAACTTGGGATAAAAGCCTAAACATGGATATTGATGAAGGCATTATAATATGGCACCTTGTTTGGGAGTTTAAGTGGGAGGGAATGAAATGAGTAGGAGGGAACACTCATTCTTCTCTATTCCCATAAAATCTCAAATTTTCATTCTTCCGAAATTGAAAGGAATGGGAATGAATGAAATTAGATTTAATAATTTTTTTACTAAAACTCTCAAAATACCCCTATATATTCAACTCTTTATTTTAAAATAGGGTTCTAATAATAATATTGTCATAAAATAATTTCATTCTATTCCCTCTAGGTTGCTCCCAAACAAGATTACTTACATTCCATTCTTTTTCATTCATTTCCATTTATTTATTTTAAAACATCAAATCAAAGTTACTTAATTCCATTCTTTTCCCTTACTTAAATACATTTCATTCCATTTATTTTCATTTCTTTGTGATCATTTCATTACATTCCTTTTCATTCCCTTATGAACTCCCAAATTGAGCCTTTGGAGATATCACATAATATAGTGTCCATACTTGCTTTGTTTCCTTTCATGTTTTCAGTGGGAAGTGCAAAGGCCACCTTTCAGAAATCATGTAGCTACATTCAGGCTGATCTCCTAAATTGGGGTGTCCTCGGATCACCAATGCCCAATGTTATTGAAACATTAATGTTACGTCTATCTGACAGGACGACTTACCCCGAAATAGAACCAAACAATGGTGAGCTTGTCAAGGAGCATTTATGGGGTTTCAATTTCCTACCATGTGCATATGCAGTTTCACAAAAATTGAGAGAGAGAGAAGAGCAAAAGTGGGAGATCTTGATTAAGTTTTGGGTTGATAACCTAGCTCGTGTGGCAACACTTTGTCAAGGAAATAACCACACTCAACAGCTCCGAAAAGGTGGACACGTTTGGCTTTTGATAGAGCATATGGACGTCAATGAAAAATTTCGAATGCCACTACCAGTTCCACAACAGGGAGAACAGACTCTACCATAGAGACCTCGGGATCTATATATTTTTGCATTGTAAGTTATTGTCTGATGCAGGGACATCTAAGGAGGATGAGGCATTCTACTGTAGCAATCTTGGAGAATGGCACTTAGCAGAGAACCAAGGGATTGATGGCATTCCACGGCAGGAATTAAGGAGAAATAATAGAAGGCTAACATATCCAAAAGATTACGTTCCTTATTTAAGGTTATTGTGCCAATCATGCACAAGGATGATGTCTACCTTCAGAAGAAGTTCAAACGTAGAAGTTGGAATGCAGGAAATCATATCGTTGATTGATTTCCAAATTTTTTATTTCCCTTATTAGTCCTTGCCTCCTTGGGAAAAGGCAACTTAAGTTTTTTCAAATTGATTATTATAATGAAACTGTTTTCATCAAGAGTTGTAGCATTTTTTTTTTTTATCTCTTCTCTTCGTCTTGATCATGGCTTGACAAACCATAGATTAGAGTAGAGTCGTATAACTTTTTTTATTTCCTGTATATTTCCATTGTTTGGTTCTGCCAAAGCTGCTGATCTGAGCTCTCTAGCATCATTGTCAACTTGTAACCACATATTTAAGTTGGCATGCCCTTACAATACAATAACTTCTTTCTTTCGTTTTCTTGTTTTCCCCTCACTAAATCAATGCAAATGAAATAAATTGTAATAGAAGTTAATTTAATTTATAAGAAATTATTTTCTATTTCTATAATGGATGTTTTGGTGCTTCTTTGTTCAAAAGCTTTAGGATTAGTTCGCTCTAAGCCAAGGTTTTCTTACTTCCAAAAAAAAAAAAAAAAAGCTTTCCTTATCCTTATGTCAACATCGAACTTCTTTTTTTTTTTTTTTTTCGTTCTTACATGACCAAAAAAAAAAAAATCCATTCTTTTCTTATCTCAAAATATAGATACAAAGTTACAAACCATAAAACAGATAAAAATCAAGCAGGATAATTGATTAATTATGAATTATCATGCAAAAATTATTAATTTTCTTATTAAGTGATCCTTAATTACTGTTATTAAAAGATCCAATAGCATATATCTATACTATTAATAAGCAGATTCCTCTATTTCATTTTCAATTTTTGGCGTACCAAAATATTCTCATATAAATTCTGAAATATCATTCCCTTTAGTTTTTTTTTTTTTTTTTTCCTACAAAAAAGCAAAAAATATTAAAATAGTAATACTATCGATAACAAGGAATTAACCATTTTTCTCACACTAAACCAACATGATCTAGTTTAGTACTCTCTGCTCTCTAAGTTTAATACAACAAAATGAAATCAATTCCAAAATCCAAAATTTATATATGGGGAAAGAAATGGTAAGCATCACTCATTTCTCAACATTTTCTTTTTCTAACTTGAATCAATGAAAGTTTCAACACCCATAATTTATATTTGGAAATTTGTGATTGAAGAAGAATAGGTAAAGGAAAGGGACTTGGTTTGAGGGCAGAGAAAAGCATAATAAATAAATTTCTAAACGAAAAGGTTTAGCGCCAAACAAGTTGGAGCTATCTTTCTCCAACCCATTATGTTCATTTTATTGAGGAGATCATTCATGAAAATTCATCAAATGGATGTAAAAACTGCTTTTCTAAAATGGGACCTAGAGGAAGAGATTATATGGATCAACCCAAAGGCTTTGTAGAGCCTGGACAAGAAAGTAAGGTATGTAAACTAATTAAATCCCTATATGACTTAAAACAAGCACCTAAACAGTGGCATGAAAAGTTTGATTCTTGCATGATTGAGAATGGTTATAAATCAAATGAATGTGATAAATGTATTTATTCTAAATCATGAAATAATTTACATGTTATTATTAGCCTCTATGTGGATGATATGTTGATTTTTGGCTTAAATATGCATGTCATAAATGAGACAAAAAATATGCTTAAAAGCCATTTTGATATGAAATATTTTAGTGAGGCTAATTTTATTTTGGGCATGCAAATTACAAAAACATGTGATGGAATATTTTTATATCAATCACATTATGTTGAGAAAATTTTGAGAAAATATAATTTTCATTATCACAAAGGTGTAGCAACTCCTTTTGATTCTAGCGTTCATTTATTTCCTATGAATAATGATGATGAGATTTTTAATCAAAAGTGAAAGTTCAAATAGTGTGTAAAACACTTATAAACGTTTAAACCCCTAAATTAAAAATACCAACACAAGCTTATAAACAAACAATTTATGTGCGGAATATGAATATAAGCTATAACCAAATTGGTAACACACTCTAAACCATAATTAATCACAATCACAGCAGTAGTTAAAAGGTAGAGAGAAAGGGAAGAAAGATGTAAACACAAAGATTACACAGCGATATGTTATTGAAGAGGAAACCGAAGTACTCGACGAAAAACCTCTCCGCCGCCCTCCAAGCGGTCAATAATCCACTAGAGAATGAAGTTAGGATACATGAATAGTAGAAGACCCTCCAAGCCTAATCTACCAAGTGCACCTAAGCCCTCCAAGCTTCTTGCTCCAACAGGGTTACGTCAAACCTTGTCTTTTCTAGCTTACCGGATCCCGCAATAGCCCATTACATCAACCAAAATGAATTGTTCCTTTCTGAACTGCTTCCAAAGCACCAAAATACCTTCTCAATGATATGGGTATGGTGAGATAAGGATTTGGCTAATATACTTTTCAAGGATATGTCAATGGAGAGGGTGAGAGTAGAGGAATTTGGAGAATCAAATGATGAAAATTGTGGATGAGTTAATCTTGTTTTTCTCTAGCATTTCTCTCTCAAAATTCTCTCTGGAAGCTCTCTACATTTCGTGGGTATAAAGGTATTTATAGTAGGGTGAATTAGGAATGTGAAGAGTCAGTTACAACCAAATAGGGCATTCTAGTGACTCGACCTCACGATTGGAACGAGTTACGAGTTTGAGTCACGAGCTAACTACCTGGCCAGACTGAAAGTTTTGTCTTGTAGTGCAACAGCTAGTGTGACCCTTCAGCTCCCCTTACATGCTTCACATGTGTGCCATTCTGGCGACTTGCCAGTCGCAAGCCAGTTGTGAGATCCAGTCGCGAGGCTCTTCTAAAGTGCACACTTCTTGAGCTTTCTTCACACTCTCTCACACACTACCTTTACATAATTCCCACCTAAATACAGGGTATCTAATTGCTAAATTATAAGAAAATTTGGCACGGAATAAAACCAACACATGATTGAATAAATTCAACCTTACAAAAAGGATTATGCTAGCATCATTGGTAGTTTGTGTTATGCTACTGATTGTAGTAGACCTAACATTGCATATGCAATAAGAGTGTTTAGCAAATTTACTAGCAAGCCTAGTAAAGGTCATTGGCTAGCTATTGAGTGAGTCATCAGATATTTAATTGGTACCAAAAGTTATGGCATACTTAATAAAAAATACCCTACTGTGATTGAAACTTTTAGTGATGCCAATTGGATTACTTTGTCAGGTGATTCTCTCTCTACCACCAGTTATATTTTTACCTTAGGTAGTGGTGCTATTTGTTAGAATCTAAAAAGCAAACAATAATTGTTAATTCAAAAATGGAAGCTGAATTAATAGCATTAGCTTCAACTAGTGAAGAGGCAAATTGGCTTAGAGATTTGTTATATGGAATTCCACTTGGAGAAAAACCAATTTCACCTATATTAATTCATTGGGATAGTACTGCCACAATTAGTAGAGTTAAAAACCGATATTACAATGGTAAATCCAGACCTATAAGAAGAAAGCACAATCCCGTGCAATCCATTTACCAAGATCTTGGCAAAAGATAGGGTCTGGAATACATCGAAGGGGATGGGACTAAAGTCCATCGATTCATGAGCCATCTATGAGGATACCCAACCCAAAGACTAGAGATCCTGAGAATTGGGTTCAATGGGAAAATCTAACCATATGACGGTCGTAAGAAATTCACTACTTGTTTCTTTAATTATTTATTTTGTAAATAATTTTTTAATTGTTTGTCTCTATGATGTAAGTGCATCTATTCTGTAATGTTGGAGAGGTTGAGTAAAAAACTCTTAATGAAATTTATAGCTCATTTGAGTGGGGTGTCAGAATTACAGGAGTACCTTTAACAAAATTTCACCTATGTGAATGTGGGGGTGAGGCTACTCTTTATGAGATTTAGACTTAATCTCAAATACACTCATGAAATTAGGATTAGCACACGGCCGTAAAATGCTAACTATAAAAGCTCATGTCAATACCTAGGTTGTTATGTGTAAGCAATGACAATTTCCCCAAAACAGTCCTATAGTTCAAGCCAGAGACCACTACGACTTTGGAGTTGAGATCACTGTTTTACTAAGTAACAGTTCAATGCAAAGCACACTTTCATGATACATAGTGACCTGTCTTTGCCTGATAATCTCTTTAACTAAAAAACTTATTATTAAAATGAATGGGGGATTGTTGGAGTATTTTAATATTATTTAATTAAAATAAATAAATATGACAATGTAAATGTAAAGATATGGGAGGAGTTAGTGGAATGTTTAATACCACATTGAAAATGAGAGAGACTCTTTTATTCTTTTTAATTGTGGTGATTAATGGGCTAATATGTATTGATTCAGATATTGGGCTAGATACGTGCGCAAGGAAGAGGTAAAGGGAGGAGGTGTCAAAAATGGAAATGAATCAACCTTTGGATCCATTATTATTTAGTTTATTTTGTGTTATTTCCATGGTGGGGTCATTAGAAATCATTATGGAAACTATAAAAATCTGAAAGTGCTATTACACTGTAGATATGGCACAACGCAATTGGAACCCTTCAAAATATAACAGTTTTTTTTTTTTTTTTAATCCCAAAGCTCTAAACCCAACACCTTTTATCATTTGCTTAAACTCCTTATTATTTACCATATCATCTCCATCCACATCCACGTTCATCATCATCTTCAGGCAATCCTCTATAGTCCTCCCATGTTTAAGCCTAAGAGAGACCAAAACTGATCTTAATTCATCAACAGAGGTAAATGTAGGGAATCAAACTGAATTCCCAACCTATGAGAAACAAAAAAATAGAGAAAACACACACTAAAGAAAAGCAATCACACGCACAAGATAATATTTATGTGGTTCGGCAATTTGCCTACGTTCATGGAGTTGCAGGGATTTCACTATTATCATGGAAGAAAACAAAGTGCGGCTTGCGGCTACAATATTTCTCTCTCACAAAAACACAACAACAACACCACACTAAAACCCTAATCACCAAAGTCGGTTTCTATATACAAAACGGGCCAAAAAAAAATTTCATGAGCGCTCCGGCTTGGGCTTATCGGCACAAGCCTCCACTCCATGGACTAAGCCTCAGTAAATCTACCATTAAGAACCACACAATATTATTCGAGTCGGGTCGGGTCGTCAAACCGGATCAAACAAAACTAGGCTCCGTAAAGCCCAACAAATCTCCCACTTGGAGACTAGTTCAATCACCAACATCAACCGCAATCCTCCAAACACACAATCCCTCATCCCTGCAACTCATCCTCCTATCCTCAAGCTAGAAGACCAATTGAAGCTGCGCACAGCTTCAACTTCTTAATAGTGACACCCTTAGTCAACATGTCTGCCGGGTTCTTAGATCCACAAATCTTCTCAAGTATTACCAATTTATCTTCAACAAGGTAACGGATAAAGTGGTATTTTTTTTTTATATGCTTCAACTTTGAATGAAAAGCCGAATTTTTGACAAGAAAGATTACACTCTGACTGTCACTATGTAGAATGCCCATCTCCTGCTTCTTACTCAATTCATCTAAGAAACCATGTGGCCAAATCATCTCCTTTCCAGTTTCAGTTGCAGCAACATACTTAGCTTCTGTAATAGACAAAGTAACAATCTTCTATAGATTTGAAGCCCATGATATAGTTGTACCACCCAGAGTAAAAACAAACTCAGTAGTACTCTTTCTACTATCAATATTACCAGCAAAATCAGCATCTACATAACCCTGTAGTTTCAAACTTATACATGTGAAACAAAGATATGTATCTGATGAACCCTTCAGATATCTCAAAATCCACTTGACTGCCTCCCAATGCTGCTTTCCAGGCCTACTCATGAATCTGCTCACAACTCCCACTGCATGTGCAATGTCTGGCCTTGTACACATCATAGCATACATCAAGCTGCCAATAACTGAGGCATAGGGCACCTTGCTCATATGGTCCCTTTCTTCTTCTGTCTTCGGTGATTGTTCTTTGCTTAGTTTAAAATGACTACCCAAGGGTGTGCTCACTGGTTTAGCTTCATTCATGTTGAACCTGCTGAAAACTTTCTTCACATACTCTGACTGTGAAAGCTTCAATGTACCATTAGCCTTGTCTTTAATGATTCTCATACCAAGGATTTGCTTTGCAACTCCCAAATCCTTCTTTGCAAACTATTTAGACAACTGCTTCTTCAAATTATTAATCTCCTCAATGTTAGACCCTACAATAAGCATATCATCCACATACAACAGTAATATGATGTAAGAATTGTCAAAAGACTTAACATAGCAACAATGATTAGCTTCACATCTCTTGAATCCAATTTTATGCATAAAACTGTCAAATTTCTTGTACCACTGTCTAGGAGCTTGTTTTAGGCCATACAAGCTCTTTTTCAGTTTGCAGACTAGATTCTCTTGTCCCTGAACAGTGAACCCTTCTGGCTGAATCATGTAAAGGTCTTCCTCCAAGTCACCATGAAGGAATGCCGTTTTCACATCTAACTACTCAAGATGTAAATTTTCTACAGCCACCATTCCCAGTACTAGTCTAATTGTTGACATCTTCATAACTGGAGAAAATATCTCTGTGTAGTCAATGCCCTCCTTCTACTGGAACCCTTTAACAACTAATCTGGCCTTGTAACGTTTGCTACCATCATGCTCATTCTTTATTCTGTATACCTACTTGTTGTGCAAAGCCTTCTTTTCTACTAGCAATTCAGTCAGTTCCCATATCTGATTCCCTAACAAGGAATCCATCTCATCCTTCATGGCTAACTTCCACTTGCTTGAATTCTCATCTTGCAAGGCTTCATCATAACGCTCTGGCTCACCACCATCAGTCAATAGGAGACAATTTAGAGTTTATGAATAACGATGTGGAGGTCTAATGTTCCTGGAAGATCTGCGGACTTCAGCTACAGGTGTACTCTGATCTACCTGTGAATTTACATTCTCCTTATCTTCTTCACCCCTTTTCTGGACAGTACTGTCAGTCAATTCATCTAAGTTAACAAACTTAGATTTCTTTTGATCTATCTCTGCAACATCTAATACTACAGTTGACATGTCCTTGTACATAACCTGTTCATTAAATATTACATTTCTACTTCTGATGATTTTCCAGTTTTGTTCATCCCAAAACGTATAGCCAAATTTCTCATCACCATTGCCAATGAAAAAACATATTTTAGACTTTGCATCAAGTTTACTGCGAGCATCAAAATTAATATGAACATAAGAAACACAACCAAAAACTTTTAAATGTGAAGACTTTACCTCTTTACCGCTCCAAACCTCCTTAGGAAGTTTGAACTCCAAGGGAACTGATGGTCCTCGGTTTATCAGGTAAGTTGCAGTGCTAACAGCATCATCCCAAAAAGTTTTTGATAGTCCAGCATGCAACCCCATACTCCTAGCACACTCATTGAGAGTTCTGTTCATTCGCTCAGTCACACCATTCTACTGTGGTGTTCCAGGAATGGTATTCTCCATCCTAATTCCCTATACGGCACAATACTCACTGAACCCTCCATCTATGTACTCTCCTCTATTATCTTACCTCAAACATTTTACTTTCAAACTTGTTTCTGTCTCAACTATGGCCTTCCACTTCTTAAAAGTTTCAAATACATCAGATTTATTTTTCAGAAAATAAAATCTTACCTTTCTGCTTGAGTCATCAATGAAAGTGATGTAATACCTTGAACCTCCAAGGGATGTAACCGGAAAAGGCCCCCACAAATCAGTGTATACTAACTCCAATTTTTCAACCTTCGGTGTCCTGCCAGTTTTCAAGAAGCTCACCTTTTTCTACTTTCCTAAGATGCAGCTTTCACACATGTCAAAATCAATGGACTTCAATTCTGGTAATTTTCCTTTTGACAGCAACATCTTCATCCCTTTCTCACTCATGTGACCAAGTCTGCGGTGCCGTAGGCTTGTATCAGTACTTGCATCAACAACTGCAATTGTGTTTCTTGGACTTGAGGTCATATACAGAGTACTAGTTTTCCTTCCACAAGCCAATACCTTGGCTTTCTTTGTAACCTTCCAAGTACCACCAACAAATAGTATTGCATGCCTTTCATCATCAAGTTGTCCAACAGAAATCAGATTCCCCCTCAGGTCAGGAATATGTTGAACCTTCTCTAGTAACCAAACAGATCCATTGGACAACAATATCTGGACGTCTCCCATACCTACAACATCCAAGGCTAAACCATCAACCAAATACACCTTACCAAAATCGCCTGCAACATAATTCTGTATGATTTCTCGATGTTGAGTGGTATGAAACAAAGCTCTTGAATCCAAAAACCCAATCATCAAGTGGACTGTCTATAGCAAGAAGTAATGCATCCTGTACCTCTTCTGTTACAGCATTAGCAAAATCATCTCCATTCTTCTTCTTAGGTTTTTTGCATTGATTCCTAAAGTGACCTGTTTTCCCACAGTTCCAACATTGAACTTGTTGGCCTGATCTAAATTTGCTTCTGTGCCGATTAGAATTTCTGGATTTTGATCTGCCCCGATTTGAATTTCTATCATTACCTCTGTCTCTTGTCTCAAGGTTTAGGGCAGAACCAAATCCTGAAGTTTTACCTGCATCTCTTCTGCAAATCTCCTCAGCCAGAATTAAATCTTGTATGTCATTGTACTTCAACTTTTCTTTTCCTATAGAATTGCTTACTACCATCCTCATTGCCTCCCAATTTTTTAGCAAAGAAGCCAAGACAATCAGAGCACGAATCTCATTATCAAAATCAATTTCTACAAATGACAATTTATTTGTGATAGTGTTAAATTCGTTCAAATATTGTGCTACTGATGCATTCTCTGCCATCTTCAAATTGAACAATTTCTTCATCAGATGAACCTTGTTGTTTGTTGACGGCTTTTCATACATACCGGACAAAGCCTTCATCAGATCTGCTATGGTTTTCTCCTTTACAACATTATGTGCAACAGACCTAGATAGAGTTAACCTGATAACTCCCAGTACCTATCTGTCAAGAAGAGCCCATTCCTCAGCCTTCATAGCCTTAGGTTTTGTCCCCAAAAGAGGCAAATGCAATTTTCTCCTATAGAGATAATCTTCAATCTGCATCCTCCAATACGCAAAGTTTGTGCCATCAAACTTTTTTATTCCAGACGCCTTTCTTAGCTTCCTTTACCATTGCTCCCACTCAAACCTAACCCTAGGCTTTGATACCAGTTGTAGGGAATCAAACCGAATTCCCAATCTATGAGAAACAAAAAATAGAGAAAACACACGCCAAAGAAAAACAATCACACACACAAGAAAATATTTACGTGATTTGGCAATTTGCCTACGTCCACAAAGTTGCAGGGATTTCACTATTATCAGGGATTTCCTCCACTCCATGGACTAAGCCTTAGTAAATCTCCCATTAAGAACCACGCAATATTATTCGAGTCGGGTCGGGTCGTCAAACATAATCAAACAAAACTAGGCTCCACAAAGCCCAACAGTAAACCCATCACCATTTTGATCAAACACATTATATGCCTCCTTCATGTTCTCCTCCTGAATACGCTTGTCCATTATCGATTGTTACAAATCTCCGAATTCATTGTTATCCACACAACCAACTCCGCTAATATCAATCTTTTCAATCATTTGAGTAATTAATATTAATTTCAATAATACAATTAAATTTTTTATCAAAGCTGCCAAGAGTCTTGTAGTTCAATTGATTCACACCTCTTGCTATTTTCAACAAAAATGTCTAAGATTCAAATTCATCTACCAAAACTATTCGATGTAATAAAAATATCTATTTTAGGGTGGTGAATGGTGATTTAGGCTTTCTATCGAGGTTGTCAAAATTGGGATTTTACGTAGAATCGTAGGAGATAAGTAGGATCAAGGAATCGTGGATCGTAAGATCCTACATTATTTGAGAAAAAACAAAAAATACACATTGATATGTTAAATAATCACATAAATTATAAATTCATTCATAAAAAACTAAAAATTTGCATCCATTTGATGTAATTACCATACATCACTACATCTATTTGTAAATATCATTTAAAGAGCAAAAAACCTCAAAATTTGACACTCTATTGGGATGTTATTTTTTATTTGGGTTCAACTAACACTTTATCTCTCTACATTAGAATAGTAAAACTTGGTCTATTGTGATGTTATTTTTTACAAGGTTTTCAGACCCGGACCGTTCATTGAACCGTAAAAGGGAGAGGTTCAAGGTTTTTGAGGTCAAATCAGGGTCGAACCAAAATGACGTCATAATTAATTTAATAATTATTATTTTTATGTAAAAATATTAAATTAATAAAAAAATATTAAATTAACTAAAATAATCCAATTAAATATAAATATCTATATTTCAAATATATATTTTCATATCATAACTTTACAAGACAAATAAGAAATATCAAATCCTAAGCAAATTTAAATATAATATCTATTTATTTATTTATATATTGATTAGTTAAACTTGTAATAATAATAATAATATTATTATTATTATTATTATTATAAGAATTAGAAAGACAGTAAAATAAAATAAAATAAATTATTTAATAATTTTAAATTGAAATAATTATTTAATAATTATTATATACTTAACTGTAAATATTAATTAAAATTAGAGCAACTAGTCGCTAACCCGTACGATGCACGGGAAACTATTGAAAATTAGATTTTAAAAAAGAAAAATTTATTAATTTTAGTTTATATTGAATATTTATTTATGGTAGTTTAAAATATTATTTCAAATCTTCATTTCATTTTATTTTAGTTGGAATAACTTATATAATTAAATGAAATGCTTATGAATAAGAGTTGACATTAATAATATACTATATATATTTAGTAATTATTCAAGATATCATTTAAATATAACAATTTTTTTTTTGTTGTTTTAAAAAAAGAACAATATTAATACATTGAAACACAAAATACTATATTGTCCAATAGATATTACAACTTTAAAACTAAAACATGAGTAGTGATTTTTAATGGACTGGGGTAATAGCACAGCTTTCTGTAGAAAAAAATCTGATTTAAAATTTTTTGGAGTAACACTGTAGTAAAAATGCCGAAAGGAAGCAAGAAATTCCATTGGAAAATGCTACAAATACATTTGGTTTTCTTTTTTTTTTTCATTGAGTAGGTACATCACTTTTTAGTAGAGTCTTAATACATGGAGGACGCTCCTCCATCCAATACATCATTGTCTAGCCAACCCAACCAATTCTTTGCTTCACATGCTATCTTCGCTATTGGTCTGTTTATTCAAGGAAAGCCATAAGAGAAAAATATATTCCTAATAGAAGAACCAAGTAGTCTAACATCATTTCCTTCTACTATTCTTGCACATAAAGCTCCTATACATTGACTTCCACTATCATTGTACCTTCAAGCCACACCATCTATTGTTTTGCAATTTCTTGATGGTAAAATTTACCTTGTAACATGAACCTATAGGAGGCCATTTACACTCTTCAATAGGCTATCTAGACTGATTATTTCTCTAAGCTTCCATATATTCCATAGCAAGTGTATAGGTTGTTTGCACCAAATCCACTACTAACTTCAAAGTTTCTTCCACATGCCTTTGGTTTTGATTTGACCATAATAGCCAACCTCCATCTCCATGACATGCCCATTTTGTTTTACCCAACTTAACAGTTCAAAATAAGAAAAAATAAATTTGTACCATAACAAAATATTATGAACATGTATAAGGCAAACAACCATTAAGTACTAAACAAAAAACTTTTTTTCTCCCAAGTGAAGCACAATTTATGAAACTCAAACATTCAAAAGAGGCAATCATGGAGAGAACCCATTATGCATTAAGTAAAAAAGTATAGAACAATAAAAGTTGTTTAAATATCATTGCCATAATATATCCCTCCTTAAAATAGACAATATTCAATGTTGTCCACCATTCAAAATTGTGTAGTTTGACTAATTTAAATTTCAAAGTGCTATATCCAACCAAGAACCATAAATAACAATTAGAGGGAGGAAGGCCAGTTTAAGTATAGAAAAAATAAAGTCCTCCCAAAAAAAAATTCAAACTCATGTCAATAGCAAGCATCACCTCCCAAAAATTTGGGCTCTTTTTTTTAGCAAAAAAAATATCCATTTTCAATGCACTTCTCGAATGATTGGCTCAATCTAAAATACAAATATAATGTACAATAATAAGCTTATAAATTGAGGACAACTCCCACTGTTCAATTCGAAGATTCAACTTAAATCAATCAATTGGTAGGACAACCCAAGAAAAATCAAAGATTAACACTACTTGTATTATGACTTTGAGGACGATAAGAGAATAAAACTTTATAGGAAAAAAATAATATGAATAAATTACTTGTGTATGCTTTGAAGCTACTACCATCTCTATCAAAATTTAAGGAGAAAAATAGGATGAAATATATTAATAAAAAATAATATATAAATTTTATTATTGATGCAACGATTTCTCTAATGTTAAAGTGAAAAATTAATATTCACTCTCACAACAACTCAAAACATTTACTTAATGAAAAGAGAGTACCATGTTGCAGCAACACCAGCATCAATATAACCAAGGGTTGTTTTTTCTTTGCCATAGATTTGACAACAAAGGAAGAAGAAGAAAACGTGGAAATCTGCAAAGAAAAGAAAAACAAAAACAAAAAAACCTTAAATCCAAAGCAACCCACAGCCACAAACCAACAAAATTCCATGAAAAACAAAAACAAACAAAAAAAAACTTAAATCCAAAGCAAGCACAAACTAACAAAATTCCATGAACAATTGAAGCGGATAGAGAGAGAGCAATATATAGAAATTATGCAAAGTTAAAAACATGTTTTAATTACCTCAAAATAATTTGCCGACCTAGAATATGATGGGCTGGATTGAGCGACGATGGAGAGGCAAAAAGAAATCGATGCAGTGGCGGTGATCCATGGTGGCGGCGGTAGCGGGAGGATCTGAGTTTTGGGGTGCCAGCGTATATTAGAAAACAGAGAGGTTGTTTTAGACGTGAAGGTTGACGGGAATCAGAGAGGTTGTTTTAGATGTGAAGACTGAAGGGAGTTGTATTCTTGTATTAGGGTTCTAAATTAATAAATTCTAATATAATAATAAATTATTAAAAAGAATTAAAAAAGAAAAAAGAAAAAAGAAGAAGAAGAAGAAGGTGCCGTGAAGGCTGAAGGGGAGTTGATTGGGGTGGGGTTCTAAATTAATAAATTCTAATATAATAAATCGTTAGAATTTAATAATAAATCATTAAAAAAAAAAGAAGAAGAAGAAGGAGGTGACGTGAAGGCTGTAGGGGGGAGTTGATGGGGTGGGGTTCTAAATTAAAGGGGGGAGTTGATTGGGGTGGGGTTCTAAATTAATAAATTCTAATATAATAAATCGTTAAAAAGAATTAAAAAAAAAAAAAGGTGACGTGGAAAATTGTGGAGCTAGCAGAGGCTTCGGTTTTATATATACATATATAGATAATAGTACCATAACATTTTATACAAATTTTACCACAATTTGCCACGTGATGAGATGTGAGTGGTAGAGATGTAAACCCATAATTTTTTTTTTCATTACTCACACTTTGTCATGTGTCAAATTATAGAAAAAAATTGTGTAAAATATTGTGATACTACATTACTATCAGAGAAATGATATGTCCACAACATTTTGACAACAAGTCCTAAGTGACAAATTATTACTAGTTGTTATTATTAGGGCAAAAAAGTAATCTTAGTGTTATGTTCAAATTTGAATCAATAACAACTAACTACTTGTAATTTGTTGTAAAATTATTGTGGACCTAGCACCTCTCTTACTCTCAAAAATACTTAAAATATTTAACGCACCTATCAATGCATGTTACATCACGTTGGGCAGCTAAAAAAAATATCTAAATCTAATGGCTGAAATTTTTTTGCTTTTATTAAAAAATTAAAACCTTTCATCATTTCCAAGTTAGCCACGTGAGGTATAGGACTTGGGAAATCAAAAGGAGTAAAAAAGTAACAAAAGTCTAAAGAAAGAAAGAGAAACACATACCTCAACTCAGTGAAAAAGAGGAAATTACAGAGCTCCATCAACGGAAAAAAGAAAGAGAAGAAAAAAAAAAAAAAGAAGAAAGAAGAAGAAGCAGTAGCAGAAGACGAAGATACGTGTTACTGTAATTTGTGTTTTTGTTTTTTTGATCTGATGTAGTTTGTGTTTACTGTTTATTTGCTGAGCGAGTGTGGAGTTTGTTTTGGCACAGACCCTGCTTCGATGTATTCTTCTCTCTTTTTCTTTTTCTTTTTTTTTTTCTTTTTTGAGGAACTTGTCTTCTTCTTCTTCGCTGGTTCTTTTGTTTTTCCTTACAAATCCCTTTGTTCAAGATCTGAAATTATCAGATCTCCTTCCGATCTTTGTTTTTCTTCGTGTTCTTTCATCTCTTCTAGATCTGATCATAACTTCATACCAGTATATTGGCCAAAATTCACCGAAAAAGCTAAAACAAAAAGAAACAATTCGAACCTCAAAAACCGATCACGATTCACAGAACCGAGCGGTCGGACCGCGGTCCGTGCAGGTCCCTCTTTTTTTTTGCATGGAACGATTCTTCACCCTAAACAAACTGTAAAGCTGAACAGTTCGAGGTTTTTCCGATCGGACCGTATGGTCCAATCTGGGTTTCAAAACCTTTTTGAATCCAAATGAGCTTTCTGTCAAGTTAAAGAAGATTTAAGAAATCAGGATCGTTTGAGATCATTAGAATCGTACAATCCTATCGATCTTGAACGATCGCAAAGATCCTTAAAAAAATTGGATCATTTTAAGCAGGTGAGATCGTAAAATCGTAAGATTGTAGGGTCCAGATCGAAATTTTGACAACCATGCTTTATATATATATATATATTCCCCTTGAACATAAATATGGTGAAACAAGCAAATGGACCTTTTAATTTCAAAATAAATGGAGAGTATCTTGATTTAAAAAAAATAAATAGAAAGAACCCAGTTTGATTGTGACTAACATTCTTAAATCGGTGGGTTACACCAACTTTTTAGTAGAGCCTAAGAGGCACGCAATGGCCTTTATTCTATTCTTCAATCTTCTTCTTCTCTCTTTATTTTTTTATTTATCTTTTAAATTTTTTTCTAATGAGCAATGCTTTAACTTTTATATATTGCTTTTGGAATAAACCATTAAGCAAGGCAAATGATTCATACTTTAATAAAACTAGTTGTAAACTCGTGTTTTGCACGGGTTTTATAAGTATCATAAATTTATAAATTTTGTACACATGGATCTTTTAAAGAAACATTATGAATAGTATCAAAGTTCTTAATGTAATAAATATTGTATTCTTCTAATGATTCCCTAAATCTTATGAAAAATTAAATATTGTTTTCTTGTAATGATTCCCTAAATCTTATGGAAAATGCATATTTTATTGCTACATGTATATGATTGCCCTATATAACCTTGAATTAAGCAATCAATCAGTAATATATTATTACATGTATATTTAACTTGTTCTTCCAGCAAAACCATATAAAGACTTCTGGTTTTATTGTTTTTTGAGATTGTAAGCATCCCACAATCTTGTGATTTGAACTCTAATTCTCCAATAATCCTTATCAACGTTGAGGCCATGAGTAGTTATTTTTGTCATGTTAAGGCCATAGAACATTCTATATTAAAATATTGTTAATAATTTATTCAAAGGAAAAAAAAAACATCACAAAGGTAAATAAGTTTGGCAAAATACTGACAAGAAATTATTCAAAGGCAAAAAAAACATGACAAAGAATGAGAAGTTGACAACGAAAAAAAAGTTTCCAAACCTTGGTAAGATTTTTTTTATGGGAAACCTTTGTAAGATTTATAATTTTGTTGTAAATAAAAACGTAATTTGAGGATTGGACGTGCAATTATCATTTGTTAATGAAATTGAATGAAAATAGGATGGACTTATTATGGTTGTTATTTTTGTTTAGGGATTTAAGATGGAGGCCTAAGTGTCTCCAAAAGGAGGTGTCACTAGATTATCAAAAAAAAAAAAATATGGTGTCACTATAATGTAATTATTGTAAATACGAAATACCTCACTTGAATTGTATTTAAAAGTTGGTATTTTTTTCTTTGTGAGTTATCATTTATACAATAAAACGTGGGTTCCAGTTAACTGAATTAGTAAAGTTTTTTATAATTGAATAAAAGATCTAGAGTTTAATATCTATTTACACCAAAAACTGATGTGTTTTGGTCCGATGATAAAGAACCATTATTAAAAGCAAATTAAAACTCTTAAAAAAGAAAAAAAAACTTCAAGTCACAATTACGTCATTAGGTCTTGTACCAAGTCTTCTTCGTCCCTAATCCCTCGAGCATGGAAAATTATACTGGGGTATATACACCATCTCTATCACAGCAGGTCCACCTGTCGTGAGAGCGATGGTGTATCCTCCTTGAGAGTTGAGCCAACCCCGAAGCAGGAACTGGACGTAGCCTTAAAGATGCACTTTTCAAATAAACCATTGCGCAAGGCAAAGGATTCGTACTTCCGGAATATATATATTTTTCCTTTTCAACTAGCAAGGAAGGAGTTTGCTTTTATCATTTGTTTTCTTTATGAATAAAACTTTACTTTTACCCTTTATATATATATATATATATATATATATATATATATAAACAATTGAACAAGGCAAAGGATTCACAATTCACCCTCGCAGGAGAAACTCTTATTTAAGCAATATATAGGCATCCAGAAGATCTGGAAGTCCGTACGAAGCAGGAAGATGTTAACTACAGGTATGTTACTAAAATATTACCTATAATATAAAATAATATGTCATAAGCCTTTTATTTGAGAAGAATACCATAACTCATTCCATTATCCAAAAAAAAAATTTCATAACTCAAGTTTATTTATGTGTTTGTCTATATATATACTAGCCCCATTACACGCATTTTATGCGTGCAATGAGGCTTTTTTTTTGGGGAGGGGGGGGGTTTAATATCATAATATTTCTCTCATATCAATTTAAAGTTTACAACTTTGTCATTAATATCATGCATTTGCGAACTATTAATACGGCCATAAGTGTCATCAGACTAGCTCCAAAACATGATGACTGAAATGACATCAAAATTATATATTCATATTTTGATTTGTTCATATTTTATTTTAGATAAAATCAAAATCAGACCCAACAATTTATTTTAATACAATATGAAAATCATATAACTTTTTGGATGATATTGAAAAACAAACTATGTACTATCCATATGAATATTTATCAACAAAAAATAAAATATCCATATACATACAAAAATAACAAAGAGAAATGAACAAAATGTGCGAGCTGCATTCTAAACCAACTTAAGCATTTGTGTGTATCCTTCTTTGTTTCACGCGCTCTATATGCATGTTTTTATAGGCTTTTTAGTTTCTTTTTTTTTATTTTTTTATTTTCCTTTTTCTTTTAAGGATTTCCTAAGGGTTTCTAGAGGCATATAGCTTCAAATAGAAGAAAGTATTCTCAAAAATATTCTCAAAAAAAATCTCACATACGTGAATAATTTGAAACTATTAGAAAGTATTCAATTTGGTGGCCATATTTTATAAAAACTTTTAAATATTCAATAATTTGGTCACCTAGCATGCAGATAAAGAATTTAAACAGAAATTTTGTGTTAATCTTGTGAGACACTTTGAAATAACATCATTCTAAACAAAAAGGAGGCTAAATTTTTTTTTCAAAAAATGAAAGAAATTTCTAGTCAACCATTAATAGAAGCCAAAATGAAGAAGTATAAATGAAGGGAACCAAAAGAAAGAGCAAACACTAATTTTATATTTTAAACATGGAAGTTAGTTTGTATTTTATTTTGCACATAGGAAAGACATCCATTAAAAGAGATAATATATGAAGATGGCATAAAAACCAAAAGACAATTGATAATATAGAATAAGCTAATTAAAGAATGTAAGTGTTGCACATATCAATAAACTCAAGCATAATAAGGCAATTATTTATTTTACAAAACAATGAATCACTAAGGAGTTCTGCAAAATTACATTCAAGTTTTAACTTCTTCACTCACCTGAACTCAATTAACACCAAATTGTGATGCTTTGGCCTTTATGCAATCCAATAAATAAGTCACTTTGCATTTATAAAAAATAAAAATTATATAAGTTAAATTTGTTTTCTTTTTTTGGACATTGAAACGAATACATGGTTGTTGTGTTTTTTATTTTATCTTTTTTGACCACGTTAGAATTTAGTGAATATATTATGAAATTAATTTCAATTTGGATCCAAGTATATATATAATGACCGGTTACTATTATAATTTTTTTTTTTTTTAGAGAAACCAAACTGTGGAGGTTAGTTAGTTTTTTATTTTTACATAGAGGAAAGACATTCATTAAAAGAAGAAAAAAAAAATACAATACAGAGAGATGTGAAAAGAAAATAGTTCAAATACCAAAATAACACAATAAATAAAAATATTAAAAGGAAAAAGGGAGTATAGTTGAAGGGACTCCAATTCTATCATCTATAAGTTTAAACTTCTTAATTATAGCTTGTGTTTTCAATTACAACCAAAACCCAGTAATTATTAATTTTTTTAATGAACATGCCAAATTCTAAGGCATAATTTGTAAATTTATAGTGGTTAGTGGATTTAGCAATCATAAACAGATTCTTCAACCAAAAAAAAAAAAAAAAAGGAACAAAAAACAAACCATAAACAAAACCATAATACATGGATCAGAAAACATACACACATTTTCGAAAGAATATATCGAGGCATTACACAAGTTTTCGGAAGACTCTCCAAGGATGAAATCAACGTAAAGGCCGTTCAACAATTGTTGTAATTCTTATGAATTTTGTGTTATTTGCTATTGGATTTGTTATCGAAAACATAAAAAAAAATAGTAGCTGTCTGAGAAAAACTCTATTTAATTAGGAATAGGAATAGTAGTCATTGTACACGTAACAAACTATTGGGAAGAGTTTTTATTTGTGAGACGTTCACCTATCGGAAAGTTTTTGTTTGTAGTGGGAATTGTGAGACGTAGGGTGGGAAAGTATTTCAACTTGGGGTAGTGGAAAGTTAGAGAGTTTTACTTACATGTAACTTTCCACTGTAACTTATTCTTAATATGTGCACTTACATTTTGTTGAAGTTGCAGTGTTTCATCGTGGGCTAGGATTTTAATTTTAGAAAAGTGGGGTTGTTTTGGTTGTGTACATGGTTAGTGGGAAGTCTATTTTTTGTGAAGGTTTTTGCTTTTAATTTTTGTCGATTTACGGTTTTAACCTCATTTATTATGTTTTAAAAATAAGGATAAGTTAATTAAATTAAAGATATTTATATAGAGATATAGAGATAAATAGAAGAATAACTAGATATTGATTATTATAAATTAATAGACAAGAACCAGGATTCAAGTTTTCAAAATAAAATTTTACACATATATACACTTAAATTAGGATAGAGTAGAATTTATACCTTGTATTAAAAAAATAGAATATAAATAAAAGCTTGCTTGGCTGCTGTTATATATCACGTTTGGCTGCAAAGAAATGCTTTTATGCATTGTGGACCTCAAAACTAAAGAAGCTATTATTCAGTTAATTAGAAGATATGTTAAGTCCAGAATTGGCTAATACAAGCTTAGTTGGAGGGAGAACAACTGCCCCTGTCTCAGAAAAACAAACTCTTGGCCTTAGAAAAAAGCCTATATAAATATATTTACCTATTTCTAAAAGAAGTCTTCCCTTGCCCCAGCCAATAATAAGAGTCATGATACCCTTATCATTCACATTAAAATGGTTGTTACAATTATAAAAACTTAATGAGACTGAATAATTTTAGTATAATTTCAAGGCAAATTACCTTTTTTATAGTTTTTTAAATTGATTTCCTTTCTTTATTCATTATTAGTTAATGAATAATTTTCCTAAGTAATAAGTTATGCTTTTTTATTTGCCTTTAAGTAATGATTAAATTGCTTGTCTTTCTATCTTTTACAACAACATCAACACACACGCACACATAGAAAAAAAAATTACTTGTCTAAATTGTTGTGAGACTCTGAATGAAGAGTTAATGTAATCTTCAATGTATCATAATTATATACTTTGGTTTGGAGAACTTCTTTTGTCAAAACTCTGTATCTATTAATTTTCATATTTGATCAGCTTGATGAGTCTTATGCTAACTAAAATTTTAGTCAATGTCTTGCCAAAATATAATAATATGTTTTTGTTTAAATATCGGTGAAGTTTTGAACAGTTTGATTTTCCTGGAGACAAGAAAGCATTTTCAACTGGTTCCAGAGTCTCTGAAAAAATTATGGAATAATTGGGAGCTACGAGTGCTGGTCCTTGTCAGTCTCACCTTGCAACTATTTCTTTTTCACTTTGGCAGACAAAGAAGATATAATGTTAAGACGTTGATCCATATCTTTCTTTGGTTTTGCTACCTTGTGGCAGATTCAGTGGCAACTGTTGCACTGGGTGTCATCTCCAATAAACAACAGAATTGTGGCAATGACTCTAAATTACATAATGAGCTCGCGGCATTCTGGGCACCATTTATGTTGTTGCACCTTGGCGGCCAAGACACAATCACAGCTTATGCGATACAAGACAATGAATTGTGGTTGAGGCACTTGCTTTCACTGGTTGCTCAATCATGTGTGGCAACCTACATATTTAACACATCTTTGAGGGGCCATTGGCTTTCGCTTCTTACCATTTCCATGCTTGTTGCTGGGTTCATCAGGTATGCAGAAAGGATATGGGTCATGCGATCAGCTAATAGACCTCCAGTAGACGTTGACATTACCGCCTATCAAATAACATCAGACCCATTTGTTACTTTTGGGAAGTTCAGAGATCTCTTTCTATATCAGAAGATGCCGAATGCATTGCGAGACGGCATCTTTGAAGAATTCCGAAATTATGATTTTCAAATGGCATTCAAAAGGATTGAAATTGAACTCGGGCATGCCTATGATTATTTCTACACCAAGACTCCATTGTTTTATAGGAGACGGTGGGGTCGGTTTTGGGTTTGGCATTGGAGTTGGGGTTGCATCTTTCGCTGCATCACTTGTTGTTTCATTGTTTGTGTGTTTGTAGTCTTCATCGTAAAAGAGAGGCACAAACATCTGCAAGTGGATTTGATTATTACTTACATACTGTTGGGTGGAGCTGTTGTTATAGAGATATCTGCTGTGATGTTACAAATTACCTCTACTAAGGGACTTGAGTGCCGACCGTTAGGAAAGCTTAAACCGTTTTTCTCAGTATTTTCCAGTAATGATAAGTTGTGGTCAAACACAATGGGTCAATTCAATATGCTTAGCTTTTGCTCGAAAAATCCTGGAATTTCCTTGCTTGGAACCCCAAAATTCAGACTGGGAAGGTGGTTCTTCAGTTGCGTGTTGCCAAAGCTAGATAGGGAGCTAGAGATGCTTTTCTATAAGAGAAACAAGCAGGTCTCTGATAAATTGAAAAGCTTGGTCTGGGAAATGATTCTAGGCAAATCATGTTCTGTTAGTCCAGTGTTTTCCGAAGACTATAACCACGTGTACTTGAGTTTGGAGAAAAGAATACCGGTGGAAATTGACGAAAGCATTATCATCTGGCACCTTGCCACGGAACTCTGCTTTTACACTGATAAAATTGATGTCAATGCAGAAGTGGATAACCGGCATGTGATTAGGAAGATATCACATTATATGATGTATATACTTGCTTTCTGTCCTTCCTTGTTATCAGTGGGAACTGCAAAAGTCAACTTTCAGTCATCCTGTAGACACATTAGATATTTTCTCGAAGAACTACAATGCATAGGGTCACCGATGTCCAATGTTTTAGAAAAAGTAACATCAGGTCTATCTCAGCATATGATTAGCCAGGGATCACCAGTTGGCTATGATTCTGAAGCTTACGAATATTTATCTAAAACCGATTTGCTAGCATGTGCAGATCTGGTTGCACAAAAATTGAGAGAAAGGGAAGATCGATGGGAGATCTTTACTAACTTTTGGGTTGAGAATCTAGCTCATGTTGCAACACTCTGTCAAGGAAATAGCCATGCTCAACAGCTCCGAAAAGGTGGGGAGTTTCTTACGCACGTTTGGTTTTTGATAGAGCATATGGACCTCAAAGAAAAGTTTCGATTGCCACTGGGAGGGCCGGAAATTTATCTTTTGTGATTATTTTTATTTATTTTTTATCTGATATGAAATGTAAAATAGTAACGTGCAATACTTTATAACTCAATATATACTATAAACAAAAATGTATCTAATTAAAATTAAACAATCATGAGACAAGATTGACAAAATGATTTAAGTGATAAAAATAAATGATTGGTCAATTGAAGATATTCTAATTGATTTTATAAGAGTGAATCTCAAACTAGGTGTAAGCTTGAGAAGATATTCTTATTGATTTTATAACAATGAATTTATTCAAAGTTTGTCTGGTGGTTTTTTCCCATTCAAAGTGAGTCTTCCATGTAAATCTTTATGTCCTTTTGGGTGATTAGTATATTGGCTTGGTAATTTTGTGATAATATATTGTGGGGAAATAATTAAAAAAATTTAATTTTCTAATTCACATTAAACTAGATTGTGACCCCACATGAAATTCTTATTATTAAGATCAAATAAATCTTTGTTTGTGCCCAAAATTATGAAAATTTAATTACCAAATGATTGTTGGGATCACTACAAAACATACGGGTCTACAAAAACGCGGCTATAGCTAACCTATAGTTGCGTTTTTAAAATATAGTTATAGGTTAAGTCTATAGATGCGTTCATAAACGTGGCTATAGGTCCAACCAATTTTTTAAAAGGAGAATCTATAGCCGCATTTAAAAAACGCAGCTGTAGGCTAAGTTTATAAAGTATTAAATATTACTATTTATAAAATATTTACGTATAAGATCATATTATATATAATAAAAATTGGACTTAGGCACTGTGACGACACCAAATGGTAAAAATTTTCTTAGATTTTTAGATTTTAAGAAAAAATATATATAAATGTTCTTCAACTCTAATTTGTAAGTGAATAAAAATCTTAATTTGATTAAAGTTTAATTACACTTGCTGTATTTCTAAGTGGATAAAAATACAACAATGTAGTGTTTAATTTGTTCTTTTCTTTAGTTTATTTTGTCTAAGGTTGCAACGTAGTGTTTAGAATTTTTGTTTAAAAAATTATATTCAATTAATATTAGATTTAGACTTTTTGTTCATATAAAATTCTTCAATGTGGATATATAAGTATTTCTAAGTGGATAAAAATACAGCAACGTATTGTTTAATTTATTCTTTTCTTTAGTTTATTTTGTCTAAGGTTGCAACGTGGAGTGTGTGTGTATATATATATATCAAATAATTCATGATTAATACTCATCATACGGTTCTTTTGCACTATTCTTCTCTTCTTTTACCTACAACATCTATTATTCTCTTCTTCTACCTACAACCTTATAAGTACGTATTTGTTTACTCTACTTTTTTTCCCATCAAATTGAGTATATTTTGCGTATTTGTTTAAGTTGATTTCCTTAAATTTAATCCAATTTAGAGAATTGTTATGAATTGTCAATTGATTTTTTTTATTTTATTTTATTTTATAATGTTAGTTTGATTGTTTAGAAATTATATAAGATATATGTAGGGTCCCGATTTAGGAGGCTCCTTTCACTGTAGATGTGAGCAAACCCAAACCCAACAGGCCCAATACAATGAATTTGGTAGAGAAGCGGGCTTGAGAACTGGGCCTTTGTGAGGACGCCTTCAACAGTCGGGCGGGATCGTCGGGGAATTGGATCGTCTACAATGTGGTTGGGGGGAAGGTCAAGGCTCGTCCTCGGTCCTCGGCCGAGGATGATTTCTTCTTCTCCTCTTCTGATACTCCACCAATAGAACTTCCTTGCGTCTTCTGAATTGCCGTCCCCTCTTCGTGAAAAATCCCTGGTTATATATCCTTCCGTTCTCTTCATCTTGACCGTCCATCTGTCGATTGCACAGGTCGCCACTTAAGTGTCTGTCCCATCCAGCGCTTCCCTCAACTTGCTGTAAGTGGTAGTGGTTAGCATGGCACTGTTCAGGGGTTATTCCCTCATTAATGCGGCCAGACTGCCAGCTGCGGGCATTCAATGCGGAAGTGATAGGCTCTCCTATAATGGTCCTATTACCCTGCTCCTATAGCTGTCCTCCTACACTAGTCCCTTTGTTTAGGGATGATGGAGAGGGCTGCGGTGGATGGCGTACTGCCCTTTCTTCTCAGGGCACCAGTTCGCCGAGGACATGGTGGTCCTCAGCGATTTCTCCTAGTAGCTTTAGGTCTTCCTTAGTCATCCTCGGATGTTTTCCTCCTTGGCTGGGCCCATGGGCTTATTATTCCAAATGGGCTGGGGTACTCAGGCCCTTTGGCCCCACAATATATAATTTCTAACCCAAGTTATAGAGTCTTAGATATAAATCATATCTTTATTGGATTTTTTATAAAAATGTAATAAAGATATGATTTATATCAAAAAATATAAATCATATTTCACGTGCATATGACGTCAAATATTAATATGATTTATTTATTAATTTGTAAAAATTAATATATATATATATATATATATATATATATATATATATATATAAATTAATAAAATTACAATAGATAATGAACTATTTTTTATTAACATTAATTTTTATATTAATAAGTGTATATTATGCTTTATTTATTGTATATTAATTATATTAATAAGTATATTAATATATAATTATCGTATGTTATTTTCAGTAAATTAATATGATTTATATTTTGATATGATTTATAAGTTAATAAATCTAATTGTGGGGACAATTTTTGCCTAGACCAAGTGTTGCACTTGTAGTCATTTTTTGCTTGGAGAGTCCCACATTGGAAGGAAAGCCTTCCTCTTCATGCCATATAAGGGATGATCAATGGTAATAGAATACCATTATTCCTTATATGGCATGAAGAGGAAGGCTTTCCTTCCAATGTGGGACTCTCCAAGCCAAAAATGACTACAAGTGCAATACTTGGTCTAGGCAAAAATTGTCCCCACACTAATATTTCACATGCATTGTACGTGAAAATTTTTTATATAAATCACTTAGATTTTTAGATTTAAATAAATAAATAAATATATATATATATATATATATATATATATATATATAATTTTTCTTCTCCTATAATTTCTAAGTTGATAAAAATCTTAATTTGATTACAATCCAAATTCTTCATCTAATCCTTATTTTTTAGTGTAGTGTTTTATAATCCAAATTATTCATCTAATCCATCTAATGCTTGTTTTTTAGTGTAGTGTAGTGTAGTGTGTTAACAACTTATTTTTACGGTACTTGATTTTAAATAATTTCCTTCCTTTTTTGCTGATGTCAACTTCATCACAACTTTCATTGGGAGGATATACACATGGGGAGGAATCGATAATAAATTTTTTATCTACTTTTTTCCAAATATATATATATATATTTTTTAATTTAATTGTTTTGGATAAATATCAAATTTTTTGATTAAAAAAAAAGCTAATAACCTTAATTAACAACATGATTTTTATGGTATAACAAAAAATAAAAATTTGTAATTAACGTTAACAACTTAATTTTTAAGGTATTGGACTTTATTTTGATTTTTTTTTTTTTGCTTATATAAAATTTTTCACAACTTAAAATTATTTTTTTAAATAGAAACAACTTCTTATCAACTTATATTTGGTTGAAGTTTACCATGGTTTAAATTTTTTTTAAAGTAAAATGTTACTTTGTTCAAAAAAAAAAATAGCGTAAAAGATTACTTTATTTTTATTATCAATTTTATTTTATTTAAAATATATTTTTTTTAATTTTCATTAATTTACACATGATTCTTAATTAAGATGTGCATCGCACGGGCATAATACTAGCATTTATGTACAGTTACACTAGTTTAGTGCTAAGACATGTATGTGATAATATTTTGCCCAGGTTCGAAACATAGTAAGAGCTTTTTTATTACTATCTCTACATTAGATAAAAAATATTAATTTATACAAATTATATCAAGAAAGTTTCAGGTATCCTAGCGGCAAGGACACATGCATTCCCACTAGTCAGCCCAGGTTCAGAGGGTATTTTAATCATTTTTTAGGTTTCGGGAGTGTTTCAGTCATTATCTAGGTTTCGGGGGTATTTTAGAGGGTATTTCGGTTATTTTTTAGGTTTTAGGCAATATTTTGGCTATTTTTTAGGTTTTCAGGGGTGTCTTGGTCTTTTTCTAGGCTTAGAGGGTATTTTGGTCATTTTTTAGGTTTAAGGGGTATATTTTGGTCATTCTTTTTGCCACTTTTTTTTTTTTTTAAATCACGTTTTATGTGGTTGTAATTTGAAGGGTGTATCGGTCATTTTTTATTAATATATATTAATAGCAACATCATTTTAAGTTTTACTAAAATAATTTTAAAATAAATTAATCAATAAATTTATATATATATATATATATATATATATATATATGTAAGCCCAATTTGAATAAAAAAATTACAAATAAATAAATAAATAAATTATTGTGGACCTATATATATTATTATATAGAACCAAACCGAAACCGACCAATATATATTATTATAGGTAAAATACATTAAATAAATGTATATTGCCTTAGTGGTATGCCTGTGTGTTTTTCAAGTTCCTGTCCCAGGTTTTAACCTGTGAAGCACGGACGCGACACTAGTGGTGCCGCACCCGCGTCCGATGCGGTGGGACGTGGCGACGCGTGAGGGATGCCAGTGCCCGCGCGTCTGGCCGCGTCCTGCCGCATCATGCCACGTGGCTTTTTATTTTTTTAAGCTGACTCGTGCCAACTCGCGCCGACGCGGCTCCAACTTGGGCTGATTCGCGCTAAATCGAGCCGACTCGGGCCTAAATTGGCCGTATCGGCCGGAATCGTCCGTATCAGCTGAAACAGCTGAAACGGCCAATTCAGGCTGAAATTCAAAAAAAAAAAAAAGGTGCAAAATGCACCATTTAAACTAAATCTTAAATCCTCCTTCAGCTCACTTCACACAAACACACCAAATTTTCTATATTAACTATAATGTGAAAAAGTATTTAGTTAATATCTTAGTTTTAGTTAATTAATATATTAATATTTAGTTAATATATTAACTATATTAATATATTAACTATATTAATATTTAGTTAATATATTAACTATTTAGTTAATATCTTAGTTTTCAATCTTTGATATGTTTGTATAATGTGAAAAAATATGCTTAATAATATATTAAAAATATAAATAAAAATATTTTTAATAATTTTTTAATCTTCGAGTCCTACCGCACCTGCACCCACCTTTTTCAAAAATTGCCGAATCCCGTACCCGCACCCACACCCGAGTCCCGAAACGCACCTGTGCTTCATAGGTTTTAACCTTCAAAACAGCCTTTTTTTTTTTTCCATTTTTTAGGTTTATATTATCAAAATGACGTCCCCTCTCTCTCTCTCTCTCTCTCTCTCTCTCTCTCCCTCCCTCTTCACACAACCTCCATCACTCTCTCTCATTCTCTCAGCAATGGTGTTCAATGTATATTAGTACGAAGTCGAAAAGAGAAGAAGAAGAAGTGAGAGAGAGAGAGTGGTGGTGATGGGTCAAGACATAGACAATTTGCCAAAAAATGCGGCCAACTTCACAGCTTTGACGCCGCTTTGGTTTTTGGACAGAGCTGCTTTGGTACACCCCAACAAAACTTCGCTCCTCCATGGATCTCTATGCTACATGTGGCATGACACTTACAACCGTTGCCGTCGATTGGCCTCTTCTCTCTCCAAACACTGCCTCGGTTCCACGGTACACGCTTTTGTTGATGTTATTGCATGCTATAGCTGTCTCTTTGTTTGGTTCCAGATTAAAAATTAAAAAAAAAATTAAAAAAAAAAAAAGAAGGAGAAAGGAAAAATTATTGCTCTGGTGTTTTTCATGTTGCTTTGAATATTCTAGAAATGAAAAGGTCAAATTTTTTGGATATTATTTTTTATTTTTTTATTTTTTGAGGCTATCCGGTCTGAAATAAATAAATACATGGTTATATTAGTTTGTGCATATAGGCTAGCCGTACTCGAGTTATATGAATGCTAATCGCGTTTTCAAACACAAATCATGAGGGCCATGAAGTGGGTATTGTTTGCTTAACATCACAATTTTAGATAATGGAATATTAAGCTAATCCAGTTGCCATGGAACACGAGTTTTTGCTCTTGATGATTAATTTGAAACTTCTAGCACTACCCATGTGATTGGTATTCTTAGAATGGTGAAAATAAGTCAAACGGTTGAAAAGATCCTTAACTCAAAAATAGATGGAGATGATTTAATTGGACAATGCCCCATGTCGTGCATGTGATCTCATATTGGCTTCAACAACCTAATCTCTAGGCCATGACATTAATATTTAATATTGTAAAAAGAAAGAAATAGATTTGTATGATATTTGGCCTAATATACATGCTTAACAGAAACCAATCAAACGCAAAATTAGTACCAGACCACTACAAAATGTGGGGGTCTGAGGCTGCGTTTTTTTAAGCCGCATTTGTAAAAATGCGGCCTCAGACGGACTAAAGCTGCGTTTTATTCGCGGGGCCATAGAACGCATCTAAAGCCACATTTTTTTGAGCTATAGCTGCATTTTTGGGGGTGGAGCTACGGCCGCGTTTAAAAAATGCAGCCATAGTACTTGTGCGTATTTTTTTTTTTATTATTCTTAACTGTGGCCGCATCTAAAAAACGCGGCTCTAGCTTGCCTAGAGCCGTGTTTTATAGATGCGACCACAATATTTAGTCTAAAGCCGTGTGTTTAAAACGCAGCTTCAAATTTAGTCTGAAGCCGCACGTTTAAAACGCGGCTTTAGTTTGGGATGGGGCTGCGTTTTATAAATGAGGCCTAAAATTTTGCCTATAGCCGCAGGTTAAAAACGCAGCTTTAGGCTTAGTATAAAATGTCATGAAAATCATTTCAGGCCTTTTGTTCACCAAACGCTCATTGACCCTCTACCTCCCATTAGATCAGGTTTGAGTTAATCTAGATCTTCCATTGCTGACCTATAGCCGCCGAGCTCCTTCCCTGACCACTTCACCGCCTCCATCTCCGGCCTCTACATTGCCATCAAGAACAGCGTCGATGTCGAACCCACTAGCCCTCCATCTCCGACTCCATTGCGCTGACCTTCTTCCTCCAAAACAAAAACATAAACCCATCACCGCCACAACCACCATCAAAGCCGAACCCAGAAGCCCAAACCTCTTCCTCTTCCTCTTCTCCAGATGGGTTTGTGATTGAAGAGACAAATGGGTTACTGAACCAACCGAAAGTGGTGGTTGAAGAAAAGAAGCTGAAAATCTAACGACTTTTTCTCTAGAGTTTTCTCGGGAAAAAAAGAATTCCATGATCTTCTTTGTAAGAACCGATTCCCTTTGATTTATTATTAATATATATATATATATACTGTTTTGATTAATTATTGTAATGTGGGTTTTACTTTTGATGCGTTGAACAATGCTGGTGACTTTCTATTTTTGTGTTTTTTTTTTTTTAATTTTTTTTTTTTTTTTATATAAGTTGAATTGTGGTTATGCATTGTGATTTAAGCTTTTTGTTTGGTTGCTGAGAAAAAAACGTAGGAGGAATTTTTTATTTATTTTAATATACAATAATGTTTGAGAGGAGAGAGAGAGGACTACAAATGTGGTATCGAATGTGAATGAAGCAATGGGAGATGGTGGGGAATTTAAGTGAGGAGTGAGATAACAAGGTTGAGATGATATTGTCTAGATTTAAATTCTGCTGAAATGTTGCTGAGGCCTGTGATTGCTGAGCTGATTGTTATTCCCATTGAACTCATAGATATCTTTGAATTGTTGCTCTTCAATGCTTCCAAATGATGGAGCATTTTATCCAAAGAAGAGGCACTATTTTGGGGTGTCAAAGTTGAACGGAAGCATGTTACTTTTGATGCAATCCATTTTCTTAAATGTTAATATAGAAGATTAGTGAATGATTAAAGTCTAACTAGATATCTAAATGAGCTTGGTTTGTTGCATCAACTAGACCTGGGATAGACTTTTAAGTGTTGTTTGCACTTGACTGATTGAGAAAATATCTTCTGAGTTGTAAACATAATTCTGGGATTTACTTATTCAATATTTGGAATTTCTACTGACAGACTATATAGTTTTTTTCCTGCTGCATCAGTCCAACATCAGTTCCAACTCCATCCTCCTTGCTTATCTAAGGCTTCTTGTTGAACTTTAAAAAGAAGGATAAAATGTGAAACCCATAGCATTTTAATATTCCTATTCATATGATTTTTGGAGATCAGTCACCAATTACTTGAAATTTATCAAGATCACAGCAAGCAGAAGACACAAGACTCAACACGCATAGCTGAAGTTCAAGAAATGATCTCTGAAGCTCTTGTCATTTAGTAGCTGTCTTGTAGTTTAATAGCTGTTAATATGTTTGTGTGTACATACGACCTGCAGTTTAATTTGTTATTACTCTTTAGTTAGTATTCACACGTGAGAATGTCAGTTAGCATCACGTGAGAAAGGTTGTTAGTTGGTTGTTAGTTTGTTAAAGTTGGTTACTCTGTTTTTAGTTCCTAATTCATTTCTGCTTAATTCCCATCTGAACTTGATGCTATATAAATGCACAAGTTAAGTTAATTGAACACAATTTCAAATTTTCCCAATTCTTTCATTCTTCATATGGTATCAGAGTTCTCTAGAAGTTTAGAATTCTAGGGTTTATAGAATTGGGAATTTTCCATATCCGCCATTGTTGTTTCACTTCAAGCTTTCTCAATCTTTCTCAGAGTCTTTTCCAAAGCTTTTCCTTTGCTTCAATGGCCGACGCAACAGCTACCAAATCTTCCACCACTGCATCTTCATCTTCTTCTTCACAAGAATCATATAACCCCAACGATCCCCTGTTTTTACATCCTGGAGAAAATCTAGGGGCTGTTCTTACTTCTCAGCCTTTGGTTGGAGAAGAAAATTACTCGGCTTGGGCAAGGTCAGTAAGGAAATCCTTGATTGGGAAGAATAAGCTTGGTTTTATAGATGGTTCCATAACCATTTCTTCTCCACTCGTGAACTCACCAAATGCTCTTCAAGCATGGATTCGTGCTGATAACATAGTTGGTACCTGGATTATTAACTCAGTATCACCAAAACTTTAGGGCAGCATCATTTACAGAGATACTGCTTTTGAGATTTGGAATGAACTGCGAGACACATTCAGTCAAGGAAATGGCACCAAAATTTTCAATATCCAGAGGCAAATTGCTGAAATTCATCAGGGAGAACAATCACTCACTGATTATTTCACTCAGCTTAAGGTCTTATGGGATCAAATTCAAAATCTTAGTCCATTTCCTCAATGCACTTGTGGCAAATGTGTATGCAATATCAATCAGAGGTTGAAGGATCTTCAAGCCAAAGAAGCTACAATGAAGTTTCTAATGGGAGTCAATGATGTGTTTTCTCAAGTTAGAACACAAATTTTACTCATGGATCCACTGCCTTCTGTTAATAAGGCTCATTCTCTGTTCATCCAAGAAGAAATGCAGAAATCTGTCACCAATTCTGTTAGGGTTGAGTCTACGGTTTTGGCTGCCAAGAGCTTCAACAACAATCCAAAAGGAAAGGATAGGCCTCTATGCACTCACTGTGGAAGGCTGGGTCATACGGTGGAAAAGTGTTATAAACTTCATGGTTTTCCACCTGGTTACAAATTCAAGAACAAGAACATGATGGCTCATCAAGTTTCAGCTGTTACAAATCACTTTCAGAATCATTGCTTGACTCCAAATATTGATCATAATCCTGTGGCAAATCAGTTTCAAGGGCATTGCTTGGTTGCAAACACTGATTACAACCATGCTACCACCACTCAAGCACCTGCATTTACCCCAGACCAATACCAACAGCTTCTGTCCTTGATTGGAGTTCATCAACCTTCAACAGTCCAAGAACCTCACATGGTTAATGCTATCTCCTTGGCATCCAATACAGTTGCAGGTATTGTTTCTTGCTCACCACATTCAGTCTTTTCTGCTAAGGTTGTGAATAGAAAGGCTTTTGGTATTGAAACTTGGGTCATGGACACTGGTGCTACAGATCACATAGTCTGTTCCAAACATTTATTGACTTCCTTTACTGCTATTTCACATACTGTGGTTGAAATGCCTAATGGGGAAGCTGCTCTTGTGACTCATGTTGGTACAATTAAACTTTCCTCACACTTTACCTTAACAAATGTCCTTTGTGTACCTTCCTTTTCCTTTAACTTGATCTCTGTCAGTGCCTTAACCCATTCTCAACCTCTTTATGTTGTATTCTTCTCCAATTATTGCTTTATACAGGCCCTTACCAGTTGGAACACGATTGGAATAAGAAAAATGCATGATGGACTTTACCTGTTACAAGCATCCAGCCTTTCCAAAGCTTCCAAGTCTCTTGATGAATTTCTCCTCAAGAATAAGTCCAGCTCTTTCACTGCTTTTTCATCTTCTGCTTCTCATGCCAATTTGTATTCCCTATGGCATTCTAGATTAGGCCATCCATCTGATATGAAACTTCATTCTTTAGGTCATCTATTTCCATTCTTGCATAATTGTTGTACTAAAGATTGCATTGTATGTCCTTTGGCAAAGCAAAAGAGACTGCCTTTCCCTTTTGATAATAAAAGAGCTATTCATTCATTTGATCTTGTTCACATGGATGTTTGGGGGCCTTTTTCTATTCCTACTGCTGCTGGACATAGGTTTTTTCTCACCATTGTAGATGATGCATCAAGGGCTACTTGGGTTTTCCTCATGAAGGCTAAATCCGAAGTTAGACCTTTGATCATTTCATTTTACAATATGATACATACTCAGCTTCAAGCCTCAATCAAATCCATTAGAACTGACAATGCATTAGAATTTATCATGAATGAATTTTACACCTCTAAAGGCATTATTCACCAACAAAGCTGTGTTTACACTCCACAACAGAATTCAATTGTGGAGAGAAAACATCAGCACATCCTAGCAACAGCTAGGGCCTTACAAATTCAGTCCAATATCCCTCTTGTTTTCTGGGGTGATTGCATTCTCACAGCTGTCTATTTGATCAATAGACTCCCTACCCCTTTTCTACAACACAAGTCTCCTTATGAGGTCCTTTTTAATCAAACTTCTTCCTATTCTCATCTCAGATCCTTTGGCTGCCTTTGCTTTGCTACAAATGTCAATCCACATAAAAATAAGTTCACTCCTAGAGCTAGGAAATCAGTGGTCTTAGGATATCCCTTTAACATCAAAGGTTACAAACTTCTTGACCTTCAATCTCATTCCATTTTTATTTCCAGAGATGTCATCTTTCATGAAAGGGTCTTTCCTTTTGCTTCCCAAACCTCCCTTCCTTCATCTGATCTGATTCCTCTACCTAGCATTCCTTCCATACCTTCTGCTCTTCTTGATCCTATCTCTTCTGTCCATACTGACTCCTTTGTTCAGATTCATCATGATATTGACACAGATGATCAAGCATTTTTTGATGCTTTTGATCACATTGATAATAGTGTCCCTGATCATGCTGCCTCTAATGTCCATGATCATGCTGCTCCTGTTATGCATGCTACTACTCCTAGAAAGTCTAGTAGGGTGCCTAAACCTCCATCCTATCTCAAAGCTTATCATTGTAACCAAATTTCAGCAACTTCCATCTCCAATTTGTCCCACTCAGGTACCTCACATCCTCTTTCTTCATATCTCTCCTATACCACTCTATCTCCTTCCTACAAATCCTATTGTTGCTCAATTGGTACCAACACAGAACCTAAATCCTTTTCACAAGCTGCCACTGACCCCAAGTGGCAAGATGCTATGGATGCTGAGATTTCTGCCTTGGAAGCCAATAATACTTGGACTGTCACTCCTTTACCTCATGATAAACATCCTATAGGATGTAAGTGGGTCTATAGGATCAAGTACAAAGCTGATGGGGCTATTGAAAGGTATAAAGCTAGGTTGGTTGCAAAAGGATTTACTCAAAAGGAAGGGTTGGATTACATTGAAACATTCAGTCCTGTTGCCAAGATGGTTTCTGTGAAGTGTGTTCTTGCAGTGGCTGCTGTGAAAGGTTGGTTTCTTAGCCAACTTGATGTCAACAATGCCTTTCTTCATGGTGACTTGCATGAGGAAGTCTACATGGCTCTTCCACCTGGTTTTCACAGCAAGGGGGAGCATGGAGAGCAACTTGTGTGCAAGTTAAACAAATCACTCGATGGTCTTAAACAGGCTTCAAGACAGTGGTTTTCAAAGTTCTCAAACACATTGATTCAGCTTGGATTCACTCAATCTAAAGCTGACTATTCACTCTTCACAAGGCAACAAGGAAACTCATTCATTGTTTTGTTAGTATATGTTGATGATGTTCTCATAGCAAGCAATGACAAGGAGCAAGTTGATCAGTTTAAAGTGATGTTAAACCAACAGTTCCAGTTGAAAGACTTGGGTGCATTAAGGTATTTTCTTGGTTTGGAAGTGGCTAGGACAGAAAATGGTATCTCCCTATGTCAAAGGAAGTATGCTCTTGAGATTTTGGAGGATGCAGGGCTTCTTGGTTGCAAACCTGTCAAAGTTCCCATGGATCAGAACTTAAAGCTCAGCAAACATGAGGGTTTAATCCTTGATGACCCAGGGCAGTACAGAAGATTGGTAGGAAGGTTGCTGTATTTAAGCATCACTAGGCCTGACATTACCTATGCAGTCCACAAACTAAGCCAATTTATGGCTAAACCAAGAAAACCACACCTTGAGGCAGCACTTAAGGTCTTACAATACTTGAAGCATGAACCGGGTAAAGGAATTTTCTTCTCAGCTAGTTCAAAATTGCATGTGAAAGGCTTTACAGATTCTGATTGGGCTTCATGTCCAGATACCAGAAGGTCTATGACTGGATATTGCATATTCATTGGAGATTCTTTAGTTTCCTGAAAATCAAAGAAACAATCCACGGTTTCCAGATCATCAGCAGAAGCAGAATATAGGGCCATGGCCATTTCAACTTGTGAGATAGTTTTGATTCTCTATTTGCTAAAAGATCTTCAGGTTGATCACAATAGAGAAGCTTTGTTGTTCTGTGATAGCCAGGCAGCTCTCCACATAGGCTCTAATCCTGTTTTCCATGAATGTATGAAGCACATAGAAATTGATTGTCATGTTGTAAGGAATAAGGTGTTAGAAAGAGTGATCAAGCTTATACATGTTAGAACTCAATCACAACTAGCAGATTTGCTCACTAAGGCTTTAAGTCACAAACAATTCTCAGAGCTCTTATCCAAGATGGGACTCATCAATATTTACCAACCCACAGTCCATCTTGAGGGGCAGTATCAAGATCACAGCAAGCAGAAGACACAAGACTCAACAGGCATAGCTAAAGTTCAAGAAATGATCTCTGAAGCTCTTGTCGTTTAGTAGTTGTCTTGTAGTTTAATAGCTGTTAATATGTTTGTGTGCATACGACCTGTAGTTTAATTTGTTATTACTCTTTAGTAAGTATTCACACGTGAGAATGTCAGTTAGCATCACGTGAGAAAGGTTGTTAGTTGGTTGTTAGTTTGTTAAAGTTGGTTACTCTGTTTTTAGTTCCTAATTCATTTCTGCTTAATTCCCATCTGAACTTGATGCTATATAAATGCACAAGTTAAGTTAATTGAATACAATTTCAGATTTTCCCAATTCTTTCATTCTTCATAAAATTGAGAGAGATTAAGCATCTGAATGTGAGATGTAGGGACGAGGGATCTTTGCCTCTGTTGATCATGAATCAGTGTGAGGAATCATATGGGCCATGGCTCTGTTTATTCTAGGACTTCTGCAGAATACATAATATATATTCATCTTTATTTCACAGAACTTCATTGTAAAAAATTTAATGACACCTTACTTATCAAAAAAAAAAAATTTGTAGAGGCATGAAGCTTAAGTTTTTTTCCTTGTGTCTTTGTATATTTTGAGGATCACACCATTTTTTTGGGTCATAATGCAGGGTAAGCCAAAAATAGAAGAAACTGCTTCAGGTGTAGCAACTGGGATGATTTTGTCTCTTCGTGATAGGTATCATAAGATCTAGAATGATTTTTATTGTCATTTCATGCTATCAGTTGTTAGATTGCATCAAATTATGTTTAAGCCTAATATTTATTTTTCATTGGAATTTTCTTTTGCAGTCTTCAGACCTGTAAGGATAACCTTGCAACATGTCAAGTATGTATTTATATCCATCAATTGATGTTATATCTTTGTTCCTATATTGTATACCTCTCAGTAGTACTTTTGACAAAAATGTAAATTGCTTTTTATTTTTTATGACTGGGAATTCCTTTCCACAGAGTTGGCTTGCAATTGTTATTTTATTGTATAAGTAAACTAAAGAATCTTTTAAATGCAGTATTTGGAATGGAGGGAATGTGAATATGATCAAAAGACACTTGTAAACTTCTCCAAGGTAAGATATTGATGTGATTTACAACCGTTGTCTCTTGGCTAGAGTTGTCATTGTCATCTTTTCTTGTTTTCCATGCCTATATGTTTTGTTCATTCTTGTTTTTTATTTATTTCTTATTTCCTATATGTGTGCTGTCTACACTCCAAGAAGAAGATTCCTTGCAGGCTGCTTTAACAGGAGTTATAGTGTAAGTTGTCTTGTTATGTGCTTTAATTGTCATATCTTTCTTTTGTAGGAAAAAAATATTAATGGATGGAATCTGCAATGGTTTTCTTTATCAATCCGTTAAAAAATGGTTTCTCTCTCTACCTTTAAATGATATAATGACATCATATGGTGCATTTAGATATGGTATGTTTAGTGGAATATTCCTAACAGAACCTTTCTTTTATTTTTGCGGTTTCACATCCACTCCAAGACAAGTACTATCTTGGACTTGCACCATTGGAGGAAATGGCCAGGTAAAGTAATTACTATTTGATTACTCATTCTTTGTTTTCTCTCTCTAATTGTCTGTCTCTGTGTCTTTGTGTTTGGTTAATGCATTGAATGCATCTACAGGTTTTTTTTTTTTTTTTTTGATAAACAATGCATCTACAGGTTGGCACTTGGCACACGATATACATTATCATTTGAATGTACATTCTATTCTTTAGAGGTCAGGATATACAATTTTTTTTTTTTTTTTTTTTTTTTTTTTTGAGAAGGAGGTCAGGATATACATGATCTTAGAACTGGTCAACTATTTCAACATTTTGAAATTGCATTAGAATTACTAGCTAGTTTCCAAAAGAACCACGTAATATAATCACAGAGCCTAATGGTCAATGGAAACTAGCTTATTTGGTGTCATTTACTTTAGGCCCAGTTCCCATCAAATCTCTCCTAAGGCCCAGGAACTTAATAGCATTTTATGCACATTGGGCTATTCCTGGTCTGATAACTTTAGGCCTATATCTCAAATGGGGCCAAACTTGGGTTTGGCCACCTACATAGCTCATTGAAGATGGAATTTGGGTATTTCTCAAAGATTAGGCATACACTATACAATTATAATTCAAAATAAATACAAATGAATATGTTAGAGGTCAATCTGTTCTAGAATCCAATATATATGAAACTTGACATTCGTTGAGTAATGCTGCAAGGTCCAAATTTTATCAGGAAGCTAAATTTTAAGTCAACTTTTTAGTACATGCACCTAAAAATATAAACAATCAAGCAGTGATTTCAAAAAGATTTTAGAGGTCATTGTGTAAATTGACACTGGACAAGTTTAAATCAATTATAATTTACATTTAAATTAACTTTTGCACGAAAATTTGATTTTTATTTATTTATTTTGTTAGTTATTTTAGTTAACATTTTTTATTTCAATTTTGCTATGCTTGCCTTTTACTCTTGCCCCTTTAAATTGAAATATTTCTGAGTACACTACAAACACATGTTGCCTTTAACATATTTCCAGTTGCATGTTTATTGCAATGCATTGTTATGTACCACTAATACGATGTCTATAATATACTCAGGATAGCGCTGCTAAATAGAGTGGGACTCTTCGTGGACATTTTGAAGATGGAAAATATGTTGTATTTGGACAATGTTTATTTGGAATATTGTACACATGAAGTTTATTTGGACAATGTTTGTTGTGAAAATACAATTTAAGTTTACTTGATCAATATGTTAAGTACTTTTTTATGATACTCAAACATTTGTGTACTTATGTTGCTGTATTGAACTTTCCTTAAACATTTGAACTTCCTCAAATTTTGTTAAAGATATTGATTGAAATTGTGACAAGTTTGAGAAGCAAGCTTAATATTTCTTTGAAATTGCCGTTTGTGTGTGTGACAGGTTTTGTTGCTGTATTGATTGAAATTGTGACAGGTTTTGCGTGTTGTAAATTCTAACTTGATAGGTTTTCTGGCCTAGAAAGGGGAAAAAAAAAAAAACATAAACTATAGCCGCGTTTAAATGTGGCTATAGCCGCGTTTTTAATGTGGCCAAAAAGTAGTGTCTCGGCTATCTATGGGGAGCCTATGGTTAAGGTCTTAAAACGCGGCCTAAGGTACTGACCTTAGGCTGCGTTTTACACGCGGCTATAGGACCTGGTCTTGGGCCGCAGTTAAAAAGTGCGGCCTTAGACCGATCAGGCCTATAGTCGCATGTTTTAGGCCGCTTTATAAAACGCAGCCTAAAAAAACGCGGCCTAAGGCCAAAGGGGGTTTAGGCCACATTTTTCTGCCCTGTGGCCGCGTTTTAAAAACGCGGCCTCAAAACCTTTTTTTTGTAGTGGACAGTGGCAACTCTAGAAATATTTTTCAAGGTGTTCCTCAACAAGTATAAATTACACAATTTAATAAAAAGAAAAAATTGTTTCTCACAATGGTCAAAGCATGACGATCTCATAATTAATTTAATAATTAATTAATATGAAAATAAATAAAATAATTACGTAAATTTTAACAATCCTAAAAAAAACACTATTTAAAGATGTTAAAAATATATCTTAATTAAAGATTAGAAGATATTTCTCATAATTTACTACAAAAATTAATAAATATCCTCTAATTATTTAAGATATTCTGTTAAATTTGTAATTTACTAATATAATTAGCCAAACTATTAATCTATTAACCAAACTACTAATATATAAGATATTCTATTCATCCGTAGCACAGAATTGAAACTATTAATAACATTACACATATTATATTTATATACATTCAGAGGCCTTCAAAAAGTAACATTTATTTCATCAAAAAAAAAATTATATATATTAAAGTTTGAAATTGTAGCGTTTACCAAAAAAAAAAAATTGTAGCAGGTATTCAACTTTTTTTTGAGAAAGTAGCAGGTATTCAACTAGTCTAAAACACGTTTTTCAAAACTAAAATACATTTCAAAGTAACATGACAACAAGTGTGTGGCAGTGGAATTTTTTTGTTTAAAAAAATATAAAAGATCTCATCTCTATCTCATCCCCACACAATAAGAAACACAAACACATTGATATCTTCTGAACTTCTTTCTCCCGTCCTCTTTGTCTCTGTTCCTGTTCTCTTTTTTTAAGAATCTCACCTCTTAGTCTCTCAAACAACAAGTAGATCATAGCACACATCTCTTCCTCTATAACCTTTCTTCCTAAGCAAACTGATCTATCAATGGTAGATCTAACATCTATCTAAGGTTTGAGCTTTTGGTGAAAATGAATGAGCCCAACCACCGGCCATTTTCAGTGAAGATTTCTATGTGAGGAACCATGAGAACCTTTTTTTTTTTTGTTTGAGGGTATTCTTAATTTTGATTGAGGGTGTTACTAATTTTTTTTAAAGGGAAAACATATAAAAAAAATTAATTAATTATTATATATATATATATATATTTTTCAGGTCAGGGTGTTCCTGTTCCTAGGAACACCCTGACCTGAACGTGGCATCGCCACGGGTACCAAATGACTTCACAAACAATTGTCTCTTCAACTTGCTTTAATTTTTGTCAATTACTTGCATCTTTTGCCGATAACAGTGCCCCCATTATCTACTCCATACACATCTCAATCTTTCAAAAAGTTCAAATTATAGATAACTATTTAGTTTTGAATTAAAATTTTGCAGTATTGTGAGTTCCAATTGGTTCAATTAATAGTCATTCAAACCTTGCTTCCACTTAAAATTGATTGATATCTCTTAGCTTGATAATAAAAACAATCATTATCGAATGACACCGTATATTAAAATTCAATCATATACTCCCTCCGTCCCACTTTGTTTGTCCTGTTTGAAAAGTCAAACATTTTAAAGAAACATCATTTATTGTCTTGTCTACCTTTTAAAAATGTATAAATTTCCAAAACTACCCTTAAATAAATTGATCAAAAAATTGAATTATTAATAGGATTATTAGTAAATAGGGGTATAATAGGAACATTAGTAAATTAATTACTCTTATTTTTAGAAACTGGACAACATTTTGGGACATCCCAAAATGGAATAGAGGACAAACAAAGTGGGACGGAGGGAGTATGATAAATAAAGATAATAATAAAAAGAGGCATTTTGCATCATTTATAGTATAAGGGACAAGTTAGAATGATAAAGAATGGGGTATTGTTGGTGCCATCAATAGGATTATTTAAACAATCACAACCAGTAGATAGCATATTCATGCTATAATAAGAAAAGCATTTGTAGAGTAGAATTTTTGTTATGCCTTTCAATGTGATTGATAAAAATTGCACTCAAGAGGGTGTCTGGAAGCAGTGGAAGACTTTCGCTTTTGATTTTCTGAAGTGGGTCATCCAATTTTCCTTTGACCTCAATTCTCACCTCTTGGTGAGTGTTGCCAGAGGACATATAACATTCTCCTTATGCCAAAGGAACCTTCATAGGCCATGTCATACACGAAAAGTTCTTTTTTATTATTATTATATAAAAATATACTAATAGAAAAGTAAGGTAAAGAGAGTCACCTCCAGGAGAAGAATGGGGAGGGGGAATCAAGGATGGATAATCCTAAATCACAAAGTGTCTAGTAGACATGGTAAAATGGGTGGGTCGGATCAGGTAAATCAGGTTGCCGGGTCAAAACGGGTCATTTTAAGTGGGTTAAAAACGGGGTTTGGTTCAATTGGGTTTCGGGTCGGGTTGACCTGCATTTTCACTTTTTTTTTTTTTTTTTTTAAGAAAAAAACATGTATTTGCCATTTAGAAAGTCATGCAACAAATTACTTGATGTAAAATGCATTACTTTGAATTCACCACTTATATCAAGAATGAATTACACTTATTAATACTTATTCAATAATTTTTAAATTATACAAATCCTAACATTGCTATTTACAACAAAATAACACAAAGATAAGTAAAACAAAATAACACAAAGATAAGTAAAACAAATACACAAGTTTTATTTTTACACAATATCAATATCTCAAAATATAAAACAAAATTACAAATGACTTATTGGATAATTCATTTGACAAAGAATAAAAACATATAAGAAATTGACAATCTTGAAAATTAATTTTATAATTGTGTGGGCCAATTTTGCCCTGCGTTCCAACTGTGTGAGAGGAAGGGCCCGGCCCAATATCCCGTGTGAGGGGAGACGAACATCCGAGGACATCCAGCCGAGGAATGGACAAAATTACCATCCGAGGAGAGGTGGAGCTTGTTTGTAAGGAATTGGACCGTGTCCGAGGATGATGGTCACCACGGTACTTTTGTCCGAGGTGCCTGGTGAGCTTGTTAATCACTCAGAACAACGCCTAGGACAAATCTTATAACGGAGCGAAAGGGAAAATATCAAACAAAAAGTAATGGTAAGAAATGACAAATATCTAGGGGTGCTGTCACCTCCGCATTAAATGTCTCCCAGCTAACCTTCTGGCCGCATTAATGTGGAGGTGATGCCTGAACAGTGAACGAGCAGCTTTCCAACTAAGAATGGAAGATTCTAGAGAGGGCGAGGGGGATGACAAAAAAAGGACGTTGAATGCCAAGCCCACACGTGGATGATGAAAAAGGCAAAAAAGCTATGGTATATAAGGCGAGGAAGGACAGAAGGAAAGGGGACCGAAAAAAAAAAAGAGAAAGGAAAAAGAAGAAGGAAAATCAGATCTTTAGGGCATGTCCGAAGAAGATTTATTGCTACATACCACGCTCGTATTTTGGATCTTTTTTACACTAAAATCCAATATTTCGGCCCAAGATCAGACTAGCTTTCTTTCCTGCACTCTATAAATTCATTGTTTGGGCTACGTGGGCCTGGATCCATTCCCGTTCTGGATTCCAGTCAGTTCTGGTCCTTACAATAATCTATTGTCAATTGTGGTTGGTACTCTATTTCAATTTAAGATATATATTAAAGTTTGATTGTTTACTTATTTACACATGGTCTTTTTTATGAATATCATATCATTGTTAAGCAACACGCACTTTAGGAAATATCATAATTTATTTTAAAAAGCCGTTTATTTTGGACATAAATTGTTAAAATATAGGTCTAAACATTCATAATTTATGTTAATTTGATACTTTGACTTCACTATTTTCACACTTATGAATGTTTCTCATAATGTCTACAACTTTAAATCAATGTTTTTAACTGTATTGTAACTAGATTATTTTGGCATGTACTTTGTTATTTAATATCTAAAAATCTTTACTCATTATTACAGAATGTTCAATCATTCATCTTTTAATTAATTTACATATAGTTATGTAAATATCTCAATTGTTTCCTTAAAGCTCACAACAAACAATTAAAACAATATTATCTTTATTTTATTTTATTTTATTTTACCAAAAAAAAGTTTAAAAAAATGGTTCAAGTTCGGGTTCGGTTGGGTAGGGTTGACTTGCAAAAAAAAGGGGTTGGGTCATGAGTCAACTTGTTTTGTTTCGAGTAAAAAAAATCGGGTTCAAATCAAATATTTTTCGAGTCAGGTCAAGTCAGGAAATTCTGACCTATTTTGCCATGTCCAGTGCCTAGTGGACTTTTCCTCGACTAATTAGTTTCTGGCTTTTAGCGGTTTATATCCTATGAATAGTGTTACATTAGGCGAATCCTAGGATATGTATATTAGGTAAAATACTAGTGTGACTATTTGTCTATTATTAGATGTCATGTTCGGTTGATACAATCAAACTTTGGTTGAATTTTTAGTGTTATCACTTTTTTATTAGATTTTTTTGCTTTGGATTTTCTTCCTTTTTGAGATTATAGCTTGACTTAAGCAAGTATGGATGATAAGAGAGAGTTTGAGACACAAGCAGTATGGCAAGCGTTGGAGATTTGTTGCCCATCCAAAAAGATTCACTGTAAGTTATTATTTTAGGTGTACTCTAAAATTTCAATCCACTCTCTGTTTGGTTTCCCATAAGCACAAAAGTTCAGAAAAAGAAAAGTTAAAGTTTCTTTTCGTTTTTCCTTTTCCTACATATCAATGCTTGAATTAATATGGTTGCTTGGAGTTTAAAGTATTTGTTTTGATTTTAAATTTTTTTTGGGTATAGTTGAATTTGATTTTGATTTTGCCTTTTATTTTATTTTTTGGGTGGAAATTGTAATAGGACTAATGTTGATGAGTTTGCATACGTAATTGCGGATGATAACAAACATTATGGCATGATATGGGCTGTTTAAAAAAAAAAAAAAAACCATAATTCTTCTTTTGTTGAATTATTTTTACTTAGCCTTTCTCTTATTATGATTTCCTAGGTATGTCATGTTTGTGTATTTTTAAAGCCATATCAAATGTTTTATACACATAATTGATGTGTAGCTATTGGAAATAATCTTTTAGTTCTTTTAATAGTGATGATATATGTGTTTGGTTTGATTGAACAGGAATGGCAAAAAAAAAATTATGCAGTTTCTTTTTCAAAAATTGTTGAAACATAGTGATGTGGGTACTTTTGGAATAATTACTAGCAAAAAATTTTTCTTTATGTCATGGAACCATGTCATTAATACAATTTTTTTTTTTTTTCTTATAAAATGTTCATGAATAGTCTTTCAGTGGATTGTGTGTGTGTATATATAAATATATAAAGTCCAGTATTTCTTCTTTTTCTTGGTTTGGACGGTATCAGATTTTTTTGGTTGTCTAAGTTTGTGTTAATGGAGCTGGAATTTTCTTTCTTTTTACTCATTTTGTTCATTTATTGCTCATCTATGGCTGTCTTTTCCATAGTATATATATAATCTCATTCTGTGAGAGTGACCTACTGGTTATGCTGTTCTAGTTTGTGTTGAAATTACTTGGATTATTAATGAGTTCTACCAGGCATGAACTCATTATATGTCACATGCCTTTCAATAAGCATTTTGGCTAATAGCCCATTTTTCAAGTTTGCTTTACTCGCATCAAATCCCTACTTATGCTTGCATGTGGTGCATGAATTTTGAATATTCTTTAGAATACAACTATTTGTCAGCCAATTTTTTAATATGAGACATTTTATTCTTTTTTACTTAAATCTTTTTAGGTGGTTGTGGAAAAGAAGATAATGTGCAAAAGAAAATTAACTAGGCATAATCTTGGTCAAGAGAAATTTGTATCTGAAGTGAGTTCAAACACTAGCCAATATCAGTGTCCTTGCCAAGGGAAAAAATATACTCTCTTCATAATTTTGATGTCCTTATGTTGCTTTGTCTATTCACACACACACACACATATTTTGATGTTTCCATTATATTGTGCTAAAAGGTTTGGGATTGGAAAAACAAGTAAGGTGTCACCATTTTACAACAGTTATGTGGCTTGGGTGCCTAGTGACACAAGGACATTGCGTCCTTTGCTCTACTAGTTGTGGATAAAGCATACCATTCTTAATTAGTTTTTTTTTTTTTTTTTTTCATGTCAGATTCAGTCATGAATCTCTCTTTTTTTTCCTTCTTCCCCCACTCTCTGAGTGATTTTTGCTTATTTTTCTTATATTAGTGCTTCACAATGGATGAGAAAAGCTCAAGAGCTGTGACAGAGGCTTTTGTTAGACTTCATGAGAAAAAGCTTATTTATAGGTATGCTTTGACACCAAGAAAAGTTGTGCATTCTTTATCATGGTGGTTGTTCCTTTAAACTAATTTTTTTTTCAATCACTTGCTTCTAGTTCTCTCTTCAAGTTCTATTCTATACACGAATCCATACATAATTTTTGTGTAAATGAGTAGCATAAACAAATGCAAATTTGATAGCAAATACATCTACAGTTAAATTTATAAAACTAGTTGAAGTTGTTTGTAAGTAATTCCACTCTTGCTAATAGGTTATATATGTAGCTTTAAGTAGCTTATATCTTGTGACCATTGAGATTTTCTTCACACCAATTGTATGATAGATATGGAAAAGAAATGGAAAGACAGTAAACATGGGACATATTATCCTGGTACATCTGCAGCTTCTAACATGGCATCAAGAAATAATGGCATTTTAAAATTTCAAAAAAAAACTATAGCCGCATTTTAAAAACGTGGCTATAGCCAAATTCAAAAAAACAAAAGGGCTATAGTCGCGTTTTTAAAACGTGGCTATAGGCTGAATTGTCCTATAGCCATGTTTTTAGGAGCTATAGCCACGTTTTAAAATGCAGATCATGGTATTCCGTAGTTTCTAAAAGCTTTTTGGTAGCTTTTATACTAAATATCCTAGCTATGAATACAAAAAGGTCAAGAACTTACTACTCAACAGGTTTATTTGTAGCAATTGGGTATATATTAATTACTTTATTGTTGGTTTATGTAACGACCCCGCCCTATCTATGTAAATATTGTCCGTTTTGGGGCCCATACTTCTCACAATTTTGTTTCTCATCTCAAAGCACACAACAGTGGGTGAAAAATGACTCTTCACATTAAAAGGAGGTCACTCATTATAAACACATTTCCATGTGCTTCCCTAGGCGATGTGGGATTTTATAGACTGCAAGGCTCCCCTTTTGGGTCTCTACAATCCCCCCCCCCCCTTATGGGTAAACGTGGCAAACAGGCTGGTCGGGTTGGGTTAACCAAGTTATGGGTTGAATCGGGTTGACCTGTATATTTCAAACGAACTTTTTTTTCTCTTTTTTTTTTAATTTTTTTATTTACTAAAACAAATCAATGGCAAAATTTTTAGAGGGAATGAATAAAATAAATCGAGGAAATGAATTGTACCTAATGCCACATGTTAATATTCTTACAATTCTGAAAGTTTTGAACATGACTAAAATTCTTTATAGTCATGAATTCATGATGACAAAGTCTTCAATATTAATAACTCATTGCCAAAATGCTTGTAATTATAAATTTACAACTTCAAGAGAGATAGATCTTAAGGAGCACCAAAAAGTATATATTTTAAGTTTACACTACTAATAATATCATTCCCACATAAGAAAAACCAAAAACTAAATAACATGGACCATGTCAAGTTATCAGCCTCCATAAATGCACATGTTCTTGTTGTATTTAAAATAATAATAAAATTTGATTATTTAGAAAAATTATTTAGGAGTTGGAGTAGTGGAGGCATGGAGCACTTAGTGAGAGGATGGAAAACTCTTAAGTTTTGTCACTTTGTGTAAGTAGACAAGTTGTGTTACTATTAGTGTATAGTCAAATCAATTGTCTTGGACTCTCATTGTTAGTTCGATTTTAATGTTTTTCTATTTGCTTTGTTTACTTGTTTTCCTTTCATTTTAACTTTTTTTTTATATAAAATAAATGCGTTGTCATGTAACTCATGTCACTATTTAGTATTTATTCTTAGGTTACTAGCTAGGCAGTAGGCTGCCAGCATGCCATGCTTTGTGCTTTATGCTTTATGCACCAACCCAATGGCATACTCTAAATATTTTTAGTGATTTTTTTTTTTTTAAATCATGTTGGATCACGGGTTAGCCCAATAGCGTTGGGTTGACCCGCAAAAAAAATTGGGTCGGGTTATGAGTCAACGCGTTTTTGCTTCGGGTTAAAAATTTTGGATTAGGTTAGGTATTTTTTGGGTCGGGTTAGCAAATTTTGACCCATCTTGTCATGTTTACTTATGGGCACACACGAGGATGCGTGTAGGGCCCACACTTACGGCTAGGGCATGGCTTTGATACCATTTGCAACGATCCCGCCCCAACTCCATAGATATTGTCTACTTTAGGGCCCATACCCATAACGGTTTTGTTCTCTCCCTCTCCCCCCCCCCCCCCCCTCCCCAAAGCACACAACATTGGGGGAAAAGGCCTATTCACATTAAAGAGAGGTCACTCCTTATAAGAAAATCCCCATGTGCTTTCCTAGACAATGTGAGATTTTAGGGATTGCAAGACCCCCTTTTGGGCCTCTACAATTTAGTGGGTGATTTCTTAATTTGCAGCTAAGGACTGCCTGTGTGGTTGTTTTGTATTGTTATTCTTATATCAATATATAGAAGTATCTCATTCGTAAGGGGGAAAAAGAAATCTATTTAAGCATTAGAAAATTTAAAACATTAAAGTAGCATTGTATCATATACTTTGCTTAATTTAGAAAAACTTCTTGTACTAAAATTTTGTACCTTTTAATTTCCATATTTGGTTACCTTGACGAGTCCTATGCTAACTAAAATTTAGTTCATGTCTTGTCAAAACATAATAACATGTTTTGGTTTAAATCCTGGCAAAGTTTTGAATTGTTGGATTTTCTTGGAGACAAGAAAGCATTTTGAAGTAGGTCTAGAGTCAGTGTAGAAATTATTGAATAATTGGGAGATACAAGTGCTGGTCCTTGTCAGTCTTGCCATGCAACTATTTCCTTTTCTTTATTGCTGACATATTTTGTAAACCTAGTAAAATTTGTGGCGTCACTGACTTCACTCAATTAATATCGTTTTTTTTTTTCTTTTGAGAGAGAGTTTCAACCTATGGCATCAACTCCTGGTAATAGCTCTTTATTATCAGACCAATACACCAATCAGTTTTTTGTGTAGGCAGGGATTGAACTCCAGATTTCTTATTCAACCATCCAAGGCCGTAGACAAGATTTTTTTCCTGGGGGAGCCAAGTTACATATTCGTATGTTCGTCATAATTCATAAATATATTCTATACAAAATGATCAATTTTAAAATATAACAATATTTTTAAACACAAATGTGTGTACAAAATTTGTCTAATTTGCCATAAACATGTATCAACTTTTTCAAAAATAAAATAAAATCGGCATCTTCTATAAGAGGTATGCTCAATGTTGATCCTTCATTAAATAAAATTCATTCATTATGAATTCTATAGCGAAATTCTTATGTCTATGGCAGCCAAAATTCTCTTCTAAAAACAAATTAATGATAGCACAACTTATCAAGCAACTACCTATCAAAAACAAAAAAAAAAACAAAACTTATCAAGCAACTAGATCCAATAGTAAAAGATATAATCAGCTAGAGAAAAAATGACATGATGAAAAAATGATCAAATTTGTTGGGGGGCGGAGGGGGGGGGGGGGGTGGGTGTGGGGAACCATCATAATTTTGAATAGTGCACTATGTACACTACACTTTAACAATTGAATACACAAATAACACAATGCACTCTTGTATATTTATAAAATATAAAAAGAAATTACACAAGTCAGCTAGGCACTTATTATAGATTTTGGTAAAGAGAAATGATATGTCCATAACATTTTTACAACAAATCCTAAATGGCAAGTTGTTACTAGTTATTATTGTTAGGGTAAAAAAGAAATCTTAGTGTTGGGTTCAAATTTGAATCAATAATAACTAACCACCTATAATTTGTTGTAAAAATATTGTAGACATAGCATCTCTCTTTGATAAAAGGGCTATGTTTTATTTTAGGTGGAGGTCTACTTAAGAATCCAACGGTGGGGTGTGGGGTTGACTGACTATACATTATAAAGATCTCAAAGGAAAGAAAATAAAAACCAACCATAGACTTGGGCTTAATTTTTTTTTTTTTTTTTTTTTTGTGGGAGGGAGGAATCATTACAATTTTAGAAACCCAATTTATTTTTTACCTCAAACCAATATATCATTGCAAAGGATTTCAATAATTTGGGGGGGGGGGGGGCGGGCATGGCCCTCCCAAAGTTATAGGTGTCTCTGCCCTTACAATTGTAAAAAAATTTACCAATTGAGTTAACTAAAACATATCAATTAATCTCATGTTGTTTATTGTTATTGTTGCATTTTTTTTTTTTTTTAGTTTAGCATCTTCAGAATTATATCAAAGAGACATGCTAGACACAAATCATCAATATGAACAACAATCGTAACAACAAATTACTATTTCATATTAGCATTTTTTTGTTTGTCTTTTTGTGATTTGTCCTTACATTTTTTTTTATTACTTTGGATTTTTTTATTTCGTGTATTCTTCTTTACTTGATAATAATAATTAGTATTTTTGTTTGAAAATTATTGGATATATAATGTTGACAAGACTAAGTTTCACAATAAATTGGAAGAAGATTTTTGACCAACTCTTTGATTTTATACATTAAAGGGGAAAATTGTCACAACATATAATACGGAATCAATCATAAATGATTTCCAAGATTTAAAAATTTACAAGTTCTCTTTTGACAGATACTTGCATTGCAATATACTAAGAAGCAGTTATTTTGTGTCTTTTCATTTGTTGATAATTTGTTAATATTAAATTGATGCTAATTTGAATTTTCGTCAATATTTTTTTCTTCTTCATACTTTGGCCCCCTTACTCGAACTCATGGATCTGTTCCTATTGTTCTAGAGTCTATGCAAAAATTATGGAATAATTGGGAGATACGAGTTCTGGTCCTTATTAGTCTCACCTTGCAACTCTCTCTTCTTCACTTTGGTAGACAAAGAAGATATAATGTTAAAACGTGGATCCATATCTTCCTCTGGCTTTGCTACCTTGTGGCTGATTCAGTGGCAACTGTTGCGCTGGGTGTCATCTCCAGTAAACAAAGAAACTCTGGCAATGATTCTAAATTCCATAATGAGCTCATGACATTCTGGGCACCATTTATGTTGTTGCACCTTGGTGGCCAGCACACAATCACAGCTTATGCAATACAAGACAACGAATTGTGGTTAAGGCATTTGCTTGGACTAATTGTTCAATCTAGTGCGGCATTTTACATCTTTATCACGTCTTTGAAGGTGTCTTTGAAGGACCATTGGCTTTCGCTTCTTACTATTCCCATGCTTGTTGCTGGGTTCATTAAGTATGCAGAAAGGATATTTGTCATGCGATTGGCAAATGACACTACAGAAGGTACGACATTTATTTTAACCAAAAAGTATGCAAATGCGACATTTGATGGATTTGATGTATATGATAACTTTGTAATAATTTTTCCAAAATTCAGACCTCTCTTTCAAAATCAGAAGATGACACATTACACAAGCGAAGTTAAAACTATAAAAAATCTTGATTTTCGAAAGGTATTCATAATGATTGAGATTTATCTTGGACCTGCATATGATGATTTCTACACAAAGGCACCTTTGTTTTCTAAGGCTTGGGTTTGCATCTTCCGCGGCATCACTTTTTCTTCAACTGTTTTAGTGTTTGTATTCTTCGTCATAAATGAGAGGCACAAACACCTGCAAACAGATTTGATTATTACTTACATTCTACTGGGCGGAGCTCTAGTTATAGAGATATATGCTGTGATTTTACTGATTGCCTCTGATATGGCACATCGATGGTTATATAGGAATGTAAAGTTTTTGAGACCAAAAATGAGCAGTGATCAATTTTTTGCACAAAAGTGGTCAAACACAATTGGTCAATTCAATATGCTTAGCTTTGACTCGAAAAATCCTGGAATAGTTCTGCAGGGAACCCCAAAAATCTTTGCTGACTTAAGAGTGTGGCTCTTCATTCACATATTGCCAAAACTGAAAACAGAGCTAGAGATGCTTTTCTATAAGACCAACAAGCAGATTTCTGATGAACTGAAAAGCTTGGTTTGGGACACAATTCTAGAAAAAGCAGACTTGGATGGACCAGGGTTTTCTGAAGACTATAACCAGTACTTGACTTTGGATAAAAGCGTAAGCGTGGATATTGATGAAAGCATAATCATCTGGCACCTTGCAACGGAAATTTGCTTTTACACTGATAATTATATCAATGCAGGATTGGATCATAAACGACATGTGATTAAGGAGATATCACATTATATGATGTACATACTTGCTTTGTGTCCTTCCTTTCAGAAATCATGTAGCTGCATTCAGGCTGATCTCCTAAGTTGGGTTGTCCTCGGATCACCAATGCCCAATGTTATTGAAACATTAAAGATACGCCTATCTGACAGGTCGACTTACCCCGAAATAGAACCAGACAATGGTGAACTTGTCAAGGAGCGTTTATGGGGTTTCAATTTCCTACCATGTGCATATGCAGTTGCACAAAAGCTTAAGAGAAAAGGAAGAGCAAAAGTGGGAAATCTTGATTAAGTTTTGGGTTGAGACCTAGCTCGTGTGGCAACACTTTGTCAAGGAAATAACCACGCTCAACAGCCCCGAAAAGGTGGGGAGTTTCTTTCGCACGTTTGGCTTTTGATAGAGCATATGGACCTCAAAGAAAAATTTCGAGTGCCAGTACCAGTTCCACAACAGGGAGAACAAACTCTACCATAGAAGACTCGGGATCTATATATTTTGCATTGTAAGTTATTGTCTGATGTAGGGACATCTAACCAGGACAACACATTCTGCAGTTGCAACCTTGGAGATTTGGCACTTAGCGAGAAGTTCTTGGTAATTTGGTAATTTTTTTTTATTTCGGGGGTATTTTTGGTAATTTTAAGGTTTCAGAGGTATTTCGGTCATTTTTAAGGTTTATGGGGTATTTTGGTCATTTTTTAGGTTTAGGAAGCATTTTGGTCATTTTTTGGGTTTTTGGAGTATTTTGGTAATTTTTGAGTTTTGGGGATATTTTGGATATTTTAGAGGTTTGGGGGGGGGGGGGGGTGTATTTTGCTCATTTTAGAGGTTTTGGAGGTATTTTTTTTCATTTTGTGGGTTTTGGGGGTATTTTAGTCATTTTTTGGGTTTTGAGGGTATTTTGGTCATTTTTAGGTTTCTGAGGTATTTTGGTTATTTTTTGGGTTTTAGGGATATTTTGGACATTTGAGAGGTTTTGGGGGGTATTTTGATCATTGTAGAAATTTTGGAGGTATTTTGGTTATTTTGTGGGTTTTTGGGGTATTTTGGTCATTTTTTGGGTTTTTGGGGAATTTTGGTCATTTTTTTGGTTTTGGGGGTATTTTTGTCATTTTTTGGGTTTTGGAGGTATTTTGATCATTTTTAAGTTTTTGGGGTATTTTGATCATTTTTTGGGTTTCGGTGGTATTTTAGTAATTTTCAAGGTTTTATGATTATTTTGGTCATTTTTTGGATTTCAAAGGTATTTTAGTCATTTTTTGGGTTTTGGGGGTATTTTGGTCATTTTTTGGGTTTCAAGGGTATTTTGGTTATTTTTTTGGGTTTTGGAGATATTTTGGTCATTTTTAGGTTTCGGGGGTATTTTGGTCATTTTTTGGATTTTTGTGGTATTTTAGTAATTTTTAGGTTTTAGGAATATTTTGGTCATTTTTTGGATTTTATGGGTATTTTGGTAATTTTTAGGTTTCAGGGGGTATTTTAGTCATTTGTTGGGTTTTTAGGGTATTTTGGTCATTTTTTGGGTTTCAGGGGTATTTTGGTCATTTTATTGTTTTGGGGGTATTTTGGTCATTTTTTAGATTTTGAGGGTATTTTGGTCATTTTTTGGGTTTTAGGGGTATTTTGGTCATTTTTTGGGTTTTGGTAGTATTTTGGTCATTTTATAAGTTTTAGGGGTATTTTAGTCATTTTCTAGAAATTTAGATTTTATGTTGTTTATTTAAATTTTAGATGGGTTTAATGGGTATTAGTGGGTTTATCCATTTAGACCCATATAATTAAATAACCAAATAGGTCTTTACCCATTGAACCCAAATATTCAAATGGGTTGGGTTAAGACTTACTCAAATAAGGTGTGTAATGGGTGAGTTCATGGATATGGATAAAATTTGCCACCCCTAGAACTAAGGGATTGATGGCATTCCACGGCAGGAATCAGTGAGAAAAATCCCCGATTGAGGCCAACATATCTAAAAGATTACGTTCTTTATTTAAGGTTAATTTGTCAATCATGCACAAGGATGATTTCTATCTTCAGAAGAAGTTCAAACATAGAAGTTGAAAAGCAGAAAATTATATCGTTGATTGATTTCCAATTTAGTTATTTCCCTTATTAGTCTTTCAGTTGACTTAGGAGTCTTATTTGTATTTGAATTTGAATTAGGATTTAGATTTATTTGCTTTGCTAGTTTATTTTTATCTTTATTATGTTTCCTAGTTTGATTAGGAATCCTAATTTTAAGGTAGATGAGGTTCTATTATAAAAGGGTGTAAGGGTACTTTGGGAAAAGTCAGCTTATGTTTTTTCAAATCGATTATTATAATGAAACGGGTATGTTTTCATCAAAATTCAAAAGTTGTTGCAGCACTCTTTAATCTCTTCTCTTCATCTTGATCATGGCTTGAAAAACCATAGATTGGAGTAGAGTCATATAGTTTTTCTTATTTCCTGTATCTTTCCATTGTTTGGTTCCGCAGAAGCTGTGGATCTTTCCCACATCATTGTCAACTTATAACCGCATATTAAGTTGGCTGCCCTTACAATACGATAACTTCTTTCGTTTTCTTGTTTTCCCCTCTGTAAATCAATGCAAATGAAATAAATTGTAGTGGAAGTTAAATTTAATTTATAAGAAATTATTTTTCTATTTCTATAATGGATGTTTTGGTGCTTCTTTTTTCCAAAACATTAGGATTTGTTTGCTCTAAGCCAAGGTTTTCTAACTTCAGAAAAAAAAAAAAAAACTTAGGTTTCTTTATCCTTATGTCAACATCAGACAATATAAGATTACAGATACAAACAGTAAAATAGAAAAAAAATCATGCAGGATAATTGATTAATTATCATGCAAAAATTATTAATTTTCTTATTAAGTGATCCTTAATTATTGTCATAAAAAGATCCAATAGCATATGTATATATTGCACCTCTGGATTATAAAATAAAAATAAAAAAGGAAGAAAAATATGACCTTCTTTATAGTCCTTTGTAAAACTTTATTACCAGAACTAAATTGAATAACGGAGATTGACGAAGAAACTAGATTGAATAAACTTGAAAGTTTAGGATTGAATTGAATAAAAGTGAAATTAGATTACTGAACTAAATTTTAGGCAAAATTAGAAAGTACATTTTGTAATTTAGCACCTTTTTTCCTTTCTTTTTTCTAATTTCTACTGCTCATTGGTAAAAAATTTTTAAAAATCAATTAAAACTATAAAATATCCCTAAATTAGCTTATCACCTTAGTTATCAAAACGACATGTAGTTTCTGGTTGTAAAGCAATGGAGCTACAAGTCGTATTTGTTGCTCTTAATTAATTAGTTATTGTAATGTACACTTGTCATGTGTTGATAGGTTAGGCTGTCAAGTTGAGTTGGTTAGATCAGTTACTAGCTGTTAGTTTCATTTCAGTTAGTTTCTTATTTCTGTTTAATCCTTGCTTCTCTTGTATGTATGAGCAAAGGCTATGTATCATTATCCATAACGAGGAATTAACTAGGGGTGTGCATGGGTCGGGTTGAGGGGATTTTTTTACCCAACCCACCATAATGAGTAAAAAAAAATTCAACCCAACCCACATGGGTCAGGTTGGGTCGGGTTGAATTATTATTATTATTAAATTGAGTAAAAAAAATATAAATATAAATATATTAAAAAAACCTAAAGATTAGTATCAATGTAACTTCTTAAAGGCAAACAACACTAATGACTAAACAATAATAGTAATTTATTAGGATTTGTGTGAACTAATTGGCTTTTATATAGGATAGAAAGAACTGGTTATTTTAAAAAATTTATTAATTATATATATATATATATATATATATATATATATTAAATTAGTATTAGTAAGAGGAATCGATGAAGTGCTGCACTACAGCTGGTTTTTTTAAAAATTATTAAATATATAATATATTTTAAATATATATTAAATATGGGTGGGTTGGGTTAGGTTTTGCGGGTTTGTAATTTTATGGCCCAAAGCCAACCCGGCTTGCTATTAAAAAAAATTTTGTAACCCAACCCAACCCACCAAACCTTAAAAACCGACCCCTAGAATTAACCATTTTTCTCACACTAAACCAACATGATCTAGTTTGGCACTCTCTGTTCTCTTAGTTTAATACAACAAGATGAAATCAATTCCAAAATCCAAAATTTATATTTGGGGAAAGAAATGTTAAGCATCACTCATTTCTCAACATTTTCTTTTTTTAACCTGAATCGGTGAAAGATTCAACAACCATAATTTATATTTGGAAATTTGTGATTCAATAAGAATAGGTAAAAGAAAGAGGCTCAGTTGAGGAGAGAGAAAAGTATAGTAAATAAATATCCAAACGAAAAAATTTAGCTCCAAACTAGTTTAGAGCTATTTTTCTTCAACCCATTATGTCCATTTTATTGAAGAGATCATTTATTGAAATTTTAGTCACTTGATTTTTTTAATGAATTATGCAACTTGTTTAAATAATACACATATATTTTAACCATGATTACTAAACCTGAACCAAACCATATGGACTGACTAGGTTAACAACAAACCAACCCTTAGATTAGATTTTATTCACAAGTAGCCAAAAATAAAGTTTTATCTAAGAACCATTTGAACCATCAATCCAACCACTATGTCATCAAATTCTTTGTGTCAACTTATGAAGAATTATTATATTTATGAGTAATGTAACAGTCACAAACTATTTTACAAAATTTTTACAAACTACTAATATGTCCAACTTCTTATTAGTTTTCTTTTAGGCTCACCATTAGATCACCCGCATCAGCCGTTTAAAACTTTCCATCTATTTTGGCCTTAAAACCTACGTTTTCTTTTAATATAATAGTAATTCTTCCTTTATTTTTTTACTATTATTTCTGTCCTTTTTTTTCCTTCGTCTTCTCACCAAACAAACAAACACGATTTAACCCAAATCAAACTCACGGCAAACCTGTATAGACACAAATCACATCCTCTCTTCCTACACCAAAACCCCCACATCCAAATCACCACAAATTCAAGCCAAGATACCACTAAGCAAACCACCTCCAAAATCAATAAATCGGCAAAATCGATTCACCAAAATCAGCAAACCACCAAGCAAACTTTTAAGCAAACCTAGTCACTCGCACTTCTAGCAAAGTTCTGAATCTTGGTGGGCATGGTAGCAGAAAATAGAAGAGCACCAAAGAGGAAAATGAACTACTCTATTATGGGTTTTTAGTTAAGAGAGAAGATAATGGTAGGAAACAAAGGAGAGCCACCAAATGGAGTGGTGGTGGTGGCTAATAGGTGATGAGCAAGGACTCTAGATTAAGGAGAAGAAATAAAGAGAGAAAAGAAAAAGAGAAAGAGAAAAGACATAGACGGAGAGAAAAGAAAAAGAAAGAAGCTAGTAACAAAATGGAACAGAAAGAAAGAGAGAGAAATTAATTAAATATTGATGCACAAGTGAACAGTAACCGTGTATCTTTACATGGTTACTGTAGTTTTTTTGGAAATTTGCACAATTTTAGAAGAGCTGATGCGGATGATTTTTAAGGTAAAATGTGTAAAACTATGCATTTTTTGTATTTTAGAAGAGCTTATGTGAGTGCTCTTAATATCATTTTTTCATTTACCAACAATCATTCACCACATCAACAGTTTATAAATATTTTTGTAAAAAAATTTGTATCTTTAGCATTACTCTATATATATTTTAATTCAACCCTTCTCTCACACCTTTTCGCCTCCCATAGCATCTTATATTGGCCTTTCCATTTTTTTAACACATCCAAATAAACAAAAATACAAATTTTATTTATTTATTTATTTTAAAATGATCATAAATTGTAAAAAAATAGTTTTTTACTTGAAGGATTAATAACTATACTATGTGTTTTATTTGTCTTATAGAAGTTGTTAAATACATTTAAAAAGTTGTTTAAATGTCTTCGTATATTATTTTTATACAAATTTTCTATTTTTACTAATATAATATATTTATTTATATTTTAAATAATTATTAAATTAATTATGGTGTTATTATGTTTCGACCCTAGACCGACTTCAAAAACTTTAAAATTCTTCATTTTTGGGTTCTTTGAAAGGTCCCGGTTTCAAAACCATAATTCTTAGGAATTAGTGCATAATGGGTTAGAGCATATTCCTCCTAACTAATTTGGAGCTAATTTTTTTGGGGTAAATGGAGCTAATCATTTTTCTTTCTTTAAATTATTTTTTTTTTATTGAAGATACATAAATTTGTAAGACTTTATATAGTAAAATTTATAGTATCAATCTCTAAAAGCATTCACATTCATGTTACTAAAAAATTTAGCTCTTAACATCTCCAAAACCTTCTTCTTTTTTTTTTTTTTTAGAATTAACATTTTAAAAACTTATTTTATCTATTTTAACACTTCACTTTTTTTTTTCTTTTTTTTTGATGAGGAAGAACACTTCACTTAATAATACACCATATATCATATCTCCTATTTTAACAATTAATATACAAATTATTAACATTTTTTTTTTCTTGAAAACAACTATTGACATAATATTAAATAATTTCAACCCTTAAAAAATAATAATAAGAAGAAGAATTTAAAAACAAGAACAAAAAAACCACCACACAAGAATATCGTTACATCACAGCCACACCACCACTCCCACAAGGACCACAACCACCACTTCCACTTTCATGGCCTGGCAGAGATCTCTTTGCCTCTTCCACATTTTCCCCTTCTTTCATCGTCATCCTCCGCCATTGAAATCACACAAGAAACCTAGAAAATCACCCACAAATCCCACTGCAAGACTCATAAAAATCCTAACCATGAAACCTCGAATCACACAAATTACAACCATGAAATCACAGCCAGGAAAACCCAGAAAAATCACCCAAAATTGCACAAGCCATACCCACACCCACAAGCCACAACAATCGCAACCCATACCAACAACAACTCCTCTGTAAACCCATTCTCACAACAACCCAGACCACCACACCAAATGCAACCCACGACCCACGGCATGACCCACCAAACCAAACACTGCAACCCATGATCGAAAGAGGCCGAGATAAGAGAGATGGAATAAAAAAAAAAAACATATATATATATATATATATATAAGCAAGTAGCAACTTGCTACGTACAGTGGACTTACCCGGTAAAAGTTCACAGCAAGGTGTCTTTTTTTTTTTTCAAATATGACAACTCCAATGTGTGTGATTTTTGTTGATTATGGTGCTAAAATAACTTTTTGGCCATTATAACACCACTAGTGTGAATGTTCTAAGTTCTAACATCCCAAAGTTCTGCAACTACTTCCCATGGTGATCTCTAATAACCCCAACTGTTTGGCATGAATTCTCTAACAAAAGAGCCATAAGTAATTTAATTACTGTTCAAACTTTAAACACACTTTAACTCAGACACTAGCTGTTAAAAGAAAAACAATGTGAATACGCTTTTCTCCTCTCTTGAGTAGGACATACATCATCACTAATAAAAATAAGTAAACGGATTTTAGAAAGACTTTAGTTTACAATTCTGCTCTAAATAGAGCCTACCAAAACTTGGGTTTCCCTTGAATCATCCCGACAATGAATCAGATCCATAGCGGTACACACACTATTAAAATAACATGAACAAATAGAGACACAAGAAATTAGAAACAAAAAAAGAAACCTCCACACCAATCTTACAGAGTCGAACACAAAAGCTCACAAATAAAACATAACTAATTACATTCTCTGATGATATTAATATGGAACCAAACCAACCCCCACCCCCCCCCCCCCCCCAATCCCAAGAGTATTGGTGCGTGTGTCCGACACGTGCCGACAGGCGTTATACACTACAGAAATGGCTTGATTCAAAGGAATGTAGTCGTGAGAAGGATCACATTTCCTCTCTACTCATGGATCTCCAAAATATTTACAGCCTATATTGGACCCCCTTCAAAATATCACTGTTTTATTTTTATTTTTTTTCATCCCAACGTACTAAACCCACCACCTTTCATCATTTGCTTAAACTCCTTATAATTAACCATACCATCTCCATCCACATCCACCTTCATTATCATCTTCTTGCAATCCTCTACAGCCCTCCCTTGTTTAAGACCAAGAGATGCCAAAACCGATCTTAATTCATCAACAGTGATGAACCCATCACCATTTTGATCAAACACATTAAATGCCTCCTTCATGTCCTCCTCCTCGTCACGCTCGTCCATTATCGATTGGTACAACTCCCCGAATTCATCGATATCCACGCAACCATCTCCATTAATGTCAATCTTTTCAATCATTTGGATTAACTCTTTATCCGGGATAAAGATACCCAAATTCTCCAATGAATCATTCAATTCTTTCTTCGTAATACGCCCATCCCCATTTCGATCAAACAATTGGAACACGCGTTTTAACTCCATGGGGTCCATTCTTTTTCGGGCACGAGACAATTATGACAATAGTAGCGGTGGTGGTGGTGATGGTGGTGATGGTGATGGGAGGAAGACAATTAGAATTATGGAGATTGAACCAAAGGACGGAGGTTGTATTCTAAACAAGGAAAATTGTTAACAAAAATAGTTGGCATATATGGAAAGAGTGAGTGAGTGAGAGAGAGAGATTGTGTGGCCGGTGTTGTTTGCATAATATTGTTGAGAAAAACTTGGAGAGAAAATTGGCTACTTAAATAGAAGAATTAAGGTGAGCATTGGATCCAACATGGTAGAGAGAGTTGATGATGGCGGTGAGAGCCTTTAAGAGCTGTCATATAGTGACACTTTTACGCGGTATTAGATGACTCAAATTAATATCATTAAAGTTTACAATTTTCAAATACAAAGACGCGTTGCTATAATTGTTGTTTAGTGTGTGTGTGTGAGACCTAAACAATTATAGAAAAAAGTTGTCCGTTGCTTTGAAAATTTTTAAATGGTGTAAATGAATGGGAGAGAAACGTGACCGTTGATAACGGATCTGAGATTAAGGAGACAGAGAGACGTTGGGGACTGGTACGCGCTAAATAATAAAGGGAGGCCGGCAGATTTTTGACCGTTGGATGTACTTCAATAGCTACTTGTGCTTGATTGGTGGGGGGTGGTGACACGTGGCAGCAGTAGGAGAAGTAAGTATTAGCTACTATAGTGCCAATGCGGTAAGAAAAATACTTGTGCTACTAAAAATTTCACAACTCATTACGTACGTGGCAAATATTGGTAGATCCGTGGGGTCACTTGGCATATGATTGTGGCAAAAATTGTAAGACTTTTTGTGTTACTAGTATTTCTCATTAGGTAATAGTAATGGTTTCTCAGTCAAAAAAAAGTAATGAGTTTCTTTCTTTAGGTGAGGTTTGGTAATTGATGTGGATATTGGACTGGCTTGAAATGACCGATGTTCCAAAGAATTAGAATACCTTGAAATTGAATTAGGGTTGTTTGTATATAGTGAGTTTTATTTAGCCTTTTAGGTGAATTGTAGTTGCATAGGTACAGCCGTACAATAAGAGCAACCTATTATTGTCTTCCCATAATTCGTCTAATAATAAAAAATTTAAGGGAGTTATTTTTTCATACACTTCGATTAATGTATGTCCTTAGGGCACACGTTAATCATTTATTTTAAAAAACTTTTTATGAAAAGTTGAAAAAGTTGATAAAAAATTTTATCACTTTTTCATTTTCTCAAAAAAAGTTTTCTAAAATGGTTTACTAATGTATAATGTATGCTCTAAGGATTCATGTTAGTAAAGCCCTTTGATATTAGGAAAACTATTCTTCTTTGACCACAAATTTTGCTACAATTTGATGAAGTGGTCGATTATGATTGGTAGATAATCATTTTTTCATAAACCTTATACTTTTTTCCTACCACTTACAATCGACCACTTTAAAGTTATGTTAAAGTTACAGTAAAAAGTTGTGTTCATATACTTTTTTGTTAAGTAAATGCACTCTTGCTTACCTGAAATTATTCGATATACTCTTTTGAGTCCATATATTTTTTGTTAAGTAAATGCTTTTTTGCTTACATGAAATTAGTCGATGTACTTGTGTATTACACATTCTTTTATACAAAGGTAGATCTCATATGTGTCTCGCACATTAGACTTAAATTTTCTACAACTACAAGAAGTGACAAGTTGTAATTGATGGAAAATAAAAGTAGTGTTAATGATAAGTCTATATATAAGTAATTGTACAATACTCTTATAACCTGTCATGTCAACCTATTATGTTAAAAGTTGTGGAAAAAATTGTGTGCCTCCAAATTTAGTTGATAGGGAGGGACTTTAAAGTGCAAAATTGTGTATGTTTAGCTTACTAGCATCATATTCATACATTGGTAACTACAATTAGTATGAATAAATTAATAGAAGTGACAAATCCTTTAAGACAATTCTTGTCTTCTTTGTTTGTCACAATCTCAGGATTGCACCTCAATTCACGCTAACATATATAATCTGCATTTGTTATTATAGGATAAATAGAACCCGCAAATAAATATATGGTTTTCGGTTTAACCTCTTAACCTATTAGTGGGTTTATTATTATTATTATTATTATTATTATTATTATTATTATATATTTTTAAGGGAATATTAGGAGAATAATTCCTCAATACTTGGGAGAATTAGTCTTTCTCTGAGAAACAACATTTTTCTTTTCTAATTAGAATGAGGAACATCATAGTGAGCGAGTGATTATGTGCACAATACATGATCCCCACTCAGCAAATAGGTCCAGTGCAAAAGTAAAAATTGAGGGGTTAGACTATAGAGTATAGAGACTATTATATAGTCCACTCGACAAGATTGCCAGTTGGCTTACAAAGATTTCAAGCATCAAAGTGCCTCCAGCTAGGCAGCTACGCTTCTTTTGAAGTTTTAGTTCACATTGTACAATCCTTTTCCTGGTCAAGACTCTAAAGTCTAAACTATACCCCAATCTTCATGGAGTTTCGATAATTAATTTGGTTTGTTGATTGTGACCAAGTTCCTTGATTTTGGAACTTTAGCAACAGAACCTAATTTGGTTTTCTTATTTATGTATTAATTATTAGAAAGTCTCACATAGGTGGAGCCAACCGGTAATTAATCCCTAAATAGCAATGGCCTCATGTGATGTGTGGATAATACTGTGTAAACTGGTATGTGATAAACTTATATAGAATGTTCAAAAAAAAATTAAAAATTAAGTAATAATATGAAGTAATGTTGCAATAATATGAAGATGTTTTTGTTAAATTAATGACGTAATACAAAATTAAGGGGATAAAGAATTTAGGCTATAGAGAAAATGTTACATAAATTAGAAATTAGTTATTATGTAGTGTAATATCTTCTTAAAACAAATGTGGTGTAATAAGTTGATTGTTTCTTTAATAATTTTTTTTCTAAAATTTTTAATCATAATTTTTGTTTCTTCATTGGCTTGGGGTAAGCATAAAAAATTTGTAATTTCATGTTAATGTTTTCTTGGCTTATGTAAATATCATTCAAAATTAATAATGTCACATTTATGTTATTGAAGTATTAATATATAATAGTAGTAGGTTAAACACTCAGTTAAAATAATAATATTCTATTAATAGAATTTTATCATAATCTAAAACATGTAAAGAAGTTGAGGTGGAAAGGTAAATGAAAAGTTACTGATCAAACAAAGTGCCACATTACAGAACCACGTGTTCTCCCATGTGAGGTTTTTACTTTTTAAATTGTATTTACTCCATTGACACATTTAATGAACTAAAAATTTAACATAAATGCAAACTTTGATGATGTGGAAATGAGAGAGTCTTAAGGGATGTGCTACTAAATAAAACCTCATGCTCTTTCACGTGAAGTCTTTGCTTTTATGTATGTGTGTGTATATATATATTCATCGATTGATTAGCTGTAAATATCTTATGCATCTTCTCCAAGAAGCATGCCACTCACAATTTGTGGCCCTTATAAGTAAATGGGATCCACAGTTAGTTGTGTTCCATGGAGCAGGTTAGGGCTGACTTGATAAAATTTGAGGCCTAAAGCTAAAGCAACGTTTTTAAGTAAAGTATTCTCTTATATTTAGATATTAAATAAATAATGTTTATTTAAATTTATATATTATAATTATTTACTTAAAATTCATTACTTTCAATTTTTTTAGAAGCAAAATTAGTAATTAAATATTTGCATTCAAGATTTGTAAACATCTCATTTTTAAATGATAAATGGTTGATTCTCTTATGGTACGTTTGGATTGAAAGAGAGGGAAGAAGAGTAGAGTAAATTTAGCACAAAATTAGTTTATTTTTAGCCAACTCTACTCTACTCCCCTCCACTTTCCCTCCTTCCTCCCTCCATCTAAACAGGCCATTAATCTATCTTATGACAATAAATTTTGGGCAGGAGAGTAAGTTTCAGGGTAAGATAGAAAAAGAGTGGTTAAGATAAAATAAATAAAAATAAATAAAAACAAAAGAGACGAGAAGTTTGACCGTGATTGATTATCAAAAAAATGCTTTTAGAGAGAAGGAAATTCTATATAGTTTGATGATGACTAGTTATAAAATTATATTTTGAATGAAGAAGGGATAAGAGACGTTTGATTGAAAGACTATTTTCAGTGAGGTAGAGAAAAACAAATGTATATGGATCTCTTCAATTTTTAGCTAGGCATTGACACTTTCAAATATAAAAAGCAAATAAGAATGTGATATATTTTATTTTAAATTAATACATAAATATAATTGTACTGTGTGACCACAATTATGGCGCCTTATTTTTTATGGGAGCCTTATGCTATGTTTGGAAGTTTGGAGGAAGAGACAAGTAAAGGGGAGTAGGGGGAGGAGAGTAGAGGAGAATGGTTATCCTCTACCTTATTTGGATGTTTTTAAAATTAAATAAGAAAAGGGAAAATAATTAGCATTTTCATAGTTTGTAATTTTGTTAATATGATAAGGATAAATTTGGTAATTCATTTGGTCAAGCATTTCTATACTTTATTCTCCTTCCAAATCTCTCCAATTTGGGGAAATTATCCAAACCCCTCCAAATCTCTCTCCCTCCTCCCTTTAAAAACATCCAAATAAGGTAATTTAACTTACTCTTCCTCCCTCTACTCTACTCCCCTCTACACTCCCTCCATCCAAACAAGCTATTAGTTAAGGTGGGAGGATGGTCTCCTTTGGTCTGAACATGGCTCCATCCCTGCAACGTGTAGTTATGGAAAACCTTTTTTGAGCTAATGCAACCTCCAATTTCAATGTTCCAGCGAAAGACATTAGGACATATATCAATGTTTCATTAGTCATCACCATGCTACTTTTTTCCCCCATAAAGTAGTTTTATATATATATATATATATATATATATATATATATATATATATATATATATATATATATATATATATATATATATTTAAGTTACACTTTTGATCTTTTAAATTTGGGATAAGTTTTATTTTGATCTTTCAAATTTAAAAAAGTTAATATCTGATACCTAAAATTTAAAGAGAACAATTTCATTGGTCAATGGGATTGGTTTAATTTTGGTCCCTTAAATATGAAGTTAGTTTGATTTTGGTCCCTTGGATATGTAATTGATTTGATTTGGTCCCTCAAAAAAGGGGTACTTCAGTATCTCGTTAGACATGCAAAATTGCAAACCAAAACAAATGAAAAGAAACCAAAATTCTCGATTTTTGAAATATGAGGGACCAAGTATGATCTTTTCAAATTTAAAGGTGTTTAATCAAAAACCAATTTTTAATTAAGTTTAATTTCTTATTAATGTGCACAGGTCCTTGAAGTGAAAACCCAATTCAAAGTAAAATTTGATTTTGCATATTAGGGTTTGCAGTTCGAAATACCTCACTTAAGAAGACTTTTTGTTGCAATGCAAGTACAATAATAGATAAGAAACTAAAGTGACTACAATCCTCAAGAGACTAATTTTCAATTCTAAGTCTAACTCATATTCCAATGCTATTGATTAGAAATAACTTGATTCAAAACAAACTAACTCGAAGTGAACCATTCCTAAACAGACTAAATCAAAGTGCACTTAATCAAAGTAAACTACATCGAAGTAAATTAATTTGAAGTAAAAAAAAAAAAAAAGCAGATTAAATCCTAAGTCATGATTCTAACATCAAATTGATTGAAAGCAAGCATAAGTGCAAACCAACCATAGACTAACAGCTAAATCTTGCGTCAAACTTAAATAAATTTGATTCATCAGAAAAGATCATAAATTGCAAGGAAAAGTAATTACAACTTACAAGTATAAATTCTTAGCAAATACTAAAAACTAAAAGATCTTCTATGAATCTAAGAACAAATTATCTTAGAATACTTCTAAAAAAATTATCTTAAAATTGATCTCAGTAGGTTCTCTAGTATTTTCGTGGTATCTTTTTTCTATAGAATGAGTATTTATTTATACTTGAGACTGTAGTGGTAACTTCTTGTTACGCTTTCCACATGTCACTCCTTCGTTGAATCTTATTACCACTTGATATGCAATTAATGGTCTCAATAACCTCTTATAACTTCCTTAAGGCAACTATTCTCATGTTAACTATGTAATTGCTATATATGTCCGCTCTTGTAACAGCTCGAGGTGACTACTTCTAGCTTACTCAAGATATATAACTGCCCCATTCCTCTTGTAACCACTTCAAAGAAAGTTGCATCATTCCTTGCTATAGTTTTTCTCACTTTGATCGCCACATCATCCTCTTTTTTTCTAGCTACCTATCTTCTAGTATGCCACATGTTCTCTCTAAATTATTATTCCTGGCCCTAACAAAAGGATCAAAATGAAACCCGTACTAAATTTTTTTGGCACAAGATTATAATTTACTCTTCTTTTTCTAGTACTTATAGCCATATTTGACACCATGGGTAAGTTGGTTAGGGTTGTAAACAAGTCAAGTCGAGTATTAAAAATTCATAATGGTTCATTTTAATTTTATTTTAAATACGAGTTAAGCTTAGACTTAACAACAAATCAGATTATATGTTCAAGTCTTGTTCATTTTGTGTTAAACAAGTTCCAATTTGTTCATGATTTGCATGATTAACTAATTCTTTTTCATATATGGTAAACATCATGACTAAAATGTGTTATCCCTTCTTTACAAATCTATACTAATAATTAATACATAAATTAAAGTTAAAATTATATTATTTAAGTTACTTAGAATGATTTTCGTTTATTAACATATAAAAATTAGATTTACTAACCTTGCACTGTTAAAAATTAGTATATATAATTTTTATTGCAAAATGAATTATTTATATGATCTCAAAATACAAATACTAATTTGATATCTTAGGAATTTATTTACGAACTTACACGACTCAATATAAAGTTTATATAAGCATATTTTTATAAATGTACACATATAAACATGAAATATTTTATATATAAATCAAGCATTATGTTTATGAATTTGTTCATCACAAATACATTATTATGTTTAAACTTGACTCGTTTAATAATCGAGCTAGCTTATATTCAAGTTTGAACTGAACTTTTGGTTTACTAAATAAACAAATATGACTTCTTTTTCAAATCGAACCCGAATTATAATTCATTTGCTGCCAATTAATCTGCAGAGGCAAGGTCCTCCAATAAAAGTTCTCCGTAAATTTGTTAATACAGACATGTGCCATCACTGCGACAAAGCCCTGAAATTTCTCAAGTCTACACTGTATATTATATGCAACTTGCAAAAGAGTGTAAAGACAAGGGTTCACTTGATTGTTTGACTATCAGTTTAATTGGACTAGATGTTGTTTATCATATACATTATACGACACAAATGGAAAGTCTTAATTTTCTGCAACTCGTTCTTTTTTTATTCTGCAACGCGTGTTTCGCTGTAGCAGGTTTAAACTTTTAGTACTTTTATAATGATTGGTTGACTTATAAGTTACTAAAATACAAGAGAGTGAGAGACAAGTATGGTTGTTGTTATGATGTTATCCATTTTAATTACAACTGGCTACAGATTTAGAATTAGGAAACATTTCTGTCTCCATCAGCACATGAGCTGCTCTCTCTCTCTCTCTAAAGTCGCACATATACAAGAGAATCTAGGCATGTATCCCTTTAATCACGCAGGCACCCCCGCCAAAGAAGCAATAGAAATGTCAAGCGCCAGCTTTCAATGCTTTATCTATACTTTTTTTAGAAGGTATCACATGTAGGAGAAACTATTTCCCTACACCTCCCTTAAGTTTGATATGCTGAATCTATAGATGAATTATTGCATTTGTAGTGTTTGATCCGACAACCAAACTGAATACAAATTTTTCAAGGGCCTAACAAAAAGGCCTAATAATTCTTGCAAAAAAACAAAGGCCTAATACAGAGGTTGAATACAATGGCTGAACACAATGATTGGAACAAGAAGGCCCAACACAAAGGTCTAACGCAAAGGCCGGACACAATGAGAGTCATCAAATATCCCATTGCCGCCCACGGCCTGACCCAGTAGCCTGACGGCCTATTGGGCTAATGAGCAGCTCAACTTGTTGTTATTGAGACCCATGGATAGTCTACTAGCCTAGTGAGTTAGGCCATGAACTAGTTTTTACGTTCATGGGTGCCCGATAGGCTAACCCAGTAGCCTAGCTTGTTAGCCCAACCCAATAACTCAGAATTCATAACAAAAATATATAGGCCCAACACAATGACTAAGGGTCACCATATAATCGATTGCCCACAGACCATCCCAATGGCCTAATGGCCCACCGAGCTAATGGATAGCCAAGCCCGTTGTTATTGAGGCCTATGAGTAGCCCACTAGACTAATGGGTTAGGTCGTTGGCTAGTTTTTATGCCGTTGGGCTCCCAATGAGCTAGCCCAGTAGCCCAGCTCGTTGGCTTAACCCAATAACTTAGAATTAATAACAAAAATATATGAGAGGAATATAAAGAACTGATTTTGAGACATTATTGAGGAATTTCTTAAAAGAACTTCTCCAATCACTAAGATACTTAATGTAATTATATTAAACTTAGTTTACTAAATATATATTTTACTAGTAGTCTAGCAACTTTGAATTAACCATTTGATATTTTTTTTATTAAAGATAAAAATTAAAAAAAAAACCATTTAAAGCCTTAATAAAAAAAAATTAAATAGGTTTTTATCAACAAAACAAAAAATTAAATAGATTTGACCGTAAAAAAAAAAAATTAATTAATTAAGTATTAAATTCTTTGATTCTTTCCTTTAAAAAAATTGATTGATTATTCCCTTATAAAAATTGATTCTTTCATTATAAAAAATAATAAAGTAAGATGCAAATACAAGTTCATGAGTAGCCCATTAAGTCCAACCCGGTAACTCAGCCTTTTAAAGATAAAATGGACATTGCCCATAGGCTAGGGTTTTCTCTTTTGACCTAACCTAACCTGGCCCGTTAACTAATTAACAGCTAAGGGTCATCAAATAGCCCATGGCCCATAGCCTGACCCATAAACCCGACGGCCCACTAGGCTAATGGGCGGCCCAGCCCGTTGTTATTGAGGCCCATGGGTAGCCCACTAGCCCAGTGAGTTAGGCCATGGGCTAGTTTTTATGCCCATGGGTACCCGGTGGGCTAGTCTAGTAGCCCAACCCGTTGCCCAGCCCATTGGCCTAGCCCAATAACTCATAATTCATAACAAAAATATATAAGAAATGTATGAAGGATTGATTCTGAGATATTATAAAAGAATTTCTTAAGAGAACTCCCTCAACTACTAAGATACTTAAAGTAATGTACTAAACTTAGTTTACTAAATATATATTTTTCTAGTAGTCTAGCAAATTTGAATTAACCATTTGACATTTTTTTTATTAAAGATAAAAATAAAAAATTATTTAAAGCCTTAATAAAAAAAATTAAATAGGTTTCCATCAACAAAACAAAAAATTAAATAGATTTGACTGCAAAAAAATTTATAATTAAGTATTAAATTCTTTAATTCTTTCCTTTTAAAAAAATAGATTGATTATTCCCTTATAAAAAATTGATTATTTCCTTATAAAAATAATAAAATAATATGCTAACACAAGCCCATGGGTAGCCCATTAGTCCTAACCCGATAGCCCACCTCGCAAAAGACCAAATGGGCATTGCCCATGGGCAAGGTCATGGGCTGAGGTTTTCTCTTTCGGCTCAGCCCGACCCGGCCCGTTAATTGGTTAATATCCCATTATGCCCAGTCCATTGTGCCCATGGGCCAAGTAAAAATGGGTTAGGCCGGCCTGACTCGGCCCATTGAAGACCCTTATTAACAGCCCACTATGCTTAGCCCATTGTGCCCATGGGCCAAGCTGGGCGATTGACTACTCCCAACAATGACCAATGAAACAAGTAACACATTTAATACTCTTAGACTTGTCCCATCCTCTACATGTTGGAACTGTTGCCTTGGCATGCACCCGTTTAGCTAACTCGAGGGAGCAACTAATTAAATGGCTTATTGCTTAGTTTAAGGGTGGTTGGGAATACTGTCCTAACAAACATCATCTCAATTGTGTGATGGAATAATTAATTAGCAAGTCTATTGCTAGGTCTTAGGTCAATTTCTTGCCAAATCTTCTCTCTCCTTCACTCAACAGGACAAGCTATGCCTAACAAGCCTCATGCACTGTAGTATTTCATTCTTCATTGCTCATCTTCTCCATTGATTTTCTAACTTAACTATTAGAGCCTCCCTGACCAGCCCCTTTCGAGTGTTCTTGATTGGTTTGAGGTCTTCATCTTTAGTATGTAACTATATTAGGTTGGGAAGGTCCATCACAATTCGATCAAAGTAGAAGTCCTTACTGTAGTTTCATTATATCCCCCAAATTTCAACTTCCCCTGGTTTATCTTTATGTAAAAGGAACTAGGAATATAAGAGGAATTAAAACTACACTCCTCTCAAGCTTAAGCCAAAATGACGTTAAACCCCTAAAACAAAATTTGACTTAACAACAACACTACTAAGAAGTCTTACTTTTTATGTGCTAACTTGCCTTCGGTTAAATAGAATATTCCTATTTTAGCTTTTGCACTTGGTTTTTTGCACCAGTAAAAGTACAAATTTTTACCCAAAAAGGCATCAAAATCCTAATATTGTCCTTGTGTAATATGTAAAAATTCCATATTGTCCATTCCTTCTCTTCTTCTCTCAAACCACTAAGAACCACAATGGAAAACACCAATTAACCTACAAATATCAAACTCAAACATCACATATCAACCACTAACAAGGCCCACTAATGCAGGAGCATAACCAAAAGTTATTTCAATATTTTATTTTAAATTTTCAGTGGATAATTTCATATTGTAAGGTAGTTATTTGTTTAGTTTGGATTGGTATTTGAGTTTGGTCAGGATTAGTTGTTCACCATTATCCTTCGTTTAGGATTATCAGATTAGTATTTGAAATTGTTTAGGATTTGTTTAGGGGAGTTTATCCTTATCTTTGTGACTTCTAGAAGCTGCATATAAAGCTCCAAATGATTTCTTTTGTAGGTACAGACTATGATTATTATTATTATTATTCAGATTATTTGCAGAGATTGCATTGTGTTTGTTTGGTGGTGAATCCTAACACCTTAGGTGGGAAGCCTAAGGTCTACGGTGGGACTAATCTAGGTGGGAAGCCTAGGTTGTCCTACATCACCCACTACCTCCAAGGCTCCAAGTCCAAGCCACTACACCAGCAACCAATTGGCCACCAAGTCATAAGTTCACATACGCAAGCGACAAGCCCATACACCAATCCCATAACAATACCACAACTCAAACTACCACATAACATATCCATCAATTGCTAAGAACCTTATAGTTCAATTGAGATTTTTTTTATGTTTTTAATAAAAACATTCAGAATTTGAATCGGAATCCCCTCTCTTTCAATTACCAAATTATAAAATAATAATAAATAAACTAGCCTCTAAGCACGCGCTTACGCGCGTGCTCAAAGGCTTTTCTATTTTTTGAGTAAAGATTAATAATTTGCATTTATTATAATTTGGGATTTCTACTTTTTCCAATCACCACCAAAAAAAAAAAAAAAACCTAAGGGTGTAATGAATTTTTTTTTTTTTTAATTGAAAAAAAAAAGGAGGACAAAAGAAACAAATACATCGTGATGAAGTAAAAAAATTAAAAAAAAAGAATACGTGGGGTGAGTTTTGTAGATTTGAGGAGTTTTAAAACTAACAAAAGAGTAATCCTATTTTGTAGGGAATTAGTGAGTAAAAATAGAAATTTAAATCAACGTAAAAGTATGAGTTTATTAGAAGTAAGAAGACATTTTAACTTAGAAATAAGAATTTTTTATTTTTGTCAATTTACTATTTTAACCTCATTTTTAAATTTTAGGTAGGGGTATTTTTGACAGTAAAAAAAACAATAACTAATTTTGTTTTTCCAATTTACTATTTTAACCCCATTTTTAAGTTGTTGGTTAATTAATTTAGGGGTCTTTTTGACAGGGGGAAAAAAAAAAGCAATAACTAACTTTCTGAATCCTCTTAATATATACAAATTAAAGCTAATTTGTAGAATTTGCTTCCTTACTTGCTTCGAATATTAACTAATTGTATTATTGTAGGCTTGTAGTCCTTACTTTGGTCTCAGTGACTAGTTTTTTTTTTTTTTTTTTTAGAAGAAAGCCAATGCTTAATATGAAGGGAGACTATTTAAATTGACCTGAATTACATGAAAAAAGTTTAGGGGTATATCTTCCATCTAGACTGATATTGTATGCGCTACATGTGAGCGTGCAACCTTATTGCCGTGTCTACGTACGTGACAAAATTGAAAAGCTGACAGTTTTGAGGCAAGGAAATGGATGCTATTTGCGAGATGTCCAAACTAAGTTAATGATTACTAGCCTCTGAGCACGCGCGTGAGGCTCTTTTATTTTTTGGGTAAAGGTTAATTTAGAGCATTTATTATAATTTGGGATTATTACATTTTCCAATCATAGAAAAAACCTAGGGGTGTGATGAAAAATTATTTCACCACACATAATACTCATCACACCCCTAGGTTTTTCTTTTTGTGATTGGAAAATGTAATAATCTCAAATTATAATGAATGCTCTAAATTAACCCTTACCCAAAAAATAAAAGAGCCTCTGAGCACACGCGTGAACGCGTGCTCAAAGGCTAGTATTCCGTAATTATTATCCATTTTTGCCAATTTTGATTATGCAGTAATCAACGTGTTATTGATTGGAAGATGATGCTATAATTTAGTATTAACCTTTTGGGGAGGAAAAAAAAGATCCTCTGAATAAATCTTATAAATAATACATATATTGAAAATGCATAATGAAATTGTAACAATAAAACTACTTACAAAATACATGCGATGACCTTTACAAAAGCTATCATGAAGAAGTTTATGGATCAAATTAGTAAATCTTATCCAAAAAATATAAGAGCCTTTGAGCACGCGCCCTAGTTTTCTTAATTAACTTGAATCAATGTACTTTTTTGGTGCATTACTAAAATTAATTTGTACCTTTAAGTCTTTAACCCATGCAATCTTGATACAATTCATTATCAATATTTACTTTGCATAGTTGTGCCATACACATAATATTTCATTGATAAAATTTTGTATTCAATACAATTTCATTTGCAAAATACTATCACATCTCTTGACTTAGCTAATAAAATAATCTCCTCTTATACATAACACTTGGAATATTACATTACAAATTCACTTGGATGCAAATTCACTCAGATGCAAATGCGCTTTGGATGCAAATTCACTTCGAATATTACTTAAACTAGTATGTAGCCCTGTGCTACCGCACAGGAATTGATATATTATTAATCATGAGTTTATTCATGTTTAAAATGCTCAGTTAAGTCTAAATTCATATTATTAACCAGAAAATTTCATTAACAAAACTTAGCAGTATATATATTTTACACAAAAAGATGAACCTTGGTGACAATGTTTATCCAAAAGATCCATTCACGCTTTTGAATCTTTAATCTCTATTGGTGATTGAAATTTTCGCAGCTTAAAAAATTTAAAATTAAAAAAAAAAAAAAAAAAAAAAAAAAAAAAAAACCTTAGAGTTGTACTCATTTTGTAGTTTTACGATGGATCATTTTGTAACATGATGGACATTTGTGTGAAGAAAAAACCTCTGAAGTTCCATGGCTGATAAAAGAAATTCTCTCCAATCTCTTTTTATAGAGAGATGGGTTTGTGCGTGTTTTTATACATTCTTCATAGTTGTATTATCACGAAGCAGGTCCAATGGATTTAAATTGGTACTACCGATTCCCAAAGCATGAGTGTTTAATGTGTTATTAATTTCATCTCATTGGCTTCTGCACATGACAACAAAATTAAAAATAATTAGATTGTACACGTGTATAGTAAAATTAGACTCCAATTTCAGATTTTAATTGAACAATTGGAATGATAATATATGATAGTAACAACAATAGGAAAATTCAAATAAAATTTCGGATTAAATTGTAACAATCTAAATAAAAAATTCCAGTAGAAAGACAGGGTGAAGTGATCCACTCTAAGAAGGCGACCAAACTTGCGTAAATATAGAATAATAAATCTATCTCTAGAAAATTTACATTGTTCATAACCTTTTACCTTCACTGAAAATTTTAAAAACATAATGATTCACATCTGCCATCCAGACATCTATAGCCGGGTCCTCTCCAATTCGCATGAGATTCTATTGATCACTAAGTTCCTTTGCAGCCTGCAAAAAGTATCATTCATCTGTCCACAACAGTGCTTTCTTCATTGTTATAGGTGTCAAACCTGAACAAAAAGCCAAATATAAGTATAGTGAATTTTAGGCATAATGTGCATCTAATCACATATTAGCAATTTATAACAAATGTAAAGATGCAAACTTTGTAAGTGAATAGTAAACAAAACTTAGTGTCAAAACCAAGAAGAAAACACTTTAATCCGAAACTCATTGCAAATGTAAAGATGCAAACTTTGTAAGCAATTTATAACAAAGATGCAAACTCTGGCTTTGCTATCTTTTTGGAAATTATGCAATGTACCCAAACCAAGTTCTTATCACCGATATTAATCTCTTTGGTTTTCATGTTTGACTGCAAAATCAAGAAAAAACTTAATTAGCACAGTAACTCACTTGACCCGATACGTAGAAGTGGTTTTAATGAGAATGAACCCACATACATTTAGCCACGTGATGAGTTCTTATCACCGATATTAATCTCTTTGGTTTTCACGTTTAACTGCAAAATCAAGAAAAAACTTAATTAGCACAGTAACTCACTTTACCCGATACATAGAAGTAGTTTTAATGAGAATGAGCCCACATACATTTAGCCACATGATGCAAAATTCAACTTCAATTTCAAATTCTAGACACATGGCACAAAATTAGAGTTCTAATTTGGAATTCAATTTCACACTCTCTTTGCTTCACCTATTATTATATATATAGATGACTTAGCTATTGAAATAATCTCCTCTCATACATAACACTTGGAATATTACTTTACAAATTCACTTGGATGCAAATTTACTTGGATGCAAAAGAGTTTTGGATGCAAATTCACTTGGAATATTACTTTAAAAATTAAATTGCTAGTTTTCAAATAAGTTACTTTTCCTTAATCAATCTATTACTTAATCAGTTTTTAAATTTTTATTTTTTATTTTTTGGTCTCACATATGCAAATAAACTATATATCCAAAATAAGTAATTCTCAAATGGGCACTATAAAATAAAATTTAAAAAAAAAAAAAAAACTATTGTACCTTTCATGATTAACTTCCTAAATCTCTCAAAAAAAAAAAAAAAAAACAAAAACAAAAACTTTCTTAACTCTCTACACGTGAAGACTTATCCTATACAATTGTCTATTATCACCCAAATCCAAGTTTTTAACAACTCCATATGAGGGGAAAAAAAGAAGAAGAAGAAGATGCATTTAGTTGGTAATCTAGTGGAGCCCTAACAATATTGCCAAATTCATATTGAAAGAAAAAAATTTGGGATCCCTAGCATGATGCCTTATTTTGAAAATTGAAATATATACACAGTTACAACTTGTAACTTATACATACCAATTATTCTTCTTAATCTTTTAAATCAACCTGCTAGAAAATTTATTATTTAAAAAAAAAAAAAAAAAAACTTATAAAAAAAAAGAATTACAATTTTTTTTCCTCACGAAATCCAACAAAGAATATAAGTCAACAACCATAGATGAAGATATATAAAATAAATAAAATAAAATAAAATAGATGTCTCATACTCCTTTGCATTCATCAAGGCTCTTTAATAAGGGCTTATGTAATATTGTGTCTCCGATTCATCACCATCGTCAACTATTCCACAATCAATCTAATCACTCAATGATAATCTCTTTCAATATGCGTCTTCTCTCTATCAAAATACATAAATAAAAAAATAAGCTTTAAAAAATTATATCAATATGACTCAAGAAATAAATATTAAAAAAAAAACTAAAAATGAAATTAAAAGTAAGAGAGCATGAGAGGAAAGAGAGTTACCTAATTGTGATTTGTGAGTGGGTGGATTAATTGTAGAGCACCATTTAGGGTCCGTTTGGAAACAGCTAAAAACTAAAAACTGAAACTGAAAACTAAAAAACACTGTAGCAAAATAATTTTTAAATGTGTGAATGGTATCGTAGGACTCATTTTTAATGAAAAAGTTGATAAAAAGTGATATTTATGGGTCCGTGAACAATGCATAAATGCACTGTTCATGGTTGAAAAATTCAGCCTTTACGGCTGAAAGCAAAAAAAAAAAAAAAAAAAGAGGTTGAAACGCGTTTTGCGCCCAGACGTGGACGCAAAACGCGCAAACCAAACATAGCCTTAATCTCTTTCAAAATGTGTCTTCTCCCTATCAAAATGCATCAATAAAAAATATGCTTAAGAAAAATACATCAACAAAAAATAACTATAAGAAAATTTTATCAAAATGACTAAAGAAAAAAAACCTGAAAATGAAATTGAAAGTAAGAGAGTGCAAGAGGAGAGAGAGTTACCTAATTGTGATTTGTGAGAGGTTGGACTAACTATGGAGTACCATTTTTCTCTTTTTTCAAATTAATCAGTTTTGGCACTTTCTGTTGAAAAAAATGATGAATATTAATGGTCAATTTTTAGTAGTTATCTTAAATAATAACTACTGAGTTTAGTGGGAGGTGAAAGAGAGGGAAATCAGGGGCGGAGCCACGTAGTGGCTTGGGGGGGCCATGGCCCCTGCAAAATTTTTTTTTTTTTCCATTAGACTATGGATAAAAAATAAATGGGCCCCCTCAGCATTGGACAGCCAGCCCCCTACCCATTTCTCAACTATTCTTCCAGCCCAGGTAGAAGGCTAACCCAGGCCCAAAAAAAAAAAAAAAAGGGCTTGGGCCCCCTTGAGATTTTAGCTCCGACCCCCCTCCCAAAAATCATGAACCCCCCCTTCCCCTAGCCTATCATCTAGCCAGCTCAGAGCAGAGCCCATGACCCATGTCAATCTAAAAAAAAAACTCAACTCTCAGCAATCCAAAACCAAATGGAGAAAGCAAAAAACAAAGGAAAAAAAATATTAAAAAAAAAGAAAAAGAAAGGAAAGTGAGAGGCGAGAGCTGCGAGACAGAGATAGAGATAGAGATAGAGAGTACAGAGACCCATCTTGATCAGATTTAGAGGCCCGTGTCAGTGTCGCCGTGACGGAGAGAGACAGAGAGCCGTGTCGCCGTGACGGAGAGAGACAGAGAGTGAGAGAGTGCGAAACCCAACTTCAAGCGAGACTCATGCCGGCGAGAGCAAGACCCACGCCGCCACGCGAGACGAGATCCACTTGCCGCCGCCGCCGGTTGTCGTTGCTCGATCTGCCTAGCTAGCCCAGCTTCAAGCCTTCACAATTCACAGGTATTTACTCTTATCTTTTCCTTCAAAACCTTGTGATCTGAGAATCAAAGAAACTTTGCTTGTGCCTTGTGGACTTGTGGTGTTTCATGTTTGTGTTTTTACTGATGAGTGATGAACTGAACTAATTTGGTGATTGTGAATTGAATCTGTGCTGTGGCTGCTGCCTGTGGTGTTTTTTTTTTTTTTTTTGGGCTTTTTGGCTTTGTGACTCTGTGTTTGTGACTTGCATTATATAGATAAAAGAGATAGATAGAGAGAGCAGAGTTTGTAGAGATAGTCAGATAGTTTTTTCTTTGTTGACTGGTAGTTGGGCATAATAATAGGGAAAAGTGGAGTTGGGCAACAGACAAGTGATAGAAAAAAAAAAAAAAAAAAAAGGGTAAAGTTAAGAGAAGTTTTTGTTAGTAGTGTCTGTAGTGGGATTCATTGGGTATTTGGGTTAATGGGTCAGAATTAGAAAATGGAGAGAACACAAAGACACAAAAGACATAAATAAAGGAAGAGACAACACACACAAAGACATTAAAGGCAGACCAAAGACAAAAAGAAAAAAAATAAATCATATCTACACCTAAATATTCACATGCTCTTTATATTTTCATAGATTTTTAGAGAAGTACGTGATTGAAGTCATGGGGAGATTGTTTGTGATGAGTCTTGAAGGGAAGATCTTTTGGAGGTAGAGGCAGTAGGCATTGCCACATGGGTGACCCATCTTTGCACTTTGTGAAGACAAAGTTTCTAAGGTAAAATTGTTTTGATTTATTAACTATTTTTTATTAGTTAGATATCATGTTGTTGTGGATGTGGCTGTGGGTGATGTTAAATTGTTTGGTTTATGTTGTGTACCAATACTTGTGTGTTTAATTTTTGTTTTTGTTTGAGGAGTTATTATTAATTAAAGTCATATTAAAAATGGGTTGACTGTTTAAATTATAGTGGAAATTTTTTTTTTTTTTTTTTTAGTATGAATAACATTCATAAAACTAAGTAAAAATTTCTAATTAAAATTTTATTTTTTAAAGTTCTTTTCAGGTTAATTTTTTAGTCATATTCTTAAAACTAAAAGAATTATGAGCAAACGAAAAACAATTAATGCATTTTTTAAGAAAAAATATGTTAGCAATTCAAAAATTAGGACACCTGTGGCTGCAGAAACAAATGTTGATATTTCAATGCCTGATGAACACCCCTCCAAATGTTCAAGAATTCAATCTGAAGAGATAGATTGTGATTCAGGATCACGTAAACAAATATTTGAATTCCCTATCAACAAACAAGATGAAATCCGACGAGCTTATCTCAAAAAATGTTCATATCAACCTAAAAATATAGACTATTCGTACAATGATGATACTCATCGTCGTTGATTTCAACCTTCGAATCAGCCCTCCCATGTACAAATTCCTGGCTACGCCCCTGAGGGAAATGGATAAATGGATTAGTAGGATAAAAGAGAGGGAAACAGAGAAGTTTTAATTATTTTTTTATTATTATTATTTTTTTTTCGGATAGGATATAGCAGACATTTGAATACTGGTGAGGTGAACAGCCTTTTTCTTTTTCTTTTTTCTTTTTTAACTTTTATACGTGATGCAGTGGGTTTTTGGTGGAATGTTTGTTATTATTAGCAAGAATTTCAGGTTTTTTGAAATTTGGTAGTGTTTGACATTGAGCCTACTTCTAAAAAATGCTAAATTTTAAGGAATAAAAAGATGAATGTGAAGAAAAAAAATCTCAAATTTTAGGAGTGTTTTGTTTGTCTATTTTACCATATTATCCTTTAGTTTTGTATGTACTTAAACCTAGGAAAATAGGGGTATTTTGGAACTAAAAAAATCCGGTCCAAACAGGTGTACCCCCATTAAATAGTAGTATAGAGAAGAGATAACCAATTACCGCTTTTGGTCTCAAAAAAAACAATTTATTCATAATTTGTCAAGTTCTACGAACATTGCAAGCAACTGAAACGACCATACTTCACTGCTTCTCATTGCAAGCATGCAAGTAGTCTACAACTGACTGAAATTATTGCATTTTCACAAATTTTTAGGGAAAAAATATTTTGACGTCGCCTGAGAGATTCGAACTCTCGCGGGGAAACCCCATGTACTTAGCAGGCACACGCCTTAACCACTCGGCCAAAGCGACGTTGGTGAACGTGTGACGATAATTTGTATTATTCAATATGTATCAATCTCGAAATTTAAACCTTCAAAACTATACAAGGCAATGGTATTTGACTCTTAATTGATAGGAGGCAGACAAAAACTTTGTTAGTTGTTTCTGTTCGGTCAAAAGGGAGGCAAACTCTATTACTCATGTATTAGCCAAGTTGAACGGATCTGGAAGCTTCTCTCCAAAACTGAATTCTTGTTGGAGTTTGGGTTTGTGTTTATTTTTTTGTGTTTGGTTGACAAGAAAGATCAAATGCTGGGTTTGTCTTTTTGTGTTTGGTTGACAAGAAAGACAAAGAAAATCCCAGAAAATTTAGGTGTGTGATTCTTATATTTAAATTTGGGTTTGCGTTCATTGTGCTCTTGTTGAAGATGAGCCTAGATCAAATTTATGTATTGAATTTTGATTTTGTTGTTTTCTTTTTTAATTTGTTAAATTTGATTGATTAATTTAAAAAAAAAAATTTAGATGCATTTACACCTAATTTTTTTATTTAGTTAAAATTAATAAATTAATTTTTTTTAATTTAGATGCTGATGTGACATTTTTTAATGCCAAAATAGATTTTTTAATTATTATTTTAATAGTGCCTCAGCCACGTCAGCTTTTTCAATTAGTTGGGTGACAGTAAGGACTTAAATATCACGCGTTAATTGGTTTAGGAACTAAAAGTGGTAAAATGAAAATGTAAGGACCAAAAAGAAAAAAAACCAAAATATAAAGACCAAAAGTGCATTTACGCAATATATATATATATATATATATATAGAGAGAGAGAGAGAGAGAGAGAGAAGGCCATATAAAGGTAAATAAATATTTAGCCGCTCTTTTATATTTCTTGATTACCTTGTAAATTTTGGTACTTCAGTATTTTAAATATGAAAAAAAAAAAAAATTTATCATTCATATTGATCTATATATGGTTCAGGATGGATGTTAGTATATTCCACGTCTTACTTTAAAATATATGAGATTTTTTTTTTTCCTCTAGAAATATGATGTCATCATAAAGTCAACACCATAGATTAAATTCTATCATATCTAGAATATAAATTGGGAATATTTCATTAATAAAATGAAATTCATAATTGATTTTAATATTATACATACATACATGTATGTGTGTGTATATATAATGTTACACCATTTAAACTACTACATAATAGAAAATATTAATAATAATTGATTTTAATTTATGTATATCACGCACACCTTTAGATTTATAATTATTAAATCTTCATCATAAAAGATGATTGGTAAATGGTAATCGTCTTGAGGAGGATTAGTAATTATTTTTGGAGGTGTGCAGAAAGTTTGGCCTATTCCTAGAGCAATCTAGGCCCATCCAAAGTTAGTTCGGCCGAAAAGGCCAGCCTTGTCCTGGACCAACCTAGGCCTATCCAGGTTAGTTCAGCCCAGGATAGGCCCACTCTAACTATTTAAGTATTGAGATGTTTTAAACAAAGGACCCCACCTCGGTAGTTACATTCTAACAAATGTCCATCACAACCAAGGACATAAAGTAGTGCCTTGGGGGAGTCCGCCCGCTAAACACAAGATTCGACATGAAGACCAAATTACCAGAAAATCATTTTCAACAAACGGGTTGTAAGGCCTACCTCTAACATGCGATTAGACACATTAGAATAGTGACAAAGACCCAAAAGACCACCAAAACTCTACGAGTGAAGGGACCTACAGATATGCAGGATATTTCTCTCATCATGGCAAACAAACTAAGGCAAGAGTATAAAGGAGAAAGGAAGGTCAAGAGAGGGGTGTTGGAACAAAAAACATTGGCAAGAGAGACACGAGAGAAAAGTGAGAACATAGTTTTGGGGATAGGGAAGTTCCGCTCAGACTTTAGAAAGGGAAACTCAGCTATTTGGTAGCTTCCTCGGCTAGACTGAATCCCAAGCAGCCCATTATCAAAGTACTTCTTAGGCATTGCCTACTACCATACAAATCACTTTTGGGACCTTCCATCGTGGGCTAAACCTAATCCAAAATACAAATTAACTGAGGGTTTATGCCTAATCAGCCCAAGGTTGTTAGGAACGTACTACCACAATTTTATTTCTACATATTTATATCTTTTTGGAATTTGCAGTGTAAAAATAATGTAACTTAAACTCATCTCATATATATATATATATATATATAAAGAGAGAGAGAGAGGGAGAGAATAAATATAACTTAATATAGTCAAACAATAAAAAGAATACAAATTATAATTAATAGTTTTTTTATTATTTTGTATTCATGGATAGTTGGAGGTGAGAGAATTTAAACTTTGGAGTTTAGATGACTTCGTTGGAAATGTATCAACTAATTAAGTTACAAGTTTTTTCTTTTTCAAATTTTTTTTTTTTTGGTTCTTTTCATAGGGAGTTACAAGCTCTTGACTCGTAGGATATGATTATGAACCAAAAAAAGAAAAAAAGGTTTCTAGTAGAGTGATGGTCCATGCTGCGTGCCTCCCACCCAACAATTGTGAATTGAGATATATGAAAACCAAAATACCGAAGAATGTGAATGGACCATGAGTTCAGCCCAATGGACATCATCTACTAATCAAAGGTCACGGATGATTAGATTCATCACCTAATCATACTTATTATTATTATTAAATTACATTTTTTTTCATACTAAATTTTTGTCTCATTTTCAATAGCATGCAAACAATCAATTTACCATCGATATTTTAATTTGATAGGATTGTATCAATATTCTTCATATTGTCTAAATTGGGTGTTAAAAAAATAATAACAATGATTTTTCGTTACAATTAATTAGGGTAATTTTGTCATTACATCCAATTTTTGTCTCATTTAACTCAATTTATATGTAAATACAATTCTTCAATTTGGTGGGTTAATCAAATAAATTGATAGTTTAGGAGATATTATGAATGAAGTGAAAGTTTAAAGTAGAAAAGTGTAACTTTTATTATTATTATTATTAGGAAGCAAATTACAGGAAACCCCCTACAATTTTCCTAAAAACATGAAACCTTCATCGGGCTATAGAGCATTAGGCCTGCAGTCATGAGAAGTGGATGCTAGGGGACCTCTTAGGTATCATATTGAGGGTCCTTTATCCCAAGTAGAAGACGAAATTAACATAGAATTTGTGCATCAGGAGGTGCATGAAATCTAAAATCCTTGCATGGTATTCCTTTGGCACAATACCCTATCCAACCAAACAAACTAATTTGGCAAAAATAGTAATGGACAGAGCAATGTGAAAGAGGCATCCAACACACATGAAGAAATTCAAATTGATAAAAGTCAATGGAATTGGATATGGAAAACCCCATGTCTACAAAAAAAAAAAAAAAAAAAAAAAAAATCTAACTTTTATATGGAAATGCATTCATAATAGAATACACATCCTTTGTTGCTCACCACCAACATGGTATTGGCCTTGAGTGTCTTCGATGTCTAAATTTTGAAAGTATTTTACATTCATTCTAGATTGCCATAGGGCAAAGGAATTCTGGATTGCTCTCCTAGGACAATGAGAAATATTTATTTTTCCATAAATCGCTAGTAGAATGGTTACACAAAAATTTAACTAGTATATCTCCTAGCTCTTTTCAAATGAGTCTCGGAATATTCTATTTGCTTAGGGAATTTGGCAACTTTGGCTATTTAAGAATAATAGGATATTCAATCCTCCTTCTGAAACACTAAGGGTTTATTTGGATATTACTTTATTTTGCTGAAAACTGAAAAATGAAACTATCGTAGCAAAATAATTTTTAAATGTGTGAATAGTGCCGTGGGATCCATTTTTAATAAAAAAGTTGCTGAAAAAAGAGGTTTGTGGGTCTCGTGAATAGTGCATGGGAGCCACTGGTGTGACATATTTACTAGTCAAAGAGGCAGTAAGTCACATGCACAGTGCATGAGACCCACTGACAGTATTGTGTCCCACCTAAAATGTGGGTCTCAATAAAAAAAAAGGAAAATGCAAATATGTCACACCAGTGAGCCACTGGTGTGACATATTCCTATGAAATATTTACTAGTCAAAGAGGCAGTAAGTCACATGCACAGTGCATGAGACCCACTGACAGTATTGTGTCCCACCTAAAATGTGGGTCTCAATAAAAAAAAAGGAAAATGCAAATGCAGCATGGAGAAACGCAATCCAAACGTATACTAAACTAGCTAACACGGGACCCACTGACAATACCGTGTCCCACGTGAAACGCGAGTCTCAATAAAAAAAAAAAAAAAAAAAGAAGAAGAAGAAGGAAAACGCAAATGCAGCATGGAGAAACGCAATCCAAACGTATACTAAACCAGCCAATGCACAAAACTTTACATTTTGCTAGAATTTTATCATCTTGTATACAATAGAAAAAAAGAAAAAAAAAAGAACAAAAGTCACTAAAATAATATCTTGGCATCCTCCACAACCCTCTTTTGTTACTTTAAATACAGATAGTAGTTCTAAAAATAACATTTGTAAAGTATATAGGAGGTGGAGTTGTATTAAAAGACAACTAGGGAAGAGGATAAAAGGTTTCTCAATTTGCATAGGCGCTACCACAAATAATATTACAGAAATATGGGCTGCTAGATATGGTTAAAAAATAGCTCGAGGGTTAGGATATAAACATATAAACCTAGAAATTAACTCTCAAATTCTCCTCAATTGGCTAACAACATATGGTGTTTTGGCATTGAAACTTTTTTGTTTTGATTTTGGATTGCAGGATGTTGCTTGGTCAATAATGGATCGTCTTTCCACATCACATCTTTCGTGAAGCAAATGGCATGGTAGATGAACTAGCGAAAAGGGGATAGGAGTACAAATGCAATTTCAAAAAATATAATGAATGTCTAAATTTTGTTTATGTTAAATATGTATGTGATATTTTGCTACCAAGCACTCCTTGTGAGTGCCCAATAAATAATACTTGTAACGGTGCTCTTTAGATAATAAATAAATCATCTTTCTTATAAAAAAAAATTTCAATGTTTTGCATGTTAAACAATAGGTGAATAAGAGTTCAAGATAAAGAAGTGTTTGATGTCTTTAGGTGACTTTTTCCTTCTTTAGTAGGCGATAGGTGACTTTTTTTTTTTTGGATAGTCAGGTGATAGGTGACTTTTTCCTTCTTTAGTAGGCGATAGGTGACTTTTTTTTTTTTTTTGATAGTCAGGTGATAGGTGACTTTTTCCTTCTTTAGTAGGTGAGTTAAAAAGTTTGACTATCAAACCAATTTGGCTTCCTGTGAATATAGGAATAGTGTAGTTTTTGTTTATAATTTTTTTTGACATTTACTTTTAGTGGTGGCATGTAATGCTTTGTCTTCTTGTCTCCTTTGTAATCTCTATATCAGGCTAGCTATGGATTGTATCAAGGCATTTGATAGAGAAGTGTGGTATGCAAGAATAAGTGGTGAGATAGCAAATAAATAGCGAGTGAAATAGAGTGGTGTTTGTAGCAAAGTGTGTGTGATGTTATAAGTATCAATAAAACTTATTTTTATTGATAACTCATTTGTTATTCTATTTGAGTGTAGTAAAATTTATCACGAAGTATTTGACAAGATACTTTATTTTTAGTATCAAATTTATTTTGACAAAGTTTCCGCAGTGACAAATCTTAACACCCCCTTATGTTATAGTTCTATGTTTAATTAATTGTGTAACATTTAAACATTGGAGGTTTTTAAGTATAACACAAAACCCCTTATGGTATTGTTTTATGTGAAAATACATCCCTTAATATGGAACTTATCATCACATGAACAATTCATCATTTATTTTCGTAGATATCTAACGATTTATTCATAAAAATACCACATGAAATTAAGTGTAATGTTCAAAATTTCAAGGGGTTTCATGATTTACAAAGAAACAACAATGAGGTTTTGTGTAGTTTCTTTTATTGTTATTATCATCTACTATACCATAATTTTATTATCCAACTTAGAGTTACATTAATAAGATAAATTAAGTATGCGAAAGTAAATGAGAAGCAAGGGAAAATGATTTCTCTTAAAAACATAAATAACAAAATTTATCTCACAATACACAAAAGTGTAAAAAAAAAAGCTAGTTATCTATACTATTATCAAGAGAATATAACTCTTTATTGTTCACCTTTTATACTTTTAAAAATAACCATATTACCTAATTAAGATTTATTTAACGATAACAAAAGGTAAGGGTACAAAAGTGAATTGAAATTTTTTAACTATCCATCAAATAATATTCCCGCTAGCAAACCCCTCCCTCTCAATTAGAGAAAGAAAGCGTTTGATCTACTAATAGCAGTATAAAAATATCAACTATACAATCATTTGCTTCAATCCCCCTCCCACACACACACTGCTTATGAGAATAAACAGTTTCAATAAGTGCTTTTCTAAATCTTATTTTTATATATTTTTTTTATCATTTCTTTTCTATATTAGGGTGAAGATGATTTCTTTGTTAATAAATATACTATTAAAAAAAAAGCCTCTATCGAATATTCTTATTTTTATTCTTATTCTTATGTGGTACATGCATGCATCATCCAGGATAAAAATTTATTTATATGGTAAGATATTAATAATTATGCCTTTACCATTTATGGTATAAGATTAAAAATACATGGGTGAGGTGTTCATCCAATACTTCTGTACAAGACATCAAATAAACACCTACTCATTTTAGGATACCAAATTGTATTCATATTAGCCTCATCGGAATTAAAACTAAGACAAAGTCTAAAAAAACAACAATATCTCATAATATTTTCACACCACTCTTATTTTGAGTTATAATAAGTTCCGAAATAACCTTACTTTGATTGTGATCTATGACGATTTAATGCTTTTTTTTTTTTTGGTTACGAAAAATGTTGTGAGATTTTTGTGTCTAAAAACTTAAACCCAAAAAAGAAAAAAAAGAAGAAAAAAGGGGGGGGCTTTTATAACGCAGCAACTTCTGAATCAGATTGCCCAATTGGGGGCATCTGGCACCAAATCCTTTAGTCTAGAACCCAAATTGCCAAATCCGTACGCTCCCCCATGTTGTCTTTATCTAAATTTAGATTCCATGCCATCACTTCCACCGTTAAAACTATTGTACCAAGGCCGCAGCCAATTAGGCCCAAATACGCAATTTACATACTCATTTAACCAACCAAAATTGATCTCCTTCTGTACAGTACTATTCCTGCGCCACACCGTACAAAAACAACGGTTCTAATCCAAACACACATAATTCAAAAATGCCCCTCGAAGTCCTCATTATTACAAATATGCCATTCCTCACACCGTTTTTCTCTATCTGAACGAATAAAAAAAAAAACAACCAGATTTTGAAGACTCGTTTGCACACACTAAAATTCAAAGTCTTCTTTCTCTCTCTTTGAAAATTTTCTCGCACTTTCTCACTGATTTTCCGGGAAAATTTCTGATCAGGTATGCTCTCTGTTGCTCTCTCTCACTCTTTCTCTTACTTCCTTGTTCGCTTTTATTTGACTCCGTTAAAGCGAAAGATACAAAATTTTGAACGAAACGTTTGAGGTCGCTACGAAAATGTGAGTAAACGAAACAAAAATCGAGGTTAGGTTTTTGGATTCTTCGTTGTGTGAGAGAGCTGAGTAGTGTTTTGCTGCTTTGGTTTTGTGTGTCGATTTGGCTGAAAACGAAGTTATGTTTTGTTTTTTTTCTTTTTTCTCTTTCCTCCTGTTTTCTCAGCTTCCAAACGGAGGGAGTAGGGTTCAAAAAGGTTAAGGGATTAGGGAAATGGATTTATCGTGTTTCTGTTTTCGTGTTTGTGAAGGAAATTGGAACTTACTTTAGGTTAAGAAAAGAAACACTGTTTGAATTTTATATCTTGTGTGTGTGTATGTGTTTGTGAGTGTGTGTGTGTTATTTGTTGTTTGTTAAACTTATTTTGAGCTGAAATACACTGAGAGAAACCACATTTATAGTTAATTGATAAACTTCAGACAAGCTAGCCCCCAAGTCTTAGAAGCTGCATTGTTGTTTAAATATTTTTGCTCTGTATTTTTTTTTTTTTTTTTTTTAATTGGTAGGTTACACACCGAACCAATGGGTTACTGGTAATCTAATCCTCTACTCATTGTTTGTAATTATATTTCAACTTTGCAAAAAAGATAAGCCACATTGCATTTGGCAATTTAATAATTTCATTGGCAAAGGAATGGATATTGCTACATTTCCAAAGATGATGAGTAATTATTGGGTACTCTTGGAGTACGGTGACGCGTTGCACTCCTCTCTCACATTTATAGCGGGTCCCACTAATTAAATTCATGGTAGGGTCCACTATGAGTGTGAGAGGAGGTAACAGCATGTTACTGTGTTCCGGGAGTATCTAATCATTTTATGAAAATGACAGTCAAGCTCCTTTGGTAATTAATTATTGCTTGTTTATTGTCAGGATGAGCTCCCCTCACCTTTAAAACCTCCAATTCCCTCCATTTTTGGCCGGATGTGAGACGCGTGGCATTTGTTTGATTTTGTGTAGTTTACATGGGTTTTTAAGACATTGAATTTTTTAGATGACACGCGTTTTACATCTGAATTAAAATTGGAGAATTGAAATGGGTGGGGGTCTTATACCATTAATACTCACAAGTGCGAAAAGTGTGCTTGGTTGAGTATTTTATCACATAAATTAATAAGGGTGTCAGATAACAATTATCACAACAGATGTGTATAATATAGGGGCAATAGTTCTAAAAGAAAAAAAATGCTTGATGTTAAAATATTGGGGCATTATTTGGAAAAAAAAAAAAATCAAAGTTATTGTGCGATTTTACGAGTAAGTTGAAATGTAAGGGTTCAACCTTGTGTTTTACTTGATTTTTTTTTTTTCCTTCTCTAATATAGTTTTGCATTGCTTGTATATAGTCACTTGTGCAAAGAGTGGGGTTATGTTAAATAACCTATCATATAATTTGATAAAGGTAATAAAAATTATCACAACAAATGCATATAATATAAAGGCCACAGTTTCACAGAAGAAATGCATGATGTAAAAACGTGGGGGCATTATTTGTAAAAGAGTTCAACTTCTTGTGAAATTTACAAGTAAGACGTCATTAATTCCAATGATACTTTATGTTTAACAATTCATCCATTTATTAACTTGGTTTTCTTTCCTTCTCTAATACAGTTTTACAAGAATACCCCACCGCAAATCTTTCATTCTTTAATTAATGATGCGTCCTTGATATAGACCCTTGTTCTTATATGCTGACGCTTTGAGTCCAGATAGATGGCAAATAAGGAAAATGAGGATTTCTATTACAACCTCCCAAGGAAAGAGCTTCAAAGTTTGTGCAAAAAGTATGGATTGCCTGCTAATAGGTCACATTCTGAATTGGCAACACTGCTGATCTCCTACTTAGAGGTACTCTTTCCATGCTACTTGTTTTTGTTTGACTAAAATAAATCACATATAAAGGGAAGCCAGAACCAGTTTTTCCCCTTTGTCTGCTGTTACATGTTGATCCTTATTACTGTGTTGTTTCTGTTTGGGCACACCATATTACATATTTGAGCTCATAGTTATAGACTCTTAGTGCGTATGTATTTTACACACATTTTTCTCCCACTTCCCTTCATCTTAACCTTTTGGGATTGATGGTATTCTTTAATAGGGTATTAAGACAGCTTTAATTTGAGAATACCTCTCTCTTTTCCTTTTTTTTTTTTTACTTATCAATATGAAAACTATTTGAGGTGTTCTCAAATTACAGCAACATGATCTGTGTAGAACAAGCATGTCATGCTCAAGGGTAAAAAGGAGTCAATATGAACCATGGAGTGGGTTTTCGAGCTAAGCATTAAGGATTTAAAGGCTTATTTCCGATTGTTTTGAGCTAGTGCCAATATGGAGCACTCAGGCCCAAGCTTGCTTGGCTTGTTTAATTGGCAAGAGTTGTTGGTTTATATGGAAAGAATGTAATGAGCAATAAAAATGGGGATTACCCATTACCAGTTTTTGAGGGGCACCGCTTATTTTACATTTTAGAGTCAGTCTATGATAAATTTTAGTAGGTAAACTAACAGAATGGGGCCTAAATTGCCCAAATTTATTTTGTGCAAACTTTGCTAACTTGGAACTTGGGCTCAAGTTTGCTTGATTAAGCTTGTTCTTTAAAATGCCAATCAAATCTTTGGTTAGGTGTGCTTGTGTACATGTATAAAAATATATTGTGTGTGGCCTTATTGGTCATTTACTAAGTGCTTCTTTTTGTACAACTGAATTATTTCCTTTTGAATTGTTGAAAAGTATTGAAATATATGGTCTTAGTGTTCCATATCTATTGAACCATTTATTATTTTCTTGAATATGTAATTTATATCACAATGCACTAGAAAAATAACTAAAAGATTTTGCCATCATCACATATAAGCATATAACAAATTTACCATAATTGTTTAGAAAGTGGACATTTCCTTGAATTCAATTCAAAGAGACCAGGGATGTACTTAAACTTAAATTTTCATTCCTTGATATAGACTAACTCGTCTATATTATTTTTTACATACTAAAAATGCTCAAATTCTTTGTATCCATTAGATTGTTCATTGTAATGCTTCTCTAAACTTCCTATCTTAATAATATGCTTTGAGTTCACATTTATTTAAGATGAAGTTGAAACTATTGTAGTCAAGTTATACACCCATCATTAATATTTGACAATTTTCCAGAACAAGAGTTTAAATTCAAAATCATCCGTGGAAAGGGTTGGTGGGATCAATGGGGCTTCACCTCCTACATCATCAATACCGCAACTGCAGCCTGGAGCGCTGTTCAATCCTGCAGGGGATGCCCGAAAAGGTTTCCAGTACTTACCGATTGCCTTATAAATTTGAGCTTCTAATATGTAAAATTAATCTTGTATTGCCTAATGGGACATTTGTCCTGACTTTGTGATGAGAACATCTTAAATGGATGAACAGCAACTGATTGCTTCTGTCACAGATGGCAATGGATTCATATTGTGTCTCAGAGAGGAAGATAAAACGGGAAATTGCTCTCAAAATATTAAATACCATGATAAGGTTTGATTCCTTATGACTGAATTTCTTTTAGATAGATATTGAATGGCATACTAAATATATTCCTTTCCAATTATCACCATTCTTTGGGGCTTATTGTATTGGTATGTGAATGACAGTTTGTTTGGGAAAGATTTCTTGACTTAAGATACAGCTTGTGGACCCTATAAGAGTGCTATTTCTTTTTTTTGATAAGTCTATAAGAGTGCTACTTCTAATTCTTATTAATCGGAGAGGGGTATAAATAGCTGCATCTGTTTCATGGCTTCTCCTCCTAAGCCATTTTTAAGACCAATGGCCCAATGCTGCATGAAAGATATTATAAAATTCTCAGATAAGAGAGAAAGATAAAGAGCCTGCTGCAGATATTGTCTGACTTCTCTGTATATACACCCTTGCTTAAAATGTAGAAGTTCAAATTACCCTTCACTAATAACTAACTCTTCTAACCCTTACTGTCAAGTTTTGGACAGGTGTCTGTCATGGTATATAATGCCTAACTTTTCAAAAAGATTTGGAACTGGTTCTTACTTAACATCTATGTAAAAGTATCTCCCAATAGATCACTGAACATATGTTATTTGCTTCCTTAAGACCATGTCTCACACGAGTTGAAACTAGATTTAGTGTGTTTGGTTCGCTCATGACATACTTGGTTATTAGCTATATTAATTGCTAATCAATTAAAAAGAAGTCTTGATGGGCTTGTTATTAAAAAAGTGGATCTCCTCCAAGAGAATCTCACCATTTCATCTCACATGTTGTATAAGCCATAATCAATATATCTGAACAGACTGACTCTCGCTCAGGTAGAATAGAGGAATTTACTGGGGAAATAATTGGGGGGTTAGCAAGACTTTAAGCATAGACCTCATGGGCAACCAGAGTCTTCTATGATCTTATAAAATTGTTAGACAAGGAAGAAAGATACTGAGAATAGCCGAATAGGAGAGAGAATTTACCAAATATAGTGGCTAACTCCTCTTTATAAATAGCATTTGTTATAATATAAAAGTACAAAATTAACCCTCACTAATACATGGGTCACCTAACAAAAGGATTGTATCGTCTTGCCATTCGCCTCTAGGAAAGCACTGAGTATCAGACATGGGAGAGTTTTATTTGGCTACAACTTTTAGCATGAATAGGTTAGATGGTGAAACAATTTTACACAAAGACTTTAAGCAAAGACCTTATGGGCAACCAGAGTCTTCTATGATCTTATAAAATTGTTAGACAAGGAAGAAAGATACTGAGTATGGGAGAGAGAATTTACCAAATATAGTGGCTAACTCCTCTTTATAAATAGCATTTGTTAAAATATAAAAGTACAAAATTAACCGTCACTAATACATTGGTCTCCTAACAAAAGGATTGTACTGTCTTGCCATTCTCCTCTAAAGGAAAGCACTGAGTATCAGATAAGGAAGAGTTTTATTTGGCTACAACTTTTAGCATGAATAGGCAAGATGGTGAAACACTTTTATGCCAATAAGCTCTATCTCAAATGCACCTCATCTTCTTGTAGGAACAAGGTGGAGGGTATGGGTTCAGGATTCACTGGACAGATGTAACCTTCCAATAAAAAAGAAAAAAGATGATGAAAAAACTGTACTAATCCAACTAGGTGCAAGGAGAAGACAAATCTCTTCCTTTTATTTATTTATTTATTTATTTTTTCCTTTCTTTTTTGGTTGTTTGAGTAGCCTGAGAAGCTGTGAATGCTACAGGTTGGGATCCCTTCTTTCTTGTTTGTAAAAAGAGTTTTTTATCTGTTAGATTCCTATTGTTGCACTGTTAGTATTCATTTGTGGCTTCCTATGCAGGATGCTTTTGGTGGTTCAGTATGTCATCTTAAGGAGATGTCCCACTCTCACATTGTTTTTCAACATGACAAAAGTGGTCTTAATCATAATGAGACCCTAAGAGAATGCCCTAGTAATGCTTTTTTGGGTTTTGCAAGAGATGGCACCTTGGAAGATATGCCCCAGATTAAATATAGTAACATAGATGTTGATGCATGTCCTGTAGAAAATGCTATTGCTGCCTCTATAATAAAATCTCCAAGAGTTCCTTCCGCTTCTTTTGAGTTTTATGTCATGTCAGAAGAGGGGATCAATCTATATGTTGATTTGAATTCAAGCCCATCAGAGTGGACTAAAAGATTTAAGAATGAGGTTTATATTTGCGAGGGTGTGCACAGGAACAAGTCGGGAAGTCTTCAACAGGACCTTGGGCACTTTGGAGAGGCTAATAAACAAACAGAAAATTCCTTTATAGGTAATGTAGATTCAGTCCAAATCAATGATGGTCATGTACTAAAAAGATCTTCCCCAAGTTCAAAAATGATAGAAGATGATCATATGGTGTTTGAACGACCAGATAAAGGTGATGCATCTTTACTGTCCTCTGCAATAATGTCTTGCGGCATGGCCTTAGATGAATCAGAGAATTTGAAGAAAGATCAAGTGCTTATCTCGTCCGAACCCAGTTCTAATACACAGGACCAGATAAATTCTGCTGCTGAATCTTGTGCAAAAGATCAGTGTACTGTAATCCTTGATTCAGATGTCACTGACACTCTGCAGTTAAAGTCAGCAAGCAATTCTGTGGTCAACTCAGAATCCAATTGTCCACTTAGCCCTCTCGCATCGAAGGATCAAAATTCAAAAGGTGATGAAATTTTTGAGAACTCAACCATGCAAAACAGTTGCAGTCTTGTGAACCCTAGTGTGGTATATCCTGGATGTTCTGCAAGCGGTTCTCTGGAGATGCCAACATCAGACGTTGCAAGTAAAGATGCATCAACTTCAGCTTTTGAAACTGATGGCTTGCTGGATTTGGTTGATCCTAAGCGCAATACAGAACAAGGTGGATTAGCCAACTCAAGTGAGCTTAATCATGACCTTTTGCCAACATGTGTTGAAGAATGGGTATGCTCTGTTCCTCTACCTCCACCTGAGTGATACAACCACACCCCCCCCCCCCCCCCCCCCCCCAAAAAAAAAAAACAACAAAAAGGGACTATCACTAAAAGTATTCCCCATTTTAAAATTTGTCTTTTTTGCACTTCTGTTTTTATTTTTATCCATAATTTTATTGCAAAAAATACTTGTCTATTTCCTGAAGATCAGGAGATGTGTAAATGCATTATATGGTGGTGTTTTACATGTACTGCATCATGTACTACCAGTATGAGAGTTTTGAGTTTAATTATGCTAATTGTCAAGTCAACAAATAAAAAAATGGGCATAATAAAATTATATATGAAATCTGATCTCACCTTGATGTGCAAGGGTTTTTTTTCCAATGAATTTCTACTTTGTGTTGTAGGCAATTGTTTGTTCCATGCTTGCCAATATATTTTAGCAGAGGTAGTTGAGAGTGAATGTTTGAGAAGTATATTGTAATTTTTAGTGATCTAATTGTAAAATTTTGGATCACATTTAAACCCAGCCACATGTCTATCAGTTTAAATGATAACAAAATGCCTGCTTTTGCCTCTTTCTAGCTTGTTAGTCAGGTACATATTGGTTAGCAATTGATGGATTCTATTATGAACACTTGGTTTAGCATCATTTCTTATGACTAGTTATTTTGTCTGTGCTTGTTGATGGATATTTTTAAATAAAGTTTGCAAGTATATTGTACCACACATATATGATACATACCAGTCTAGGAATTTGACTATTCGGTTTTGGGCTTAGTTTTCTATTGGTTATTTTCTTCCTTGGAGAGAGAGAGAGTGAGGGAGTTAAATATGTGATGAATAGTTAACTCTCTCCCTCCCTCCCTTCTTCCTTGTAGAGAGAGAGAGAGAGAGAGGAGCGGGTGGAGGGAAGGAGTGAGTTAATATTCATTATGTATGCCTGGAATTTAGGTTGCAAATGTAGATATACAGTTTTCTGCCTGGTAAATTCAATCATGTTGAAATTTTGTGACAATATCCTTTTGTGTACAGGAGAGGAGCAACATTATCAATGGAAGGGAGAGTTCAGAGTAATCTTTCTTCTCAGTCAAATGTCTTGTTATGGCATGTCTAAATTTGCTGTCGTAATCTGAGAATGAATCTATTTTGCTCCTTTCAGATGCTCACAGATCAATAACTCAGTTGAGAGGACTTGTATAAGCTCTAATGATACAGAATCTAAAGAACTTCACAAAAAGAGGAAACATGTGGATGGCGAAGATCGAAGTCCCTATGGTAAACCTGATGCAAAGTTTTTAAGAAGCTCGAATCATAGTGCTCGTGGAGCAATTCCTAGAAGATCCATGAGGCTGATTTCTAAGGTTATTTTTTTTTGATACTTTCCTCTTTAGATTTGCAATTGATTGTGGTTTTGGTTACCACAGTAAACGTAAGCCATCCTTCTTTCTTTATTGGTAAGTTATGCATGCATACCCTCCAACCAATTATCATGAGAGAGGAAGTGCCAATTAAGCTATAGCTCATTGGCAACTTCACCCTTCCATATTGTTTCAAATCATTTTTAAATGTGCTTAATCTGTTTTTCTTAGCACTTCAAAGGGTACTTTTGTTTCATGTATAATTTCTTTTGCTTTCACTTCTTTTGGGTTAAAAGAAACAGTGAATTTAATTTTTGTTCCTGTGTTCTTTTAGCCATTGGGAAATATAAAATATTTTCTTTTTTGTTCCCCAATAAATTTGGTAGTACTTTTTCTGTTTTTTTATTTTCTTTCCCCCTTCTTCTTGATACAATACTTTTCTTGATACAGTACTTAAGTGCTGTTTCTTAGGTTTCCCTTTTAAGATTCTGTCATGTAGATTTTTTCTCATGGAAAGGAAGTGTATTTTTTAGTTAAGTAGTCACATGATTGAATCTTAAGAGGGGAACCAAAGGAACAACATTTAAGGTATTATACCTGAGTTTTGTCCTTTTTTTTTATTCCTCTTCTTTTTTTAGAGGAGAAAAAATGAGTCATGCTTTTGAGTCTTGGTTGAACTTTCTGTGAAAACCAGACTCTAACAGAAATAAAATCTCAATTTTAATTTTTATGAAAATTACAAAAAGATCAAGAAAAATTTTCCAATGATGTTCTATGCCAAACCCCTTTACCTGAAAGAACTCATCCTTGAATTAAAGTATGAAATTTCGAAATCTTCCATATTAGAAGAATAGATTTTTTTTATTATTCAACCCCTTTTGTATTCTTTTCAGATATGCATTTAACCTGTTGAACCAAACAAGCAACTTGAAATTCAAAATAGAGAAGATTCACCAAATTAGAACATCCAAATCAAATCTTTCATTCCTGACAAAATCAAATTGTTGTGATACTTCATTATTCGCAAAATCAATTAGATCCTCGGGATTGTGGCCTTCTATTTTGGAAATTTCCTCATTTAATAGATCTTTGCTTTTGATCTTTTTAACTTCCTCAATCAACTCCATTTTTTCCACTTGATCTCTTTGTGATTTTTTCATCAACTTCCAAATATTCAGTTTGCTTTGATTTCTTTGGCATAACTGTTGAATGGAACTTTCTTCTTAAATAAAGCAAAGGTTCTGACTTCTCTAATAATACAAACTTTTGGTTTCATCCTTCTTCAACAAACAGACACGGCTCTTAGAATTATGTACTGCTACTTTTTCCTCAATCCATGGCTTACCCAAGAGTATATGATAGCAACATTTTGGATATGTCATAATTACAATGCAAAAACTTCATCACGATAGTTATACAAAATGTAATATGAAGTTTAAAATTTATTACCTGATGCATCCGAATCTGCAATTAGTTGAGCAAATTTTTCATTAACATAACTTTTAGGTGAATTACCTTGTATGACAATCTGCACAACTTTTCCAAACCTCCAAGACAGTACATAAAGTTTTAAATTTATGATTCATGAAATTTCGTCATTTCCATTGGTGTCGTCCCTATAGAGGTGCCTATGAGAATATCCAAAAATAAGTCTAACAATAGGTTAGTCGTAAAATAGATCTCTAACACAATCCCATTTCCTATCCCTGTTCCTGCCAATGTATAACTCCAAAGCATCAAGCCAATCATTTATCTCTTTAAATTATGCTCTAGCTTATGTGTTCGGCTTGCTGTTTTAGGGTTTGTAATGCCTCCATCTTAACTTATCAAGTAGCTTGAATGGCTTGCACCTTCTTGATCATCACCAACAAAGTGGTTGTTTTAAACTTTGTCACTTGCAACCAGGCTAGTCAAGGCTTTAAAAAGGAATTGCACCTGATGTAGTATGATAGCGGAAGAAATGTTAAGAGTAATAATTCCTTGAGTCTACAAGGTTGAAATTCAGCACACCAGATGAGAAAAATAAAAGATTGGAATTCTGTAGATTGTATACTGTAATGATTCAAGATTTACCAATGTGAGATAAAATTAAAGGCTCCAAAGTAGTTATTTTGCAAGGAAAAATGTATTTAAAAAAATCTGAATTAATATTAACCTAATGGCTCTAATTTTACTGAGAAAGCTGGAAACATTTAGAAATTTCAAAAATTACCAAAAAAAAGAAAAAAAAAAAAAGAAGAAAAAAAAAAAGAAGAAAAAATCAACAAAAATCTTTCAGGAACGTTCTATGTTAATAGGGTCCTCACCATCCTCTGGCTGCCAGTCCTTGCTATTTCTAGTGGGTTCTTGCTATTACACCAACCGTCAAGTTTACAATGACTATTCATGCTCTCCTTGTCAACACCTAGATTTCACCCATCCCATGGAGACCTGAGGATACTATTAAAGATGCCCTTGAACCATGTAGTTAGTTATATATTATTTTTAGCAACTCAAATCAAATTAGTTGTGACAAAAGTACTAACCATATCTCCAAGTGCAATAATTTTTTCTGTTAGTTATTTTATATAAGTGATGAGATTTTATATGAATGGAAGAGATACCTCATGTACACAAAATTCCCATAAAAAAAAATTACCTTAGTGAAATTAGTGGTACCAGATTTTGTTATTCCAGATGCAAACTCATATATGAAAATTCAAACAAAAGTTGCTTGCTTGCTTCCCTTGCATTATAAAACCTTTCATATCATATCCATGTTCCTTTTCTCTTTTCCGTTTTGGAGCCTTCAGTTTGTGCTAAGGCACTTTTAATTGGGTTCCTCACCTTTATTTTTGTACCCAAGGAACAATATTGATGACAAGTGAGGTACTTAGAAGAAAAACTTTAGTTTGTTTCCATCACTGCTTAGAGACTGCTTTGATGGAAAATATGCTTCTTTTTATATAACCTATATGTTAGCTTATTTCCATCACAGTTATTCTAAATATGTTTGGTTTTCTTTTGCAGTGAGTTCAGGCCATTTAGACCACAAAAGAAGCATTGGCTCAAATGAAAACATATTTCAGTTTTTCTGTAGTGGGAGTACAGTCTATAGTAAGTACGAAATATTCCTCCACCCCTGTTTTGAAAGCAATAGGGTCAAGTTAGATGTCAAATGGAATTGAACCTATCCATCGTATTCTGTTTGGCATATGAAACAACTCTTTGCATTCTTCATGTGGATTCATTCTTTATTTTAACAAAGCCTTAACTTCAATTTCATGGGTTCTATTTTAGGATAATATATATAATGAAAACAATCTACTTTTCTGCATGGTATATATTGACAATGATTTAAAAAGAAAACAAAGAAAATCTGGACACCAGGAAATAATTTAAAAAGTGTAAGAAGAGTGTGATTGAATGATTCCAGTTTCATGGATTATTCAAATTCACCCTTACTATACTCTTAATGTCTTTTTCTGACCTCATTCTTTAAGAGTTTAGTAGATTCTGAGGTGGTGATCTTTGAATTTTGGACTAATAATGTCAATGTGTTGCAGATCTCTACATTCTTCAGGGAACATTATACTGATATCCATAACAAAACTACAAGGTAGTCATAAAACTTATTTTCTTTTCTTCTCTTAAAGTAGTAACAAAGTCAATCATTACTCTTTCAATAGAAAAATTCATTGTTGTGGTGGTGTTGTATCAGAATTTTGAAAACTGGACTATTAATATTTTCATCCTGGTGCCATAATTACATTAATTTATTTATTTGTTGACATGAAACCATCTTTTTGCTACATGAATATAGAAAAAGAGAACTTGGGTTGAGTGTCTTGACCCTAATTTGATTTTGTTTAGAGGTGAGTATCAAGCTTCAGGTCAGCTTGACTCATGGACTGAGCCAACCTTGACTGATCTTTGCTTGTCCAGAAAATTTTCAGCCTAAAGTGATGTTTGTATTCTTATCATGATTCTAAATCTTTGGTATATTAGCGCAACTTACACCCATCCATAAGCAGCATTAAATTCTCATATACTTGTATATTTCATTGTGCCTCCCTGCTTCCTTGCAAGTCCATTTATTAATTAATTCTGTTGGGTTTCGGTTAGTTAGTTTCACTGGTATCTATGTTCAGCTACATATGATGACCTGCAGGACAACCACTGCAATACTTTGCGAGCTTGGTTGGATTAGGCTAGCATATTTCGAGCCTTTCATGTTATGTTATTCAGCTTGAAAATCATGCTTGGGCTTGGCTTATAATTGTTGATGAAGCGGTTTGAATGAAAAAAGCTTGAGTACAAGTGAAAAGAGAGGGCAGTGGGGGATATAACAAGGTGTTCGATAGTTTGTTCTTTTAATTCTTCCCCTTTTTTCGTCCTCTTCTTTTCAGTCGTGCTATTTGCAATAAATGTCAGAAATGCATTTATATAAAAGCATCATGCAAATACATGATTATCTGATACGATACAGATGAGCAAAAAAGTTGGGTGTCATGATGCTTGTTGATTTATTTTATAGTTTCTTCTAGCAGAACAGCGTTTGAAACCCGTAAGGGTGCAATTTAGTGGTGGAGGCTTAAGATAAACTATAGACCTAGACATCCTGGGTTCGATCCCTAGGAGTTTCCCAGAATTACTTGATACACAGTTTCTGGCAGGTAGGGCATATATGGTTTACTCCCTAGGGGTGGGTCCAACTGGCCCTACGTAGATGAAGTTTCATGTCACCCAAAAAAAAAAATAAAATAAAATAAAATAAAAAACAGCATTTGAGTGGGCGGTGGGCCTCATGATTTACAACTGTGGAGGTAGAAACGTTCTTATCAGATAAAACTTGAAACATTTGTCATGAACAAATGTTTCTAACTATGCACCATAAGCTACCCATGTTGCTCCTGCTCGTCCTGAGATTTTCTTCAAGCATCATTACAAAATATTATGATGCCATATTTGGCAGGTTCCATATCAGTTTTGAAGTGAAAAACAATAGTCCTGACCAACTATCTATATGCTATATTGGCAGTAGAGTGAATGAGATCAAAATATCCCTTTGGGCTTTAGCATCAAGGCGGTCCAGTTAGTGTGGTTCCGCAGCTAGGACGGATTTAAAGAACGTTAATTGATCAGGTTGAACTCCAATTTTGTGGCTCTGAAGTACAAACTGGCCAGAAAATAAAGATTGCACAACAATGGATGGGAACCCCGCTCTCTTTAATTAATCATGAAGGGAGAATAGGTTTTCTAGAAAGAAACATGGATTCTGATTGGGACCGTCAACATTCAATGATATGGGTGGATTGGGGGGTTTTTTAAACCCAATATAACGAGGACCAGTTGAGAAATTTCCAATCCAATAGATTGTGCTCGAATGTTTTATGCCTAATGAGAAAATTGAGTTTTCATGAACTATTTATTTATTTTTTAATAAATCAGAGAAATTCACATAATATTTCTAAGCGAAAATACCATTTTAGTCCCTATATTTTGGGATCATAGTCGATTTGGTTCTTATGTTTCAGTAGTAGTCAATTAGGTCATTGTTATTTTTAAGTTGGAGTCAATTTGGTTCCTATCGTTAACTTACTAACGAAAAATGCCTACGTGGCAAGTGGTTTGTTTTGTTGGCCTACACATAGCTAATATAATAATATATTTAAATATTTAAAAAGCCACCTAAACATTTTAATTTTTTAAAAATCCATGTCAAAAAAAAAAAATGGAAAAGATTAATTGAAAGAAAAAAACTATTATTTTTTATAACAATCCTCAATTTCTTTTATTTTCTTTTGTATTTTAAAAAACTTTTCTTAGCTTCCAAATGCTATTCCCAGCAACTCAACAATCTAAAACTAGACAATAATCACACAAACTCAATTTTCTTTCATATTCTTCTCTTTTTATCTATTTTCCTAGCAACTTCACACAACTATCAACACCCCAGATTTAACCATTTACAGTCACCATCAATATCCAAACCATTGAATGTGTGTAAATAGTAAAGTAAAATAAGGTAATGCAAATGCAAAGTGCAGGCAAAGCGTTTATCAAGACGCAGGCCTATTAAATGTGTGAATAGTGAAAATTGAAACGGAAAATTGAAAATACTGTAGCAAAATAATTTTTAAATGTGTGAATAGTGATGTGAGACTTATTTTTAATGAAAAAATTGATAAAAAATGAAATTTATGGGTCCGTGAACAGTGCATATGTGCACTGTTCACTGTAGGAAGTCAACATTTGCGGTTACTGTTTATTGAACAGTAACCGCAATACTTCAAAACGAGTGAAAAAAAAAAAAAAAAAAGGAACAAAACGCAGCTTGGAAACGCAGACTTGGAATCCAAACACACACTAAGGAAAGGTGTTGAAAACAAAAGAGATGGTTTGGTTCAGCCCTTTTTTGTTTAGTTTTAGATTGTTGAGTCGCTGGGATTAGTGTTTGGAAGCTAAGAAAAGTTTTTAAAAATACAAAAGAAAATAAAAGAATTTTAGGATTGTTAATAATATATATTTTTTCAATTAATCTTTTTGTTTTTTTTTGTTTGACATGGATTTTTAAAAATTAAAATGCTTAGATGGCTTTTTAAATATTTAAAGATATTATTATATTAGTAACGTGTGTGCTAACAAGACAAACCATTTGTCACGTAGATATTTTTTATTGGTAAGTTAATGGTAGGGATCAAATTGACTCTAACTTAAAAATAAGGCGAAAACACCATTTTGGTCCTTACATTTTGAGGTCACAGTCAATTTAGTCCATACATTTTGATAACAGTCAATTTGGTCCCTATTATTTTCAACTTGCAGTTAATTTGGTTCCTATCATTAACTCATTAATGAAAAATGCTTACGTGGCAAACAGTGGACATAGTTAGCACATAACATGGCAAATAAAATAATAAAATAATATTTAATAAATATTTTTAAATGCCAAGTTGGCATTTTCCCAACTAAAATAATTTTAATTTTAATTTCAATTTCGAAATTTTAAAGGTGGAAATTAAAATTAGGAATCCGATTTTCTTTGATTTTTTTCAATTTTCATGGCAACCAAACACAAAATCACCTTGTTCATTTTTTTTTTAATCCTTGAATTCATAAATATATTCCACAACATGTCACCTCTATACAATTGAGAAACATCTTGATCGGTAAAAACCAATAAGAAATTGAAATTTTAGAATACAAAAAATTCAAGAAAATTTTTCCCAGCAAACTTTCTCAGTAACCAAACAGAAACCAAGAAAAAGAAAAGAACAATAGCAATCCCAGATGGAGACCCCTTTCATTTCGGGTTGGTATCTTTATGTTGAGTCCATTCCAGTGGGTTTGATGGGGACAAATCTAACTAAATATGTTTACACAAAACTCAGATAATCTAGTGGCCAAATTTCTCTTGGAAACTTCAAAAAATTAAATCAAAACACCAAACCCATGGATCTAAAATCAACCACAAAACCCAATTTTCTAAACCCTAACAACCAAAAGAAAATCCATTACAAATGAAACAAACTTGCTCATCAGGTGGCTGCGATGAGATCTTTGTTTGGCGCTAGGATTTGATGGCTGGAACGGCAACGACGGCGCAAGGCAAGGATGGTGACGGTGCATGCATGTTAACATTTCAGAGACCCAATCCCTTCCACTCTTTTTGATATTTTCTGATCCATTAATTTCTCTCACGTTTTGACTTTTAGTTTTCTGTTTCTTTACCATCACCAAAACTAAAAGAGGTAATATGAAGGAAATGTTTTTTTCTTTTAAGTTAAGTGTTCCTCTCTCTCTCTGTTTGGTTCCTAAAGAACGAATATAACTCTGTTGAGTTTACATTTTTGTTATTATTTTATTTCAAATTTTGTACAGTGAGACAAACTATTGAAAACTTGAAATTGTAATTTGTGGATCAATTTTTTACCAGAACTGTAATTAAGTTGAGATGTCCAGTAGACATGTTTGTTAGGAAAAGTAATAATATTTAGCAGTGATTTCTTTTCAACTTATGCATATTTTTAATTGGGAAAACGCCATCTTGGCATTTTAAAATATTTATTTTTATTATTTTATTTGTCATGTCAGCATGAAATGTGTTGATTGTGCCCACCGTTTGTCACGTAAGCATTTTTCATTAGTGAGTTAATGGTAGAGACCAAATTGACTGTAAGTTGAAAATAGCAGGGACCAAATTGACTATTACCAAAATGTAGGGACCAAATTGATTATGAGCTCAAAATGTAGGGACCAAAATGGTGTTTTCGTCATATTTCTAAATTCATCAAAACTAATTTTCAAAATATAAAAATAAATTAGACTAAAAGATTAAAATAAGGGTAATAATATAAACTTTTATATATATATATATATATATATATATATATATATATATATATATATATATATGGTAGATCAAGTAGGATTAGATGGGTTGAAAAACTATCAACTCAAATTGTTTGAGTTGAGTCAAACCTGATCCAAGCGAAGGTTTAAAATAAAATTGCAACCCCCGAATGGGTTTAGCTCTCCTCCAATTAAAAATCCTCCTATTCCCTCCCATTTCTTTTGGCAAATTGCAACTTTGGTTCAATCCTAATCACCTTGCTATCAACACTGCCTCTTTAAATCCCAACAACCTCTTCACATAGCAACAACAACAACAATCAAGATAACCAATTCCACTGCCATTCACCTCTCCTTAAAAAACCCAAAAGCTAACAGATGGAACTTGAGCCCAGAAATCTTGAATCCCAATCTTGTTTTATAAGCTTTGCTTTCCTGGGCCTTTTGGGAATTCCATTAATGTTTGTTTTATAAGCTTTGATTTTCTGGGCTTTTTGGGAATTCCATTAATATTTGGTTTTTGCGTAATTTGAAATGAAATTGGTTTTTGTTGTTAATAGATTTGACTTTCCTGAATCATTAAATTTTTTTAAATCTGTTCTCCATATATATATATATATATACTAGGCTCATCACACATGCTCCGCATGTGTGATGAAGCTTTTTTTTTTTTTTTTTTTTGAGTTTAATGTAATTTTTCAATTCAAATTTATTTATTAGTGAGGTTATACAGGAAGAGATTTTTAAGAAACTAAAATTTAGGATTTTATTTTTTTGAGAAACAAACTAACTGCTAAACACACACACACATACACACACACACACACTTAATTACACTTAATTTAGGATTTGAAATGGAGCAAACTGCTGGGTTTAGTGTGTACTAGTTTTCAGGAAAAATATATATCAAATGTGCGTGAAATATATATATATATATATATATATTTTTTTTTTTGAGAAATTGCATGAAATATATTTAAATAAAGAATGTGCTAATTTTTAGGAAAAAAATTTCTCTAGTAGCTTTTTTATTTTTGAATTTTGTTGAATTACAATTTTAACCCTATTTTTTATTTTTTAAGAATACAGATTATCTAATTAGATTAAGGGTATTTTTGACATTTTCTAAAGGCATAACTAACTTTCTGAATCCTCTTAATATATAAAGTATATATATATATATATATATGAGAGAGAGAGAGAGAGAGGTGCTTGTACTCTGTTCCATGGCCTTGTGGACCTGTGCCTTCGCCATCAGACCAAAGCTTTTCTCCTTCCTCTACGTGTTCTGGTGGATCTTTGATTTCCATAGGGATTATATTTGGCACAGCTCTTGTTTTACTATTAGACTTATTGTTTGTCATGTGTATTAAATCTATTTAAAAATGGGAGGAAATAGGAAGGGAATCAGACCCCTCACAAATAACTAATTTGAGGCATCAGATCAGGTTGGAGTGGGTAAGTTTTGTTAAGTTGGTGAATGGATGCACACTTATAGATATAGGATCATTAAAAAAAAATTATTTACTATTCCCTTTCCATTCTTACACAAAAATACAAAAGAAAAAAAATACTCAAAAATAAATTATGATGTAAAAAAATTGGCCTGAGGCTTTACATTTGTCCTTGCCATGTTTTGGACTGACAGAGAGAAACCTCAACGCCTCATACGCAACGCATTGTTTTGCAAGAAAAAGGGGCTTGGTTGGGCTTCAGGTATAGAAATCTGATTGAGCTAATCTCAAATGGATAAAATGTCAAATTTCAAATCACATGTAGACAACTAAAATTTCGACTAAGTGAGTAAATTGTAATTTGCTCTAAAAAAAAAATTTGGGCTTTCAAGCCCAATATCTATACATCAACCTGTTCAAAAATTCAAGTAAATAAAAGCTTCTATTTATTTTTTTTATCAAAACTTCAAGCAAATAACAACTTCTACTTATTTAGCAAGCTGTCTAGATTTTTTTAACAACAATTCACAATGTCACAACCAGTAAAAACAATTACAATCAATACTCAATCTCAAGATCAATTTTTTTTTTTCATAACAGTAAATTATGAGCATCCCAAATAATTTGTAAAAAAGTTGATATAATAAAGCATTAATAAGAGTTTTCTGAGCAAAAGAGTTGATAATATATACATCCCAAATTCAATAATAAAATAAAATAAAAAATTAGGAGTAAAACTGGGAGAGATAGAGACTCTTTGATAGAGAGAATATTAAGAACTGATCGGCGAGAGGTGAGAGAGACTTCCCGGCGGTATGCCGTGGACTGGGTGGCTGAGTAGGCCAGTTGGTACGAAGGCAGCACTTGGTGAGAACCTGAGAATTGAGATGAGAGGCGTCAGGAGAGAGAGAGAGAGAGAGAGAGAGAGAGAGAGAGAGAGAGAGATTTGAGGTGAAAGGAGGGAAAAGAAATAATGTATACTAATAGAAAACCTAGCAAAATGATGTTTTGATTTTTTTATTATTATTATTATTATTATTATTTTCTCATTACTAAGTGAAATGACAAGTTTTGATATGCTGTTTTTTTTTTTTTTTAACCCACTATAAAACTGCATCGTTAGAATTTAGGAGTTAGAACTTAGGACTCTCGTTAATCGTTAATAGTACGTACATACATACATACATACATACATACATATATATATATATATATATATATATATATATATATATATATATATATATGTATACATACATACATATATGTATATATACATATATGTACACACACACATACATACATACATATATGTACGTGTATATGTATACATACATATATGTATACATATATGAATACACACACATATATGTACGTGTGTATATATAGCCTTTATGTATTCAAATATTTTGTATGCCAAGATCTTAAACGTAACAAATTATAATTGAGTTAAACGATATCTCATGCACCTATCCCTATTCAATTTAAGAGATACTATTGGACCAAGGGCCTGTTTGGTACGTATGTTTAAACAACAGTTTTCAGTTTTTTTGAAAATACGTGTGGGTGAAAAAGTGTGTGAAAATACGTGTAATGTTGTTTAAAAACTGAAAATATGTGTTTAAACTCGCGCACCAAACATGGCCATTTTTTTATTTTGTGGTGTATTTAGTATGATTTCATGTATAGTGATTGTGAATTGATATTGTATATGTAGAATTTAATATTAATTTTCAAAATTATATTCAAAATAGCAATGTAATGAGAAACTTGGGGTAACCAATATCATGAAAATTGTAAGGAAAAACTATTTTAGTAACTTCAAATATCCTAATTGAACTAATATTCTATATATTTTATAATCCAAGTTAATATCAATAGCACTACTACAATTCATCATTTCCAAGCGTAAACACAGGCAACATACTAGTTTCATTAGTAATGTGTTAGGAAGAAACTGCAAAAGAATGAAGGATTACTTATTAAACCAATTTGGAATATAATTGTAGAAAGATAGCAAGGATGGATAAAATTAATTTTCCTCTAAAAAAATATTAATTTGATTGATTTATAGTAGAATGTTTTTTTTCTTGCTCACATAAATATCATGATTGGACCATGTAGTTGATTATCCTACACCTAAGTGCAAGAAATAGTTTTCTTATAAGATAAACTAGATGATTATGAGGGATAAATATTTGTTTTTTGAAAAATGAGGGATAATAAGTATTTATCAAAATGAATTATCTATTGATTGAAAAAACTTATTTCCTAATTACAGTAGAACTTTAAAGGGTAAGTACAAGTACAAATGTACAATCATTCTATAAAGGAAATATTGTGAATCATAAAAACTGAAAGTCATATTTATTTCCATTTTATGTCCAATAATCATTTATTCATATTACTAAAAAATATTAATTAGTGTTGGCAAGGAAAAAAACTGGCACAAAAATAAAAAATGAAAGAAAAAAAAAAAAAGGTACCGAAACAATCCTTCAAGTAAAGCCAGACTATCCAATTTTTAAATGAGTCCCAAGCATAGGGTTATCTAACCCACCTGCCAGACCGATCGGGCCAACTATTTATTCTTTAACAAGTGTCCTTAGGACTTAGGGCACTCATTAATAGGATCTTACCATTTTTTTTTTTTTTTTGGGGTTAAAATCTGACAATATTTTGTGTCAAATGTGCCATGATGTATCATTTTATATTTACATTTGAGCGTGTAAAGCATATGGATAGTGTTTTGTGTTCATGTTATTCCACTTAATTAAGGCAATGATGGGACAAGTATTTAAAGAAAGATCAACAGCCCTCAAAGTGGAAGGCTGAGATGCCATTCAAACAGTTATAAATAGGAAGGAAGATCCTCCTTGATGGTCATCAAAAAAATTTCGGAGAGGAAAATAGGGAAATAGAGAGAGAAAGTGATCATTGTAAAATCGAGAAATGTATTCCTAAAAAATAGTTGCTCCTCAGCCTGCCCGAGGAAGGACTTAAATAAGAATTTCTCTTTTCTTGATATAACTCCTAATATGTATTGTCATCCTAGCTAATCTACTTTGTTTAATTACCAACCCATGGCTACAAGAGATCAGAGTGTTCACCTTGACCATCCACCTCTACAAATGAGTTGTATTAGGCTTTAATCCTTAGCCCAATCTCATTTGAGTTGGCCTAGTTGTTAGTTATGCCCCCTACACATTCATTTTGAAAATTTAGACTATTGTTTTAATGAATTTGTCATCATTTATAGTTTATATTTTGTTTGTCATTATTTATTTGGAGGAAATTTTTTAAAAAAAAAATTTTGATATTGAGTATATAAGTATAAGAATAGTATGAGAAAAATAAATAATTCCTTTAATATTCCTAGGAATAAACCAAATATAAGAATAATTACATTCTAAGGCATCCAAATTGCAAGACATCATATTCCAAGGAATCTAGATGCCAAGGTAATGTGGATTACCCCGCACGAAACGCCTCCTTAGCCTTTTTCGAATCTCAATTTTATCCAGATTTCTAACAACAAAAAAATACAATGACTCACTAGGCAGAGTGGGGGAGTTGGAAGTGGCGGCATAGTGAAGGAGATCATTGAAATGGAAGGCCAAATTAGAGTTGTAAAGGCTGAGGCTTGATTTGTGGGTTTGGTTGAGGATTTCATGGTAGGGTTTATGTGTGGGAGTGAAAGCTAAGGTCTATAATTATGGCATGGTGGAGCTTATGTGTTAGTGGCTTGGTGCTGTAGTGTTGCTTTTCATAAGAAGATAAGGAAGAAGTGAATGAGTGAATGAGAAAAAAGAGAAAGGAAAAAAAAAAAAAAAAAGATATATGGAAGACATGCACTAATTAAAGCAAATAAAATTTTAAAGTTAAAATTTTAAATTACAAAAGTTTAAAAGAAAAAAAAAATATAGCACTTCGAATTATTTTACAAATTTTTTGCCATAATTGTGATGTGACAGTGTATGAGTTGTAGAGAAAAATTGTGGGTTTATGTGTAACTGGTAGGCAACTACCTATATTCTACCATATCAAAATTGTAGCAAAAAAGTTGTGAAATAATTTTTTTGTGCTAGAACCTCTCATTTAAAACAAAGTGTTAATGAAATTTTATTTTGAAAAGATTCATTTTACCAAAATTATTGGATTTTAACTTCTTTTTTTTTATTATAAATTTTTACAAATCATTGTCATTAATTAATAATAATAATAATAATAATATTATTATTATTATTAAGAAGGCAAAACCAAATGTATGAATTCTTAAAAAATAAAATTAAAAGAACCGTATAGATAATTCCTTATATATATTGTTCTTTTTCGTAATTTACACCTAAAATCATAATTTTGATAAGTTCTTACAAAAAAATTAGCTTTTTCGAAAAGCAATTCCTAATAGCTTTACCAAACATTATGCTTTTAAAATTAAAAATAACAAAAACAAAATTTCATATTGCACTTTATAAAACCACCACTTTTTCAAAACGTTAAACCAAACTCACCCTTAGTTAATGTAAGGGACTTTCAATACCTACACCCAAAAATATAGTGACAGAGAAATTATGATTTAGAAATCAATCGGTCAAACTGAGAACGAACTACCAATTCAATTTTTTAAAATCCTTGAAATCGGAAAACTCATTTCATTGCTCGAAACCAACCCAACCACATTCAAACCAGATGGTTTGCTAAACTAAGAACAAGTTTTCCCTTTGGATTTGAGTTTTCCCCTATAAAATTTTGAGCAAAAAATACAGTCAATAGTCTTCATTCTCTTTCATCATTGCCGAACACTGGAAGATGGCATTTGGTGTTGAAACATTCTATCATTTGGTTGCATATAACACAAGGGAATCATATGCTAGAGGAATTTGGCTTCCCACATAATTCCCTTTATGTGAGAATGTGGATTCCTTTTTCTAAACATGAGTGTCCACATTCCATGCTTGAAAAATTACCTTTTTTTTTATAAATTGACAATTTTTCCCATTTCTTTCTACCATTTAACCAATATATATAAAGTTAAAAATTTAATATTATTATAAATTGACAATTTAAATAATTATTTTTGTATTATTCATATCATTAAGAAAATTTTGTACTATAATTTTATTGAAATTTTCAAATTTTCTATATTATATTTTATTTCTTATAATTTATTTGGAGGAAGATAAAATAAAAATAAAATAAAATAAAAATAAAACTTGATACAAATCAAAAGTTCAGGAAAATTAATAATTCTTATAAGATTCGTACAAATATATCAAATATAAGCATCGCATATTCTCAAGATTCTTATTAGATTCCAAATCAAACCAAACATAAAAATAGTCATATTCTCAAGCATTCAAATAGCTAGGCATCACATTCCATGGAATATGAATGCCGGAAGTAATATAGATTCCCCTAAACCAAATGCCATCAAAAGCTTCAAGTCTTTTGCTATCAATAGCCTATCAATCTTCTTCCACCATCTTGGTCAACATTGTGTTCCCACCATTGACTAGATGTCGCCTAACCACCTCTACCATTGACTCCCCACCTAATTTTAATCAAAGAGGATTAGAGGAGAGAAAGAAGGAGAAAGTGAGAGAGAATATGTTTTATTAGTTATTATTATTTTTAAAATAACTACTAGGAGGTTTTGCATTGTTAGATGAATCTCCACCTTAAGATCTTTTACCCTTATCTCCACGAATCCTACCATAGGTTAAAATATGTGAGAGATCGCCTCACAGCCCATTTGTTTTTGGTTGGTTCATATTTGCATGAACCAATGGAGTTATGTTAGTGCCTCTCATAATGGTGAATCAATTGATTGTATTTTCACCATAAATCAAGGGTGTTACATGGAGTCGCCAATTATTTTATTAACTAGAAAAAATAAGAAAACCATAATTGAAATAAACATCTTTATTGAATAATTTAAAAAATAAATACTTGTTGAAGTAACTATAAACTTTACATGGCTTTGATCCTAGATACAATTTAACAGAAAAATACATGGCTAAGAGTCCTAGTTACATTTTATAAAGATAAAATTACATGGATAAGAACTAATCAAGAACCATTGATCTAATTTTAGAGGCTAAGTTGCAAGGTGAGAAGGGGTTAGGCACTTGGCTTGCTTGGTGAAACTAGTCTTCTAGGCTATGACAGCTAAGATCACATTACATCATCCATATAGCCAAATATTTAATCGATCAGTTGCATGTTATTACTTGAAAGTAAATGTGACATGTGATCTTGCTTCAAATTAAATGTGTGCGCACGATGGGAAACCCTAATGTCATTATGTTCATTATTCTATTTAGATTGAAAGATAAAATCTAGTGATTGTGTGTGATTGGTGAGATTCGTAGATTTAGGCAACTTGGAAAAAAAACATGGTGACTGTGTGTGATTAGTATTACCCTAGATCTAGCATTTGAACATGTTGGAGAACTATAAGAACTAACATTTTATTTCATGATTTTGACTAAATTTAAGATCAAATTCTAGTGTATGCATAAGCATGTGAAGAACAAATATTAACATTCATGATTAAATTAACAGCCTAACATACTTTGATCCTAATATTCATCACAAACACAAAGACAAACACGTTTTATTAAAGATAACTAACTAGCTTACCAATCAAAACATGAAGAAACAATAACTTTTAAGAGATAGGCAGAAAAGAACTCACTCAATACCTTAAATCTCAGTAAAATATGACAAACTTTTTCTATTTCCCTTAGAATTCTTGGAAGAGAGGGGTGCGTAGAATTGGTATAAAATAGTCCTTTTATGGTGGAGGGAGGAAGATTTTGGAGAGGGAATGCATTCGAGTTGGGTTTGTAAAAGTTGAGGGAAAAGGAGAGAGGGAAAATTGAAATGGTATTGTTGTCAATAGATTAATCAATCTGTCTTAAGAACACCAGACCAAAGGAATGAGTCACAAAGTGAATTGTAAGCCCCAATATGTTCTTATTTATTGCACATATTAACTATTCTAATATATAAGAAAAATGCCAGAGATATAAACTTTTTTACAAAATTTTTTACATACTGCTAATGTGGTGAGTGGTTATTGGTAAATAAAAAGTGATATTAGTAGTTGGCTCAGATGAGAACTAATAAGAAGTTGGCTACAATATCAATTTGTAAAAATGTTATAAAATAGTTCATGATTGTAACATTACTTAATACAGTTTTCAATACATAAACCGGAAGCATTATTAATTTAATTTATACAATATTACAATTTTGAGAACAAGTTGCATGAGGCAATAAAGGAAGATACCCATATCATATGCATACAAAGATAACATGAAAGTACATATGAGTTTACTCAAAAAAAAAAAAAAAAAAAAAGTACATAAGAGAAACAATACGAGGAAGTCTTATTCTCTTGAACTTTTATAGTACACAACATATTGTGCTTATTAGCATACAAATATAACATACGATGAGTACATATTATCAATAATACAAAGGAAGTCTTATACTCCCGAATTTTTATTTTACAGAGCATATTGTGCTTCTTCTTCTTCTTCTTCTTCTAGTTTTTCTGATAAAACATAGTGTGAGTTTGGATTGTGTTCCAAACCTATCACGTCTGGCATTTGTGTTCAACAACTGGGTCTCGTGCACTGTTCATGGGACCCAGCTGTACAAAAAAACACAAATTATTCATCATTTAAAAACTGTTCATGGGACCCACGGGTACTATTCATCATTTACAAATGATTTTGCTACAATATTTTTAGCAATAAGTTTTCAGTTTTCAGCAACTAGCGGTATCCAAACAGACCCAAATTGTGCTACTTCATATGCATCATGCTATAGTCTTTTTTTCCAGCTCCTCCTGGGTAAGATATGCATCAATTTCTGTGGTCACATCAATTCCAAATTGAAGCATTGCATTTGGATCAAGAACATCTACATTAATTTTCTCATATATTAAAGTCCAACGGACCAAAGTCTCCTCATCCTTTGGAATGGCTTGAACAATGAATTTGAAACTCTGGTAAGTCTCCTTGAGTACTCCTCCAATCACATTGTATGTGACTGACTGGTTTTCGTTATCCACCTTTTCAAGTATCTCCCTAGACATTACAGCTTTCCCATCTAGTCTCAAAGAAAAACAATCAATTGTAAAAGCATCAAAACAAGATTGGACACGATATTAAACTTCACACTTTTTTTTTATTCTTGTTCACTTTAATATATATATGTGTGTGCGCGTGTGCGCATGTGTGTGTAATGCAGTTTTCCATACATGTTAGACACGTTTTAAACATACTGCTGGCCTAATACATACATAATGGTAAAAGTAAATACTCATACAACACACACTTATCAATCAAATCCGCATAGGACAAGGATATATAAAAATAAAATTATAAATATATGCTATAATAATACAGTATATATAAAAATACTGCTAAGAGAGAGAATTATTTTAGGGATGGTAGTAGAGTATGTATAAAAAATATAAATTATAAATATGATATTTATAATGTAGATTAAATTTTATATAAATAAATTAAATATACATTAAATCAAAGATATCTATAAACATTTAGGGTTGAACAGGACATGGTGAGCAAAGGCATTCCCATGGTTTGTTCAGGTTTGTTTTTAGATTAATTATCATTTGCTCTTTTACCTTAGTGACTTCTTGTCCTTTTCTCAGATTCAACTGTGGTTATGTTTGATGAAGTTCTTCAGTTTGTTGGATTATCAATAAAAATTTACAGTTTTTGGGCTTGGGCTATTTTTAATTTTTGTTCTAATGAATTTGTTTAAACCAAAGTTGTCAAAATCAGGATCTTACATAGGATCGTGAGGGGTAGGTGAGATCACGGATTGTAGGATCAGATCGTAGATCGTAAAATCCTACATATTTTCATATTTAAAGTAAAAAACACATTGATAATGACTTTGTATGTTGAATAATCACGTAAACTGTGAATTTATCCATTAAAAAAACAAAGATTTGCATTATATGATGTAATTTGCATGTCATACATCGTTATGTCTATACTAGCGAAACAAATATATTTACGTTTTGACCTAAAGTATCTAAAAAGTTCAATAAATATTTAATTAGTGTTGGGAAATTTAGACCCTGGTTGATAGAATTAACAAGTTTTAAATCCAAGTTATTAATTAAATTTATTATGAATAAAACTTGTTAAAACAAATAAACACCAATATCATGTCAAAATCATGCATAGCGGAAAAGTAAATAAGACAAGATATGATGACCCAGGAAAACCAATGAAACAAACTAGTTTCACAGTAAGAAACTTGGGGGGAAACCTTCCCGAAAAGCAATCCACTATAGTGAAGAGAAGTTTCAAATCTAGTACAAAATTTTTGTCCCTAGACTCTACAATTCCTTAGATAAGCTTACAGCAGAAACCTTCTACCGCTTCAGAACCTCTGAACTCTTCAATATATGAACGCCACCCTTTTTGCACAGATTCCAGTACATGACTAACACACCAACTTGAAGAAGATTGTTGGCTGCAAAGATCTTCACTTCATCAACAATGAAGATCAAGAAGCACTTGGTTACAAAACCCTAAGGCATAAAGACGCAGTAACTTCTTTCAGAGAGAATAAGGCATCGGTCACCTTTTGCATATGTTCTCCTTGTATTCTCTTATGTGACGGCCTCTAAAATAAGCCTTATATATGTCTAGAGTTGTGAGAAAAGAAACCTTACACAAATACATAAGTATGGGCCGAAAATCAGATCTGAAAATCTAAATTCCCGTAACCTCGATAGATAGTATCTGTCGAGCCTCATTAAACCTCGATAGATAGCTATCTGTCAAGTAGCTGTTGAGCTATTTGTCCGCAAGTGTCGAGCTATCTGTCCAGCTTTAATGAACATCTTTTCTTCACTTGTTTCTTGGTCCAATCTTCATGGGTTTAATACTAGACTTGAACAACATGTTTCTTGAAGTATTAAACACATCCTCTATCTACCCAAATACAAATAAAGTGCGTTTTGTCAAAAGATTAGCCAATTACACTAAATATGTCCTTAACAATTTGCAACTAAATACCAAAATATTTATCAACAATATGGAAATATTTTCCAAGTTCTAAGTTCCAAGTTTGAAATCTAAAATAAGTTATCAAATGGAAACTAGCTAGCTAAAATATGAAATCCAAAAGCAAGATTAATATTAAGGTGAAGTGAACATTTAATTATTCTCATTATAAGGTTCTTATGACCATTATCTTAATCATCATCTACCATTTTATCATCTATGTAGACATTGTATATTTGTATATTAGAGCTGTAAAAGAAATCAAGATACAATTTCATATTCAACTATTCAAATTATACTTCTTAACAACAATTACAGAGCATGCTCAAAAAAATCAATCAATCAATGTACAAATTCAAGCATACTAATAAAATTATTGTTAGGTTCTAAGACTTTAGGATCTAAATGTATTAGAACTTCAATGTGTAATGTTGGCAAACCATGATCAAAACATTTAGTCTAGATTTAGGTTGCTCAAAGTGTGGTTATGTGTAAAGTTGGATTTGAGTAATTGCAAGAAATTACTATTCAATTCTACAAAGCTTGATCGATCAAAAATTAGACTCGATCAATCAAAACTCGTGCAGATTGGTTTTTCTGCAAAATTTCCAACTTAGCCAAGCCCATATGACGTGTAGGGTTTTATATATTACTTCAAGTATAAAAGAAAAAAATCCTAGCCACGTTTTAGAGGTTGTTGATATGTTGTGTGTGTGAATCTCTTATGAGATCTAGAGGTGTTTACCTTCATACACACTTAGAGTTATCAAGATTGAGATTGATGTCAAGAACTTGGTGATCTCTTCAGTTGCTATTTCAAGAGCTTAAAGAAAACACAAGTGGGAGTACTTGTGGTTGTTATGGATCAAGGAAAGAAGTAGTTTGTGGACTCGAAGCTGTCACGTGGTCGTGGTAGTAAGTTTTCTACATGTGGTAGCAATAGAATGTTAGTAGTCTAAGTCTTATTATAAAACTTCAATTCTTTCATAGTGGATCTGTTTTACTTTGAGGATAGCTAGGTTAAATCCTCCCCAGGTTTTTTATTAGTTTGGTTTTCTTGGGTTATCATATCGTTGTGTTCTTTACTTTTCTGCACTATTTACATGATATGATTTACTTGTATTAACCTAGATCTGAATAATTTATCTAAGTAATCACTTGGCTAAACAACTAGGTTAAACAACTTGTGTTTTAAGAGGTCTAAAAACATACAATTATATATAAGAAAAACATTTTAGTAATATTATAACACAAATTAGTATATTGATCAAACAAATTTAACAATATTATAGCTTAAAATGTAGCAAAACCAATATAAAATCTTCATTTAGAAATGATGAAGCATTCCTTCATTTTTATTATAAGTGAACTAAAAACTAGAAAACATTTGCTTAGGTTAACATAATTTTATAAAAAATAAAAATAAAAAGCCATACCATCACAAAATAGAAAAATAAAAACCCTTAAAGTTTCATCAAAACCAAAAATTTATCCCTTAAAAAAAAAAAAAAAAAACCTAAAAACTAATGTTTTGGTAGGATTGGTAGGATTCCATACGATCCTACCATTTTTATGATCCTAGTGCGATTCTAAACGTTTTGGTGATGTGGGATCGTAAAATCATGCGATTCTACGATTCAAATCGCGATTTTGAAAACCATGGTTTAAACTTAATTAAATAAACTTGGTATTGAAGGATGTGCATATATATTCTAATCATTTTGAATATGAAAGCAAATCCCTATTATATATAAGTAATATATATATATATATATATATATATATATATATATATATATATATATATATATGTGCATATTAAAAACAAATTCACTTAAAATCAAATTAAGAATAGACTTTTTAACAACAATTGTATATAAAGCATATTATGCAAAACATAAAATAAATTTATTTATCTTAAATATGACTTGTGATAATAAGAGAGAGGAAAAAAAAAAAAGGTTTGATGAAACTTGTTGACAAGAGCTACACTATTATTTATTTATTTATTTATTTTTTTGAGAAGAAGTGCATGTATTAAAGTGACTAGTTGAAAAATAAACTTTTTGAGAGAGAGAGAGAGAGAGAGAGAGAGAGAGAGAGAGAGAGAGAGAGAGAGAGAGAGGAGTACTTTCTCTTGAGTCCCATTCAAGTTGATTTTTTTTTGTTTAATGTAATCTATTGATTCTAGGAGTCGAGTAGCTTTTAGTTTAAAAGTTATATTTTTTAGTTTTATTATTTCCCATTGCAAGTGGTACTTGTTGAAACCATCTTTATGAGTACAAAATGACATTGATTAACATAACTGTAAGGACTAGATTTGAGTCTCTAGCCCAAAAGATGGATGGACTTAGGCCTAAAAAGCCCAAAACAATGAATTTGTAGAAAGTGGGTTGGAAAACTGGGTTTTAGTGAATCAGACAACCAATAAAGTAGATCTTGATGACAAGAGAATGAAGATAGACAAGTTTAAACTAAAGAAAATTGTCCTCGGCATAGTCTGAGGAGATCAGTTCTTATATATTGATCCTCAAGTTTGATTACAAGTTTTGTTCTTGGTTGCTATAGTGTTTTTTCTCTTTCTAATTCTCAATCCCTCTCTTTCATTGCCTTTTTCTCCTTTTATACTCCCTTCCCCTTTCATCTTTACCCTCCACGTGCAGGCCAGATGGTTGGTGTTGATACTTGTCCCATCAGCACCTTCCTGAAGTTTTTATGTAGTAGCTATAAGGCTGAAAACCACTATTCAGGTATCACCTCCACATTAGTGCGGCCAAAGGGTTAGCTGCAGAGCATTTAATGTGATGGTAGTAGCTTTCTCCTTAGATATTTTAGGACTCCCTTCTATCCCATGTTTCTGTAATGCTTATCTGTACCAATAGAATTTCCTAGAACGTTTCCCTAGACGGCAGACCATCTCTTCGGACCTCGGCTTTGGTTAGTTAAGGAAGCATTCATCCTCGGCCCACCCTCTTGGGCTTTTATGACCAAAACTAACTTTCTCTTTTACTAACACAGACTCCCTGGACAATGTTTACTCCTCCTCGGACGACCTTTCGTCCTCGGATTGGGCCCCAGGCCCAATATATACATAGATAATGAGCTCTTGGGGCCAATACCCCTACAATAGCCCTCAAGATTCTTCTTTCTTGCTCCTCGGGAAGAAATGAGGATTTTGATGTCACTGCACTTACCACTTGCTAATTATACGTCACCTCTGATTGCGTAGGTGCCTTTTTAATTGCCTAAGGCATGCTTTTGACGCTTTGGCATGCGAGTCACGCCTTCATTAAATTTTTATGGCTTTCTGCTCCCCATGTTCTACGGTGCTATGCAGATTCAACGGCTGAGGATTTTGCTGGGAATTAAGCGAGAATTTTCCCGCTTTTAACTCCCTCCTTGATATAAATACCACTCAAATCAATCACTCATCTCACTTTAGCATTCATTTCGTTTTAGCACACATACACTGAACCTAAAAACTTTCCCAACTCACTTGTGCCCTTACAAATACCAAAAGCTTGTCCGAGGACACTTTTATTCTTTTTGTAAGTCTTCATAAAACTTTACTCTTTATTTTTCTACACACTCTTATTTTCGTTGTGTCTTTCCCCTTCTCTTTATCTTCTTAGTATCTCCAAGTCTCTTTTAGGAATGGGTAGGTTCGCTCATTTAGTAGACTCTGAGGGAATAGAGAGTTTTAGAGCTCTGTATAGGATTCCTCCAGGAGTGTTCATTAGATATTGTAAGGAAGGATAATGGCACGAGAAAAGGCAAGAGGGAGAAGTGGTAATCCCAATGAATGCCTTCATAGAGGGTGGGATAAGAATTCCTGTGGGTACTATAACTAGGGACTACCTTAGGGCTCATAGGTTAGCTCCCACCTAGTATGCCCTAAACATGTTCAGAATTTTAAAGAGTGTAGATGCCCTTAATGAAAGAATGGGCTTAGGGTTGACCCACCATGATATCAACTGGGTTTACAACCTCCACCACTTAAAGGGACATGGGTATTACCTAAAATCTAGGTACTCTGAGGTTAGGATCATTCAATGCCTCTCTGAATCCAACAAGATCCTGAATAAGGACTTCTTGATCGTGTCAGGGGAATGGCACAATGGCCTCCCCTGCCCGATGAGAGAGGGGCAACCAGGTGGGGTTTCAGACTTAGGATGATTATTTTAAAGTTACCCCTCTTCTCTTTTTCTCTTGCTTGTACTTGTATATGAAATTTCCTTTGATTTGCATTATTCTTTACTAATGACATTTTTTGTTCTTTCTAATGGTTTTGCAGACAGAAACACTGCTATTCCTAACTTCAATCTTGTGAACAAGTCAAGTTTGGACAAGATCTTGAAGGTCGAGGTGTTCATCCACATAGATGGTCAACTCAGGGCAGCTCATTTAATATTGGACTACATCCCTATCTCTAAAAGTTTTCAAGCGCCAAAGTACGTCATCAAAGCTAGGGATCCTCTTTTGCACTGGATTAGCATTGCTGCTCCAGGCTTTCTCCTCATCGGCCCCATTCCAGAAGGCATGCTCACCACCAAGCCCATACCCAAAGGTAGCCTTGCCACCACAACAGACAATTGGAGTGGCCACTTCTTCTCACCCTGCCAACACAGAAGAAGAAAAAGAAGAAGAAATAATTGAAGTATCTAACTCCAAGGACGAGTTTGAAGTCTTCAATCAACCTTTGTCCCCAAAAACTTCAACTAATGGCCTTAGCCATCCATTCACACCAATACTAGACGAGATGGGGATCCAACGGAAGCAAAGGTCCACCTTGCAGGAATTGCTAGAGTCCTAACCGGGGAGGGACGCACCTGGGAAGGCAGCCTGAACTAAACTTCCCACTCCTCCACCCGTTTAGCCCCTTCGTCTTGAACCTGCCGACCTTAAAAGAAAAAGGGAGTAGAAGGGCAAGGAGGTGGTGGAAGGAGGGAAACACCCCCCCCCCCCCAAAAAAGAAGATGAAGCCCAAAAAGCGGCCAAGCAAGCCAAAGTGGTGCAGAAGGGCGCCGAACAGATGGTTGATCCCCGGGTTGCACCTCCAGCCTAGACCCCTACCCCAATTCTAGATGGGGCTCCTCTGCTCGCCAATGCCTCCATCAGGGACTTCTAAGGAGGGATGGCCGGCTATGTGGCCGATGTAGTGGAGTAAGCTCTGCTGCTCCCTAAGGACATGGCTGAGCTTCGGTCTATGAGGAAGCACGAGATCTTCCTCAATTTAAAGAGGTACCTCTCTATGGTATGTCCCTTACTTAACTTTTTTTTTAATCTATGTTTCTTTCCTCGGTGGGCTATTCAAGCCATATTTCAGGTGGAGGAGATAACCAATTACTGCCACCAGTAGATGAAGGAAAAGGAAGGAAGGTGCAACGCCACTGTGGAGGCCTTCAATGTGGCCGAAAAGAGTATTCAAGAGCTTAAGAGTAAGCTGCTTGAGGAGGGGAGGGAAAGAAAAAGTGTTGCAGCTACCCTAGATAGTGCTGAGAGGCAGGCTGAAGGCAAACAGGTGCTCCTTAACAATGCTGAGGATCAGTTGGTCGCCTCCAAAGCACAGATCATTTCCCTCAAGAAGAAACTAAAGGAGGCCGAGAAAGCAAGGGAACAAGCGGAGAGGGCTCGGGATCAAGTCGAGTAAGAGGGATATAATGTAGGAATGGCAAAGACCGAGGAATCCCTCAGGGCTGAGGTCTCAGGGGTATGTAGGAACTACTGCTCCCAAGTGTGGAATGAAGCTCTCAACTAAGCTGGGGTTGAGGCTTCATCTATACTTAGGAAGGCAGAGAGTGTATACTACCCTCTGCCATTCGAGCGTCTATTCCCTCTGGTTCGAGGACTGATACTGCCTCTGAGGTGGCAAAGTAGGCAAGGATAGTACAACCAATGTTCCAACCTCTTCTAACAACCCTTTTGAGGAGGCCGAGCAACCTGAGGTCATAGAAAAAGAAAAGAACGCAAACCAAGGAGTGGCCAATGATGCCATGAAGCCCCCAACTACCACCCAGGACCCCCCTACCAAGAAAAAAGTTCATAAAAAGATGGAGATTGTCCTGGCCACTCTTCCTCTGCCTACCAAGGCTGGTCCTGCAAGCAAGGGCCCCGAGGCTTTAGAAGCAGCATCTACTCAGCCTATCAAAGCCCTTCCCAAAGAAAAGATTGTAATAAAAAAGAAATAACTTCCAGTGTAGTTCTTTTTTTTTTTTAAGCTATTGTTTTTATTTTCAAAGTTTGTAATTAGTCTTACCTCTTTGTATCCAATCTGCCTCTTTCTGAGGCTTTAAATAATGAAAGTTATGAACATTTTCCTTATTTCTATGATTCTTACACGAGTGTTGATATAGTTTCTATTTTATTCAACACTTAGCTAATATGGAAATGAGATACAACTCCATTCATGTATATAAATGGCAAGACACCAATTCATGTTAGACTCCATTTAAGTTTCTTCCCATTACTAAGTTAAAAGACTTGGATACAATAATCAAACCTGAAATAGATCATGGATATACTTTCAAATGCTTTAAGTGATGCTTACAAGCATGCAATTGATCATGTCACTTCAATGAAAATCCATATCATTCAACAGGGCTGATCCTATCAGACACTTAAATAATCAATAGGAAGTGTTAACTTACTCAAGAGGATCCAAATATAATGCAGGTTCTGTTTGACACTTATGTAAATAGCTTGAAATATCAATTAACTTAAGGTATGTGGTCTGAGGATCTAGGCATGACCAAGGTTCTGTTTGATACTTAGATAGATGTCAAGAAGTATTAATTTACCTAAAACATGTGGTCCGAGGAGCTAGGCATAGCTAAGGTTCTGTTTAATACTTAGATAGATGTCAGGAAATATTAATTTACCCAAAGCATTTGGTCCGAGGAGCCAAGCATACCTAAGGTTCTGTTTAATACTTAAATAGATGTCAGGAAGTATTAATTTACCCAAAGCATGTAGTCTGAGGAGCCAGGCATAACTAATGTTCTGTTTAATACTTAAATAGACTTCAAAAAGTATTAATTTACCCAAAGCATGTGGTCCAAGGAGCCAGGCATAGCTAAGGTTCTGTTTAATACTTAGATAGATAGCATAAAGTATTAATTTACCAAAAGCATGTGGTCCGAGGAACCAGGCATAGCTAAAGTTTTGTTTAATACTTAGAAAGACGTCTAGAGATATCAATTTACACAAGGTATGTAGTCCAAGGAACCATGCATGACCAAGTTTCTATTTGATACTTAGAATAAAAATAATAGGAAGCTCAACAGATAATGTAATAAATGAGAATTTGACAAGGAAGACTTTCATTAATAATAATACATTTTCAGGTTATTTACATTCTAAGGGCGTGGTACAACATTCTCATCTAGGTCTTCAAGATGATACGCATCTATTCTAGCCACCGAGGTGATGCGATATGGCCTTTCCCAGTTAGGCACTAACTTTCCCCATGTTGGGTTCTTTGCAATACCCAGAACCTTTCTTAACACCAAGTCTCCAGGCACCAGTGGCCTTAGCTTCACGTTGGCATCATACCCTTGCTTGAGCTTGTGTTGATAATAGGCCAATTGGACCATGACATTTTCTCTTCACTCTTCAATTAAGTCTAGGCTTTTTCCTAACAACTCATCATTGTTGCTCGAAGTGAAAAAACTCGTTCTTAGTGTTAGGAATCCAGTCTCCAAAGGAATAACAGCCTCAGCTCCATAAGTCATTGAAAAGGAGGTCTCCTCAGTGGACCTACAAGGTGTAGTCCGATATGTCCAAAGGACGTGTGACAACTCTTCTATCCATTTTCTCTTTGCATCGTCCAACCTCTTTTTAAGCCCACTCACTGTGACCTTATTGACAGTTTCAGCCTATCCATTCCCTTGTGGATATGCTGGGGTAGAATATCTATTTGCTATACCCAAGTCACAGCAATACCTCTTGAAAGCTTTACTATCAAACTGAAGACCGTTGTCTGAAATGAGGGTAAGGGATTCCAAACCAAGTGGCAATATTTTTCCAAACAAATCTCTTGGCATCCATGTCCCTGATATTCACCAATGGTTCAGCTTCAACCCACTTGGTGAAGTAATCCGTGTCGACCAACAAATATCTCTTATTCCCTGCTGCCTTAGGGAAAGGACCTACAATGTCCAAGCCCCATTGAGCAAAAGGCCAAGGGCTAGACAGAAGATTAAGGACTCCTCCCGATTGATGAATGTTTGGTGCAAATCTTTGGCGTTGGTCACACTTCTTCACATACTCTTGTGCTTCCCTCTGCATATTTGGCCACCAATAGCCTTGAGTGAGGACCCTGTGAGACAAAGATCTACCCCATGTGTGGCTTCCACAAATTCCTTTATGTAATTCTTCTAGGAGTAGCTTAATGATAATGCCTTAAAATGAATACTTGTTATATGTTTATGTGGGTATTATCTCATTATTACTATGCTTAATTTGTATAATTAAGCCATGATTTGCATTAGTCCCTATTATTTATCTTTACATAATTTCTTGAATAAGATGCTATTCATTGTGTGTAATTTTCTACTTTCAGGAAATCATGTGAGAAATATGAGTTTACAGGAATTTGTGAGAGAATGAAGGCCAAACAAGAATTAAATTGGAGCTAAAGGACCATGCTTAAATGTCTAAGGAGGTGCAGCTAGAGTGCTAGGATTGATTTCCATGATTGGAAACTTCAAATAAGGAAAGAAATCAAAGAGGCAGAATCTGAAAAGGAAAAATCTTATTTGAGTACTGATCAGTATTTTGGGCATATCTCTCTCTTCAAAAATCCAATTGACACAAGTATATATGGGTTGGAACCATGACTTAAATATCTACAACTTTTTAGTTTTGAGTTTTTCGAAATTCTCAATTTTTGAAGGCTGAAATTAACTCACAAGTTACTGCTGTAAATCTGGATGGAAATTAAAATAGTATAAGTTTTATTTTTCTTTGGACACTTAGACATTAGGGTTTTGGAAGGGAGGCTGTGTAGAACGAACTTTGGAGAGAAAATCTTGTATTTTCCTTTCTCTAATGGCAGCCTAAACTCTTTGCTTGAGCTAGGGGTTATGTTTCTTCTATATGGTATGAATATTCAACGTGATTCTTTCTAGGATTTTATCAACGACATATTTGATTGTTCACTTAGATTTCTTTTGATGTATTAGTTCTTCCATGCTTTCAATAAGTTCAATCATGTTTTTCTTATTGTTTAGATGAATTTCTAATAGTTTCAAATAGAAATCAGGTTTTAAAGTGAATGAGTTTTTCTGAAAACTTTTCTAATCGCATTATCAATCGAGGTTATCATGCGTTCTTGAATTGTCTCAGTTCAACCGAATCATAAGTGTTTAATTGTATAAGAACAATCAATTATGAAATAGATATTTTCCTAGATTACAAAGAATCTCATATCGATATAGGGAAACACCCCGATGCCCTAGTATTTACATTATTGATTTAAATAAGTTTTTATTATTATTCTTGTTAACAATCAACAAACAAAAGTATTTTTCTTCTTCACCCAAATTGTTATTTAATTATATTGTCTTTAAATTTACCCTGCTCCTTGTGGTTCGACCTTGGTACTTAGAGAATTATATTGCTACGATCTCTTGCACTTGGGAGTGAGCAAGCACTTAACTGATTCAGGGTGTATGCATAGCATATATGGGCAAAAAAAGATCTCTTATACAATTTTTGGTCCTCGGACAGCCAAAATCGAGGAGCCTTTCTTCGCACCTTGTCAGCCTTTGACTTCTCATCGGGTAGGATATCCTCCTTAAGGAGCAATACTATAGAGTCCATTCGGCTAGGTCCCACCCTAATCTGATGAATATGAGCCACGTTTCTCCCTACTTTAGTAGGCTTACACAAGTTTTCCACAAGGATCACCCGAGGCAAAATTTGTGCCGAGGAGGTTGCCAGCGTGGCAGGAGAGTCGGCATGTGTATTTCTACTTCTAGGGATTTGTGATAAATTAAAAGACTCAAATGCTGACTGCAAGTCTCTAACCTAGTTCAAATACTCCTGCATTCTGAAATCTCTGGCTTCCAACTCTCCTTGAACTTGGCCCACCACTAGCCTTGAATTAGAGAAAATCTCCACTACTTTTCCACCCATTTTTTGAATCATGGTCATCCCTACCAATAAAGCTTCATACTCAGCCTTATTGTTTGTGGCCGAGAAGCCCAATTTCAAGGATTTCTCAATTGCAATCCTCTCGGGAGATATCAGAACTAGCCCCACTCTAGATCCTCTATGGTTTGTAGCACCATCAACGTATACCTTCCAGGACAAAAACAACTATAAGGATTTTGCACCAATCGATTTTCCATCCATGTTCTACTTCTCTACTCTCTCTTCTAATGGGGTTTCAGCAAACTCGGCCACCAGATTGGCAAGGACTTGACCATATTGGCAATCCTTCCTATGTAATCAGCACTCCGAAGTAGAGATCTAAGCGGAAGCTGGGTCAGGACAACAACTGTGTGTGATTGGAAGTAGTAGGGGAGCTCGTGCGTAGCATGCACAATTGCCAAAATGGCCTTCTCTAGGGGTAGGCAACGGACCTCGACCTCATGTAGTGATTTGCTCACATAATAAATTGGTCTTTGCACACTACTATCAACCCGCACCAACACTATACTTACAACATGAGGAGCCACGGTAATGTAAGCAAATAATACCTTGTCCACCTCAGGTCTAGACATGATGGGTGGCCGAGAAATGTATTCCTTAAGCTGTTGAAATGCTGAGGCACACTCTTCGGTCCACTCAAATATCTTCCATGTATTCAACAACTGGAAGAAGGGTTTGCATCTATCTGCTAACTGAGAGATGAACCGGTTTAAGGCAACAGTCATTCCTGTTAGCTTCTGGACCTCTTTGGGATTCTAAGGTGGTTGTAGATTGTTAATTGCCTTAACCTGATAAGGGTTGACCTCAATTCCCTGGTAGTGACCATGTAGCCTAGGAATTTGCTTGATCCTACGCTAAAAGAGCACTTGGAAGCATTAAGGCGCAGCTTGTGTTTCCTTAGAATCCCCAAAATATCCCCGAGATCTCCCATATGCTCGAACACCACCTTATTCTTTACCACCATATCATCTATATAGACTTCAATATTCTTGCCCAATTGTGGCTTAAACATCCTAGTCATCATCCTCTGATAGGTAGACCCTGCATTTTTCAATACAAAAGGCATCACCTTGTAATGGTAGTTTCCAATAATAGTGACAAAAGCTGTCTTTTCATGATCACCCAAGGCTAGTGGTATTTAATGGTACCCCTAAAAGACATTTAAAGCTCATCCGAGGATGACCTACAGTCACATCCACTAGTTGGTCTATCCGAGGCATAGGGAAAGGGTCTTTTGGACAAGTCTTATTTAAATCTGTGAAATTTACACACATTCACCACTTCCCACTTTTCTTCTTCACCACTACGGTATTGCCCAACCACTCAGGGTAAAAAACCTCTTTAATAGCCCCAGCCTGCTTGAGCTTCATCACCTCGTCTTTAACAGCATTAGAATGATCCTTAGATGAGTGACAGATGGATTGACATTCAAATGATGGCAGATGAAGCTCAAATCCACCCCGGAGCTTCGTAAAAATTCCATGGGAACACATCAACGTTCCTCTTAAGAAATTCTATCAGTTTTTCCTTCTCCTGAAGAGGCAGTTGAGCTCCAACCTGAAAAACTTCTTCGGATCATCACCCACAACAATTTTCTCCAAATACTCACATTTCGCCTCCTTGGTCGGCCGATTGACGGATAACACCAGGGTCTTTAATTACTATGAGCCCCCCTCCACAGAGGTCGAGGACTCAGCCTTAAGTTGATGCAAAATTGTGGCCACCAAGCACTGTTTAGCCATGGATTGACTCCCAACAAGCTCTTCGATCTGGTCCCCAAACAAATATTTCACTTTCAAATGCAGAGTGGAGGAAACGGCCCCTAGGGCATGAAGCCAGGGTCTTGCCACGATGGCTGTGTAGGGGGAATAAGCATCCACCATAATAAAGTCAACCTTTACCACCTCCGAACCTGCCTGCACGGGTAATCTAATCTAACCCCTTGGGATAATAACTTTCTCATCAAAACTCACCAAAGGTGAATCATATGCTGTCAGATCCTCAGGCTTTAAGTTCAGCCCTTTGTACAAGTCAGGGTACATAATCTCTGCATCACTGCCCTCGTCTACCATCACCCTCTTTACATCATACCTTCTTATCCTGAGGGTGACCACCAAAGCGTCATCATGTGGTTGGATGGTTCCAATCTTATCCTCATTTGAAAAACTCAGCCCCGGTCAGATCTCCACTCTAGCCTTCTTCGGCTCAGAATTAGGGTCCTCAATAGGTAGCCGAGTTACATACATCATCTTGGAAGGATGGGAACCAGTTCTCCCAGGTGCAACAAAGATGACATTAATCGTGCCTAACGGGGGCCTTGAAGAATCATTTCCCTAAGCCCCTGACCTTGCTTGGTCTCCTTGCCTATTGGGCTGATACAAAAACTGCTGTAACCTTCCCTTTTTGACTAGTTGCTCCAGATGGTTCCACAGAGTTCTGCAGTCTTCGGTGGTATGCCTTCTCTCCTGGTGGTATTGACAATGAAGACTTTGATTACGCCTCACGGGGTCTCCTCCCATTTTGTTTGACCATTTGAAGTATGGCTCATTCTTGATCTTCTCCAGGACTTGATGTATTGGCTCCTGGAACATCGTATTTACCACTTGAGGAGCTGTAGGCCCAGATTGCCTAGCAAAATCCCTCTGAGGTCTGTTATTGTTGTAGCGGTCTGACTTGAAATCTCACATCTCTTAAGGGATAACCTTACCCTTTCCCTTGCCTTGCTGTTGGTCCTCCTCAACCCTCTTATACTTATCAATCCGATCCATGAGCTGGCGTACACTAGTAATAGGTTTCCCAGTCAAAGACTTCCTTAAGCTATGCTCGGCAGGTAGGCCAACCTTGAAAGTCCTGATGGCTACGTCGTCAAAGTCACCATCTATCTCATTGACCATCTCCCAATATCTATCTGAATACGTTTTCAGGGTCTCCCCTTCTCTCATGGATAGGGACAACAGGGAATCTAAGGGCCGAGAAACCCTGTTGCACGTAATAAAGTGGGATCCAAATGCCTGAGTGAGTTCCTTAAAGGAATCAATGGAACCTACACCCAGACCATTAAACCACCTCATCACCACAGGCCCTAAGCTGGATGGGAATACCTTGCACATCAAGGCCTTATTCTTAGAGTGCACAGCCATTCTTTGATTGAAGTGGCTAACATGCTCCACAGGGTCTGTTCGACCATTATACATGATGAACGTGGGCTGAGTGAACCGTCGAGGAAGTCTTCCTCCCTCAATTCCGTGCGTGAAAGGTGATCTGAAAATTTGGTTAAATGCTCTACTCATAGCATCATTTCCCGAGCCTTTCGAAGATGAATTTCTATTTCTACGCTCGTGACTCATCATAGGAGGGGTCCTTGACCTGTGCCTATAGCTACTGTCTTTTTCATTGTCGGATGAGAAGTCAGAATTGGAAGGAGCTCGCTTTTGCTGTTCGTGGTGTAAGCTTCTCTTCAAGTGATCAATCTCCAGCTGCATGGCTTTGGTATTTTTCTCATGAGAAAGGTGGCTACCACCTCGAGAATGGCTCCTACTAGTATGGGTAGTATGCACACTCCCCTCCTGGTCCCTTCTTTGTTCAAGATCACGGAATTGACCTTGATGCTGAGTCCCCATAGATTTTGTTTGGTTTGGACCTAAACCTACCATTGTTGAACGTTAGACTCACTATAACACCAGTAATTCCTCACAGACAGCGCCAATTATAAGGACCAGATTTGAGTCCTTAGCCCAAAAGATGGATGGACTTAGACCCAAAAAGTTCAAAACAATGAATTTGTAGAGAGTGGGTTGGAAAATTGGGCTTTAGTGAATCAGACAACAAATAAAGTAGATTTTGATGACAAAAGAATGAAGATAGACAAGTTTAAACTAAAGAAAATCGTCCTCGGCACAGTCCAAGGAGATCAGTTCTTATATATTGATTCTCAAGTTTGATTACAAGTTTTGTTCTTGGTCGCTATAGTGTTTTTTTCTCTTTCCAATTCTTAATCCCTCTCTCTCATTGCCTCTCTCTCCTTTTATACTCCCTTCCCCTTTCATCTTTACCTTCCACGTGCAAGTCAGATGGTTGGTGTTGATACTTGTCACATCAGCACATTCCTGAAATTTTTATATAGTAACTGTAAGGCTGAAAACCACTGTTCAGGTATCACTTCCACATTAATGCGATTATAGAGTTAGCTACAGAGTATTTAATACGGTGGTAGTAGCTTTCTCCTTAGATATTTTAGGACTCCCCCCTATCCTATGTTTCTGTAATGCTTTTCCGTACCAACATAATTTCCTAGAACGTTCCCCTAAATGGCAGACCATCTCTTCGGACCTCGGCTTTGATCAGCCGAGGAGGCATTCATCCTCGGCCCACCCTCCTGGGCCCTTATAACCAAAACTAACTTTCTCTTTTACTAACATGGACTCCCTTGACAATTTTTACTCCTCCTCGAACGACCTTTCGTCCTCGGATTGGGCCTCAGGCCCAATATATACATAGATAATGAGCTCTTGGGCCCAATACTCCTACAATAACCCTTTTTTTTTTTTTCAATAATGCTACAAACTTAATTTTTTTCATAACAAATTTCACAATTGTTAAAGTGATTGACCGTAAATAATGGAGGCATATGACACCGATGCATGTACCCACAACTTCAGCAATGAAGAAATTTTTTTTTCTTTTTTTTCCTTAACCAATTTCTAAAAAATTAAATTTATCAAAAGGAATGAATATATTTTATTTGAGATATTATATAAGTAAGACAATTGGCAAGACGATTGGTAGTTTTTCGTCAATAGATAAAGAAATTAAGCATTGTATTAACATTGAGAGTTGACGATGGTACTTAAATAACAGAGATGGTGATGATAATAACATCAACAAAAATATTAATAATACCAATAGCAACAACACAACTTAAGAATTAAACAAATTATTAAGTTCTTAGGGTTTATTATTTATTGTGATAATGAAAATATAAATAGTGGTTTCGAGTAATTATAGTAGTAGCAGTTGTTATTGTTGTTGTTGTAGTAGTAGTAGTAGTACTAATAATATTAATTAAATAATAAAGAAATATCTATCGTTCAAATTCTCTCAGCCTCAACAATCGATGTATCGAAAAATAATATAGTGATGATGACAACAACAACAACAAAAACATAAAAATTACAATATTATTAATAAATTCATAGGGTTTATTATTTACTATGACAATTAAAATGTAAATAGTAGTTTGGAGTAATTGTTGTAGTAGTAGCAATAATAATGATAATGATTATACTTAAATAAAAAAATAAGATTACTAATTATTATTATAGTTAACTTCTAATACTAATATTAATAATACTACTAACAATAACAATAATAATAATAACAATAACAATAACAATAAGATATTTATTATTCTGTGGGTTCCAGTTAGCTCAATTGGTAAAGAATCTGATAGTTGAATAAGAGAGATTTGTGATTTAATTCTCTTCTAAACTAGCAACTTTGTTTTTAACTGTTGTGATGTAATTGCCTAAAACAATTAAACAAACAGAAACAGATAGACAAAGACAACTGAAGGATATTTGCACTTACTATGTCCGACGAATTTTTGCCTGTCTCGGCATCCCATTACCTGGCAGAATGATCCCATGATGCAGAATATATTGTTTCCTGCTGTGGCCATACCACAGAAGATACGCATTGTGTATGGCCTACAAGTGTAGACACAGCCTCACCCTAAAACATAATAACAAAAATTACTTTTCACAAAACATATAATTGGAGGGTAACATCTTAAACTCAAAACTTATTTATGAAAAGATTGTTAAAAAGAAAAAAATCTACCTAAATCAAAGAACAAAAAGGCAAACAAACAAAAAAAAATTAATGAAATTGTAATCAGAGTTCAACATGTAAGAATGTTCTACAGCTGTATCGTCTTTGCTTAAAAAAAAAGAATGTTCTACAGCTTTCCACAAGAAATAGTTTCTTTACAACTGTATCAATGAAAATTCTAGCCTTTCAATGATTAAGTGACATCTCTCTAATTTGTGAAATTTACTCTGAATGCTTTAGAGACTGTATTTGTTTAATGGTACCTTGAATATAAAACTTTATGAATTTGGTGAAAATGCAGATGGTCTTATGTGTATGATGATAAACTAGGCTTTAGTTACGCTATTGCTTTACTGGTTTTGTTGGAAGTGCTTACTAGTCCTGAGGGCACATTCAGTGCAAAAGAGAATTGGAAATCAGCTTCTTGGATTACATTCGCAGGAATCAGTTGTGATAACTTATGTTCATTGCTTTTGACTTTTATGTTATGGTTGATAATGTCGTGGGCATCATTTTAGCTACTAAATTCAATTGGGTCTTCAATTATTTTTATTTTCAATTGTTTCGAAAAATTTGGTATTCGCAATTTGGCACATAATGTGAATTAGAATGTTTATCTGTGCATTTTATGGTGGTGGAAGAGTTCTGCAACTATTTGTCACAACATTAATGTAATGGAGAACAATTTTTTTTTTTTTTTTGCATGCTTTCTAACATAATTAACTTTAGTCTATCTCTTGTATAAAACCTTGACATTGAAGGACTTCTAGGAATATCTATTTGAATGTAAAAATGTTGACTTGGTGTAGTTGTTGAGGGTTTGAATGATCTAATTATTTTTATTGATTAGTCTATGAGTTTGTAAACTTTAGAAGCAACGCCAAGATTTTTGGGTTCCAACATTAAAGTTCAGAGTTGTCAAAATATGACTTGATTATTGATATTCAGTTATACTACTGGCTGAGGACAATAGCAAAAACATTTTATTTTTAAGCGTAGTATCATGTAATGTCTAAATTTTGGAGAGATACTACTTTTATATGTGTTGGGCTTATGTCCTCATTGAATTCTCTGGTCTGACATATTTTGATTATGTTTTTATTTCATGGATTTGGCTGTTTTTACTTAGTTCCTTTTTTTCCCGGAGATGCAAATAGTGCACTGGAGTAGAAGTCCGACAACAATAGATTAAAGGGAAGAGAGAATTAAGTTATCTTTGTGTTTAAGAAATTTTGTTAAGAGAAAAGATAGTGTGGTCTATCCGTCTAAGGATGTTGAGTACTGTTAATCAGAAATCGATTATTCAAAACATTGATAGTTTTAGCTCTTTCATGTCTTGTTATTTAATTGGGGTTGTTCGACAATTGATAGTATCAAGATATGATATTTTGCACTCAATGTTGAACTCAAATATTTAAAATATTAGCAAAAATTGAGGTAAATAAAAAGTCTTGAGTTTTATTTCTTTATTGTTGTTAAACGTTAGAACTCAGTAAAAAAATTTAATATTTAAAATTTGCTTGAAATAAAAATCTAATGCATGTCAAGTAGATGGTAACTTAGAACATTGATCTTCTATGGATTGCTTTGGCTGATGAAAATTCCGAGGTTCCTTTGGCTTTCCTCAGTGAGATAATAGCTTCAAAAACTTGTAGTGAACTTATCATGAACACATTACAGCCTATGCTGACATATATCTTTGTTGGTGTTTCAAGGAATGATATATTGCTAAGGGAATTTTATTCTTTTTCATGTAGAAGCTTAATTAGATGGAGCAAATAATGAGACTTGACCAGTACAAGGAAATCTCTTAGTCGTGAGACTGAAGCTGCTATCTTTGGGCTTTATGATTTTTGATGATGCCAAAAAAGTCATCAGTGAGCCACACGACACTTGCACACTCGAAATAGCACCTGCACAATAAAAGAGAAGACCTCAAAAAAAGCATCGGTGTGGTGTCAGCCGAATACTCTCTAGAGGTCAAGTTAGAATTTCTTACAACTCTAGAGTGCTAGAGAGGGGTAAAATATGCGTACCTCGGTTTGTGAGGGTATTAAGGCTTTTATAGTAGTATAGGGTTGACCTATCTTCCTTGGATTAGAAGTCTTTTCCTTATAGGAGTCTTCTTGGGTGTATTTTGCGAGATCCTTTCCTTATAGGGATCCTTTCGAGTAGCATCAAATGTGGAGAGCAAGATATTTCCTTATACACGAAATCGTGGGTAGCAAGCAAACCCGTATCAAGGTCGTCAGCTTTACTCTACTCGTCTATACTTTAATGGTGTCAGCTTAACACCATCAGCTTACTAAAGGCGTCAGCAATTAAGCGCTCCTCATGGAGTCCCTTCAGCGTTCATAATGGATCCTCGTTTGCTGACTATGGCCAATGAAAGCCGACGGTCTCACTTGAACCGTTAGCTTATGCCTGACGGTTCTAAGTGCTATTTTTATCCTTATCAGCTGCCCTCTACTCCATATCTCCATTACTTTAAACTGACAGATTATGGAGTTGTATACATTTTTATTGGTTAATTATCTGTTGGTCCTAGGAGAGTGGAAAAATAAATTATGGGTGATTTCTCGAGCCACCATTCAATTAATGTTGGGACACATGGCACGTTATCGTTGGCTCCACTTTTGGATGAGGGTGTCGCTTCGTCTTCCGCGCGCTTTTTCTCCTATATATATCTGACCTCCTCCTCCTCATTCCCTTATTTTAACATTGCTGATCTTTGAGAGAAAGAGCCAATTGTCTTCGTTTTCTCCAGATTTTTCCGTTGCTTCCGTTGGCTTGGTGCTGACGCCGTGACTTTTAAAGCCGTTCTTTTTTTCAGAGGCCCCATTTACTTGTAAGTTCTTCCTTACTCTTACTTTGCATTATTTTTGTTTTGGTTGAATGATTCCTTGGTGAGGATGTCAACTTAGGTACTTAGAATGGATCCGTCATTTGTAGGTAGTCAGATGTCAAGTGATGCGTTGAGTGAGGAGTTGTCAGTCTGCGAAGGAGCGGGTTACGACGAGGCCTTTGGTTTAGGTGATGAGTCCGAGGACTTTTCACTTTCGTCATAGAGAGAAACGTCGGCCCAATCTCTTGACGGTGATGTTAAGAGTTATGCTAAAGGGAGTGAGGAGGTAGAGGATGAAGGGGAGGATGAGGTAGAAGAGGGAGAAAAGAAAAGTGGAAGTGATGGGGATGAGGACGATGGTGACGAGGAATCCTGTGAAGGGACCTCAAGCGGTCCCGGAGATAACCGTCCTTTTATTCTTCCTGAGGATTGGGCCGTCAACAAGTTTTTACCTATGATGAGTGATAAGGTCTTTAAGGAGTTGCGTTCCCATTATCAGATCCTAGACCATATCCCAATCCATCTCCTTAGGGAAAATGAGAGATGTTACTTGGGGAGAACCGCTGACGTCGGCATGTATGACACAATGTTTGTTGCAGGGCTTAAACTACCACTGATGGCCTTGCATCGTCAACTGGCTAATTTTCTGGGTCTGTCCATCAACCAGATCACTCCGAATGCTTGGAGGATTTTTATAAATGCTGAAATCCTATGGGGCCGTCTGAGTGGGGGAACCCATTAGCTTACACTGGACGAATTTTTTTATTGCTACAGACCCCATCACATTGTATCTTTTAAGGGGACATACCATTTTACCATCCGTGAGAAAGATTTGAAACTAGTGTTTGATATGCCAGACTCTAATAGGAACTGGAAAAGTAGGTATTTCTTTGTCGAGGGGACGAATTGGGTGTATTGTCAGGAAGAATGGGCGACGATGCCTCATGGTTACTTTGATAACACGTGGGCTTTTGTCAAGGATTCAAGTCAATCCTGTCAGCCACTCATTTTTTTTTTTCATCGTAATGCTTCTAATACTGTCTATTCTCCTTGATTTCAGCTAGTATCCGTCCCCACATATCTGACGAGCAGGAGGAGTTCATCCGTCAGGTTCTTGACATTTCCCTAGAGCAACGAAAGTACAGGGACTTAATCACCCTTGACACCCTCCATTTATACTATGGTGGCCATGAACTGATGCCTAAAGCTCAAAGATTGGGCAAATACTCCCGTCGTCGTAAGTAGATTTTCCACCACCCTCGTCAGTTTTGTTCTTACCGTCAGCTTTTCTGACGCACGTTCATTGTCTTTCGTAGAAATTGATGCAGCTAAGCAAAGGGTGAGGGCGACTGCTGCCCAAAAGAAGGAGGAAGCAAAAAAGGCTAAGGGGCAGGAAGGACATCCTCATCAGTTCCTGCGGCCGTCTCTAAGGGTTCGACTAAGAGGAAGGTCGACGGGGAGGACGACCGTCCACCCAAAAAGGTAGCCGTTAGCCCTGGGGATGCGCACCCCAAGAAGTCGCCTCCCAAGCCAGGTTGTGGCGCGGACAAAGGGATGATGACCTCAACGGGTCCCGTCATTGAGGGACCTCGTCGCCTTCTCACCCACAAAGACTATGCCGTCGAGGAAGTGCAATCCTTTATAAAGCCGACGGATGTGGATCCTTGTGCTGAGTTGGGCACGAAGGAGCTGGGGACGTAGGCTCTATTTGACCTTACCCGGGTAAATCTATTTTCTTGGTTAATTTCATCTCCCTTTTTCTCCTTTTTTTTTTTTTTTTTTTTTTTAATAAATTGACGACCCTACTCTTTTTCAAGCCTTAGTTTGTGTTAAGGCACTTTAGGACCAGTGTGTCGCCAAGGAGGGGGTCGTCACCCGAGTTAAGAAGCATAATACTAATTTGCTGGATCAGCAGAAATAGTATAAGTATGGCCTTTGTGATTTAAATCGTGAGTTGAAGACGAAGGTGGAGAAATTGGAAGAGGCAGAGCGTCAGAAGCAGAAATTTCAAGAAGAGGTGACGACTTTGCGTGAAAAGGTGGAGATGGCTAGGACTGACGCTGTCCAGAAATTTAAGGCGTCGTAATCATTCATTGACTCTTATGCTGACGGTGTTAAGCTAACACAATTAAAGAATAGACAAGTAGGGTAAAGCTGACGACCTTGATACGGGTTTGCTTGCTACCCACGATTTCGTGTATAAGGAAATATCTTACTCTCCACGTTTGATGTTACTCGAAAGGATTTCTATAAGGAAAGGATCTCTATAAGGAAAGGATCCTGCAAAATACACCTAAGAAGACTCCTATAAGGAAAAGACTTCTAATCCAAGGAAGAGAGGTCAACCCTATACTACTATAAAAGCCCCAATACCCTCACAAATCGAGGTACGCATATTTTACCCCTCTCTAGCACTCTAGAGTTGTGAGAAGTTCTAACTTGACCTTTGGAGGGTATTCGACCGGCACGACACCGATGCTCTCTGCAAGGTCTTCTATTTTATTGTGCAGGTGCTATTTTGAGTGTGCAAGTGCCATGTGGCTCATTGGTGACTTTTTCGGCATCATCAGTTTTGATCTAGACAAACATATTCAGGGGGAATGTGCAGAATAGTTGTATAAAGGGGTTGTATATAGTTAGTTAGGTAACGTTTGAAATAATAAAGGAAAGTAGCATCTCGAGTTTTAGAAACTCGAAATCCATATTAAAAATCGAGTCCGAAAGACTTGCTTTGCGAGTGTTTAGGGACTGAAAATGCCACATAGATCTCGAGTCTTTAAGACTTGAGTTGCATGCAAAAAAACTTTCCTCTATAGTGGCGTTTTTAAGCCTTACAGTGACGTTTTAAAACCCTATAATGGCGTTTTCCTAGAAAAAATTTTTTATAAGTGATCACCCCATACCAGGTTTAGGGAGCCCTATAGTGGCGTTTTTAAGTCCTATAGTGATGTTTTAAAACCCTATAGCGGCATTTTTCTGCAATTTATGGAACTCGAGTTTTTGAAACTCGATTTCCACGTGGATTTTTTTCCACATCAAACCCATCCTCTTACAAATCGAGACTTAAAAACTCGAGTTTTATCTTGGAACTCGAGTTTTAGACACTTGAGATGCTAGTTTTTAACATTATTTTGAAACGTGACAACTAACTAAATTTTTAAAAATTTATTGTTATTTGGAAAGGGTGTTCACATTAGGCGTGTGCGCGGGTCGGATTGGGCGGGTAAAGGCCAATATTTCTATCCAATCCGCCATTAACGGGTTGGAAAAATTCCAATCCGCCACCAACCCACCAAAGTCTAAATCTGGCGGATTGGTTACAAATTTTGGCGGTTTCAACTTAGTGGGTTATGCGGGTTAGACAGGTTGGCATTAACAATGTTTTTTTTTTTTTTAATTATCACAAACTACAATTTGTTATTGATAATCTCAAAATATGACTAATGTTTCACCCTCCATCACCTATTAAAAAAATTAGACAAAGACAAAGAATAAGACGAACCGTAAGAATATTTAATATATAACAATATAACATATTAACTTGAATATACAATGAACAATAGATACTTGAATATACAATGAATTGCCTCTGCCAGAAATAGAATGGCTTTACATGTAATATATTAACACTTTTTATATTATATAAATTAATCAAGTGACGGAAACTGAAATAAGAAAGACACAAAAACTAAACAATACAAGACAAGAAATCAAATAAGCAAATACCTTTGTGCTGTCAGTGAAGAATTGAAAGGATATAATATAGGTTTCAAAAAGGTTAAAGAAGAAAAAGGGGAAAGCAGCGGCTGAACTGAAGGTGTAGGCAGTGAGAAGAAAAAGTGAGACTTAGAGCGTATAAATACAATGTATATACGGCTGAAGTAAATGGGGTGGGTGGTAGGTAAGGGTGTTTAGGGTTTCAATATTGACATTTTAGATTTTGTTTAAGGAATTTTTTGAAGGCCAGTTCTATTTAGGGAATTGATGATTGATTAGTTGTAAAAATTTATTAGGTGAATTGATTAACTTTAAATACTTAACAATTTTAACTAATATATATATATATATATATATATATATATATTTTTTTTTTAATGTATGAAAAATTATTAATTAAGCGGGCGGGTTGGGTTGTAGCGGGTTGGCAATTTTTCAATCCGTAACCCAATCCAATCCGCAATTTTGGGGGTCTAACCCGCCCAACCCAAACCGCCTAACTTAATGACCCGCACAGGGCGGGTGGGTCGGTTGTGGGTTGGACGGGTTGGCGGGTTAAGCGGATATTTTGCACACCCCTAGTTCACATATTCACATATGGTTTACATCTAGTATAAAGATATTATTGACATAAACTCTTACTTTTTCTGTTTATATATATATATATATATATATGTGTGTGTGTGTGTGTGTGTGTGTGTGTGTGTGTGTGTGTGTGTCATTTTTATAAGGAATAATACAGATGTTTATATGTGAGCATGAAGTCCACCAAAAGGGCCATTCTTTCTCTTTCTCTTCGATTATATACACTTTCTGAATGTTTTGTTAGCAATTGCGATGTTCGCCTTTTTGGCTAAAACATGAATATCCTGAATCACAGATCGGTACTCCTGCATCAATTCCACTGCTCTACTATAAATTTTGCAGGTTGTCATAACCTTGTCATGGTTTTTTGCATTTTGATTGTTCCAGATGCACAAAGCAACAATCGCAACAGTTTCAGCCAAGTGGTCTTCTTTTATTTGGAAAATACCAATCATTAGATGACATAAAGGCACAAATCTTTCCCCACAAACTTTTATTAGATCTTTTAAATTTTTTATTAACACAGTTTTGACTAGAAGATTTTTTTAATTAATTGAAAAATTTAAAATCAAAGTTCCATTTAAAGCTAACTAGTTTAGTAATTTCATTTAACATATATTTAATATAAAAAAAGAAAAAAGAAAAAGGAAACCATCGTTTCAACTTGGACTTTACAAAACATTATTAAAGTGTTGGGCTAACTTAATTGAATTTGAAGTTATCCCAACTTATAGAAGCACGTACATGTGCTAGGTCAATGGGCCTAAACGTACATGTTCTCCCAACCATCACCGTTAGCATCAAGCTTAGCCCAATCAAAATCAAGGCCAAGAAAAGCTTGGGATTTTTGTGATCATTATCATCACTATCATTATGGGTGTTTGGGTTATTAAAAGGCTTTAGGAATATTTTACTCCTTTTAAATGTTTTTGAGGGGTATTTTGGTTATTTACTAACTTGCACCCAACACCATGATCAAACTGATTTGGACTTTCCAATATGTTCTTGGGAAACAAATGGAATAACAAAAGAATTAGAAAAAATGCAGATTGATGGGGGAAAAGTACTAATATTTATAATACAAAACCAAGATATACAATTTTTTAAAAAGGTTTTGAAGGTATTTCGATAATTTTTTAGGTTTCAGAGGCATTACAATCTTTTTTTAAGTTATAAGGGTATTTTAGTCATTTTTTAGGTTTCAGGGTCACTTCGGTCATTTTTTAGGTTTTAAGGTCATTTGGTCATTTTTTTAAGGTTCTAAGGGTATTTAGAGAATTTTTTTAGCTTCTAAAGGCATTTTGGTAATTTTAAAGTGTTTCAGGGGTATTTTAGTTATTTTATAAATTTCGAGAATATTTCAATCATTTTTTAGGTTTTGAGGGGATATTTTTGTTATATATTCATCAATTATTAGATGGATTGGGTTAGGTTGGATACAGTCATATCATATGTGATGTTAGTAATACTTAATGTGACAATGGAATTGTCAAATGAGAGTAAACAAAAAAATAAGGAAACCATTGAATATGACAAAAATATGATTATATGTGATGTTGGAACTACTTAATATGACGATAAAACTATCAAATATGAGTAAAATAAAATAAAAGAACCACTAAATATGACAAAAGTATGGTCAGTTGTAATATTGATACTGCCCAATGTAACCCTTAAAAAGTTTTGTTGTAGTATTGTATGTATATAATAGTAGGTCAATTTGCAATTTGCACCCAACACCCTAATTAAATTGATTTAGACTTAACCAATATATTCTTGGAAAACAATGGAATAACAAAAGAATTAGAAATGGAATAACAAGAGAAGAGACTTGATGCAAAAGACATTATGATTGAAATGATAAACCACACACACACACACACACACACACACACACACACACACACACACACACACACACACACACACACACACACACACACACACACACACACACACACACACACACACACACACACACACACACACACACACACACACACACACACACACACACACACACACACACACACACACACACACACACAGAGAGAGAGAGAGAGAGAGAGAGAGAGAGAGAGAGAGAGAGAACCATGTTTTTAATAGGAATTGAAGGGTTTAAGGATTTTAGTGATTTAATAAATAAATAAAATTGTGTGCAACGGCTCCAGCATCCAGTTTTGCTACTTAATTGCTAAAGAGATTTTCATTTTTTTTATATATATTTATTTGTGTTTTTTATGTGTGCATCTCCTTCCAGCTAAGGACACAATTTTTTTTTTTTTTTTTAGTTTTTAAAAGGGTTGGGTAGTTCGTTTTTGGTAAAATTGGTTAATTAAGCTTAATTGTTTTTAACTTTACTATTGGTAATTTTTGCTATTGAGCTAATTTTTTTTTAATGAATATTTTGTATTAGATTTTAGATCTATACATTTTTTTATAGCTTTTAAAAGGAAGAAAATGCTAAAGTTACAAAAATTTTTACAAATTTTTATTGTGATGAGCGGTTATTAGTAAGTAAAAAAGTGATGTCAGTGATAGGCCTAAATGTGAACCAATAAAAATTTACTACGTCAGAAGTTTTGTAAAATTATTAAAGAAAATTTTGTGGCTTTAGCATAACTCTTAAAAGAATCAATAATATTGTTAAGGAGGTGTAGACACCTCATTATGTACCGGTTAATAAATTTTGGTCCCTGACCCCAATGATAAGCTTGACATATGTCAACCAAAGGTATTTAGAGAGTTCACAATAGTTTAGAAGTTTTCACAATTCACAACTTAGAAGTGCTCAAATTGCGTTGTAAACAATTCTGAAAAATGACCTTCACTCACTATTTTAACCATAACTTTTGATCCACAAAGAATTTTTGAGTGAGGTTTGTTTCATTGGAAAGTAGAATCCTGGGCTTCAATTTGAACACAAAATTTTCCTAATTTGGATATATATTGAGTAAGTTATGGCCGTTTGAAATCAGGCCATCAAAACTGTCAAGAATTAGGGCATGTGTACACAAGAATCAAGGGTGCATGCGCACCCTCGAAAGATGCGTATGCAGGCCGATTTTCTAGGTAGTGAAACTTCATTTTTAAGGGCCCAAAGCATCATTCTTTGATGTTGTCCAGTACGTAGACCCTTGAGAACGTCCAAAGACCATTAAAAATCCCTGAAAACCCTAATTTTAACTTATAAATAATCATCTTATGTCTTCAATCAAAACCCTAGTTAGAGAGAGTGATTTTTTTGGTCTCCATCTTCTCTAAAACCCTATTTCTCTTTCCAAAACCCTAACACAACACCTTTGCACGTTTTTTACAAATAAAAAAGCTCTCTTTAGTTAGTTCCAAGGCAAGAAGTTTGTTTTTCAATTTTTTTCTAAAACATTTTCAAAATATTTTGTTCTTGAGTTATGATTACTAACCATTATTATGTTCTTTAAATATTCTTGTTATCTCAATCTAATATTTGTAATGTAGGCACAAAGGGGTCGGTTAAACTATCTCAAATCTGTGATTCTAAAGCAAGGTGAGTCTCTTTTCCATGATTTCTCACTTTGCCATATAGGATTCACATGGTTCTTTGTTTGATGTTATCATAAGTGTTTTTATCATGTTTGATTGATGTTATGATCTTTTTTATATGTTCTAATCTAATTTTAGGTTGTTTATAATTTTTTCTTATAGTTATTGGTTTGTTATTTTAGTTTTATGCAAATTTTAACATGTTTATTTATTTAATGTAGTTTAGTTTAATTCTTTGATTTTATTCCTAAATTATTTGTTTATGTTGATGTTTGTTTTATTTGCTTTATGTTAGTTTAGTGTTTAGGGTTCTAACATGCTTGTTTGATCTCAAATGTTATATCTTTGTTTGATTAATCTCTAAAAAAATTTCGGATTTGTGCTAAAGGATGCGTACGCATCCATCGAGTATGCGTGTGCATGGTTCAATCATGCATATGCATAGTTGAGTATGCGTACACAACCCAAATCGAGATTAGGGCAATTTCTTTTTTCTTTTTTTAGTTATTTTTCATATGATATTTGATTTTGTTTGACTATGTTTAGGTTAATTAATTGTGTTTAATTATTTTTCATTTTTTAAAATCTTTTTTCCATATTTGGTTTATATAATAATATTTTGCCAGGTTTGGTTTATTATGCTAATCTTACTTAAATGGGAGAATTATTTTTCATCATAATTTTCATTAAGGACATTTATTAATAAACCATTTCAGGAATTTTTTTTTTATGGAAAATTGAAAAAGCTAAAAAAAAAAAAAGTTAATTATTTTTTTTTCTTTTTCCCATAAAAAAGTTCCTAAAGGGTGCCCCTTAGTAAAATCCTTGTTAAAAAACATTGAAACCAATAGGTCCATCCTCACCATTAACAACAATGCCATCCAACCGATCATGATACTTCAACTTACAGTTGTCAAATGTGACCATATTAGGGGCTCATACCCATCCATATGGCATGAAGTCAAAATAGCGTGCAAGCTTATTTTTCTTTTATAATTATTATTACACTCAATCAAATGGAGGTTGAACTAAAGGAGACAAACGACATTATTGAACTATAAAGCTCCTTGCATATGCAAGCTTATTGAAAACAGATACTTTTGGAAAGCATGGTTTATATTTCTGTCTGGGATTGATAGAGTTTGGAAGCAAGGCGTGGAGTGAGAAGAGCTTCAAGGGGAGTTGCCTTAGGTAAGGTAATACCCAACCCTTCCGTCATGTCTACCGGCATATTTGATGGTGTTGTGAACTCAAATCCCTGAAGCAAGCGAGCTAGTGCCAGGTAAGATACTTGCAATGCAAATGTGTAACCCGGGCAGGCTCGTCTCCCAGACCCAAATGGTATGAACTCAAAATGTTGACCTGAAGCTTCTATACTTGCATGGCTTGTGAGGAACCTCTCTGGTAGAAACTTTTCTGGGTCCTCCCAAATTCTTGGATCTCGGTGCAACTTCCACACGTTAACAAGCAAACGAGTACCCTTTGGGACGTAATAGCCACAAACATGACAATCCTCCATGGCCTCATGTGGAACTGATAGGGGGCTTGGTGGGTACAAGCGCAACGTTTCCTTCACTATGGCTTGGAGGTAAACTAGATCTTTGATATCATGGTCATCCACCCACCTATCTCTACCAACCTTGAGATCGAGCTCTTCCTGAGCTTGCTTCAAAGCATGCTTGTTATTCAATAATATGGACAGGAGCCATGTCAAGTTTAGAGATGTAGTGTCAGAGCCGGCCAAGATGAGAGTCTACAACATGAAATTGAGGCCACCCTTAGTTAGAAAGGCACTGGTTATTAGTTATTACAGTGTATGTAACAACTTTTTCCCAAATTAGAAAGTAATGTTTCTTTATAGAGTATTATATTCTTTGTAAATAAAAGAAAGTATGGTCATTATATGATAAATTAGAATGAACATGGGTCAAAGTCACTATATATATATATACCCAATTGATTTTAGGTGTAGAGAGAGTGCAACCTATATCTCTTATTCGACAATATAAAAGAATTTACCAATTGAGCCAACTGAAATCACAAAACAAAATAAAAACATGGTTGATTAACTAAGTTGTGCGATAAATGACAATAACTTACCATTGCTGTTGCCTTTATAATGGTTTCACGCGTATGGCCAAATGCATCATCCTTAATTTCGGATAACATGACATCGATGAAGTCCTGCTTGTCGGTTGGTTCACTATCCTTCAGCCTTCTCATGCTATGTTCTTCAACCCAACTTCCTGCTACAGAGTCCAATTCCCTTGCAATACGCTTCATAGATTTTACTTGGCCCAGCAAATCAAAACATCGTAGAAATGGAATCAGATCTGAAATGATAGGGACCCCAACTGCGTACAAGAAGCCTTTAATATTTTTCCCTATACGTTGTGCGGCTTGTGCCTCTTCATCATTTCCATGACTGAAGCTATCAAAGTATCTCTTCCCTGCTATCATTCTAGTAATAATATTAAAGGTTAGGCGCTCAACCCACTCACTAATCACCACGTTGGCTTGGTTGCCCTCGTTGCTCTTGCAGAGAGTGTACAAATCTTTAATCACAGTTTCCACCTCGAATACTTGCACATACTTTAGTGTTTCAAGCCGACTACTAGAGAGGAGTTCTAGCTTGGTTAGCTTTCGCATCTTGAGCCAATATTTTCCATAACTGGCAAGACCGAATATTGCATAGTTGTAGCCAAGGTGCTTTCCTTGGCTAGACATTGGACGTGCAGCAAAAGCCTTGTCGTTTGTAGTGAAGCACTCCTTGACTGCCTCATGATTGCTAATCACAAGTGCAGGTTTCATGCCAAGTCTGATCATGAGGATGGGGCCATCTTTATCAGCCATAGCACCTAAGGTTCGTGCAATTGGGTTTTGGCCGCGTAGTTTATGAAGGTGACCTATGATTGGCAAGGCACCTGATGGCTCTGGAGCCAACATACCCTTAATTTTGTGACTACCAATTCTCACCCTCCATTGATTGTACAATAGAGCCAATAGAAAAAACCCTGCAATTGCAAGTAGATGGGAAGTAATTTCCATGATGTCCTCAAACTTGAGGGAATGGAGAATACTAAGAACTTTCCACCCAAAACTTGGAAGTATTTTATAACGGTGAGAAAAAATCAAGTGCTGATTTTTGTCACTCACGTTGTTTGACTAGTCATAGTTTTAGACCTTTCTTTTTTCGCTGAAAGTTATAGTTGTGGACTTGCTCGGAGCTCAACTGTCATGGCATAAAAGATTTGTATTCATCAAAGTTGTAAAATTCTTTTTTGGCTGAAAGCCATAGTTGTAGACTTGCACTGCCTTTCACTATCATGGTGTTGAGTCTTGACTTGGGTTCTCATCCTATTTAACTATGTTAAATATATTAACAACGCAACGTGCTATACTATATTGTATGCTAGAGTGAATAAGGAAGAGAAAACATAGAATAAGAACACCGAAAACATGAGGGTTACGTGGTTCAGCCTTGTTAGCTTACATTCACGGAGGAAAACCTGGCAGCATCTTTATTGTATAAAAGTGTAGTACAATAACCAGTATTACAATGAACTATAACATGAATTATATAGGCGACTAAACCCTCGATTACTAATACAAGTGCTTGAGGGAATGGAGAATACTATGAACTTTCCACCCAAAACTTGGTAGTATCTTATAACGGTGAGAAAAATTCAAGTGCTGATTTTTGTCACTCACGTTATTTGACTGGTCATAGTTTTAGACCTTTCTTTTTTTGCTGAAAGTTATAGTTGTGGACTTGCTCAGAGCTCAACTGTCATGGTATAAGAGATTTGTATTTGTCAAAGTTGTAAAATTCTTTTTTGGTTGAAAGCCATAGTTGTGGACTTACACTGCCTCTCAACTGTCATGGTGTTGAGTCTTGACTTGGGTTCTCATCCTATTTAATTATGTTAAATATATTAACAACACAACGTGTTATACTATATTGTATATGCTAGAGTGAATAAGGAAAGGGAAACATAAAATAAGAACACCGAGAACATGAGGGTTACGTGGTTCAGCTTTGTTGGCCTACATCCACGGAGGAAAACTTGGCAACATCTTTATTGTATAAAAGTGTAGTACAATAACCTGTATTACAATGAACTATAACATGAATTATATAGGCGACTAAACCCTCGACTACTAATACAAGTACTTCAGGGAATGGAGAATACTAAGAACTTTCCACCCAAAACTTGGAAGTATTTTATAACGGTGAGAAAAAATCAAGTGCTGATTTTTGTCACTCACGTTGTTTGACTAGTCATAGTTTTAGACCTTTCTTTTTTCGCTGAAAGTTATAGTTGTGGACTTGCTCGGAGCTCAACTGTCATGGCATAAAAGATTTGTATTCATCAAAGTTGTAAAATTCTTTTTTGGCTGAAAGCCATAGTTGTAGACTTGCACTGCCTTTCACTATCATGGTGTTGAGTCTTGACTTGGGTTCTCATCCTATTTAACTATGTTAAATATATTAACAACGCAACGTGCTATACTATATTGTATGCTAGAGTGAATAAGGAAGAGAAAACATAGAATAAGAACACCGAAAACATGAGGGTTACGTGGTTCAGCCTTGTTAGCTTACATTCACGGAGGAAAACCTGGCAGCATCTTTATTGTATAAAAGTGTAGTACAATAACCAGTATTACAATGAACTATAACATGAATTATATAGGCGACTAAACCCTCGATTACTAATACAAGTGCTTGAGGGAATGGAGAATACTATGAACTTTCCACCCAAAACTTGGTAGTATTTTATAACGGTGAGAAAAATTCAAGTGCTGATTTTTGTCACTCACGTTGTTTGACTGGTCATAGTTTTAGACCTTCTTTTTTTGCTGAAAGTTATAGTTGTGGACTTGCTCGGAGCTCCACTGTCATGGTATAAGAGATTTGTATTTATCAAAGTTGTAAACCTCGTGGAACTTATAAGCAGGAGCCTTAGCCTCTACTTCAGTCTCTAGCTTACCGAATACAGACATTTTTTTTTTCCAAGTTAATGGTAGGAATTCACTTCTAAAGTTCCGTTTTTAAAAAAAAAAAAAAGTATGTCAAATATTCGGGTCTGATCCACTCTATATATAGAAGACAAAAAAGAGAATGATGAAACTAAAAAACAGAAAGTGAGCACCCCTTTTAGGCGGCTGAAAATTTTCTAGGCGGCTGTGAATTTTCTTGGCTTGACCGGTCTACACTACTCTAGCGCCGTGGTATCCTGTTCAGGACCCTATTTTTCAAAGCCGAAGTATAATTCTACGGTTTCTACCAGATCTCTTACATCGTTTTCGATTTTTAAATTCTTAAAAAGTACTGAAAGTTTTAAAATGTGGTGAAAATTTTCCGCCCCTTCATGATTAATCTGCCGAAGACACTTTATTCTTTTGTTTGTTTAGGGTTGGAAAAGTGTGGAATACTCCTTTGAAACGTGGAAAAGTGTGGAATTTTCCGCCCCTCAAGATATGATCTGGGTGATCGGTGGTTGCAAAATATATTGTGCATCACCTCCTATTAGGCTATTACATAAACTAACACAAAGGTAACTCAGGTGGCTACATTAAGTGTCCGTTTATGGACAAATTATTTAGTTGAAATTGAAAACATTTTACTGAATACATTGTTAATAAAGTTAAAAGTTAGCTAAAGTAATAAAGTAGGACTTATGAATAGTACCAAAAAATATAATACAACCCACAAATAATAATAAAAATAAGTTAAATATTGAAACAATTGTCTAAGCTTATCTCAAACAAAGCCTAGGTACTCAAATTCTTCCGTTAATATTTTTTTCTTGTAGTATGCGAGAGGACACTCGATAAGTCAGACCCACGTAGCAATACTCCTTTTAACATCCCATCTATGTACGCTACATTCAAAATTCCACTCTTATCATCTTCTTCCAGGAACGTGGAGTGAGCAAAGAAGACAAAGTGAATTTTAAGCTAAACGTTTATTATTGAATCTAAACAACAGTACATTAAGGGTCTGATTGGTACTGTTGTTTAAATAACAGTTTTCGTTGTTTAACATCCCATCTATGTATGCTACATTCAAAATTCCACTCTATCATCTTCTTCCAGGAATGTGGAGTGAGCAAAGAGGACAAAGTGAGTTTTAAGCTAAACGTTAATTATTGAGTCTAATCAATAGCACATTAAGGGCCTGTTTGGTATTGTTGTTTAAATAACAGTTTTCGTTGTTTAAACAACAGTACACATATTTCCACAACATTTTTTCAACCACACGTATTTTCACAACACTTAAACAACGTTATTAAAAATCTCTTACCAAACGAGTCCTAAGATGCATAGTATTATTCTTACATATATAATTAGATATTATTGATAGTCATTTTTTTTTTTTTTAAACTTTTTAAAAAGTCTTGTAAGAATATTATTAGGTATAAAATATAAACAATTCATTTTTTTTTTTAATTACTTCTTAATTTTTGTTATCGTGAAGCACTTCTTTTTTACGATTCATTTATTCTAGACTCTTTAGTTTTTGCATTCAATAACTCACTTAGGTGAATATTTATGATGTGGTCTCACATTTGATTCTAAATTAAGAAATAAAATTATCTCGAAAAAATAGGAAAGAAAATTCTCTAAAAATAAAAAATTGAGGGCACATGGCATAAAATTGAACTTTAATTAGAAATTTTAATTAGGTTTTCTCTAAGTTTTGCCTATATATATATATATATATATAGAGAGAGAGAGAGAGAGAGAGAGAGAGAGAGAGAGAGAGAGATTTTGATAGTTTTCAAACATTAATTGCAATGGAGAAAATTGTTTGCCCTTTAAAGATTGATTGACCAACACTTTAGACTTTGTTTGGTTGAGGATGGAAAAGTGTGAGATATAAAATGGTGAGGGGATGAAAACGCATGGGAAAGAAGAAAATAAATTAGTTTTCACTCATGTATGTTTGATTTAAATGATGGAAAAGTGAAGAGATATGATCTAGGTGATTGGTTGTTGTAAAATATATTATTGTAGACACCTCACCTATTACGTATCATTGCCTATTACGTAAAGGAAAGGTTTTATTGCATACTTGTATGCAACAATTATTGCATATAGGTTATGTGGCAGAAAAAAGAAAAAAAGAAAAAGAGAGACAAGTGCCTGGGTGTCTAGCTAATAATACGTACATTGCACACAACCCTTAAACACATGTTGCTTTCTTTTTACTGCCGCATAACAATGTATATAGCAAAACCTTTCCCATTACACAAATAGTCAATGAAATTTTGATTTTTTTTTTTCAAACATTAAATCCTTAATGTGCTGATAGTTTTCAAATATTAATTGTAATAGAGAAAATTGCCCGCACCTCAAGATTGATTAACCGACACTTCAAGCTTTGTTTGGTTGGGACAAAAAAGTGTGTCTATGATATAAAATAGTGAGGTAAAAAAGAAAAGAAAAAAGAGGTGTGTTTGTGTAGGGGAGTGAATCTATATCTACCCTAAACACCTCAGCCCGAAAAAGAAGTCCCAAGAAACCCCATCCACAGAATGGGCCTAGCTTAGGGGCCGATGAGGGATAGAAGGACTTCTTGTTGAGAAAAACCAGTTGGGCCCACTACAAAGGAAATTCGTGAAACCCATCTTCGCATGGAAACATGGCTCGATCGAGAAGCGGTCATCCTCTTCGTCGAGAACACCCTTTTTACACCTACTTTCTTGGGAATCACATTAAAGAAAATGCAAAGCCCAATGTAATAGTCACTTCTGCATTAAAGGCTTTCCTCACCTAATGTTAGCCACATTAAATGTTAAGGGCCCGTTTGGTATGTATGTTTAAACAATAGTTTTTAGTTTTTTTGGAAATACATATAAGTGAAAAAGTGTGTAAAAATACGTGTAGTGTTATTTAAAAACTGAAAACATGTGTTTAAACACATGTACCAAACAAGCCCTAAATGATTGGTTTGGATAATGGAAACACTCACAAAAGTCTATCTTCATGATCCAGAAATGACTGGAGAAGGTGCTATTGTGACAAGTATCCCCTAAATCCAACTACGAGCAGGACAACTAAAAGAAGAGGAGGATGGCTATAAAAGAAAGAGGAGAGAAACAATGGAGATCCATAAAAAATCAAAGGAACAACAAGAGAGAGAGTGAGAAGAATCTTCACTTGCATTTATCCTTTAAAACATCTGTTTGAACCTCAAGAATACAGGTTTTATGCATATAAAGCCTTAATTTAGTTATATTTGTCACCAAATATCTTTGTGATCTTTCCCTTGTGGAAAATCATCTCCCATCCTCAAGAAATTAGTTGCATTGATCCTGAATTCAAAGCTAGTTATCGTAGCTTTGTGTTCTTGACCCCCCCAAAGTTTGGTAACTATTTTTTTCCCAGTTTTCTATTTTCAAAGATTGTTTTTTTTTATTTTCTAGACTTGAAAACTTGTTTGCTAATTGAAAACAAATAGAAAAAAATAGTCTCCACATCTAAATTTACAAATGAAACTAAAAACAAACAAATTGGTGTTTTTAATTTTCAGTTTCCAAGGGAGCTTGAAAACACAGAGAAAACAAGTGTAACTATGCACTTAAGTGAAGTCCAAGCTTCAAATCTTGGTGGGAACAAAAAAAATAAAACCAAAATCTTTACATTAAACTTCCAAAACTCTAGTTATTCTAACAGCTCAAGCAACAAACGTAAACAAATAGTTCAAAAATTATTAAGCCCCAACAATTTTTTTTGGACAAAATTAAGCCCCAACATTAAAGCAACACCAGTAAATCCTCGAGTACTGTCAATTGGAACATCTTGACAATTTGCTCCTAAAAGGCACAGGATGTAAACCCGAAGGCAACAACAAAAATCTGCATCCATAATCAGCAGTACATAAAGTGTAGTACCCAAAGGAAGGTAGCAAATGAAACCACCCTAAGGCAACTGAAACTCATTTTTCCAGTACTAAACCTTACATACCACTCTGGTCAGTGGTCACAACAAAAATGTGGGTAAGTCTAAAAAATCATATTTTGCCACCTTAATGGAAATTCTAAATAATAACGTTAAAATATTCAGTCCAAATTTATATGGTACATATAAAGCCTTGCCTCTTTAACCCTGGCCAACCCTATGTTCTCCGGTTTATCCATGTGCTTCAAACTCTTGGTGATTGATTAAATTCCTCTCTATTATTTTTTTTTTTTTTTCCCTTCTAATGCAAGTACTGAACTTTGCGCTGACTGGACCACATCAGATTATCGCTACAGTTGAGATGAGACTGACACTGGAAGAGGAAGGTGTGAAGAGTGGAGAGAGCAGAAAATATCAGAATACACAGGCTTGGAAAAGAATGGCTTTTACAATTGTAAGTCCATAATTCAATTATCGTGGTATGAATAACAGCTTTTACCTCACAGCACAGAAATTCCAGAAGAAACACAGAGCCTTGAGTCAGCACCACCACTAATTATGCTGTCACCTTTCCACCAGTCAGCACATAGTACCTGAATTAACAAAATAGACCACCATATTAACGAAAAATTAGAATCTTTGCATTAGAGAAAAGATGAAACAGAGAGGCTAAATTTATACCTTGTCCTTGTGTGACTCAATGACAGCTAGAGGCCACTGCAACATGACAAAATGTTGTTCAGTAAAACATTTTTTCCTAAAAATAGGCTGTGCACATGAATTACAGATAAATACTAGAAGCAGGGAGAATTTAATACCGCAGTTCTTAGATCCCATAACATAACTTTCCCATCATATGATGAAGAAACTAGATGAAACCAAGATTTTTCATGCCACTTGCAAGCCGAAATCCAAGAAGTGTGAGATGAGAATTGAAAGACCGGAGCAGAAGTTCCTTCAAAATTTATAATTTCATGTCAGATGCAAATATGCGTGTGTTAGAGAGAGAAAGAGTGAGAGCCAATGGTACTTCACTAGCTTAACAGACCTGGTTTACGAGGATCCCATATCCTAAGAATGGGATCAGAACCACCAGCTGCAATGAGAGCAGAACTTTCACCTCCAACATCAAGGCAGTTGAGGACTTTCATACAGAACTGTCCATGGAGGAGAGAGTTATAAACTAAACTTGGAAGTGAGTGGCCTAATCCAATTCTGAACAGAAAGTAAGTCTAGGAAAATAAACATGTTGCTGTTATAGCTTGTGACATGCATCTAATGCTAAGAGACAACATGCTTTGTTTTTTCCAGAAAACGAATTTAAGAACAAATAAAGGAAGAATTCAAATTGGAGAAACATAAAATGGGCAATTTAAAAAATAGTATTGAATCATCTTGTATAGTAGTCTGGACTATCATTTTGCTCGGAAGTCAGTGATTTCAATCAGCATGGACTTAAGATGTTCAATATAAGCCCACTTCAAGAAATTTTGATAACCAAACACATGCCCTCTCATTCCCACCACAGATAAACTAGCAAATTTGTTTTTAACTTTTGTGATAAATTGCCTAAAACTATTAAACAAACAGAAACAGATAGACAGAGACAACTGAAGGATAGTTGCACTTACTATGTCCGACGAATTTTTGCCTGTCTCGGCATCCCATAATCTAACAGAATGATCCCATGACGCAGAATATATTGTTTCCTGCTGTGGCCATACCACAGACGATACGCATTGTGTATGGCCTACAAGTGTAGACACAGCCTCACCCTAAAACATAATAACAAAAATTACTTTCCACAAAACATATAATTGGAGGGTAACATCTTAAACTCAAAATTTATTTATTTATGAAAAGAGTGTTAAAAAGAACAAAAGGGCAAACAAAAAAAATAATGAATGAAATTATAATCAGAGTTCAACATGTAAGAATGTTCTACAGCTTTCCACAAGAAATAGTTTCTTTACAACTGTATCAATGAAAATACTAGACTTTCAATGATTAAGTGACATCTCCTTAAATGAAGCATCAGACTCTTTCTAACATCTAAATTTAAGTATTACCTTTTCCATCATGTCATTATTTGTTTTGTGAACAGAATCACATCAAATATTTTACTGCACATATATTTTAATACCGCAAAGGAAGCATGAACATGAAACATCCATACCTCCAATTGAGATTCATCAGCTTGATCATTCCCTTTTCTCTTCTTAATTGACACCAGATCACCATCACTTTGTGAGTCATTTGTCTGCCATAACTTGATCGTGCTATCCCAAGAACCTGAACAAACCTAAGCATATGGAAACATCCCACCGGTCCCAAGAACGAAAAAAAGAGGAAATTATTAGCTTAACTTTAAACCTCATCTTGCCAACATAAATATCAATATTTTTTTATAAGTATTGAAATATCAATAAATATAACCAGAAAAAGAAAATGGATCGCACCATATCTCCAGTATTCTGTGCTGCAACACATTGTACAGATTTTGTATGTCCATGCAAAATTTTGAATGCCCTGATTCTGATGGGATTATTTATAGAATCCTCTGTATCAAACTTTCACAGTAAAGGGAAAATATTAATTAGTCAGGAAATCAAACTTCTAGTTTTTTTTTTTTTTCTTTAAATTTATTTATTTATCTATTGGTAAGTTACACACACACCCAGTGAGATTTGAACCCAAGGCCTCACCCTCCCCTCCCATCCCCGAATAATGGGAGGAGAAAGTGCAATTTGAGTTAAGGCTCATTGGCTTTTTCCAATTACCTTCCACAGCCTTAGGGTGCGATCTTTAGAAGCAGTGGCCGCAGTAATACCTTCTACACCTGTATATACAGAACAACTTAAAAATTGGTAGTGCAAAGAAGCAGCAACTGAAAACCTTGAAAATTGGAAAGAGGCAGATATTGGCGAAAAGAGTAGATGAAAATGATAACTTCAGAAACCAAGTAGCATGAAAAAAAAAAGTATAATATTATTACTAAATTGCTTCAAACATACAAAGTTTTAAACACAATTCAGGCCAGAGGCCCCAAGTTCAGATGCAACAGTTAATTTTGAAATTTCTGGCAAGGAAGAAGCACTTTAGAGATTATCAATCACTGTATCTTATACCTTTTCGGTTGATGACACCAACAGAAGCAATAACGTCACTATGTCCTTCCAATATATGTGTACACTCTCCAGCAGCTTTCCATACCCTTAAGGAAGATAAAAGTCAATATTTTGCATATTTTAACTTCATAACAATGGGGAAACTAATCAGCTTTTAAATAACCATAAAAAGCAAGGAATTTTACCTCAAGGGAAAAATATAACAAAAAATTCTTACTTACAAAAAACAATGACAAAATTTTATTTGGATAACTACCTTGCTAAACTGTCGTAGCACCCTGTCACAATGAACCTGCAAACAGGACATTAATGCAGTATTCAGAAGTCAAAACTAAGGTTTTTTTTCTGCTTCTTATACGTAATTTAAAAAATAAATAAAATAAATAAATAAAAGAGCTATATGATATTAACATAAAATGAAGACAAAATATCTTGTGATAAAGTCATAACTACTGCACCATGACTTGATGCAATGTGTTACTAAACATATGAAGATTCTACTCTGTAAAATTATTGGCAATAAAGCAATTCTGGTTAACATTTGAAAGAAGGATTTTCTTTTTTATTAAGTAGAGAAAAAATTAATTGACAAGAGACTACTTCATGCATAATGAACACAAACAATTCTAAAGAATAAAAATGAAAAAGTATTATATACAGAAAGGCAACGACTCGATAAACTCTGAAATGGAGTTTCTAGCAGTGAAACCTCAGGTGCAAGACCAATCAAATAAAGAACTAGCAAACATTGCTATCACTTGAGTCCATGCACTTTCTGCTTCCTCAAACATATGAAAATTTCATTCCATCCATAATATCCGCAACAAATTCAAATATAAAGGGGACCATGTTCCAAACATCCAACGAATGCTTACCAACCCAATTTTTCCATCCAAACAAAAGGTCAATGACCTTTTCCAATAAGTCACACCCACTGAATCCACAAGAATCTAAAAACAAAGCTCCACAACATTTCAACAAGGATGCCACCTTTATTATTCTTATATACATTCTACACTGAATTCATGTGTTTTGCACTTTCCATTATCTAACGATGATTGTCAGACTACCCATGAACAATAACAACCAAGCCTTAGTGCCAAAATTTCAAAATCAACAGCCACATGTATTCTTTTCCACCATTCTATTTTATCCTAAGCCATATTCTTAGTTACCTTCCTAATAAACATGAAGCATGTTTTGCGATTTCCGTTATATAAGCATCTCGCAATCTAATAAATATGTATGGAGCACCCATGAACAACAACTTTAACAACTAAGCTCCAATCCCAACAAACTAGTCAAGGTCAGTCACATGTACTATTTTTTTTTTTTTCTATCAGAAGTCATATTTCTATATTATATCCTTAATTGCCATGTCTAATGCATACCTGGGATCTGAACCATCGACTGAGCTAACCCAATCATCATGCAATGAAGGTTCTTCTTCTTTCCTTGGGGCCACAGCCTTTATGTATTCAATTTCCAATATCTTTTCCTGTAATAATAAACCAAAAATCAAAATCAAAATGTTAGTTTCTAAAAAGAAAGGAAATTAAATAAATGTATAAATAAAGTGAAGTTACCGCGGAAATGGATTTGGCAAGAAGGAACTTGTCAAGGGACATTCGGACGAGTTCGCCATCGATGAGAAAATCAAAGGGCTGAGTATTCCAATCAGGATTTCCATTTTGGATGAGATTGTTGACAAGAGTGGAAAGCCCTAATCTTGTGAGGTTACTAGGGATTGCAATTGGCAAAGGAGGAACTGTCATAGGTGGTTTGAGCTTCGTCACGAACCGTACTTGGACTCGCCTTGAATTTTCTTCTTTGTTAACTCCATCAATATCCATCTCTCTGTCTATCAATTTCTTAATCTGAAACAAAGCTAGAGATTTTAGGTGTATGTGTGATTTGAGTCAGAGAGCTGCTAGGGTTTATCAATAAGAGGGGTTTTGTGAACCCGCCCCGCGGGCCTTTACCCGTTACCCGAACTCAGCCCGTTTAATAAACGGGTTTTTTATTCGGGCCCCGTCCAGCCATCCCCCTTTAGGGCCCAATCTAAAGGCCCTAAACCTTGACCCAATTTAAAAAAAAAATTCCGGGCTTCACATCAGAAATCACAAAATCACAAATCATAGCCAAGTCATTTTCATTAATGCGTGGTAAGCTAGTAACAAATCGCAAGACCCATTCTTTCATTTTCCACACTTCACATCACCCCAAAAAAAAAAAAAAAATTTACAGAATGTATCAGTTATCAAACCAAAAACAATACAACCCAACCCAATAACAGAAACAGGGCCGGCCCTTCCCTTATGCGAGTTAGGCAATTGCCTAAGGCTCTCTTCCTGCCCCAAAATTTTAGAAAAAACCTAAAAAAACAAAAATTTTGGTTCTAAATAAAATTATTGTCTAAAAATAATATTATTATCCTCTAGACAAACCAAATATCAATAAAATAACTACAAATCCAATCTGAGATTAACAACCAAGCAATCACAAATCAGAACAAATAAAACACCTCAAAACCCTAAAAATTTTACCTTTCTCACTGCTCTCCGCCTCTCATTCTCTCTGATTCATTTCTCTCCACTGTTCTCACTTCTCATCAGCTCAACAGCTCAAGCAAGGCAGCAAGCTTCCTCGGCCTGGACGGCTGGACTGCTCTCTGCCTCTCTGTTCAGCCGTTCAGGTATGAAGTCTTTGACTTGGCTTTCTTATTTTTTTGGTGAAAATGACTAGGCTTTCTCTTCATTGGTTCTTGTTAAGATAATAAGATTGGGCCCTGGTTTTGTTTATCAGTTTTGGGCCTTCAAGTTTTTTTTTTTCTTTTTTTTAATAAAGCCTGCGGATTTTTTTTGGGGTTATAGATAGGATTTGTTTGTGTTTTTTTTTGGGTAGGTCTTATTAATAAGCCTTGTGTTATGGTTGTGTTTAAAATTTTGTTATGCTTGTACTTAATTTTTTTAATTTTTTTTTTAATTTTGATCTTGTGTTTATATATATATATATATATATATATATATTAGTTAGTGGTAATATATTGAATAAGTTTTTATTTATGCAAGTTGAGATTGCTAAAAACTTGTTATTGATCGGTGAAATTATAACAATACTTTTTATATAAATCAGGTTCTATTTTTCATTTGCTTTATACTTGAAAATTATTTTTTATTTTAGTCTTTATAAATATATTGTATGATTAGAAATGTCTACTAGAAAATATGTATCTGGGTATGAAATACTTAAAAAAAAAAATTAATTGAGCATCAAAAAGGATCAATGGATAAATTTGTTATTAGTAATAAACAAAATATAACACAAAATTTAGATGAAAATATTACAAATGAGCAAGAAATTCACCAAAAAGAGTTAGAAGATAATGAAATGATACAATTGCAAGATAACAATGATGTTCAATTTTGCAATATAACAAATCTTGATAATGAACTTCAAAATAATTTAGAAGAAAATGAAAATAATGATGAAAATGTCCCAAATGAACAAGTTCACCATAATGATGTTCAACTAGAAGAAAATGAAAATAATAATGACATGTTGAATTATATTCCTTCAAATATTTATGATCTAGATAATTGGAAAAATATTGACATAGAATTAAGAGATTTATTAGTAAAAAGAGATCCAATTAGAGACAATGATATAATTTTTCCTAGAGGTGATGACACTAAACATTTTTCTACTATTCATTAGCTTCTGTAGGTGATATGATTATAGTAGCTTCTGCATAAAGAAGTTTTTCAAAATTAAAACTAATAAAATCATATCTAAGATCAGCAATGTCCTAAGAAAGATTAAGTGGATTAGCTATATTATCGATTGAAAATGAGATGTTAGAAGAACTTGAATACAAAAATTTAATTAGTCAATTTGCATCTCAAAATGCAAGAAAAATAGATTTGAAATGAAATATATTATTGTGGGGGCAAAAGTTTGAATTTGTATATTGGGCCTTAAGCCCTATTTGTTGATGGGGATGTGTTCGAGGAGGAGCAAATGACTGGGAAGGCCCCAGAATACATAGTCGCGTAAGGAAAGAGTGGAGAGCTGAGGTCCGAGGAGGTTACACTCCTCGGACCGAACGAATATCAGTCGAGCAAGCATTCGGGTGACTTGGGCGACCTTCCAAGAGACTCAAACAATGAGGATAGACTATAGGCACGTATGGAAAAGATAAGGATGAAGAAATATCTTAGGGAAAAGTTGTCACCATCGCATTAAATGCACTGCAACAACTTTCCTAGCCGCATTAATGTGGAGAAGACCTCTGAACAGTTGTTTCAACCATTACCGTTCATAGAGAGCCAGAGAAGATGCTTGATAAGACACATACTTGAGTGCATGGTTGGATGATGAACAACTGTACAATGGAGATAACTTGGAAAGTTCTATATAATGTGAAAGGCCCTCCATAAGGGGGGGATCGAAGAAAGAGAGTGAAGAAGAACATAAAGAAAACTACTGTAGCACTGTGTTGAATTATCTTTCATAAATAGTAATTTGATTACCAAACTATCTCCTCGGATGTACATTCCATCCATAATCACATAGTTTCCTGCTAGGTTACACTTGAAATCTTAGCTAACCGTTAGTCGATTCACTAAAAACCCAGTTCTTTCACTCACTCTCTACAAATTTATTGTATTTGGCTCATTGGGCTTATAATCCAATTTTTCTGGGTTTTGGGCTTCAAACTGTAACCTTACAATTGGCGTCGTCTGTGGGGAGTTCTACTGCTTCAGTGGAGTATAGTGGTTATGGTGAGAGTAGGACCATACCAAACTAGTCCGCGCCATGCAGAATCAGCCAACGTTCGTCAACAAGATGAACTCCACGATCTTGAGCGTGAAAAGGATTTGGACAACTACTAGGAAGGCAGCTTGCAAACTCTTCACACAGGTGGAAACGGTTTTCGGAGAAAAGGTCGTGCAGTGCATGAGCAAGGTGATGAAAAAGCTATGCAACAAGAGATTGATGAGTTAAATAGGCAACTTCGTCGAGCACAACGGAAGCAATCCCCTCCCAGCTCTGATGTTTCTTCTAATGATGAAGAAGATACTATCTACAGACAATGGTTAAGAACTCTACTTAGTGAGTCTTTTTCCTGTGAGGAAGAGCATCTCCACAAAAGGAAACGCAGGAGTCCATCTCGTAGGGGAGTAGGAACTAATGTTATAAAGAAAGCTTTAAGCCAGATTTCTAAATCACCCTTCATACGGGGGATAGAAAAGGCAAAACTTCCCAAACGTTTCCATTAGCCAACGTTCGCCATGTATAATGGTTGAACGGATCCTGTAGAGCACGTAAGCTAGTTCAAATAGAAGATGACTATCCATTTTCAGGACGAGGCTTTGATGTGTAGAGTATTTCCATCTAGTTTGGGACCGATGCCGATGAGATGGTTTGATGGGCTAAGGACCAATTCTATCAGTTCCTTCAAGAAGCTCACCTAATCATTCTGTTCTCGATTCATTACATGCAGCAGGGTTCCTCAGCCTTTAGACTCTTTATTATCCATGTCAATAAGGGAAGGAGAGTCTGTGAAGGCGTATGCTGAAAGGTACTGGGAAATGTTTAACGAGATTAATGGTGATTTTGATGAAGTTGCTATTAGGACTTTCAAGGTTGGCCTTCCATCTGAGCATGGTTTGAGGAAATCTCTGATAAGTAAGCCTGTCACTAGTTTATGCTAGCTAATGGATCGAGTTGATAAATACAAGAGGATTGAAGACGATTAACAACAAGGGAAAGGGAAAGCTAAGGTTGTCCCTTAGGAAAGGAGGAATTTCAGGTCGGACCGATACAGCAACAACCGGTCGAGAAGGGATTACGTAGATCAATCAGGATCAAATAACACTGAGGTCGTCGGTGCAGTCTTCTGAGAGCCGGTGCATCAAGTATTAGAAAAATCAAGAATGAACCCTTCTTCAAAAGACCTAATAAGATGGTGGGAAATCCCGAAAAGCGAAATTGTAACCTCTATTGCCAATAACATCAAGATCATAGGCATACCATAGAAGATTGTAGGAGTTTGTGGGATCATTTGGACCAACTCGTCCGAGAGGGAAAATTAAAACAGTTATTGCATCACTCTAGTGGTCTGGGGGGCCAAGCCAACTCTAGATCTCAATATTCCTTCAAGATCTCAAAGAGATCTTCGCTGCACCAGGAAAAACAGGATCATGCCCGTCTAGGATAATGTTTGTAGCTCGTTTATCTTCAGGAGGTACTAATCAGGATCCGAAAAGGGCTAGAGTGGAACTGTCAGAGAATGATGACAAGAATGTTTGAGTCGCAATTGGGGAAGAACATCGAAATCTACATAGATTATATGGTGGTGAAAAGTAAGATGGTTTCGGAGCATGTGGGGGACCTTCGAGCTATCTTTGAAATCCTTAGAAAGTACAAGTTGCGCTTAAATGCCTCCAAGTGCTCATTCGGCGTGGGGTCAGGCAAATTCTTGGGTTATATGGTCACTCACATAGGGATTGAAGTCAACCTTGATCAGATTAAAGCTATCAACAACTTGCGATCTCCTCGGAATCCCAAGGAAGTGCAGAAACTAACCGGAATGGCCGCCGCTTTGAGCAGATTCATATCCTGATCAGCAGACAAGTGCAGACCCTTTTTCTTGTTGATCAACAAATGAAAATGTTTTGAGTGGACTGAAGAATGTGCTACAGCTTTCCAGCAACTCAAAGATTATTTAGCTCGGCCACCGATCATGTCTAGTCCTAAGCCAGATGAAGTCCTTTTTGCCTACATTGTTATGGCCCCTTATGCTGTAAACTTGGCACTGATACGAGTTGATTATGGCGTACAACAACCAGTTTATTATGTGAGTAAGTCACTGCATGAAGCCGAAGTGCGTTATCTGCCATTGGAGAAAGCTATCCTGGCAGTAGTGCTTGGCACACGTAAGCTGCCCCATTACTTCCAGGCACATACAATTGTCATTTTTAACTAGCTTCCGCTTAAAACCATACTCCGAAATGCCAATTATATAAGAAGGGTAGCTAAGTGGGGTACAATTTTAGGGATTTTTTATATCAAATACATGCCTCGTACCTCCATAAAAGGACAAGTTCTTGCAGATTTGGTGGCCGAATTCACCGAACCCCCAGTAGAAGAGTTGGAATTAGCAGAAAACATGGATGAAAAATTGGTCGACAGGATTTCCCAATATCGCCTTCCGGCTTGGGAAGTATATGTAGATGGGGTATCGAATCAGAAGGGCTCAGGGATTGGGCTAGTACTGATATCCCCTAAGAAGGTTATCATTGAAAAATCTTTGAGATTGGATTTTTCGGTTACGAATAATGAGGCCGAGTATAAAGCTTTGCTGATAGGAATGGCCATGGTTCAAAGAATGGGTGGAAAATCAATAAAAGTCTTCTCGGACTCAAGGCTCGTCGTCGGCCAAGTAAAAGGGGAATTCGAGGTAAAAGATGAAAGGATATAGGGGTACCTGAGTCAAGTCAAATGTCTATAGTCAAAGTTTGATTCTTTTGACTTGCTACATATCCCCAGAAATGGTAATGTACATACTGACTTTTTAGCTATGCTTGTAACTTCCTCGGCACAAGATTTGCCTCGAGTTATTATTGTTGAGGACTTGTATAAACCCACAAAGACAAGAAGAGAGACAGCTCAAATCCATCATATTAGAGCAGGGCCGAGTTGGATGGACTCCATAATACAATTCTTGAAAGAGGATATTTTGCTTGAAAAAATAATAGAAACTAACAAAATACGAAGGAGGGCCACTAGATACTGGTTATCCGAGAACCAGAAGCTATACAAACGTTCCTTTTCAGGACCTTATTTGTTATGTGTTCATTCTGAGTTGACTGAATCGCTTCTAGAAGAGTTGCATGAAGGAATCTGTGGAAGCCATACTGGTGGTAGGTCCCTAGCACATAGAGCTATTACCCAAAACTATTGGTGGCCAAATATGCAGAGAGAGGCTCTGGAATACGTCAGAAAATGTGATCAATGCCAACGGTTTGCGCAGAGCATACACCAACCGGGGGGAATTCTTAATTTGCTATCTAGCCCATGGCCATTTACCCAATGAAGTTTAGACATTATAGGCCCATTCCCCAAAGCAGTGGGAAACAAGAAATATCTCCTGGTCGGCACTGATTATTTTACGAAGTGGGTTGAAGCAGAACCTCTAGCTAACATTAGGGATGTGGATGCGAAAAGATTCGTTTGGAAAAACATTGTCACTTGATTTGGAGTTCCTCATGTGCTCATCTCGAACAACGGCCTTCAGTTCGACAGCAAAATGTTTAGAAGATATTGTGGCGAGTTGGGAATTACAAACATGTATGCTACTCCTGCTTATCTCTAAGGAAACGGATAAGCAGAAGCTATAAATAAAGTCATAGTAAATGGGTTGAAGAAAAGTCTAGATGATGTAAAAGGCAAATGGGTGGAAGAATTACCACATGTGCTCTGGACGTATAGAACCACACCCCGTAGGTCTACGGGAGAGATCCTATTTTCGATGACTTATGGAGTTGAGGCTGTCATCCCTTTGGAAACTGGTTTCCCAATATCGAGAACCAGTTCATTCAATCCGAGTGACAATGATGAGCAGCTAACAAAGAGTTTGGACTTGATTGAAGAGAAGAGGGAAAATGCGATGGTTCAATTGGCCTATTACCAGCAAAAATTGAAGCAAGGTTATAATACCAATGTAAAATTGAGACTTTTAACTCCTGGTGATCTGGTGTTACGTAAAGTTATGGGCGCTGCAAAGAATCCTGCTTGGGGAAAGTTAGGACCAAATTGGGAAGGGCCTTACCGTATAACCTCAGAAGCTGGCATTGGAGCATATTTTCTAGAAGATCTGGATGAACATGTAATACCACGTCCTTTGGAATGTAAACAACCTAAAGAGGTATTACTATTAATAAATATTTTCATGATCAATTTATTCGTTCTTTATATAAAGTGTTTATACTTTTTATCTTTTAGTTCTCTTAAGTGTTTAAACTTAAACCCAATCATGCCAGAAGTTCTTGGACCAGATGATTTTGGTTAGTTAACACTCATTCGCAGTTCTCTTAAGTGTTTAAACTTAAATCCAATCATGCCTGAAGTCCTCGGACCAGATGATTTGGATCAGTTAACACTCATTCGCAGTTCTCTTAAGTGTTTAAAACTTAAATCCAATCATGCCTGAAGTACTCGGACCAGATGATTTGGGTTAGTTAACACTCATTCGAATTTCTCTTAAGTGTTTAAACTTAAATCCAATCATGCCTGAAGTCCTCGGACCAGATGATTTGGGTTAGTTAACACTCATTCGAATTTCTCTTAAATGTTTAAACTTAAATCCAATCATGCCTGAAGTCCTCGGACCAGATGATTTGGGTTAGTTAACACTCATTCGAATTTCTCTTAAGTGTTTAAACTTAAATCCAATCATGCCTGAAGTCTTCGGACCAGATGATTTAGGTTAGTTAACATTCATTCGAAGTTCTCTTAAGTGTTTAAACTTAAATCCAATCATACCTGAAGTCTTCGGACCGGATGATTTGGGTTAGTTAACATTCATTCGAATTTCTCTTAATTGTTTAAACTTAAATCCAATCATACCTGAAGTCTTCGGACCAGATGATTTGGGTTAGTTAACATTCATTCGAATTTCTCTTAAGTGTTTAAACTTAAATCCAATCATACCTGAAGTCCTTGGACCAGATGATTTAGGTTAATTAACACTCATTCCAATTTCTCTTAAGTGTTTAAACTTAAATCCAATCAAACCTGAAGTCCTCGGACCAGATGATTTGGGTTAGTTAACACTCATTCCAATTTCTCTTAAGTGTTTAAACTTAAACCCAATCATGTTTGAAGTCTTCGGACTAGATGATTTGGGTTAGTTAACACTCATTCGAAGTTCTCTTAAGTGTTTAAACTTAAATTCAATCATACCTGAAATCCTCGGACCAGATGATTTGGGTTAGTTAACACTCATTTGAATTTCTCTTAAGTGTTTAAACTTAAATCCAATCATGCCTAGAGTCTTCGGACCAGATGATTTAGGTTAGTTAACACTCATTCGAAGTTCTCTTAAGTGTTTAAACTTAAATCCAATCATACCTGAAGTTTTCGGACCAGATGATTTGGGTTAGTTAACATTCATTCGAATTTCTCTTAAGTGTTTAAACTTAAATCCAATCAAACCTGAAGTCCTCGGACCAGATGATTTGGGTTAGTTAACACTCATTCGAATTTCTCTTAAGTGTTTAAACTTAAATCCAATCATAACTAAAGTCTACGGACCAGATGATTTGGGTTAGTTAACACTCATTCGAATTTCTCTTAAGTGTTTAAACTTAAATCCAATCATGCCTGAAGTCCTCGGACCAGATGATTTGGGTTAGTTAACACTCATTCGAATTTCTCTTAAATGTTTAAACTTAAATCCAATCATGCCTGAAGTCCTCGGACCAGATGATTTGGGTTAGTTAACACTCATTCGAATTTCTCTTAAGTGTTTAAACTTAAATCCAATCATGCCTGAAGTCTTCGGACCAGATGATTTAGGTTAGTTAACATTCATTCGAAGTTCTCTTAAGTGTTTAAACTTAAATCCAATCATACCTGAAGTCTTCGGACCGGATGATTTGGGTTAGTTAACATTCATTCGAATTTCTCTTAATTGTTTAAACTTAAATCCAATCATACCTGAAGTCTTCGGACCAGATGATTTGGGTTAGTTAACATTCATTCGAATTTCTCTTAAGTGTTTAAACTTAAATCCAATCATACCTGAAGTCCTTGGACCAGATGATTTAGGTTAATTAACACTCATTCCAATTTCTCTTAAGTGTTTAAACTTAAATCCAATCAAACCTGAAGTCCTCGGACCAGATGATTTGGGTTAGTTAACACTCATTCGAATTTCTCTTAAGTGTTTAAACTTAAACCCAATCATGTTTGAAGTCTTCGGACTAGATGATTTGGGTTAGTTAACACTCATTCGAAGTTCTCTTAAGTGTTTAAACTTAAATTCAATCATACCTGAAATCCTCGGACCAGATGATTTGGGTTAGTTAACACTCATTTGAATTTCTCTTAAGTGTTTAAACTTAAATCCAATCATGCCTAGAGTCTTCGGACCAGATGATTTAGGTTAGTTAACACTCATTCGAAGTTCTCTTAAGTGTTTAAACTTAAATCCAATCATACCTGAAGTTTTCGGACCAGATGATTTGGGTTAGTTAACATTCATTCGAATTTCTCTTAAGTGTTTAAACTTAAATCCAATCAAACCTGAAGTCCTCGGACCAGATGATTTGGGTTAGTTAACACTCATTCGAATTTCTCTTAAGTGTTTAAACTTAAATCCAATCATAACTAAAGTCTACGGACCAGATGATTTGGGTTAGTTAACACTCATTCGAATTTCTCTTAATTGTTTAAACTTAAACCCAATCATGTTTGAAGTCTTCGGACCAGATGATTTGGGTTAGTTAATACTCATTCGAAGTTCTCTTAAGTGTTTAAACTTAAATCCAATCATACCTGAAATCCTCGGACCAGATGATTTGGGTTAGTTAACACTCATTCGAAGTTCTCTTAAGTGTTTAAACTTGAGATTCAATCATGCTTGAAAACCTTAGACTGAATGATTTGAATGGATTAGCATCACAATGTCACACTTATAGATGTTTATATAACTTTTAAGTTGCGCTTGAATGCCTAGGCCTATTGATTGAACTTAAGTTAACTTGTAGTATGGCCTATTTATAAGACATGATAGTATATTTTATTCAAGTTAAAATGTCAAAAGGTCGTCGTACTTTGACAATGAATCTTATAGCACATATCATGACATATGGAACAAAAGAAAGATGTCTTCATTGATAATAAAAAAGGTGTGATACATTTCTTTAACAAGAAACAACGAACAAAAAAAAAAAAAAAAAAAAAAAAACAACAACAACAACATACAAAAATAGTAAAAACCCCTTAGCCTAGGCTTTCGTCTTGGGGACCCTTGAGTCAGCAGTTTGGCCGAGCTGAGAGACAGCAGTATTTGAAGCTTTCTCTGTGGGATTAGAAGAATTTTTCTTCTTATCCTGACCTTTATCCTTGCCCTTGAGAGTTTCAATCTCCTTTCCTTTGCCAACATCTTAGTTAGAGTCTTTTGGAACTTCCAGAGGGGCAAGAGGGACTTGGTCTGCCTTTGGCTGCACAGATACTTGACTGGCTTGTCCAGGGTGAGAGGAGTTAAGACCTGAGAGCTCGCGAATTTCTGGATCATAGTAAATGCTCTCAGGTTACCTCAAATCAGAGTCCACAGGAACCCTAGCAACATCAAGGGCTTTACCCCAAGAGATGTCACAGTAGTCCCTCCATACAGCAGAAAACTCCTCCGTAATCTTGGCTTGAGTCTCCTCCACCCAAAGCGTGTAGGTAGCCTGCTTCTCGGCCTAGGCTGCCTCCTTGACTAGTTGGGCAGCCTCCCTGGCTTTTCGAAGCTCTTCACAAAGTTTCGTCACTAGCTGCTTCTTTGTTGCCAGATTGATTTCATTATAATGCAGCTGTTTACGGATATCTTCAAACTGCTTCTCAATAGTCTTAAGTCCTGCTTCAGCACTATCCTTTGCTTTAACGGACTTTTTTAGTTGCTCGGCCAGCTTGGAGTGATTCTCTTTTAGGGCGCCTAGCTCTACCTCGACCTCGGATCAAGCATTAAAGGCCGCCCTAGCCTCGCTATGGGCATCTTTAACTTAGTCCTCAGCCACATAAACCTGTTGTGTGATCTATATGACAAAACAAAATTTTTTTATCTTTAGTATAAAACACAGCAAAAACTTATGAAAATAGCCAAGTATTTGAATAGGACAATAGGTTAAATCACTTACCATGGCTAGATCCCTCTTAAAGGATAAGAAGAACTTCTGTTGACTGAAGTTCCTGTAGGCCTTCATGTCTTTTGGAAGGAGGAGGGGCTGCTCCAAGGTCTCGGCGATATGACCTGCATGTCCCCCATGGTAATGCCTAATGGAGGACTCCCAGGCAATGGGGACACCGTCCACCTCCAATTTCGAAGACCATATGCGTGATGGACGGTGTACTTGAGCCACAGGAAGATCTTCTCGGCTGTGAACAGAGTTGGACCTCCTACTTCTTTGGTCCTAAGACTGCCTCTGTTGTTTATTTCCCTTTGAAGGGCCTATCTCGCTTTCCTCTAGAGCTTTTTGTACCCTTTTTCTCCTCAGCTCAAGATTGGGCTTTAGCCCGATATCAGCAGGAAGCTGAGGAGGGGGAGGAAGAGGATTCACTAGGGGCTTAGATTTATTGGCCTCTTAGGAGGAAGGCACTTTGTTCCTCGCCTTCATGAGCTCCCTCAAACTTGGGCTAGTTTTTGGAGCCATATCTTCTGCTTCGTTATCAGAAGAGTCCTCCACGTAAATTATTATAGGGGCAAGAGTTTGGATGCACGAATACTCGTCTGTTTCTTCCTTGGCCTCTGATATAACGATGGCTTCTACTTTCGTTTCTTCCTCTTCAAATCGAAACTTGTCAATTTCTTCCTCGAGCGAAGAGTAAGATGCAGTTCCTTCCTCGGCTACAACCTGTCCAAGAGGCACTTGCTGAAGTGGTTGCGCGGCCAAGGGAATGCCCTGTGGGATTGGATGATCAACTAGTGGAAGATCGTGTGGGGCTAGAAAATGAGGCTGAGACACGTCTATACGAGTCAAACGATAGTTGTTTGCCCTTATAGCGTTGCCGACGTCCAGGAAAGATCTCGAGAGGGGTTCGTAGTCCAAAATTAGGTGGGCGGCTCAAAGTTGTCCATCGTCGTTTACAAAAATTTGAGATCTTAATAAGTAGTTGAGTGCGGGTACGTTGATTAAACTGATCTGAGGAGTTACTTGTGTTTTATCCGAGGAGTTACTTGTGATTTATCTGTTAAACAAGAGAACTAAACAGTTAGAAACTTGGAGTTTAGTGCAAAATGATGAAAGAAGAAGAAGGAAAATCTTTTTGACATAGCAAAGTAAGGCCGAGGACAAATAACTTAAATCTAATGTTAGAAAATCTAAGTCTAAGGTACCCCACCTGGCTCTCCTAGCTGGGTTGGTCAAGGAAGACCGTCATGCCAAGGTCCTAATACAATGAGGTAGTTATCCTTCATCCCTTTGTTAGACTTGGGAAAACATGAAATGAGCCTGACAGCGTTGGACGGGGATTTAAGGTAAAATCCCGCCCCTTTTTGTTGGTGGCCTTCGTATAAGTGGACTACATCGTGCCAGGTTAGCCCCAATCCTAAGTGTCGGTCCAGAGCGTCAACTGCTCTTAGAATCCTAAAAAAGTTAGGTGCGCACTGTTGAGGGCAAAGCCTATGGTTACGTAAGTAGTCTCTTGTTATCCTACCTATGGGGATAGTCATTCCTTCCTCTATGAAGGCTATCATTGGGATTATGACTTCTCCCACCTCTCGGTTAAATGTTAATCATTCCGGGGAATAGTATCGCAATGATACCTCCTAGGGTATGTGATATTTCTCTTTGAACATTTCTATCAAAGCAGGGCTCTTCACTAAACGCTCAAATCTAACCATTTCGAATAAGTAGAAGAAGAAAAAAAAAAAAAAAAAAAAAAAAAAAACACTAAGGGTGACAACGGGGTGATGAAGAATGACAGGCCGAGGAGGTTGTCCGAGGAAATAAAGAAAAGTTCGAAGTTAAAACTTACGGGAACTAAAGCAGGAACCGATCTTCGAAATTCTTGAGAGGATCTTTGAAATTTTTTTGAAAGTATGATGGATGATCTGATGTTTGGTGTGAGTTTAAATGTTCGAATGCTTTGAAGACTTTGAACTATGATGAAGAAAAGAGAAAATAATACTCTTATGAGCCTTTATATAAGGGACTGAAAACGAGGGGGATTTATCCCGCCCAAATCCTGAAGGGAAATACGGTCCGTTGGATCAAAATCCCTCTGTTGGATGCCAGAGACACAGCGCCGCCCAAAGTACTTAATGACGCTTCACGAATTCTGAAGCATCAGAAGCAATGACGAAATGACTAAAATAACGTCCCTATGTGCGTAAATTTGAATGTCTTTACAGTTTTAACCACGGTTACATTGGCAAGTCAAAATTCTACTTTTTCTCCTCGGGTAAAAGAGAAAAATTAAAATTTTGAGGGGCTATTGTGGGGGCAAAAGTTTGAATTTGTATATTAGGCCTTAAACCCTATTTGCTGATGGGAATGTGTTCGAGGAGGAGCAAATGACTGGGAAGGCCCTAGAATAGATAGTTGCGTAAGGAAAGAGTGGAGAGCTGAGGTCCGAGGAGGTTACACTCCTCGGACCGGACGAGTATCAGTCGAGCAAGCATCCGGGTGACTTGGGCGATCTTCCAAGAGACTTCAACAATGAGGATAGACTTCAGACACGTATGGAGAAGATAAGGATGAAGAAATATCTTAGGGAAAATCTGTCACCACCACATTAAATGCACTGCAGCAACTTTCCTGGCCGCATTAATGTGGAGAAGACCTCTGAACAGTGGTCTCAACCACTACCGTTCACAGAGAGTCAAAGAATATGCTTGATAAGACACATACTTGAGTGCAGGATGATGAACAACTGTACGATGGAGATAATTTGGAAAGCTCTATATAATGTGAAAGACCCTCCATAAGGAGGGGATCGAAGAAAGAGAGTGAAGAAGAACATAAAGAAAACTACTGTAGCACTGTGTTGAATTATCCTTCATAAATAGTAATTTGATTACCAAACTATCTTCTCGGACGTACATTCCATTCATAATCACATAGTTTACTGCTAGGTTACACTTGAAATCTTAGATAACTGTTAGTCAATCCGCTAAAAGTCCAGTTCTTTCACCCACTCTTTACAAATTTATTGTATTGAGCTTATTGGGCTTATAATCCAATTTTTCTGGGTTTTGGGCTTTAAACTGTGACCCTACAATTATAATATAAAAATATTAAATAAACATTAATTTAATTAATATATAAGTATAAATAAGGCCCAATTTTTAGTTCTCGCCTTAGGCCCTAAAATGTATAGGACCAACCCTAAACAGAAATCAGGTAAGAATTAGCAAAAAAAAAATTGGGGAACGAACCTGAAGAGGTGGACGTTGGCTTAGCAAACGTAGGAAATTTTACTCTCACGGTCTTACGGTGAGCGGTGACACATCAGAGAGGGAGGAATGTTGGCTTAGCGTCGACGACGAGGTGGACGTGGAAGTGCATGGAGGAGGAGTGGTTGAGTGAGAGTGAGGCCGTGAGGGTGGGTGAGAGTGAGTGCTTGAGGGAGGCGACGACCATGCGGGTGGGTGAGACCGTGAGTCTGTGATAGTGATGGCTTGAGGGAGTATTATACACACACACACACACATAAAGGGCTTTTTAGTAATTTAAGTGTAACTGAGCCAGGTTTTTGATAAAACCCGGACCCGATTCGGATCCACTTCGAGTATTTTTTTTAAACTCATACTCAACCATATTCCTTATCGGACCGGGCCAAGTACCCGTGCGTTGGGCAAAAATTGCCATCCCTAGTGTTAGCGGGTATGAATTTGTTCAGTTCAAGTATTGGATCTAACAGTCAAGTTGTTTTCGGGTTTGAGTGGCCCAACTTGACCCAATTTTTTCTCTTAAAATAAAAGAACCCCACCCCTCTCTCTCGCTCATTTTTTCTATGAAAATTTTTGTTTGTTTTCTTTTTCTTTGGCCGGAAGGTGAATAAATTTTAATGGAAAATGTCTATGCAATAAGTCCAAGTTTAGTGGATACCGTTGTTGATGTTCAAAGAATTTACGAAGCATGGATAGGTCATAAACATCAAATCATAACCTAGTGTGAATTGTCAATGAGACGATTAAGTCAATTATTGAACTTAAGAATAGGTTTCAATTAGTTCAACTGGTAAAGTTTCTGATGGTTGAATAAGAAATTTAGGGTTCAATATCCGCCTACACCAGAAACCTATTGGTGTCTTGATCTGATGATAACAAGCTATTATCAGGAGTGGACATCATATGTTAAAACTCTCTCAAAAAAATTATTGAGTCCAAGAAAAGAAGAGCTAGTGTAAAATGGTGGACTTTAAAAATCTTTTATGTAAAGACTTCACAACACCCCTGAGAGAACTCAACCAAGGCAAAAATAATTATTAGCATTCAAAAATGCAATTAAACCATTTTGAAATTTTAAGAATAATGTTACAATCACAAATTATTTTATAATATTTTTACAAATTGTTACTGTGGCCAATTTTTAATTGATTTTTAATTGGGCTCATCAATAACATCACTTTTTTATTCAAGTAATGCTATAACCACAAATTATTTTACAACAATTTTACAAACTGGTGATGTGGCCTACTTCTTATTGGTTTTCATCTAGACTCATTATTAATATCACTTTTTTATTTACTAGTAATCACTTACCACATCAGTAGTTTGTAAAAAAAAATTGTAAAAAAGTTTGTATCTCTAGCATTACTCTTCTTATTTACTAATAATCACTCATTACATTAACAGTTTGTAAAAATGTTTTATCTCTAACATTTTCCAAATTTTAAAGTTTATTTGATAATATCATAAGTATTAATGGTTAGTAAATGGATTTAATTACTCCTAAAAATTGATAGTGTTAAAGGAATTTCTTTATTGATTTATTACAAAAATGCGTTGGAGAAAAAAAAAATCAAGATAAATCATAAATGTACCAAAGTCGACAACAACAACAAAAAAAAAAAAAATAATAATAATAATAATAAAATGTAAAAAAAAATAAGGAAAAAAAGATAAATGCGTTGAACAAAAATCATAAATGAAGCAAAGTATTTTTTTTATTTTATTGAAAAGATAAAAATAAATAAATAAATAAACGAGCTATAATGAGTTACGTGTGACTAGTCACTAGTGGAGCTATATCCTCAAGAATGGAATTAAACTAAACCTGTGTAGCTCATTACCAGACTTAGAACTTCTGGCTAAAAAATAGGTAACTAAATTGCCCATACATTTTACATGGGAAAAACTACAAAACTGGAGATCTCTAGCTAGCGACAGAACATCATTAATCACATGTCCATATTCCGGATGCGTTGAATCCTTATTCCGGATTGCTTGGATAATAACCTCAGTATCACCCTAAAAAATGCAGTCCATGGCCCTCAGTTCTCTTGCAAACAGCATTGCCTTACGACAGGCCAGAAGTTCAACAGTTGCAGTAGAGGCAGGGAGCTGGATTCGTTGGGATAAGGCTCCAAGGACACTCCCTAAGCAGTTGCGAACTACAACATCCATCCCTGCAGTTCCCATCTCATTGAAAGTAGCCCCATCAAAGTAAAAAAGAAAAAAAAGGCAATAAGCAATTAAAACCTACCTCACGTCATTAACTCCAGCATAATCTTCTCTCAATGCTAAACACGGTAAAGCTACCAATAAGGCAATAATACTAACCCTTAATTCTCTCCCAATTGTTACTCTTTCATCCTTAATTCTATTCTAATTACTACCTCCTATCAATTATTTTGAAAATCTAAACTTTTTAAAACATAAACCCATGAGGTATGGAAGGCCTTTAATGTCATTAATTAAAATTTTCCTTTCTTTTGTTTTGTGCAATGGTTTCAATTTCCATTACAACGTTTCTAAGGAAAAAAAAGGTAAAATATCATTTTCATCCCTAAACTATTACAAAAGTTCGTTTTTCATTCCTAAACTTTCAAAAGTTCTATTTTCATCCCTAAATTTTGCAAAACGTTTTGATTTTCGTCCCTCCACCTGTATCCGTTAGTTTTTGTCTTACGTGTCTTGACAGGGTGCTAATGTGGTATCTGATTTGGACTAATTTATTCTATTTTTTTTAAAAAAATTGGACACATGGCAAAGACTTATTGGCTCACGTGGGGACATTTTTTTAGAAGGCCAAAATCACCTTTCAGTCCTTGGACCTTCACTCCCTCCATTTATGAAACCCTTATTCTCCGTGGAACCCCCACAATAACAGCCCAATTGGCAACCAAAATCAGCAAAATAGCTTCATTGTCCTAGACGTTTAATCACTCCCTTAGAGCATCCGCACCAATGCTTCTAAAATAGAAAAAGTTTCAAAATTTACACAATTTTCCTTCAAAAGTAACAGTTTAAATATACACGGTTACTATTGTTATGTATAATAATATTTTATTGTTTTTTCTCTCTCTCACCAGCCAGACTCCCTCTCTTTTCCAACGGCCATAGCAACCTAATAGTAAAAGAAGAAAGAAGAAGAAAATGAGAATCGCCAACCACTAACCCAGCACCACCGCAACCAACACCATAACCCATTACAACAGTTGATAATCCACCACAAAATTGACCCCCAAAATCAACAGAAAATCAAACCAAAATCAACCTAAAGCATCAGAAACACAACTCAAAATCAAGCCAAACCCATCAGAAAATTGGGGGTAGCAAGATAAGAAGAAATTTCTAGTTGAGGTAAGGAATTGTTTTGGGATGATCCTTATTTTTTTAAATACTGTCCAGACCAGATAATTAGGAGATGTGTCCCTGATAATGAGTTCATGAGTATAATTAATTTCTGTCATTCCGAGGCTTGTGGTGGCCACTTTCCTGCAAAGAAAACAACTGCCAAGATTTTGCAATCAGGTTTTTATTGGCCTACACTTTTTAAGGACACCTATAATATTTGCAAAACTTGTGAGCAATGTCAAAGAGTGGGAGCAATATCTCGTAAGAATATGATGCCCTTAAATCCAATTTTAATCATTGAAATGTTTGATTGTTGGGGAATTGATTTTATGGGACCATTTCCCTCTTCATTTGGATAACTTTATATTTTGGTAGCTATGGATTATGTGTCTAAATGGTGGATTATGTGTCTAAATGGGTTGAAGCCATTCCTTGCAAGACCAATGACCATAGACCTGTTTTGAAATTCCTTAAGGAAAATATATTGTCTAGGTTTGGAACACCACATGCCATCATCAGTGATGAAGGCACCCATTTTTGCAATAAATATTTTGAGGTCTTGATGAAGAAATATGGAATCACTCATAAGGTTGCTACTCTTTAGTCCTTACCATCCACAAACAAGTGATCAAGTTGAGGTATCTAATCAGAAAATAAAAAAAGGATTTTAGAAAAAATAGTTAACCCAAACTGCAAAGATTGTTCTCTTAGGCTAACTGGTGCACTTTGGGCATACCGCACTGCTTTCAAAACCCCGATTGGTATGTCACCCTATAGACTTGACTATGGGAAAGCTTGTCACTTGCCTGTGGAACTTGAGCATAAAGCCTATTGTGCAATAAAAATTCTGAATTTTGATTTAGACAAAGCTTATGCTCAATGCAAGTTGCAATTGAATGAACTTGAGGAAATAAGGAATGATGCCTATGACAATGCTCGGATTTATAAATAAAGAATGAAAGCTTTTTATGATAAGAATATAATGAGGAAGTCTTTTGAACCATCTCATAAAGTTTTTCTTTATAATTCGAGTATACATTTGTTTCCAAGGAAGCTAAAATCTCGATGGTCTGGCCCTTACATTGTTAAAACTGTTTTTCCACATGGGGCCATTGAGATTGGGAATCCAAATAATGACAGTGCTTTCAAGGTTAATGGCCAAAGGTTAAAACCATTTTTTGATAACTTTTTTCCAGAGGTGGACACCACCTCTCTTAAAGAACCTGTTCATCTTGATTGATCAAGGCTTCCATAGGAGGAGTTTTTTTTCTTTTTCGTTAACAATTGGATAGAGTGATGTTAGTCTTCAAACTGCTTTCATTATGCCATTCTCAAGTACTCTTTACCGGCTCTCCTTATTTCATATTTTTATTTTCTATGTAATAAGTTTTGCATGACTTGTGCTTTGACTTGCAACATTGAGGACAATGTTGAGTTTAAGTTGGGGAGTGTGGCTTTGCATAAATTGTTTCCCTGTTAATTTGAGATTTTTGTTCATTTTCGTTTTAAAAATAAAATCAAAAGCAAAAAAAAAGAAAAAAAAAAAAAAGAGATCACACTTGTTTGTACTTGAATTGAATGATTTGGCACAAGAGTTTGAGAATTTATTTTATGCTTTTTTCCTAATTCAAAAGTACATGTAATATGAGTTTTTATTTACTATTAATCTTTTGTTAGCAATGAGCAATTAATGTTGAACTTTTAGTTGTGCTTGTGCTGGGCTTAGTCTTTGGGGAGTTGAGGTTTGATAAGGCAATGTTATCCTAATAGCCACTCTAAGGCCTAATGAACCTTGACTTGCTTGTTCACTTGGTTCGCTAAAGAAGAAAAAAAAAATGGTTGAAATTTAGAGGCATTAATAAGGGACCAGTGAATTAGACCAGGTACAATGAAAGGGCTACTTAGTTGTGAAACAGATGGTGCCACTCAAATCGCCGGGCCTAAACGGCATGCCACCATTGTTTTACCAAAGCTATTGGTCCTTGCTTGGGGAAGACATTATTCAGGCCATGTTGGAGTATTTGAATTCAGGTTCATTACCTCCCTCCCTTGGTCATTCTTTCATAACTTTAATTCCTAAAGTTAAATCTCCGAAATATATTTCTGAACATAGGCCAATCAGTTTGAGCAATGTATTATATAGAATTCTTGTTAAAGTTTTGGCTAACCGATTCAAAAAAGATAATGCCTCAGCTTATTTTAGAACATCAGAGTGCTTTCATGTTAGACAGGTTAATTACAAATAACATCCTGGTTGCTTTTGAGACACTCCACTATATGAGAAACCATTGCACTCGCAAGACGGGTTTTATGACTCTTAAACTAGACATGAGTAAAGCCTACAACAGAGTTGAGTGGGCGTATATGCAGCAAGTGTTGGTAAAAATGGGTTTTCATGACTGTTGGGTAAAGCTCATGATGGAGTGTATCACCTCAACCACATACTCAGTCTTGATCAACGAGGAACCCCATGGACACATCATTCCCATTAGAGGTCTTCGTCAAGGAGATCCCCTCTCTCCATACCTCTTCCTGATGTGTACTAAAGGGTTACATGGCATTATTAGTTCAGCTGCAAGTAAGGATGAGATTCGGGGGGTGTCTATTTGCAGATTCGGGCCTAGAATAAGTCATCTTTTGTTTGCAGATGATAGCCTAATTTTTTGTAGAGACAAGGAATCTGAATGTCAAAAGCTACTGGACTTGTTGGTGATCTATGAAGGAGCTCCAAAGCAAAAAATAAATAGATAAAAAACAAACCTCTTCTTCAGTAAATCAACACCTCAAGATATGCAAGTAGTGATCAAGCAAACTCTTGGTGTCTCAGTCATCCATCAATATGAGAGCTACCTTGGGTTACCTTCTTTTATTGGTAGAAGCAAGAAAGACAGCTTTGCAAAGATAAAGTAGCAGGTGTGGAAGAGGATACAGGGATGGGAAGGTAAGCTTCTATCACAGATGGGGAGGGAAGTCTTGATTAAAGCAGTGGCCCAAGCACTCCCTACATATACAATGTCATGTTTCAAGCTACCGGGAACTCTATGTCATGAAATTGAGGCACTTATTCGAAAGTTCTTTTGGGGACAAAGAGGAGATAGCCTCAAAATCCACTGGATTAAGTGGCAGGAGCTGTGCAAGCCAAAAAGCCGAGGGGGTATGGGTTTTAAGGATTTATCCTTGTTCAATGATGCACTCTTGGCAAAACAAACTTGGCATTTATTGCATGATGAGCACTCTCTATTTTATAGGGTGTTCAAGCCAAAATTCTTCCCGGATTGCTCCATAATGCAAGCCAAGGCTCCAAGCATTGCCTCCTATGCTTGGAAGAGCATTATTCATGGCCAGGAGGTGATTAGGAAGGGGGCGCAATGGAGGATTGGAGATGGGCATTCAGTTAGAATTTGGGGTGATAGGTGGATTCTTGAGATTAATAATCCTAGGATTATATCACCAATCTTGCACAGGCAAGAAGATGCAAGGGTGAGCTGTTTGATTGATCAACACCAGAGGATGTGGAAAGATGATATTTTGGAGCACTCATTTTATGAGTTTGAGGCCAACTTAATTAGAAAAATCCCACTATGTAAATCGCAGCAGCAAGATGTCTTGATTTGGCCGATTACCTCAGATGGAGACTACTCGGTTAAATTAGGATACAAATTTCTGCAGAATGAGGTGTTGCAGCAACAACCAGGCCCCTCTAATGCTGTTACAATGAAGCCTTTGTGGACAGTGCTTTGGGGTCTTGATGTTCCCGGCAAAATTCGCAATTTCCTATGGAGGTCCTGCCAAAGCTCCCTACCTACTAAAGACAATTGAAGCGAAGGAAAATAATCACTGAGGATCGGTGTGAACAGTGCAAGTGTCACAAGGAAGATGTGTTACACACGTTGTATGGTTGTCCTAAGCTCGAAGACTTGTGGAGAGGAAACCAAACTGGACCCGTGTTTCTTTGAGACAGGCCAATTGTTTTACAGACCTCCTTAGCATGATTCTGGCAGAAAAAAATGAACTAGAATTATTTGGTTAGGTGGTTTGGGACCTTTGGAATCGAAGAAATAATCTTCGATTGGGAAAAGCTACCTACACCTTCAGTCAGCTACTAGAGAAGGCAGTGGAAAGGAAGCTCGAAGCAGCAGCCCCTCATCAAACCCGTAGTGCAGTAGCTGCAGCTCGGGTTGGTTCGTGGACAGCCCCTGATCGATCATGGTACAAAATCAACTTTGACGGGGCTATGTTTGTGAAGGAGGATAAAGTAGGACTTGGTGTGGTCATTCGCAACTCAGAGGGTTTGGTCATGGCCTCACTCTCACAGTTGATATCTCTACCTTACTCTGTAGTTGAGGTTGAGACTTTGGTAGCTAGGAGGGCATTGGAGCTAGTAGTGGAAATTGGGATTGGTAGAGTTGTTTTGGAGGGTGATTCGGCAGTGTTGATGCAGACCTTGAAGAATGGAACTCGATCTCTTGCCCAATACAACCACATAGCAAACGACATTTTATTCTTAGCTTCATATTTTTCTGCCTTAAAATTCTCTCATGTAAGTTGTTCCTGTAATAAGGTAGCTCACTCTCTTGCGAGAAGAGCACCTCTTTCTTCGCCTTTGTCTGTCTAAATGGAAGATGTCCCACTAGATGTTGAACCTATTTACATGGCTGATCTTCTCAGTCTTGCAGATTAATAAGATTGGTCTTATTTCTCAAAAAAAAAAAAAAAGTTGTGAATGTCTCTAAAATAAATAAATAAATAAAAAGACAAAGATGTTAGGACATATGTGTTTCACATGTTAAGAACATATGTCATGATTTTATGTAATTGGTTTATGCTTTGACAAAATGCACTTTACTTGTATTTGGGTAGACTTAGAATGTGTTTAAATACTTCAAGAAACCACGTTTCAAGATCAAGTGTTGAAGCCTTCAAGTCTGTTCAAGAAATCAAGCAAAGAGTGCAAATTCATTAAAGCTCGACAGCTGGTCGATAGCTTCTCGATACCTCCTATCTGTCGAGGTTTAAGAATTTCAGAATTCAACTCTAATTTTCTTGGGATCCGTGAATCTGTCTTTCGGCCTTCTTTTTTCCTAACCCTCGACATATAAAAGAATTGTTTTAAAAGCCGTAATACGGTACACAAGTTGCACAAGCATTGAGCAAACTCTGTTCAAGCAAATTGTGACTGGAGACAAGGTTCTTGACCTAGTTCATCTCTTTCTCTTGAAGAAGTTGCTGTGTATTTGCACCGTAGGGTTTTGTGACCAAGCATCTTCTTGATCTTCATCGCATGGATGAACTGAAGAACTTTGCATCCAACAGTCTTCTCAGTTTGATAAGAACCTGAAATGAACTAACTAAATTCGAGGACAGTTAACCTCTAAGAATAATATAGAGAGAGAGAGATAGAGAGGAATAGAAAAACAGGGACTTGAGGAAACAATGGACTGAGCTATTTCATTCATACCCTTAACAATACCATTCAATCTCTGTTTTATACTCCCTTTCATGTAACTAACTAATTCCCTAATCTAGCATTAAAACGCATTAATCATTGATTAACAATAAATGGTATAACTAACTTCTAACCTCCCATAATGGCTTCCTTGTAACTACCTAACTGAATAACTGCCTCTTGAGGTCCCACATCAACAGCCTTGGCTTGCACCTCTCAGTAGTAACCCACGCACCACACCTCAGCAATTCACGCACCACTCTGCAGCAACTCTCGCACTTCCAATGCACCTCAAGGCCCCCACATCACAGACCACTGCCACACACCTCACAACTTCCTTAGCACGTGCCCCCACATATCAGCATTGTATCAATACTTCCCCCCTCGAAGCACCTTGCCCACAAGGTGAGGGAATTTCAGTTGGAGCTGATATAAGTCTTCCCAACTAGCATCTTTACTGGTATAGCCTTGCCATTGGATCAAGACCTGAGTGATGGTCCTGCTTCGCAGCTTGATTGACTTGCTCTTCAAAATTGCCTCAGGTTCAAGCGTAAGAATGCCTTCAGGTGAGACAAAAGGCAATTAAGAAATAAGAGTGACCTGTTGTCCTATCTTGGCTTTAAGACATGAGACATGAAAAACATGATGGATTAAGGAGGCAGCTGGTAAAGCCAATTTGTAAGCCACTTCCCCAACCTTATGCAACACTTAGAAGGGTCCATAAAATTTTGGAGAGAGCTTACCAAGAGCATTAGGCTTTAAGGACTGCTGCCTATAAGGTTGTAACTTCACATACACCCACTCACCATCTGCAAAACTCCTCTCTACGCTATGCCTATCTGCTTGAACTTTCATTCTCTCTTGAGCCAACAACAAATTCTATTTAAGTAAGGACATAATCTGCTGCCTTTTTTGCAAATGATCATCAACAGCTTTTACTAAAGTAGTGCCAGGAATATAATCCAATAGCCTAGGAGGGGGATAGCCATACAATGCTTCAAAGGGAGTTACCTTGGTTGAGAAATGAAAATTGGTATTAAACCAAAACTCAGCCAAAGGTAACCAATCCACCCAGGCAGTGGGTTTAGCTGCTGCAAAAAAGCCCTTAAATACTGCTCTAAACTTCTGTTGACCACCTTAGTTTGGCCATCTGTTTGAGGATGATAAGCTGATGACATGGCTAAATCTACTCTTTGAAGCTTCATTAATTCCTTCCAAAAATGAGAAGTGAAGATTGGATCCCTGTCACTCACCACAGAAGCAGGCATTCCATGAAGTTTGAACACAAACTGCATATAAACAGAAGCAACTTTGGATGCAATGTAAGGATGTGCTAATGCAATGAAGTAAACATACTTGGTCAACCTATCCACAACCACCAATATGACAAACTTCAATTGAGCTTTAGGCAGTCCTTCAATTAAATCCATACTTACAACTAACCATGGCTTGGAAGGAATGGGTAAGGGTTGGAGTAAACCAGCTGGCCTACAATTCTCATGCTTCACCCTTTGACACATATCACACTCCTTGATGTATTGCATTAAGTCCTTCTTCATACCAGGCCAATAGAAATCTTGTTTAACCCTGTATAAGGTCTTCACATAGCCTGAATGACCACCCAAGGGTCCATTGTGAACATGGTGCAAAATAGAAGACTTAAGAGAACTATTAGGCCCCAAATAGATTCTGCCCTTGAAAAACAATAGCCATCCACTAAAGAGAAGCATTTTGGTGGATTGCCACACTTCTGAAATGCAGATAAAACAGTTTGAATGGCAGAATCTGCTTCATAACTAGCTTTGCACTTCGCTACCCAAGTTGGAGTAGGGAATGAGATGATATACAAAGCACTAGATGTAGGAGATAATGCAGCCATTTCCCAATCCCCTTCCTCATCATTTTGATTAGCCTTCATCATATTAAGAGCAGCAGTACCTTCAAACTCCTCCTGGCCATTATGAACTTCAGTTACAGTTACCTCACCTCTCCTAGACAAGGCATCCGCCTTTACATTCTCAGAACCCTTCTTATACTCAACCACAAATGCATATCCCAGCAACTTAGACAACCATTTATGTTGAAGTGGGGTACCAATCCTCTGATGCAGCAAATACTTGAGACTTTGCTGATCTGTTTTGATGATAAAAGGTCTCCCCACCAAATAAGGTCTCCATTTCTTCACTGTAGAGATTAAGGCCAGAAATTCTTTTCATAAGTTGATAGTGCCAAAGCAGTACCCTTTAGAACTTGACTGTGAAAGGCAATAGACTGATGCTCCTACATCAAAATAGCCCCAATGCCCCTACCTGAAGCATCACATTCCACAATAAAGGTCTTAGTGAAATCAAGTAATACCAGAACAGGCGGACTAGATATGGCTAACTTCAGTTGATGGAAGGCTGCTTCAGCTTCAACACCCCAAGAAAAGGAATTTTTCCTCAAAAGTGCAATTAATGGGGTTGCAATGTGGCCATAACCCCTTACAAATTTCCTGTAGTAACCTGTAAGGCCTAAAAACCCTCTCGAAGACTTGACATCCTTAGGCACAGGCCACTCTTGCATAGCCAAAATATTCTTTGGGTCAGTCTTAACACCTTTTCCAGATATGATATGGCCTAAGTATTCTACTTCCAAGCAAGCAAACATGCATTTAGACATCTTAGCATACAATTGGTTCTTAGCCAACACTCCCAAAACAATTCTTAGATGCTCAATATGGTCAGACATGTTTTTACTATAAACCAGAATATCATCAAAGAAAACAAGAATAAACCTCCGAAGGAATGGCTTAAAGACTTGATTCATTAAGGATTGGAAGGTAGAAGGTGCATTTGTCAACCCAAAGGGCATGACAAGGAATTCATAGTGTTCCTCATGTGTCCTAAAGGCTATTTTTGGAATATCCTCCTTCCTCATCCTAATTTGGTGGTAACCCGACCTCAAATCAAGCTTAGAAAAAATGCAAGCTCCATGTAATTCATCCAATAGTTCGTCAATAACAGGGATAGGGTACTTATCTTTAATACTGGCCTGGTTTAATGCTCTATAATCTATACACATACGCCAAGAACCATAAGATTTTCTTACCAAAAGAATAGGTGAGGCAAAGGGACTTTGACTGTTTTGAATAAAGCCTACTTCTAATAAATCCTTCACAATTTTTTCAATTTCATTTTTCTGGTAATAGGGATAACTGTATGGCCTTTGACAAATGGATTGAGTGCCCTCCTTAAGGTTGATTTGGTGTTCATGACCCCTCACTGGTGGCAGATCCACTGGGGTTGAGAATACACCATGAAACTCCTGTAACAAGGTTGTGATCTCAGGTGGCAGGGCAGACTGCTTCTCAACTATGCTCTCAGTTGTAATTTGTAGGATCAGCCCCTTTCTTGTAGGTTCTTTGAAGAATTGAACCTCATCTTGCACCTCAAAACCCTTTGGGGTGTTAAGACCATGTAACAGCACCTGTTGACCTCCATATTTGAACCTCATTGACAAATTCTTGAAATCCCAATTGATAACCCCTAAAGTGCTAAGCCATTGTGTGCTAAAAACCACATCATAACCTCCCAAAGGTAGCACATGTAATTGAACCAGAAAAATCTGCCCTTGTAAACATACATTAACATCCTTGCACAATCCTTGAGTCTTGATGATATCACCATTAGCAACCTTAACCTCAAGAATTTGTGATTCATCCACAGGCACATGGAGAACTGAAACTACAGCTGCATCAATGAAGTTATGGGTACTTCCAGAATTTACCAAGATAACCAATAAGACAGAATTAACCTTACCCTTAACCCTCATTGTCCTTGGAGTAGGGCTACCCACCAAGGCATACAAAGTAATTTCTAGTTCTGCCTCTTCATCTTGTCTTCTTCCTATGCAAACTCCATTATCAACCTTAACATACTGATCATTGCAACTAGAATCTGAGGTTACTTCCACTCCTTCTAGTAAGAACAAAGTGACCTGTTTGCACTTATGCCCAGGTGCCCACTTATCATCACAATTGTAGCAAAGTCCTTTCCTTTTCCTTTCCTCCATTTGAGCAGCACTGATCTTCTTAACAGGAATCTTGATGGACCTATTTTCCATTGGAGGAGCCCCCAGCAATGAAGGTTTAGGTACATCAAGCAATGGAGGTCTAGCTTGATCATGTGTCCCCTTATAACTCCTCTAACAACTCAATAAGTACTCTTCTTGGATTTTAGCCAATCCAAATGCTACAATGAGAGTAGAAGGATTCAACATTCTCATAGGCAACCTCACTTCATCCTTCAAGCCACTCAAGAAGCAGCTCAGCTAATGCTGAGGAGATAAGCCTCTAATCCGATTAGCCAAAGCTTCAAATTCACCTTTGTATAAGGCCACAGTTGAAGTTTGCCTCAATCTAGTTAGAGCTTCCATTGGATCATCATAGGTCATATATCCAAATCTGATCAACATTGCTTGAATCAGAGCCTCCCAATTGCCAAACACCCCAGCTTCTTCTCCTTCTTGAAACCAAACCAGTGCTTCACCTTCCATATGAAAAGATGCCATCATCAACTTCTCTGATTCTGGAATCTTGTAGTATTTGAAATACTAATTCGCCTTGTAGATCCAAGAGGTTGGTTCCTCACCACTGAATCTGGGAAAATCCAATTTCACTGGCCTGGAAAATCCTGAGACAGATTGGTGGCAGTTACGATCCTCTAGCCTGTATGGATTCTCAAGATTGTAATCAACACTCTTAGATGCATTCAACTTCTGTAAAATGGTGGCTAATTGTTGACTCATTTCATTCAAGGTACGAGTATGGATGCTGGTGATTGTGTGAATTTCTTGGATATCTTTGTTGTGGTGATCGGTGGTGGATTTTAAGGAAGCTATGGTTTCATTGAGAATTGCAGTTGATCGAGTTTCAACCATGGTGGAACTTGTGATCATAGTATAAGCCTACTCTGATACCAATTGATAAGAACATGAAATGAACTAACTGAATTTGAGGACAGTTAACCTCCAATAATACTAGAGAGAGAGAGAGAGATAGAAAGGAATAGAAAAACAGGGACTCGAGGAAACAATGGACTGAGCTATTTCATTCATACCCTTAACAATACCATTCAATCTCTGTTTTATACTCCCTTTCATGTAACTAATTAATTCCCTAATCTAGCATTACAACACACTAATCATTGATTAACAGTAAATGGCATAACTAACTTCTAACGTCCCATAACGGCTTCCTTGTAACTACCTAACTAAATAACTGCCTCTTGAGGTCCCACATCAACAGCCTTGGCTTGCACCTCTCAGTAGTAACCCACGCACCATGCCTCAGCAACTCATGCACCACTCTGCAGCAACTCTCGCACTTCCAATGCACCTCAACGCCCCCACATCACAAACCACTGCCACACACCTCACAACTTCCTTAGCATGTGCCCCTATATATCAGCATTGTATCACAGTTGGTGTTATTGAAGTCACGTACTGGGATCCACGCAACTGTTAGTCACATACTTGGGAGCCGTGCATCAGAAAGGGGAACTGTCACTACAGAACAAGTCTAATTTGGTATTAGGGTAAGAGTTCAACTGTAGATTGGTAAGGTACTTGGGATTCCTTTACTTGTAACCGCTTATTGTGATAATAGTGGAATTTCGGGAGTGGTGACCTGAAAATCACCCGGTAGGGTTTTTGCCGTTAGGTTTTCCCCATTCGTAAACAAATCACCGTGTTATTTATTTTCCGCTGCATAATTAGTTTATTGGTAATTTGTTTGTGCTACCAAGCATTTGCATGATAATTTGATTAATTAATAACTTGGCTAATTAATTAATTAATTTCTATCACAAGGGGTCATTCAGTTTGTGGCCTATCAAAAGAAAAAGAAAAGAAAAAAAGAAAAAGAAAAAAAGAAAAAGAAAAATAGAAATAGGGGTTCAGATTGAAGAAGGAAGCAACATAACCATGAATTCTATGTGATTTGATCTTTTTGTTTAATTGGTGTATCTGACTAAAGTGAAAGCCATCATTGTAAAAATGTGAGTAAGGGTGAGTTTGGTTCAGCTTTTTGTAAAAGTGTATAATGAAAAAGTTGAATTTTCAAAAAGTTCATAATGAAAAAGTGCATTTTCAAAAAGCTGAGTGTTTGGTAAAAGCTGTTAAAAAGTGCTTTTTGAAAAAGTTGAGTGTTTGGCTAGCACTTATAAAAGTGGCAATTTGATGGATAAATTACTAAAAAAGACAATGTATATATAAGGGAGTTTATTTCATACTTTTTTTTTTATATTTTTTTTTATGTGAGTTTGGTTCATACTTAAATCAACTACTTCATCATACTTAAATCAATTTTTTCTTTCTAAAAAAATTATTTTTTTCTCATCAATATTAGCTAATAATAACCTACCACTTAAGATTTATTGTGAAAGTATTGTGAAAATATTGCGGTAAAAATTAATACTGATTTTAATTTTAACGTGCTATTAAAATTATGTTTTTCTCTTTCTAAAAAAATTATTTTTTTCTCATCAATATTAGCTAATAATAACCTATCACTTAAGATTTATTGTGAAAGTATTGTGAAAATATTGTGATAAAAATTGATATTGATTTTAATTTTAACATACTATTAAAATTATTTTTTTCTCTTTCTAAAAAAATTATTTTTTTCTCACCAATATTAGCTAATAATAACCTACCCCTTAAAATTTATTGTGAAAAAATTGTGATAATATTTCATTCTTCTTTTTTCCTTTTTTCGCCCTCTTTTTTTATCCTCCACACACGGCATTTCTTTATTTTTTTTTTCCTCTTTTTTTCTCCTGCACACACGTACCCTTACTCTTTTCTTTTTTATCCCTCTTTCCTCCTTTTTTTTCAAAGCCATTCCTTCAAACTCCAGAACATTCAGAGCTCTCCTTCTTCGTTTCATTTTTTTTTCCTTTCTCCCTTTTCTCTTAGCACTTCGTCTGTTGGTTCTTGGCAGAATCAATAGCGTCCCACTCAGGTTCTGGCGACATAGAATCCATCGGAGTGCGTGACGAAGATGAGATGGTGGAGTTTGGGACGGTGAGTGGCTAAGAGGGAAGGGCTTGGAGATCGAAAATGAGGTCGGAGTCGGAGTCGGAGGGTTTGATTGGGAGGGGTTCACCAATTTGATCAAACCCAGAGCTCAGTGTTGTTGTCGTTGATTTGTCCTATAATTCTATCATTTTGCTATATTTTGATGTTTTTTTGTTTTGCATTTTGAGGAATCCTAATTTGCAAGGGAGTGATTTTTTTTTCCTTAGCTGATTTGAGAATTTGTTATAGATTTTTTTGTGTTTGGATTTGGAAATTTGTTGGGAGAGCAGAGAGATGAGATGAGAGGAATGAGGGATAGTGTGAGAACTGATGATTTATCAAGGGTAATTTGGTAATTTTTGGAAGAGCCCAACGAATAGCTTCAAAACGTGCATGAGCTTTTTGTTTATGGACCTCCAGTGCTCCATAACTGAAACGCGCATTCTCTTTACAAATATAAAACGCAACTTTTTCCAAAAAGTTGTGTTTTATACTTACCAAACACTATTTTTGGGCCAACTTTTTGCAAAACGCAACTTTTTGGGTCTAAAAGTTGAACCAAACAGGTATTAAGCTGGAATATCACAAATAAAGCCCGAGAGGTATTAAGGTGAATATCCACATCTCTCATTAACTTGGACAGTGAGTTAGGTTTGGAATTAGAGTCTCAGGTTTTTGACCTGTTCTTAGTGGATATTGGTTTTGACATTGTCTTGGAGAACTGAAGCTTTACCTTGTTTAAGCCTTAACTCATAATATAACTTGGTGCATATTTATTTGCAATTTTCTAACAGAGGCTTAATACATTGAACTTGAGTTGTTGTCTTGGAAATTATAATGAGGCTAGAATTATTCTCAATCTTTTGTGCCTTAAAATTCTAGATTTGAGTATTTCCAATGTTCTCCAAAATTCTTGGTTGTGTTGCAATACTTTTGTTGAATTCTACACATTCTTTGCTTGAGGACAAGCAAAATGCTAGTTGGGGGGGGGGGGGGGGTTGATTGCTTAAAATTACACTCTTATCTTAGCCTTGGTATGCAATATCACATCAATTTCATGTTTAATTACACGTAAATATGTGAGATTGAAATATTTCTAAAAAACATACTCATTACATGTATTTTTCTCTTGTAAGAGATTAAAACCATTCAATTAATAATACAAATATGCTGTCAAGAGAATCTGAGGGTGAAGATCAATTGGAGCATGGTTTTTGAAGCATTAAATAAGTCAAAAACGTGAGAATAAAAAAGGGAAGAAAGAAATTCGTCCAAGCCAAAATTGAAAAAATCCTAATATGGAAACATCCTGCACTATTTTAGTATTTTTGCCATAGCTTCTTACACAGATGTCCGATTGACCACGGAAAGAAGACTTGAAGATATACAACTTTGTAGTTTACCAAAAATTCCATAAAAATATTTTTGAATGTCAAAAGTGGGCTGAAAGCTGACAGTGGATAAAATTCCGAAAATCAATGGATTCCCATCCTAAATTTGAGGGATTTTCTCTTTTTCTTTTGGAGGAGGCTGAGGTTATAGTAGAGGAAAAACCCTAGAATGTTTTTTGATCTTTTGTTTTATTTTTTTAGACGTTTAATTAGCATGGTTTTGATGGATTTCTTTTGCATAACTATGTGTGGCTAAATCTCTAACTAGGGTTAGATGTGAAACCTAATATTTTTATCATGTGTTTTTGGGATTATCTACGTGCTTTCTATGGATTGATGATTGAATTTTGAGATTGATTTACTATTTAGAATCATTTCAGGTTGATAAGTTTTTAAGATTCAATATGATTTTTATTTATATCGAATGCTTGAACTCCTTGATTCGTTATGATTTGAGAATATATTGAATGCTTAATCTCCCCTGTAACATGCCAATTGAATGATTTGCTCAATCACTCATATTCAATCTACTTTATACCTTGTTTGAGTACTTTATTGTTTTATCTTCCGATTAGTCAAGTTGGCTCTCTTGCCCAATTGAGTTAAAAATAATCCAAGTTCATGTGATAAAGTATTTGGTGGATCCTTGAATCCCTAGTGTTTTATCTCCATTAATTTCTCTTAGATTTATTTTACTATTTTCAATTATAGTTTCACTATTATCTTGCTCCATCTTTGGGTGAAAAAACAAACAAACAACTGTTTTCATTTACTACTTAATAATAGAGGTTTTTACATTAGTGTCAATCATTCTCTCTGGATCAACCTCGGATTCACTGAGATATTATTACTTGTGAAAAATCTACACTTGGGTTTGCATTATTTTAATCGCAACACTGCACATGGTAAGCACTAAGCACTATGTAACTTTGATAGAGGCAAAAACTAACGGCTGATTAAGGACACCGGTTTGAGGTTTTCAGTGAATAAGGGTGGAGGGTTTTCTTGGTTTAGGAATTTTAGGTTGACATTGGCATGCCTAAGTCTTGGAGATTTTGGTGGGGTGATTTTGGCCTTTTAAAAAAATGTTCCCACATGAGGCAATAAGTCTTTGCCACGTGTTTATATTTTTTTAAATAAAATAAGTTAGTCCAAATCAAACATCACATCAGCACTCAGGTGGAGGGGCAAAATCAAAATGTTTTGCAAAGTTTAGGGACGAAAATTGAACTTTAGAAAGTTAAAGGACGAAAAACAAACTTTTGTGATAGTTTAGAGATGAAAATGATATTTTACCCAAAAACGAAAATCATATAAAACTGGTTCAATCAAGCAAATGGAATATCTTTGAGACATTAACTCTAAAACATTCTAATTTGAAATTTAAACTTTGCTTTGAAAGGAAATAAATCAAAGAGGGGAATAAATTCAGATTGCGTTTTCTATAATGAGTTTGGTCATTAATGCCAAATGATTTTCTCTTGAAACTTAAATTTAAATTTACCCTCTTTCCAGATGGAATTAAAATATATATTAAAAAAAAAAAAAAAAACCTGAAGCCCAACTCGAGATCCGTTATACTATGAAATTATTTTTAATGAGTGTTCTATGTAGATTATTTAATGCTAAAAATCTACATGTACTAAAAAAAACAAAATACTAAAAATATACCCCTTCAGCATTTTGTTAGTAAATGTAAGATTCAAATTAAACGGATGTTGACAGAAGGACAAAAATTGAAATATTACCAAAAGTTTAAAGACAAAGAAATGAACTCTTGAAAGTTTAGGGATGAAAAAATAAACTTCAGGCAAAGTTTAGGAATGAAAACAAATTTAAGCTAACTGATTAGTGTCCTGATTTGATAATAAATAACAATTATTATGAATCAATTATCAAATCTATCAAAAAAGGAAAAGAAATACATTTGTTATTATAAATTTTCTTTCTTTTTTTGTTGTTAATAAATTCGATAGTTACAACTAAAGGGGGGTGGATTTAAACCCTAGATATCTCAATTGGAAACACTAAGAGATATGAGCTGTCAAGGATTTGGGTTATTTATTATAAATTTGAAACTTATCAAGAGATCACCGTATGTTTAAATCCTATTAAATATATAAATTTATTATATACTTTCAAATTACAATATTAAAATCAGATGCTTGTTTTCTTTATGAATGAGAAAAGCCTATCTCGAAATAGATATCTCAAATTACCAATAGGACAAAGTTTAGCTACAAAATTGATTGTAACCTAAAATATAACCTTAGTCAATATCTTTTTATTGGAGGTGAATTTTGACAAATCCATCATTAGTATAAATTTCTTCTTATATCCTCGATGCTTGCACAATTTATATATTAAAAAAAAATAGTTATGTCATCATTAAATTATTTAAATTGCAAGTTTTTCTAGTTTAAAATTATATATAAAATATAAGTTTATAAATCATAGAGTAAATAATATATGATTGGCACAAAATTTGATATATGTATTAAGCATGCAAAAAACATGCAATCCAACGATTAGATTTTCAAAATATGTAGTAGCATTAATTTTTTTATAAGGAAGTTGTAGCCTTAGGTTACAACTAATTTTGTAACTAAACTTTGTCCTTACCAATGTATAAGAACAAAAGATTGTTATTATTTCAAACATTGAGAAGCTATGAACAAAAGGTTTTCATAACATTCGCTCTTCTCTCACTATCTTTTGCTATAATAATTTTGATTCTCTAAATTATGAGATCAAGTGGACACATCCTAAAGGCCTGGATTCTATCAAGTCAATTGAAACATCCCCAGTGGAAAATCCTTTTGTTTATGATGATTTTGGTTCTTTAAATTATGAGATTAAAAGGACAATTCGTACAAGCCAGATTGAAAATCTTTGATTCATTTTTTGTCCCTAAAGAGACTAAACTTTGCTACATATTATTTCCGCTCTAATACATACATACATATATATATATATATATATATATATATATATATACTCCCTTCGTCTTAATTTGTTTGTCCTGTTTGAAAAGTCAAACTTTTTAAGGAAATATGATTTACAAAACTACCCTTAAATAAATTTATCTTTTTTTTTTTTAAAAGAGTTATTCTTAACGAGGCAACTAAAAAGGTTCCCCAATTAGATTGATTTTTTAAAATATTTGTTAGTTTTCTTTTCAAATAGTTTTGAAAATAAAGTAGGGGTATAATAAGAACTTTAGTAAATTAATGATTTTTATTTTTAGAAATAGGACAATATCTTGGGACATTCCAAAATGGAATAGAGGACAAACAAACTGAGACGAGGGAGTATATATATATATATATATATATCAACACAATAGTAGCTTAAATTTGTGCTATGTTCATAATTAACCAAGTTATTAGTAGAATACATGCATTTATTTTCATGTTGTGGACGCCCCCCCCCCTTCCCCCCCCCCAAAAAAAAGAAGAAGGTGGTGGTCTTTTTTTTGGGTTTTTTCACACATTGGGTCCTTGGTGACGTGATTTTTGTGTGCTTGTGTCTCTAGGGTGGGGTGTGTGTATATGAGTCCCTTTTTCTTATTTTTATTTTAGGAGTTGTCATTAACCATTGGTTTTGTATTAGGTGTGATTGGTTACCTAGAGGTCTAATTCATTTTAGGTTACCTAATTAACTAAACCAAATTTTAAGGGTTCATTTTCTCATAAATAAATAAATAAATAAAAATTTTAAGGGTTCATTAATTAAGGCAAACGAAAAAGTTTCGAACCAAAGATCATGGAATCGGAAGTTTGGTTACGTGTGGGAAGGTGTTAGGCACACCACAACACCTATCCGAAAATAGTACTTCATTTTAATTTATTTCAAACGTTGTCTTTTTGTAAAGAAATAGAATACTAGACATTTTGATTTTTTTTTTTTCTTTTGAAAAAGTTTTGCAAACAATATATATACATATATGCATGCGAGTAAATATTTACCATATAGCTAACATGTGAATATTAACTCCAATGAATATTTACAAACAAAGCATGTGGGGTATATACATAGGTAGCATGTGAGAGGATATTGAAAGATAATTACAAGGACATGTGAGTAGAATATTTAATATATAGATAGCATGTGAATACTAGCTATTATAAATAAACAAACTACAACACACATACGAGAGAGAGAGAGAGAGTAGCACCTTGTTGTCATCCACAATTTTCTCATTTTTATAATGCAAAAAAGATGACAAATAAATTCATTAGTGCCAAAGAAAATGATTAGGACAATGTAAACTTAATGGGTGTTCAAGGACTCAGGGGAATGAGCCATAAATACAAATCCTTAACTACAACTATTCTAAGAAGAGCTTTAACAATAAAATGTATGAAGGAATATTTACAACGTTACTTTTTATGTTTTGGAAAGGCATATTTTTGTTTAGAAAAGTTTTTATTGAGAAGTTGTAAAAACATCTTTCAATATATATATATATATATATATTAAAGAAAAACCCCCTTTTTATTTTTAATGAAAAAAAAAAAAACCAGTGTAGTAAAAAGGCCATAAAAAAAAAACTTTCTACTCTTTTTTTACTCACCCTTTTTGGGTTTTTTTTTTTTTTTTTTAAGAAGAAAATAATTTTGAAACATTTTCTTTGAAAACGTTTGTCTAACGTAGTAAAAACGCTTTTTTGGAAAACAAATTTTTTCTTAAAAAGGAAGGAAAAAAAAAAAAACATTTTTTGAAGGGATATTTAACGTGATAAAAATATTTTCCAACGTAGTAAAAAACACATGTTTTTTTGAATGCATTTCCCATCTTTTTGGCACAAATTCGGATTTCTTTTAGAAAGAAGAAAAGGAACGGAACAATTTTTTTGAAACACAACTACTTGAAAACACTTTTTTTTTTTTTTTTAATGTATTAAAAACGTTTTGAAAACATATATTTTTTTGAGGAAGCATTTTTCGGGAAAAAACGTTTTTTATTGTAGTAAAACTTTTTGAAATCATTTATTATTCAACATTGAAATCATTTATTATTCAACATACCAACTTCAGATTTTAAAAAAAAAAAAAAAAAAAAAAAAAAAACTCTCTTTTTTTATTTGAAAGACTTCATTCATTTTTTTTAAGAAAAAGAGGGGAAAGGATTTTGAAAAGCATTTTTTTAAGAATAGCGTATAAAAGAGTTGTTTTACAAGCATATTTATTTTATGGCAACGTTATTGATGAGAAAAGTAAATGAACAACAATAAAGTGCAGAAAGTGTCCTTTTTCCTATATTGTAAGCAACGTGAGTGTGACTCTCCCATAGTAGGAGTTCCTCCCTCTCGTCTTAGCACGAGTTTTTTCACTCCCTCATCTATAAGGGTTTGTCCTGGGCTCCAAGTAGCCCTCGGGGCTTGATAACTCGCTCCCTCCGAAATGGATCAAGATGTCATCAATGGGTTGCAGCATCTCCAACTCACTAAAGACGAAGAAGAAGAAATTTCTATTTCTACCTCAGGCAGCTCAAATCTTTTGGAAGAATGCGAGCTGAGTCTTTTTGGCCGGCTACTTGCTGACAGACATCAGAACATGAGAGCTCTCAAATCCACTCTTAGATCAGTTTGGAAAATGGGCTCGGATTTTAGAATCGTTGATGTGGGGAAAAATATATTTCAGTTCAAGTTTAGTTCAAGTTATCAGCTGGAATGGGTAGAAAGAAATGGTCCTTAGAATTTTGACAATAACATTTTGCTCCTTTGCAGATGGAGAAAGGGTTTATCAATAGCAAACATCTCTTTTACTCACACTCCTCTCTGGGTTCAAGTTTGGAGTCTTCCTTTTGAAAGTATGACAGAGGAAGTTGGAAAGGATCTTGGCAGCAAATTGGGGAAATATATTGATTCGGATAGACGCTCTTGGTTGTCAGAACAAGCAAAATTTATGCGAATACGAGTGGATATCCCCATTGATAAACCTCTTCGAAGGGGTGGAAACGTTGTAAACTCAGATGGTGATAAATTCTGGGTCACTTTCAAGTACGAAAGGCTCCCAAATTTCTGCTTTCTTTGTGGAATATTGGGTCATGATGAAAAACATTGCTCTAGTTTTCAAGGCAAGGCTGAAGGTCACAGATAATATGGTGATTGGCTTCGTGCAAGCAATGGCTTCAAAGGAGGTTTTGAAAAGCAAAAGGTTGCAAGCAGTGGTGGGCATGAGGACAGAACGGAAAGAATGGAGGAGGACTCTAGCATTCCGGTTTTTCCGATGAATACCAACCTGGTGAGCTTGGAAACAGAGCAGGCGGGGCTCTCATCAAGCCAGTCAAATCACATGAGCTCTCATAGCACAGATCAGGGACAAGGCAACATGTTGAACGCGATGTCAGCGAAAAACCAGCGAAGTGACAATACGGTAAGTTCCTTGAGCCCTGCACTCTCTCTAGACAAGCAATCACGTGATTCCCAAATGCCAGCTGAGGCGGGAGAGGAAACAGAGGCTACGCCTTCTGTTTTGGGCTCTCATATGCACACACTTAAGGCTAAGCCCACCAGCCATGAGAATCCCATTGACAACCCCTCCCACACAAATAAGCCCACCAACACTCCTTTAAGCCCAAATAAATTAACAAGCAATCCCATACTTATAAGTGAGCCCACCAGCACCTCTCTAAGCCCAAAGAGAAGAAACCTTAAAAGGATTGCTAGAGCCCAAAATGGGGGACCTCAAAGCTTAGATTTAAAACAACAAAACCCAACTAGACTAACAGGTTCAAAGAGAGCAGCAACTGATGAATGTTTAAATGAGAACGTTAACAAACCTCAGAAGAAACAACGTGAGTCATGCCCAACCGAAACACAAAAAATTGAGAGATCGGCGGTGTCTGCTAAGCAGCACCGCTGGGAGCAATGACTTCCCTATGTTGGAACTGCCGGGGAATTGGGAACCCCCGGACAGTTTTTGCGCTCTGTGAATATTTGCGGCGCTGGAATCCCAAACTCGTCTTTCTCTCTGAAACAAAATTAAAAAGCAGACGTATGGAGAAAGTCAAATACAAGCTGGGTTTTTCAAATGGTTTGTTCGTCTCTAGTAGGGGTCGCAGGGGCGGCCTTGCTTTGCTCTGGTCCAGTGATATTATTTTGGATATTAAAAGCTACTCAGACTATCACATTGATGCGATTATTATCGATTCTGGCAATGGTTTTTTGTGGAGGTTCACCGGGTTTTATGGGCATCCGGAGACTCATCTTAGGGAAGATTCTTGGAAACTCCTTTCTTTTCTCAATAGTCAATATAATCTTCCCTGGTTTTGTTGTGGTGATTTCAATGAAATTCTTTCAATGACCGAAAAAGTTGGTGGTGTCTCCCGTTCTCAATGCCAAATGGACAAATTCCGGCAGGTTGTGAATTTGTGTGGTTTTAAGGATTTGGGGTATTGTGGCCCTGACTTTACATGGTGCAATATGAAAGAAGGGAGTGATAGAATTTTGCTGCGCCAAGATAGAGCCTTTGCTACCTCTGAATGGCTTGATCATTTCAAGGATCAATCTGTGCTCCATCTGGTTAAGTCAACTTCTGACCATTGTATTCTTATTACCACAGACTCCCCCCGCTCTGGTTATAAAAGAAATTGCCGGTTCCATTTTGAGGCTATGTGGACTAAAAGGGATGATTGCAAGGCTATCATTGATGCTGCTTGGTGCTCTGGCACTCTTGCCACCACTCCGGAAGGGATTGCCTCCAACCTTCAAAGATGTGCTGATGCTCTTTCTTGTTGGAATCAGAATGTGGTGGGCAATATTCCAAAGAAAATTCAAGACAGGAAGAGAGCTCTTGCTACACTTTCCATTGCTGACAGGGGTGACAAGGGGGCTGAAGTTAACAAGCTTAGAGAGGAAATTAATGATCTTTTGGATAGTGAAGAGATCATTTGGAGGCAGCGTAGCAAGACTCATTGGTATAAGGAAGGGGATCAAAACACAAAGTTTTTCCATGCTCATGCCTCTGAAAGAAGGAAAAAAAACACCATTTTGGGGCTGTGGAATGATGATGGGGTTTGGTGCGAGAATAAAGACAGCATTAATGCCACTGCAATATCCTATTTTGAGAAGATTTTCTCCACTTCCTCCCCAAGTAGAATCTATGAAGTCACATGTGCTTTATCAAGATGTGTTTCGGATGATATGAATGCGGAGCTTACCAAAACTTTTACAAGAGATGAAGTTATCATTGCTCTCAAGCAGCTCCACCCAACCAAAGCCCTCGGCCCGGATGGTATGTCGGCAATCTTTTTTCATAAATATTGGGACATTGTGGGTTCAAATATCACAAATATGGTTTTAAATGTCTTGAACTCTAATATGCATATTGCTGAAATTAATAAAACTAATATTGCTTTCATCCCAAAATCCAACCAGCCCTAAAAAATGATGGATTTTCGCCCAATTAGCCTATGTAACACTACATACAAGCTTATATCAAAAGTCCTTGCTAATAGACTCAAACTTCTCCTCCCAAGCATCATTTCTGAAAATCAAAGTGCTTTTATTCCGGGTCGTCTTATTTCGGACAATGTTCTGATAGCCTTTGAATTTATGCATTATTTAAATTATAAAAATGAGGGGAAGGAAAGTTACATGTCAATTAAGCTAGATATGAGTAAAGCTTTTGATAGAGTTGAATGGAATTTTATTCATGAGGTTATGTCTAAGATGGGCTTTGCTAAATACTTGGGGCTGCCCTATCCTCACTCATGAGGTTATGCCACTCGAGACAAGTAAATAAGTGGTATTTCTATTGGCAGGGGCTGCCCTATCCTCACTCATCTCTTCTTCGCTGACGATAGCCTTCTCTTTTGCAAAGCAAGTGTCAAAGAATGCCAGAAGCTTGTAGACATCCTCAATTGCTATGAAGAGGCCTCTGGGCAAAAAATCAATACTGACAAGTCCTCGGTCTTTAGCCCCAACACTCCGCAAAGGTGCAAGGACTACATTCTGAATATCCTTGGTCCAATGCAAGATCACAGGCACAATAAATACTTGGGGCTCCCCTCCATCATTGGTAAATCCAAGACTCAAGTTTTTGCTGAAGTTAAGGAAAGGGTGGGGAAAAAGCTGGTTGGTTGGAAGGGAAAGCTTCTCTCAATTGGGGTAGGGAGATTCTTATCAAAGCGGTTGCCCAAGCCGTGCCCACTTACACAATGAGTTGCTTCCAACTCCCTAAGACTCTCTGTAAAGATCTTGAAAACCTTATGAGAAATTTCTGGTGGGGGCAAAGAGTTGATGAGAACAAAATTTCTTGGGTTAGTTGGAAAAAGATGTGTAAATCAAAATTTCATGGTGGAATGGGTTTCAGAAATATCCAAGCTTTCAACCTAGCCATGTTGGCCAAGCAGGGTTGGAGAATTCTCACCAATCCAAATTCTTTGTTGGCTCGGGTCTTTAAAGCAAAATATTTCCCCCATGATGATGTGCTCAATTCAAAAATTGGAAGCAACCCCTCTTTCACTTGGCGGAGCATACATAATAGTCTTGAGGTGATTAAGAGAGGCACAAGGTGGCGTGTGGGTAATGGTCGCCGAATTCACATTTGGGAGGACAAGTGGCTGCCAACACCATCATCCTTCAAAGTGATTTCGCCCCAATCTGATTTTGATGGCTATCCTATGGTGTCTTCCCTTATTGATTTTGGCACAAAGTGGTGGAAAGCAGACTTGGTTAGGTCCTTGTTTTTGCCTTTTGAAGCTTGTGAAATCTTAAAAATCCCTCTTAGCTATAATCTTCCTGATTACAGTCTCATTTGGATTGGCAATAAGCAAGGGGTCTTCACTGTCAAAAGTGCATACCACATCGCTTCTGGTCTTGTTGACTCTACTGAGGTTGGCGAGTGCTCTTCTTCTGCTTCAAATTCTCTGTTCTGGAAGAGGATATGGAGCCAAAAAGTTCCTCAAAAGGTAAAAATTTTTGCTTGGCGATCTTGTGTTAATGGCCTCCCCACCATGTTCAATTTAAGTCATAGGGGTATTCATTGTTCAAGTTCCTGCCCTCTTTGTGACAAAGCTATTGAGTCCATTGCCCATGCACTCTTTCTTTGTGATCATGCCAAGCTTACCTGGGCTCAATGGCACACTTGTCCAGTTGATGTTACTTCTTCTTCCAGAGAACCAATTGATATTGCTTTGGACTTCATTGAGCATGGCTTCTTAAATGATTTGGAGCTTTTCTTTGCAGTGGCTTGGTCCATTTGGTGGAACCGCAACCAAGCTTTGTTTGATGACTTAGGTGCTTCTCCAACTCAGGTCTGGGAGATGGCTAATAAAACATTAGGCGAGTTCAAAGCTGCTTGCTCCCTCCCTGTGTTTACTCCATCCCCTGCCCCTTCGGCTTGGCTTGCCCCTCCCGTGGGATTCTTCAAGGTTAATGTCGACGGCGCAGCATTTGATGATGGTAGACCTTCTTGCATTGGTGTGGTGATTCGTGATAGTCGAGGCTTCCTTATTGCAGCTTCGAACAAAATCCTTCCAGCGTCTTTCTCCGCTGCAATTACTGAATCTTTGGCGCTGCAAGAAGGGGTGCTGCTTGCCTATGAATTAGGTCTCTCCCATGTCCTTGTGGAATCGGATGCTCTCTCTATTATTCAAGCTATTTCTAGCTGCGATATTGGTGGTGATCTGGGACACATTTTTCAGAACATTAAAGATGTCTCTTCTTCCTTTACTTGGTGTTCTTTTCAGCATTTGAAAAGGAGTGGCAACAGGGCTGCCCATGAAGTTGCAAAAGCTGCTGGTTCCTCTGGTGTCTCCCAGGTTTGGTTTGGTTTGTGTCCTAGCTTTGTGAGGCATGTAATATTAGAGGAGTGTGGCTTGTAGCTTCTGCTTGTTTTTTCTCTTTGCTGCTGTGTCCTCTCAGCTCTCCTCTCTATTGTAACTCAATTTCATTTGAATGAAGCTTCTTATGTTTCCCTATCAAAAAAAAAAAAAGTGCAGAAAATAAATTGCAAGGAAAGTAAAGTGCAGAAATTTAAATGACATTAAAAGTAAAATTTAGAATTTAAATGACATAAAGAAAGGGTCATTCTACTGTACCCCTTATTTTTTTTAGGGGGTACGGTACCCACACAAATTTATACCATTAATTGGTGTTATTTTAATCGTGACCGTTGATTTAAGTTTAAGTGCGAAACCTGTTACCGGGAGACTAGGTTAGTGTATAAAAGCCACACAAAAAAAAAAAAAAAAAATGAAAAACAGATCCTCTCTTTCTCTCTCGTGTGCTCCCTCTTTTTCCTTCTCTTAAAAAACCTCAAATAGCTTCTTCTCCCATGTCTGTCAACTTCACTTCATCCCATCAGCGTCCTCATTTACTCACCATTGAGGGTTTTTTAAGGGATCAACTCGTTTTGATTTTGTTTAAGGTAAGAATCAAACGAAACCCTAATTTCTCTGTCATTGTTTTGTGCCCTTTTTCTTTTTTGATTTTTGAGAAAATTTTGGAATTTCGCTCTTAAATTTCATTTCACTGTAACGTTGGCAAATTTCTGTGTTGGTGAGGTTCCAATTTTGTTCTTTCATATAAGTGGCACAGAAAGTGCTTGTTGAAATGCTTTTTAAGGATTCAGTTTTTCCAAAACTTATGGCTTTGTGTTCTGCTCATCAGGGGGTGTGGGTTCTTGTTAGTGTGGAATTGAAATTTTATTTGTATTTATTTTATTGGTTAGCAGAGGAAAAAGGAAACAACTATGTATTTAAGGGGGAAGGGTTTTTATAAAGAAATAATTTTTTTCTTTTATGTCCTAGGGAGGACACGGGTATAGAGTTGCTATTTCTTTGCTTCTATTTCATTTCTTTTCTACGTGGTGTACAACTAAGTTGTAATTCTGTAGCTGTTGCAGCATCTTGGAATCAAATTTTGAATTTTGTTTTGAGTGTTTTCTAGTTTTAGAGTTTTAGAGTTTGAGAGCTGTTGTGTTACATTTAGGCTAGTACAGAATTGGGTTTTTTGTACTTTTGCTTGCTATTTGCATCTCAGGTTGTTTCTGGTGTCTGTGCTAATAAAATTTTCTGATTTATCCAAAAAAATAAAAATAAAAATAAAAGAGACAGTAGATCAAAATAACGAAATTTTTAGAAACATCCTGTTATTTTATATTGACATGTTGAATCAGTCAATAGCATTTTTGGATGGCCAACTAGAATGAAACGGACTACTACTTTTTATGCTAGTGCTTACTCAATGGCAAGGTTTTTATTTTTTTGTTTCTATTTTTATTTTTTTATGACTGTCTCACTAGGTAAATTTAGTTGCTCATGTCATAGACCTGCTCATGTCCAATTTCAAGGCACACATTACATCTCTCCCTTTTCTTTTCTTTTTTCTTGATAAAAGAAAAAACCTCACTACCATATAGCACTTTGAAGTGATGTGATTATCAACTTGAGACCAGGCTTAAGTCGATTCACCGGGACTTTTGCAGAAACTTTTTCCTAGTCACTCCAATGCATTGCCCATATGCCTGCTTGAGTCTTGATATTCTGTTATTTGGGTAAATATTAGTGCAAACTGGTTATTGCATACAACTATGCACACACTTCTTGCACTGAAATCATGACAGTTATGTGCTACAATTGGTATGTGTCAGTATGAAATAAACATTGCCCATATTATTTACTCTTCTTTTCTTCACCAGCCTATGGAAGTACTTGTTTTATAGGGTTTTGACTTAAATTAGCACAATCCTATTGACCAAGCAAATAGCACGATTTTTACATTCCATCCATTGATGAGACCGGCTGAATCAACCCTTACAATTGGAACTGCTGCTATTTCAATCAATTTGACCATTTCACATGCCACTGAACTGAGTTCATCTATCCCCTGCATCTCAGTATCATTCTGTTGAATGAACTTCAATGCCTTTGCATCGCTGTCCTCCATATCCTGAAATGAGTCTCTCATAATAAGCTGCAAAGATTGAATTGCATTAATTTTTGAAACCTCCCAAGGCAAGCAAATAGGCAAAATAGCCAACAACCCCACCAACAGATTCCCTCACGCCTTAAACCATTGCACTTTTGATTCTTCTTTACTCACTAGATCCTAGGACTCTTTCTCTCCCAATTTAGACCAATAGACTGAGAGGAGGTCAAAGGCTAAAGCTAAAGCTATAGCTAGGTAGCTCTATACTATACTTCTTTGGATTTCTATTATGGTGCCTGCTTTGCTTGCTTTACCTCTAATCATAACATTGTCCCTCCTACCCATGTGTGTTGTTGCAGTGAAAATTTGCATAACATGTAAATATATGAGTTCCAAGGTCAGGCTGCTACTAGCTTGGTCTTTGAGAGACTTAATTAAAAAGGTGGACAAAAAGACAACCATATTTCTACTCATAACTGAGATTTTAAGAAAGCTTTTGCAGGCCATATTGGCCTTTTCTTTAATTTAAAAGGCAAACACACTTTCTTAAGTGTTACTCTAATTCAAGGGAATATTTGAATTGCTTTATTAATTAACTTCCTCCTTTTATTTTTTTCTTCTTCTTTAGCCCTTATGTTCCTCATTTGTTTAATTTGATTGAATGTTCCTATTGCTGTCCGGAATTTGAATTTTTTTTTGTTGTTAACTCCCCCTCCCCCCCCTCCTCATTGTTCGACAAATAATAGACACCATCTTGGAAATTTGGGTTGGTGGGGTTGCAATCTCTCTTTTCTCACACACATTTTGGCATGAAATGAGAGTGAAGAAAATGTAAGATATTTGAAACTTTTTTTTAAGGGTGATGGTATGTTTCAACCATGCAAGGCGTTTAGGCCAAACTCACTTGTCTGCTTGTGGAGACAAGAAAGACACTCTTCACAAACTCCAGTTTCTCTCTTTCTTTCTTTCTCTATCATTACTATTATGCCCTGTGTTTCTATGTGTGAGACTTCTCTGCTCACACATGCAAGTAGGCTTGCCTCCTAGTAATTCCCAATATATTTTCTCAACAATGAGTGAAATGGAAGAAGCTTTTCACTTTTTGACAAGTTGAACCAATAATGCCAGACCAAAAAATAAATCCACAAGGCCACAGACTACAAGTGTTAGTGGTACATACGTTCACCAATTACCATACCTAAAACCTTATGGGTTAAAGGGGACATAAACTTCCCCTGAACTGTCCTCTGTTGCAAATCTGGAGGGAGGATTTAGAATCTAAATGTTTTAGGTTAAGCAAGTCTAAAATAGAGTACTTGGAGTTTGAGTTTATTAAAAGGAGATTTAAAGATGGAGTGGTATAACTTGTAGGGCAAGAAATACTTTAGAGTGAAAAAACATTTCTAGGATCTTTCAACAGTGAAACTTATTTACTTTTTAATGTATGTTATTGCTTACCTTGTTTTTATTTCATGCTATATTGCGATAGGAGTGTGGGGAGAGTGAAGAACATTGAAGAGCAAGATGCTGTTGAAGAGCAAGATGCTCTCCAAGTTAGCCCTCCAAAAAGACCACTTGGATCATTTTTAATTTATTAGTAAGATTCACGCAATTCATTATATATTCACTTGTTTTATAGTTTTCACATAATTTGCTTTAACTGCTTCTTTATCAACAATGTCTACTTTTTGTAGGAGAATTGGTCGGAACATTTGCAATACAAGTTGGCATCAAATCTAGTGCTTTCAAAAGAAAATGAACAATGTTCCAAAATAATAGAAAATGCTAGAAATATTCTACTACATGATTATTTTCGGTCACTCAAATGACAATGATTTGTATAAATTGATGACTGAAGTTTTTGGAAAATGCTGCAATTTAGTGAACTTTTTCTTTTATTGAAAGGGAGATTGAATTTGTATCATTCATGAATCATGATTACAAATGTATGTGTTGTATGCACACATGCAATGTAGTTGACAATTAGATTTGTGATGTTGCCCGTGTGAGGTTGGCTAGGAGTGCTCATGTTTACTGAAAATAATTGAATGTAATTATTAACTATTGATAAATTTGCATTTTGGCGGACTTTGAAATCCAAAATTATTTTGAAATGTAGTTATAGCTTGTTGCTATTTATGTGTGTTTTCGCTTTTGCTTGGTTGCTTCAATTTGTTATTTCCTAACAAGAATATCATTAGCTATTTTAATTAGAATGCATAATTTATTTGCTTTTAAATTTTACACTCTTTCCCTTCATATTTGGGATATCAAGTTCTTCAAGAACATGCTTTAAGGCCTAAATTTGTTTTAGGTTTCAATTTCAAATTCTTCAAGAAAACACACTGAGGCCTAAATTGTTTTAGGTTTCAATTTTTTTTTCTTCTTTATAGTTCACAGTTACATCATTGTATGGTCTAAATATATAATTTCTTTGGAATCATTTAGAGGAGCAAATGTTTCCTAACAAATAACGTTTGCTTTGAGTCACCTTTTTTTTTCATTGAGAAAATTTAACACCATAAAGACACCAAAAAAGTTGAGATGTGTTTGATTAAATACTCATGAGATGTCAATAGTCACCAAGTGACCAAAATATCTTTTCAATCACTAAAAAAAATCCAAGATATCACTCTAACATGGCCAAATTGAGTGGTTTGATGCTATTATGGTCATTTTCAAAATATTTAGTATTGTAATCATTCTATGTATTTTTAGCGCTACTTTTTTCATTTTCAATGATTTTTTTTTTATATTAATTTTGAAAGTTTAAAAATGTATTTTAGTCATTTTATATATTTTTAGGACTATTTTTTGAAATCCTTAATTTTCAGGTATTTTTGTTAATTTCCAAGTTTATAACTATTTTGAGAAAATTCATTCTTAACATTTTAGTTATTACCAAGATTGTTATGAATCAATAAAAGTATATGTGAAATTGGTACTGCCTAATGTGACTAAAAAATAATAGAACTACTATTTTTTTTTTTTTTTTGAAAAAAATAATAGAACTATTGAATATAACAAAAGTATGATCATATGTGATTTGGTATGGCCCAGTGCGACATTAGAACTATCAAATGTGAGAAAAGAATAACGGTACTACCAAATGTAATAAAAGTATAATCAGATGTGATGTTGGTATTGCCTAATGTAATGATGAAACTGTCAAATGTGAGAAAAAAGTAAAGGTACCACCGAATATGACAAAAATACGGTCATTTTTAAGGTTCTAAGCGTATTTAAGTAATTTTTTAGTTTACGAGGTCATTTCAGTCATTTTTTAGGTTTCAGTGTCATTAAGTTATTTTTTAGGTTCTAAGGGTCTTCTAGTAATTTTAAAGGGTTTCAAAAGTATTTTGGTCATTTTCAAGTGTTATGGGGTATTTTTGGTCATTATTTTAGGTTTTTTGGTTATTTTGATAAAACTTTTATGTTTTAGAGTAATTTTGGACATTTTTTTAGGTTTTAGGGTCATTTGGTCATTTTTTTAGGTTCTAAAGGTTTGATCATTTTTTAGGTTCTAAGGGTATTTCGGTAATTGTTGAAATTTTTGGGTGTATTTTTGCCATTCTTAAGTTTAATGAGGTATTTTGGTCATTTTATAGGTTTCAAGAGTATTTCAGTTTTTTTTAAGGTTTTAGGGTCATTTCAGTAATTTTTTAGGTTTAAGGTGCATTACGGTCATTTTGTAGGTTCTAAGGGCATTATTATCACTTTTTAAGTTACAAGATCATTTCAATCATTTTTGAGAGTTTCGGGATTACTTTTGGTAATTTTTTAATTGTTAGAATGAGTTTTGGTAATTTTTGTATATTTATGGGTATTTCGGAATTTTAGAGACTTTAGGAGTATTTTTGTTATATATATTCTTCGATTATTAGGTAATTTGGTGGGGTTGGTTTGGGTTGGCTACACCTATATGTAATGTTGATACAGTTTAATGTGACGATGGAACTGTCAAATGTGACAAAAGAACTGTCATATTATGTAGTTTCAACATCACATGTGAGGATGAAATCGTCAAATGTGATAAAAAATTAAGGGAACCATCAAATGTGACAAAAGAACTATTATATGTGATGTTGGAACTGCATAATGTGAGGATGGAATCGTCAAATGTGAGAAAAAAGTAAGGAAACCACTGAATGTGACAAAAGAACTGCCACATGTGATGTTGGAACTATACAATGTATGGATTAAACCGCCAAATATGATTAAAAAGTAAGGGAACTGCCAAATGTGACAAAGAACTGTCACACGTGAGGATGAAATCGTTAAATATGAGAAAAAAGTAAGGGAACCACTGAATGTGACAAAAGAACTGTCACATATGAGGTTGGAACTGCACAATGTGAGGATGAAACCGTCAAATATGAGGAAAAAAGTAAAGGAACCACTAAATGTGAGAAAAGAACTGTTACATGTGATGTTGGAACTACAAAATGTGATGATGGAATTGTCAAGTGTAAGAAAAAAGTAAGGGAACCACCTAATGTGACAAAAGAACTGTCACATGTGATGTTGGAACTGCACAATGTGAGGATGGAATCGGCAAATGTGAGAAAAAAGTAAGGGAACTACCCAATGTGACAAAAGAACTGTCACATATGATGTTGGAACCGCACAATGTGAGGATAGAATCGTCAAATGTGAGGAAAAAAAAGTGAGGGAACCACCAAATGTGAGAAAAAAGCAGTCACATGTGATGTTGGAATTGCACAATGTGAGGATGAAACCGTCAAATGTGAGAAAAAAGTAAGGGAACCACTAAATGTGAGAAAAGAACTGTCACTTATAATGTTGGAACTACACAAGATGAGGATGGAACCATCAAGTGTGAGAAAAAAAAAGGGAACCACCCAATGTGACAAAAGAACTGTCATATGTGATGTTGGAACCACATAATGTGAGGATAAAACCGTCAAATATAAGGAAAAAAAAAGTAAGGGAATTACCAAATGTGAGAAAAAAATTGTCACATGTGATGTTGGAGTTGCACAATGTGAGGATGGAACCGTCAAATGTGAGAAAAAAGTAAGAGAACCACCAAATGTGAGAAAAGAACTGTCACATGTGCTGTTGGAGTTGCACAATATGAGGATGAAACCGTCAAATGTAAGAAAAAAGTAAGCGAACCACCAAATGTGAGAAAAGAATTGTCACATGTGATGTTGGAACTACAAAATGTGAAAATGGAACCATCAAGTGTGAGAAAAAAATAAGGAAATCACCCAATGTGACAAAAGAACTATCACATGTGAAGTTGGAGCTGCACAATGTGAGGATGAAACTGTCAAATGTGAAAAAAAAAAAGTAAGACAACCACCAAATGTGACAAAAGAACTGTCACATGTGATATTGGAACTGCACAATGTGAGGATGAAATCGTCAAATGTGAGCAAAAATTTAGGGAACCACCAAATGTGAGAAAAGAACTGTCACATGTGATATTGAAACTGCATAATGTGAGGATGGAATTGTCAAGTGTGAGAAAAAAGTAAGGGAACCATCCAATGTGACAAAAAAACTGTCACATGTGATGTTGGAACCGCATAATGTAAGGATGGAACCGTCAAATGTGAGAAAAAAAAAAGTAAGGGAACCGCACAATGTGAGAAAAGAACTGTCACATGTGATGTTGGAACTACAAAATGTGAGAATGGAACCATCAAATATGAGAAAAAAGTAAGAGAACCACCAAATATGAGAAAATAACTATCACATGTGATGTTGGAACTGCATAATGTGAGGATGGAACCGTCAAATGTGAGAAAAAAGTAACTTGGTATAGCAGGTTACTTACTAGTAGGTACCGTACACCCCCTTTTTTTGGTGGGGTACCATAGAATTACTCCATAAAGAAAAGAGCTGAAATATTGTAAATGTTGATTAAAAGTTTTTTATTTTTATTTTTATGTCTCTCTTAAATAGATTTTAATCTCTTTCAAGCCTTACGGATGCTTCATCATAAAGAAATGAGAGTTCAAAGCCATCAACCATTCTTATAAGACATAACCATATTGTGCTTTATTAGACATTTTGAAACCCATTTAAGATGGAGGAAATAGAAAATCTTTTTTTTTAAAGGTGTCTAGATATAGTATACATACATACATAGATATAGTATACATACATACATAGATATAGTATACATACATACATATATATATGTGTGTGTGTGTGTGTGTGTGCAATAAAGTAAAGGGGAAGGGGGATTGTGCAAGAAATTAAAGGGATGACATAAAAGTAAAGGGGGAAAGGGATTGCTTGAAAATAAAATAGATGACATAAATGTAAAGAGGAAGAGGATTACTTGGAAAATAAAATAGATGATGTAAGGTTAAATTTATTCAATCATGTGTTGACTTTATTCCATGCCAAATTTGCTTGTAATTTAGCAATTAGATACCCTATATTTAGGTGGGAATTATGTAAGGGTAGTGTGCGAAAGAGTATGAAGAAAGCTCAAGAAGTGTGCACTCAAGAAGAGCCTCATGATTGGATCTCGCGACTGGCAAGTCACCAAAATGGCACACGTGTGAAGCATTTAGGGGGAGCTGAAGGGTCACGCTAGCTGTTGCATTACAGGACAAAACTTCCAGTCTGGCTAGACAATTAGCTCGAGACTCAAACTCGCGACTTGTTCCAATTGCAAGGTTAAGTCGCCAGAATACCCTATTTGGTTGTAACTAACTCTTCGCATTCCTCATATACCCTACTATAAATACCCTTATACCCACGAAATGTTGAGTGCTTCTAGAGAGAATTTTGAGAGAGAAACCCTAGAGAAAAACAAGATTGACTCATCCACAATCTTTATCCTTTGATTCTCCAAATTCCTCTACTCTCTTCCTCTCCATTAATATATCCTTGAGAGGTACATTAGCTAAATCCTTATCTCACCATACTCATATCAGTGAAAAGGTACTTCGGTGCTTAGGAAGCAGTTCAGAAGGGACCAATTCATTTTGGTTGATGCAATGGGCTATTACGGGATTCGGTAAGTTAGGGAAGACAAGGTTCGGCATTACCCTGTTGGAGCAAGAAGCTTGGAGGGCTTAGGTGCACTGGATAGATTAGGCTTGGAGTTTCTTCTGCTATTCATGTATCCCAACTTCATTCTCTAGTGGATTATTGATCGCTTGGAGGATGGCGGTGAGGTTTTTCACCAAGTACTTCGATTTTCTCTTCAATAACATATCGTTGTGTTATCTTTGTGTTTGCATCCTTCTTCCCTTTCTCTTTACCTTTTAATTACTATTGTGATTGTGATTAATTATGGTTTAGAGTGTGTTGCCAATTTGGGTTTAGCTTATATTCATATTCCGCACATAAATTGTTTGTTTATAAGCTTGTGTTGGTAATTTTAATTTGGGGGCTAAATGTTCATAGGTGTTTTACATACTATTTGAACTTTCAGATGACATAAATGTAAAAGGGATTGTAAAAGAAATTAATGGGATGACATAAAAGTAAAAACCCTAGATGCCTAGGTGGGATGAGATTTCTTCCCTCTAAGGGTACATCCCATACAAATCCTAGGAAATGGTCAAATACCCGTCTAGGAAACAAGCACAATATAACAAACAAGCAATAATAATATAAGCATAAAGATATAGAGAGATATTTACACAACAACATAGGAACTTAAAGCAAATAAGGACAATGCAAAAGATAAAGTAAAATGATTTTATATATGGAAATATGATGTTTACATGATAGGAAAAAGGGCATGGGATGGGTGCAGTTATGGAAAAACTACCTCATCCCTACAAGCTTACCCACAAAATTACAAGTAAAAATGAAAGAGGTTTTTGTGTGTGTGTGATGGTTTTCCTACAGGTGGGGGAGGGGGGCAGAATTTTTTCAAAATTTGTAGGGTATTTTTCTCAAAATTTTCCCACTCTTTTACCTTTTTTTTTTCCCTATTTTTTTTCTCTTTTTCTCCATATATTTTCTCAAAAATCAGGGGTATTTATAGGGGGATGAGGGAAATGGGGGACTAGCTTAGGTGTAATTACACCTAGCTAGCCTCCCATTTTTGCCACCTCATTAGCCTATTTCATCTTTTTCTGATTTCTGACCTAATCTTTGCACAGCTGTTTGAAAGCCTTTACGAGCTTTGTTTTCTTCAAACTTTATATGCCTAGAAAGCTCTAGATGTCTAGTTTCTAACAGTCCTAACCTTGTTCGATTTGGAGCTATGGTAGTCAAGATTTCATGCTTGGAAGGAAGCTTATGCAGTGTTGAAAAATTTTGTGACGTTTTTTATTAAAAAATGTGTATCTTCCAATCCGGGGTAAATATTGTCAAGCCCTTTCTATGAAAAATATCTTAGATCTTGTTCTTCAAGATGGTCAGCCAGATCGCTCCAGTTCTTGCCCAATTGGTACAGTTTATTGTGTCAAGTCGGGTAAAAAAACTACCAGTTTTTCCTTTAACTCGAGGATTTTGTTAAGTCGAGGATTTTGTTAGAGTTTTTGGTATTTTAGTGATATCTCATCCTTTAACTCTCCATAAACTATCATTTGAAGGGAGAATATGCCCTATGAAATGGTCCAAAATTCAATGCGATCCAACGGTCGGATCAAAAAGTCAACTTTTTGACCATACTCGATTAGGGTTTTGGCCTTAATGAGTTTTTAAATGTTGTAACCCTTTGATCCATCATCCAATCATGCTGTATTTTTTATTTTTTTACACTTTTTATCTTTGAAATTTCTAATTTTGCACCTTTTTCAAAAGAATTTTGAATTTTTGGTTTTTTTTACATGTGAATTGGGGTTGAACAAAATACGATATCAACACATGCTGGACTAATTATTTACCTAAAATGAATTTTTATGATTTTTAACTAATAAGAAAAGACAGTTCTTTTCATTTCTCCTACCACCTTATCAAACTTTGTATTATGTTAACATATTATGACAGGTCATGGGTTTTTCACCTAATCAAAGACAATTTTTAATTTTTTATATTAAAATTGATGACGTGTCATTTAAATTTGTCATGTCATTAATCTTAGCCACATAAGCATTGAGAAACGACTCTTAACAAAATAACCAATTACACTCATTGTTTAAATTTAAAGGATTAATAACACTCGCTTCAAACTTAGCGAATAAGAAAACTTTGAGATACCAAATGGACAACAAGTAGCTGTTTTAGTTTTGCTAAACCCTAGAATATAAAGTACTGGAATATAAAAGCACTGCAAATACTAAATAGATCAACTTATATATATTCCAAAACGTTATCTTAACAAAATAACTGGTTTGTCAATTATGTCTATTTACTCCTTTGTGTGTGTGTGTGTGTGTGTGTGTGTGTGTGTGTGTGTGTGTGTGTGTGTGTGTGTGTGTCTATTTTTTAACCATTGAATACTTTAACAATGATGTTCTTGATTTTAATATAAAGTTCACCATCACTGTAACCAGGGGCGGAGGGAAGGGGGGCCGAGGGGGGGCAAATGCCCCCCTGACGCCCCAAAAATTCTTAAGTACTAGTATTATATTCTTAAGTACTAGTATTGTACATACATATTGTACTATGCATTAGTTTTTTTTGAGGAAGTACTGTGTATTAGCTCATCATAGGAAAACCCCATTTCACATTCCCACGGGCCACTGCAATTATTTTAATAGAATAATAGCTCCCACCTTATAATAATATTATAATAAAATAAAACCACTTGTATAACCTACTTCTCCACTATTTTCCCAAATAGAATTATGAGAAAAAAAATATTTACCTTCACTCACTAGTCACTAAAGCATCACGAAAAAGTTGAGGAACATAAAAATTTTTGCAACTTCTTGTTACAATTGTTACATGGTAAAGTGTGATTGTTGATGAAAAAATGGTGAGTTTATGTGTTAGTATTGGTTAACCACTCACACTCTCCCATGTCAGAGTTTTGACAAAAAAGTTGTAAAATAATTTGTGATCTAGAACTACTCATAACACCTCTGTTTCGTATAACAAATTTTCTTTCTTTACCAACATTTTTTAGTCTCAAGCCCAAGTTTTTTTACAAACCCAAATTTTAATTGTGGATGACAATTACATTTGCATATAGTTATTTATTTATTTTGTTATTAATATCAATTAATACCTTTTCAATTTAATTTTACTCTCAATCTTGACTTTTGATCTTGCCCCCCCAACCTAAAATCCTAACTTCGCCACTGACTGTAACCTCCCCCCATCGAGTAGGTGTTCGTTTCACTCCATAAATAAAATAAATTTTCACAGTATATTTTGTGTGATGAGGGAATGTGGATGTTGCTTCATCTTGATACAATTTTGTCTTAAAGGTTAAATGTAATATTCAAATCAAATGCTTGGTAAGTAACTGTAAAGGTATCATTCTACTTGCTGCCATTTGCTCCCTCAGGCCTTTCTCCCCTTCTTTTTTTGAGAGAGAGTTTCAACCTTTAGTGTCACTTCTAGAAATTTAACAATATAAAATATAGAATAAACATTGAATATGCCAAAACCCTATATTATGCATTGATCCTTTTCCAAATATTGGCCTCGTAGATACCATCAGATTCTTATACTTTGTCCCTCGGAACAAAGTTACTCATCATGTGAACAAAATTACAAAGTTTTATGAGCACTTGAGTATCAAGCGCCCCCCTTATTACTTTCATTTTTTGGAGGAGAAAAAAGGAGTCATGCTTTTGAGTATTGGCTGAACTTTTCCATGAAAACCAGAGTAACTCTAATAGAAATAAATCAAGGCAAAAATGCAAAACTGACCCTCTAATTTTCAGCATTTTTCATTTTAGTTCTTTAACTTTTAGTTTTGCCATTTTAGTCTTCTAACTTTCAATTGTTGTCAATTTGATATTTTGTTAACCATCTGTTAAGTGTCTTTGTCAAATGAGCAAAACGATGCCGTTTTGGCTTCTTTTTTTTTTTTTTTTTGGTAATTAAAAGAAATTAAAAAAAATGTTATTTAAAAAAAAGTTGAAAAAAGGAAAACTCTGTCTGTCTTGGTAGAACAGAGCAAAGAGAACATGAAGAAAGGAAAAGAACCCATATGCTTGATCGATTTTTGGATGCAAGAGACTGTGAAGGAGTTAACAACGTGCGGGTACTTCATTTGCACTATCTGGTCGTCGGACCTCTGTACCTCAGAATCTCACGCGCCACTGTGTGCGTGTACTTCATTTGCGTTATCTGGTCGCCGGTTATCAAAGAATCGGACTCCAGCAACTATATCGACTCGACTTCTTCATGCACTTTCGCAAAAACTTTCGGATGCGAATCAAGGAGAGTCACGGCCCAAAGGAGCGTTGAAGTGGAAGCGTCCCGAGCATCGAAGAGAAAGTCGAAGAGGTAGCTTCCCATTTCAACGTTGCTGGTGTTTAGCAGCGGCGCCACCGTGGTTTCGCCAAATTCAGATAAAGCTGTTAACTTCTTCACAATCTCTTGCATCCAAAAATCGATCAAGCACATGGGTTCTTTTCCTTTCTTCATGTTCTCTTTGCTTTGTTCTATGCAGATAGATTCTTCAACTTCATTTGTTTTGTTTTGTTTTGTTTTTTTTTTTTTTTTTTAATAACATTTTTTTTAATTTCTTTTAATTACAAAAATTTATTAAAAAAAAAAAGCCAAAACGGCGTTGTTTTGCTCATTTAACGGAGACACTTAACAGATGGTTAACAAAATACCGAATTGAAAACAATTGAAAGTTAGATGACTGAAATGACAAAACTGAAAGTTAGATGACTGAAATGAAAAATGTTGAAAGTTAGAGGGTCAGTTTTACATTTTTGCCATAAATCAATTTTAATTTTCATGAAAATTACAAAAAAATCAAGATAATATTTTGGAAGTCTAAACTTTTTAAAGTATAAACCCATGAGGTATGGAAGACCAAAAGGAATTTTGTTAATTAACAATTTCCTTTTTATCGTTATGTGCAACAGTTTCAATTTCCATTCCCACGTTTCTCAGAAAAGAAAAAAAATTCATTCTGTCCAATCACACAAAACCAATTCAACCATGCAAATGGCATTACTTTCAGACATTAATTGTATCAACGTACACCCTTAATGTGATGGTCACTTCACAAATATAAGTTTTTGTAGAGTGTGGGGGCGGGGTTCAAGTCTCCAGAAGGAAATTTTACATATATATACGCTTAGACTTTCTAATTTGAAATTTAAACTTTGCTTTGGACGGAAATAAATTAAGAGGGGAATAAATTTAGATTGCATTTTCTATAATGAGTTGGGCCATTAATGCCAAATGATTTTTTTATTTTTATTTTTTGAGAAAGAAAATGATTTTCTCTTGAAACTTAAATTTAAACTTATCCTTTTTTTAAAAGGAATTTTTTTTTAGTATACTAAAAGTCCGAACCGAGACACTATATATACTATGAAAAAACGTTATTACAATTATTGGATACCATGTGTCTTACTTTTTATTTTAATTAGTATATAACATGTGCTTATGCATGGGAATGGTGAATTGTACTAATACTATTGATGTTAGTTTGGGTTATTAAAAATATAGAACATAGTTCAATTAGCACATTTGGAGGTATTAAAATAGTATTTCCTTGCAATTTTCATGATATTGGTTATGCCAAGTTTTTCATTACATTGCTATTACGTATATAATTTTGAAAATCATTATTGGATACTACATATACAATATCAATTCACAATTATTGTCTGTGAAATTCTACTAAATACAACACAAAATAAAATAATAAATTGGACAAATAGTATCTCCTAAATTGAGAGGGATAGATGCATGAGATCGTTCAGCTCAATTACAGTTTGTTGTGTTTAATATTTTTGCATACAAAATATCTGTATAGAAACAGTATAAAAAATATGCTCATTAGTTCAAAGAATAAATAACAACAAAAATCTAAACAATTTAATTTGTATGGAAAGCTAATAAAAGCAAAATTCAATTTTGATTCTAATTGAATTTTTTCTATATTTTGGTTTTAAAAAGAATATATATATATATATATATATATATATATATATATATATATATATATTTATATATTATAGTAATGGACCGTACATAGTCATGATATATTACATAAATTACTTATAAATTTGAATGTTTTTTAGTTATAAAAAAGCCCATAAATATAAAATCATTCAAACTTCTCCTCCTCTAATCTATTTGACCTAGCTATCCTCAAGGTAAACCTGAATCCACTATCTTGAAAGAATCGAAGTTCATACAAAAGGACTTACAAGCACCCACGCTCGACTTCCTAATGCTACCAACCAGTAGAACTTACTGACACGACCACGTGCAAGCTCCGAATCCACAGACTCCTTCTTTCTTGGATTCTCCACCAAATACAAGCACACCCGCTTGTGTTTTCTTTACGCTTCAATGGAAGCAATTGAATTGATCATCAAGGCGTAGATAAATCTTCTCCTTGAAAACCCTAAGTTTGTGTAAAGGAAAGCTCCTCTAGATCTCACAAGATATTTACACAAACCGCAAATATGAGCTCCCTTAAAACGTGGCTAGGGTTTGCCTTTTATACTTAGGATAAATAAGAAACCCTAAAAACGTTTTAAAACAAATAGGGCTAAGTTGGACGAATCTGCAGAAAAGCATTCTGCCCGAGCTTTGATCGGTCGAGCCTGTCGTTCGATCGATCGAGCCAGGCCGAAAAGCACAATGCTTCCTTCCTTTAACTCGATTCCAACTTTACATTGACACACAACTTTGAGCTAGCTTTAAACACTTCGAAACACATTGTTTTGATCATGGTTTGCCAACAATACACATTAGAGTTCTAAATACATAAAATCCTAAACTTTAGAACCTAACAGACATTTATGACCTTAAAGAAGTTACCATTCATTAATGAGAGTATTTTTTAACCACAAAAAAATCCAATTCAAATAGGAGAATTTTAAAATGGGCCCCACCCCACCATCCAATCTTCCTAATGACATGTTGATGGAAATATTTTCAATGGTGGAAAATGATTTAGCAACACTATTGGGAAATATCAAGTTAAGGTATAACAAAAACAACTTTTTCAATGTATATATACTAATTTATTTTCCTCTATAAAAGTTATGCAATCTATTAATTCAATTCTTTCCTTTTTCTTAATCAGTAGCAAAAGCTTCAACAAATTAACAGAAAACAAATTGGTCCTCCAAAGAATTCGACTCACTCCATATTTTAGTCATCCAGTCCTACTAGATGACAAAGCAAAAAAAAAAAAAAAAAAAACTGATTTTTTCATGTTATGAAGCAAAGAATCTCCATGCACTACTCATAATGGGAACATACAAATACTTCTTGAATCAAGAAGTCATTGAAGGAAAAAGATTAATTGAAGAAGCTATTGCATGTGACAATTTCATCGTAACGTATATTCATGGAGTCATTCTACATTGGAAGCATAGGCTTCTAAAAGGTTACCCATCAAATTGTTAATCATTCCTTTGTTTCATGATTAGGAATTGTCAATGGTTCATAGACTTGATGAATGATTGGGCCGAAATGGGGCCAAATAACCCAAACTACAAGAAATGAGGCAAGATCCAAGTATCAACTTTTAATGGAAAATGCAAAAATTAAAGGACCCAAATCCTGAAGAAATGAACAGAAATCCCACAAAATAACCCAACATTGATTACACTCTAGTCAGACCTACTAAATCTTTCCCTAATAAACAGTAAATCTCTCTCTCTCTCTCTCTCTCTCTCTCTCACACACACACACACACACACACACACATATCTTCCTCTCGATCTCTCTTTACTAGCTCACCTACCTCCACCTCCACCCCGATCCATCAAGGTTGGGCTCCAAGAAACTCAGAGTCTTATCGACCCATCACCACTAATTTACATAAATTATTTATATTCCTCGAAACACTGTTTTCCAATCGCACCCAAAAACATGTGAAATTTTTTGTCCATCTCCATTTCAAATCTTCCCATTCCTAACTCCACTACTTTCCCTGCTAGATCCACTTTGCTTCAAATCATCATAATGGACTTTATAGCACATGATTATCATCTTAGTGGACTTAATAATCACATGATATATTGCTTTAGGTTTTGCCTTAAAATTGTTGCAATAGTAACTTAAAAGTGTTAAATTATTACATCAAAAATAATAAGTTGCAACAACTTATAATTTTCATTTTAATAGAAGATTAATACATTTAGGATTTTTTTTTTTTTTTTTTTTGCAATAACATAAAATGAAGAAATTGTATAAATTGATATCAATTATTTATGCAATCTATTGCTACGAAAATTTTGAACTAATAGCTTATTGCAACAAAGTTATTATGGCAATAATTTGATTTAAATTTTTTTACAATTTATTGTAACGATAAACATGAAACTACAACAAAGATACCATTGCAATAACCTAATATCCGTAGTCTACCATCCAATGGTATGTTTCCCATGTTAGGCACAACTTGGACATATGCCAACTAAAATAACATCAAATCCAAGGGGGGCAAGAGCCTTACCAGCAAATTTAGAAAATTAAACTAACAAATCCATAACTTATATATAATATTATAACTATGCAATTAACAATACTTAATTTGCTTTCTAATTATAGTTCATAAAGAGTCATTAGAATTTTATAAATTTTTTGACTCGCACACAAAGAAAATACATTGCAACTAATTTTTAGCTTCACCTCCACTTGGTCTTTTTTCTCTCTCTTAGGTGCACATACACCTGCAAAGCACCACCTCTTGGTCTCATCGTGGCACTGTTACTAGTGCTCTTGCTAGTGGTGGTGGTGGTGGTGAACCAATGGATATAAATTTCATCTTCACCCAGTAACATAAACAAAAGGCAACCATGACTAAAACACACATGAGGATCGTCTAAATGGTGATGGTAATGGTCTAGTTGGTGTTGGGTTCTTCAGGGTCGATGGGGCTGATGCGTAACGTGTTACGTTTGGTTTGTTTTGTGGGATCAATGGGTAAAAATTCCATTGCTGGAGAGGGAGGTGAAGTAGGTCCGCCACGGAAAGCGGTGGAGTTAGGGAAGATTTGACATGGAGATGAAGATTCTTTCTTTCTCTTCTACGAAAAAAATTCACATGTTTTCGGGAAACATAACATGATATCTATTGCAATGGTATATTTGTTACAGTTTCGTGTTTGTTATTGCAATAAATTGTAAAAAAAAAAAAAATTTGATATCAAATTATTACAATAAGCTATTAGTTCCAAATTTTGGGTTGCAATAGATTGCAAAAATAATTGATATCAATTTATACAATTTCTTTATTTTAAGTTATTGCCAAAAAAAAAAGAATCCTAAATGCATTAAATCTTTTACTATAACTGAAAATTATAAGTTGTTGTAACTTATTATTGTTGATGCAATAATTTAACACTTTTAAGTTACTATTGCAACAATTTTAAGGCAAAACCTAGGCAATATATCATGTGATTCTTAAGTCCACTAAGTCAATAATCATGTGCTATAAAGTCCAACAAAATTTGATGCAAAATGGGTCCGATAGGGAAAGCGGTGGAGGTGGAGTTGGGACTAGGAAGATTTGACATGGAGATGGACAAAAAATTTCATGTGTTTTTGGGTGTGGTTGGAAAATAGTGTTTTGAGGAATTTAACTAATTTATAATGATTGGTGGTGATAGGCCGATGAGACTCTGAGTTTCTTGGAGCCCAACCATGATGGATCGGGGGTGGAGAGAGAGAGAGAGAGAGAGAGAGGGTTTACAGTTTATTAGTTTATTAGGAAAGGTTTTAGCAGGTCCGGCTAGAGTGTAGTCAGTGTTGGGTCATTTTGTGGGAATTTTGGTTCATTTCTTCAGGTTTCTAGGTCCTTCAATTTTTTACTTTTTCCTTTAAAAGTTGATACTTGGATCCTATCCAATTTCTCGTAGTTTAGGCTATTTGGGCCAATTTCTCATAGTTGATACAGTTTTTTCAATTTCTCAAAAAAAGTTTCTTAAAATTAATGACCAATAGGTGCCCTAAGACCACCTGGACCTTACTACTATCTGACCCATTGTTAATGTATTAACCATTAACAATTATCAGAGAAAAAGCTTCAATAAATACTCCTAAAATGGGCCCCACCCCACCATCCAATCTTCTAAAATGGGCCCCAATATATATTAATGTTAGCTTTTCATACAAATTAAATTGTTCAGATTTTTGCTGTTATTGTTTTTCTGAACTAATGAGTATATTTTTTTATACAATTTCAATTTTAGATATTTTGTTTGTGAAGATCATGAACGTAACAAACTGTAATTAGCTAAATGATTCCATGCACCCATCCCCATTCAATTTAGAAGATGCTATTGAACCAATTTATTATTTTATTTTGTGTTGTATTTAATAGAATTTTATGGATATTGATAGTGAATTGATATTGTATATGTAGTGTCCAATAGTGATTTTCAAAATTATATACATAACAACAATGTAGTGAAAAACTTGGCATAGCAATCTCATTAAAATTGTAAGGAAAAATCATTTTAGTGTCTCTAAATGTCTTAGTCGAACTAATGTCCTATATATTTAATAACTCAAACTAACATTAATAGCACCACCACAATTCATCATTTCTGTGTGTAAGCATAGCTTACATTCTACTCTCTCTCTCTCTCTCTCTCTCTCTCTCTCTCTCTATATATATATATATATATATACATTAACAGACAAAACAAGAAGAAAATCCAATTATATTTCAAATTGGAATTCAATTTAAGTCTAATTTTGCGCCATGTGTCTCATCTAATCTAAATTTTTTTTATTGTTGTGCCAAGTGAGTTAATTCTATGTAGAAAACAATGGGTCCAATATAAATAAACTTAGGTTATATATATATATATATATAACCAAAGTCTAGAGAAAATTTGATTAGAATCAAAATTAGATTCTGCCTTTCTTAGCTTTCTTACAAATTAAATTATTTGGATTTTTGCTGTTAGTTTTTTTTTTTTTTTTTGAACTAATGAGTATATTTTTCTAAAGGATTCCATGCACCTATCCTCATTCAATTTAGGAGATACTATTGAACCAATTTGTTATTTTATTTTGTATTAGATTCAATAGAATTTCATGGATAGTGATAATGAATTGATATTGTCTATGTAGTGTCCAATAATGATTTTCAAAATTATATACATAACAGCAATGCAATGAGAAACTTCTCTTAACCACATGCTTGATCGATTTTTGGATGCAAGAGATTGTGAAGGAGTTAACAGCGTGCGTGTACTTCATTTGCACTATCTGGTCGTCGGAGCTCTGTACCTCAGAATCTCATGCGCCACTATGTGCATGTACTTCATTTGCGTTATCTGGTCGCCGGTTATCAAAGAATCGGACTCCAGCAACCATATCGACTCGACTTCTTCATGCACTTTCGCCAAAACCTTCGGATGTGAGTTAAGGAGAGTCATGGCCCAAAGGAGCGATGAAGTGGAAGCGTCCTAAGCAGCGAAGAGAAAGACGAAGAGGTAGCTTCCGATTTCAACGTTGCTGGTGTTTAGCAGCGGCGCCACCGTGGTTTCGCCAAATTCAGATAAAGCTATTAACTTCTTCACACTCTCTTGCATCCAAAAATCGATCAAGCACGTGGGTTCTTTTCCTTTCTTCATGTTCTCCTTGCGCTGTTCTACACAGATAGATTCTTCAACTTCATTTGTTTTGTTTTGTTTTTTTTTTTTTTTAATAACATTTTTTTTATTTCTTTTAATTAAAAAAATTTATTAAAAAAAAAAAAAGCCAAAACGACGTTGTTTTGCTCATTTAACGGAGACACTTAACAGATGGTTAACAAAATACCGAATTGAAAACAATTTAAAGTTAGATGACTGAAATGACAAAACTGAAAGTTAGAGGACTGAAATGAAAAATGTTGAAAGTTAGAGGGTCAGTTTTACAATTTTGCCATAAATCAATTTTAATTTTCATGAAAATTACAAAAAAATCAAGAAAATATTTTGGAAGTCTAAACTTTTTAAAGTATAAACCCATGAGGTATGGAAGACCAAAAGGAATGTTGTTAATTAACAATTTCCTTTTTATCGTTATGTGCAACAGTTTCAATTTCCATTCCCACGTTTCTCAGAAAAGAAAAAAATTCATTCCGTCTAATCACACAAAACCAATTCAACCATGCAAATGGCATTACTTTCAGACATTAATTGTATCACCGTACATCCTTAATGCAATGGTCACTTCACAAATATAAGTGTTTGTAGAGTGTGGGGGCGGGGTTCAACTCTCCAGAAGGAAATTTTACATATATATACGCTTAGACTTTCTAATTTGAAATTTAAACTTTGCTTTGGATGGAAATAAATTAAGAGGGGAATAAATTTAGATTGCATTTTCTATAATGAGTTGGGCCATTAATGCCAAATGATTTTTTTTTTTTTTTTTTTTGAGAAAGAAAATGATTTTCTCTTGAAACTTAAATTTAAACTTATCCTTTTTTTAAAAGGAATTTTTTTAGAGTATACTAGAAGTCCGAACCGAGACACTATATATACTATGAAAAAACGTAATTACAATTATTGGATACCATGTGTCTTACTTTTTATTTTAATTAGTATATAACATGTGCTTATGCATGGGAATGTTGAGTTGTACTAATACTATTGATGTTAGTTTGGGTTATTAAAAATATAGAACATAGTTCAATTAGCACATTTGGAGGTATTGAAATAGTATTTTCTTGCAATTTTCATGATATTGGTTATGCCAAGTTTTTCATTACATTGCTATTACGTATATAATTTTGAAAATCATTATTGGATACTACATATACAATATCAATTCACAATTATTGTCTGTGAAATTCTACAAAATACAACACAAAATAAAATAATAAATTGGCCAAATAGTATCTCCTAAATTGAGAGGGATAAATGCATGAGATCGTTCAGCTCAATTACAGTTTGTTGTGTTTAATATTTTTGCATACAAAATATCTGTATAGAAACAGTATAAAAAATATGCTCACTAGTTCAAAGAATAAATAACAACAAAAATCTAAACAATTTAATTTGTATGGAAAGCTAATAAAAGCAAAATCCGATTTTGATTCTAATTCAATTTTTTCTATATTTTGGTTTAAAAAGCAAATATATATATTTATATATATATATATATATATATATTTATATATTATAGTAATCGATCGTACATAGTCATGATATATTACATAAATTACTTATAAATTTGAATGTTTTTTAGTTATAAAAAAGCCCATAAATATAAAATCATTCAAACTTCTCCTCCTCTAATCTATATATAATAATTGGTGAAGTTGAGAGAAGCTCAAATTAGAATTCCAAATTAGAGTTCCAAGTTTGCGCCATGTGTCCTAAATTATTTATTTTTAAAGATTTTTATTTCTTAATTTTAGAATCAAATGTGAGACCACATCATAAATATATTATCCAAGTGACTTATTAAATACAAAAATCAAAGTGTCTAGAATAAATGAATTGTAAAAAAAAAAAAAATGTGTTTCATAATAATAAATAAATAAAACTTAGACAATTTACATTTTATACCTAATAATATCCTTACAAAATTTTTTAAAGAATTAACAAAAAATAAAAATGACTATCAATTGTATTTAAATGATATATATAAGAATTATATTATGCATCTTATTATATATCTTTAAGTGTATCTATGCATATGCATGGGGTTACAAGTTAGTTGAATATAAACTTTGAAACTTAGATAACTGAAATAGACGAAAACAAAATTAAAAAAACTATTGAAATAAATTCTGATAAAACTTAAACGATAAATTTTACATGTTAGTATTTATCTATTTTCTGCCATAGAAAAACTTGGGCTACTCCTTCCATCCCAAACATATTAAAATAAAGAAAGAGATAAATTACTCTCAAAATAATAGGTGAAGTAGAGAGAAATTCAAATTAGAATTCCAATTTTGCACCTTGTGTCCTAAATTATTTATTTTTAAAGAGTTTTATTTCTTAATTTTAGAATCAAATGTGAAACCACATCATAAATATTCATCCAAGTAACTTATTAAATACAAAAACCAAAGAGTCTAGAATAAATGCTTCACAATAATAAATAAATAAAACATGAACAATTTACATTTTATACCTAATAATATCCTTACAAAAATTTTTAAAGAGTAAAAAAAATAAAAATGACTATCAATATTATTTAAATTATATATATATGAATTAGAATATGCATCTTTTTATATATCTTTAAGTGTATTCATGTATATGCATGGAGTTACAAGCTAGTTTTATATATTAAGTTAGATATATTGTTAGGTTTTTTATTTATTTATATTAGACTCCTTGTTTTCTACACTAAATTAACTCATTTGGCACAAAAATTAAATTAAATGGGACATGTGTCGCAAAATTAAACTATAATTGAAATCCAATTTTTAAACTAAATTAACTTACTAGGCACAAAAATTTTAAAATTTAGATTAGATGGGACATGTGGTGCAAAATTAAACTATAATTGAATTCCAATTTGAAATCTAATTAGATTTTCTTTTATTTTTGCCTATTAATATATATAGATGAGTGTTCTATGTTAGATTATTTAATGCTAAAATTCTACATGCAGTAAAAAAAAAATACTAAAAATACTAAAAATCTACCACTTCAGTATTTCGTTAGTACACATAAGATTCAAATTAAATGGATGCTGATGAAAGGACAAAATTGAAATGTTACCAAAAGTTTAAAGACAAAGAAATTAATTTTGAAAGTTTAGGGATGAAAAAACAAAGAAGCCAAAAAAAATAATAATAATAAGGTGCAGAAATAAGGTTTTTCTTTCAAAGAAGCAAGACTATGGAAGATTGTAATTACCAATTATTTGGTGCCATGTGTCCTTTTTTTAATAAAAAAAAAAAATCAGTGCTCTATGTTAGATTGTTTAATGCTAGAAATATACATGCACTAATAAAATACTAAAAATCTAGCACCTCAGTATTTTTGTTAGTACATGTAAGATAAAATTTAACGGATGTTGAGGAAGGACAAAAAATTTGAAATGCCTTCAAAATTTTAAACATGAAAAATGAAATTTTGAAAGTTTGGGAATGATAAAAAAAATTAATAAAATAAATACAACTTTGTACAAAGTTCAAGAATGGAAACAATTTTTAGCTAACTAATTAGTGTCTTGATTTAATAATAAATAAAAATTTTTATGAATCAATTGTCAAATCTATCTAAAAATAAATAGATTTTTTTCTTAAAAAACAAATTTTGTGTATATCGTTTAGGAATGAGAACAAGTTTTATCTAACCAATTACTATCTTGATTTCTTTCTAAAAAAAATTTCTATCTTGATTCGATAATACATAATAGTTATTATGAATCAATTATCGAATATATATTAAAAAAAGCAAATATATTTATTTATTATAAAACAAACTTTGTGCAAAGTTTAAGAATGAAAACAAGTTTTAGCAACCAATTAGGGTCTTGATTAGATAGTAAATAACAATTATTATGAATCAATTATCAAATTTAAAATGAATAAATAAAAGGAAATACATTTATTTATTATAAAACAAATTTCATGCAAAGTTTAGGAATGAACACAAATTTTAGCTAACAAATTCGTGTATTGGTTTGATAATAAATAATGATAATTATGAATTAATATATTTATTTTTTAGGATTAATTGTAATCCGTCCAAAAAAAGAAATACATTCTTTTTTTCTTTTTCTTTTTTTGGTTGATAAATTTGATAGTTACAACTATAGGGGAAATTTGAACCCTGGATTCTCAAACGAAAACACCATAAAATACGAGCTATCAAGGCTTTTGGTTATCTATTATAAATTTTCAACTCTTCATAAGGAAATCATCATATGTTGAAATTCCAAAAATGAAATATATTAATTTTGTTACAATCTTTCAACTTACCATATTAAAATCACAGGCTTTGTTTTCTTTATAAAGAAGAAAAACCAATTTCACATGAGATATCCAAGACTGACATTATATAAGAACAAAAAGTTGTTATTATTGCAAAAATTGAGAGCCTTTGTAATACAATGGAGTCCCTCAAGGTTTATTTCCCCGTAATATTCACACTTCTCTCTCTATCTTTTGCTTATAATGATTTTGGTTCTCTAAATTATGAGATCAAGAGAACTGTTCCTAAAGGCCCAAATCCTATCAAGTCTCCTGGAACACCCCCAATGGAACATCCTACAGTTTTTGATCATTTTGGTTCTTTAAATTATGAGATCAAGAGGAACGTTCCTAGCGGCCCAGATCCTATACAGTCTCCTGGAACACCCCCTGTAGAACATTCAACTGTTTCTAATGATTTCAATTCTTTAAATTATGAGATCAAAAGGACAGTTCCAAAGGGCCCAAATCCTATCAAGTCTCCTGGAACACCCGCTGTGGAACATCCTACTGTTTCTAATGATTTCGATTCTTTAAATTATGAGATCAAAAGGACAGTTCCAAAGGGCCCAAATCCTATCAAGTCTCCTGGAACACCCCCTGTGGAACATCTTGCTGTTTCTAATGATTTTGATTCTTTAAATTATGAGATCAAAAGGACAGTTCCAAAGGGCCCAAATCCTATCAAGTCTCCCGCAACACCCCCTTTGGAACATTCTACTGTTTCTAATGATTTCGATTCTTCAAATTATGAGATCAAAAGGACAGTTCCAAAGGGCCCAAATCCTATCAAGTCTCCCGCAACACCCCCTGTGGAACATTCTACTGTTTCTAATGATTTCGATTCTTTAAATTATGAGATCAAAAGGACAGTTCCAAAGGGCCCAAATCCTATCAAGTCTCCCACAACACCCCCTGTGGAACATCCTACTGTCTCTAATGATTTCGATTCTTTAAATTATGAGATCAAAAGGACAGTTCCAAAGGGCCCAAATCCTATCAAGTCTCCCCCAACACCCCCTGTGGAACATCCTACTGTTTCTAATGATTTCGATTCTTTAAATTATGAGATCAAAAGGACAGTTCCAAAGGGCCCAAATCCAATCAAGTCTCCCCCAACACCCCCGGTGGAACATCCTATTGTTTCTAATGATTTCGATTCTTTAAATTATGAGATCAAAAGGACAGTTCCAAAGGGCCCAAATCCTATCAAGTCTCCCACAACACCCCCTGTGGAACATCCTACTGTCTCTAATGATTTCGATTCTTTAAATTATGAGATCAAAAGGACAGTTCCAAAGGGCCCAAATCCTATCAAGTCTCCCCCAACACCCCCTATGGAACATCCTACTGTTTCTAATGATTTCGATTCTTTAAATTATTAGATCAAAAGGACAGTTCCAAAGGGCCCAAATCCTATCAAGTCTCCCACAACACCCCCTGTGGAACATTCTTTAGGTCCTGGTGGCACAAAGTCTCTCGAGTCACCCCTTCAAAAATATAACAATATGTTGCCATGATGCTCCAAGATTTAGGTCACTTTAATTTGCTTCCTGGAATTTCAGGCTAAGAATGTAGAGAGACTTTCATTCCAAATAATGTTAGCCTACATGTTTCCTACTACAAAAATAAATTATAATTATTTCCACTTATTTTCTAGGCATTTTGCCATAGAACATGGATGTTACATCAATAAGTGATATCAATAAAGTGACTGTGACTATGTTGTTTAAATATTCTATGATCTTGCTTTGTTCTTTCTTCCTTTTAAAATTGACATTCAATTAAAAAAAAAAAAAACGTTGATATATCTTGGTTATTTATGGGTTATTTATTTCCTCGTATCTTTCTTTCTTAAGTGACAGGGTACGCTTTACACTTAAGGTCTGTTTGGTTGGAGATGGAATAAGGAGGATAAAAAATAAATGAGAGAAAATAGGTATGAGTTTTGTTTGGTAATGAGAGAATGGATGGATTTTTTTGGGTGGGGCCTAGGCATTTTCTCCTCTAGCCCACCAAACATTCATCTCTCCAAATTGGAGAGAAAACAGGCATGAAAACTTGTATTCTAGCTCAGCAACAAAATTGCCTCCAATATTGTACACAAATAACTAATATGATAAATTACAAACCTGTCATTGATATTTATAGAAATGACACTCCTCTATTGAGGCTTGTACAACATAATAGTTAAGTTCAATCTCTCTAAACTAATGGAATATTCCTTTCTTAAAATGATTCTTACAAAAAAAATGGATGGAATAACACTATTTTTCTTAAGGTTCGTCGAAGCAAAACAATTCCCCTCAACAGCCTGCCCCCCCCCCCCCCCTCCCCCCCAAGGTGTGTATAGACAAATAAAAATGGTTTTAAAAATGAAATATTCCGATAGTAAAAACTTAACTATTTCACTTATACACGAATATTCCGATTGTAAAAACTTAACTATTTCACTTATACACGGAACAAAATTGGCCTTTGCCCCTATTTATCAAACAATCCAGCATTTTGCCCAATTTCCCAAACTGATTAGGAAAATGCCCCTCTTTTGAAACTCGATTTTCTCAAAATCGAGTTTAGAAAAAAAAAAAAAAAATCTGGAGCCCTATAGTAGCATTTTAAGGAGCCTATAGTGACGTTTTAAGGACATATAGTGATGTTTTGGAACTCGAGCTGCAAGTTTTTTTTTTTTTACCTATAACTTGAGCTCATGGAGCTCGAGTTCCAAAACGCAACTATAGGCTTATTAAAACGTCACTATAGGTTCCTTAAAACGCCACTATAGGGCTTAACTCGATTTTGAGAAAATTGAGTTTCAAAAGTAGGGCATTTCCCTAATTAGTTTGAAAAATGGGGAAAAATACTGGATTGTTTAATAGAAAGGGGCAAAAGCCAATTTTGTCCCTTATACACGCCTTAAGGACGAAGCATCATTTCTTGAAACGTTTGAGAAGTGTCATTTTATTAAACCTCATGTGAGGTTGGTGTAATTTTCCTAACTAATATCCTGCACGGTTTAATCACTAATTAATTATATGTAGATTGGAAAAAACTTCCATAATTTTAATAAAATTGATTGAAAAATAGATACTAAATTTTCAATGAGCAATTTTTATTTTTAAAACTACTTGACTATACCTATTGTAGAAGAAGACCGAGCTTTTTTAATCAAAGTCCACATAGATTTAAAAAATAATAATAGAACTGTCTTTTGCTAACTAACATACTACTTTTAGCTTCATGCAAGAAAAATAGAGGAACACATACCTGAGAAGTACTACGGTCGCCTCCAACAGTTGTCTCTAGACGTCCATTGTTGGTGCCCCTTAATTTTCTTTGTCAAAGATTCCATATTTTGCTTCAATTTTGGGATTCGGATTCCCAATTTTTTTCTGTGTTTGATATATGTTTCTAATTGGGTTCTTTCTTTGTGTAACTCCAATTGGGTATTTTAGATTTATGAAATTTAGCAGCACTTCATTGAATCACCGTCTCCCACTATTATACTCCTGTCCCTTTTTTTTTCTTTTATAATTACCCTTTTTAAATAATAGTGGGAAAACATTTTGTCATTTCAAAATCCAAATATATCAAACTCATTAGCGTTGCAATTTGATGAAAATTAACAAAAGACCTGAATTGAATAAAGTTATAAACTTTTTTTTTTTTTTAAATACTATGTATTTCAACACACACACATGAAAAGATAAGAGAATGTCTTAAAGAAACTGACAGTGTTGTACATCCAAAAAGACCTAACTTTTGGATACACAGCACTTGCTTCAAACCTCTTTAACTCACACTCATTTTCCAATATGGGATTAACCCATTGTTTTTTTCTTTTGAGAATTTGAACAAATGTTAAATTAGAGAATTTAAAAAAATACTAATAGTCCAAAGATTGCTAAATAAAAGAGAAACAATCATTCAAATGTCAATGCATAAAAAAAAACATTAAACAACAACTAAATACGTGTTAATATAGTAGTATATACTGTATATAATATATTATTTATTATTATAAGGAATATAAAAAACAAAGCAACGAAAAGTAAAGTAAAAAAATCAAAACAAAGCAAATAGTTCCTAGGAAAGAGTTAAAAACAATGGATATCAAGATATAGATAGAGGCGGTTAGCTATGGGGCATAAATAGAGCACTGCTGCACAGTTAGGGGACCTGGGATGAGGGGCCCATGGCACAAACAAAAGCTTCAATCTTTCACTTGTGACCAATGTACAAAAAAAAGGTGAGGCAAACACATATGGATAGAGAGAGAGAGAGAGTCACCTATGTGAGGAAAAATGTTTCTGCAATTGTGTGGGAGACTTGGTAGTACGGCACATCAACAAAATTTTTGACTTTTCAATTTTTCTACTATTGTGTACAAGTAAGCCCTAGATGTGTTGGGACGAAGATTATAATTTTTTTTTCCCTTTTATTTTTAAGGTAATTGTTAAATACCAATGTGTTCATTTTAAAGATGCTAAATATTTAATTATTTTAATTTGTTGACATATGTATTTATGGATTGTATTTTATTTAAATGAAAATTATATTTATTTTTAGACTTTTATTTTTTATTTTTTATAGAAGATAGAAATTCTACTCTAGCCTAATCTAAATGTATATGTCTGTGAAGCTCCCTTTTAGAGACTTGAACCACTGCTCTTACCCCCCACACCCCATAAGCACTTAATACTTATGAAGTGACCATCGCACCAAGGGTGCGTGGTGATAGACTTTGTTAAATATATGTGTATATTATTAGGTATTGGGGGGCAAAATGATAAGTTTATTTAAAAATTTTCAAATTATTAGGATATTTCCACCCAAAAAAAAAAAACTTTTTTAATTTGTTTAAAAAATTTTAAGGGGGCCCAGGCCCTCTTCATTCCTCAAGTGGCTACACCATTTCTTCTAAATCATTTTTTTACTCATTTATTAAAAATAATTTGTCATCTCAACCATGATTTTAAAAATCGGACCAAATTGGCCAATTCAATTGGAAACTAAAGTTCCACCGATTTAATCAGGAACTAAACCTTAATCCGATCTGATTCCCTTAAAAAACCAAAAATTCAAAAAACACATCAAAAACTGAAAACAATCCGCTCAACTTCAATCATTAAAATGCCTAAACATAGTCACTTTTGACAAAACTAAGACGTTTCAAGTTTCAAACCCAATGCTCCTTATGTTAATTTTTGTTATTTCTCCCTTGGATAATTATTGAGTACTCCCGAAATATTATAAATACATACTCTCTCATCTCACATAACTGTGGGTCACATTAATTAAATTTATGGTGGGTCCTACAATTCATGTGAGAGGGGGGGACTACTCATTTATGGTACTCCCGGAATATTTAATAATTTTCCTTCTCCCTTTAGGTTTATGAACTATCAAAGAATAACTCCATTTATTCTTTCTCGTACCAAAGAAATATCAAATATAATCACCCAAAAAAACTCACAAAAATGATGCGTATTTTTGAGAGAGAGAGGGAGAGAGGTGAAGATTAGAAGGATAATTTTTTGAGGTGGTAGATTACCTTCAGGCGCATTTTTATTAGTTCCTATCTCCATTCAACGTGCTATAAAACCGCATTCATGGTCATAGGCATTTTATTCTTGATGGGAAGGGTGACTAATATGCCATAAGGCATAAATTTAATATCTTTTTTTTATCTAATTAATATATATATATATATATATATATATATATATTTATACAAGATAAAATTTCTACTCTATCCTAATCTAAGTGTGTAAGTGTGTGAAGCTCCTTCTTGAAAACTTGAACCCTGGCCCTTACCCCCCGACACCCCACAAGCACTTATACCTATGGAGTGACTACCGCACCAAGGTTGCGCGGTAGTATCTAATTAATACACACACACACACACACACACACACACACAATAGAGGCTCTTCAATTTTTTTGGGTAAAGTTGAATAATTTATATCTATTATAATTTTAAATATATATTTTAATTTTTCAAACAAATAACAATGATAAACTTTAGAGATAACTGGTAATTGTAATTTCTTTTTTGAACGTGTGTTTGAAAGTGGTGCAGTGATATAGAGAAAATTTTGGGTAGAAAAAATAGGATGAACATGAGGGGAAAGAAGGCTAAATTTTAAGATTTTTTTTTTTAATTATTTTTTCAAATTTGGAGTGTTTTACTTTTATTTGGATGAAAAATGAATTAAAAAAGGCTAAATTTAAGGGAATAAAAAAATGAACATGAAGGAAAAAATCCTAAATTTTAGGAATTATCTTTGTGAATTCAAAATGAAATTTTTTATTTGACATTGACAGTTTTTAGACCCCTTAAACAATTGATTAAACCTAGGTAATTAGCCAAGTTGTTACTTAGTCCAATTAAACAAGTCTAGGTTATCACAATAATAAAGATCAAATCATGCAAAGCGGCGGAAAATAAATAACACACGATATGATCACCCAGGAAACCAAACCGGTAAAAACCTAGAGAGGATTTAACCTAGCTATCCTCAAGGTAAACCTGAATCCACCATCTTGAAAGAATCGAAGTTCATACAAAAGGACTTACAAGCACCCACGCTCGACTTCCTAATGCTACCAACCAGTAGAACTTACTGACACGACCACGTGCAAGCTCCGAATCCACGGACTCCTTCTTTCTTGGATTCTCCACCAAATACAAGCACACCCGCTTGTGTTTTCTTTAAGCTTCAATGGAAGCAACTGAATTGATCATCAAGGCGTAGATAAATCTTCTCCTTGAAAACCCTAAGTTTGTGTAAAGGAAAGCTCCTCTAGATCTCACAAGATATTTACACAAACCGCAAATATGAGCTCCCTTAAAACGTGGCTAGGGTTTGCCTTTTATACTTAGGATAAATAAGAAACCCTAAAAACGTTTTAAAACAAATAGGGCTAAGTTGGACGAATCTGCAGAAAAGCATTCTGCCCGAGCTTTGATCATGGTTTGCCAACAATACACATTAGAGTTCTAAATACATAAAATCCTAAACTTTAGAACCTAACAGACATTTATGACCTTAAAGAAGTTACCATTTATTAATGGGAGTATTTTTTAACCACAAAAAAATCCAATTCAAATAGGAGAATTTTAAAATGGGCCCCACCCCACCATCCAATCTTCCTAATGACATGTTGATGGAAATATTTTCAATGGTGGAAAATGATTTAGCAACACTATTGGGAAATATCAAGTTAAGGTATAACAAAAACAACTTTTTCAATGTATATATACTAATTTATTTTCCTCTATAAAAGTTATGCAATCTATTAATTCAATTCTTTCCTTTTTCTTAATCAGTAGCAAAAGCTTCAACAAATTAACAGAAAACAAATTGGTCCTGCAAAGAATTCGACTCACTTCATATTTTAGTCATCCAGTCCTATTAGATGACAAAGCAAAAAAAAAAAAAAAACTGATTTTTTCATGTTATGAAGCAAAGAATCTCCATGCACTACTCATAATGGGAACATACAAATACTTCTTGAATCAAGAAGTCATTGAAGGAAAAAGATTAATTGAAGAAGCTATTGCATGTGACAATTTCATCGTAACGTATATTCATGGAGTCATTCTACATTCGAAGCATAGGCTTCTAAAAGGTTACCCATTAAATTGTTAATCATTCCTTTGTTTCATGATTAGGAATTGTCAATGGTTCATAGACTTGATGAATGATTGGGCCGAAATGGGCCCAAATAACCCAAACTACAAGAAATGGGGCAAGATCCAAGTATCAACTTTTAATGGAAAATGCAAAAATTAAAGGACCCAACTCCTGAAGAAATGAACAGAAATCCCACAAAATAACCCAACATTGATTACACTCTAGTCAGACCTACTAAATCTTTCCCTAATAAACAGTAAATCTCTCTCTCTCTCTCTCTCTCTCTCTCTCTCACACACACACACACACATATCTTCCTCTCGATCTCTCTTTACTAGCTCACCTACCTCCACCTCCACCCCGATCCATCAAGGTTGGGCTCCAAGAAACTCAGAGTCTTATTGACCCATCGCCACTAATTTACATAAATTATTTATATTCCTCGAAACACCGTTTTCCAATCGCACCCAAAAACATGTGAAATTTTTTGTCCATCTCCATGTCAAATCTTCCCATTCCTAACTCCACTACTTTCCCTGCTAGATCCACTTTGCTTCAAATCATCATAATGGACTTTATAGCACATGATTATCGTCTTAGTGGACTTAATAATCACATGATATATTGCTTTAGGTTTTGCCTTAAAATTGTTGCAATAGTAACTTAAAAGTGTTAAATTATTACATCAAAAATAATAAGTTGCAACAACTTATAATTTTCATTTTAATAGAAGATTTAATACATTTAGGATTTTTTTTTTTTTTTTTTTTGCAATAACTTAAAATGAAGAAATTGTATAAATTGATATCAATTATTTATGCAATCTATTGCTACGAAAATTTTGAACTAATAGCTTATGGCAACAAAGTTATTATGACAATAATTTGATTTAAATTTTTTTACAATTTATTGTAATGATAAACATGAAACTACAACAAAGATACCATTGCAATAACCTAATATCCGTAGTCTACCATCCAATTGTATGTTTCCCATGTTAGGCACAACTTGGACATATGCCAACTAAAATAACATCAAATCCAAGGGGGGCAAGAGCCTTACCAGCAAATTTAGAAAATTAAACTAACAAATCCATAACTTATATATAATATTATAACTATGCAATTAACAATACATAATTTACTTTCTAATTATAGTTCATAGAAAGAGTCATTAGAATTTTATAAATTTTATGACTCGCACACAAAGAAAATACATTGCAACTAATTTTTAGCTTCACCTCCACTTGGTCTTTTTTCTCTCTCTTAGGTGCACATACACCTGCAAGCCACCACCTCTTGCTCTCATCGTGGCACTGTTACTAGTGCTCCTGCTAGTGGTGGTGGTGGTGGTGAACCAATGGATATAAATTTCATCTTCACCCAGTAACATAACCAAAAGGCAACCATGACTAAAAGACACATGAGGATCGTCTAAATGGTGATGGTAATGGTCTAGTTGGTGTTGGGTTCTTCAGGGTCGATGGGGCTGATGCGTAACGTGTTACGTTTGGTTTGTTTTGTGGGATCAATGGGTAAAAATTCCATTGCTGGAGAGGGAGGTGAAGTAGGTCCGCCACGGAAAGCGGTGGAATTAGGGAAGATTTGACATGGAGATGAAGATTCTTTCTTTCTCTTCTACGAAAAAAATTCACATGTTTTCGGGAAACATAACGTGATATCTATTGCAATGGTATATTTGTTATAGTTTCGTGTTTGTTATTGCAATAAATTGTAAAAAAAAAAAAAAAATTGATATCAAATTATTACAATAAGCTATTAGTTCCAACTTTTGGTTGCAAAAGATTGCAAAAATAATTGATATCAATTTATACAATTTCTTTATTTTAAGTTATTGCCAAAAAAAAAGAAATCCTAAATGCATTAAATCTTTTACTATAACTGAAAATTATAAGTTGTTGTAACTTATTATTGTTGATGCAATAATTTAACACTTTTAAGTTACTATTGCAACAATTTTAAGGCAAAACCTAGGCAATATATCATGTGATTATTAAGTCCACTAAGTCAATAATCATGTGCTATAAAGTCCAACAACAATTTGATGCAAAATGGGTCCGATAGGGAAAGCGGTGGAGGTGGAGTTGGGACTAGGAAGATTTGACATGGAGATGGACAAAAAATTTCATGTGTTTTTGGGTGTGGTTGGAAAATAGTGTTTTGAGGAATTTAACTAATTTATAATGATTGGTGGTGATAGGCCGATGAGCCTCTGAGTTTCTTGGAGCCCAACCACGATGGATCGGGGGTGGAGAGAGAGAGAAAGAGAGAGGGTTTACAGTTTATTAGTTTATTAGGAAAGGTTTTAGCAGGTCCGGCTAGAGTGTAGTCAGTGTTGGGTCATTTTGTGGGAATTTTGGTTCATTTCTTCAGGTTTCTAGGTCCTTCAATTTTTTACTTTTTCCTTTAAAAGTTGATACTTGGATCCTATCCAATTTCTCGTAGTTTAGGCTATTTGGGCCAATTTCTCATAGTTGATACAGTTTTTTCAATTTCTCAAAAAAAGTTTCTTAAAATTAATGACCAATAGGTGCCCTAAGACCACCTGGACCTTACTACTATCTGGCCCATTGTTAATGTATTAACCATTAACAATTATCAGAGAAAAAGCTTCAATAAATACTCCTAAAATGGGCCCCACCCCACCATCCAATCTTCTAAAATGGACCCCAATATATATTAATGTTAGCTTTTCATACAAATTAAATTGTTCAGATTTTTGCTGTTATTGTTTTTCTGAACTAATGAGTATATTTTTTTTATACAATTTCAATTTTAGATATTTTGTTTGTGAAGATCATGAACGTAACAAACTGTAATTAGCTAAACGATTCCATGCACCCATCCCCATTCAATTTAGAAGATGCTATTGAACCAATTTATTATTTTATTTTGTGTTGTATTTAATAGAATTTTATGGATATTGATAGTGAATTGATATTGTATAAGTAGTGTCCAATAGTGATTTTCAAAATTATATACATAACAACAATGTAGTGAAAAACTTGGTATAGCAATCTCATTAAAATTGTAAGGAAAAATCATTTTAGTACCTCTAAATGTCTTAGTCGAACTAATGTCCTATATATTTAATGACTCAAACTTACATTAATAGCACCACTACAATTCATTATTTCTGTGTGTAAGCACAGCTTACATACTACTCTCTCTCTCTCTCTCTCTCTCTCTCTCTCTCTCTCTCTCTATATATATATATATATATATATATATATACACATTAACAGACAAAACAAGAAGAAAATCCAATTATATTTCAAATTGGAATTCAATTTAAGTCTAATTTTGCGCCATGTGTCTCATCTAATCTAAATTTTTTTTATTGTTGTGCCAAGTGAGTTAATTCTATGTAGAAAACAATGGGTCCAATATAAATAAACTTAGGTTATATATATATATATAACCAAAGTCTAGAGAAAATTTGATTAGAATCAAAATTAGATTCTGCCTTTCTTAGCTTTTCTTACAAATTAAATTATTTGGATTTTTGCTGTTAGTTTTTTTTTTTTTTTTTTGAACTAATGAGTATATTTTTCTAAAGGATTCCATGCACCTGTCCTCATTCAATTTAGGAGATACTATTGAACCAATTTATTATTTTATTTTGTGTTAGATTCAATAGAATTTCGTGGATAGTGATAATGAATTGATGTTGTCTATGTAGTGTCCAATAATGATTTTCAAAATTATATACATAACAGCAATGCAATGAGAAACTTCTCATAACCACATGCTTGACCGATTTTTGGATGCAAGAGATTGTGAAGGAGTTAACAGTGTGCGTGTACTTCATTTGCACTATCCGGTCATCAGAGCTCTGTACCTCAGAATCTCATGCGCCACTATGTGCATGTACTTCATTTGCGTTATCTGGTCGCCGGTTATCAAAGAATCGGACTCCAGCAACCATATCGACTTGACTTCTTCATGCACTTTCGCCAAAACCTTCGGATGTGAGTCAAGGAGAGTCACGGCCCAAAGCAGCGATGAAGTGGAAGCGTCCCGAGCAGCGAAGAGAAAGACAAAGAGGTAGCTTCCGATTTCAACGTTGCTGGTGTTTAGCAGCAGCGCCATCGTGGTTTTGCCAAATTCAGATAAAGCTGTTAACTTCTTCACAATCTCTTGCATCCAAAAATCGATCAAGCACGTGGGTTCTTTTCCTTTCTTCATGTTCTCCTCGCTCTGTTCTACACAGATAGATTCTTCAACTTCATTTGTTTTGTTTTGTTGTTTTTTTTTTTTTAATAACATTTTTTTTAATTTCTTTTAATTACAAAAATTTATTAAAAAAAAAAAAAGCCAAAACGGCGTTGTTTTGCTCATTTAACGGAGACACTTAACAGATGGTTAACAAAATACCGAATTGAAAACAATTGAAAGTTAGATGACTGAAATGATAAAACTGAAAGTTAGAGGACTGAAATGAAAAATGTTGAAAGTTAGAGGGTCAGTTTTACATTTTTGCCATAAATCAATTTTAATTTTCATGAATATTACAAAAAAATCAAGAAAATATTTTGGAAGTCTAAACTTTTTAAAGTATAAACCCATGAGGTATGGAAGACCAAAAGGAATGTTGTTAATTAACAATTTCCTTTTTATCGTTATGTGCAACAGTTTCAATTTCCATTCCCACGTTTCTCGGAAAAGAAAAAAATTCATTCCGTCTAATCACACAAAACCAATTCAACCATGCAAATGGCATTACTTTCAGACATTAATTGTATCACCGTACACCCTTAATGCGATGGTCACTTCACAAATATAAGTGTTTGTAGAGTGTGGGGGCGGGGTTCAAGTCTCCAGAAGGAAATTTTACATATATATACGCTTAGACTTTCTAATTTGAAATTTAAACTTTGCTTTGGATGGAAATAAATTAAGAGGGGAATAAATTTAGATTGCATTTTCTATAATGAGTTGGGCCATTAATGCCAAATGATTTTTTTTTTTTTTTTTTTTTGAGAAAGAAAATGATTTTCTCTTGAAACTTAAATTTAAACTTATCCTTTTTTTAAAAGGAATTTTTTTAGAGTATACTAGAAGTCCGAACCGAGACACTATATATACTATAAAAAACGTAATTACAATTATTGGATACCATGTGTCTTACTTTTTATTTTAATTAGTATATAACATGTGCTTACGCATGGGAATGTTGAGTTGTACTAATACTATTGATGTTAGTTTGGGTTATTAAAAATATAGAACATAGTTCAATTAGCACATTTGGAGGTATTAAAATAGTATTTCCTTGCAATTTTCATGATATTGGTTATGCCAAGTTTTTCATTACATTGCTATTACGTATATAATTTTGAAAATCATTATTGGATACTACATATACAATATCAATTCACAATTATTGTCTGTGAAATTCTACTAAATACAAAACAAAATAAAATAACAAATTGGCCAAATAGTATCTCCTAAATTGAGTGGGATAAATGCATGAGATCGTTCAGCTCAATTACAGTTTGTTGTGTTTAATATTTTTGCATACAAAATATCTGTATAGAAACAGTATAAAAAATATGCTCACTAGTTCAAAGAATAAATAACAACAAAAATCTAAACAATTTAATTTGTATGGAAAGCTAATAAAAGCAAAATCCAATTTTGATTCTAATTGAATTTTTTCTATATTTTGGTTTAAAAAGCAAATATATATTTATATATATATATATATATATATATATATTTATATATTACAGTAATGGATCGTACATAGTCATGATATATTACATAAATTACTTATAAATTTGAATGTTTTTTAGTTATAAAAAAGCCCATAAATATAAAATCATTCAAACTTCTCCTCCTCTAATCTATATATAATAATTGGTGAAGTTGAGAGAAGCTCAAATTAGAATTCCAAATTAGAGTTCCAAGTTTGCACCATGTGTCCTAAATTATTTATTTTTAAATATTTTTATTTCTTAATTTTAGAATCAAATGTGAGACCACATCATAAATATTTATCCAAGTGACTTATTAAATACAAAAATCAAAGAGTCTAGAATAAATGAATTGTAAAAAAAAAAAAAAAGTGTTTCATAATAATAAATAAATAAAACTTGGACAATTTACATTTTATACCTAATAATATCCTTACAAAATTTTTTAAAGAGTTAACAAAAAATAAAAATGACTATCAATAGTATTTAAATGATATATATATAAGAATTATATTATGCATCTTATTATATATCTTTAAGTGTATCTATGCATATGCATGGGGTTACAAGTTAGTTGAATATAAACTTTGAAACTTAGATAACTGAAATAGACGAAAACAAAATTAAAAAAACTATTGAAATAAATTCTGATAAAACTTAAACGATAAATTTTACATTTTAGCATTTTTATCTATTTTCTGCCATAGAAAAACTTGGGCTACTCCTTCCATCCCAAACATATTAAAATAAAGAAAGAGATAAATTACTCTCAAAATAATAGGTGAAGTTGAGAGAAATTCAAATTAGAATTCCAATTTTGCACCTTGTGTCCTAAATTATTTATTTTTAAAGAGTTTTATTTCTTAATTTTAGAATCAAATGTGAAACCACATCATAAATATTCATCCAAGTAACTTATTAAATACAAAAACCAAAGAGTCTAGAATAAATGCTTCACAATAATAAATAAATAAAATATGAACAATTTACATTTTATACCTAATAATATCCTTACAAAAATTTTTAAAGAGTAAAAAAAATAAAAATGACTATCAATATTATTTAAATTATATATATATGAATTAGATTATGCATCTTATTATATATCTTTAAGTGTATTCATGTATATGCATGGAGTTACAAGCTAGTTTTATATATTAAGTTAGATATATTGTTAGGTTTTTTATTTATTTATATTAGACTCCTTGTTTTCTACACTAAATTAACTCATTTGGCACAAAAATTAAATTAAATGGGACATGTGTCACAAAATTAAACTATAATTGAAATCCAATTTTTAAACTAAATTAACTTACTAGGCACAAAAATTTTAAAATTTAGATTAGATGGGACATGTGGTGAAAAATTAAACAATAATTGAATTCCAATTTGAAATCTAATTAGATTTTATTTTATTTTTGCCTATTAATATATATAGATGAGTGTTCTATGTTAGATTAATGTTAAAATTCTACATGCAGTAAAAAAAAAAATGCTAAAAATACTAAAAATCTACCACTTCAGCATTTCGTTAGTACACATAAGATTCAAATTAAATGGATGCTGATGAAAGGACAAAATTGAAATGTTACCAAAAGTTTAAAGACATAGAAATTAATTTTGAAAGTTTAGGGATGAAAAAACAAAGAAGCTAAAATAATAATAATAATAAGGTGTAGAAATAAGGTTTTTCTTTCAAAGAAGCAAGACTATGGAAGATTGTAATTACCAATTATTTGGTGCCATGTGTCCTTTTTTTAATAAAAAAAAAAAATCAGTGCTCTATGTTAGATTGTTTAATGCTAGAAATATACATGCACTAATAAAATACTAAAAATCTAGCACCTCAGTATTTTTTTTAGTACATGTAAGATAAAATTTAACGGATGTTGAGGAAGGACAAAAAATTTGAAATGCCTTCAAAATTTTAACCATGAAAAATGAAATTTTGAAAGTTTGGGAATGATAAAAAAAATTAAAAAAATAAATAAAACTTTGTACAAAGTTCAAGAATGGAATAATTTTTAGCTAACTAATTAGTGTCTTGATTTAATAATAAATAAAAATTTTTATGAATCAATTGTCAAATCTATCTAAAAATAAATATATTTTTTTCTTAAAAAACAAATTTTGTGTATATCGTTTAGGAATGAGAACAAGTTTTATCTAACCAATTACTATCTTGATTTCTTTCTAAAAAACATTACTATCTTGATTTGATAATACATAATAGTTATTATGAATCAATTATCGAATATATATTAAAAAAAGCAAATATATTTATTTATTATAAAACAAACTTTGTGCAAAGTTTAAGAATGAAAACAAGTTTTAGCAACCAATTAGGGTCTTGATTAGATAGTAAATAACAATTATTATGAATCAATTATCAAATTTAAAATGAATAAATAAAAGGAAATACATTTATTTATTATAAAACAAATTTCATGCAAAGTTTAGGAATGAACACAAATTTTAGCTAACAAATTCGTGTATTGGTTTGATAATAAATAATGATAATTATGAATTAATATATTTATTTCTTAGGATTAATTGTAATCCGTCCAAAAAAAGAAATACATTCTTTTTTTCTTTTTCTTTTTTTGGTTGATAAATTTGATAGTTACAACTATAGGGGAAATTTGAACCCTGGATTCTCAAACGAAAACACCATAAAATACGAGCTATCAAGGCTTTTGGTTATCTATTATAAATTTTCAACTCATCATAAGGAAATCATCATATGTTGAAATTCCAAAAATGAAATATATTAATTTTGTTACAATCTTTCAACTTACCATATTAAAATCACAGGCTTTGTTTCCTTTATAAAGAAGAAAAACCAATTTCACATGAGATATCCAAGACTGACATTATATAAGAACAAAAAGTTGTTATTATTGCAAACATTGAGAGCCTTTGTAATACAATGGAGTCCCTCAAGGTTTTTTTCCCCGTAATATTCACACTTCTCTCTCTATCTTTTGCTTATAATGATTTTGGTTCTCTAAATTATGAGATCAAGAGAACTGTTCCTAAAGGCCCAAATCCTATCAAGTCTCCTGGAACACCCCCAATGGAACATCCTACAGTTTTTAATGATTTTGGTTCGTTAAATTATGAGATCAAGAGGAAAGTTCCTAGCGGCCCAGATCCTATACAGTCTCTTGGAACAGCCCCAGTAGAACATTCAACTGTTTCTAATGATTTCGATTCTTTAAATTATGAGATCAAAAGGACAGTTCCAAAGGGCCCAAATCCTATCAAGTCTCCTGGAACACCCCCTGTGGAACATCCTACAGTTTCTAATGATTTCGATTCTTTAAATTATGAGATCAAAAGGACAGTTCCAAAGGGCCCAAATCCTATCAAGTCTCCCGCAACACCGCCTGTGGAACATCCTACTCTTTCTAATGATTTTGATTCTTTAAATTATGAGATCAAAAGGACAGTTCCAAAGGGCCCAAATCCTATCAAGTCTCCCGCAACACCCCCTTTGGAACATTCTACTGTTTCTAATGATTTCGATTCTTCAAATTATGAGATCAAAAGGACAGTTCCAAAGGGCCCAAATCCTATCAAGTCTCCCGCAACACCCCCTGTGGAACATTCTACTGTTTCTAATGATTTCGATTCTTTAAATTATGAGATCAAAAGGACAGTTCCAAAGGGCCCAAATCCTATCAAGTCTCCCGCAACACCCCCTGTGGAACATTCTACTGTTTCTAATGATTTCGATTCTTTAAATTATGAGATCAAAAGGACAGTTCCAAAGGGCCCAAATCCTATCAAGTCTCCCCCAACACCCCCTGTGGAACATCCTACTATTTCTAATGATTTCGATTCTTTAAATTATGAGATCAAAAGGACAGTTCCAAAGGGCCCAAATCCTATCAAGTCTCCTGGAACACCCCCTGTGGAACATCCTACTGTTTCTAATGATTTCGATTCTTTAAATTATTAGATCAAAAGGACAGTTCCAAAGGGCCCAAATCTGATCAAGTCTCCCACAACACCCCCTGTGGAACATCCTTTAGGTCCTGGTGGCACAAAGTCTCTCGAGTCACCCCTTCAAAAATATAACAATATGTTGCCATGATGCTCCAAGATTTAGGTCACTTTAATTTGCTTCATGGAATTTCGGGCTAAGAATGTAGAGAGACTTTCATCCCAAATAATGTTAGCCTACATGTTACTTACTACAAAAATAAATTATAATTATTTCTACTTATTTTCTAGGCATTTTGCCATAGAACATGGATGTTACATCAATAAGTGATATCAATAAAGTGACTGTTACTATGTTGTTTAAATATTCTATGATCTTGCTTTGTTCTTTCATCCTTTTAAAATTGACATTCAATTAAAAATAAAAAACGTTGATATATCTTGGTTATTTATGAGTTATTTATTTCCTCGTATCTTTCTTTCTTAAGTGACAGGGTAGGCTTTACACTTAAGGTCTGTTTGGTTGGAGATGGAATGAGGATAAAAAATAAATGAGAGAAAATAGGTATGAGTTTTGTTTGGTAATGAGAGAATGGATGGATTTTTTTGGGTGGGGCCTAGGCATTTTCTCCTCTAGCCCACCAAACATTCATCTCTCCAAATTGGAGAGAAAACAGGCATGAAAACTTGTATTCTAGCTCAACAACAAAATTGCCTCCAATATTGTGCACAAATAACTAATAGGATAAATTACAAACCTGTCATTGATATTTATAGAAATGACACTCCTCTATCGAGGCTTGTACAACATAATCGTTAAGTTCAATCTCTCTAAACTAATGGAATATTCCTTTCTTAAAATGATTCTTACCAAAAAAATGGATGGAATAACACTATTTTTCTTGAGGTTCGTCGAAGCAAAACAATTCCCCTCAACAGCCTGCGCCCCCCCCCCCCCCCCTCCCCCCCAAGGTGTGTATAGACAAATAAAAATCGTTTTAAAAATGAAATATTCCGATAGTAAAAACTTAACTATTTCACTTATACAAGAATATTCCGATTGTAAAAACTTAACTATTTCACTTATACACGGAAGAAAATTGGGCTTTTCCCTTATCTATCAAACAATCCAGCATTTTGCCCAATTTCCCAAACTGATTAGGAAAATGACCCGCTTTTGAAACTCGATTTTCTCAAAATTGAGTTTAAAAAAAAAAAAAAAAATCTGGAGCCCTATAGTAGCATTTTAAGGAGCCTATAGTGACGTTTTAAGGACCTATAGTGATGTTTTGGAACTCGAGCTGCAAGTTTTTTTTTTTTTACCTATAACTTGAGCTCATGGAGCTCGAGTTCCAAAACGCAACTATAGGCTTATTAAAACGTCACTATAGGTTCCTTAAAACGCCACTATAGGGCTTAACTCGATTTTAAGAAAATCGAGTTTCAAAAGAAGGGCATTTCCCTAATTAGTTTGAAAAATGGGGCAAAATACTGGACTGTTTGATAGAAAGGGGCAAAAGCCAATTTTGTCCCTTATACACGCCTCAAGGACGAAGCATCATTTCTTGAAACGTTTGAGAAGTGTCATTTTATTAAACCTCATGTGAGGTTGGTGTAATTTTCCTAACTAATATCCTGCACGGTTTAATCACTAATTAATTATATGTAGATTGGAAAAAACTTCCATAATTTTAATAAAATTGATTGAAAAATAGATACTAAATTTTCAATGAGCAATTTTTATTTTTAAAACTACTTGACTATACCTATTGTAGAAGAAGACCGAGCTTTTTTAATCAAAGTCCACATAGATTTAAAAAATAATAATAGAACTGTCTTTTGTTAACTAACATACTACTTTTAGCTTCATGCAAGAAAAATAGAGGAACACATACCTGAGAAGTACTACGGTCGCCTCCAACAGTTGTCTCTAAACGTCCATTGTTGGTGCCCCTTAATTTTCTTTGTCAAAGATTCCATATTTTGCTTCAATTTTGGGATTCGGATTCCCATTTTTTTTCTGTGTTTGATATATGTTTCTAATTGGGTTCTTTCTTTGTGTAACTCCAATTGGGTATTTTAGATTTATGAAATTTAGCAGCACTTCATTGAATCACCGTCTCCCACTATTATACTCCAGTCCCTTTTTTTTTCTTTTATAATTACCTTTTTTAAATAATAGTGGGAAAACCACTGTTTTCAGAACCGGACCGGACCGGGAGGTCGAACCGTGAAAACCGGGAACCGGGATGAAAACCGGTTTTTTAAGCCTAAAGAACCGGATTTTTTGTTAATTCCGTGAACCATTAAAACCGGGGTTGGACCGCTCGAACCGGTGAGAACCGTGAGGTCCAAACCCTTAGCAATTTTTTTTTTTTTTTTTTTAAAACAACTTAACACAATTTTATTCCACTTAATTAAATTATCCATCTCTTACAAGGAATAAAAAAAATTATAATTAAAATTTTTCAAAGATATTCAACTTTACTTCAAAAATTAATCATAAATTTTAATGTTTTCATGGTTATTGTTTTATTTTATTAACTTTCTTATTTAATTATTAAATATATGCTTGAAAATCATTAAATTTCCCTCACATATATAGATATATTGTCAATTTTGCTAGTTTTATAAATTTAATATCTATATTTAGGCTTTAATTAATTATTAAATTAATTATGACGTCATCACGGTTCGACCCCGGTTCGACCTCGGTTCGACCTCAAAAATCTTGAACCTCTCCCTTTTACGGTTCAATGAACGGTCCGGGTCTGAAAACCTTGGGGAAAACATTTTGTCATTTCAAAATCCAAATATATCAAACTCATTAGCGTTGCAATTTGAAGAAAATTAACAAAAGACCTGAATTGAATAAAGTTATAAACTTTTTTTTTTAATTTTAAATACTATGTATTTCAACACACACACACATGAAAAGATAAGAGAATGTCTTAAAGAAACTGACAGTGTTGTACATCCAAAAAGGCCTAACTTTTGGATACACAGCACTTGCTTTAAACCTCTTTAACTCACACTCATTTTCCAATATGGGATTAACCCATTGTTTTTTTCTTTTGAGAATTTGAACAAATGTTAAATTGGAGAAGTTAAAAAAATACTAATAGTCCAAAGATTGCTAAATAAAAGACAAACAATCATTCAAATGTCAATGCATAAAAAAAAATATTAAACAACAACTAAATACGTGTTAATATAGTAGTATATACTGTATATAATATATTATTTATTATTATAAGGAATATAAAAAACAAAGCAACGAAAAGTAAAGTAAAAAAATCAAAACAAAGCAAATAGTTCCTAGGAAAGAGTTAAAAACAATGGATATCAAGATATAGATAGAGGCGGTCAGCTATGGGGCATAAATAGAGCACCGCTGCATAGTTAGGGGACCTGGGATGAGGGGCCCATGGCACAAACAAAAGCTTCAATCTTTCACTTGTGACCAATGTACAAAAAAATGGTGAGGCAAACACACATGGAGAGAGAGAGAAAGAGTCACCTATGTGAGGAAAAATGTTTCTGCAATTGTGTGGGAGACTTGGTAGTGCGGCACATGAACAAAATTTTTGACTTTTCAATTTTTCTACTGTTGTGTGCAAGTAAGCCCTAGATGTGTTGGGACGAAGATTATAATTTTTTTTTCCCTTTTATTTTTAAGGTAATTGTTAAATACCAATGTGTTCATTTTAAAGATGCTAAATATTTAATTATTTTAATTTGTTGACATATGTATTTATGGATTGTATTTTATTTAAATGAAAATTATATTTATTTTTAGACTTTTTTTTTTAATTTTTTATACAAGATAGAAATTCTACTCTAGCCTAATCTAAATGAATATGTCTGTGAAGCTCCCTTTTAGAGACTTGAACCACTGCTCTTGCCCCCCACACCCCACAAGCACTTAATACTTATGAAGTGACCATCGCACCAAGGGTGCGTGGTGATAGACTTTCTTAAATATATGTGTATATTATTAGGTATTGGGGGGCAAAATGATAAGTTTATTTAAAAATTTTCAAATTATTAGGATATTTCCACCCAAAAAAAAAAAGTTTTTTAATTTGTTTAAAAAATTTTAAGGGGGCCCAGGCCCTCTTCATTCCTCAAGTGGCTACACAATTTCTTCTAAATCATTTTTTTACTCATTTATTAAAAATAATTTGTCATCTCAACCATGATTTTAAGAATTGGACCAAATTGGCCAGTTCAATTGGAAACTAAATTTCCACCGATTTAATCAGGAACTAAACCTTAATCCGATCTGATTCCCTTAAAAAACCAAAAATTCAAAAAACACATCAAAAACTGAAAACAATCCGTTCAACTTCAATCATTAAAATGCCTAAACATATTCACTTTTGACAAAACTAAGACGTTTCAAGTCTCAAACCCAATGCTCCTTATGTTAATTTTTGTTATTTCTCCCTTGGATAATTATTGAGTACTCCCGAAATATTATAAATACATACTCCCTCATCTCACATAACTGTGGGTCACATTAATTAAATTTATGGTGGGTCCCACAATTCATGTGAGAGGGGGGGACTACTCATTTATGGAACTCCCGGAATATTTAATAATTTTCCTTCTCCCTTTAGGTTTATGAACAATCAGAGAATAACTCCATTTATTCTTTCTCGTACCAAAGAAATATCAAATATAATTACCCAAAAAAACTCACAAAAACGATGCATATTTTTGAGAGAGAGAGAGAGAGAGGTGAAGATTAGAAGGATAATTTTTTGAGGTGGTAGATTACCTTCAGGCGCATTTTTATTAGTTCCTATCTCCATTCAACGTGCTATAAAACCGCGTTCATGGTCATAGGCATTCTATTCTTGATGGGAAGGGTGACTAATATGCCATAAGGCATAAATTTAATATCTTTTTTTTATCTAATTAATATATATATATATATTTATATTTATACAAGATAAAATTTCTACTCTATCCTAATCTAAGTGTGTAAGTGTGTGAAGCTCCTTCTTGAAAACTTGAACCCTGGCCCTTACCCCACTACACCTCACAAGCACTTATACCTATGGAGTGACTACCGCACCAAGGTTGCGCGGTAGTATCTAATTAATACACACACACACACACACACACAATAGAGGCTCTTCTATTTTTTTGGGTAAAGTTGAATAATTTATATCTATTATAATTTGAAAATATATATTTTTATTTTTCAAACAAATAACAATGATAAACTTTAGAGATAACTGGTAATTGTAATTTCTTTTTTGAACGTGTGTTTGAAAGTGGTGCAGTGATATAGAGAAAATTTTGGGTAGAAAAAATAGGATGAACATGAGGGGAAAGAAGGCTAAATTTTAAGAGTTTTTTTTTTTAATTATTTTTTCAAATTTGGAGTGTTTTACTTTTATTTGGATGAAAAATGAATTAAAAAATGAACATGAAGGAAAAAATCTTAAATTTTAGGAATTATCTTTTTGAATTCAAAATGAAATTTTTTATTTGACATTGACAGTTTTTAGACCCCTTAAACAATTGATTAAACCTAGGTAATTAGCCAAGTTGTTACTTAGTCCAATTAAACAAGTCTAGGTTATCACAATAATAAAGATCAAATCATGCAAAGCAGCGGAAAATAAATAACACACGATATGATCACCCAGGAAACCAAACCGGTAAAAACCTAGAGAGGATTTGACCTAGCCATCCTCAAGGTAAACCTGAATCCACTATCTTGAAAGAATCGAAGTTCATACAAAAGGACTTACAAGCACCCACGCTCGACTTCCTAATGCTACCAACCAGTAGAACTTACTGACACGACCATGTGTAAGCTCCGAATCCACGGACTCCTTCTTTCTTGGATTCTCCACCAAATACAAGCACACCCGCTTGTGTCTTCTTTAAGCTTCAATGGAAGCAACTGAATTGATCATCAAGGCGTAGATAAATCTTCTCCTTGAAAACCCTAAGTTTGTGTAAAGGAAAGCTCCTCAAGATCTCACAAGATATTTACACAAACCGCAAATATGAGCTCCCTTAAAACGTGGCTAGGGTTTGCCTTTTATACTTAGGATAAATAAAAAACCCTAAAAATGTTTTAAAACAAATAGGGCTAAGTTGAATGAATCTGCAGAAAAGCATTCTGCCCGAGCTTTGATCGGTCGAGCCTGTCGTTCGATCGATCGAGCCAGGCCGAAAGGCACAATGCTTCCTTCCTTTAACTCGATTCCAACTTTACATTGACACACAACTTTGAGCTAGCTTTAAACACTTCGAAACACATTGTTTTGATCATGGTTTGCCAACAATACACATTAGAGTTCTAAATACATAAAATCCTAAACTTTAGAACCTAACAGACATTTATGACCTTAAAGAAGTTACCATTCATTAATGAGAGTATTTTTTAACCACAAAAAAATCCAATTCAAATAGGAGAATTTTAAAATGGGCCCCACCCCACCATCCAATCTTCCTAATGACATGTTGATGGAAATATTTTCAATGGTGGAAAATGATTTAGCAACACTATTGGGAAATATCAAGTTAAGGTATAACAAAAACAACTTTTTCAATGTATATATACTAATTTATTTTCCTCTATAAAAGTTATGCAATCTATTAATTCAATTCTTTCCTTTTTCTTAATCAATAGCAAAAGCTTCAACAAATTAACAGAAAACAAATTGGTCCTCCAAAGAATTCGACTCACTCCATATTTTAGTCATCCAATCCTACTAGATGACCAAAAAAAAAAAAAAAAAACTGATTTTTTCATGTTATGAATCAAAGAATCTCCATGCACTACTCATAATGGGAACATACAAATACTTCTTGAATCAAGAAGTCATTGAAGGAAAAAGATTAAATGAAGAAGCTATTGCATGTGACAATTTCATCGTAACTTATATTCATGGAGTCATTCTACATTGGAAGCATAGGCTTCTAAAAGGTTACCCATCAAATTGTTAATCATTCCTTTGTTTCATGATTAGGAATTGTCAATGGTTCATAGACTTGATGAATGATTGGGCCGAAATGGGCCCAAATAACCCAAACTACAAGAAATGGGGCAAGATCCAAGTATCAACTTTTAATGGAAAATGCAAAAATTAAAGGACCCAAATCCTGAAGAAATGAACAGAAATCCCACAAAATAACCCAACATTGATTACACTCTAGTCAGACCTACTAAATCTTTCCCTAATAAACAGTAAATCTCTCTCTCTCTCTCTCTCTCTCTCTCTCTCTCTCTCACACACACACACACACATATCTTCCTCTCGATCTCTCTTTACTAGCTCACCTACCTCCACCTCCACCCCGATCCATCAAGGTTGGGCTCCAAGAAACTCAGAGTCTTATCGACCCATCGCCACTAATTTATATAAATTATTTATATTCCTCAAAACACCGTTTTCCAATCGCACCTAAAAACATGTGAAATTTTTTGTCCATCTCCATGTCAAATCTTCCCATTCCTAACTCCACTACTTTCCCTGCTAGATCCACTTTGCTTCAAATCATCATAATGGACTTTATAGCACATGATTATCGTCTTAGTGGACTTAATAATCACATGATATATTGCTTTAGGTTTTGCCTTAAAATTGTTGCAATAGTAACTTAAAAGTGTTAAATTATTACATAAAAAATAATAAGTTGCAACAACTTATAATTTTCATTTTAATAGAAGATTTAATACATTTAGGAATTTTTTTTTTTTTTGCAATAACATAAAATGAAGAAATTGTATAAATTGATATCAATTATTTATGCAATCTATTGCTACGAAAATTTTGAACTAATAGCTTATTGCAACAAAGTTATTATGGCAATAATTTGATTTAAATTTTTTTACAATTTATTGTAATGATAAACATGAAACTACAACAAAGATACCATTGCAATAACCTAATATCCGTAGTCTACCATCCAATGGTATGTTTCCCATGTTAGGCACAACTTGGACATATGCCAACTAAAATAACATCAAATCCAAGGGGGGCAAGAGCCTTACCAGCAAATTTAAAAAATTAAACTAACAAATCCATAACTTATATATAATATTATAACTATGCAATTAACAATACATAATTTGCTTTCTAATTATAGATCATAGAAAGAGTCATTAGAATTTTATAAATTTTATGACTCGCACACAAAGAAAATACATTGCAACTAATTTTTAGCTTCACCTCCACTTGGTCTTTTTTCTCTCTCTTAGGTGCACATACACCTGCAAACCACCACCTCTTGCTCTCATCGTGGCACTGTTACTAATGCTCCTGCTAGTGGTGGTGGTGGTGGTGAACCAATGGATATAAATTTCATCTTCTCCCAGTAACATAAACAAAAGGCAACCATGACTAAAACACACATGAGGATCGTCTAAATGGTGATGGTAATGGTCTAGTTGGTGTTCGGTTCTTCAGGGTCAATGGGGCTGATGCGTAACGTGTTACGTTTGGTTTGTTTTGTGGGATCAATCGGTAAAATTCCACTGCTGGGGAGGGAGGTGAAGTAGGTCCGCCACGGAAAGCGGTGGAGTTAGGGAAGATTTGACATGGAGATGAAGATTCTTTCTTTCTCTTCTACGAAAAAAATTCACATGTTTTCGGGAAACATAACATGATATCTATTGCAATGGTATATTTGTTATAGTTTCGTGTTTGTTATTGCAATAAATTGTAAAAAAAAAAAAAATTTCATATCAAATTATTACAAAAAGCTATTAGTTCCAACTTTTGGTTGCAATAGATTGCAAAAATAATTGATATCAATTTCTACAATTTCTTTATTTTAAGTTATTGCCAAAAAAAAAAAAAAATCCTAAATGCATTAAATCTTTTACTATAACTGAAAATTATAAGTTGTTGTAACTTATTATTGTTGATGCAATAATTTAACACTTTTAAGTTACTATTGCAACAATTTTAAGGCAAAACCTAGGCAATATGTCTTGTGATTATTAAGTCCACTAAGTCAATAATCATGTGCTATAAAGTCCAACAACAATTTGATGCAAAATGGGTCCGATAGGGAAAGCGGTGGAGGTGGAGTTGGGACTAGGAAGGTTTGACATGGAGATGGACAAAAAATTTCATGTGTTTTTGGGTGTGGTTGGAAAATAGTGTTTTGAGGAATTTAACTAATTTATAATGATTGGTGGTGATAGGCCGATGAGCCTCTGAGTTTCTTGGAGCCCAACCACGATGGATAGGGGGTGGAGAGAGAGAGAATGAGAGAGGGTTTACAGTTTATTAGATTATTACGAAAGGTTTTAGCAGGTCCGGCTAGAGTGTAGTCAGTGTTGGGTCATTTTGTGGGAATTTTGGTTCATTTCTTCAGGTTTCTAGGTCCTTCAATTTTTTACTTTTTCCTTTAAAAGTTGATACTTGGATCCTATCCAATTTCTCGTAGTTTAGGCTATTTGGGCCAATTTCTCATAGTTGATACAGTTTTTTCAATTTCTCAAAAAAAGTTTCTTAAAATTAATGACCAATAGGTGCCCTAAGACCACCTGGACCTTACTACTATCTGACCCATTGTTAATGTATTAACCATTAACAATTATCAGAGAAAAAGCTTCAATAAATACTCCTAAAATGGGCCCCACCCCACCATCCAATCTTCTAAAATGGGCCCCAATATATATTAATGTTAGCTTTTCATACAAATTAAATTGTTCAGATTTTTGCTGTTATTGTTTTTCTGAACTAATGGGTATATTTTTTTATACAATTTCAATTTTAGATATTTTTTTTGTGAAGATCATGAAGGTAACAAACTGTAATTAGCTAAATGATTCCATGCACCCATCCCCATTCAATTTAGAAGATGCTATTGAACCAATTTATTATTTTATTTTGTGTTGTATTTAATAGAATTTTATGGATATTGATAGTGAATTGATATTGTATATGTAGTGTCCAATAGTGATTTTCAAAATTATATACATAACAACAATGTAGTGAAAAACTTGGCATAGCAATCTCATTAAAATTGTAAGGAAATATCATTTTAGTGTCTCTAAATGTCTTAGTCGAACTAATGTCCTATATATTTAATAACTCAAACTAACATTAATAGCACCACTAGAATTCATCATTTCTGTGTGTAAGCACAACTTACATACTACTCTCTCTCTCTCTCTCTCTCTCTCTCTCTCTCTCTCTCTCTCTCTCTCTCTCTCTCTCTCTCTCCATATATATATATATATATACATTAACAGACAAAACAAGAAGAAAATCCAATTATATTTCAAATTGGAATTCAATTTAAGTCTAATTTTGCGCCATGTGTCTCATCTAATCTAAATTTTTTTTATTGTTGTGCCAAGTGAGTTAATTCTATGTAGAAAACAATGGGTCCAATATAAATAAACTTAGGTTATATATATATATAACCAAAGTCTAGAGAAAATTTGATTAGAATCAAAATTAGATTCTGCCTTTCTTAGCTTTTCTTACAAATTAAATTATTTGGATTTTTGCTGTTAGTTTTTTTTTTTTTTAACTAATGAGTATATTTTTCTAAAGGATTCCATGCACCTATCCTCATTCAATTTAGGAGATACTATTGAACCAATTTATTATTTTATTTTGTATTAGATTCAATAGAATTTCATGGATAGTGATAATGAATTGATATTGTCTATGTAGTGTCCAATAATGATTTTCAAAATTATATACATAACCGCAATGCAATGAGAAACTTCTCATAACCACATGCTTGATCGATTTTTGGATGCAAGAGATTGTGAAGGAGTTAACAGCGTGCGTGTACTTCATTTGCACTATCTGGTCGTCGGAGCTCTGTACCTCAGAATCTCATGCACCACTATGTGCATGTACTTCATTTGCGTTATCTAGTCGCCGGTTATCAAAGAATCGGACTCCAACAACCATATCAACTTGACTTCTTCATGCACTTTCGCCAAAACCTTCGGATGTGAGTCAAGGAGAGTCACGGCCCAAAGGAGCGATGAAATGGAAGCGTCCCGAGCAGCGAAGAGAAAGACGAAGAGGTAGCTTCCGATTTCAACGTTGCTGGTGTTTAGCAGCGGCGCCACTGTGGTTTCGCCAAATTCAGATAAAGCTGTTAACTTCTTCACAATCTCTTGCATCCAAAAATCGATCAAGCACGTGGGTTCTTTTCCTTTCTTCATGTTCTCCTTGCTCTGTTCTACACAGATAGATTGTTCAACTTCATTTGTTTTGTTTTGTTGTTTTTTTTTTTTAATAACATTTTTTTTAATTGCTTTTAATTACAAAAATTTATTAAAAAAAAAAAAAAAGCCAAAACGGCGTTGTTTTGCTCATTTAACGGAAACACTTAACAGATGGTTAACAAAATACCGAATTGAAAACAATTGAAAGTTAGATGACTGAAATGACAAAACTGAAAGTTAGAGGACTGAAATGAAAAATGTTGAAAGTTAGAGGGTCAGTTTTACATTTTTGCCATAAATCAATTTTAATTTTCATGAAAATTAAAAAAAAATTAAGAAAATATTTTGGAAATCTAAACTTTTTAAAGTATAAACCCATGAGGTATGGAAGACCAAAAGGAATGTTGTTAATTAACAATTTCCTTTTTATCGTTATGTGCAACAGTTTCAATTTCCATTCCCACGTTTCTCGGAAAAGAAAAAAATTCATTCCGTCTAATCACACAAAACCAATTCAACCATGCAAATGGCATTACTTTCAGACATTAATTGTATCACCGTACACCCTTAATGCGATGGTCACTTCACAAATATAAGTGTTTGTAGAGTGTGGGGGCGGGGTTCAAGTCTCCAGAAGGAAATTTTACATATATATACGCTTAGACTTTCTAATTTGAAATTTAAACTTTGCTTTGGATGGAAATAAATTAAGAGGGGAATAAATTTAGATTGCATTTTCTATAATGAGTTGGGCCATTAATGCCAAATGATTTTTTTTTTTTTTTTTTGAGAAAGAAAATGATTTTCTCTTGAAACTTAAATTTAAACTTATCCTTTTTTTAAAAGGAATTTTTTTAGAGTATACTAGAAGTCCGAACCGAGACACTATATATACTATGAAAAAACGTAATTACAATTATTGGATACCATGTGTCTTACTTTTTGTTTTAATTATTATATAACATGTGCTTATGCATGGGAATGTTGAGTTGTACTAATACTATTGATGTTAGTTTAGGTTATTAAAAATATAGAACATAGTTCAATTAGCACATTTGGAGGTATTAAAATAGTATTTCCTTGCAATTTTCATGATATTGGTTATGCCAAGTTTTTCATTACATTACTATTACGTATATAATTTTGAAAATCATTATTGGATACTACATATACAATATCAATTCACAATTATTGTCTGTGAAATTCTACTAAATACAACACAAAATAAAATAAGAAATTGGCCAAATAGTATCTCCTAAATTGAGAGGGATAAATGCATGAGATCGTTCAGCTCAATTACTGTTTGTTGTGTTTAATATTTTTGCATATAAAATATCTGTATAGAAACAGTATAAAAAATATGCTCAGTAGTTCAAAGAATAAATAACAACAAAAATCTAAACAATTTAATTTGTATGGAAAGCTAATAAAAGCAAAATCCAATTTTGATTCTAATTGAATTTTTTCTATATTTTGGTTTAAAAAGCAAATATATATATTTATATATATATATATATATATATATATATATATATATTTATATATTATAGTAATGGATCGTACATAGTCATGATATATTACATAAATTACTTATAAATTTGAATGTTTTTTAGTTATAAAAAAGCCCATAAATATAAAATCATTCAAACTTCTCCTCCTCTAATCTATATATAATAATTGGTGAAGTTGAGAGAAGCTCAAATTAGAATTCCAAATTAGAGTTCCAAGTTTGCGCCATGTGTCCTAAATTATTTATTTTTAAAGATTTTTATTTATTAATTTTAGAATCAAATGTGAGACCACATCATAAATATTTATCCAAGTGACTTATTAAATACAAAAATCAAAGAGTCTAGAATAAATGAATTGTAAAAAAAAAAAAAAATGTGTTTCATAATAATAAATAAATAAAACTTGGACAATTTACATTTTATACCTAATAATATCCTTACAAAATTTCTTAAAGAATTAACAAAAAATAAAAAGGACTATCAATAGTATTTAAATGATATATATAAGAATTATATTATGCATCTTATTATATATCTTTAAGTGTATCTATGCATATGCATGGGGTTACAAGCTAGTTGAATATAAACTTTGAAACTTAGATAACTGAAATAGACGAAAACAAAATTAAAAAAAAACTATTGAAATAAATTCTGATAAAACATAAACGATAAATTTTACATTTTAGTATTTATCTATTTTCTGCCATAGAAAAACTTGGGCTACTCCTTCCATCCCAAACATATTAAAATAAAGAAAAAGATAAATTACTCTCAAAATAATAGGTGAAGTTGAGAGAAATTCAAATTAGAATTCCAATTTTGCACCTTGTGTCCTAAATTATTTATTTTTAAAGAGTTTTATTTCTTAATTTTAGAATCAAATGTGAAACCACATCATAAATATTCATCCAAGTAACTTATTAAATACAAAAACCAAAGAGTCTAGAATAAATGCTTCACAATAATAAATAAATAAAACATGAACAATTTACATTTTATACCTAATAATATCCTTACAAAAATTTTTAAAGAGTAAAAAAAATAAAAATGACTATCAATATTATTTAAATTATATATATGAATTAGATTATGCATCTTATTATATATCTTTAAGTGTATTCATGTATATGCATGGAGTTACAAGCTAGTTTTATATATTAAGTTAGATATATTGTTAGGTTTTTTATTTATTTATATTAGACTCCTTGTTTTCTACACTAAATTAACTCATTTGGAAAAAAAATTAAATTAAATGGGACATGTGTCGCAAAATTAAACTATAATTGAAATCCAATTTTTAAACTAAATTAACTTACTAGGCACAAAAATTTTAAAATTTAGATTAGATGGGACATGTGGTGCAAAATTAAACTATAATTGAATTCCAATTTGAAATCTAATTAGATTTTCTTTTATTTTTGCCTATTAATATATATAGATGAGTATTCTATGTTAGATTATTTATTGCTAAAATTCTACATGCAGTAAAAAAAAAAAAATACTAAAAATACTAAAAATCTACCACTTCAGCATTTCGTTAGTACACATAAGATTCAAATTAAATGGATGCTGATGAAAGGACAAAATTGAAATGTTACCAAAAGTTTGAAGACAAAGAAATTAATTTTGAAAGTTTAGGAATGAAAAAACAAAGAAGCCAAAATAATAATAATAATAAGGTGCAGAAATAAGGTTTTTCTTTCAAAGAAGCAAGACTATGGAAGATTGTAATTACCAATTATTTGGTGCCATGTGTCCTTTTTTTAATAAAAAAAAAAAATCAGTGCTCTATGTTAGATTGTTTAATGCTAGAAATATACATGCACTAATAAAATACTAAAAATCTAGCACCTCAGTATTTTTGTTAGTACATGTAAGATAAAATTTAACGGATGTTGAGGAAGGACAAAAAATTTGAAATGCCTTCAAAATTTTAAACATGAAAAATGAAATTTTGAAAGTTTGGGAATGATAAAAAAATTAAAAAAATAAATAAAACTTTTTACAAAGTTCAAGAATGGAAACAATTTTTAGCTAACTAATTAGTGTCTTGATTTAATAATAAATAAAAATTTTTATGAATCAATTGTCAAATCTATCTAAAAATAAATAGATTTTTTTCTTAAAAAACAAATTTTGAGTATATCGTTTAGGAATGAGAACAAGTTTTATCTAACCAATTACTATCTTGATTTCTTTCTAAAAAAAATTACTATCTTGATTTGATAATACATAATAGTTATTATGAATCAATTATCGAATATATATTAAAAAAAGCAAATATATTTATTTATTATAAAACAAACTTTGTGCAAAGTTTAAGAATGAAAACAAGTTTTAGCAACCAATTAGGGTCTTGATTAGATAGTAAATAACAATTATTATGAATCAATTATCAAATTTAAAATGAATAAATAAAAGGAAATACATTTATTTATTATAAAACAAATTTCATGCAAAGTTTAGGAATGAACACAAATTTTAGCTAACAAATTCGTGTATTGGTTTGATAATAAATAACGATAATTATGAATTAATATATTTATTTTTTAGGATTAATTGTAATCCGTCCAAAAAAAGAAATACATTCTTTTTTTCTTTTTCTTTTTTTGGTTGATAAATTTGATAGTTACAACTATAGGGGAAATTTGAACCCTGGATTCTCAAACGAAAACACCATAAAATACGAGCTATCAAGGCTTTTGGTTATCTATTATAAATTTTCAACTCATCATAAGGAAATCATCATATGTTGAAATTCCAAAAATGAAATATATTAATTTTGTTACAATCTTTCAACTTACCATATTAAAATCACAGGCTTTGTTTTCTTTATAAAGAAGAAAAACCAATTTCACATGAGATATCCAAGACTGACATTATATAAGAACAAAAAGTTGTTATTATTGCAAAAATTGAGAGCCTTTGTAATACAATGGAGTCCCTCAAGGTTTATTTCCCCGTAATATTCACACTTCTCTCTCTATCTTTTGCTTATAATGATTTTGGTTCTCTAAATTATGAGATCAAGAGAACTGTTCCTAAAGGCCCAAATCCTATCAAGTCTCCTGGAACACCCCCAATGGAACATCCTACAGTTTTTGATCATTTTGGTTCTTTAAATTATGAGATCAAGAGGAACGTTCCTAGCGGCCCAGATCCTATACAGTCTCCTGGAACACCCCCTGTAGAACATTCAACTGTTTCTAATGATTTCAATTCTTTAAATTATGAGATCAAAAGGACAGTTCCAAAGGGCCCAAATCCTATCAAGTCTCCTGGAACACCCCCTGTGGAACATCCTACTGTTTCTAATGATTTCGAATCTTTAAATTATGAGATCAAAAGGACAGTTCCAAAGGGCCCAAATCCTATCAAGTCTCCCGCAACACCGCCTGTGGAACATCCTACTATTTCTAATGATTTTGATTCTTTAAATTATGAGATCAAAAGGACAGTTCCAAAGGGCCCAAATCCTATCAAGTCTCCATCAACACCCCCTTTGGAACATTCTACTATTTCTAATGATTTCGATTCTTCAAATTATGAGATCAAAAGGACAGTTCCAAAGGGCCCAAATCCTATCAAGTCTCCCGCAACACCCCCTGTGGAACATTCTACTGTTTCTAATGATTTCGATTCTTTAAATTATGAGATCAAAAGGACAGTTCCAAAGGGCCCAAATCCTATCAAGTCTCCCACAACACCCCCTGTGGAACATCCTACTGTCTCTAATGATTTCGATTCTTTAAATTATGAGATCAAAAAGACAGTTCCAAAGGGCCCAAATCCTATCAAGTCTCCCCCAACACCCCCTGTGGAACATCCTATTGTTTCTAATGATTTCGATTCTTTAAATTATGAGATCAAAAGGACAGTTCCAAAGGGCCCAAATCCTATCAAGTCTCCTGGAACACCCCCTGTGGAACATCCTACTGTTTCTAATGATTTCGATTCTTTAAATTATGAGATCAAAAGGACAGTTCCAAAGGGCCCAAATCCTATCAAGTCTCCCCCAACACCTCCTGTGGAACATCCTACTGTTTCTAATGATTTCGATTCTTTAAATTATTAGATCAAAAGGACAGTTCCAAAGGGCCCAAATCCTATCAAGTCTCCCACAACACCCCCTGTGGAACATCCTTTAGGTCCTGGTGGCACAAAGTCTCTCGAGTCACCGCTTCAAGAATATAACAATATGTTGCCATGATGCTCCAAGATTTAGGTCACCTTAATTTGCTTCGTTGAATTTCGGGCTAAGAATGTAGAGAGACTTTCATTCCAAATAATGTTAGCCTACATGTTACCTACTACAAAAATAAATTATAATTATTTCCACTTATTTTCTGGGCATTTTGCCATAGAACATGGATGTTACATCAATAAGTGATATCAATAAAGTGACTGTGACTATGTTGTTTAAATATTCTATGATCTTGCTTTGTTCTTTCATCCTTTTAAAATTGACATTCAATTAAAAAAAAAAAAACGTTGATATATCTTGGTTATTTATGGGTTATTTATTTCCTCGTATCTTTCTTTCTTAAGTGACAGGGTAGGCTTTACACTTAAGGTTTGTTTGGTTGGAGATGGAATAAGGAGGATAAAAAATAAATGAGAAAAAATAAATGAGAGAAAATAGGTATGAGTTTTGTTTGGTAATGAGAGAATGGATGGATTTTTTTGGGTGGGGCCTAGGCATTTTCTCCTCTAGCCCACCAAACATTCATCTCTCCAAATTGGAGAGAAAACAGGCATGAAAACTTGTATTCTAGCTCAGCAACAAAATTGCCTCCAATATTGTGCACAAATAACTAATAGGATAAATTACAAACCTGTCATTGATATTTATAGAAATGACACTCCTCTATTGAGGCTTGTACAACATAATAGTTAAGTTCAATCTCTCTAAACTAATGGAATATTCCTTTCTTAAAATGATTCTTACCAAAAAAATGGATGGAATAATACTATTTTTCTTAAGGTTCGTCGAAGCAAAACAATTCCCCTCAACAGCCTGCCCCCCCCCCCCTCCCCCCCAAGGTGTGTATAGACAAATAAAAATCTCTTTAAAAATGAAATATTCCGACAGTAAAAACTTAACTATTTCACTTATACAAGAATATTCCGATTGTAAAAACTTAACTATTTCACTTATACACGGAACAAAATTGGCCTTTGCCCCTACCTATCAAACAATCCAGCATTTTGCCCAATTTCCCAAACTGATTAGGAAAATGCCCCTCTTTTGAAACTCGATTTTCTCAAAATCGAGTTTAAAAAAAAAAAAAAAATCTGGAGCCCTATAGTAGCATTTTAAGGAGCCTATAGTGACGTTTTAAGGACCTATAGTGACGTTTTGGAACTCGAGCTGCAAGTTTTTTTTTTTTTACCTATAACTTGAGCTCATGGAGCTTGAGTTCCAAAACGCAACTATAGGCTTATTAAAACGTCACTATAGGTTCCTTAAAACGCCACTATAGGGCTTACCACGATTTTGAGAAAATCGAGTTTCAAAAGAAGGGCATTTCCCTAATTAGTTTGAAAAATGGGGCAAAATACTGGATTGTTTGATAGAAAGGGGCAAAAGCCAATTTTGTCCCTTATACACACCTCAAGGACGAAGCATCATTTCTTGAAACGTTTGAGAAGTGTCATTTTATTAAACCTCATGTGAGGTTGGTGTAATTTTCCTAACTAATATCGTGCACAGTTTAATCACTAATTAATTATATGTAGATTGGAAAAAACTTCCATAATTTTAATAAAATTGATTGAAAAATAGATACTAAATTTTCAATGAGCAATTTTTATTTTTAAAACTACTTGACTATACCTATTGTAGAAGAAGACCGAGCTTTTTTAATCAAAGTCCACATAGATTTAAAAAATAATAATAGAACTGTCTTTTGCTAACTAACATACTACTTTTAGCTTCATGCAAGAAAAATAGAGGAACACATACCTGAGAAGTACTACGGTCGCCTCCAACAGTTGTCTCTAGACGTCCATTGTTGGTGCCCCTTAATTTTCTTTGTCAAAGATTCCATATTTTGCTTCAATTTTGGGATTCGGATTCCCAATTTTTTTCTGTGTTTGATATATGTTTCTAATTGGGTTCTTTCTTTGTGTAACTCCAATTGGGTATTTTAGATTTATGAAATTTAGCAGCACTTCATTGAATCACCGTCTCCCACTATTATACTCCTGTCCCTTTTTTTTCTTTTATAATTACCCTTTTTAAATAATAGTGGGAAAACATTTTGTCATTTCAAAATCCAAATATATCAAACTCATTAGCGTTGCAATTTGATGAAAATTAACAAAAGACCTGAATTGAATAAAGTTATAAACTTTTTTTTTTTTTTAAATACTATGTATTTCAACACACACACATGAAAAGATAAGAGAATGTCTTAAAGAAACTGACAGTGTTGTACATCCAAAAAGACCTAACTTTTGGATACACAGCACTTGCTTCAAACCTCTTTAACTCACACTCATTTTCCAATATGGGATTAACCCATTGTTTTTTTCTTTTGAGAATTTGAACAAATGTTAAATTAGAGAATTTAAAAAAATACTAATAGTCCAAAGATTGCTAAATAAAAGAGAAACAATCATTCAAATGTCAATGCATAAAAAAAAACATTAAACAACAACTAAATACATGTTAATATAGTAGTATATACTGTATATAATATATTATTTATTATTATAAGGAATATAAACAACAAAGCAACGAAAAGTAAAGTAAAAAAATCAAAACAAAGCAAATAGTTCCTAGGAAAGAGTTAAAAACAATGGATATCAAGATATAGATAGAGGCGGTCAGCTATGGGGCATAAATAGAGCACTGCTGCACAGTTAGGGGACCTGGGATGAGGGGCCCATGGCACAAACAAAAGCTTCAATCTTTCACTTGTGACCAATGTACAAAAAAAAGGTGAGGCAAACACATATGGATAGAGAGAGAGAGAGAGTCACCTATGTGAGGAAAAATGTTTCTGCAATTGTGTGGGAGACTTGGTAGTACGACACATCAACAAAATTTTTGACTTTTCAATTTTTCTACTATTGTGTACAAGTAAGCCCTAGATGTGTTGGGACGAAGATTATAATTTTTTTTTCCTTTTATTTTTAAGGTAATTGTTAAATACCAATGTGTTCATTTTAAAGATGCTAAATATTTAATTATTTTAATTTGTTGACATATGTATTTATGGATTGTATTTTATTTAAATGAAAATTATATTTATTTTTAGACTTTTATTTTTTATTTTTTATAGAAGATAGAAATTCTACTCTAGCCTAATCTAAATGTATATGTCTGTGAAGCTCCCTTTTAGAGACTTGAACCACTGCTCTTACCCCCCACACCCCATAAGCACTTAATACTTATGAAGTGACCATCGCACCAAGGGTGCGTGGTGATAGACTTTGTTAAATATATGTGTATATTATTAGGTATTGGGGGGCAAAATGATAAGTTTATTTAAAAATTTTCAAATTATTAGGATATTTCCACCCAAAAAAAAAAAACTTTTTTAATTTGTTTAAAAAATTTTAAGGGGGCCCAGGCCCTCTTCATTCCTCAAGTGGCTACACCATTTCTTCTAAATCATTTTTTTACTCATTTATTAAAAATAATTTGTCATCTCAACCATGATTTTAAAAATCGGACCAAATTGGCCAATTCAATTGGAAACTAAAGTTCCACCGATTTAATCAAGAACTAAACCTTAATCCGATCTGATTCCCTTAAAAAACCAAAAATTCAAAAAACACATCAAAAACTGAAAACAATCCGCTCAACTTCAATCATTAAAATGCCTAAACATAGTCACTTTTGACAAAACTAAGACGTTTCAAGTTTCAAACCCAATGCTCCTTATGTTAATTTTTGTTATTTCTCCCTTGGATAATTATTGAGTACTCCCGAAATATTATAAATACATACTCCCTCATCTCACATAACTGTGGGTCACATTAATTAAATTTATGGTGGGTCCTACAATTCATGTGAGAGGGGGGGACTACTCATTTATGGTACTCCCGGAATATTTAATAATTTTCCTTCTCCCTTTAGGTTTATGAACTATCAAAGAATAACTCCATTTATTCTTTCTCGTACCAAAGAAATATCAAATATAATCACCCAAAAAAACTCACAAAAATGATGCGTATTTTTGAGAGAGAGAGGGAGAGAGGTGAAGATTAGAAGGATAATTTTTTGAGGTGGTAGATTACCTTCAGGCGCATTTTTATTAGTTCCTATCTCCATTCAACGTGCTATAAAACCGCATTCATGGTCATAGGCATTTTATTCTTGATGGGAAGGGTGACTAATATGCCATAAGGCATAAATTTAATATCTTTTTTTTATCTAATTAATATATATATATATATATATATATATATATATTTATACAAGATAAAATTTCTACTCTATCCTAATCTAAGTGTGTAAGTGTGTGAAGCTCCTTCTTGAAAACTTGAACCCTGGCCCTTACCCCCCGACACCCCACAAGCACTTATACCTATGGAGTGACTACCGCACCAAGGTTGCGCGGTAGTATCTAATTAATACACACACACACACACACACACACACACACAATAGAGGCTCTTCAATTTTTTTGGGTAAAGTTGAATAATTTATATCTATTATAATTTGAAATATATATTTTAATTTTTCAAACAAATAACAATGATAAACTTTAGAGATAACTGGTAATTGTAATTTCTTTTTTGAACGTGTGTTTGAAAGTGGTGCAGTGATATAGAGAAAATTTTGGGTAGAAAAAATAGGATGAACATGAGGGGAAAGAAGGCTAAATTTTAAGATTTTTTTTTTTAATTATTTTTTCAAATTTGGAGTGTTTTACTTTTATTTGGATGAAAAATGAATTAAAAAAGGCTAAATTTAAGGGAATAAAAAAATGAACATGAAGGAAAAAATCCTAAATTTTAGGAATTATCTTTGTGAATTCAAAATGAAATTTTTTATTTGACATTGACAGTTTTTAGACCCCTTAAACAATTGATTAAACCTAGGTAATTAGCCAAGTTGTTACTTAGTCCAATTAAACAAGTCTAGGTTATCACAATAATAAAGATCAAATCATGCAAAGCGGCGGAAAATAAATAACACACGATATGATCACCCAGGAAACCAAACCGGTAAAAACCTAGGGAGGATTTAACCTAGCTATCCTCAAGGTAAACCTGAATCCACCATCTTGAAAGAATCGAAGTTCATACAAAAGGACTTACAAGCACCCACGCTCGACTTCCTAATGCTACCAACCAGTAGAACTTACTGACACGACCACGTGCAAGCTCCGAATCCACGGACTCCTTCTTTCTTGGATTCTCCACCAAATACAAGCACACCCGCTTGTGTTTTCTTTAAGCTTCAATGGAAGCAACTGAATTGATCATCAAGGCGTAGATAAATCTTCTCCTTGAAAACCCTAAGTTTGTGTAAAGGAAAGCTCCTCTAGATCTCACAAGATATTTACACAAACCGCAAATATGAGCTCCCTTAAAACGTGGCTAGGGTTTGCCTTTTATACTTAGGATAAATAAGAAACCCTAAAAACGTTTTAAAACAAATAGGGCTAAGTTGGACGAATCTGCAGAAAAGCATTCTGCCCGAGCTTTGATCATGGTTTGCCAACAATACACATTAGAGTTCTAAATACATAAAATCCTAAACTTTAGAACCTAACAGACATTTATGACCTTAAAGAAGTTACCATTTATTAATGAGAGTATTTTTTAACCACAAAAAAATCCAATTCAAATAGGAGAATTTTAAAATGGGCCCCACCCCACCATCCAATCTTCCTAATGACATGTTGATGGAAATATTTTCAATGGTGGAAAATGATTTAGCAACACTATTGGGAAATATCAAGTTAAGGTATAACAAAAACAACTTTTTCAATGTATATATACTAATTTATTTTCCTCTATAAAAGTTATGCAGTCTATTAATTCAATTCTTTCCTTTTTCTTAATCAGTAGCAAAAGCTTCAACAAATTAACAGAAAACAAATTGGTCCTCCAAAGAATTCGACTCACTTCATATTTTAGTCATCCAGTCCTACTAGATGACAAAGCAAAAAAAAAAAAAAAACTGATTTTTTCATGTTATGAAGCAAAGAATCTCCATGCACTACTCATAATGGGAACATACAAATACTTCTTGAATCAAGAAGTCATTGAAGGAAAAAGATTAATTGAAGAAGCTATTGCATGTGACAATTTCATCGTAACGTATATTCATGGAGTCATTCTACATTGGAAGCATAGGCTTCTAAAAGGTTACCCATTAAATTGTTAATCATTCCTTTGTTTCATGATTAGGAATTGTCAATGGTTCATAGACTTGATGAATGATTGGGCCGAAATGGGCCCAAATAACCCAAACTACAAGAAATGGGGCAAGATCCAAGTATCAACTTTTAATGGAAAATGCAAAAATTAAAGGACCCAACTCCTGAAGAAATGAACAGAAATCCCACAAAATAACCCAACATTGATTACACTCTAGTCAGACCTACTAAATCTTTCCCTAATAAACAGTAAATCTCTCTCTCTCTCTCTCTCTCTCTCTCTCTCTCTCACACACACACACACACATATCTTCCTCTCGATCTCTCTTTACTAGCTCACCTACCTCCACCTCCACCCCGATCCATCAAGGTTGGGCTCCAAGAAACTCAGAGTCTTATTGACCCATCGCCACTAATTTACATAAATTATTTATATTCCTCGAAACACCGTTTTCCAATCGCACCCAAAAACATGTGAAATTTTTTGTCCATCTCCATGTCAAATCTTCCCATTCCTAACTCCACTACTTTCCCTGCTAGATCCACTTTGCTTCAAATCATCATAATGGACTTTATAGCACATGATTATCGTCTTAGTGGACTTAATAATCACATGATATATTGCTTTAGGTTTTGCCTTAAAATTGTTGCAATAGTAACTTAAAAGTGTTAAATTATTACATCAAAAATAATAAGTTGCAACAACTTATAATTTTCATTTTAATAGAAGATTTAATACATTTAGGATTTTTTTTTTTTTTTTTTTTGCAATAACTTAAAATGAAGAAATTGTATAAATTGATATCAATTATTTATGCAATCTATTGCTACGAAAATTTTGAACTAATAGCTTATGGCAACAAAGTTATTATGACAATAATTTGATTTAAATTTTTTTACAATTTATTGTAATGATAAACATGAAACTACAACAAAGATACCATTGCAATAACCTAATATCCGTAGTCTACCATCCAATGGTATGTTTCCCATGTTAGGCACAACTTGGACATATGCCAACTAAAATAACATCAAATCCAAGGGGGGCAAGAGCCTTACCAGCAAATTTAGAAAATTAAACTAACAAATCCATAACTTATATATAATATTATAACTATGCAATTAACAATACATAATTTACTTTCTAATTATAGTTCATAGAAAGAGTCATTAGAATTTTATAAATTTTATGACTCGCACACAAAGAAAATACATTGCAACTAATTTTTAGCTTCACCTCCACTTGGTCTTTTTTCTCTCTCTTAGGTGCACATACACCTGCAAGCCACCACCTCTTGCTCTCATCGTGGCACTGTTACTAGTGCTCCTGCTAGTGGTGGTGGTGGTGGTGAACCAATGGATATAAATTTCATCTTCACCCGGTAACATAACCAAAAGGCAACCATGACTAAAAGACACATGAGGATCGTCTAAATGGTGATGGTAATGGTCTAGTTGGTGTTGGGTTCTTCAGGGTCGATGGGGCTGATGCGTAACGTGTTACGTTTGGTTTGTTTTGTGGGATCAATGGGTAAAAATTCCATTGCTGGAGAGGGAGGTGAAGTAGGTCCGCCACGGAAAGCGGTGGAATTAGGGAAGATTTGACATGGAGATGAAGATTCTTTCTTTCTCTTCTACGAAAAAAATTCACATGTTTTCGGGAAACATAACGTGATATCTATTGCAATGGTATATTTGTTATAGTTTCGTGTTTGTTATTGCAATAAATTGTAAAAAAAAAAAAAAAATTGATATCAAATTATTACAATAAGCTATTAGTTCCAACTTTTGGTTGCAAAAGATTGCAAAAATAATTGATATCAATTTATACAATTTATTTATTTTAAGTTATTGCCAAAAAAAAAGAAATCCTAAATGCATTAAATCTTTTACTATAACTGAAAATTATAAGTTGTTGTAACTTATTATTGTTGATGCAATAATTTAACACTTTTAAGTTACTATTGCAACAATTTTAAGGCAAAACCTAGGCAATATATCATGTGATTATTAAGTCCACTAAGTCAATAATCATGTGCTATAAAGTCCAACAACAATTTGATGCAAAATGGGTCCGATAGGGAAAGCGGTGGAGGTGGAGTTGGGACTAGGAAGATTTGACATGGAGATGGACAAAAAATTTCATGTGTTTTTGGGTGTGGTTGGAAAATAGTGTTTTGAGGAATTTAACTAATTTATAATGATTGGTGGTGATAGGCCGATGAGCCTCTAAGTTTCTTGGAGCCCAACCACGATGGATCGGGGGTGGAGAGAGAGAGAAAGAGAGAGGGTTTACAGTTTATTAGTTTATTAGGAAAGGTTTTAGCAGGTCCGGCTAGAGTGTAGTCAGTGTTGGGTCATTTTGTGGGAATTTTGGTTCATTTCTTCAGGTTTCTAGGTCCTTCAATTTTTTACTTTTTCCTTTAAAAGTTGATACTTGGATCCTATCCAATTTCTTGTAGTTTAGGCTATTTGGGCCAATTTCTCATAGTTGATACAGTTTTTTCAATTTCTCAAAAAAAGTTTCTTAAAATTAATGACCAATAGGTGCCCTAAGACCACCTGGACCTTCCTACTATCTGGCCCATTGTTAATGTATTAACCATTAACAATTATCAGAGAAAAAGCTTCAATAAATACTCCTAAAATGGGCCCCACCCCACCATCCAATCTTCTAAAATGGACCCCAATATATATTAATGTTAGCTTTTCATACAAATTAAATTGTTCAGATTTTTGCTGTTATTGTTTTTCTGAACTAATGAGTATATTTTTTTTATACAATTTCAATTTTAGATATTTTGTTTGTGAAGATCATGAACATAACAAACTGTAATTAGCTAAACGATTCCATGCACCCATCCCCATTCAATTTAGAAGATGCTATTGAACCAATTTATTATTTTATTTTGTGTTGTATTTAATAGAATTTTATGGATATTGATAGTGAATTGATATTGTATAAGTAGTGTCCAATAGTGATTTTCAAAATTATATACATAACAACAATGTAGTGAAAAACTTGGTATAGCAATCTCATTAAAATTGTAAGGAAAAATCATTTTAGTACCTCTAAATGTCTTAGTCGAACTAATGTCCTATATATTTAATGACTCAAACTTACATTAATAGCACCACTACAATTCATCATTTCTGTGTGTAAGCACAGCTTACATACTACTCTCTCTCTCTCTCTCTCTCTCTCTCTCTCTCTCTATATATATATATATATATATATATACACATTAACAGACAAAACAAGAAGAAAATCCAATTATATTTCAAATTGGAATTCAATTTAAGTCTAATTTTGCGCCATGTGTCTCATCTAATCTAAATTTTTTTTATTGTTGTGCCAAGTGAGTTAATTCTATGTAGAAAACAATGGGTCCAATATAAATAAACTTAGGTTATATATATATATATATAACCAAAGTCTAGAGAAAATTTGATTAGAATCAAAATTAGATTCTGCCTTTCTTAGCTTTTCTTACAAATTAAATTATTTGGATTTTTGCCGTTAGTTTTTTTTTTTTTTTTTTGAACTAATGAGTATATTTTTCTAAAGGATTCCATGCACCTGTCCTCATTCAATTTAGGAGATACTATTGAACCAATTTATTATTTTATTTTGTGTTAGATTCAATAGAATTTCGTGGATAGTGATAATGAATTGATGTTGTCTATGTAGTGTCCAATAATGATTTTCAAAATTATATACATAACAGCAATGCAATGAGAAACTTCTCATAACCACATGCTTGACCGATTTTTGGATGCAAGAGATTGTGAAGGAGTTAACAGTGTGCGTGTACTTCATTTGCACTATCCGGTCATCAGAGCTCTATACCTCAGAATCTCATGCGCCACTATGTGCATGTACTTCATTTGCGTTATCTGGTCGCCGGTTATCAAAGAATCGGACTCCAGCAACCATATCGACTTGACTTCTTCATGCACTTTCGCCAAAACCTTCGGATGTGAGTCAAGGAGAGTCACGGCCCAAAGCAGCGATGAAGTGGAAGCGTCCCGAGCAGCGAAGAGAAAGACAAAGAGGTAGCTTCCGATTTCAACGTTGCTGGTGTTTAGCAGCAGCGCCATCGTGGTTTTGCCAAATTCAGATAAAGCTGTTAACTTCTTCACAATCTCTTGCATCCAAAAATCGATCAAGCACGTGGGTTCTTTTCCTTTCTTCATGTTCTCCTCGCTCTGTTCTACACAGATAGATTCTTCAACTTCATTTGTTTTGTTTTGTTGTTTTTTTTTTTTAATAACATTTTTTTTTAATTTCTTTTAATTACAAAAATTTATTAAAAAAAAAAAAAAAAGCCAAAACGGCGTTGTTTTGCTCATTTAACGGAGACACTTAACAGATGGTTAACAAAATACCGAATTGAAAACAATTGAAAGTTAGATGACTGAAATGATAAAACTGAAAGTTAGAGGACTGAAATGAAAAATGTTGAAAGTTAGAGGGTCAGTTTTACATTTTTGCCATAAATCAATTTTAATTTTCATGAATATTACAAAAAAATCAAGAAAATATTTTGGAAGTCTAAACTTTTTAAAGTATAAACCCATGAGGTATGGAAGACCAAAAGGAATGTTGTTAATTAACAATTTCCTTTTTATCGTTATGTGCAACAGTTTCAATTTCCATTCCCACGTTTCTCGGAAAAGAAAAAAATTCATTCCGTCTAATCACACAAAACCAATTCAACCATGCAAATGGCATTACTTTCAGACATTAATTGTATCACCGTACACCCTTAATGCGATGGTCACTTCACAAATATAAGTGTTTGTAGAGTGTGGGGGCGGGGTTCAAGTCTCCAGAAGGAAATTTTACATATATATACACTTAGACTTTCTAATTTGAAATTTAAACTTTGCTTTGGATGGAAATAAATTAAGAGGGGAATAAATTTAGATTGCATTTTCTATAATGAGTTGGGCCATTAATGCCAAATGATTTTTTTTTTTTTTTTTTTTTGAGAAAGAAAATGATTTTCTCTTGAAACTTAAATTTAAACTTATCCTTTTTTTAAAAGGAATTTTTTTAGAGTATACTAGAAGTCCGAACCGAGACACTATATATACTATAAAAAACGTAATTACAATTATTGGATACCATGTGTCTTACTTTTTATTTTAATTAGTATATAACATGTGCTTACGCATGGGAATGTTGAGTTGTACTAATACTATTGATGTTAGTTTGGGTTATTAAAAATATAGAACATAGTTCAATTAGCACATTTGGAGGTATTAAAATAGTATTTCCTTGCAATTTTCATAATATTGGTTATGCCAAGTTTTTCATTACATTGCTATTACGTATATAATTTTGAAAATCATTATTGGATACTACATATACAATATCAATTCACAATTATTGTCTGTGAAATTCTACTAAATACAAAACAAAATAAAATAATAAATTGGCCAAATAGTATCTCCTAAATTGAGTGGGATAAATGCATGAGATCGTTCAGCTCAATTACAGTTTGTTGTGTTTAATATTTTTGCATACAAAATATCTGTATAGAAACAGTATAAAAAATATGCTCACTAGTTCAAAGAATAAATAACAACAAAAATCTAAACAATTTAATTTGTATGGAAAGCTAATAAAAGCAAAATCCAATTTTGATTCTAATTGAATTTTTTCTATATTTTGGTTTAAAAAGCAAATATATATTTATATATATATATTTATATATTACAGTAATGGATCGTACATAGTCATGATATATTACATAAATTACTTATAAATTTGAATGTTTTTTAGTTATAAAAAAGCCCATAAATATAAAATCATTCAAACTTCTCCTCCTCTAATCTATATATAATAATTGGTGAAGTTGAGAGAAGCTCAAATTAGAATTCCAAATTAGAGTTCCAAGTTTGCACCATGTGTCCTAAATTATTTATTTTTAAATATTTTTATTTCTTAATTTTAGAATCAAATGTGAGACCACATCATAAATATTTATCCAAGTGACTTATTAAATACAAAAATCAAAGAGTCTAGAATAAATGAATTGTAAAAAAAAAAAAAAGTGTTTCATAATAATAAATAAATAAAACTTGGACAATTTACATTTTATACCTAATAATATCCTTACAAAATTTTTTAAAGAGTTAACAAAAAATAAAAATGACTATCAATAGTATTTAAATGATATATATATAAGAATTATATTATGCATCTTATTATATATCTTTAAGTGTATCTATGCATATGCATGGGGTTACAAGTTAGTTGAATATAAACTTTGAAACTTAGATAACTGAAATAGACGAAAACAAAATTAAAAAAACTATTGAAATAAATTCTGATAAAACTTAAACGATAAATTTTACATTTTAGCATTTTTATCTATTTTCTGCCATAGAAAAACTTGGGCTACTCCTTCCATCCCAAACATATTAAAATAAAGAAAGAGATAAATTACTCTCAAAATAATAGGTGAAGTAGAGAGAAATTCAAATTAGAATTCCAATTTTGCACCTTGTGTCCTAAATTATTTATTTTTAAAGAGTTTTATTTCTTAATTTTAGAATCAAATGTGAAACCACATCATAAATATTCATCCAAGTAACTTATTAAATACAAAAACCAAAGAGTCTAGAATAAATGCTTCACAATAATAAATAAATAAAACATGAACAATTTACATTTTATACCTAATAATATCCTTACAAAAATTTTTAAAGAGTAAAAAAAATAAAAATGACTATCAATATTATTTAAATTGTATATATATGAATTAGATTATGCATCTTATTATATATCTTTAAGTGTATTCATGTATATGCATGGAGTTACAAGCTAGTTTTATATATTAAGTTAGATATATTTTTAGGTTTTTTATTTATTTATATTAGACTCCTTGTTTTCTACACTAAATTAACTCATTTGGCACAAAAATTAAATTAAATGGGACATGTGTCACAAAATTAAACTATAATTGAAATCCAATTTTTAAACTAAATTAACTTACTAGGCACAAAAATTTTAAAATTTAGATTAGATGGGACATGTGGTGAAAAATTAAACAATAATTGAATTCTAATTAGATTTTATTTTATTTTTGCCTATTAATATATATAGATGAGTGTTCTATGTTAGATTATTTAATGTTAAAATTCTACATGCAGTAAAAAAAAAAATACTAAAAATACTAAAAATCTACCACTTCAGCATTTCGTTAGTACACATAAGATTCAAATTAAATGGATATAGATGAAAGGACAAAATTGAAATGTTACCAAAAGTTTAAAGACATAGAAATTAATTTTGAAAGTTTAGGGATGAAAAAACAAAGAAGCCAAAATAATAATAATAATAAGGTGTAGAAATAAGGTTTTTCTTTCAAAGAAGCAAGACTATGGAAGATTGTAATTACCAATTATTTGGTGCCATGTGTCCTTTTTTTAATAAAAAAAAAAATCAGTGCTCTATGTTAGATTGTTTAATGCTAGAAATATACATGCACTAATAAAATACTAAAAATCTAGCACCTCAGTATTTTTTTTAGTACATGTAAGATAAAATTTAACGGATGTTGAGGAAGGACAAAAAATTTGAAATGCCTTCAAAATTTTAACCATGAAAAATGAAATTTTGAAAGTTTGGGAATGATAAAAAAAATTAAAAAAATAAATAAAACTTTGTACAAAGTTCAAGAATGGAATAATTTTTAGCTAACTAATTAGTGTCTTGATTTAATAATAAATAAAAATTTTTATGAATCAATTGTCAAATCTATCTAAAAATAAATATATTTTTTTCTTAAAAAACAAATTTTGTGTATATCGTTTAGGAATGAGAACAAGTTTTATCTAACCAATTACTATCTTGATTTCTTTCTAAAAAACATTACTATCTTGATTTGATAATACATAATAGTTATTATGAATCAATTATCGAATATATATTAAAAAAAGCAAATATATTTATTTATTATAAAACAAACTTTGTGCAAAGTTTAAGAATGAAAACAAGTTTTAGCAACCAATTAGGGTCTTGATTAGATAGTAAATAACAATTATTATGAATCAATTATCAAATTTAAAATGAATAAATAAAAGGAAATACATTTATTTATTATAAAACAAATTTCATGCAAAGTTTAGGAATGAACACAAATTTTAGCTAACAAATTCGTGTATTGGTTTGATAATAAATAATGATAATTATGAATTAATATATTTATTTCTTAGGATTAATTGTAATCCGTCCAAAAAAAGAAATACATTCTTTTTTTCTTTTTCTTTTTTTGGTTGATAAATTTGATAGTTACAACTATAGGGGAAATTTGAACCCTGGATTCTCAAACGAAAACACCATAAAATACGAGCTATCAAGGCTTTTGGTTATCTATTATAAATTTTCAACTCTTCATAAGGAAATCATCATATGTTGAAATTCCAAAAATGAAATATATTAATTTTGTTACAATCTTTCAACTTACCATATTAAAATCACAGGCTTTGTTTTCTTTATAAAGAAGAAAAACCAATTTCACATGAGATATCCAAGACTGACATTATATAAGAACAAAAAGTTGTTATTATTGCAAACATTGAGAGCCTTTGTAATACAATGGAGTCCCTCAAGGTTTTTTTCCCCGTAATATTCACACTTCTCTCTCTATCTTTTGCTTATAATGATTTTGGTTCTCTAAATTATGAGATCAAGAGAACTATTCCTAAAGGCCCAAATCCTATCAAGTCTCCTGGAACACCCCCAATGGAACATCCTACAGTTTTTGATGATTTTGGTTCGTTAAATTATGAGATCAAGAGGAAAGTTCCTAGCGGCCCAGATCCTATACAGTCTCTTGGAACAGCCCCAGTAGAACATTCAACTGTTTCTAATGATTTCGATTCTTTAAATTATGAGATCAAAAGGACAGTTCCAAAGGGCCCAAATCCTATCAAGTCTCCTGGAACACCCCCTGTGGAACATCCTACAGTTTCTAATGATTTCGATTCTTTAAATTATGAGATCAAAAGGACAGTTCCAAAGGGCCCAAATCCTATCAAGTCTCCCGCAACACCGCCTGTGGAACATCCTACTATTTCTAATGATTTTGATTCTTTAAATTATGAGATCAAAAGGACAGTTCCAAAGGGCCCAAATCCTATCAAGTCTCCATCAACACCCCCTTTGGAACATTCTACTGTTTCTAATGATTTCGATTCTTCAAATTATGAGATCAAAAGGACAGTTCCAAAGGGCCCAAATCCTAGCAAGTCTCCCGCAACACCCCCTGTGGAACATTCTACTGTTTCTAATGATTTCGATTCTTTAAATTATGAGATCAAAAGGACAGTTCCAAAGGGCCCAAATCCTATCAAGTCTCCCACAACACCCCCTGTGGAACATCCTACTGTCTCTAATGATTTCGATTCTTTAAATTATGAGATCAAAAGGACAGTTCCAAAGGGCCCAAATCCTATCAAGTCTCCCCCAACACCCCCTGTGGAACATCCTATTGTTTCTAATGATTTCGATTCTTTAAATTATGAGATCAAAAGGACAGTTCCAAAGGGCCCAAATCCTATCAAGTCTCCTGGAACACCCCCTGTGGAACATCCTGCTGTTTCTAATGATTTCGATTCTTTAAATTATGAGATCAAAAGGACAGTTCCAAAGGGCCCAAATCCTATCAAGTCTCCCGCAACACCGCCTGTGGAACATCCTACTATTTCTAATGATTTTGATTCTTTAAATTATGAGATCAAAAGGACAGTTCCAAAGGGCCCAAATCCTATCAAGTCTCCCGCAACACCCCCTTTGGAACATTCTACTGTTTCTAATGATTTCGATTCTTTAAATTATGAGATCAAAAGGACAGTTCCAAAGGGCCCAAATCCTATCAAGTCTCCATCAACACCCCCTTTGGAACATTCTACTGTTTCTAATGATTTCGATTCTTCAAATTATGAGATCAAAAGGACAGTTCCAAAGGGCCCAAATCCTAGCAAGTCTCCCGCAACACCCCCTGTGGAACATTCTACTGTTTCTAATGATTTCGATTCTTTAAATTATGAGATCAAAAGGACAGTTCCAAAGGGCCCAAATCCTATCAAGTCTCCCACAACACCCCCTGTGGAACATCCTACTGTCTCTAATGATTTCGATTCTTTAAATTATGAGATCAAAAGGACAGTTCCAAAGGGCCCAAATCCTATCAAGTCTCCCCCAACACCCCCTGTGGAACATCCTATTGTTTCTAATGATTTCGATTCTTTAAATTATGAGATCAAAAGGACAGTTCCAAAGGGCCCAAATCCTATCAAGTCTCCTGGAACACCCCCTGTGGAACATCCTGCTGTTTCTAATGATTTCGATTCTTTAAATTATGAGATCAAAAGGACAGTTCCAAAGGGCCCAAATCCTATCAAGTCTCCCGCAACACCGCCTGTGGAACATCCTACTATTTCTAATGATTTTGATTCTTTAAATTATGAGATCAAAAGGACAGTTCCAAAGGGCCCAAATCCTATCAAGTCTCCCGCAACACCCCCTTTGGAACATTCTACTGTTTCTAATGATTTCGATTCTTTAAATTATGAGATCAAAAGGACAGTTCCAAAGGGCCCAAATCCTATCAAGTCTCCCGCAACACCCCCTGTGGAACATTCTACTGTTTCTAATGATTTCGATTCTTTAAATTATGAGATCAAAAGGACAGTTCCAAAGGGCCCAAATCCTATCAAGTCTCCCACAACACCCCCTGTGGAACATCCTACTGTCTCTAATGATTTCGATTCTTTAAATTATGAGATCAAAAGGACAGTTCCAAAGGGCCCAAATCCTATCAAGTCTCCCCCAACACCCCCTGTGGAACATCCTATTGTTTCTAATGATTTCGATTCTTTAAATTATGAGATCAAAAGGACAGTTCCAAAGGGCCCAAATCCTATCAAGTCTCCCCCAACACCCTCGGTGGAACATCCTATTGTTTCTAATGATTTCGATTCTCTAAATTATGAGATCAAAAGGACAGTTCCAAAGGGCCCAAATCCTATCAAGTCTCCCCCAACACCCCCAGTGGAACATCCTATTGTTTCTAATGATTTCGATTCTTTAAATTATAAAGATCAAAAGGACAGTTCCAAAAGGCCCAAATCCTATCAAGTCTCCCCCAACACCCCCTGTGGAACATCCTACTGTTTCTAATGATTTCGATTCTTTAAATTATTAGATCAAAAGGACAGTTCCAAAGGGTCCAAATCCTATCAAGTCTCCCACAACACCCCCTGTGGAACATCCTTTAGGTCCTGGTGGCACAAAGTCTCTCGAGTCACCGCTTCAAGAATATAACAATATGTTGCCATGATGCTCCAAGATTTAGGTCACCTTAATTTGCTTCGTGGAATTTCGGGCTAAGAATGTAGAGAGACTTTCATTCCAAATAATGTTAGCCTACATGTTACCTACTACAAAAATAAATTATAATTATTTCCACTTATTTTCTGGGCATTTTGCCATAGAACATGGATGTTACATCAATAAGTGATATCAATAAAGTGACTGTGACTATGTTGTTTAAATATTCTATGATCTTGCTTTGTTCTTTCATCCTTTTAAAATTGACATTCAATTAAAAAAAAAAAAAACGTTGATATATCTTGGTTATTTATGGGTTATTTATTTCCTCGTATCTTTCTTTCTTAAGTGACAGGGTAGGCTTTACACTTAAGGTTTGTTTGGTTGGAGATGGAATAAGGAGGATAAAAAATAAATGAGAAAAAATAAATGAGAGAAAATAGGTATGAGTTTTGTTTGGTAATGAGAGAATGGATGGATTTTTTTGGGTGGGGCCTAGGCATTTTCTCCTCTAGCCCACCAAACATTCATCTCTCCAAATTGGAGAGAAAACAGGCATGAAAACTTGTATTCTAGCTCAGCAACAAAATTTCCTCCAATATTGTGCACAAATAACTAATAGGATAAATTACAAACCTGTCATTGATATTTATAGAAATGACACTCCTCTATTGAGGCTTGTACAACATAATAGTTAAGTTCAATCTCTCTAAACTAATGGAATATTCCTTTCTTAAAATGATTCTTACCAAAAAAATGGATGGAATAACACTATTTTTCGTAAGGTTCGTCGAAGCAAAACAATTCCCCTCAACAGCCTGCCCCCCCCCCCCCCTCCCCCCCAAGGTGTGTATAGACAAATAAAAATCGCTTTAAAAATGAAATATTCCGACAGTAAAAACTTAACTATTTCACTTATACAAGAATATTCCGATTGTAAAAACTTAACTATTTCACTTATACACGGAACAAAATTGGCCTTTGCCCCTATCTATCAAACAATCCAGCATTTTGCCCAATTTCCCAAACTGATTAGGAAAATGCCCCTTTTTTGAAACTCGATTTTCTCAAAATCGAGTTTAAAAAAAAAAAAAAAATCTGGAGCCCTATAGTAGCATTTTAAGGAGCCTATAGTGACGTTTTAAGGACCTATAGTGACGTTTTGGAACTCGAGCTGCAAGTTTTTTTTTTTTTACCTATAACTTGAGCTCATGGAGCTCGAGTTCCAAAACGCAACTATAGGCTTATTAAAACGTCACTATAGGTTCCTTAAAACGCCACTATAGGGCTTACCACGATTTTGAGAAAATCGAGTTTCAAAAGAAGGGCATTTCCCTAATTAGTTTGAAAACTGGGGCAAAATACTGGATTGTTTGATAGAAAGGGGCAAAAGCCAATTTTGTCCCTTATACACGCCTCAAGGACGAAGCATCATTTCTTGAAACGTTTGAGAAGTGTCATTTTATTAAACCTCATGTGAGGTTGGTGTAATTTTCCTAACTAATATCGTGCACAGTTTAATCACTAATTAATTATATGTAGATTGGAAAAAACTTCCATAATTTTAATAAAATTGATTGAAAAATAGATACTAAATTTTCAATGAGCAATTTTTATTTTTAAAACTACTTGACTATACCTATTGTAGAAGAAGACCGAGCTTTTTTAATCAAAGTCCACATAGATTTAAAAAATAATAATAGAACTGTCTTTTGCTAACTAACATACTACTTTTAGCTTCATGCAAGAAAAATAGAGGAACACATACCTGAGAAGTACTACGGTCGCCTCCAACAGTTGTCTCTAGACGTCCATTGTTGGTGACCCTTAATTTTCTTTGTCAAAGATTCCATATTTTGCTTCAATTTTGGGATTCGGATTCCCATTTTTTTTCTGTGTTTGATATATGTTTCTAATTGGGTTCTTTCTTTGTGTAACTCCAATTGGGTATTTTAGATTTATGAAATTTTGCAGCACTTCGTTGAATCACCGTCTCCCTCTATTATACTCCTGTCCCTTTTTTTTCTTTTATAATTACCTTTTTTAAATAATAGTGGGAAAACATTTTGTCATTTCAAAATCCAAATATATCAAACTCATTAGCGTTGCAATTTGATGAAAATTAACAAAAGACCTGAATTGAATAAAGTTATAAACTTTTTTTTTTTTTTAAATACTATGTATTTCAACACACACACATGAAAAGATAAGAGAATGTCTTAAAAAAACTGACAGTGTTGTACATCCAAAAAGGCCTAACTTTTGGATACACAGCACTTGCTTTAAACCTCTTTAACTCACACTCATTTTCTAATATGGGATTAACCCATTGTTTTTTTCTTTTGAGAATTTGAACAAATGTTAAATTAGAGAAGTTAAAAAAATACTAATAGTCCAAAGATTGCTAAATAAAAGACAAACAATCATTCAAATGTCAATGCATAAAAAAAAATATTAAACAACAACTAAATACGTGTTAATATAGTAGTATATACTGTATATAATATATTATTTATTATTATAAGGAATATAAAAAACAAAGCAACGAAAAGTAGAGTAAAAAAATCAAAACAAAGCAAATAGTTCCTAGGAAAGAGTTAAAAACAATGGATATCAAGATATAGATAGAGGCGGTCAGCTATGGGGCATAAATAGAGCACTGCTGCACAGTTAGGGGACCTGGGATGAGGGGCCCTTGGCACAAACAAAAGCTTCAATCTTTCACTTGTGACCAATGTACAAAAAAAAGGTGAGGCAAACACACATGGAGAGAGAGAGAGAGAGTCACCTATGTGAGGAAAAATGGTTCTGCAATTGTGTGGGAGACTTGGTAGTACGGCACATCAACAAAATTTTTGACTTTTCAATTTTTCTACTGTTGTGTACAAGTAAGCCCTAGATGTGTTGGGACGAAGATTATAATTTTGTTTTCCCTTTTATTTTTAAGGTAATTGTTAAATACCAATGTGTTCATTTTAAAGATGCTAAATATTTAATTATTTTAATTTGTTGACATATGTATTTATGGATTGTATTTTATTTAAATGAAAATTATATTTATTTTTAGACTTTTTATTTTTATTTTTTATACAAGATAGAAATTCTACTCTAGCCTAATCTAAATGTATATATCTGTGAAGCTCCCTTTTAGAGACTTGAACCACTGCTCTTACCCCCCACACCCCACAAGTACTTAATACTTATGAAGTAACCATCGCACCAAGGGTGCGTGGTGATAGACTTTGTTAAACATATGTGTATATTATTAGGTATTGGGGGGCAAAATGATAAGTTTATTTAAAAATTTTCAAATGTTTTCGGGAAACATAACATGATATCTATTGCAATGGTATATTTGTTATAGTTTCGTGTTTGTTATTGCAATAAATTGTAAAAAAAAAAAAAAAATTGATATCAAATTATTACAATAAGCTATTAGTTCCAAATTTTGGTTGCAATAGATTGCAAAAATAATTGATATCAATTTATACAATTTCTTTATTTTAAGTTATTGCCAAAAAAAAAAATCCTAAATGCGTTAAATCTTTTACTATAACTGAAAATTATAAGTTGTTGTAACTTATTATTGTTGATGCAATAATTTAACACTTTTAAGTTACTATTGCAACAATTTTAAGGCAAAACCTAGGCAATATATCATGTGATTATTAAGTCCACTAAGTCAATAATCATGTGCTATAAAGTCCAACAACAATTTGATGCAAAATGGGTCCGATAGGGAAAGCGGTGAAGGTGGAGTTGGGACTAGGAAGGTTTGACATGGAGATGGACAAAAAATTTCATGTGTTTTTGGGTGTGGTTGGAAAATAGTGTTTTGAGGAATTTAACTAATTTATAATGATTGGTGGTGATAGGCCGATGAGCCTCTGAGTTTCTTGGAGCCCAACCACGATGGATCGGGGGTGGAGAGAGAGAGAAAGAGAGAGGGTTTACAGTTTATTAGTTTATTACGAAAGGTTTTAGCAGGTCCGGCTAGAGTGTAGTCAGTGTTGGGTCATTTTGTGGGAATTTTTGTTCATTTCTTCAGGTTTCTAGGTCCTTCAATTTTTTTACTTTTTCCTTTAAAAGTTGATACTTGGATCCTATCCAATTTCTCGTAGTTTAGGCTATTTGGGCCAATTTCTCATAGTTGATACAGTTTTTTCAATTTCTCAAAAAAAGTTTCTTAAAATTAATGACCAATAGGTGCCCTAAGACCACCTGGACCTTACTACTATCTGACCCATTGTTAATGTATTAACCATTAACAATTATCAGAGAAAAAGCTTCAATAAATACTCCTAAAATGGGCCCCACCCCACCATTCAATCTTCTAAAATGGGCCCCAATATATATTAATGTTAGCTTTTCATACAAATTAAATTGTTCAGATTTTTGCTGTTATTGTTTTTCTGAACTAATGAGTATATTTTTTTATACAATTTCAATTTTAGATATTTTGTTTGTGAAGATCATGAACGTAACAAACTGTAATTAGCTAAACGATTCCATGCACCCATCCCCATTCAATTTAGAAGATGCTATTGAACCAATTTATTATTTTATTTTGTGTTGTATTTAATAGAATTTTATGGATATTGATAGTGAATTGATATTGTATATGTAGTGTCCAATAGTGATTTTCAAAATTATATGCATAACAACAATGTAGTGAAAAACTTGGAATACCAATCTCATTAAAATTGTAAGGAAAAATCATTTTAGTACCTCTAAATGTCTTAGTCGAACTAATGTCCTATATATTTAATAACTCAAACTAACATTAATAGCACCACTACAATTCATCATTTCTATGTGTAAGCATAGCTTACATCCTACTCTCTCTCTCTCTCTCTCTCTCTCTCTCTCTATATATATATATATATATATATACATTAACAGACAAAACAAGAAGAAAATCCAATTATATTTCAAATTGGAATTCAATTTATGTCTAATTTTGCGCCATGTGTCTTATCTAATCTAAATTTTTTTTATTGTTGTGCCAAGTGAGTTAATTCTATGTAGAAAACAATGGGTCCAATATAAATAAACTTAGGTTATATATATATATATATATAACCAAAGTTTGGAGAAAATTTGATTAGAATCAAAATTAGATTCTGCCTTTCTTAGCTTTTCTTACAAATTAAATTATTTGGATTTTTGCAGTTAGTTTTTTTTTTTTTTTTTTTTTTGAACTAATGAGTATATTTTTCTAAAGGATTCCATGCACCTATCCTCATTCAATTTAGGAGATACTATTGAACCAATTTATTATTTTATTTTGTATTAGATTCAATAGAATTTCATGGATAGTGATAATGAATTGATATTGTCTATGTAGTGTCCAATAATGATTTTCAAAATTATATACATAACAGCAATGCAATGAGAAACTTCTCATAACCACATGCTTGATCGATTTTTGGATGCAAGAGATTGTGAAGGAGTTAACAGCGTGCCTGTACTTCATTTGCACTATCTGGTCGCCGGAGCTCTGTACCTCAGAATCTCATGCGCCACTGTGTGCATGTACTTCATTTGCGTTATCTGGTCGCCGGTTATCAAAGAATCGGACTCCAGCAACCATATCAACTCGACTTCTTCATGCACTTTCGCCAAAACCTTCGGATGTGAGTCAAGGAGAGTCACGGCCCAAAGGAGCGATGAAGTGGAAGCGTCCCGAGCAGCGAAGAGAAAGACGAAGAGGTAGCTTCCGATTTCAACATTGCTGTTGTTTAGCAGCGGCGCCACCGTGGTTTCGCCAAATTCAGATAAAGCTGTTAACTTCTTCACAATCTCTTGCATCCAAAAATCGATCAAGCACGTGGGTTCTTTTCCTTTCTTCATGTTCTCCTTGCTCTGTTCTACACAGATAGATTCTTCAACGTCATTTGTTTTGTTTTGTTGTTTTTTTTTTTTAATAACATTTTTTTTAATTTCTTTTAATTACAAAAATTTATTATAAAAAAAAAAAGCCAAAACGGCGTTGTTTTGCTCATTTAACGGAGACACTTAACAGATGGTTAACAAAATACCGAATTGAAAACAATTGAAAGTTAGATGACTGAAATGACAAAACTAAAAGTTAGAGGACTGAAATGCAAAATGTTGAAAGTTAGAGGGTCAGTTTTACATTTTTGCCATAAATCAATTTTAATTTTCATGAAAATTACAAAAAAATCAAGAAAATATTTTGGAAGTATAAACTTTTTAAAGTATAAACCCATGAGGTATGGAAGACCAAAAGGAATGTTGTTAATTAACAATTTCCTTTTTATCGTTATGTGCAACAGTTTCAATTTCCATTCCCACGTTTCTCAGAAAAGAAAAAAATTCATTCCGTCTAATCACACAAAACCAATTCAACCATGCAAATGGCATTACTTTCAGACATTAATTGCATCACCGTACACCCTTAATGCGATGGTCACTTCACAAATATAAGTGTTTGTAGAGTGTGAGGGCGGGGTTCAAGTCTCCAGAAGGAAATTTTAAATATATATACGCTTAGACTTTCTAATTTGAAATTTAAACTTTGCTTTGGATGGAAATAAATTAAGAGGGGAATAAATTTAGATTGCATTTTCTATAATGAGTTGGGCCATTAATGCCAAATGATTTTTTTTTTTTTTTTTTTTTTGAGAAAGAAAATGATTTTCTCTTGAAACTTAAATTTAAACTTATCCTTTTTTTAAAAGGAATTTTTTTAGAGTATACTAGAAGTCCGAACCGAGACACTATATATACTATGAAAAAACGTAATTACAATTATTGGATACCATGTGTCTTACTTTTTGTTTTAATTAGTGTATAACATGTGCTTATGCATGGGAATGTTGAGTTGTACTAATACTATTGATGTTAGTTTGGGTTATTAAAAATATAGAACATAGTTCAATTAGCACATTTGGAGGTATTAAAATAGTATTTCCTTGCAATTTTCATGATATTGGTTATGCCAAGTTTTTCATTACATTGCTATTACGTATATAATTTTGAAAATCATTATTGGATACTACATATACAATATCAATTCACAATTATTGTTTGTGAAATTCTACTAAATACAACACAAAATAAAATAATAAATTGGCCAAATAGTATCTCCTAAATTGAGAGGGATAGATGCATGAGATCGTTCAGCTTAATTACAGTTTGTTGTGTTTAATATTTTTGCATACAAAATATCTGTATAGAAACAGTATAAAAAATATGCTCATTAGTTCAAAGAATAAATAACAACAAAAATCTAAACAATTTAATTTGTATGGAAAGCTAATAAATGCAAAATCCGATTTTGATTCTAATTGAATTTTTTCTATATTTTGGTTTAAAAAGCAAATATATATATTTATATATATATATATATATATATATATATATATATATATTATAGTAATGGATCGTACATAGTCATGATATATTACATAAATTACTTATAAATTTGAATGTTTTTTAGTTATAAAAAAGCCCATAAATATAAAATCATTCAAACTTCTCCTCGTCTAATCAATATATATATATATATATATATATATATATATATAATAATTGGTGAAGTTGAGAGAAACTCAAATTAGAATTCCAAATTAGAGTTCCAAGTTTGCGCCATGTGTCCTAAATTATTTATTTTTAAAGATTTTTATTTCTTAATTTTAGAATCAAATGTGAGACCACATCATAAATATTTATCCAAGTGACTTATTAAATACAAAAATCAAAGAGTCTAGAATAAATGAATTGTAAAAAAAAAAAAAAAATGTGTTTCATAATAATAAATAAATAAAACTTGGACAATTTACATTTTATACCTAATAATATCCTTACAAAAATTTTTAAAGAGCTAACAAAAAATAAAAATGACTATCAATAGTATTTAAATGATATATATAAGAATTATATTATGCATCTTATTATATATCTTTAAGTGTATCTACGCATATGCATGGGGTTACAAGCTAGTTGAATATAAACTTTGAAACTTAGATAACTGAAATAGACGAAAACAAAATTAAAAAAACTATTGAAATAAATTCTTATAAAACTTAAACGATAAATTTTACATTTTAGCATTTTTATCTATTTTCTGCCATAGAAAAACTTGGGCTACTCCTTCCATCCCAAACATATTAAAATAAAGAAAGAGATAAATTATTCTCAAAATAATAGGTGAAGTTGAGAGAAATTCAAATTAGAATTCCAATTTTGCACCTTGTGTCCTAAATTATTTATTTTTAAAGAGTTTTATTTCTTAATTTTAGAATCAAATGTGAAACCACATCATAAATATTCATCCAAGTAGCTTATTAAATACAAAAACCAAAGAGTCTAGAATAAATGCTTCACAAGAATAAATAATAAAAAACATGAATAATTTACATTTTATACCTAATAATATCCTTACAAAAATTTTTAAAGAGTAAAAAAAATAAAAATGACTATTAATATTATTTAAATTTTATATATATATATATATATTTATATTTATATGAATTAGATTATGCATCTTATTATATATTTTTAAGTTTATTCATGTATATGCATGGAGTTACAAGCTAGTTTTATATATTAAGTTAGATATATTATTAGGTTTTTTATTTATTTATATTAGACTCCTTGTTTTCTACACTAAATTAACTCATTTGGCACAAAAATTAAATTAAATGGGACATGTGTCGCAAAATTAAACTATAATTGAAATCCAATTTTTAAACTAAATTAACTTACTAGGCACAAAAATTTTAAAATTTTGTTATGAACAGAGGATAGTTAATTGAATTTGAGGACAATTGGACCTCCAAGAACAGAGAAGAAATAAGAAGAAGTATTGGAGAGAAGAAGTGAATAAGAATTGAAGAGTAAATTCGGAATTAAGTCTGTGATACAATTGCTTTCTTCCCCAACCTTCTAATACCCCTCAATGCATCATTCCTCTAACTGCCTAATGGCCAAGGCAGCTGTCAACCAGCTGTCCTATCCTAACAACTAACCATAACTAACTCTTATTTGGCTGCCCTCACCAATGTGAACACAATGTATAATGCTAACAACTATAGAATGCCAACTAAGCCCTACTTGCATCACTCTAGCATTGAAGGACACACGCTGGCAGCCTCTGGTTGACCAACTCATCAGCTGCTCCTGCCTGCCTCATCAGCAGTTGGCACACCCTTCCTGCGCATCCTGTACAAGCAGCTCACAAGCACCCCCATGCAGCATCACACGCCCCCATAGTGCAGCAACACACACCTAATACCCTGCTCATTTATTCATTCCTAACAATTTCGTCCCCTTCAAAGCACCTTGCCCACAAGGTGAGGGAACTTTTGCTGCAAAACAAAAAGATTCTCCCAAGTAGCATCATCCTTGCTCTCGTCTTGCCACTGCACCAGTACTTGAGTGATAAGCCTACTCCTTAGCTGATGTGATCTGGTAGCTAAAATAGCCACAGGTTCAGGGTTCAAAATCTAGTCCACAGACACAGCAGGTAAAGCAGGCCTAGGAACCACCTGAGCACCCAGCTTAGCCTTGAGATTGGACACATGAAACACAGGATGAATTTGAGAACCTGCAGGTAAATCAAGCTTGTAGGACACCTCTCCCACCTTCTGTACAACCTGATAAGGTCCATAAAAACGAGGAGCTAACTTGCCAAACTTCTTGGACTGAACTGAAGACTGCTTGTAAAGGTGCAGTCTGAGATACACCCAATCTCCCACAGCAAAGGACCTATCCACCCTTTTCTTATCAGCAAACCACTTCATCCTCTCCTGTGCAGCAGCTAAATTGGACTTAAGCAATGAGAAGAGTTGCTGCCTGTCTTGCAGAAGTGAATCAACGGCTGCAACCCTTGTAGTGCCTGGAACATAGTCCACCAACTTAGGAGGGGGATATCCATAAAGGGCTTCACATGGAGTAAGCTTAAGAGAAGAATGGAAATTAGTGTTGAACCAGAACTCAGCTAAGGGGAGACAGTCCACCCAAGCTTGAGGTCTGTCAGCAGCAAAAGCCCTCAAATAATGCTCCAAACTCTTGTTCACAACCTCGGTTTGACCATCAGTTTGAGGGTGGTAAGAGGATGACATAGCTAAGCCAATTCCTTGGAGTTTCATCAATTCAGACCAAAATTTTGAAGTAAAAACTGGATCTCTGTCACTTACAATGGTGGAAGGCAGGCCATGTAACTTGAAAACATGTTGCATAAACAACTGAGCAACCTTAGCAGCAGTATAAGGGTGAGCTGATGGAATAAAGTGAACATATTTAGTAAACCTATCCACAACAACAAACACCACTGACTTCTGCTGAGATTTAGGTAACCCCTCCACAAAATCCATGCTAATAACAAGCCAAGGCCTAGCTGGAATGACCAAGGGCTGTAACAACCCAACAGGGAAGCAAGTTTCATTCTTCAACCTCTGGCATACATCACATTCCTTAATCAATTTCTTCAAGTTTGTTCCCATACCAGGCCAAGTAAAGTCCTTTTTAAGTCTATGGAAGGACTTCAAGTAACCAGAATGACCCCCTAGAGGACTGTCATGTACTTGCTGCAAGACTAAAGTCTTTAGAGATTGATTAGAACTTCCCAAATACAGTCTGCCCTTATAAAATAACAGATCATTGCAAAAGGTAAACCCTACTGGAACAGTCTGCCCAGACTTAATAGCTTGAATGATCTGCTGCAGGGATGGATCAGTGACATAACTTGCTCTCAAGTCATCAAGCCAATTAGGAGTAGGAAAGGATATAATGCAAAGAGTACCCACTTTACTGCAGTCAGCTTCAACAAGTCCAGTATCTTCCCTTCTTGAAAGAGCATCAGCAACTACATTTTCCTTACCATGCTTATACTCAACTATAAAAGCATAACCAAGTAGTTTGGTGATCCATTTTTGCTGAGCAGGGGTACCAATCTTTTGTTCCAACAGATATTTCAGACTTTGATGGTCTGTTTTGATGACAAAGGGTCTTCCAAGGAGGTAAGGCCTCCATTTCTTCACAGCTACCACTAAAGCCAGCAGCTCCCTCTCATAAGTGGAAAGAGCAAGTGCCTTCCCTTTCAAGGCTTGGCTGTGATAAGCAATGGGCCTTTGGTTCTGCATTAACACAGCCCCAACACCCAATCCGGAAGCATCACATTCCACCACAAATGGTTTAGTGAAGTCAGGCAGGGCTAACACAAGAGGACTTGACATAGCCTCCTTGAGTAATTGGAAGGCCTGTGAGGCTGCCGGAGTCCAAATGAATGAATCCTTCCTTAACAAAGCAGTTAAAGGAGCTGCAATCAACCCATACCCCTTCACAAACTTCCTGTAGTAACCAGTCAATCCCAAAAAACCCCTTAAGGCCTTTACACCATGAGGAATAGGCCATTGCTGCATAGCAGCAGTCTTCCTTGGGTCTGTTTTTACCCCTTCACCAGAGATTAGATGTCCCAAATACTCTACCTCTCTACAAGCAAAGACACACTTTGATTGTTTGGCATACAATTGGTGATTCACCAATGTGTCCAACACCAATTTAAGATGAGTAACATGGGCAGCCAGATCCTTGCTATACACTAGGATGTCATCAAAAAATACCAAAACAAATTTCCTTAGGTAAGGTTTAAAAATTGAGTTCATAAGTGATTGGAAAGTTGATGGTGCATTGGTTAAACCAAATGGCATCACTAAGAACTCATAGTGACCCTCATGAGTCCTAAAAGCAGTCTTTGGGATGTCTTCCTCCTTCATTCTAATTTGGTGATATCCAGATCTCAAATCCAACTTAGAAAAAACAGTAGCACCAAATAGTTCATCTAACAATTCATCAATAACAGGTATGGGGTACTTATCCTTAATAGTTTCTTGGTTCAAGGCTCTATAATCAATACACATTCTCCATGAACCATCAGCCTTCCTAACCAGAAGAACAGGTGAGGCAAAGGGATTACTACTATTTCTGATAAACCCCACAGACAGTAAGTCCTTAACAATGCTCTCAATTTCATTTTTTTGATAATAGGGATACCTGTAAGGCCTTTGAGACACAGCTTGAGTTCCATCCTTCAAAGTGATATGATGTTCATGATCTCTTAGAGGAGGCAGGCCTTCTGGAGTAGCAAAGACAGACTTGTACTCTAGCAACAATGCAGCAATAACTTCAGGAGTTTGGCCCTGTCCATCTGCATACATCAACTGAGGCTGCAATTGGACTGAAATCTGAAGAATCAGTCCCTTCTTTACTGGTTGCTTCAAAAAATTATCTCCATCTTGCAATTGAGAAGTAGCATTCTTCAGTCCTCTTAATTGTACTTGTCTGTGCTCATGATAAAAACTCATTGTGAGCAGTTTAAAATCCCACTGAATGACCCCCAAAGTTCCCAACCAGTGAGTGCCCAAAACTAAGTCACACCCTCCCATTGGTAGCACATGTAAGTGTACCATAAATGTCTCTCCCTGCATCCGGATAGGTACTGCCTTACAAATCCCTTGAGTTTTAATTACAGCACCATTAGCAACCTTCACTTCCAAAATTTGAGAAGTGTCTACATGGATATGTAACTGTGGAACAAGGGCAGCATCAATGAAATTATGGGTGCTTCCTGAGTCAATTAAGATCACAAAGGACCTCTGATTAACCCTTCCCATGACTCTCATTGTACCTGAAGTAGGAGTGCCACTCAATGCATAAAGGGTAATCTCTGCTTCTTCCTTATCTTGCCCAACTTGTCCAGCCTGATATGTATAACCATTTTCCTCCAATTCAGCTAAGTGAACCCCAGCATTTGAATTTTCCTGGACTAATTCTACATAGTCCAATAAGAACAACATAGCACTTTTGCACTTGTGACCCGGAGCCCACTTCTCATCACAGTTGTAACACAGCCCTTTCTTCTTCCTCTCTTCCATTTGAGCAGGGGAAATCCTCTTAATAGGTAGCCTTGGTCTAGACTCCAACAGAGGAGGAGCTTTTGGAGGAGCTCCCAGAATTGAAGGTTTCCCTTGATCACCCTGAAATTTGGAGTACTTCCTGCAACTCAAATTATATTCCTCCTAGATCTTTGCCAAACCAAAAGCCTTATTCAAGGATCTAGGATTAAGCATTCTTACTGGCAGCCTTATCTCATCTCTTAATCCACTTAAGAAGCAGCTTAACTTGTGAGCATTTGATAATCCCTTAATTCTGTTGGATAGCACCTCAAATTGACCCTTGTACAATGACACTGAAGTAGTTTGTCTCAATCTAGTCAATGTTTCCATAGGATCATCATAAGCCGTAGTACCAAATCTAATATGTAAGGCTTGGATCAACGACTCCCAATTAGCAAAGAGACCTACCTCTTCACTGTCCTGGAACCAAACCAGAGCCTCTCCCTCCATGTGAAACGAGGCTAACATCAATTTCTCCGCAATTGGTGTATTGTAATACTTAAAGTATTGGTTGGCCTTGTACACCCAACTTGCAGGGTCTTCTCCAGTGAACCTTGGAAACTCCAATCTCACAGGACGTGTCATAGCCATTGTTGATGAATTGAAGTGCCATTGTTCATCCTGCGCTGAAGACTGGGACAATCCACCTGGATCAGAGCCATGATACCTCTGTACCAGGATTGCTAGTTGTTGATTCATCTCGTTCATAGTGCGTGTATGCACTTCTTGGATCGTGCGCATTTCTTGAATTTCTTTACCACGATGATCACTTGCAGTTCGTAATGAAGCTAGAGCCTCCTGTGTAGCAACAGTTGTGGATCGTGTTTCAGCCATGGCCGAGGAAAGCCTTGCTCTGATACCAAATGTTATGAACAGAGGATAGTTAATTGAATTTGAGGACAATTGGACCTCCAAGAACAGAGAAGAAATAAGAAGAAGTATTGGAGAGAAGAAGTGAATAAGAATTGAAGAGTAAATTCGGAATTAAGTCTGTGATACAATTGCTTTCTTCCCCAACCTTCTAATACCCCTCAATGCATCATTCCTCTAACTGCCTAATGGCCAAGGCAGCTGTCAACCAGCTGTCCTATCCTAACAACTAACCATAACTAACTCTTATTTGGCTGCCCTCACCAATGTGAACACAATGTATAATGCTAACAACTATAGAATGCCAACTAAGCCCTACTTGCATCACTCTAGCATTGAAGGACACACGCTGGCAGCCTCTGGATGACCAACTCATCAGCTGCTCCTGCCTGCATCATCAGCAGTTGGCACACCCTTCCTGCGCATCTTGTACAAGCAGCTCACAAGCACCCCCATGCAGCATCACATGCCCCCATAGTGCAGCAACACACACCTAATACCCTGCTCATTTATTCATTCCTAACAAATTTAGATTAGATGGGACATGTGGTGCAAAATTAAACAATAATTGAATTCCAATTTGAAATCTAATTAGATTTTCTTTTATTTTTGCCTATTAATATATATAGATGAATGTTCTATGTTAGATTATTTAATGCTAAAATTCTACATGCACTAAAAAAAAAATACTAAAAATACTAAAAATCTACCAGTTCAGCATTTCGTTAGTACACATAAGATTCAAATTAAATGGATGTTGATGAAAGGACAACATTGAAATGTTACCAAAAGTTTAAAGACAAAGAAATTAATTTTGAAAGTTTAGGGATGAAAAAACAAAGAAGCCAAAATAATAATAATAATAATAAGGTGCAGAAATAAGGTTTTTCTTTCAAAGAAGCAAGACTATGGAAGATTGTAATTACCAATTATTTGGTGCCATATGTCCTTTTTTTAATAAAAAAAAAAATCAGTGCTCTATGTTAGATTGTTTAATGCTAGAAATATACATGCACTAAAAAAATACTAAAAATATAGCACCTCAGTATTTTTGTTAGTACATGTAAGATAAAATTTAACTGATGTTGAGGAAGAACAAAAAATTTGAAATGCCTTCAAACTTTTAAACATGAAAAATGAAATTTTGAAAGTTTGGGAATGATAAAAAAAATTAAAAAAATAAATAAAACTTTGTACAAAGTTCAAGAATGGAAACAATTTTTAGCTAACTAATTAGTGTCTTGATTTAATAATAAATAAAAATTTTTATGAATCAATTGTCAAATCTATCAAAAAATAAATAGATTTTTTTCTTAAAAAACAAATTTTGTGTACATCGTTTAGGAATGAGAACAAGTTTTATCTAACCAATTACTATCTTGATTTCTTTCTAAAAAAAATTACTATCTTGATTTGATAATACATAATAGTTATTATGAATCAATTATCGAATATATATTAAAAAAAGCAAATATATTTATTTATTATAAAACAAACTTTGTGCAAAGTTTAAGAATGAAAACAAGTTTTAGCAACCAATTAGGGTCTTGATTAGATAGTAAATAACAATTATTATGAATCAATTATCAAATTTAAAATGAATAAATAAAAGGAAATACATTTATTTATTATAAAACAAATTTCATGCAAAGTTTAGGAATGAACACAAATTTTAGCTAACAAATTCGTGTATTGGTTTGATAATAAATAATGATAATTATGAATTAATATATTTATTTTTTAGGAATAATTGTAATCCCTCCAAAAAAAGAAATACATTCTTTTTTTCTTTTTCTTTTTTTGGTTGATAAATTTGATAGTTACAACTATAGGGGAAATTTGAACCCTAGATTCTCAAACGAAAACACCATAAAATACGAGCTATCAAGGCTTTTGGTTATCTATTATAAATTTTCAACTCATCATAAGGAAATCATCATATGTTGAAATTCCAAAAATGAAATATATTAATTTTGTTACAATCTTTCAACTTACCATATTAAAATCACAGGCTTTGTTTTCTTTATAAAGAAGAAAAACCAATTTCACATGAGATATCCAAGACTGACATTATATAAGAACAAAAAGTTGTTATTATTGCAAACATTGAGAGCCTTTGTAATACAATGGAGTCCCTCAAGGTTTTTTTCCCTGTAATATTCACACTTCTCTCTCTATCTTTTGCTTATAATGATTTTGGTTCTCTAAATTATGAGATCAAGAGAACTGTTCCTAAAGGCCCAAATCCTATCAAGTCTCCTGGAACACCCCCAATGGAACATCCAACAGTTTTTAATGATTTTGGTTCTTTAAATTATGAGATCAAGAGGAAAGTTCCTAGCGGCCCAAATCCTATACAGTCTCCAGGAACACCCCCTATAGAACATTCAACTGTTTCTAATGATTTCGATTCTTTAAATTATGAGATCAAAAGGACAGTTCCAAAGGGCCCAAATCCTATCAAGTCTCCTGGAACACCCCCTGTGGAACATCCTACTGTTTCTAATGATTTCGATTCTTTAAATTATGAGATCAAAAGGACAGTTCCAAAGGGCCCAAATCCTATCAAGTCTCCTGGAACACCCCCTGTGGAACATCCTACTGTTTCTAATGATTTCGATTCTTTAAATTATGAGATCAAAAGGACAGTTCCAAAGGGCCCAAATCCTATCAAGTCTCCTGGAACACCCCCTGTGGAACATCCTACTGTTTCTAATGATTTCGATTCTTTAAATTATGAGATCAAAAGGACAGTTCCGAAGGGCCCAAATCCAATCAAGTCTCCCGTAACACCGCCTGTGGAACATCCTACTATTTCTAATGATTTCGATTCTTTAAATTATGAGATCAAAAGGACAGTTCCAAAGGGCCCAAATCCTATCAAGTCTCCCCCAACACCCCCGGTGGAACATCCTATTGTTTCTAATGATTTTGATTCTTTAAATTATGAGATCAAAAGGACAGTTCCAAAGGGCCCAAATCCTATCAAGTCTCCCGCAACACCCCCTTTGGAACATTCTACTGTTTCTAATGATTTCGATTCTTTAAATTATGAGATCAAAAGGACAGTTCCAAAGGGCCCAAATCCTATCAAGTCTCCCGCAACACCCCCTGTGGAACATTCTACTGTTTCTAATGATTTCGATTCTTTAAATTATGAGATCAAAAGGACAGTTCCAAAGGGCCCAAATCCTATCAAGTCTCCTGGAACACCCCCTGTGGAACATCCTACTGTTTCTAATGATTTCGATTCTTTAAATTATGAGATCAAAAGGACAGTTCCAAAGGGCCCAAATCCTATCAAGTCTCCGGCAACACCCCCCGTGGAACATCCTACTGTCTCTAATGATTTCGATTCTTTAAATTATGAGATCAAAAGGACAGTTCCAAAGGGCCCAAATCCTATCAAGTCTCCCCCAACACCCCCTGTGGAACATCCTACTGTTTCTAATGATTTTGATTCTTTAAATTATGAGATCAAAAGGACAGTTCCAAAGGGCCCAAATCCTATCAAGTCTCCCCTAACACCCCCGGTGGAACATCCTACTGTTTCTAATGATTTCGATTCTTTAAATTATTAGATCAAAAGGACAGTTCCAAAGGGCCCAATTCCTATCAAGTCTCCCACAACACCCCCTGTGGAACATCCTTTAGGTCCTGGTGGCACAAAGTCTCTCGAGTCACCCCTTCAAAAATATAACAATATGTTGCCATGATGCTCCAAGATTTAGGTCACTTTAATTTGCTTCATGGAATTTCGGGCTAAGAATGTAGAGAGACTTTCATTCCAAATAATGTTAGCCTACATGTTACCTACTACAAAAATAAATTATAATTATTTCTACTTATTTTCTAGGCATTTTGCCATAGAACATGGATGTTACCTCAATAAGTGATATCAATAAAGTGACTGTGACTATGTTGTTTAAATATTCTATGATCTTGCTTTATTCTTTCATCCTTTTAAAATTGACATTCAATTAAAAAAAAAAAAAAAACGTTGATATATCTTGGTTATTTATGGGTTATTTATTTCCTCGTATCTTTCTTTCTTAAGTGACAGGGTAGGCTTTACACTTAAGGTCTGTTTGGTTGGAGATGGAATAAGGAGGATAAAAAATAAAAGAGAAAAAATAAATGAGAGAAAATAGGTATGAGTTTTGTTTGGTAATGAGAGAATGGATGGATTTTTTTGGTTGGGGCCTAGGCATTTTCTCCTCTAGCCCACCAAACATTCATCTCTCCAAATTGGAGAGAAAACAGGCATGAAAACTTGTATTCTAGCTCAGCAACAAAATTGTCTCCAATATTGTGCACAAATAACTAATAGGATAAATTACAAACCTGTCATTGATATTTATAGAAATGACACTCCTCTATTGAGGCTTGTACAACATAATAGTTAAGTTCAATCTCTCTAAACTAATGGAATATTCCTTTCTTAAAATGATTCTTACCAAAAAAATGGATGGAATAACACTATTTTTCTTGAGGTTCGTCGAAGCAAAACAATTCCCCTCAACAGCCTGCCCCCCCCCCCCCCCCCCTCCCCCCCCAAGGTGTGTATAGACAAATAAAAATAGTTTTAAAAATGAAATATTCCGACAGTAAAAACTTAACTATTTCACTTATACAAGAATATTCCGATTGTAAAAACTTAACTATTTCACTTATACACGGAACAAAATTGGCCTTTGCCCCTATCTATCAAACAATCCAGCATTTTGCCCAATTTCCCAAACTGATTAGGAAAATGCCCCTCTTTTGAAACTCGATCTTCTCAAAATCAAGTTTAAAAAAAAAAAAAAAAATCTGGAGCCCTATAGTAGCATTTTAAGGAGCCTATAGTGACGTTTTAAGGACCTATAGTGACGTTTTGGAACTCGAGCTGCAAGTTTTTTTTTTTACCTATAACTTGAGCTCATGGAGCTCGAGTTCCAAAACGCAACTATAGGCTTATTAAAACGTCACTATAGGTTCCTTAAAACGCCACTATAGGGCTTAACTCGATTTTCTCAAAAGAAGGGCATTTCCCTAATTAGTTTGAAAAATGGGGCAAAATACTGGATTGTTTGATAGAAAGGGGCAAAAGCCAATTTTGTCCCTTATACACGCCTCAAGGATGAAGCATCATTTCTTGAAACGTTTGAGAAGTGTCATTTTATTAAACCTCATTTGAGGTTGGTGTAATTTTCCTAACTAATATCGTGCACGGTTTAATCACTAATTAATTATATGTAGATTGGAAAAAACTTCCATAATTTTAATAAAATTGATTGAAAAATAGATACTAAATTTTAAATGAACAATTTTTATTTTTAAAACTACTTGACTATACCTATTGTAGAAGAAGACCGAGCTTTTTTAATCAAAGTCCACATAGATTTAAAAAATAATAATAGAACTGTCTTTTGCTAACTAACATACTACTTTTAGCTTCATGCAAGAAAAATAGAGGAACACATACCTGAGAAGTACTACGGTCGCCTCCAACAGTTGTCTCTAGACGTCCATTGTTGGTGCTCCTTAATTTTCTTTGTCAAAGATTCCATATTTTGCTTCAATTTTGGGATTCGGATTCCCATTTTTTTTCTGTGTTTGATATATGTTTCTAATGGGGTTCTTTCTTTGTGTAACTCCAATTGGGTATTTTAGATTTATGAAATTTAGCAGCACTTCATTGAATCACCGTCTCCCACTATTATACTCCTGTCCCTTTTTTTTTCTTTTTTAATTACCTTTTTTAAGTAATAGTGGGAAAACATTTTATCATTTCAAAATCCAAATATATCAAACTCATTAGCGTTGCAATTTGATGAAAATTAACAAAAGACCTGAATTGTATAAAGTTATAAACTTTTTTTTTTTTTAAATACTATGTATTTCAACACACACACACGAAAAGATAAGAGAAGGTCTTTAAGAAACTGACAGTGTTGTACATCCCAAAAGGCCTAACTTTTGGATACACAGCACTTGCTTTAAACCTCTTTAACTCACACTCATTTTCCAATATGGGATTAATCCATTGTTTTTTTCTTTTGAGAATTTGAACGAATGTTAAATTAGAGAAATTAAATTAAATTTTAGGTAAGTTAAATGATACAATTTGTAATTTAGTAAAAAAGAAAATTGAAAGAACAAAAAAAGTGAAAGATTGAAACATGTTTGTAAAGTGTTATGAAGACAAACAAAAAACAAACATGGGGAAAAAATCTCTTAAAATAAGGGTAAACTTGTGTGAGATGTGGATTGACCCATATGTTACTCTAGAGATCTGGGGGACAAATATGGGTTAGCCCCCTATTTTTAAGAGTAAATGCTACCGGTAAAACAATTTTCATAGCATGGGATTAAAAATAAAAAATTATGCATATAAAAAATTATTAATTTTCATTTGGGTTCATTGCTAAATAATGGCGCAATCAGGAATTTATCTTTAGGGGGCCATATATAAATTTTTTTTATTGGAACTAAGTGGTGAAAATTTTACATGAATCTCTTCAAGTTCCACTTTCACCATTGATGATCTAGAAGGATGTTTTTCGGAATCAATCCTTGGAGATTTGGAATGACGCTCATTGGAAGTTGATGTTTCAACATTAGAACCCAAAAGTGTACTATTTTCTAAATTATCATCTTCATTTTTTTTTTTTTTTTTTTTTTTTGAAGAATGAGTCAATAGTACTAAACTTGCCAATGAACCTAGATTTATCAAATTAAATTATCACTCATTAAATAAAATGACTGAGATTTAAAAAATATACTAAAAAAATACTAATAGTCCAAAGATTGCTAAATAAAAGGCAAACAATCATTCAAATGTCAATGCATAAAAAAAATATATTAAACAACAACTAAATACGTGTTAATATAGTAGTATATACTGTATATAATATATTATTTATTATTATAAGGAATATAAAAAACAAAGCAACGAAAAGTAAAGTAAAAAAATCAAAACAAAGCAAATAGTTCCTAGGAAAGAGTTAAAAACTATGGATATCAAGGTATAGATAGAGGCGGTCAGCTATGGGGCATAAATAGAGCACTGCTGCACAGTTACGGGACCTGGGATGAGGGGCCCATGGCACAAACAAAAGCTTCAATCTTTCACCTGTGACCAATGTACAAAAAAAAGGTGAGGCAAACACACACGGAGAGAGAGAGAGAGAGAGAGTCACCTATGTGAGGAAAAATGTTTCTGCAATTATGTGGGAGACTTGGTAGTACGGCACATCAACAAAATTTTTGACTTTTCAATTTTTTTACTGTTGTGTACAAGTAAACCCTAGATGTGTTGGGACGAAGATTATAATTTTTTTTCCCTTTTATTTTTAAGGTAATTGTTAAATACCAATGTGTTCATTCTAAAGATGCTAAATGTTTAATTATTTTAATTTGTTGACATATGTATTTATGGATTGTATTTTATTTAAATGAAAATTATATTTATTTTTAGACTTTTTTTTATTTTTTATACAAGATAGAAATTCTACTCTAGTCTAATCTAAATATATATGTCTGTGAAGCTCCCTTTTAGAGACTTGAACCACTGTTCTTACCCCCCACACCCCACAAACACTTAATACTTATGAAGTGACCATCGCACCAAGGGTGCGTGGTGATAGACTTTCTTAAATATATGTGTATATTATTAGGTATTGGAGGGAAAAATGATAAGTTTATTTAAAAATTTTCAAATTATTAGGATATTTCCACCCAAAAAAAAAAGTTTTTTAATTTGTTTAAAAAATTTTAAGGGGCCCAGGCCCTCTTCATTCCTCAAGTGGCTACACCATTGCTTCTAAATCATTTTTTTACTCATTTATTAAAAATAATTTGTCATCTCAACCATGATTTTAAAAATCGAACCAAATTGGCCAGTTCAATTGGAAACTAAAGTTCCACCGATTTAATCAGGAACTAAACCTTAATCCGGTCTGATTCCCTTAAAAAACCAAAAATTCAAAAAAAACATCAAAAACTGAAAACAATCCGTTCAACTTCAATCATTAAAATGCCTAAACATAGTCACTTTTGACAAAACTAAGACGTTTCAAGTCTCAAACCCAATGCTCCTTATGTTAATTTTTGTTATTTCTCCCTTGGATAATTATTGAGTACTCCTGAAATATTATAAATACATACTCCCTCCTCTCACATAACTGTGGGTCACATTAATTAAATTTATGGTGGGTCCCACAATTCATGTGAGAGGGGGGGACTACACATTTATGATACTCTTGGAATATTTAATAATTTTCCTTCTCCCTTTAGGTTTATGAAGTATCAAAGAATAACTCCATTTATTCTTTCTCGTACCAAAGAAATATCAAATATAATCACCCAAAAAAATCACAAAAATGATGCATATTTTTGAGAGAGAGAGAGAGAGAGAGAGAGAGATTAGAAGGATAATTTTTTGAGGTGGTAGATTACCTTCAGGCGCATTTTTATTAGTTCCTATCTCCATTCAACGTGCTATAAAACCGCATTCATGGTCATAGGCATTTTATTCTTGATGGGAAGGGTGACTCATATGCCATAAGGCATAAATTTAATATCTTTTTTTTATCTAATTAATATATATATATATATATATATATATATATATATATATATATATTTATACAAGATAAAATTTCTACTCTATCCTAATCTAAGTGTGTAAGTGTGTGAAGCTCCTTCTTGAAAACTTGAACCCCGGCCCTTACCCCCTACACCCCACAAGCACTTATACCTATGGAGTGATTACCGCACCAAGGTTGCGCGGTAGTATCAATTAATCACACACACACACACACACACACAATAGAGGCTCTTCTATTTTTTTGGGTAAAGTTGAATAATTTATATCTATTATAATTTGAAAATATATATTTTTATTTTTCAAACAAATAACAATGATAAACTTTAGAGATAACTGGTAATTGTAATTTCTTTTTTGAACGTGTGTTTGAAAGTGGTGCAGTGATATAGAGAAAATTTTGGGTAGAAAAAATAGGATGAACATGAGGAAAGAAGGCTAAATTTTAAGAGTTTTTTTTTTTAATTATTTATTCAAATTTGGAGTGTTTTACTTTTATTTGGATGAAAAATGAATTAAAAAAGGCTAAATTTTAGGAATTATCTTTTTGAATTCAAAATGAAATTTTTTATTTGACATTGACAGTTTTTAGACCCCTTAAACAATTGATTAAACCTAGGTAATTAGCCAAGTTGTTACTTAGTTCAATTAAATAAGTTTAGGTTATCACAATAATAAAGATCAAATCATGGAAATGAGCAAAAAATAAATAACACACGATATGATCACCCAGGAAACCAAACTGGTAAAAACTTGGGGAGGATTTGACCTAGCTATCCTCAAGGTAAACCTGAATCCACTATCTTGAAAGAATCGATGTTCATACAAAAGGACTTACAAGCACCCACGCTCGACTTCCTAATGCTACCAACCAGTAGAACTTACTGACACGACCACGTACAAGCTCCGAATCCACGAACTCCTTCTTTCTTGGATTCTCCACCAAATACAAGCACACCCGCTTGTGTTTTCTTTAAGCTTCAATGGTAGCAACTGAATTTCCTAATGCTACCAACCAGTAGAACTTACTGACACGACCACGTGCAAGCTCCGAATCCATGGATTCCTTCTTTCTTGGATTCTCCACCAAATACAAGCACACCCGCTAGTGTTTTCTTTAAGCTTTAATGGCAACAACTGAATTGATCATCAAGGTGTAGATAAATCTTCTCCTTGAAAACCCTAAGTTTGTGTAAAGGAAAGCTCCTCTAGATCTCACAAGAGATTTACACAAACCGCAAATATGAGTTCCCTTAAAACGTGATTAGGGTTTGCCTTTTATACTTAGGATAAATAAGAAACCCTAAAAACGCTTTAAAACAAATAGGGCTGAGTTGGATGAATCTGTAGAAAAACATTCTGCCCGAGCTTCGATCGGTCGAGCTTGTCATTCGATCGATCGAGCCAGGCCGAAAGGCACAATGCTTCCTTCCTTTAACTCGATTCCAACTTTACATTGACACACAACTTTGAGCTAGCTTTATGGCAAGTGAATTATTTAGTGCAAAAATCAAAGAGTCTAAATCTAATTAAATTCTAAATTATATATATATTTATAGTTTTAAAAAGGCGTAAACTAATATCATGTATAGTTCCAACCTCTTCTCAAAAAATGGTAAAATTTTAATCATGTAATTGTGAATGTTTTAAATTATACACGAGCATATGCAAGGAATTACGCACTAGTGTATATTTAAAGTCAGATCTGAGAGAAAATCTAAGTAGATTTTACAATTGAAGTCCAATTATGCACCATGTGTCTAGGTTAAATTTTTTAATTCTTGTGACAAGTGAGTTATTTGGTAGGGAAAGCAAAGAGATTTGCTCTATAATCCCTAGAAAACCCTTTAGGTTCTCTTTATAATTTGTTATCCTTTTTCCCTCTCCTTCCTTAATTCTAGAGTTCATCCATATTGCATTAAATTAATTTTCTTACTTTTGATTCCAAAATTGAGGAGTCACGACCAGCTTTTTAGGTGAGTTTTGTGTAGTTGATGATATTCAAACACTTTTCGAGTTAAAAGTTAATTTCTTTATCGAATAGTAAGTGGATTTTATTTTTAGTTGATAATATAGAAAATTAGAAACACTTTTCAACTTAAAGTTTATGGTTGTTTTCATTATATTTTGAATTGGATTTTTTGTGTAATTGATGATTTTGAAACACTTTTCGTGTTGAAGTTAATTTCTTTCATCAAATCATAATTGAGTTTTGTGTTGCTGATGATATTCAAATAGTTTTCAAGTTTAACATTTTTTCTCTGCATTAAATTATAAGTGTGTTCGTGTTGTTAATGATATCGAATTACATTTCAACTTAAAGTTCTTTTTTTTTTCCCATCAAGTTGGAAGTAAATTTTGTGGTATTGGTGATATTCAAACTCTTTCCATGATAAAGCTAATTTTTTTTTTTCAATCAAAATCATAACTTAGGTTTTATATGTACTTGCAATTAATGTTTTGGGAGGAGTCCACAAAATAGTTTGTAGAGGTTGTCCGACATGGGCAAAGTGATCCATTTATATTACTTACCGTGGAAGTCCACATGATCACTTCATTCACATAGGAAAGACCAAGTCATATTATAAGTTCATAACCTTAGTCCATTCCCATTTTGGGCGGAATAGGTCTACTAATATTCCAGCATTACTATCATTGAATACATCTGTGCATAAACATAGATTACAATCTAGTATATATTTAAAATTCTTTTTTATTTGAGAGGGAAAAGTTCTATTAATATTTTTTTTTTTATGGGAAAAGTTCTATTAATATTAACAATTTATAATTCTTAAATCTTTTAATGACATGTAATATATATATATATATATGAACCAACATTATAGTAGGTTTCTTTTTTCTTTTTTCTTTTTTGAGAAAACATAATAGCTTAAATTTGTGCTATGTAATTAGAAAAAGTATCAATATAGTATTTTCTCAACCAAAAAAAAAAGTATTATAGTAGTAAATACATTTATTTTCATGAATTAATTATTTAGAAGTGATGCACTAGTTATTTATGTAAAATGAATGTTTATGATTATTTCCCCCTAAGAATTATGGGGGATTATCTTCATTTTGCATTTATATCAATGTATTAAATATTTGTCATGTATTAATGGGGTAAATGCATTTATTTTCAAATTTTAATAATCTATGCATGGTGCACTAATTATTTGTATAAAAGATATTTATATGGTTATTTTACAAAATTTATATAATAATGACTTTATTTGATACTTTTTATAAAAGAAAACAATAAAAAATTAATTTGGAAGGTGACATTCTTCCTTAACTATGTTATAAAATAAAGGAAATATATAAAACAGAGTAAGAAGAAAACAAGGAATATATGTAAATTCTTGTATCAAAGTAGTCATCATCCATCTTAAGTTGATATATCTTAACTCTATACAAATTACATCAAAGCATTCCCAAATATATATAGTCTTAGGATGCCTGTTGGGTTTAAGGGATAAGACTGCGTTAATTAGCACAATAATAATAAGATAAGGAGTGAATGGTATACATCACCCATGTATAGTAAACTTTACATTGCCCAAGTAGACCTTATTTCTAACAATAAATATATAAGCCAACACTATAGTAGCATAAATTTGTGCTATATGTAATTAAACAAATTATTAATAGAATACATGCATTTAAATCATGTATTAATTGTTTATAAATGATGGACTAATTTTTTACCTCAGATAAATTTTAATGATTATTTACTTAAGAAGAAAATACAATTCTTTTCATCTAGCCTTCAACCTTATCAAAACTTTGCATTAATATTAATATATTACTTGTTATGTGCTGAAGGGGTAAATGCATTTATTTCTAAGTATTAATTATCTATAGATGGCACACTACTTAATTCTAGAAAATAAATTTCTAGGGTATCTTTATAAAATTTATATATATAAAAAATTGATTTGAGATACTATTTTTTTTATTAAAAAGAAAACATTGATTTGAAATTTGAAAATTTTCCTCATGCTTAGGGCATTCACATCAATCTCACCAATTTAATATTTCAGTAAAAATTTATTTAAACTCAATCAAAACAAGCGTGCATCAACCTCACTAAATTACCTAAAGCTTTTAAGGAGGATAGTCTTGTCTCTACATATAGTGAGCCTCTATCATTACTACATTAAATTTCAACGTTAATAAAGTATTGAGGTTGATGTATGTGTATGAAAATAATAGATGACTAAATTAGCAAAAGTAGAGTTTTTTGGATTAGTTTAGCTAAATATTTGAGGAAACTGATGTGAATGTCCTTAGTCACTTTAGTATCGATTGAAACAAAAACAAACAAAATGCAAAAATAAATTTAATAACACATTCAATCAAAATTTTAAAAATAATTGTTAGCTTAAATTAGTTAAAATAATTAAATCTTTATAAATTTGTGAAAGTAATATTTTTCATATTTCAGTTATACTAATCTTAACAATTTACATTTCCTAAATCCTTTTAATGACATAATTCATCAATGTAGTAGCCTAAATGTGTGTTATATAATTAAAAAAATTATTAATAGCGTGTGTATTTAATTTTGTGTGTTAATTATTCTAATTAGTGCACTAATTATTTGTGTATAATGAATTTCTATGATTATGTTTTTGGAAAATTAAAGAATATTCTAGAATTACCATAAAGGTGTTCATCCTCAAATGAATGATGGGTTTTGTCATGAATTTAATTAGTGGGAGGCTATGAGCTACTATTATGTAAGAGGGGGAGTGTACATTTATAGTACTCCCAACTTATTCTATAAGGGTAAATTATGTATTTGGTCTATGACCTTTATACCATGTGTCAATTTGGTCTCTAACATTTTATTAGTGCCAATTTAGTCTCTAATCTTCTAGTATTGTGTTAAAATAGTCTCTGTCATAAAATGAGAAATGAAAAATGTTAACATAACTAAAAGCTAAAATGACAATTATTTTTTTAATTATGTGACATTCAGCTAGTTATGACCATGAGCATATATAGCACACAAAACCGATAGCAACACCACTCTCTTTGCTTTTGAGTTTTCACCCATAATCTCCTATCATTATTATCAATGCTTCTTAGTTAGCAGCCGTTGGTCGAAATTGTAATATTGAAGTTGTTGATCTAATCATGTGGTTACTATTGTGAGTTGTAGTTATCTTAACTGGTAAAGTCCTTGTAGTTTAAATAAGAGATATGAGGTTTAATCCCCACTTACACCAAAAACCAATTAGTGTCTTGGTCTGATGATAAATAGCTAACATTAAGAACAAACGTCATAGGTTGAAATGCACTAAAAAAAATCTTGTGGTTGCCAGCGTCACTACCCTTATGTTGCAACATTCTTCCTTTATCAATGGAGTGTACATTGCACTCTTTATCTCTTAAGTCGAAATTGGAAAATAGTTTTTTTTTTTTTTTGTTTAATCCACGTGTTAGTACACTTGGCATCTCATGTGGCATAAAAATAATTTTTTATTTTGAATGTTAGTCACGTCAGCATGTTAGGAATTAAACTAACACAAGTGTAACGTTGGGACCAAATTGACACATTGTATACTAGTTGAAGATAATTTACCCATTCTATAGTTGCCATATTTTTCTAAGATTAATATAAGAAAAAAAATAATTTTAAATATGACATTATTCTAGCCTGAATTCAATTGCTTTGGCAACAACGAAATAAAATTCACAAAAGATAACAACAAAAATTAATAACATACAATTAAGAATATAAAAATAATTGTATGCTTAAATTAGTGAAAATATTTGAACACTTGTCATTCTTAACAATATTACTTATAACAATGTGCATTTCCTCTCTTTATAATTAAATGTAATGCTAAATATACTACAAAGTTTGCTACATAAAACTTACATATTGATGTGTCAATAAAAGTGATTGATAGACTTTAGCCATCTAAAAAATGAATATTTGAATTGTCTCTTTGTGACTGGTGACACATCAATTTATAAAGTTAATGTATTAAAAATTGTTGTAACCCTAGCACTACTCTAAAATTAAAATTATTCTCCAAATAATGCATAGTAAATACCATACATGGGTATTACGAAAATTTCCTACAAAATTATTCAAAAAAATGAACTATGAATCACGTGGGACATTAGCTATTTATTTAAAAAAGAGCTACACGAAGATTTTGCAAAACTTACTCTATCATTTAATCTAGTAAAATAATATCTTTATTTCTAAGTTTGAGTTAGGTCAACTGGTTAAAATTCTTGTCATTGATCATATTTATAAAAGTGTAAGATTATTAGAGATTATTTCAATACTTAAAAAAGGGCTACGTGAAGATTTTGCAAAATATTATTTTCGTCCCTAAACTTTTCACGAAGTTTATTTTTGGTCCCTAAACTTTAAAAAAAAAAAAAATCATTTTTCCTTGCTGAACTTTTAAAAATGTTCTAGTTCCCATCATTTTGTTAAGGTTCATTAAGGTGTATCTTATGTGTCGTAATAGAATATTAGGTGGTATATTTATAGCATTATATAATCTGACTTTAACCATTTTTTTTTAAGTGACACATGGCACCAAATTATTAGTCATTACTAACACAATCTTGCTTCTTCATCTCCTTCCAAAACGAAACCACATTTTCTCACAATTTCTCATCAGCCAAAAAACAAACAAACAAACAAGCCGGTTAAAATGTAACAATTTTCTTTCGAAGAAGCAAGACTATTAAAAAAAAAAAAAAAAAACTATGGAAAATTGTAATGATCAATTATTGGATGACATGTGTCCTATTTTTTTTTTTTAAAAAGAGTGTTTTATATTAGATTATTTAATGCTAAAAATCTAACTACACTAAAAAAAACAAAATGTTAAAAATATACCTCCTCAGTGTTTTGTTAGTACATGTAAGATAAAATGGACAAAATTTATCTACAAAATTCGTTGTAGCCTAAGACTACAACTTTATTCAATATCATTAATATTACAATATATTTTGAAAATTTAACTGTTGGATTGGATATTTTTTACGCTCTTAATACACATTTCAAATTTTGTATCAATCGAATATATATTATGATAAATTGCAAGTTTTTGTAATTTAAACAATTTATTGATGACATAGCTATTAATCTTTAGTTTTTTTAGAAATTTTACAAGTATGGAAGATATAAGAAGAAAATATAATCTAATAATGGATTTGTCAAAATTTATCTCCAATAAAAAAAGAGAAATGATATGTCTATAACATTTCCACAATATTTTTACAAAAAATCTTAAGTGGCAAGTTGTTACTGATTGTTGTCGTTGGGGCAAAAAAGTAATCTTAGTGTTAGCTTCAAATTTGAACTAATAAAGACTAACTATCTATGATTTGTTGTGAAAATGTTGTAAAAATGTTATGTACGTAGCATCTCTCACAAAAAAATATTGAGTAAAATTGTAACCCTATGTTACAACCAATTTTGTAACTAAACTTTGTCAAGATAAAATTTAACGGATGTTGACGGAAGGACAAAAATTAAAATAATTTCAAAAGTTTAAAAAAGAAAAACTGAACTTTTAGAAGTTTAAGGATGAAAAACGAACTTCATGCGAAGTTTAGGATTGAAAAAAAAGTTTTAGCTAAGCAATTAATGTCTTGATTTAATTATAAATAATAATTATTATGAATATCAAATCTATAAAAACTACATTTATTAATTATATATTTTCTTAATTTTTTTTGTTAATAAATTCAATTGTTACAACCAGAGGGGGGGATTTTAATAGTGGATGTCTCAATTAGAATTACTAAGAGATATGAGCTATCATTGCTCTTTGTTATTTATTAGTATAAATTTTCAATCATGAAGAAGTCACCATATGTATAAATCCTATTAAATATATATAAATAAGGAAATATATTAATCTAATTATAACCTTTCAACTTATCATATTAAATCATATGTTTAAATCCTATTAAATATATATATATATATATATAAAAATATATAAGGAAATATATAATTTATTATAGCCTTTCAACGTTCCATAGTAAAATCACATGCCTTGTTTTCTATATGAAGAAGAAAAACATATCTCACACGAGATACCCTAAATTACCATTATATAAGAACAAGATGTTGTTATTATTACAAACATTGAGAGCTTGTGTAATACAATGGATTCCTTCAAGGTTTCTTTGTTCATAATATTCACTCTTCTCTCACTATCTTTTGCTTATGGTGATTTTGGTTCTCTAAAATATGAGATTAAGAGGGTAGTTCCTTCAGGTCCAAATCCTGAAGAGCCTCCTCTGCCACCCCCTTTGGAAGAGGCTATTGTTTCTAATGATTTTGGTTCTCTGAATTATGAGATTAAGCATGATGTTCCTTCAGGTCCAAATCCTGAAGAACCTCCTCTGCCACCCTCTTTGGAAGAAGCTATTGTTTCTGATGATTTTGGTTCTCAGAATTATGAGATTAAGCATGAAGTTCCTTCAGGTCCAAATCCTGAAGAGCCTCCTCTGCCACCCTCTTTGGAAGAAGCTATTGTTTCTAATGATTTTGGTTCTCTGAATTATGAGACTAAGCATGAAGTTCCTTCAGGTCCAAATCCTGAAGAGCCTCCTGTGCCACCCTCTTTGGAAGAAGCTATTGTTTCTCGCAAGTTATTAAGGTATGGGATGAAGAAGTGATGTAGTGTCTCCTGAGTCACCCCCTTCATAAGCTACCAAGACGCTTTAAAATTGAGGTCATTTTAATTTTCTTCATGATTTTGGGCTAAGAATGGGGAGACATTCTTTAAAAATAATATTAGCCGGTATATTATCCGCTGCACAAATAAATTATTGTGTTTCCTGGCATTTCTTTCCATTGTAAACGGTTGTTGCATCAATAAGTTATGACAGTAATGTGACATCGTTGCTTAAATATTCTACGATCTTCCTTTGTTCTTTTTTCCTGTTAGAATCAAGTTGACCTTCTCTTAAGTAAACAAAAGTTGAACTTGGTTATTTATGGGCTATATATTTCATCGTATCTTTCTTTCTTAAGTGGCGGGTTTGGTTTCATACCCATTTGTCAAAAAAAAGTGGCAAGGTTGGTTGTTGACTAAGTGAAACTGAGAGGGATGGTTGCATTGGGCATGGGCCTGATTTTGTCCCAGCTTAACTTCTTAGCTAACCTTTTAATAGAATCAACCAAGACTCTAGGCCTTGGTATCATTACCGAGCTCAACCCATTTTGCCTGACAGCATAGAGTCATACAGAACTATTTTGAATATATAACTAACCGGTACGTAACCCATGCTCACGCGCATAAATAATGAATTGTAGTGGTATTATTGATATTAGTTTGAGTTATTAAATATATAGTTGATTAGGAAATTTGGAGGTACTAAAATAATTTTATCTTGCAATTTTCATGATATTAGTTACACCAAATTTCTCAATACATTGTTATTATGTATATAATTTTGAAAATTGTTATTGGATACTACATATATACAATATCAATTCACCATTATTGTATGTGAAATTCTACTAAATACGACACAAAATAAAATAATAAATTGGTCAAATAGCATATCTTAATTTAAATGGGGATAGGTGCATGGGATTCTTCAGCTTAATTACAGTTTGTTATGTTCAATATCTTCGTATACAAAATATCTTAAAAGAAACTGTATAAAAATTATGCTCATTAGTTTAGAGAAAAAATAATAGCAAAAATATAAACAATTTAATTTGTACAAAAAGCTAACAAAAGCAAAATCCAATTTTGATTCTAATTAAATTTTCTCTAAAATTTGGTTTAAGACATATATATAGCCTAATTAGTAATGGACCGTACATAGTCATGGTATATTATATAAATAACTTATAAAATTGAATTGTTTTTAGTTGTATGATTAGGTTTTTATGGTTTATTTATACTAGCTTGTAACCACATGCATATGCATGGATACACTTAAAGATATAAATATGATGCATAATATAATTCCTATATATATAATTTAAATACTATTGATAGTTATTTTTATATTTTGTTAACGCTTTACAAAATTTTGTAAGGATATTATTCGGTATAAAATATAAATTGTCCTCTTTTTTTTTTTTTTAATTGTGAAGCACTTTTTTTTTACGATTCATTTATTCTAAACTCTTTGGTTTTTGTACTTAATAACTCACTTGAATGAATATTTATGATGTGGTCTCACATTTGATTCTAAAATTAAGAAATAAACCTACTTAAAAATAAATAATTGAGGACACATGACGCAAAATTGGAACTCTAATTTGAAATTCTAATTTGAGTTTCTCAGTTTAACCTATTATTATTATTATTATTATTATTATAGATTAGAGTCCTCGTTTTCTACACTAAACTGACTCATATGGCACAAAAGTTAAAAAACTTAAATTAGATAGGACACATGGCGCAAAATTAACTCTAATTGGAATCTAATTTTTATACTGAATTAATTTACTTAGCACAAAAATTTTAAATTTAAATTAGAGGGGACAAGTAGCTCAAAATTAAACTCTAAAGAATTCCAATTTCAAATCTAATTAGATTTTCTCTCAGATTTGTCTATTAATATATATATATATATATAAATGGGATAAATTACACAACCCTCCTTTAGGGTTTTGTGCAATGATAATCCTCTATTGAGGCTTGTATAAATGTAACAATTAAGTTAAATCCCTCTAAACTAATGGATTTTTTCTTTTCTTAAAATAAAAAAAAAAAAAAAAAGTGATTCTTGCCCAAACTATGGACAAAATGACACTATTTCCCTTGCGGTTTATTGATGCAATATACTCCATAGGTTGTGTAAACTAATAGGAATCATAATTAAAATGGAATGTTTTGCTAGTAAAAACTGAACTATTATATGTGAGAGACCACGGCCCGCCTAAACCCTCAATAGGTTTTGGCATAACCCTCATCAATGGATTGGACTGAGTTGTGTTGTGTTGGAGGTTTAGCTATTTTTATTATCTCTTCTTGGTCAAGGGTTTAATAATGAAGTCGTCACTTATTTAATTGAAAATTTTTTATTAAAAAAAATTTGAAAAAGATACATCACTTTTATTGTTGAATTGAAATTGTACATTTTTGTTTATAATAACTAAAAATTACACTGTTTTGGTCCAAGATATAATCGCATGTAAAGTTTCTAAACCTCTTCATTTTTAATACCCCAGCTTTTAGATTCAAGCATACTTTATTTTAATGTTCTTAGTTAATTCTTAGTTGTTTATCATGAGATCTAAGTTTTACTTAATTTTTCATAGTTTTATATTTCTAGGTTTTTTTTTTTTTATTCAAATAGTATGTTTGCATGTTTAAAATTAGGATTTTTCCTAATTACAAATGTGTTTCCACTCTTTTAATTTAAAATAGTAGATCGGGGATTTTTTTTTTTTTGTTGTTGATTAAAGCTTGATTCATAGATTCAATTTGTTAAAAAGATATGTTTTTCAAAACATTATTCTTCTGCACTAATTTCTACATAAAAATATGTACTATTCACTACACTTATTTTCTACATTGCTTTTAACATAATAAATCTGCACTGTTTTTAATATAAAAATCTGCATTGTTTATACATTAAAATTTTGTCTCAAAAAAAAAAAAAAAACATTAAAATTCTACATTATTTTCCCTATTAAAATTTTGCATTTTCAAAATAACTTTTTGAATTAAATATTTTTTCTGCATCAAGTTAATTTTCTGCACCCATGATAAAAACAATTTCCTGTTTTAATTTCAATAGCATCCTTTTGATCTAAAATCCCCAAACTTGTTTTCAATAATGAAATATGTTTCAAAATCAAAATTTCTTTTCAAAACTAAATCTCTTTACAAATCTCAATATCTTTTTAAAATTAAAAGCTGTTTTCAAAATCAATTTGAATCTATGAATTGATCTTAGTCTCTAATTTAATTCTAGATCTAAGAACTAAATAACATGTTCACATGCTTTCAATTAGGGTTTATCACACATCATACAAATATTAACCCTGTATTTCAATTTCAATTATTTGCATGCCTAAAATAGGGTTTCATCATGCTCTTGAATGTTTTATTTTTCCATCACTTGTTCTTGGATGGTATAAATTGTTTGAATGACGTGATAGAAGATTGGTTTCAACACCTTTCTAATCCTATAACCTAGCCTCCAAACTTGGATCAAGGGTTAGTAGATTAGATATTTCCCTTATAATATTCTCTTTCTATATTTTAACTACAAATCAAAGCATTGTAATTTTATTTTAGAATAGGAAGTAATACACTACACCATTAGAGGGCGATTTATGAATAGGAAGTTGGTAACCTGAGACCAGAAAGACCAAATTATCCATTCCAATGAATTGAGACCAGGAGGTCCAAGACACCAAAGGCACATTCCTACTACTAACTCTAGAGAATGGGGACATGGAGAGAGAAATTTAAGGTTTTTCTCTAAAATTTGGAGGTGCTTTGAACTGTTGGCGAATTTGGGGTGTTTATACCAAGAGTAGGGAGCTAGGATTGAGTCTCTAGCCACCGTGGGACTCTAGAAAATAGGATTTTACGAGTGAAATAACATAAGGGGCAAAGTCAACTTGAGTAGGGAGCAAGTTGGGCAAAAAAAGAGAGAAAGGATCCTCGATTGGCACTTGCTCTAGTTCTTCCCCAAATCAACTTTTGCCACATATTACAAGTGAACTCGAGTCTAGACTCAAAATGCTACTTAACTAATATGTGTCTGTAAACTTGTCACATAATGAAATTGTTAGTAAAAGCAACCCAAATGGCAAAATATTCATGATACATCTGTTTGCACACACACAGAGAGAGAGAGAGAGAGAGAGAGAGAGAGAGGGAGAGAGAGAGAGAGAGAGAGAGAGAGAGAGAGAGAGAGAGAGGGTGAAGATTAGAAGGTGATGCTTGATAATTTTTTAGGTGGATTACCTTCAACAACTTCTTCAACATCACTATTCTTAATCTTAAATTTGCAACATAGAGAGAAAAAACTAAAACAAAAGAGGAGAAGAAGCAAATTTAAAAGTAAGCAAAAGAGGAGAATTTTTATTTTGTCTATATCATTACTCTTAGTATATATTAATAAACAATAGAAATTAACATATAAATTAAATAATAAGTAAAACTTTGTACAAATTTTTTATTATTTATTTTTAATTTGATACTTAATAATTTTAAACTCATCTATATATCTATATATATAATAATAGGCAAAGCAGAGAGAAACTCAAATTAGAATTCCAAATTAGAGTTTCAATTTTGTGCCATGTGTCTAGATTTATGTAGAGACTACACCATAATTCAATTGTTCAATTAGAATCTTAAATTGGAGTCCAGTTTTACTATACACGTGTACAATCTAATTATTATTATTATTATTTTTTGAGGTAAAAGATAGAAGTGTTATTGATAAGTCCAAACATATATAATGTACATACCTAGTTCAAGCAGCCCGAAAACATGGGTATTTTTTTTTTTTTTTTTTTTTTAGGTAAAAGATAGAAGGGTTATTGATAAGTCCAAAGGTATAAAATGTATATACCCTTTTCAAGTAGCCTGAAAACAGGGGTATTATTTTTTTTTTTTTTGAGGTAAAAGATAGAAGTGTTATTGATAAGTCCAAACGTATACAATGTATATACCCTGTTCAAGCAGCCTAAAAACAGGGGAGAAAATAGAAATTAATACAAGTTGAAAAAAAAAACTCCAAATTCTTCAAAGACTCCCTATACCTCGAGTGATCCCACTCCACCCAAAGCTCCAAGTAGCCATCCCCGTGCCTCAGGTCAATATGCAAGGTACTTGATGAGTATAGTTTCTCTGTTTCATGGAATGAGAAACTATGGTGGCAATTTTTCTCTCATCTATATCTCGTTTGCTCCTCTCTCAAACTCTAAAACACACAAAGGCTAAAACTAATCACGTATTAAAGGGCTTTAATCTCTTTTCTCTCCTTTTTCTTTTTTTTTTCAATATGCAAACCAGGTATTTGATGAGGACAATTCAAGCGTGAGAGAAAGTTCCAACGATGAGAAAGAAGGAAGCAATCAGAAGTAGAGAGAAAAATGTTCAGTCCATACACTTCGTGGAAGAGAATTACCTCCGCAGCTGCTTCATTCATACTAGAGAGGTATAACTCTGTAAATTTTCTGTGCTGTCGTCTTTGTCTTTGGATTCATGATTGTCATCTTTAGCAAACCATAAGAAGCCCACTATTTTCCTCAACAACCCCACCGGGAATTTAAGTAGAAAAAACGCGCTGATTGTTTGGTAGTTTTTGTCCAGTATTGTATGGTTGCAAGAGAAAAATAAAAGATGATATAAATAATTAAATAAGAAAGATCTTGGAAGAGAGAAAGAGAAAGAGAAGCGGTGGGAAGAAATGGAAAGTATATAGTGGGTGGCCGTGGTCTTTTTCGGGGTTTCTAATGGCTGGCTTAACTCACTCAACAACTTTTCCTTTTCTTTGCCTTTTTGTTTGCTAGCACCCAAAATTTTGGTGCAGCTTTTGGGTAATACTGTGGTAAGGGTCTCATCATCCTTCAAATTTTCAACTTCTTTTTTTTTCTTTCTTTAAATAAATGGAGATCAAATTGACACTCTACTCTCATAAACTTGGATCAAGTCCCCTTCTGGATGCATCTATTCTGCCATAAGAAAATGTTTTTGCCATCCCCTATTTCATAACAAAGAAACTGCCTAACCATGCATCTATTCTGCCATAAGAAAATGTAATTGAAACTAATTCCTCAAACATTAAATCACATAATGAGTATTATGCATGGTCTTGAGGATAATTTCTTATAAGATATTTTAAACTAACAACTGTGAAGCATGTATAAAAACACGCACAAACCCATCTCTCTATGGTCAGGTTCTCTCTCTCTCTCTCTCTCACATTCATTACCCTTATTATGTAATCTAAAAAAAAGAGATTTGAGAGAATTTTTTTTTACCAGCCATACAACTTCAAAGGTTTTTTCTTCGCACATATGCCCATCATGTTACAAAATGACCCATCATAAAACTACAACTCTGAAGTTTTGTTTTTTGTTTTAATTTTTAATTTTTTAAGCTATGAAAATTTCAATCACCAATAGAGATTGAAGATTCAAAAGCGTGGATGGATCTTTTGGATAAACATCCTAACCAAGGTTCATCTTTCTATGTCATTTTTCCATTTAGTTTTGATTCCCTTAATTGATATAGTGATGGGTTTGTGTGTGTGTGCCTACATTGAGTCAATATTAACATTTTTTGGAATATATACTGCTAAGTTTTGTTAATGAAATTTTCTGGTTAATAATATGAATTTAGACTTAATTGAGCTTTTTAAACATGAATAAACTCATGATTAATAATATATCCATTCTCGTGCAGTAGCACGGGTTACATACTAGTTATACATAAGTTGTGGATTTTTTTTCTAAATTTAAGATGTGAAGACTCACGTTTTTTGTACATTTTAAAACTATATATTATTAGTTATAATTGTATTTTATATTTTTATAATTTAAAAATATTAATTGTTTATTTATGATGTCACCAGTTCAATTTTGGTCAAACTAAAGAAACTAAAAAGAACTCCCTCTTTTTGATTTTTTTGCTCCAAAAATCTTTACTAATCCTATAATTTTTTTTTTTTTTTGGATAAATTCCAAAGCACACCCGTAACATTTGGAATTATTTGGAGTTTACACACTAAAAATTTAAAAAATTGGATTTTATACTGTTAAGTTCCGATTCATTATCAAAAGTAGCCATTCGTTAATGGACTTGCCTGCATGGCCATCTAGCGACACATTGGCAACCGATACACACTCTAGCCATCTGACGTGTAATTTTTTTTTTTTTTTTTTTTGTGAATTGCAAAATACATCCCTAAAGTTTGGGGTTATTTAAATTTTACACCTGGAAGTTCCCCTTTGGGGTCCTCAGACAAAGTTTTTGTATTTGTAGATGCACGGGGGAGAGAGAGAGAAAGAGAAACGAATTCAATGTATGAGCTCTAGGATCATGTAACTGTTGAAAGTAAAAAAGAATTGATTTGAAAGGTTATTTATAGTGGCGCAGAAATTGCAAGCGGGAGATTTCCCGCTCGTATATCAAAAGAACTCCTCCACCATTAGATTTCCATCCTGCCGTCGAACGTGGGGGACAAGGGAATCTCCAAAATTAAATGAAGGCACGCTTTGAGCGCTAAAACGTCAGAGACGTGCCTTAGGAAGGTAAAAAGGCGTTCTTGGGACTCGGTTAAACAAAACAAGATCATAGGGGGGATGGGACGAGGATATCAAAATCCTTATTTCCTCCTGAGGAGTCGAAAAGCAAGGTTTTGAGGGACTATTGTGAGGACCAGTTATCTCTAGAGTACTATTGAGGCTGTATGGACTAGGCCTATGGCCCAATGACCCAATCTGAGGATGCTAACAGGTCTGAGGACAGTCAACTAAGGTAGTAACAGAAATGGCATTGAAGGAAGAACGGAAAGTTATTTATGATAGTCCCAAATCTATCCGAGGTGAAAAGTCACCTTGGAACATTTATCCACCTTCCTATCCTCTTGAATACTACTTTAAAGTGACCTCATGACGGGGAGTTGAACATTGGATAAGGGATGAGGGAGGAGGATAACAAATATCTACAAGAGCTATTACATCCACATTAAATACTTCTCAGCTAACTCTCTGGCCGCATTAATGTGAAGGTGATACCTGAACAGTGAACGAGCAGCCTTACAGCTAGTAGTAGAGAGTTCAGGGAGGTGTAAGATGGGACAGGAAGAAGCTCCCAAAACCGAATTTACACGTGTATGGTAAAGATGATACTAAAATCATGGTATATAATATGAGAAGGTTGCCAAAGAGAGGGGATCGAAAAACACTAGAAAGAAAGGACTAAAGAACAAGTTACTAAAAACAGAGCTCTGAACTCTTGATTAAATTATTACAACCGAGTTATTCAGGCTACGCCACGGATAATTTTTGTATCTTATACTCTCAATATTTCTTCCAAACCACCCATGATCGTTACCTCCTTTCTAAAATCAGGCTAGTTCTTTCTCCCATACTCTACAAATTTATTGTTTAGGCTTGTTGGGCCAAAACTCAATCCTATTTAGGGTCCAAGCCAAAACTGGTCCTTACAAATTGATATTGTATATGTAGTGTCCAATAATGATTTTCAAAATTATATACATAACAACAATGCAATGAGAAACTTCTCATAACCAATATCATTAAAATTGCAAAAAAAAAAAAAAAATCATTTTAGTACATCCAAAAGGTCCTAGTTGAACTAATGTTCTATATATTTAATAACTCAAACTAACAATAATAACACCACTACAATTCATCATTCTTGTGCATAAACACGAGTTACATACCGGTTGAGTATAAAAATTGAAGTCTAAATCCAATTAGATTCTAAATTTAATTTCAATTGGTGTCCAATTTTACGATACGTATCTATCTTTTTTTTTATTTTATGGCAACTAAATTATTGGGTGCAAAAATCAAAGAGTCTAAATCTAACTAAATTTTATATATATATATATATATATATATATATATAGTTTTAAAAAGGCGTAAACTAATATCATGTATAGTTCCAACCTCTTCTCAAAAAATGGTAAAATTTTAATCATGTAATTGTGAATGTTTTAAATTATACACGAGCATATGCAAGGAATTACGCACTAGTGTATATTTAAAGTCAGATCTGAGAGAAAATCTAAGTAGATTTTACAATTGAAGTCCAATTATGCACCATGTGTCTAGGTTAAATTTTTTAATTCTTGTGACAAGTGAGTTATTTGGTAAGGAAAGCAAAGAGATTTGCTCTATAATCCCTAGAAAACCCTTTAGGTTCTCTTTATAATTTGTTATCCTTTTTCCCTCTCCTTCCTTAATTCTAGAGTTCATCCATATTGCATTAAATTAATTTTCTTACTTTTGATGCCAAAATTGAGGAGTCACAACCAGCTCTTTAGGTGAGTTTTGTGTAGTTGATGATATTCAAACACTTTTCGAGTTAAAAGTTAATTTCTTTATCGAATTGTAAGTGGATTTTATTTTTAGTTGATAATATAGAAAATTAGAGACACTTTTCAACTTAAAGTTTATGGTTGTTTTCATTATATTTTGAATTGGATCTTTTGTGTAATTGATGATATTGAAACACTTTTCGTGTTGAAGTTAATTTCTTTCATCAAATCATAACTGAGTTTTGTGTAGCTGATGATATTCAAATAGTTTTCAAGTTTAACATTTTTTCTCTCCATTAAATTATAAGTGTGTTTGTGTTGTTAATGATATCGAATTACTTTTCAACTTAAAGTTCATTTTTTTTCCCCATCAAGATGGAAGTAAATTTTGTGGTATTGGTGATATTCAAACTCTTTCCATGTTAAAGCTTTTTTTTTTTTCAATCAAAATCATAACTTAGGTTTTATATGTACTTGCAATTAATGTTTCGGGAGGAATCCACAAAATAGTTTGTAGAGGTTGTCCGACATGGGCAAAGTGATCCATTTATATTACTTACCGTGAAAGTCCACATGATCACTTCATTCACATGAGAAAGACCAAGTCATATTATAAGTTCATAACCTTAGTCCATTCCAATTTTGGGCGGAATAGGTCTACTAATATTCTAGCGTTACTATCATTGAATACATCTGTGCATAAACATAGATTACAATCTAGTATATATTTAAAATTCTTTTTTATTTGAGGGGGAAAAGTTCTATTAATATTAACAATTTATATTTCTTAAATCTTTCAATGACATGTAATATATATATATATATATGAACCAACATTATAGTAGGTTTTTTTCTTTTTTCTTTTTTCTTTTTTGAGAAAACATAATAGGTTAAATTTGTGAGTTCCAGTTAGCTCAACTGGTAAAGTCTCTGATGGTTGTATAAGAGATCTGGGGTTCAATCCCTATCTACAAAAACTGATTGGTGTCTTGGTCTAATGATAAAGAGCTATCATTAGGAGCGGACGCCATTGGTTGAAACTCTCTCAAAAAAAAAAAAAAACTTAAATTTGTGCTATATATTTAGACAAAGTATCAATATAGTATTTTCTCAACCAAAAAAAAAAAGTATTCTAGTAGTAAATACATTTATTTTCATGAATTAATTATTTAGAAGTGACGCACTAGTTATTTATGTAAAATGAATGTTTATGATTATTTCCCCCTAAGAATTATGGGGGATTATCTTCATTTTGCATTTATATCAATGTATTAAATATTTGTCATATATTAATGGGGTAAATGCATTTATTTTCAAATTTTAATAATCTATGCATGGTGCACTAATTATTTTTATAAAAGATATTTATATGGTTATTTTATAAAATTTATATAATAAAGACTTTATTTGATACTTTTTATAAAAGAAAACAATAAAAAATTAATTTGGAATGTGACATTCTTCCTTAACTATGTTATAAAATAAAGGAAATATATAAAACAGAGTAAGAAGAAAACAAGGAATATATGTAAATTCTTGTATCAAAGTAGTCATCATCCATCTTAAGTTGATATATCTTAACTCTATACAAATTACATCAAAGCATTCCCAAATATATATAGTCTTAGGATGCCTGTTGGGTTTAAGGGATAAGATTGCGTTAATGAGCACAATAATAATAAGATAAGGAGTGAATGGTATACATCACCCATGTATAGTAAACTTTACATTGCCCAAGTAGACCTTATTTCTAACAATAAATATATAAGCCAACACTATAGTAGCATAAATTTGTGCTATATGTAATTAAACAAATTATTAATAGAATACATGCATTTAAATCATGTATTAATTGTTTATAAATGATGGACTAATTTTTTACCTCAGATAAATTTTAATGATTATTTACTTAAGAAGAAAATACAATTCTTCTCATCTAGCCTTCAACCTTATCAAAACTTTGCATTAATATTAATATATTACTTGTTATGTGCTGAAGGGGTAAATGCATTTATTTCTAAGTATTAATTATCTATAGATGGCACACTACTTAATTCTAGAAAATAAATTTCTATGGTATCTTTATAAAATTTATATATAAAAAAAATTTATTTGAGATACTATTTTTTTTATTAAAAAAAAACATTGATTTGAAATTTGAAAATTTTCCTCATGCTTACGGCATTCACATCAATCTCACCAATTTAATATTTTAGTAAAAATTTATTTAAACTCAATCAAAACAAGCATGCATCAGTCTCACTAAATTACCTAAAGTTTTTAAGGAGGATAGTCTCGTCTCTACATATAGTGAGCCTCTATCATCACTACATTAAATTTCAATGTTAATAAAGTATTGAGGTTGATGTATGTGTATGAAAATAATAGATGGCTAAATTAGCAAAAGTTTTTTTGGATTTGTTTAGCTAAATATTTGAGGAAACTGATGTGAATGTCCTTAGTCACTTTAGTATCGATTGAAACAAAAACAAACAAAATGCAATAATAAATTTAATAATACATTCAATCAAAATTTTAAAAATAATTTTTAGGTTAAATTAGTCAAAATAATTAAATCTTTATAAATTTATGAAAGTAATATTTTTCATATTTCAATTATACTAATCTTAACAATTTACATTTCCTAAATCCTTTTAATGACATGATTCATCAATGTAGTAGCCTAAATGTGTGTTATATAATTAAAAAAAATTATTAATAGCGTGTGTATTTAATTTTGTGTGTTAATTATTGTAATTAGTGCACTAATTATTTGTGTATAATGAATTTCTATGATTATTTTTTTGGAAAATTAAAGAATATTCTAGAATTACCATAAAGGTGTTCTCATTCTCAAATGAATGATGGGTTTTGTCATGAATTTAATTTGTGGGAGGCTAGGAGCTACTATTATGAAAGAGGAGGAGTATACATTTATAGTACTCCCAACTTATTCTATAAGGGTAAATTATGTATTTGGTCTATGACCTTTATACCATGTGTCAATTTGGTCTCTAACATTTTATTAGTGCCAATTTAGTCTCTAACCTTCTCGTATTGTGTTAGAATAGTCTCTGTCATGAAATGAGAAATGAAAAATATTAACATAACTAAAAGCTAAAATAACAATTATATTTTTAATTATGTGACATTCAGCTAGTTATGACCATGAGCATATATAGCACACAAAACCGATAGCAACACCACTCTATTAGCTTTTGAGTTTTCACCCATAATCTCCTATCATTATTATCAATGCTTCTTACTTAGCAGCCGTTGGTCGAAACTGTAATATTGAAGTTGTTGATCTGATCATGTGGTTACTATTCTGAGTTCTAATTATTTCAACTAGTAAAGTCTTTATTTCTTAAATAAGAAATATGAAGTTCAATCCCCACTTACACCAAAAACCGATTAGTGTCTTGGTCTGATGATAGATAGCTAACATCAAGAACAGACGCCATAGGTTGAAACGCACTAAAAAAAAATCTTGTGGTTGCTAGCGTCACTACCTTTATGTTGCAGCATTCTTCCTTTATCAATGGAGTGTACATTGCACTCTTTATCTCTTAAGTCGAAATTGGAAAATAGTTTTGTTTTTTTTTTTAAGTTTAATCCATGTGTTAGTACACTTGGCATCTCATGTGGCATAAAAATAATTTTTTATTTTGAATGTTAGTCACGTCAGCATGTTAGGAATTAAACTAACACAAGTGTAACGTTAGGGACCAAATTGACACATTGTATACCGGTTGAAGATAATTTACCCATTCTATAGTTGCCTTATTTTTCTAAGATTAATATAAGAAAAAAAATAATTTGAATATGACATTATTCTAGCCTGAATTCAATTGCTTTGGCAACAACGAAATAAAATTCACAAAAGATAACAACAAAAATTAATAACATACAATTAAGAATATAAAAATAACTGTATGCTTAAATTAGTGAAAATATTTGAACACTTGTCATTCTTAACAATATTACTTATAACAATGTGCATTTCCTCTCTTTATAATTAAATGTAATGCTAAATATACTACAAATTTTGCTACATAAAACTTACATATTGATGTGTCAATAAAAGTGATTGATAGACTTTAGCCATCTAAAAAATGAATATTTGAATTGTCTCTTTGTGACTGGTAACACATCAATTTATAAAGTTAATGTAGTAAAAATTGTTGTAACCCTAGCACTACTCTAAAATTAAAATTATTCTCCAAATAATGCATAGTAAATACCATACATGGGTATTACGAAAATTTCCTACAAAATTATTCCAAAAAATGAACTATGAATCACGTGGGACATTAGCTATTTATTTAAAAAAGAGCTACACGAAGATTTTGCAAAACTTACTTTATCATTTAATCTAGTCAAATAATATCTTTATTTCTGAGTTTGAGTTAGGTCAACTAGTTAAAATTCTTGTCATCGATCATATTTATAGAAGTGTAAGATTATTAGAGATTATTTCAATACTTAAAAAAGGGCTACGTGAAGATTTTACAAAATATTATTTTCGTCCCTAAACTTTTCACGAAGTTTGTTTTTGGTCCCTAAAAAAAAAAAATCAAAATCAAAATCATTTTTCCTTGCTGAACTTTTAAAAATGTTCTAGTTCCCATCATTTTGTTAAGGTTCATTAAGGTGTATCTTACGTGTCGTAATAGAATATTAGGTGGTATATTTATAGCATTATATAATCTGACTTTAACCTTTTTTTTTTTTTTTAAGTGACACATGGCACCAAATTATTAGTCATTACTAACATAATCTTGCTTCTTCATCTCCTTCCAAAACGAAACCAAGCTTTTTCACAATTTCTCATCAGCCAAAAAAACAAACAAACAAACAAGCCGGTTAAAAAGTAACAATTTTCTTTCGAAGAAGCAAGACTATTAAAAAAAAAAAACTGTGAAAAATTGTAATGACCAATTATTGGATGCCATGTGTCCTATTTTTTTTTTTTTAAAGAGTGTTTTATATTAGATTATTTAATGCTAAAAATCTACCTACACCAAAAAAAAAAAACAAAATGTTAAAAATATACCTCCTCAGTGTTTTGTTAGTACATGTAAGATTAAATGGACAAAATTTATCTACAAAATTCGTTGTAGCCTAAGACTAAACCTTTACTCAATATCATTAATATTACAATATATTTTTGAAAATTTAACTGTTGGATTGGATATTTTTTATGCTCTTAATACACATTTCAAATTTTGCATCAATTGAATATATATTATGATAAATTACAAGTTTTTGTAATTTAAACAATTTATTGATGACATAGCTATTAATCTTTGATTTTTTTAGAAATTTTACAAGTATGGAGGATATAAGAAGAACATATAATCTAATAGTGGATTTCTCAAAATTCATCTTCAATAAAAAAAGAGAAATGATATGTCCATAACATTTCCACAACATTTTTACAACAATTTTTAAGTGACAGGTTGTTAGTAATTGTTGTTGTTTGGGCAAAAAAGTAATCTTAGTGTTAGCTTCAAATTTAAACTAATAACAACTAACCATTTATGATTTGTTGTGAAAATTTTGTGGACATAGCATCTCTCATAAAAAAAAAATATTGAGTAAAATTGTAACCCTATGCTACAACTAATTTTGTAACTAAATTTTGTCCCGATAAAATTTAATGGATGTTGATGGAAGGACAAAAATTGAAATAATTTCAAAAGTTTAAAGAAGAAAAAAAAAAAAAAAAGAACTTTTAGAAGTTTAAGGATGAAAAACGAACTTCATGCGAAGTTTAGGATCGAAAAAAAGTTTTAGCTAAGCAATTAATGTCTTGATTTAAATATAAATAATAATTATTACGAATATCAAATCTATAAAAACTACATTTATTGATTATATATTTTCTTAATTTTTTTTGTTAATAAATTCAATTGTTAACCAGAGGGGGATTTTAATAGTGGATGTCTCAATTAGAATTACTAAGAGATATGAGCTATCATTGCTCTTTGTTATTTATTAGTATAAATTTTCAATCATGAAGAAGTCACCATATGTATAAATCCTATTAAATATATATAAATAAGGAAATATATTAATCTAATTATAACCTTTCAACTTATCATATTAAATCATATGTTTAAATCCTATTAAATATATATATATATATATATATATATATAAGGAAATATATAATTTATTATAGCCTTTCAACGTTCCATAGTAAAATCACATGCCTTGTTTTCTATATGAAGAAAAAAAACATATCTCACACGAGATACCCTAAATTACCATTATATAAGAACAAGATGTTGTTATTATTACAAACATTGAGAGCTTGTGTAATACAATGGATTCCTTCAAGGTTTCTTTGTTCATAATATTCACTCTTCTCTCACAATCTTTTGCTTATGGTGATTTTGGTTCTCTAAAATATGAGATTAAGAGGGTAGTTCCTTCAGGTCCAAATCATGAAGAGTCTCCTCAGACATCCCCTTTGGAAGAAGCTATTGTTTCTAGTGATTTTGGTTCTCTAAATTATGAGATTAAGCATGAAGTTCCATCAGGTCCAAATCCTGAAGAGCCTCCTCTGCCACCCCCTTTGGAAGAGGCTATTGTTTCTAATGATTTTGGTTCTCAGAATTATGAGATTAAGCATGAAGTTCCTTCAGGTCCAAATCCCGAAGAGCCTCCTCTGCCACCCTCTTTGGAAGAAGCTATTGTTTCTGATGATTTTGGTTCTCAGAATTATGAGATTAAGCATGAAGTTCCTTCAGGTCCAAATCCTGAAGAGCCTCCTGTGCCACCCTCTTTGGAAGAAGCTATTGTTTCTCGCAAGTTATTAAGGTATGGGATGAAGAAGTGATGTAGTGTCTCCTGAGTCACCCCCTTCATAAGCTACCAATACGCTTTAAAATTGAGGTCATTTTAATTTTCTTCATGATTTTGGGCTAAGAATGGGGAGACATTCTTTAAAAATAATATTAGCCGGTATATTATCCGCTGCACAAATAAATTATTGTGTTTCCTGGCATTTCTTTCCATTGTAAACGGTTGTTGCATCAATAAGTTATGACAGTAATGTGACATCGTTGCTTAAATATTCTACGATCTTCCTTTGTTCTTTTTTCCTGTTAGAATCAAGTTGACCTTCTCTTAAGTAAACAAAAGTTGAACTTGGTTATTTATGGGCTATATATTTCATCGTATCTTTCTTTCTTAAGTGGCGGGTTTGGTTTCATACCCATTTGTCAAAAAAAAGTGGCAAGGTTGGTTGTTGACTAAGTGAAACTGAGAGGGATGGTTGCATTGGGCATGGGCCTGATTTTGTCCCAGCTTAACTTCTTAGCTAACCTTTTAATAGAATCAACCAAGACTCTAGGCCTTGGTATCATTACCGAGCTCAACCCATTTTGCCTGACAGCATAGAGTCATACAGAACTATTTTGAATATATAACTAACCGGTACGTAACCCATGCTCACGCGTGTAAATAATGAATTGTAGTTGTGTTATTGATATTAGTTTGAGTTATTAAATATATAGTTGATTAGGAAATTTGGACGTACTAAAATAATTTTATCTTGCAATTTTCATGATATTAGTTACACCAAATTTCTCAATACATTGTTATTATGTATATAATTTTGAAAATCGCTATTGGATACTACATATATACAATATCAATTCACCATTATTGTATGTGAAATTCTACTAAATACGACACAAAATAAAATAATAAATAGGTCAAATAGCATATCTTAAATTAAATGGGGATAGGTGCATGGGATTCTTCAACTTAATTACAGTTTGTTACATTCAATATCTTCGTATACAAAATATCTTAATAGAAACTGTATAAAAATTATGCTCATTAGTTTAGAGAAAAAATAATAGCAAAAATCTAAACAATTTAATTTGTACAAAAAGCTAACAAAAGCAAAATCCAATTTTGATTCTAATTAAATTTTCTCTAAAATTTGGTTTAACACATATATATAGCCTAATTAGTAATGGACCGTACATAGTCATGGTATATTATATAAATAACTTATAAATTTGAATTGTTTTTAGTTGTATGATTAGGTTTTTATGGTTTATTTATACTAGCTTGTAACCACATGCATATGCATGGATACACTTAAAGATATAAATATGATGCATAATATAATTCCTATATATATAATTTAAATACTATTGATAGTCATTTTTATATTTTCTTAACGCTTTACAAAATTTTGTAAGGATATTATTCGGTATAAAATATAAATTGTCCTCTTTTTTCTTTTTAATTGTGAAGCACTTTTTTTTTTTTACGATTCATTTATTCTAAACTCTTTGGTTTTTGTACTTAATAATTCACTTGGATGAATATTTATGATGTGGTCCCACATTTGATTCTAAAATTAAGAAATAAAACTATTTAAAAATAAATAATTTAGGACACATGGCGCAAAATTAGAACTCTGATTTGAAATTATAATTTGAGTTTCTCAGTTTAACCTATTATTATTATTATTATTATTATTATTATTATTATAGATTAGAGTCCTTGTTTTCTACACTAAACTACTCATATGGCACAAAAATTAAAAAACTTAAATTAGATAGGACACATGGCGCAAAATTAACTCTAATTGGAATCTAATTTTTACACTGAATTAATTTACTTAACACAAAAATTTTAAATTTAAATTAGATGGGACAAGTGGCTCAAAATTAAACTCTAAAGAATTCCAATTTGAAATCTAATTAGATTTTCTCTCAGATTTGTCTATTAATATATATAGATGGGGTAAATTACACAACCCTCCTTTAGGGTTTTGTGAAATGATAATCCTCTATTGAGGCTTGTATAAATGTAACAATTAAGTTAAATCCCTCTAAACTAAAGGATTTTTTCTTTTCTTAAAAAAAAAAAAAAAAGTGATTCTTGCCTAAACTATGGACAAAATGACACTATTTCCCTTGAGGTTTATTGATGCAATATACTCCATAGGTTGTATAAACTAATAGGAATCATAATTAAAATGGAATGTTTTGTTAGTAAAAACTGAACTATTATATGTGAGAGACCACGGCCCGCCCAAACCCTCAATAGGTTTTGGCATAACCCTCATTAATGGATTGGACTGAGTTGTGTTGTGTTGGAGGTTTTGCTATTTTTATCATCTCTTCTAGGTCAAGGGTTTAATAATGAAGTCGTCACTTATTTAATTGGAAATTTTTTATTAAAAAAATTTTGAAAAAGATGCATCACTTTTATTGTTGAATTGAAATTGTACATTTTTGTTTATAATAACTAAAAATTACATTGTTTTGGTCCTAGATATAATCGCATGTAAAGCTTCTAAAGCTCTTCATTTTTAATACCCCAGCTTTTAGATTCAAGCATACTTTATTTTAATGTTGTTAGTTAATTCTTAGTTGTTTATCATGCTAGATCTAAGTTTTACTTAATTTTTCATAGTTTTTATATTTCTAGGTTTTTTTTTTTTATTCAAATAGTATGTTTGCATGTTTAAAATTAGAATTTTTCCCAATTACAAATGTGTTTCCATTCTTTTAATTTAAAATAGTAGATCGAGGATTTTTTTTTTGTTGATTAAAGCTTGATTCATAGATTCAATTTGTTAAAAAGATATGTTTTTCAAAACATTATTCTTCTGCACTAATTTCTACATAAAATTATGTACTATTCACTACACTTATTTTCTACATTGTTTTTAACATAATAAATCTGCACTGTTTTTAATATAAAAATCTGCATTGTTTATAAATTAAAAATTTTTCTCAAAAAAAAAAAACATTAAAATTCTACATTATTTTCCCTATTAAAAATTTGCATTTTCAAAATAACTTTTTGACTTAAATATTTTTTCTGCATCAAGTTAATTTTCTGCACCCATGATAAAAACAATTTCCTGTTTTAATTTCAATAGCATCCTTTTGATCTAAAATCCCCAAACTTGTTTTCAATAATGAAATATGTTTCAAAATCAAAATTTCTTTTCAAAACTAAATCTCTTTACAAATCTCAATATCTTTTTAAAATTAAAAGTTGTTTTCAAAATCAATTTGAATCTATGAATTGATCTTAGTCTCTAATTTAATTCTAGATCTAAGAACTAAATAACATGTTCACATGCTTTCAATTAGGGTTTATCACACATCATACAAATATTAACCATGTATTTCAATTTCAATTATTTGCATGCCTAAAATAGGGTTTCATCATGCTCTTGAATGTTTTATTTTTCCATCACTTGTTCTTGGATGGTATAAATTGTTTGAATGATGTGATAGAAGATTGGTTTCACTAGGTAGGCTAGGTGTCTAACACCTTTCTAATCCTATAACCTAGCCTCCAAACTTGGATCAAGGGTTAGTAGATTAGATATTTCCCTTATAATATTCTCTTTCTATATTTTAACTACGAATCAATGCATTGTAATTTTATTTTAGAATAGGAAGTAATACACTACACCATTAGAGGGCGATTTATGAATAGGAAGTTGGTAACCTGAGACCAGAAAGACCAAATTATCCATTCCAATGAATTGAGACCAGGAGGTCCAAGACACCAAAGGCACATTCCTACTACTAACTCTAGAGAATAGGGACATGGATAGAGAAATTTAAGGTTTTTCTCTAAAATTGGGAGGTGCTTTGCACTGTTGGTGAATTGGGGGTGTTTATACTAAGAGTAGGGAGCTAGGATTGAGTCTCTAGGCAATGTGGGACTCTAGAAAATAGGATTTTACGAGTGAAATAACATAAGGGGCAAAGTCAACTTGAGTGGGGAGCAAGTTGGGCAAAAAATGAGAGAAAGGATCCTCGATTGGCACTTGCTCTAGTTCTTCCCCAAATCAACTTTTGCCACATATTACAAGTGAACTCGAGTCTAGACTCAAAATGCTACTTAACTAATATGTGTCTGTAAACTTGTCACATAATGAAATTGTTAGTAAAAGCAACCCAAATGGCAAAATATTCATGATACATATGTTTGCACACACACATAGAGAGAGAGAGAGAGAGAGGGGTGAAGATTAGAAGGTGATGCTTGATAATTTTTTAGGTGGATTACCTTCAACAACTTCTTCAGCATCACTATTCTTAATCTTAAATTTGCAACATAAAGAGAAAAAACTAAAACAAAAGAGGAGAAGAAGCAAATTTAAAAGTAAGCGAAAGAGGAGAATTTTTATTTTGTCTATATCATTACTCTTAGTATATATATATAAACAATAGAAATTAACATATGAATTAAATAATAAGTAAAACTTTGTACAAATTTTTTATTATTAATTTTTAATTTGATACTTAATAATTTTAAACTCATCTATATATCTATATATATAATAATAGGCAAAGCAGAGAGAAACTCAAATTAGAATTCCAAATTAGAGTTTCAATTTTGTGCCATGTGTCTAGATTTATGTGGGGACTACACCATAATTCAATTGTTCAATTAGAATCTTAAATTGGAGTCCAATTTTACTATACACGTGTACAATCTAATTATTATTATTATTATTTGAGGTAAAAGATAGAAGTGTTATTGATAAGTCCAAACGTATACAATGTACATACCTAGTTCAAGCAGCCCGAAAACAGGGGTATTTTTTTTTTTTTTTTTTTTGAGGTAAAAGATAGAAGGGTTATTGATAAGTCCAAAGGTATACAATGTATATACCCTTTTCAAGTAGCCTGAAAACAGGGGTTTTTTTTTTTTTTTTTTTTTGAGATAAAAGATAGAAGTGTTATTGATAAGTCCAAATGTATATAATGTATATACCCTGTTCAAGTAACCTAAAAACAGGGGAGAAAATAGAAATTAATACAAGTTGAAAAAAAAAAACTCCAAATTCTTCAAAGACTCCCTATACCCCGAGTGATCCCACTCCACCCAAAGCTCCAAGTAGCCATCCCCGTGCCTCAGGTCAATATGCAAGGTACTTGATGAGGATAGTTTCTCTGTTTCATGGACTGAGAAACTATGGTGGCAATTTTTCTCTCATCTATATCTCCTTTGCTCCTCTCTCAAACTCTAAAACACACAAAGGCTAAAACTAATCACGTATTAGAGGGCTTTAATCTCTTTTCTCTCCTTTTTTTTTTTTTCAATATGCAGACAAGGTATTTGATGAGGAGAATTCAAGCGTTAGAGAAAGTTCCAACGATGAGAAAGAAGGAAGCAATCAGAAGTGGGGAGAAAAATGTTCAGTCCATACACTCCGTGGAAGAGAATTACCTTCGCAGCTGCTTCACTCATACTAGAGAGGTATAACTCTATAAATTTTCTGTACTGTCATCTTTGTCTTTGGATTCGTGATTGTCGTCTTTAGCAAACCATAAGAAGCCCACTATTTTCCTCAACAACCCAACCGGGAATTTAAGAAGAAAAAACGCTGATTGTTTGGTAGTTTTTGTCCAGTATTGTATGGTTGCGAGAGAAAAATAAAAGATGATATAAATAATTAAATAAGAAAGATCTTGGAAGAGAGAAAGAGAAAGAGAAGCGGTGGGAAGAAATGGAAAGTATATAGTGGGTGGCCGTGGTCTTTTTCGGGGTTTCTTATGGCTGGCTTAACTCACTCAACAACTTTTCTTTTTCTTTGCCTTTTTGTTTGCTAGCACCCAAAATTTTGGTGCAGCTTTTGGGTAATACTGTGCTAAGGGTCTCATCATCCTTCAGATTTTCAACTTCTTTTTTTTTTTTCTTTAAATAAATGGAGATCAAATTGACACTCTACTCTCATAAACTTGGATCAAGTCCCCTTCTGGATGCATCTATTCTGCCATAAGAAAATGTTTTTGCCATCCCCTATTTCATAACAAAGAAACTACCTAACCATGTCTCTAATCTTTGGGGTTTTATGAATGTTATTTGCATTTTAGGTTTTAGCAAATGAGAATAATAACATTTTGCAGAGAGGGTGATGCTATTTTTAAATTGATTTTCAATGCCTGTTGGTTTAACTTTAGTTTAAATTAATGAAATTAAAATCAATGAAGATCAAAGGCTTGGTAAAAAATTAATGTCTGTTCTGTGAAAGTCTTTTATTGTTGTTTGGATTATTTTTTGTTTCTTTTCATGCCCACGTGGTCTGTGTTGTGACCGATGGAATTTAGAGAATTTAGTTGAATTCATGGCGACAACCCTCCTAAAAATTATTAGACAAGAAGATAATATTTTTTTATGGAGTAATATTTGCTGCCTCTTATTGCTTGAGCTATAGCTTAAATACAACTATGACAAATTCATTTAAAATTGAATTCAATTTCTATTTCTATTTTTGGGTGCAGCACATCACGCTTAGAAATCCTAATTTACTTAGGTCTAGAAACCCTTATTTTTTTTGGTTTTTTGTTGGTTTATAAATTGTTTTGAGTTCTTTTATGTGTTTCTATACAGTTTTGTACGTTCTATTCGGTACTGTTAATGGAAGCAATTGGACTTGCTCGGTGAGCTTATAGGTATTGATATAAATTTCATGTAAAATTGTGAGCGATGTTAATACATTCACTTAAAAGTGATTGTCTATTCAATACTGTGAGAAATAATTCTTGCTGCTGGCTGGGTCATGTAATTAATTGGGCGTGGACATAAAAGAAATCCATTTATGAATGAGGAGTAGGAGGAATACATGTTGCGTACACACCTTTTTTTTTGCTTTAATTCATTCAACTGACTACCTATTATTGTAGTTTACTTTTAATTCTTTTTTCTTCAATCTTTATATGATGGTTGCTGTTAAAAGGTAGAGATAGTTTTTTTTTTTTTTTGGTTATTTATTGGCTTATAAAGTTCTTTTATGTGTTTCTATACAGTTTTGTAGGCTCTATTCAATACTGTTAGTGGAAGCAATTGGACTTGCTCAGTGATTTTGCTGAAGGAGCTTACAGGTATTGATATAAATTATTATTATTTAAAAATTTTCACTAATTATTAATATACAATGAATCACTAGATGCTATTAAAAGAGAATTAGATGTCAAATTGTAGAATAAATTTCATGGGTTTGGTTGTGTTGAGGATGTAGGGTTAATTTGAGAGGTTTTTTTTTTTTTTTACCCAACAAATACACATTGCATCAATAGTCAACACAAGGAAAGGTAGGAAACCCATAAACACCACTCCATAGTAAATTATTGCTAAGAATATATTATGCTCTCAATAATAGTTTTTTATTCCTAGTTTTACGGACTCTATATTCTTGAGACTCTTTGATGTTTGAAGTCTCTGAGCAAGGTATGCTTTCAGTTTTTTATATTAATTTTTGGAGTGCATGTTTTCATTTGGATTTTCTACATTGATAATGTTTGCAACCTCTTTATCAAAGAAAAGTTATTCCTAGGGAAATATGTCAACAAAAACTTATTTCTCTCAGTAGGTTAATTACTTTTTTTTTTTTTAAGAAGAAGTAGGTTAATTACTTTGCTCTTCTGATTGATTTTTTCTTTTCTCTTTTTATTTATTTTTTGTGTACAAATAGATCTCTACTATTGTTGGTGTAGTTGGCCGCATACACTTTAATTTATTGATCCTGACCCATACTCCAAGTGAGTGCCTAATTTTTCTTTCTATAATTCTGAAGGGATTTAAGTTCTAGACATTTAAGGGTTTTGATGGCATGAGTTATTTTTAATTTAAATTCCACACCAAAAGCATTCCAATTTTGTTAGCAAAGTTCTGCCCCCTTTGCCTTTTTTACTTAACTCTTTTTGTTGAAAAAAATATACTCTACAAAGTTAGTAGTTTCATATTGCCATCCTCTTGGTCGTCTTCATAAAATGGTTGTTCTTACGTTCCAATTTTCTTTGTAACTGAGCTCAACTAAATAGTAATACATTTACTTGATAATGGTCACTGTGATAGAGCACATTTGGGTGGCTTTGATTTTTATCTTCTAATTCATAATAAGTTGAAAATTTGCAATTTTTTAAATATGATATTGAGGAATTTTGAATATGTTATTGACTTATTGTTGCATGCCAAATGTTCATCGAAAATTTCTTTTTGATGTGATGTGAAATTTCATATTTTATATGAGCTACGTTCTTTTGTGATCACTGTTTAAGGTTGATTTTTTTGAAAATTATTTTTTGGTTGAAACAAAGATTATGGTGGTTCAATTCACTTATATCAAAGTCTTTTGACTAAATGGGTAAAAGGGATTTGGCTAATTGGTGAAAGGCATTTTTCCACATTAAATCAGCCAAACAACTCAAATTTGTTCCTCAAAAAAAAAAAAAAAAAAAAAAAAAAAAAAAAAAAAAAAAAAAAACTTTAAATGTTTAAGATAGATTCAATGCAAAATTAAGGCTTAAATTAAATGGATTGGTTAATTTGATATTTTGTCTCTACACATTTTTCCAATCAATACATTCTCTTCACCAAACGTTTTTGTCATTAAACTTACAGGAAAATTTTAGAAGAGGAGGAAGAAGAGGTGGTGGAGGAACTTTTTGAGATAGCATGGATGTTGTGGAGTTAAAAAAATTAATGACTTTTCGAATAGCAATACAAACTGTCCGATGTGATGGCCAAAGAGGTCATATGTTTTGCTGCAAGACTACAAGACCTATAACAATCTGATTGCACATAAGAATCCACCAATCAAGCATAAAAAACAACCTCCCCAAGAGATGTCCTTCATGATAAATTTTGATGGAGCAATTTTTAAAGAACAACACACATTGGGAGCAGAGTTTTTATTCAAGATGATAATTGGTACTTCATTTCAACATTGAGTTGCAAAGAGAGAGCAATTATGGATTAGGTGGAGGCAAACTAGCAACTATTGGCTAGGCCGCTAGGCTATTAATTTTGCAATTGGGATAGGTGCAGGAGATATCATCTTAGAGGGAGATTTAGCAAATGTTATTGACAGGCTAGGATCCAAGGAGGAAGATAATTCATGTTGGGAGCTGTGGTGGAGGAAGCAATACTAAGAATGAATCTGTTCAAGCCATGGAAGGTAAGCTATTCTAGGTGAGAGGCGAATCAGCATGCATATGAATTGGTATTGCTTGCTTATTGATTGGCTAAACGTTTGATGTAATGAATATGAATAGTTTTTAATACAAGTTGTCTTTGTTTAGTTTAGGGGGGGGGGGGGGTGGGGGAAGAGACCAATACCCCAACATACTATCTCTCTCTAAAATGCTTCCAAAAAAGAAAAGTTTCAGCTGCTCCATATTCTCTATGGTGGTTTTGATATATGATTCTATTTGTTCTTGTATGTCATTTGTTTTGACTCTTTCTTTTTTTCAATATTATTATTACTACATTTTCATTGATTTGTTTTTTTTATCCTCCATGGGCAAATACACTTCCAGTGTGGACCCTTATGATCACTATTACATTTGTAGAAGTTTTTATGTTGATATCAATTTCCAGTCATTAGATTTGATTTTATATTGCACCCTAAGCGTGTAATAATTATAATAAATTTATCGCAAAAATAGGTAGGAAGACGATTACTAATATACTGTCAACATGTCCTTGGTTCATTTACACTTCTAATACATATTGCATTGAGTGTTTTTATTCTGTCATAAAGTAATAGTTGAATAAATTTATTTTTAAAAATTACTGATTTTATCAAAATTTGTTGCAACTTCAATTATATATATTTTTCCCTAGAGGATATTAAAAATAAGTAGATATGGGGCTTTATCGTTTCAGATTAGCTTTTTACTTATCTTAAATTCTTAATCGTGTATAAGGCAATAATCAATGAAGTAGGAGCCTATGTTGCCAAAAATATGTGTTTCATGTATCTTTCTATTTTGAAAGAACAACATTCTCTTTATTTAGCCTTCACGGCTACCATTTTAGTTTGAGTAACCTTAACAATTTAAAATATGATCATTAGGTTTCATATTCTTTTGTATATTAACCTTAACAAATTATATTTACTCTATTTTCAATAACGTGTAATGTAATTGAAACTAATTCCTCAAACATTAAATCACATAATGAGTATTATGCATGGTCTTGAGGATAATTTCTTATAAGATATTTTAAACTAACAACTGTGAAGCATGTATAAAAACACGCACAACTCTGATATAGTGATGGGTTTGTGTGTGTGCGCCTACATTGAGTCAATATTAACATTTTTTGGAATATATACTACTAAGTTTTGTTAATGAAATTTTCTAGTTAATAATATGAATTTAGACTTAATTGAGTCTTTTAAACATGAATAAACTCATGATTAAGAATATATCCATTCTCGTGCGGTAGCACGGGTTACATACTAGTTATACATAAGTTGTGGATTTTTTTTCTAAATTTAAGATGTGAAGACTCACATTTTTTGTATATTTTAAAACTATATATATATATATATATATATATTATTATTAGTTATAATTGTATTTTATATTTTTATAATTTAAAAATATTAATTGTTTATTTATGATGTCACCAGTTCAATTTTGGTCAAACTAAAGAAACTAAAAAGAACTCCCTCTTTTTGGTTTTTTTGCTCCAAAAATCTTTACTAATCCTATAATTTTTTTTTTTTTTTTTTGGATAAATTCCAAAGCACACCCCTAAAATTTGGAATTATTTGGATTTTACACGCTAAAAATTTAAAAAATTGGATTTTATACTGTTAAGTTCCGATTCATTAGCAAAAGTAGCCATTCGTTATTGGACTTGCCTGCATGGCCATCTAGTGACGCATTGGCAACCAAGACACACTCTAGCCATCTGACGTGTAATTTTTTTTTTTTTTTTGTGAATTGCAAAATACATCCCTAAAGTTTGGGGTTATTTAAATCTTACAGCTTGAAGTTCCCCTTTGTTAGCAAAAGAAGCCCTTCCGTTAGTGGACTCATCTACGTGGCTGTCAAGTGACATGCTAGCAGCCAAAACATACTTTAGCCCCCTGATGTGTAATTATTTTTGCCAAGTCAACCTTCTCAAAACAATGTCGTTTCACCTCAAGCAGTGAGTGATTTTCTAAGGGCTGGAGTGTGTCTCAACTGCTAGCATGTCACTTGATGGCCATAGAGGCGAGTCCACTAACAAAAGGGCTACTTTTGTTAATGAAGAGAAATTTCAGTGTATAAAATCTAAAAAATCTAAATTTTAAAAGTGTAATTTATAATTTATTTACTAATTTAATTGGATTGGACCAGGTTATCGGGTCCAGATCTTGTCCAATTTGGCCAATTTTCGTCACAGTCACAACTCACACGGTCACACCCACATTTGACATTTACCCTCTGAAACCAACCCGGATCCCCCATTTTGATCCACAGCCGATCTCACGATCTCATCTCCTAAACAACAATCAAAATCAAGGGAAACGGAAAAACAAATCCAGTGGATTTCAATTTCCTCCTCAACTCATTCCCAATGCAACAATATTAATACTAGCTGCATCACAATTCAAACATTTTCCAATTTTCCCAAATCCAAAAAAATGGAAGAATACCTAGAAGAGCTAAGAACTCCACCAATGACACTAATATCCATAGTAGGTTGTCCAGAACTCCACACCACCATCTCCAAACACCTCCACTCCGAACAGCCCCCAATCAACACTCTCGCTCTCCCTGACTTCACCAAAATCTCTCTCTTCTCCAAATCATGTAAGGGATAAGATTAGATTAATGAGCACAATAATAATAAGATAAGGAGTGAATGGTATACATCACCCATGTAAAGTAAACTTTACATTGCCCAAGTAGACTTTATTTCTAACAATAAATATATCAGCCAACACTATTGTAGCATAAATTTGTGCTATATGTAATTAAACAAATTATTAATAGAATACATGCATTTAAATCATGTATTAATTGTTTATAAATGATGGACTAATTTTTTACCTAAGATAAATTTTAATGATTATTTTCTTAAGAAGAAAACACAATTCTTTTCATTTAGCCTTCCACTATATCAAAACTTTGCATTTATATTAATATATTACTTGTTAACCTGCAAAAAAATATATATATTACTTGTTATGTGCTGAAGGGATAAATGCATTTATTTTTAAGTATTAATTATACATAGATGGCACACTACTTAATTTTAAAAAATGAATTTATATTGTATCTTTATAAAATTTATATATAAAATAATTTATTTGAAATACTATTTTTTTTATTAAAAAAAACATTGATTTGAAATTTGAAAATTTTCCTCATGCTTAGGGCATTCACATCAATCTCACCAATTTAATATTTCAGCAAAAATATATTTAAACTCAATCGAAACAAGCGTGCATCAGAATTACTAAATTACCTAAAGTTTTTAAGGAGGATAGACTCATCTCTACATGTAATGAGCATCTATCCTCGCTACATTAAATTTCAATGTTAATAAAGTATTGAGGTTGATATATCTATATGAAAATAATAGATGGCTATTTTAGCAAAAGTAGAGTTTTTTGGATTGGTTTAGCTAAATATTTGAGGAGACTGATGTGAATGCTCTTAGTCACTTTAGTATCAATTGAAATAAAAACTAACAAAATGCAAAAACAAATTTAATAACACATTCAAACAAAATTTTAAAAATAATTGTTTGCTTAAATTAGTCAAAATAATTAAATATTTATAAATTTATGAAAGTAATATTTTCATATTTTCAACTATATTAATTTTAACAATTTACATGTCCTAAATCCCTTTAATGACATGATTCATCACTATAGTAGCCTAAATTTGTGCTATATAATTAAAAATATATATTAATGGTGTGTATTTAATTTTGTGCGTTAATTATTGCAATTAGTGCACTAATTATTTGTGGATAATGAATTTATATGATTATTTTTTTGGAAAATTAAAGAATATTCTAGGATTACTATAAATGCATACTTTCCATTCTCAAATGAATGGTGGGTTTTGTCATGAATTTAATTAGTAGGAGGCTAGGAGCTACTATTATGTAAGAGGGGGAGTATACATTTATAGTACTCCCAACTTATTCTATAAGGATAAATTATGTATTTGGCCTATGACGTTTATACCATGTGTCAATTTGGTCTCTAATATTTTATTAGTGTCAGTTTAGTTTCTAACCTTCTGGTATTGTGTTAAAATAATCTCTGTCATGAAATGATAAATGAAAAATGTTGACATAACTAAAGGCAAAAATAAAAATTTTACTTTTATGTGGCATTCAACTAGTTATGACCATGAGCATATATAGCACACAAAACCAATAGCAACACCACTCTCTTTGCTTTTGAGTTTTCACCCAAAATCTCTGACCATTCTTAGTCATCAATAGCAACTTCAATTTCGTTGGTTGAAACTGTAATTAAAGTTGTTGATCTGATCATGTGGTTGCTATTATGAGTTTTAGTTATCTCAACTGGTAAAGTTTCTGATGATTGAATAATAGATATAGGGTTCAATCCCCGCATACACCAAAAACCGATTGGTGTCTTGATCTAATGATAAATAGCTATCATCAAGAACGAATGTCATAAATTGAAACTCTATAAAAATAAAAAATAAAAAGTAAAAAACAGGATCTTGTGGTTGCTAGCGTCACTGCCCTAACATTGCAGCATTCTTCTTTTATTAATGGAGTGTACATTGCACTCTCTCTCTTAAGTCGAAATTGAAAAAAAAAAATAGTTTTTTTTTTTTTTAAAGTTTAATCCACATGTTAGTACACTTGGCATCTCATGTGGCATAAAAATAATTTTTATTTTGACTGTTAGTCACATTAGCATGTTAAGAACTAAACTAACACAAGTGTAATGTTACGGATCAAATTGATACATTGTATAATGGTTGAGGATAATTTACCCATTCTATAATTGCCTATTTTTTTAAGATTAATATAAGAAAAAAATAATTTGAAATATGACATTCTTGCCCCAATTCAATTGCTTTGGCAACAATGAAATAAAATCCACAAAAGATAACAATAAAAATTAATAATGTACAATTAAGAATATAAAAATAATTGTATGCTTAAATTAGTGAAAATATTTGAATACTTGTCATTCTTAACAATATTACTTATAACAATGTGCGTTTCCTCTCTTTATAATTAAATGTAATGCTAAATGTACTATAAGTTTTACTATATAAAACTTACCTCTTGATGTGTCAATAAAAGTGATTGGTAGATTTTAGCCATCTAAAAAATGAATATTTGAATTGTTGTAACCCCTAGCACTACTCTAAAATTAAAATTATTCTCCAAATAATGCATAATAAATACCATACATGGGCCTTACGATAATTTCCTACAAAATTATTCAAAAAAATGAACTACGAATCACGTGGGACATTAGCTATTTATTAAAAAAAAGCTACACCAAGATTTTGCGAAACGTACTCTATCATTAAATCTAGTCAAATAATATCTTTATTTCTGAGTTTGAGGTAGGTCAACTGGTTAAAATTATTGTCATCGATCATATTTACAAAAGTTCA